>CM046999.1:4612758-6021091 GCA_025698465.1 Gossypium longicalyx | reverse complement strand
AGCCCAGTTTTTTTCTTACATATCACTTTGCTTCCCTTAAGTTAAGCTTGCTCTCTCCTTGTCGATCTCAAAGGTTCGTTTCCTTTTCTTTCCAAGTTTCGATATTTATTTTCAGTTGTAATTCTTGAATTCTAAGCTATGGGTTTTGTTTATTTTTCCAAATATAAATTTTGTTTTGTTTATTTATCCGATTGCTCTGTTTGTTTGTTTCGATAGTCATTTTATATCTTTCTTCCAAGAAGCAATATTGATTAGATCTATGCTATCGGTTTCTTTTTCCATTGACATTTCTTTCATTTTTTCCAGCTTGGAATTTGTTAATCACTGCATATTAAAAGAAAATCAAAAATCAAAATATGTATCATGTTAATTGATTGAATTAAAGTTAAAATATTAAATTCGACATTTTGAAAGGAAAATATAAGAACCATTTATGTCATTTTCCGCATGTAATATGAATATATCTAAACATGTATTGTTTAATTCATGTAATATAATGCGATTGTGTTTGGCTTTCCAGTACTTGTATCCTATCGTCAACATGTATTTTTTTGGGTGAATATATTTGGTAGATTTTTATTATAGGGATAGTATCAAATTATTTTTATTATTATTAAATAAATTAATTTAATTTCTATATTATTGAAAAGAATAAAATAAGATTAAATTTTAAAAGAGTTAACATTTATTATTTAAAAATATCAATTATTGTTTAACATAATTAAATTTTGAAAGATTTTTAAAATTTGTAGATAAAATATTTTATATGGAGTTAAATTGTAAATAAGATAAATAATTTTCATGATATATTTTAAATAGAAAATATTAACTTTTTTCTAATTTGGTCTTATTTAATTTTTTTTAAATATTATATAGATTAAATGGATATTGTCTTTCACTCGAAAGGGATTAATTTGATGTTTATTAATGATAGAATGTATATTTTAAACGGAATGAATCCATGATTTTTATCTATCTATAAAAATAAAATTTTGGTAAATGTATGAAGTAGTGAATGCTTCATCTTATCTTTTTCCTTAGGCTTTGTATGCTTTACTTTGATTTAATGCTACTTTTCTTAATGGGTTTGTCTAACCTGGCAATCGGTTTTTGGCTCATGTGTTGTTCTACAGCCTTTTTATTAATATATTTATGGTCTTTTTTTTTATAAATCCAATATTTTTTCTTTTCATTTTGAAATTTATGTATATATATATATGAGTAGGTTAATTCCATAAGTGAATGCTACTGTAAAGAATCATCTAAAGTTATCATGTAAAAAGATAAACAGAGTGATGAAATTTTTGAAGAAGACTTGCTTCGAATTTGTGTTCTATTTTCCCAATACATTTAAGATAGATGGCATCTACCATTTTATTAATTAGTCTTCTAACGATTGACTCAGACATTCCTTGACTAAGCACCCGACACCCCATCAAATTATTTGATGATTAATAAAATAATTCCAACAGCATTTTTAAGGGAAGACTATCATTATTATTCAGAGGTTGATCCTTTTATGATTAAATAGAAATGTTCATGCCCGCTTTAGTACTAAATAATTTGATGAAAATAATATTGCTCACTCCTCAACTCCATTCAAAGGCTTAGCAATTATAATGTCTTGGATAGAGTTCGTTGTCATATCATTTTCTTTCCGCTTCGTAACACTACTCTGTATACATTTCCTCACATGCATTCATGATGGGTAAAGTAGTATGGAGTTGTTTGTAGTTAAAAGTTAGATTGTATTTTAGTTTTTTTTATTTAAAAATTAGATAAACTTATCTTTTTTATATTTTGTATTATTAAAAATTAGATAAACTCATAAAACTTGCATTTCTTTTGGTGGGGTTCTTAGTTTCTAAACACAGAAACTTCTTGTCAACAACTCTGCATCCCTAAAAAAAGGTTAAAACAAACACTACTTATTTTCCTTGTATGCGTTTTAGTCTGCATGTTTATACCAACTTGTCTGACTCGGATAAGCAGTTTGACAGAATAGTTTCATGGTGTGTTCCAACAGCACCATCACGTCTCATCACCTATGTATATTTATGATTTTATTTTTTTTACCTAATTATACAATTTTAGTTATAAAATTAAATATTATTTTTTTAATAATTGGGGAGGGGAATGGGATTGTTGGCATTAAATTAAGAAACTGTTGAAATTATTAACTTCTTTTTTTTATATACCATTTGCTATTCCTTCATTCATAAATATTTTATTCATGAATTATAAATTATTTAATACTATTTTTACCTCAACGTTATTAATTGCTTACAAATGTTTGTTTTGAAATTTTTTATATTTATCAACATGAAATTTATTTTATTTTTTTAATATTTACGTTGTCAATTATTTAATATTATTTTGTAAAATATTTTTTATAATAAGAATGGTTAGACTTAATTTTGAATTTCTCTATTAAATTACCATAATTTAAATTTTAAATGTTTAATAACAATTGTATACTAAAACGATTACGTTCTTAAAAATATGATTTTTTTTACTATATATATTAGTTACAAATTATAATTTGATATACTGGGAATTTTTTTAGAAATTAATGTCACATTTATTTAGTTTTAAATTTTTTAAATACCAATTAAAGATAACTTATTGAGTTAAAAAATTCATCAAACAATTATTGTGATTATTTAAAATTTTATATAATTATTCTATTATGTAATCATTTACTATTATTTTATCCATAAATTTATTAAATTTTTAAAATTTTCTTATAACAAATTTTACTAAAAGAATCCATTGATTAGAAAAAGTATATATCATATCATAACTTACACAACTAACATAATACATAAATATATTTCATAAATATGTATCATATCATAACTTACACAACTTACATAATACTCCAAATATATATCATAAATATATATTTTATCATAACTTACACAACTTACATAATACATAAATATATATCATATCATAACTTACATACCTTACATAAATGTATATCATAACATAACTTACATAACTTACAAAGCTTACTTAACTTACGTAATATATAAATATACACTTGAAAATCCCCCTGCCTGAATTAGTTTGCACCTATTAGATAATTTATACTTGATATATATTATCTATTTTAGTCTTATAATTTATTGTTAACTTTAGATTTCAAGAACTACGAAATGGATAGGAGTTGGATGAAATTTTCAAGGGTAAGCAATGCCTATCGAAATGGAGTACAAACTTTTCTAAATTTTGCATTTCAAAATGCAAGCCAAGAGAATATGATTCTTTGCCCGTGTAAGAAGTGTGGCAACATTAATTGGCATTTTCGTGAAGTTGTCTACGAACATCTAATTGTTGTGGCTTTATTGGGGGGTATAAAAATGGATTTTCCATGGAGAGTGTACATCTAGTGGAACTTCTTCAACTATTAATCCGACTTATTCGATAATACTTACCATCAGTGTGTTAGACAAGATGACATGGAAGGTATGTTGCGGGATGCATTTAATATGCACAATCATGGTGAACAATCCTTTCCACCTAACTTTATTGCATCCAACGATTGTAATATTGGTGGAAATGTTTTTGTGAAACGGGAACAAGTGCACTGATGAGGAGCCAAATGAAGAAGCGGCGAAGTTCTACAATTTACTTAACGAAATGAACGAAGAACTTTACGAGGGATCAAAATATTCGAAATTGTCCTTCTGTATTCGTCTCTTTCACTTAAAATGTTTGGGAGGGTGGACCGGAAACTCTTTTACAATCTTTGCTAGAGTTTACGAGAGAAATGTTTCCGTTTGCAAAAATCCCCAATCTTGTCAAGATATGAAGAGACTAATAAAAGATTTGGGCTTTGGGTACGATAAAATTCATAGTTGCCCAAATGATCGCATGTTGTACTTGGGGTGATCGGAAGAACCAACAGTCTTGTCATGTTTGCGGTGTAAGTCTCGTTGGATGAACGGGAATACGTAAGATGTGAATGGGGATGAAGGTGGGGCACATTTAAGAAAGAAGCCAGTCAAGGTTATGCGATATTTTCCCATAATACCAAGACTTCAAAGGCTTTTCATGTTGTTAAAGACTACGATTCTATGAGGTGGCATAATGATCAACGAACCGATGATGGATTATTAAGGCATCCTGCTGATTCTTTAGCTTGGAAATCGTTTGACAAGAAATTTCCAAGCTTTGCAAGTGATCCTCGAAATGTGAGGCTTGGGGTAGCGGTGATGGCTTTAATCCTTTTAAAATCATGAGTACTTCGTGACAAGATTTTGGCCTGTAGTGCTTGTCCCTTACAATTTGCCTCCATGGATTTGCATGAAGCAATCTTCATTTATTTTATCAATGATTATCCCTGGAGAGAAAGGTCCCGGAAATGATATTGACATCTATTTGCAGCCACTTATTGAAGAGTTAAACAGCGATTATGGTCGGGTGTTGAGACATATGATGTATTAAGAAAGGAGAACTTTAATTTACGTGCAGCTTTATTATGGACAATTAATGATTTCCCGCTTATGCTAATTTATCGGGTTGGAGTACTAAAGGACGTTATGCCTGTCCTTGTTGTGCTACGCAAACTTGTTGAAGTGGTTGTATAATGGGAAGAAGTTCTCTTACATGGGCCATCGTCGGTGGTTAGATGGAAATCATAAATTTAGATTTCAGAGGACTTTATTTGACGGTACTGAAGAGTAGAGAAGAGCTCCTGAGCAGACCGGTGGATCTGAAATCTTGTTTATGTTAAAAGATATCAACTTTAGTTACGGGAAGATGAATCAACCACCTATCACGCAAACAAGGAGAAGATCGAGGGATGAATCTGATGATGAATCTGACGAAGAGGATGATCCTAATGAGGCGGACTTGTGGAAAAAAGGAGTATTTTTTTGAGTTGCCTTATTGGGAGCACAACATTTTACGCCACAATCTTGATGTCATGCATATTGAGAAGAATGTCTGCGAGAATATAATTGGGACAATTTTAAATGTCGATGGAAAATCAAAAGACAATCTTTGAGTCGACTTGATTTAGTTGACATGAGAATTGACGTGATCTTCATCCTCTCAAGTACTTCCGAATGGGAAGTATATCGTTGCCGCCTTCTATTTTTTCAATGTCAAAGAAAGAGAAAGAGGTGTTTTGCATGGTGTTGAAGGATATAAAGGTCCCAGATGTGTATGCGTCAAATATATCTCGATGTGTGAGTCTTAAAGATCGAAGATTATATTCATTAAAATCACATGATTACCACATCTTGATGCAAGATTTACTCCCAGTTGCTTTACGGTCCTGCATGTCAAAAAATGTGACGTCCTGTATAATTGAACTATCCAATATAATGAAAGCTATTTGTGGCAAAGTTTTGGATGTTGAAGAACTTAAGAAAGTACAGGATCGAACTGCTTTGACTTTATGCAATTTGGAGAAGATTTTTCCACTTTCCTTCTTCACTATTATGGTGCACTTGGTAATCCATCTCCCTCACGAAGCAATACTTGGTGGACCGATTTTTTATCGATGGATGTATCCTATAGAAAGGTGCTAATTTATTTCTCAAGTATTTATTCATTCGACTCTATACATTTAGTTACAACTTTTAATAAATATTGTATATCGTGTTTAGGTTCCTAAGCAAATTGAAATCTTATTGTCGCAATAAGCGTTATCCGAAGGATCAATTGCTTTGAAGGCTACTTGGCGAGGAGTGCTTGACCTTTCGTTTCTAGATATTTAGAAGATGTTGAAACACGATTGAATAGACCAACTAGAAATGCTGGGCTCAATGATCATAACTTGGCGAAACTTATTTATTCCAAAGTTACGGAGAATCAATCGGCAAAGTTGAAATTGCGAATTAGATGATATATCGTGGATACAAGCACATCGATACGCACTTTTTCACCATGATTTAGTTGAACCGTTACGCAAGTAAGTTCTAAAATTTCATCACATATTCGCTGCGTTTTGATTTGTTTATCTTCTAACAAAATAAACTTGTTTTTAACATAGTGAGTACAAACAAATTTTGAGATCGTGCACGCTCGAAGATTACAACATCGAGAGATTAATAAGTTATTCACAGAATCTTTTCATGAATGGTTAAGCCAAACGGTATGTAACTAAAGTTAATAAGTTACATATATTCACAAAATTTAGTTAATCAAATAAGAATGTTTTAACATAATACATTTATAATTATTCAATTTACTTTCGATCCAATAGGTTTGGAGTGGGAAGGACGTCAATGACGAAGTTAAATGGCTTTCCCAAGGTCCGAACAGAGTAATAAAAAGATATAGTGCCTTCCTTATCAATGGATACAGATTTCATACAAAGTATCGCGAGAGAATGAGGAGAACTCAAAATTGTGGAGTTGTTGTTAATTCTTCAATTACAAGTTATGCTAGTGCTAGGGACGATGAATGGTTGAGGGTAATGTTGAGTATTACGGACTTCTTACCGACATTATTGAGTTGGATTACTATGGCGGATGGAAAGTTGTCTTATTTCGGTGTGATTGGGCTGATGTTAATATCGCCGAGGAATTAAAAAGATCAATTTAGTTTTACAATGGTGAATTTCTCTCGCTTGATTCACACTGGAGAACAATTAATGGACGAGCCATATGTATTTTCCTCTCAAGTGAAACAAGTTTTTTTCGAAAGATCCAAGCAAGAGAGGTTGGTATGTTGTACTCGGAACACCCCTAGAGACTTGTTTGACATGGGTAATGGAAATAGAGATGACATTGTCGAAAGATCAGAAACATTACCTTTTCCAGAACAAAACTTAGATGAAAATATCCCTAGTACTAGTACACAACATCAATGGGTTCGACATGATGTGGATGAAGATATTTACGAATAATGATGTAGTAAGATTTTATGATTTTTAATTATATGTAATATTATAATTTTAATCTTGGTCAAGTTATATGATTTAACTATTTTATATGTACTATTATTGTTGTAATTTGTTACTAAAACTTTAACTATTTTATATGTATTACTGGGAAAAATGCGTAGAAGAAGATTACGAGATTTAAGTATTGTCCGAATACTCCAAATTCGAGAAGAAGGAAATAGTGAACAGCAGATACGGTTGTTGGATCTTGAATGTGCCTAGGAGACACTTGACGAGCCTGAAGAATTTCAAAGTAATGTTAAGTTTATTTTACATGTATTGACTTTTATTATTGATTTATTTGTCAATTTTAATATAATAATAGTATATCATTTTTCAGCTGAAAGTGGTGGGACACGCAGAGTTCGAGGATGTACGCTTAGAGATCTATACGACTTAGATCCCGTCGAGCGTGTCAAAGTAAGTAGAAATACTCATGGTCACTGTTGGATCCAAGCTCGACTTTTAGCGAGCTATTTGGGCATTTTAGCACGAAATGCCAATATGTTGCCCATCAACTATGAATCATGGCATCACATGCCTGATAGCAACAAAAATCAGGCTCTCGCTAATATTAAGGTAACAAAATGTTAATGTAATTTATAATACTTTGGTTTAAGTTTTATTTATTTTTACATTCTAAACTTGTGTTTTTTTAGGAGAGATTTGCTTTTGAGGTCTCCGATGATTATATCAAGAAGGCATTGGGTAAAAATGGAGAGACAATAAAAGCACTTTAAAAAAACAATATTTTAAGAAAGACATAAGCCTCGAGGAAAAATTAAGAAATGTCCCACTGGGAATTTGAGGTACCAATGGGAAGATGCGGTTCGATTCTGAATTCAAAGAAAGGAGAGGTATTGCGTATTTCCAAACTCTTATATATTGTGTTTACTATATACGTAATAATAATTTCATTATGTAGGACCGTGAGCGAGTTGGAACAAGCAAGCGGGCAAAAAAAAATACACGCACACCTGGCAGGGTCGAAGTTTTGCTTTCAGAATGAGGCCGAGGTATTATGAATTTATTAGTTGTTTCAAATATTAATAACTTTCTACTATTAAATAATATTTTTACTACTATATTGTAGGAAGTCAAATCTGGACAAAAAGTTGGACGCCTTCAGCTTTTTGAGATTACGCATAGGAAAAAAGATGGATCTCCTATGACATCCGAAGCTGGAGAAATTATGGTATATTTACTTAATATTTGATTTATTCTAAATATTTATAATCTTTAATTATAATTGTTTAATTCAATTCATCGTTAGTAGTTTTAAATAATGTTAAGTTATGTTGCATTCATTTTTATTATATATTTCGTTTCTAACTATTTACTTGCTTTTTTAGGAGAAACTAAAGGAGAAGAAGGCGGAATATGAAGCGATTGCTTCGACTGATAGTTCTGTTAATCTTGAGAACATTGATAACAGAATTATCACTGAAGTTTTGGGTCCTGAAAGGTACGGTCGGGTTCGATTTCAAGGATCTGGTGTTACCCCGACCCAATATTTTGGATCCGGCTCCCAGCAATACATGCCTTCCGGAAGTCAAGCTCAAGCTGAAGTTCAGAGGTTAAGAGACCAGATAGCTCAGATGCAAGCGAACACGGTTGAGCAAATTTCCGAGGTTCAACGAAAATATGAAGAACTCCAGCAACAACTTAGAGCGGAGGCAGCAGAGAGGGAGGCAGCAGCAGCAGCGAGGGAGGCAGCTGCAGCAGCGAGGGAGGCAGAGGCACGAGCGAGGGAGGCAGAGGCAGCAGCGATGGCAGCAGAGCAGAGCAAAAAGTACGATGACCTCCAGCTACAGCTTCAACAGATGATGCAGATGTTTTCAAAGAATCGCATAAAAGCCGCCATCTTAGACATTAGTTTTCTCATTGTAAGAATGTTTTTAACTTTGTCACGTTTAACATTATTGGAAGAATATTTTAAATTATACTTTATTTATTAATTATATCATATATCTTTCGTTAAATTTGAAGTACCATTTAGAATTAATATTTCTGGTTGTATTTTTATGCTAAATTTACTATTTTTGGCTGCATTTTATATAATATTTGTTGTATTTGGTTGGATTTTAATGCAGGAGGGCTGGATATTGGTGAAAAAAATATATAGCAAATCTGTCAAAATTAGCGGCGTTTTCCATAAAAACGCCGCTAAAAGCCGTGACTTTTAGCGGCGTTTTTTTCAGATAAACGCCACAAAATTTTGTGGCGGTACCTATAGCGGCGTTTTTTGCTGCGTTTTAAGAAGCGCCGCAAAAAGTTTTAGTGGCGCTTAAAAGCGCCGCTAAATGCTAAAAAAAACGCCGCTAAAAGTCTATTTTGCTGTAGTGATAGTTACCTGGGCAAGTAATTCATATTTGTTTATAACCACTAGCTAATCTACGAACTATTATTGAAAGTAAACTATAGTAGCACAAATTAGAAACAACTATTTATCTACAACTTTAGTCTTTCTTTTATCTTGAGATGGTTTTCGTCGTCTTTAACTACGTAATTAAACTTGAATATAAAAATTTATTAATCACACAATTTAAATATAAATGACAGAATATAGATATGAATACATTTCATTCATTTTCGTCCCCATAAATTCTAGTATCTGAAATACTCGTAACATTTGATTTGATTTATCGGATTGAAAACCAATTTTATTTTTCTCCACTAGCGACCTCAAACTTTCAGTTCATGACAAAATTTTCTTACAACTTTTAAATTATTTAATTCGGTCCCTAATGTTTCACAATATTTTCAAAGCCTTCAAACTTAAATCAAGCTTATTCTTATAACTCCCATTACCTTACTAACATTATAACATAATTTTCATTTAAAGTTCTTTATCTTCAATCTCTCTCTAACTTAGTATTAAATATAATTTCTCAACTAAACATAATCAGTTACTTAATCTAATAACTGGGCTATGCTTATCAACTATCAAAGCCTAGAATTTCAACAAAAATTCAAGCTAAAACTCACCTTCCTTGAGCAATCTAGTGGACGTAAATGAAGAAAAGAACCATGAATTTTTTTTCTTTGATTACCGTGAGGGAGATGAGGAAAATAAGCCTTATCTCTCTTTCCTTCCACTATGCATAAGCTAATGGAACTTAATGACATAGATCATGGTTGGCCACAAAGTTTATTTTAACCATGGAATATTTGCTTTTAAGGACATGATCATTTGCTAATCAATCACATGACCGTAAATTG
The DNA here is from genome assembly GCA_025698465.1 of Gossypium longicalyx. Taxonomy (NCBI): domain Eukaryota; kingdom Viridiplantae; phylum Streptophyta; class Magnoliopsida; order Malvales; family Malvaceae; genus Gossypium; species Gossypium longicalyx. The sequence continues at coordinate 6,010,968 of CM046999.1, read as the reverse complement.
ATATGTAAACTATGCATTTTGTTTTTCTATTTTCATACATAAACATTTTTTTGTTACAAGTGGTACCTCAATTGTCTATTAAAAAAATTCAGGCAATAATAATTTGCCACATCATATATAGTTTAAAAAATATTTTTTATCTCTCTCTAACAATATATATAAAAGAAAATAATGCTTTTTGTCTATTTTGCTATATCACTTATAACCAAAAAAAAAATGTTTAGGTATAAAAATAAAAAAAATTGCATAGTTTAGGTAACAATTTATGGGTTAATTTTTTTTTTGTGAATAGATTTAACCGTTTAACTAACTATAAGTAGCTTAGGTACCTTATGCAGCAAAAAAAAAAAAGTATCAAGATAAAAAAAAAGGTATAGTTTAAATACCAATTTATAAGTTAAGCATAGAAATAAAGAAGATTTTCAATATTTTAGGTAAACTGTTGTTATAATTTTGATAAATTTACTCCAATCAATATATTTTTCCTTTTTACTAGCAAGAATTCTTTTTGTTTTGATAAAATTACTTTTGATGGAAAAGAAATATACAAACCAAATATAAGATAAACTTATTACAAGAAAATCAAAGAAAGTCATCACAAATCTCTTCCTGTTATATAGAAACTAGAAATCATCAAAAAGACAAACATGTATTAATTTATAAGTTTTTTATTAAGATTTTCTCAGGTGCAGCAAAAACCACCTTCAGTTGCAGTTCTAATCACACCTGAAAAATAATAATATACAACTTAGTTATTTAGCTAATGATATATTTCTCAACATTGAAAGAACATTGTTAAGGAGTGAAGAAAGTAAAATTATTACCTTGTTGAAAGAGCTTTGATTCTCCTCACAAACCTTGCTTTCAGCAGAACAAATGTAACATAAACCCAATCCTTTGCATTATCCATGTAACGATAATATGAATGCCTCCATGAACGCTTGAAGAACACAACACTGCAAAACCCCCAGAAACCCACTGCAAATCCAAGTCCCATGCCAGTGTAAAACCATTTCATGAACTCATCACAATCTTCTTCACCTCCTACTGCAGGTTTGCGGGGAGGTGGTTCCACCATTGAGCAATTCGGTGAAATCGGAGGACCACAAAGTCCACTATTATGGGAAAATGATGAAGGATCAAAGCTGTGTAGTTGAGTGCTGGTTGGAATTTTTCCAGACAAGTCCAAGATACTTAGAAATGTTAATTCAGACAAGCTCGTTGGGATGCTTCCTGAAAACTTGTTTCTTGACAGGTCAAGCACCTCTAGTTGTCTTAGATGCCCAATCTTTTGAAGAATTTTTCCTGTAAAAAAATTTCTTGACAGGTTCAATGCAACCAGTTCTTGAAGACTATTTAATTCTTCAGGAATCTCTCCTGTTAATTTGTTACACGAGAGATCAATGGCTAGTAGCAGTCCAAGTTGAGGATAGTTTTGCTTTGTTCCCTTCCATGTAATCAATGCCTCATCAACATACCTAACATCAATCAACGATGTCACTTTCACATACGGTTTATCTAACAGGTGAAGCTCAATCCTTCTATCTAAACTCACTTTTTTTGCCATGGAATTGAAATTTTTGAGGCATGGTGGTATGGAGTCAGATATTTTATTTACAGAGAGGTCTAAGATTTGTAGATATTTTAATTCACAAAGTTGATGCAGAATCCTTCCCCTGAACTGATTCCTTTGAAGCTAAGAAAAACCAAAGATGAAAGCCTCTGCCCGAGCCACATAGGTATTTCACCTGATAATTCATTATCACTCAAGTCCAGGAATTTTAACTCGGTACAATCCTGTAAAGATAAAGGTAATTCTCCTGAGAATTTATTACCGCGTAAACTTAGCATTTCAAGAGAAGTCAGAGATCCTAAGGAGCTTGGAAGTGAAACTGAGAAACTATTATCACCCAAATTCAAAGCTGTTAAAAACCGGAAACTTTGAAAACAGTCAGGAACCACTCCAGAAAATAGATTATTTGAGAGATCAAGCAATGCCAAAGAGACTTCATAAGTAATATTGCAAATTGGAGAGACCGAACCATTAAACTTGTTTTTGGAAAGGTTAATGGTCCCGGCATCACTAAAGACTACAGAAAAATGTGGCAATGGTCCTGAGAAATTATTAGAGCTTAGATCTAGATGGCTTATGTGGATAGACTTATTTGGAAAAGTACCACTGATCTGATTGAAAGACATGTTTATGTACGATAATCCCTGAAATATGTCCCAAAGCCAGTAGGGAAGAGAATCCGAAATTCCTGAAGCAGAAATATCAAAGTAATCTATGTAAGAAATATCAAAGTCAGGGGCTTGGAGGTACATTAGAGTCTGAATCCAATTTGGGAAACGAGGCCCTAACTTGCAAGAGCAAAGCTTTATTTGACTCAATTGAAAAGGAATCCATCCGGTATTGAATTTTAAAGTCAAAGAAGTGTACGATAAATCCAACTCCTGTAAATTGGTGAAATTTGAGAAATGAGCTTCGGAAATCACATCACCATCAAAAGAATTCCCTGCAAGCCGCAAGACATGCAGGTTGGAAAGTTGTCCAATGCTTTTGCTTATGGATCCATTTAAAAGGTTGTACCCAAGATCTAGAACCCTAAAATCTGGTAGTTTTCCGATTTCATTCAACCCAGAATCGCCCCTAACTTGATTCTCAGCAAGTACCAAAAGATTATCATTCAGATAAAGTTCTTGAATAGCCTTCATCTTCCCAAAAGCTTCTGGAATTGGACCTTTCAACTTGTTACTTGAGAGAATAAGGGAAACAAGGTTGCTGCTAACATTAAACAACCATGGATATATGGCAGAAGAAGGGAGATTATTATCAGAGAGATCGAGATAGGTGAGAGATGTAGAAGAGTTGGCAAGGGAAAGTGATGAAGAAGATATGCTTGGAAGATCAGAATGTCTTAGACTTAGTTTTTGAAGCAAAGGACTAATGACTTGAGACCAATCATTGGCATTGCTCAGGTTAGTGAAACTGAGATCAACCTCTTTCAAACGAGAAAGATGGGAAAGCCACTCAAGTTTTCCAACACTGAAGATTTTTTTGAAATTATGGCGATACGTTACGTCTCCACCGTTACCACCCAATCTAAGAGTTTCCAACATTGAAAGATTTTCAAGTAGAGAAGGAATTATTGGACCTCTAAAATTAGCCTTAGAGAGATCCAGTAATTTCAATTTTTTCAAGGAACCAAAAAACTCTGGGATGAGACTTCCATTAAAATCATTATTGTTGAAATTTAAAGAAGTCAAATGATGTAGTTTAAGCAGTGAAGGCCTAATCGTACCTGCTACAACCAAAGATTGCAAGCTAAAATTGAGTATTTCAACGTATCCTGTAAGGCCGTTGCATTCGACGCCAGCCCAAAAACAGCACTCCTCACTTTCCCATAAAGAAAGGGCATCGTCGCCTGACGAATCCATGGCTTGAAGGCTGTGCTTAAATTCAAGTAGCGCTTTTCTCTCACTCTCTTTGCACAATAGGCTCACGCTTGCTTCAGTGCATTTCTCCTGAAGAAGAAGACAAGATATTGCAAAAAATAAAACAAGTTTATAAGAACTCTTACTTGACATCGTAATCATCAAATATGAAGCAAGAGGAAATGAAATAGTGTTTGGTTGTTTTAATTCTGAATGCTAATAGCTGAGGAAAGCCCTCTATATAAAGACCCAGCTTGAATGGCATATGACATTCATACTATATGGATGTATTTCATTATAATCCCTCTACAATATTTTACCATATTGCAAGTCTTTGTACCATATTAAAAAAAATTAATTATAATCCCTCTACTATGAAATAGAATATTTTAATACCTTTAATGGACAATTTCAACATTGATTTATAGTTTTGTAGTTTTCCTTTTCTTGAAACGAGTAGCTGCTAATTGCTAAGAAAAATATAGTGCTTAAATGGAAGTGATTGTAACACCTTACATCTGACCCGATCACTGAATTTGAGTTACAATATATCATATTCATTAATTAATTACCATTCAATCATCCATAGCAGTTTCAAATCACACGTAGTTGCACTTAGTGACATATAACATATCAACAATTTGTTAGGTACATATATGCATTGCATTCTCAAACACCTTCTCATACTTTATAGCATTCAACTAGAGGAATCCTAAGTTACATATCATATATATACACATAACAACATGTCAAAGTTAATTATATACCATCGTTAACATCAAATTCAACATGATACAACCATCTAGATACATGCCAAGTTATAAAAAAAAAGATCAAACAAATAAATTTTGCTGAGTTTAGATGTGGAAGTCGATACACAAGACCTTTACTTAAAACCTAGTCTACGCATGAAAAATAAATCATACACTAAGTAACATAACTCAGTAATATATCTATAACATAAAGCAACATAATAGAGATGATACAATGTAGCATTTAAGTTGTAATCTCATCATTTGGTATTCATTCCTTACACATAAAGCCCAAGTTCATGTTACCTTCTTAACAAAATCCCGAGCTTATAAGCTCATTCTTTTTCCAAGTAACATTTAGCTCGTTATCACTTCAACTTAATTTGTCATCTCGGATTGCCTAAGAACAATGACTTTCTGCACAACGCCTACCAACCCGAGTTATCCGACAATGATGGTTTTCTCAATTCAAATCTATCATCCTAGGTTGCTCGACAACGATGACCTACCACCCTAGATTGCCTGACAATGATGGTTTACCACCCCGAATTGCCCGACAACAATGATTTATATAGCACTGTAGCCCTCATGGCATATCAATTGTTTTCTGATGCATTCCTTATAGTTATTAAGTTATCGTTTTCTCATTTCGTTACATGTAGACCAAATCACATTAATTACAATTTAGATTCTATCATCCATAAATAAATTATCATATGTCACAATATACTTCAATTTAATTTCATACTAATTGTCTAAAACTAATCAAATATAAAATTTCTACTTTATTCAAATTAATCCCTGCCTCGTCATTTAAAAGTAACTAAGCCAGATCAATTTAAGTTATTCATAACAACTTAACTCAACAATGTACATGGTAAATTAAATAACATGAAAGCACAAAAGTTAAAGCTTGTTTTGCTTTCGTTTTAATTTTCATTTAATTTTATCATTGCGCTCAATACTTTTTTATAAAATATATTGTTATTATTAGCACTAATGAGCGATTAAGGATGTTGTGCTTTCAATTTTCTTCTTTAAGTAATCACTTTATGACTCCAATGTGAATAATCTCTCAATAACGTGTCATAGGGTGAAATTTGTGAGTCCTACTATACCTTTAATTGATGACTTAGACTTGCTTTTTGTTTCAATTAATTTAATTTACCCACAATTTTCTTCTTCAGTTTCATACGAAGCAAACGAAGAATGGGTCTTAAATTCTTCAATAATATGAATCAGAACATACCTTGCAATTGCAATTGATGTGTCCAATTACTTTTTGACAATAAGCACTAATTAAGGCCTGTTTTGCTTTTGTTCTAAATTCCACATGAGCTTTACAATGTAATTTTTCAATTTTCCACACTAGACTTACTTTTTGTGTTAATTGTTCAATGAAAATGGTAAAATATTTCTAGCTACTTAAGTGTTTTTTTATTTCTTTACAATGGAAAAGTTTTAGTGGTCAACTAGACTTAATTTATGTTTTAGTTAATTTAATTTTCCATCTATTTTCTTCTTCAACCTCCTACTCACCACCAAAAACACACCCATCGCAACTAATCTTTTTTTTTTTTTTTGAGCTCAGCAAATAAAATTTTAAAGGGCAAAGCACCTAACGAATTCAATTTTTAAAATATTTTGTCTTCTGAATTAATTAAATTTGTAATTATTTAATTGGTTCTAAATGAATTCCATTTGTGTTAATTGGTTAGAATCGGTAAGCTAAATCCTAAGCTTGAACTTATAGGGTTGTTTATTGATAAGGGAAATAATTTCAAGAAGCTTCCTCTTGATTATCATGAAGGTAAGGAAAGATTAGTTGCTAGGTGTGATATACGCAGCTAAAATTAATTTATTAAAAAGCACTAAAACTATATTTTATTTTGCAATTTTTCTTACATAGTTTTAATTTTAATTTTAAACCCTTTGTTTTTATTTTCTTTTACTAAATAAATAGAATTATCACTTGATTCTATGGATTCAACTATATACAAAATTTATATCTTTTGAGTAGAAATTTTTTTTTGTAGTTCTCGAAAATCTTACATTTAGTAGTGTTTTTTCATTTTTAGGATTTTACAATTTAGTAATGAATTTAAGTTTTTTTTCATGCATTTTAAGTGTTATTTAGGTTTAATATTAATTTTTATGTTTTTTATGTTTGGTTGTAAGAGAAACACTCAACTTCAAGGAAGATAGTAGAAAATAGCCTTCAACGTCGTTACACGGCAAAGGCCAAGTCGTGATTTGGATCAGCTAAAATCATGACATCATGAATGGTGTTGATCAATGCCCGACATCGTGATGAGATTTTGGCTAAGTCATGATATGGCTGACCTCACAAAGTGGAGTAGCTAACGTTGCGATGTCATGTATGCTAAAGGAAAAATAAGAGCATTTTTAGGCCATACGTCATGACATATATGAATCAGTTAATGTCGCGATGTTGTGACATTAGCCAAATCTCGAGCAATTACAAAAGGGAAAATTGTGAAATTTCATCGTAAAGTTGTGACACTCAATTGAAAATCACAATTTTATTAATGGCAGCTTCATCCTTTCACCAACCAAACCATATACACACATTTTTAGTTGATTTGAGGCAACTTTTAGAGGTTTTTAGACTTAAAACTATGGAGAAAGACTTGGTTTTTCTTAAGCTTAGTTTTCTTTTCATGTAGTTTTGGTTCTTTAGATTTCATTTTGTAATTAGGTTATATTATTCTCTCTTTTTTGTATTTTTATGTTTATTAATCTCAGTTTCTGTTGGATTATTGAATATTTGATGAAATCACTTGGGCAAATAATGTGATTTGAAGATTTGAGGAGCTTTTGCAATTATTACTTGGGCAAATTTACCCTCCTTTGATGTAGGCAAGTATCTTGTTGCAACTATTACTTGATGACAACTGTATACTTATGGTAAACTAATTTTAGTTTCATTACAGTTTTAGAAACACGTACGGAGAGATTGATTTCTATGGAATTAAGTTGTTAGGATTTATTGCTCTAAATCAAGTTTATTCATTATTTGCACTTGTAACTTTTCGAACAAATTTGTTTAAATAAAATTTCATTATTCACATTAATATTTTTTTTTTACACAATGTGAAATGTAAGAAAATATTGTCTCATTTATTTACTAACGTTTAATTAATACTAAGTTGCATTATCTAGATAGATCATTATTTCAATGTACCCTTGGCTTGAGACATAAATCACTCTTTCTCAAGACACAAGTCAAGTTGCCTCAATACCTATATGGTTGGTCTTAAGACCAATGCTAATGCAACATCCCAAATGATAAAATATAATCTTAAGGTCTCGAGACATGTTCTTCTTGTCTCGAGACTATATGAAAAATTAGCCTAAAATGAATATATCAAACCATTCAAATCATGATCATAACCTATTTAAACATACCAAAGCATTGCACAACTCATTTTAACCAATTTGGCACATGCAAAACACAATCAAAGAACACCATATCTTGTCATTCGATGCATCAATGCCAACCAAATAATTTGTGTAATAAAACTTATATAAACTAGCATAATTGTCTACAGATCAAAGGATGAAATAACTTTTAAACCTCATATGTCAAGTACCAACTATACCGAAATATCAACTTAAGCGACTGGCCTAAACAGGGGTGAAATCAGAAAAAAAATTTAGGGGGCCAAACTATTGTAATTTTTAGTAAAAATGTAATTTTTAAAGAATCAAATCAAAATTTATCCTTTTTAGGGTGGGCAAAGTGTAATTTTACCTTTACTAATTTGAAATTTTAAAAATTTTAAAGAGCCAAAACAATTTTTTATTTTTTATTTTAAGGGGGCTAGAGCCCCTAACAGCCCTCCTAGATTTGCCCCTGAGCTCAAACCAACCTAGATACAAGCCATATAACCAATATATATATACATACATACAAAATAGGCAAAAAGTCAATTTTCTGAGCTGAGGTGTCGAGTTGGATGTTTAACGACTTGTAATTTATGATCTCTCATTTAAGGCTTAGGCACGGAAACAAATATAACAATACGATGAGTATCGTATACTCAGTGATGCTAATACAATTCAAATTCAATACAATAAGATTGAACTAAATCAAATATGCAAAGTAAACATCAAATTTCTTTACGTTATTCTTTTTCCACATAATCAATAATCATAACTTCAACATTTCATGGTTTCGTATCATAATGTATTCAATTTTCAACATGTCATTTATCATCATTTTCATTACTTACTCATTTCGATCCCTATTAATCGACGATAGACATTAGAACAAATACTCAGACCTGTACATAAATAAGTCTATGACCATTTGGAAATTGAGACTACTCAATATGTATGTCAAAATATGTCATGTCAACCCTTTGAGAATGAATGATGCTCATAACCCTTTGGGAATTGGAGCTAATCAATCACTGATATCTATGATCTTATGTCATGTCAACTATACTCAAACTACGTTTAACGTAGTTTAACAAGACATTATCATTATAATCTTCATTATAACCCATATAATCATAGCATCAAGATTTAAGTACATATATATATATATAGGGAGAGAACAAATTCAATCATTCAAAGCTTGATTCAACAGTCACAGTTTCAAATTCATCTTCTCATAGTTTTGGAGAAAGATATAATTACCTTGGCATGTAATTCATATTTTTTCATAACGATTAGCTAATTTACGAACATATTATTGGAAGTGAATTATAGTAGCATAAACTAGAAGCAATTATTCGTCAATGACTTTAGCTTTCTCTTCTATGTTGTTTTGAGCTACGTAATTAAAATTAAATACAAAAATTCATTAATCACACAATTCAAACAAAAATCAACACAATATTGATATGAGTACATTCTATTCATTTTATTCCCTGTAAGCCCTAATATCCGAAATAGTCGTAACTTTTGGTTTGCTTTATCATATTGAAAACTAATTACTTTCATATTTCTCCACTAAAGACCTCTAACTTTCAATTCATGACAATTTTTTCTACAACTTTCAATTTATTTAATTCAGTCCCTAATACTCCACAATGTTTTCAAAGCCTTTAAGATTAAATCAAGCTTATTCTTATAACACCCATTACCTTACTAACATTATAACATAATTTTCATCTAAAGTTCTTATCTTCAATCTCTCTCTAACTTAGTATTCAATATAATTTCTCAACTAAACATCATCAATTACTTCATCAAATAACTGAGCTATGCTTATCAACTACCAAAGCCTAGAATTTCAACAAAAATTCAAACTAAAACTCACCTTCCTTGAGCAATCTAGTGGACGTAAATTAAGAAAAGAACCACGAAATTTTTCTTTGTTTGCCGTGAGGGAGATGAGGAAAATAAGCCTTATCTTTCTTTCCTTCCACTATACTTATTCTATTATTAATTATAATTAACTAGTTAAATTAATAAATAAAAGAAATCAATGCTCATAAAATCACTATGCATAAGCTAATGGAACTTAATGACATAGATCATGATTGGCCACAAAGTTTATTTTAACCATGGAATATTTAAGTTATATTTTAGACCTTTAGATGGAATTAATTGTTTGTAATTAAGTAAATACATCTGCATTGTTAGGATATTTTTAGAGTATTACATAACGAAGCTTGGAGTGCACTATAAATGTCATCATTTGTTACTTTTACTACTGGGAAGGAAAGGTGTGGTTGTGTTTGGAAACAGGTGTAGGTTGAAGGAGAAGAAGAATAGGACGAAGAAGGAAAATGAAGGAAGTGAAACATTACCATCGCAAATGGTGGGAATAATTACCAACATAAATGCCATGGCAATTCTGGGAAGATGGCGCAGTACTCAATCAATATCACTCTTAGCCAGCTGTTTGTGTACCCAAAAAAAACACCCTGAAAAAAGGAGAAAAAAATGTGTGTGCTGAGAGAGACGAATCTACCCTATAAAAGGAAGACAGAGAAGAAAAGAAAGAGGAGAGGAGATTTGCGTGAGAAAAGATTGGTGAAAGTAGTTTTCTTTCTCTCCATAGAAAAGAACTCCAGTGAAAAATTTCAGAGAAAAGAAAGGGTAGCAGCTATGAAGATCATATCACAAACGCGAAGCTGGGGAAGAGAAATCTGCCCTGGGTTTGAGAACAATCTTGGGATTGAAATAGGAGCTGGAGTGTAGCGAAAACTTCTTGCAGTTCTGCCTTTGTTTTTCTTGATTGGATTTCTGTGAATCAAAAACGTATTTGAAGAATGTTGTTGAATGATTTAACTCTGGTTTTAACTTTCCAACCCTTAACTTTCCAACCCATGAACTAAACATTTTATTTGGGCGAACTCTATATTATTTTTAATGCCCATGATCTGAATTTGTTTATACTACTATTTCATTCAATTTAAGTTTATTTTAAATACATGCATGCAAGCTCTAAACATAGTTAATTGTATTTTGTGTTATTAGGTGGATTTAAATCTAAAAAGATTAAGTACACTAGATTATGAATTTATTGATGCAAGCAAGTACTCGAAAGAATACTTGTAGCACTCTAGACATAAATGTTGCGAATTGTACGGAGAAGAACATTCAATGTAGTCATTATTCCAGAGTCCTATAAATGTACAAAGACTCAGAATATTAACTTATGATCTAGCTATCGAAAGAGGCAGATTACAGCAATGATTCTATGAGCAATAGGATAGTCAAAATTTTGCCATGGCATTATTATCATACGAACATATCACCTGAATAATTCCAACCTTATTAGTACATTCATCAAACATCTTTATCAAATTGAGATTTATTCCTTATGCTCAGTTTAGTTAGTAGGATTAAAATAATAACTTATTTAATTTTTAATCAATTTTTAATCTTTATAGAGACGATACATACTTATCATTTTATTACTTGAATGACATGTATACTTGCACATTTGCATCATTTATTTACACGCAACAATTGCCATTGAACAACTAGGAAATAAACTCAACATAGCTGATCAATACCACAGTCAATACAAATGACTAGATTCCGCAACATCCACGTCTATAATTTCTTTCCAACTGCCACTCTAATGCACAAGCAAACTATATTACATACTAACGGGACTTTCACATGCTAACAATACCAATAATCAGCGTCGATGCAATTAGTACAGATAATAGAGCATAAGCCACTTCTTATGTCTCTGAATGCCCCTCTAAAAAAATAACTGCTTTATGAAAAAAAGGCAGAGTTGGATTCGTCTTCTTGTAACGAAGACCTCTGTGTATTTTCACACCATACCGCCTAACGGAACTTCCACGGCACCATATTCAACCGACCAAGCTCTTCCATTTCCAAACCATTCAGATCTTTATGATTGTTGTTATTATCCAACTCTGATTTTATTTTCCTCTATCAATTCCAAATATATATATATATCTACAGTACCATCAGGTTTTTCATTCCAATCTTTGAGGGCCAACTTCAAACTCCTCATCTTACTCGACAATAAGTAGTTTAGATACTACTTGTGCAAAAAATAAAAAAAAATAAAAAGTAAAAATTTTAGGTATCAAAATAAAAAAAAAAATTAAATACCAATATTTATAAGTTAAGTCTAAAAATAAAGAAGATTTTCAATATTTTATAGAAACTAATGTTATAACTTTGATATATTTTTTTCGAATCAATATAATTTTCCTTCTTATTACAAGAAAAGAAATATACAAACCAAATATAAGATAAACATATTACAAGGAAGTCAAAAAAGTGGTCACAAATCACTTCTTGATATATAGAAATTGGAAATCATAAAAAAGAAAAACATGTATTAATTTATGATTTTTTTTTTTTATTAAGATCTTCTCTCGAGCAGGAAGATCACCTTCAGTTGCAGTTCTAATCAGACCTGAAAAACAATCATATAGAACTTTGTTATTTAGTTAAGGAGATATTTCTCAACGTTGAAAGAACTTCATTAAGGAGTGAAGAAATCAAATTTGTTACCTTGTTGAAAGAGCTCTAATTCTACTCACTAATCTTGTTTTCAGCAGAACAACTGACACATAAACCCAATCCTTTGCATCATCCAAGTAACGAAAATATGAATGCCTCCATGAACGCTTGAAGAACACAACACTGCAAAACCCCCAAAAACCCATTGCAAATCCAAGTCCCATGGCAGTGTAAAACCATTTCATGAACTCATCACAATCTTCTTCACCTCCTACTGCAGGTTTACCAGGAGGTGGGTCCCCCATTGAGCAATTCGGTGAAACAGGAGGACCACAAAGTCCTCTATTATGGGAAAATGATGAAGGATCAAAGCTCTGTAGTTGAGTGCTGGTTGGAATTTTTCCAGACAACTCATTGTAAGACAAGTCCAAGGTACTTAGAAATGTTAATTCAGACAAGCTCGTAGGGATGTTTCCTGAAAACTTGTTTCTTGACAGGTCAAGCACCTCTAGTTGTCTTAGATGCCCAATATTTTGAATAAATTTTCCGGTTAAAAAGTTTCTTGACAAGTTCAATGCAACCAGTTCTTGAAGATACTTAATCCTTCAGGAACCTCTCCTGTTAATTTGTTACAAGAGAGATCAATGGCTAGTAGCAGTCCAAGTTGTGGATAGCTTTGCTTTGTTCCTTTCCATGTAAGCAATGCCTCATCAACATACCTAACCTGAACCTGAGCGAACCATTCAAAAGACACTACATCTGAGAGGTGATGCTCAATTCTTCGATCTAAACTCACTTTTTCTGCCATGGAAGTGAAATTATTGAGGCATGGTGGTACAGTATCCGAAATTTTATTTACAGATAGGTCTAAGATTTGTAGATATTTCAATCCACAAAGTTGATGAGGAATCCTTCCCCTGAACTGATTCCGTTGAAGGCTAAGAAAAACCAATGATGAAAGCCTCTGGCCGATCCACATAGGTATTTCTCCTGATAATTCATTATCACTCAAGTCCAGAAATTTTAACTTGGTACAACTCTGTAAAGATGAAGGTAATTCTCCAGAGAATTTATTACCACGTAAACTGAGCATTTCAAGAGAAGTCAGAGATCCTAAGGAGCTTGGAAGTGAGCCTGAGAAACTATTATCACCCAAATTCAAAGCTGTTAAAGACGGGAAACTTCCAAAACAGTCCGGAAGCACTCCAGAAAATAGATTATTTGAGAGATCAAGCCATACTAAAAAACTTTGACCGGTAATACGACAAATTGGAGAGATTGTACCAGTAAACTTGTTTTTGGAAAGGTTGATGGTCCTCATATTCATAGAGTCTAAAGAAAAATGTGGCAATGGTCCTGAGAAATTATTAGAGCTTAGATCTAGATGTCTTACGGGGATAGATTTATTTGGAAAAGTACCACTGATCTGATTGAAAGACATGTTTATGTACTTTAATCTCTGAAATGGGTCCCAAAACCAGTAGGGAAGAGAATCTGAAATTCCTGAAGCAGAAATATCAAGGATTTCGACGTCCGTTTGAGTCCGAATCCAATCTGGGAAACGAGGCCCTAACTTGCAAGAGCAAAGCTTTATTTGAATCAGTTTAAAAGGAGGAATCCATCCGGAGTTGAATTTCAAAGTCAAATAAGTGTAGGATAAATCCAACTCCTGTAAATAGGTGAAATTTGAGAAATGAGATTCGGAAATCACATCACCGTTAAAAGAATTCCCTACAAGCCGCAAGACTTGTAGGTTGGAAACTTGTCCAATGCTTTTGCTTATGGATCCATTTAAAACGTTGTACCCAAGATCTAGAACCGTAATATATGGTAGTTTTACGATTTCATTCAACACGGAATCTCCCCTAACTTGATTCTCAGCTAATATCAAAAGATTATCACTCAAATAAAGTTCATTAATAGCCATCATGTTGCCGAAACCTTCTGGAATTGGACCTTTCAACTGGTTTCTTGAGAGATTAAGGGAAACAAGGTTGCGGCTAACATTAAACAGCCATGGATATATGGCAGAAGAAGGGAGATTATTAGCAGAGAGATCGAGATGGGTGAGAGATGTAGAATGGTTAGCAGAAGAAGGTGATGAAGAAGATATGCTTGGAAGATCACAATCCGTCATAACTAGTTCTTCAAGGAAAGGAAGGTGGCTAAAGACTTGAGACCAATCATTTGCATTGCTCAGGTTAGTGAAACTAAGATCAACCTGTTTCAAACGAGAAAGATGGGAAAGCCACTCAAATTTTCCAATACTGAACATTTTTTTGAAATTATGGCGAAACGTCAAGCCTATGCTGTTGCCACGCAATCCAAGAGTCTCCAACATTGAAAGATTTCCAAGTTGAGAAGGAATTGGACCTCCAAAATTAGCATTAGAAAGATCCAGTAATTTCAAGTTTTTCAAAGATCCAAAAAACTCTGGTATGAGACTTCCATTAAAATCATTACCGAAGAAATTTAAAGAAGTCAAATGATGTAGTTTAAGCAGTGAAGGGCTAATCGTACCTGCTACAACCCAAGATTGCAAGCTAAAATCGAGCATTTCGACGTATCCTGTAAGGCTGTTGCATCCGACGCCAGGCCAAAAACAGCACTCCTCTCTTTCCCATAAAGAAAGGGCATCGTCGCCTGACGAATCCATGGCTTGAAGGCTGTGCTTAAATTCAAGTAGCGCTTTTCTCTCACTCTGTTTGCACAATAGTCTCACACTAGCATCGGTGCATTTCTCCTGAAGAAGAAGGCAAGATATTCCAAAAAATAAAACAAGTTTATGAGACCTCATACTTGACATCGTAATCATGAAATATGAAGCAATAGAGAATGAAATAGTGTTTTGTTGTTTAAATTCCGAATGCTAAAAGCTGAGGAAAGGCCTTTCTATAAAGACCCAACATGAATGGAATATGAGCATTCATACTATAGGGATCTATTTAATTATTTAAGATTTGCATTAATAGAGTTGATACATGCATTTATCATTTTCCACACTATTCAACCTTTAATGGACGACTTAGTTTCTTATTTCAGTATTAGTAAACTATAGGGTTTGAATTATTTAATATTATTATATAATTAATGTAATAAGAAAGTGTAACACCTAAATTTGGCATAGACGTTGTCGAAACCATCTTTTCATTTGAAGGAAGAACCGGAATCGACGTTTGACAACTAAAATGTGGAGTCGCTACCAATCTCTTTGCTTAGGTGCGATTGGGTCACCTACTAAAACGTTTTGTTTCACTTGAAACAATTTTGATTCACGTAAAATCTAAAAACATGGGTTCGGGAGTCGGTTACTCATGAGGAAGGGTTAGCACCCTCATTACGTCCAAAAAATTGGTACCAAATTGACTCTATGCTATCCTTATATCAAAGATTTAAAAAAAAAAAAACTTTCAAAGCATGGTTCTTTAAAATGTGTGAATAGTTCAAGTTAGCTGTCAAAATTCTCTCGTTTCAAAGATATGCAGCATCATACCCAGCACGATTGGATACGATCCTTTATACCTTCAAAGATACGATTGATTTTTGACTTTTAAAAACTCGCACGCTAAAGTTATAAAAGGATATCCGAATATTTAGTTCACCGAAAAATCTTACCCAGCATGGTAGGGCACGATTTCCCGAATTACAAAATATTGGATATTGCCTTGCTTTTAACAAAAAAAATTAAATAGACGGTTGTAAATTATCTCGAAACACATTGATCTTATTGGACATAAAATGGAATAACTGATTTCGGAGAGTTAAAAACCACGAAACAACATTTTGTAAATCAAGAGGAAAAGAAGTGATGAATATGGGTTAATATGCATGAAAAACATACAATACTTGATAAGTGCAGATAACATGATCTTATTTAATCAATCAAATCAAATAAACAATTAATTTAAAACAACAAAATCTACGAGAATGGGTGAAACAAGTAAACGCGATGTATATATATATATATATGAAATGACGTGAGGACAATTAACTCATGAAATACCAAACAATATAAAACTGATATAATATTAAAATAATTTCTAAAAATGATGGATTAACGAGCAAATAACCTATGCTAGGACTTGAAATAATTTATAAAAGGAAAAAAAAAAAACTAAGAATATAAATATATAATTAAAACATTTGAATCAAATAAAATGCCAAATATTTAGAAATAATACATTTATTTGAAATTAACAATATATATAATAAAGACAATTTTTAAAAAAAAAAACATAAAATATGAGAAGATTGCATGTGTACAAAATATGAAACTAAATAAATGTATATGTGAATAAATTTCAGAAACAATGATATACAAAAATAACATGGAATTAAGATATAAATTATAAGATTAAATTAACTCTATCATAAGTTATATACGTAATATATTTTAACAACATAATTATATATACAGATGGATTTCCTTTTTAAAAAAACTATATATTTAAAATAACATGATCAAATATATACACCAAGTATGTGAATAATAATAGTTTAAATGATACATAAAATATGCGGATTTTCCTTCAAATAACAAAAATATATATATAACAAAATAGGAATAGGTTTAAAAGAAATCGTATGTATAAAATAATATAAAATTAATAATATACATGGAGTAAAAATCCTTGTTCAAACAATGCATATATAAGAGGATAATAATATAGGAAAATATTTGAAACAAACGAAAAATATATAATACTCAAAATTGGATTTAAAAGAAACAAATAACTTATATATAAGTAAAATCTTAAAGAAAAATTTCATGAACATGATCAAAAGAGGTTCAAATAAATAACTTGACATAAAATATGTATATGTATATATGAATGTCAATGTATGAGAATGAATATTACATAAATATTTTAAATATAAATTTACATAAAGAGAATCTTAAAACAATAACTTATATAGTAAAACAATTCAATCAATATGTAAAAGCAAAATTAAAAAAACTAAAACTAAATGGAATTAATATGTTAAAATAATAGGTTTTTAAAAAAAATAATTACATAAATAACTAAACAAATAAATCCAAAAGAATATAACACATAAAATAAACTTAATTGAAATTAAAACAAAATCGGAAGGATAATTTATAAATGGACAAATCATTAAAACTAAGCTGAGGATTGAAATAGTATGCGCACAAATGATTGAGGATTAAAATAGAAAATACACCAAATCTCAAAACATTGTGTTTAGGCGCAAATTAAATCGCAAAAAAGCGCAAATCTCAGGGACAAATTAAAAAAACAAAGAAAAAAGCAATTAAGGCCTAATTGAATAATCATGCGAGAGAGAAGGACCGATTGCGCAAATGTTCCCTTCAAGCGGAACGCGCGGATCCTCCAGAGTAACCATATCGGGTCAGATCGGGCATGGTCAATACGGTACCATTTTGTAGCCATTGAGAAAGGCTCAAAACGGCGCCGTTTTTACTTCTTTATAAAGGCTAAAACAAGCCAAATTTGGCTGAGCCCAAACCCTAGCCTCCCCTTTTGATTTCCCTTTAACCGGATCCCTAATCTCCTCTCCTAAGCACCGATCTGCCCCTATCAACGATGACCAACAGATTTGGGCTTCGAGGAACGATAACCTCGACCTCGAGATTCCTTCTATGCCCCGATTTCAACGAAGAAGACGGAATCTCTTAGCACAATCGCAAGGTAAATCTTTTATTTTCTTTTTTATTCTAATGTGAAAGAGTTTTGTGGAGAAATAAAGGAAAAAAATGAATTGAAAATACCAGAAAATGAAATCTGGAATTACCTCAGTTTTTTATTGCTAGTTTCTTTTTCAATATTCCGTCCCCCATTTCAGTGTTTACAACGACTTTTTATAGCCAAAATACATCAAGAATATTTGGGAAAAATAAATAAAAATTTTTATTTATTTTTTTGCTATATTGTTGTGATCTACTGCTTGCTGCTATGGTTGTTAGTTCGTTGCAGCTATGCATGGCGTGGAGGAGTTATTCGTGGGAGTGGAGCATGGTGCGCGTGGAAGAATCGGTTGGAGGCTGCAGCAGCTGAAGCTTCTAGTGACCTACGATTTCTGCCGAAAAATTCATTAGTGTTTTGGGCCTGGGGTAATGGGTTAGGACTGCTCTAGGTTTGGGCTTATAATGGGTGTTAGGTTTTGTACTGGGCTACTACAATTTGGGTTAATGGATTTTGGGTATTCTTTTAGGCTATTATTTTTTGCTAAATGAATTGTAAATGGGTTGGAGGCTGTAGCAGCTGAAGCTTCTAGTGACCTAGGGTTTCTGCCGAAAAATTCATTAGTGTTTTGGGCCTGGGGTAATGGGTTAGGACTGATCTAGGTTTGGGCTTATAATGGGTGTTGGGTTTTGTACTGGGCTACTACAATTTGGGTTAATGGATTTTGGGTATTTTTTTAGGCTATTATTTTTTGCTAAATGAATTGTAAATGGACTTTAGATCCATAAACATTTTGGTTAATTATTATTTAATTTTTTGTGTTTTTTTTTGTTTTTGGGTTTTTGTGTGGGCCCTGGCAAAAATGGGCCATTACAGACGTTATGGCCGAATATAGTGATATCGCAAAGAATGGGTTTAGTTACGTAAAATCGTTTCGGTTAATTAACTCACATGTTTTACCTCCATTTTTGAAAACATTAATTAATTGGTTTATTTGCCAAATTCTATTTTACAGCGGAAGCTTAACAAATCGATACGTTTTTTTAAATCAAATTTGTATTTTTAAGGAAAACCTTGATTAAGTAAAATTCGTCGACTTCATAAAACATTTTATCAAACATGCAACATTTTAAGGAAATAAATCCAAAAATCAAGTAAAAACCAAAGAGTCGAGAGAGTCCCCAAAAATTACAACTCTCAAATTAGTCCAAAATTTAGAATAAACCAAATGAACTAAGTTTTAAGAATATTTACGATAAAGTGGTCACCACTGAGTCTCTTCCGCACCGATCCGCCTAAGTCTATGGATTACCTAAACAGAAATAGACAAACAGAGTTGAGTTTACGTAAACTCAGTGTGTAACCCAACAGAATTAAGCATGCAAGCATACAATCATCATATACATAACCATAAACAGATACAGATATGGACTCATGTCCTTTTCAGATACAGTAACAGAATCAGATACAGATACAGATATGAAAAATCCTACCCCCATCCTCTACACACCATCTCTGACCATCCCATCACACCATGTGGGGTTAAAAACACCCACTCATCCCTAAACACCACGTTCTATCATTAAGACACATATTAGATATAATATGCAGCCAAGCTGCCAGAATATAGGCGTTTAACGCCGATCAAAATATTTCCTCTTGATATACAAATCTCACCCCAAAATAGATACAGAGCATACATACAGAATAAACAGATAAAACATGTTTAACATGCTCATGTAAACAGATAACAGATATGCATAATATAGTCATACTCAGAACAATATTACAGTCTAACAGGTCACATAGTTTTAGGATTCAGATAGCCTTTACCGACCCTACGGTAGTCCCATAGTCGATTAGGACGACCTGTACGACCTTACGAAAAATTTTAGTATAATGGGCCCACATGCCCATGTGGGCCCTCACGCCCAAATTGGCCTTGCCCGTGTGGTCCATAT
Organism: Gossypium longicalyx; assembly: GCA_025698465.1. NCBI lineage: Eukaryota > Viridiplantae > Streptophyta > Magnoliopsida > Malvales > Malvaceae > Gossypium > Gossypium longicalyx. Next base: position 5,991,222 of record CM046999.1, on the reverse strand, counting down.
GGCCTAGCCCAGAATTCACATGCCCATGTTGTGCACATGCCCAACTTGGTCTAGCCCGTCTGGCCTACACGGCCATGCCTTCGTCAACCACACGGCCGTGTTCTTGCAGATGGCCTACTAGACTGGTGCGTACACGCCCGTGTAGCGTCAACAGTGGCCTTTTCGGCTTTTGCCAAAAACTCATTTTCAGCATTTCGGGTACACACCTAGTATCGTTTCGATGAAAAATAATCTCGAGCCTCCAAAAACCTAAAAAACAAAATACCCATCAATGATTTAGTGGATTTGCTAACGAATTTGATAATAAGGAATCGATACGAAACTTACTTACCTCTAACGACAACCAATGCTAACACGTTCTAAACCGTCGGAGCTCTAACGAAAGGTTTCCTGTCAGTTCCTGCACATAACGAAGGTTCCCTGTCAGTTCCTGCACATAACGTTCTTAATGAATTACTATTCTTTCAAAAAACCCCATAAATAAGAAACTCCACTATTTGAATAAACTTTAACAAAACTAAAACTAGCAAACAACAAAACCTCACTTACCCAAAACGCACGATGACAACGAAACAACATACCACAAAATTACCAAGGCAAAAAGAAAGATTCGAAACGTTAGAAGGGAAGAAATAAAAGAAAGAAGAAGAAACACAGAGAAAACGACGTTAATTTTTTGGAAGGGAGAGAAAAACAAAAACTAATCAGATATTTCCAAAATCCCTTAATTCTCTCCACTACCCCACTACTGATAACTCCCTCAAAATTTTAACTCAATCGGAACTCTATCAGATAACAGAGCAAAAATATAATACCCTCGCTAATGCAGGGATTCGAACATAGGACCTCCAACACTCTAACTACCTTACCACTTGAACCAGCGGGATCATTTTGGTATGGATGTGCAGACAATTTATTATAAGCCCACTGAATAGAGATAGGGCTTAATTCCAAAAATAACAATATTTGTCAAGGGTAAAACTTGAACCCAAGACCCTATACACACACTCAAAACACTTAACCACTAAAGCAGATACATAGTTATGTCAGAATTCACAGAAGTAGAATTAAATTATTTGAGGTGTTACAACTCTACCCATAAAAGAAATTTCGACCTTGAAGTTTACCTGATCAAAACAGATGAAGATACCGCTGACGCATCGAGTCCTCAGATTCCCACGTAGCTTCCTTAGTGCCATGATTCTGCCACAGAAGCTTCACTAATGAAATGGACTTTCTTCTCAAAACATTAATATGGTGATCCAAAATTTGAATTGGCTCCTCGTCAAAGGTCAAGTCTGGTCTAACCTCGATTTCCTCAATAGAGACAACGTGGGATGGATTCGACCGATACCACCTCAACATCGAAACATAAAAGACAACATGGATATGGTCTAACTCTGGGGGTAGCTCCAACTGATAAGCGATCAGTCCCACACGTTTCAGAATCCTATACGGCCCAATAAACCTAAGGCTCAGCTTGCCCCTACGACCGACTCTCAGAACCTTTTTCCACGGTGAAACCTTAAGAAAGACGAAATCCCCCATCGAATACTCAATATCATTCCTTTTCATATCTACATACCATTTCTGTCTATCAGAGGCTGCTTTCAGATTCTCCTGAATCATGCTAACTTTATCTTCAGTCTTGAAAACTAACTCAGGACCTAAAACCCGCCGTTCACCTAACTCAGTCCAACATAGCGGAGTGTGGCACTTACAACCATACAAAGCCTCGTAAGGTACCATATGGATGCTAGACTGGAAGTTGTTATTGTAGGCGAACTCAGCTAATGGCAGATAATCCTCCCAACTACCTTGAAAATCAATCACACAACTCCAAAGCATATCTTTCAGTATCTGAATCACCCTCTCAGATTGACCATCGGTCTGAGGATGGAACGCAATACTAAAGTCCAATCTCTAACCCAGAGCCTCATGCAATTTTTTCCAAAACCGAGAAGTGAAGCGAGGATCCCTATCAGAGAAAACTGAAATAGGAACCCCATGTAGTCTTACAATCTCAAAGATGTAAAGTTTCGCTAGCTTCTATAGAGAATAGTTCGTCTGAACCGGAATGAAATGAGCAGACTTGCTCAATCGATCCACGATAACCCAAACAGAATCCTTTTTAGTGGGTGTCAAGGGCAACCCACTAACGAAGTCCGTCGTCACTCACACCCATTTCTATAAAGGAATCTTAACAGGTAGTAGCAAACCCGAAGGCAACTGATGCTCAGCCTTAACTTGCTAACACGTCAGATATCGAGCTATAAAATCAGTAACCTCATGCTTCAAACCCGACCATCAGTATAATTCATGGAGATCCTGATACATCTTATTACCACCGGGATGTATAGCATAAGGGCTACTATGCGCCTTCCTCAAAATCGACTACCTCAAATCCACATCATTCGGCACACAAATCTGGCCTCAAAAACATAGCACACCATCATTATTCAACCCAAAATCAGAAGTAGTACCACTCTCAATCTGACAAAATTGAAAACCCAGAGATTCATCCCCAAACTACTTATCTCGAATCTGATCAATCCAAGTCGGCTTAACTTGCAAATCAGCTAGCAGATTCCCATCATCAAACAGAATAAGGCGAGCAAACATTGCCCTCAAATTAGTCATCGCTCTACGGCTTAAAGCATCGACCACCACATTGGCCTTACCAGGATAATACTCTATCGTGTAGTCATAGTCTTTAAGCAGCTCAATCCAACAATGCTGTCTAAGATTTAACTTCTTCTGAGTAATGAGGTACTTAAGGCTCTTATGATCAGTGTAAATAATACACCTCTCACCATACAGATAGTGCCTCCAGATTTTCAATGCAAAGACCACTGCAGCCAACTCAAGATCATGCATTGATAGTTCTCTTCGTGTGGCTTAAGCTGGCTGGACACATAAGCCACAACCTTACCGTTCTGCATCAGAACGTAACCTAAACCAATGTGCAACGCATCACTGTATACTACAAACTCCTTTCCAAATTTAGGTTGTATCAGAACAGGGGCCTGAGTTAGAACAGACTTGAGCTTCTCGAAGCTCGATTGTTGCGCACCAATCCAGACAAATGGAACACCCTTACGTAGAAGTTTAGTCAGAGGAGTTGCAATTAGAGAGAACCCCTCAACAAACCACTGATAATAACCTTTCAGACCCAGAAAACTGCGAATTTCAGATAATTCTTATGAAATTTCCAATCAAGCACAACCTCGATCTTTCGAGAATCAACTCGAATCCCCTCAACAGAAACTACGTACCCCAGAGAGGTTACCTCTCGCAACCAGAATTCACACTTGCTCAACTTAGCATAGAGCTACTTTTCTCAGAGTATCTGAAGCACTACTCTAAGATGCTCATCATTCTCATCCTTAGTCTTAGAGTATACCAGAATATTGTCGATGAAAACCATGACAAACTAATCCAGATAAGGTTGAAACACTCAGTTCATTAGATCCGTAAATGTAGCCGGAGTATTCGTCAGACCAAAAGGCATAACTAGGAATTCATAATGTCCATAACGAATCCTAAATGTAGTCTTATGAACATCAGCTTCCTTAACCCTCAGCTGATGATACCTAGAATGAAGATCAATCTTAGAGAATACTGAAGCCCCTTGGAACTGATCAAACAAGTCATCGATCCTCGAAAGTGGATACTTATTCTTCACAGTTAATTTGTTTAACTACCGATAATTGATGCACATCCTCATGGTCCTATCCTTCTTCTTAACAAACAAAACTGGTGCTCCCCACGGAGACACACTAGGATGGATGAAACCATGATCTAGAAGTTCTTAAAGTTGAGCCTTAAGCTTGTAAGCTCATTTGGTGCCATTCGGTAGGGAGCGATGGAAACCGAAGCTATACCTGAAAGAAGCTCAATCCCAAATTCAACCTCTCGATTCGGGGGTAAACCCAGTAACTTCTCAGGAAAGACATCTAAAAAGCCTCTCACCATTCTGATATCCTCAAAGAAGAACCCCCAGAATCATAAACACTTACATAAGCCAAGTACTCCTCACACCCTTTTCGAACCAGTTTCTCAGCCACAAGCGCGGAGATCACATTAGACAGATAGTCTCGACGCTCGCAATAAGAACCACCTCCATATCATCCTTGGTCCTCTAGATAACCCTCTTAGATGCGCAGTCCAAATTGACTCGGTGCTCTACCAACCAGTCCGTACCCAAAATTAAATTGAACTCCTTGAACGGAAGATCCATCAGATTTGCCAGAAATACAACCCCTTACACCTCTAACGGAATGTCCTTATAAAGTTACTAACCCGAACAGGCTGCCCCAGCGAACTCAGTACAATAACCTCTCTAGTAGAGCTCTCAACAGAAATTCTCAAGGTTTTAGATACAGTACTAGCTACATAGGAGTGAGTAGAACCTATGTTTATCAAAGTAGTATAAGGCACATCAAATATAAAGAATGTACTGGTGATGTCATCATGGGCATCTCTATCCTCTCGGCATCGTGCAGTATAAACTAGTGCTGGCTACCTCACCTCAGTCTGACCAGCACCTCTGCCTGGTGCTCTCTGTCCATAACCGAAACCATTACCACCCCTAAACTGACCATGGCCCCTAGATGGCTACTGAACTTCCTTCTAAGGCTGCACAGAACCCGGAGCTAAAGCTTACATCTGATCTACCCATTGTGGACACTCCTTAATACAGTGGTTAAGAGACCTACACCTCAGAAAAGTTCTAATCCTCCTCCAACACTCGTCCGGATGACGCCTACCATAGCCACTGCACGGCTGAATCCCAGTAAGGGCAACAGGAACCCCTATTCTAACAGTGTAACACCCCACACCCGTGCCCTACCTCAAAACAGAATACGAGGCATTACCACACTTAAACTTATGCATACGGTCATTTTCGAGTTATAAGAACTAGGTCCAATTTAAAACTTTTCCTTTTTAATCTAAAAGATATTAATATGGGCCCATGAGGCCCAAATCATGCTTTGGACATATCCCAGGATTAATCCCAACATCTTTGAAAACTTTAGAAGAATACTACTTGAAGCAGGGCACACGCCCTTGTGGCCATTATGACATGGCCACTCTAAAGGCCCGTGTGGTTCACATGGCCTAAGTACGAGGGACACGCTCATGTCCTGAGCCCGTGTGAATTAAATTCTAAATTTAAACCTACAGGGGTTTTTACACGGTCTGATATATGCCCATGTCCATGGCCCGTGTCCCTCACACGGCCATGACACGCCCATGTCTAAAAACCTTGACATTCTATTTTTGACGTTAGCATTCAATTAAGAGCACATGGCCAAGGCACATACCTGTGGCTAAAAGCCGTGTCCTCCACACGGCTGAGACACACAGTCGTGTCTTTGCCCATGTGTTTACTACCATGTATACTGACTTGCAATTTTTACGTACAGGGGACATACGACTGAACAACACGTCCATGAGACTAGCGTGTGTCACACACGGCTTAGATACACACCCGTGTGTCTATACGTGTAGACAAATTAAGGCTATTTACCAAGCCTCTTTGCCATCCTTACTTGTACCAACCTACATAAGATCAACCAAAACCAATACAAAAATGACTCATATAACCAAATCAACCACAATAGGCAATAATTCATACATGCAATTCACTCATCCATGGAAGTATCATCCTCTGTATATATATCAATAATGAATATTAGCCCGTATCCAAGGCTTTATACAAAATGAAGGTATTCATTCCAAGCCAACACACTTGGCCAATTTAACAGTGACTCAAAACACACTAAATCCCTATACATGCCATATTAAAATAATAAATCTAAATATCTCGAGTGCTTCAGTTGATAGTGTGATTGATGCCTCTGACGTCTATTGGTCCTCGAGCTAGCTAGGCAGCACTATAAGAAAATAGAAAGGAGAGGGAGTAAGCATAAAGCTTAGTAAGGTGCATGCAAATAAATATAACAATAACTTTACTATTTATCAACATGCTTATAATAAAAAAGTGGGCATAAACACAGCTTACTTATCAGTATCCAATACAATTCACAAAGCATATATCGAGCTCATATCTCATACATTTCAAATAGGTACCTGTACCACTCACAACATGGTTATACTTTTTCGTTTATCTTAGACTAAAATTCTCATCGTTGAACCATTCGGAATACTATCGGATATTTATTAAGCCCCAAACACAGGGTATGATGCCGATGCCATGTCCTAGACATGGTCTTACACTGGCTCGCATGTCGAGTCGATGCCATGTCCTAGACATGGTCTTACATTGACACATCTTGTAGCCGATGCATGTCCTAGACATGTCTTACACTGGCTTACATCTCGAGGCCGATGCATGTCCCAGACATGTCTTACACTAGCTCTCGTTTCAATGCCGATGCCATGTCCCAAACATGGTCTTACGCTGGCTCTCATAATGTGGCCGATGCATGCCCTAGACATGTCTTACACTAGCGCATAAATGACCCCAAATGTCATGGCATGAATATCTGATTTGTTCCTAAGGTTCAACCGGGAGTTCTATTATCTCAAATACCATCATGCATTTTCATTTACACAATCAAACAATTTATACTATAAAAATTCATGCACAATTGATAACAATATAGTTGCATTATTTACACACAACGTACCTCAAATTACAAAATGTAAGCGACTAATCAATTTAATCTACTTGCTTGGCTCCCCTTATCTAGGTTTAGATTTTGTATTTCTTGATCTAAAATAATAAAAATTTCACAAATTTCATCATTTTATTAATCTAGGTACTAAACAATTTATAATTAGGCAAAATGACCATTTTGCCCTTAAACTTTTGCAAAATGACCATTTTACCCCTAGGCCCGAAAATCGATTTTTATCGAATTTCTTCATATCTTAAGCATAGACGAACTCTTTTTACTCTTATATTAACCCAAAATTTCCATTATTTCCCACATTTATCATCTAGTTTACTACTTATGCAAAATGGTCCCTAGTTTGGTTTTCCATGAAAACTACTTCACAAAAGTTGTTTATTACACAACCATAACTCATATTCTTCCATAAAACTTTAGTTAACCACATATATGCTTTCATGGAAAAACCCTATACTCTCAACCATTTTGCAAAATAGTCCCCTCAATAGCTAGATTAAGCTTTAAGGTTTCCAAAAACACAAAAACTATCAAAAATAACCATCTAAATCACTTACTTGTAGAGAGACTAAGTGGCTGAAATTTCAAGCTTCAAAACTCCTCTAATGGCTATTATTTTCGATGGAAAAATGTAGAAGAAAGATGATCCCTTTGATTTTATTTTAATATTCAATTTGTTAATGTCATCAATTACCAACCCTAGTCATTTTTTGAATTTTTGACTCCTCATGTCTCTATGGCATGCTAGCTTGTCTTTTAAGGGTCTATTTTCCCTTTAAAGACCCCCAATTTTTGTTCTCTAGCTATTTGACACCCTTATCTATCAAAATAGGACTTTTGTACTTTATGTGATTAAGTCCTTTTTCGCGATTAAGCTCACAAATGCTAATATTATTTTACCAAAATTTTCATGCACTCATATAATCATGCCACAACACATAAAATAATATAAAAATAATTTCTCCAACCTCAGGTTAGTGGTTCTGAAACCACTATTCAGACTAGGCCCAAAATTGGGCTGTTACAAACAGGCCCATTAGATCTGGCCTTTTTCTTAGGCCTCTGCACAGAAATAGAGGGCTCCAAATCTCTCTTATTCTTACCCCTCTCTTGATCAGTATTCTAGCACTCAATGCACTTAACATATTCAGTAATCTTTACCTTCTCTACCAGAATTGCGAACTCACACTCCGTCTATGGAGCAATTAGAACCCTCAAGTTATCCCTTAAACCATTTTCAAACCAGACGTACCTCTCAAACTCAGAAGCCACCATGCCTCGAGCATAGTAGCTCAACCTCAAAAATTTAGCCTCATACTCGGCCACAGATCTATCCCTTTGTGTGAGATTCATGAACCCATGCCTATGAGGATCAAAATAGCTCGACCCCACGTACTCACTCTGGAAGGTGGTATTAAAGAAGTCCTAAGTCAGATGATCAGGCTGACTACTCTCCTCAACTGTAAACCACCACTGAGCAAGGAGACTGCACCCTTAAATTTCTACTCGGGAGTGCAATCTAAGTTGTTCATAATCCTTTCTGTGGCCTCCAACCAGTACTTGGCCACACTAGAGGCAACTCTAGTTACACCCCTAAACAGTTTAGCACCATTAGACTAGAGTTGTTCAGTTACCGACCCATGGCCCCCAGCTCCAGAATGGGGTCTAGCGACCCTCTCCAATACCCTCAGCATGGCCTAGAACAGTGCGTCATCCCCAGTCGAATAGCTTTGAGACCAAGCCTCAGTAGCAAGTGAAACTGATGTCTCATTCATATCTAGATGTGGCATATTACCCAGTAAGGAAGACTCAACTCGAGCCTCCTAAGGCCCTTACCACGGTCATGAGTACCACATCCGCGAATTCCATGAGTGCTCATTGTGTAATTCGAATTTTCTACATTATAAAGTTTTATGCATCAGTTTCAGTATTTATTAACAGATATTTTATGCATAAATTATCAGAGGTTTAGAGATATTTCCAGAATTTCAGTCTTCTAACTAGCTCAGTACAGTTTCAAAGTGTACTAACTTAAGTGTTTCAAAACAGTTTTAACTAAGAACAGAAATACTAACAGAATCGGTGCCGGAGACTCGGCGAGCCACATTCTTTCTCAATTATTCAAATCAATTAAACACCAATACTTTTTAAAACAAAAATCTGGATCCCAAAATTCACAGCAAAGTTTTGCAACCCAACTCTGATACCACTAAATGTAACATCCCAAACCCGACCTAGACATTATGGTTGAATCCAATGATGTCACAAGGAATGGGTTTAGTTACGTAAAATCATTTTGGTTAATTAACTCACATACTTTACCTCCATTTCTGAAAGCATTAATTAATTGGTTTATTTGTCAAATTCTATTTTACAGCGCAAGCTTAACAAATCAGTACGTTTTTAAAATCAAATTTGTATTTTTTTTAAAAACCTTGATTAAGTAAAAATCGTCGACTTCATAAAATATATTATCAAACATGCAACATTTTAAAGCAAATAAATCCAAAAATCAAGTAAAAACCAAAGAGTCCCAAAAAATTACAAATCTCAAATCAGTCCAAAATTTAGAATAAACCAAATGAACTAAGTTTTAATAGATTTTACGATAAACCGGTCGCCACTGAGTCTCTTCTTCATCGGTCCGCCTAAGTTTGTGGATTACTTGAACAGAAATAGATAAACAGAGTCGATTTTATGTAAACTCAGCGTGTAACCCAACAGAATTAAACATGCAAGCATACAATCATCATATACATAACAAGAAACAGATGTAGATATGGACTCATGTCCTTTTTAGATACAGTAACAGAATCAGACATAGATACAGATATGCAAAATCCTACCCCCATCATCTACACACTATCTCCGACCATCCCATCACACCATATGCGGTTAAAAACACCCACTCATCCCTACACACCATGTTGTGTCATTAAGACACATATCATATATAATATGCAACCAAGCTACTAGAATATAGGCACTTAACGCTGATCAGAATACTTCCTCTTCATAGACAAACCCCATCCCAAAACAGATATAGAGCATACATACAGAATAAATAGATAAAACATGCTTAACATGCTTATATAAACAGATAATAGATATGCATAACATAGTCATACTCAGAATAGTATTATAGTCTAACAGATCACATAGTTTTAGGGTTCAGGTAGCCTTTACCGACCCTACGGTAAGCCTACAGTCGATTAGGACGACCTGTGTGACCTTACGAAAAATTTCAGAATAATGGACCCATATGTCCGTGAAGCTCACACACCCATATTGGCCTTGCTTGTGTGGTCCACACGGCCTAGCCCAAAATTTTCACGCCCATGTGACATGCCCGTGTGGCCCACACGCCTAATTTTGCCTAGCCCATATGGCCCACACAGCCAAACTCGAGCCACCACATGGTCATGTCTTGCACATGGCCATGCCTTTGTTGACCACAAGACCATGTTCTCACGTATGGCCTACCACACGGGTGAGCACATGCCTGTATCGCATCGACAGTGGCCTTTTTCGGCTTTTTTTGAAAACTCATTTTCTTCGTTTCGGGTACACACCTGGTATCGTTTCGATGCAAAAATAATCCCGAGCCTTCAAAAGCATAATAAACAGAATACCCATAAATGATTTAGTGGATTTTCTAACGAATTTGATAATAAGGAATCAATACGAAACACACTTATTGCCAACGACAACCACTGTTAACACATTCTAAACAGTCGAAGCTCTAACGAAAGGTTCCCCTTCAATTCATGTACATAACATTCTTAATGAATTACTATTCTTTCGAAAAACCCCATAAATAAGAAACTCCACCTTCGAATAAACTTTAACAAAACTGAAACTAGCAGACAACGAAACCTCACTTACCCAAAATGCACGATGACAACGAAATAAGGCACCACAAAATTACCACAGAAAAAAAAAAGATTCAAAACGTTGGAAGGGAAGAAGGAAAAGAAAAGAAGAAGAAGCACAAAGAAAACGACATTAATTTTTTTAGAAGGGAGAGAAAAAAATACTAATCAGATATTTCCAAAATCCCGTAATTCCCTCCACTGATAACTCCCTCAGAATTTCAACTCAACTGGAACTCTATCAGATAACAGAGAAAAAGTATAACACCCTCGCTAACGCAGGGATTCGAACACAAGACCTTCAACACTCTAACTCCCTTACCACTCGAACTTGTAGGCTCATTCTGATATGGAAGTGAAAACAATATATTATAAGTCCACTGAACAGGGATAGGGCTTAATTCCAAAAATAACAATATTTGTCAAGGGTAAGACTTGAACCCAAGACCCCATACATTCACTCAAAACAGTTAACCATTGAAGTAGATACATAGTTGTGTCAAAATTCACAGAAGCTGAATTAAATTATTTGGGGCGTTACAGAAAGTACCTTACAATTGTTGAGTCCAATTACTTTTTGACTATTAGAGCTAATTAAAGATTAAGCTTGCTTAAGGTTTAAAGTTATAGATTCAAGACATATTAGTCACTCTTTCAACATTGATTTAGAGTTTTGTACTTTTCCTTTTGTTGATACAAGTAGTTGCTAATTGCTAAGGAAAATATAGTGCTTGAATGGAAGGGATTGTAATGCTCTATATCTGACCTGATCGTTAGTGTAACGATTCGAAAGTCAATGGTGTCAAAATGTGAGTTCGGAATCCTATTTCCATAAATCGAACCTTAAAATATTTTTATTAAATATTTATTAACTTATACTAGAAGCGAATTGAATTTAGGTTAATTAATTTTATCGAATTAAGGCTCGATCTGGGTACAGAAACTAAATAGCATAAGTGTCAAAAGTCGAATTATAATTAAATTATAATATAGGACATAATTAAAGGACTTATAAGGCAATTTAACCTATGTAATATGAATAATGGATGGTAACATGGCTTTATATAGTTAAAATTTGTGATAGACAAATTATGGAAGAAAAGAAAATAAGTAAATAAACTAAATTAATAAAACATATAGTAATATAATAAAGAAAGTGGAAGGAATAAAAATTATTTTTCATCCATTTCATTTTCAACAAGCCGAAACAAAAGAAGAAAAGAAACCTCAATGCATGACAAGGGTTTTAAAACATTCAAGCTGTTAGTGCAATTTATATTTTTTTATAATTTTTATATTTTCGAAATCTCAATACCTAGTGCTAGCCGACTCATGTCATAATTTTTGTTACTGTTAAAGATTTAAAATGTTACCATTATTTAATATTGGGAGTTTGAAGTGTTTTTTGATAGATTTTTAGTTTAGAATTAATAAATGACTAAATTGTAAAATTAATTGATGATTTTGTGCAATAAGGACTAAAATGAACAAATTTCTAATTTAGTGGTGAAAATTTGAAATAGGAAGTTTAATTAAGCCTAGAGTGAAAATGATATAAAAATTGGAGGCTGAATTTGTAAGTTATGTTAGTCCCGATTTTAGAGACTAAATTGAATAAAATGCAAAAGTTGCACAAATTAGAAATTGAATATGAGATTAGCAATGATTTGATAAATTATTATGTTTATTTTAATCCATAGCTAACATCAACCTGGATTTCTCTAAAAAGAAAGGAAAAGACAAAGTCGTCAACGAGTAGCTCGATGTTTACAATTTGTGTTTCTATAATCCGAACTCTTCATAAATTGTTGCATTATGAACTGTTTGTGTATGCCAAAGGTATGAGGTGAGTCATTTGTGATAATGAAATTGAGTTGAATTGGATTGATTGATATATTTGAGGACTAAATTGAATAAGTATGAAAAGTGTGGATATTTATGCAAATGTAAAATTGAGTATGTATGTGATGATCTATTATTGTTATATGTTGATTAAATGTGTTTATGATTTAAACTAAGTGTGAATTGAGATAATTGTTGATAATGAAACATAAAATGGAAACCCTATTAACTGTTCGGGTAAAGTCAAATATAGTTGGCATGCCATAGGATAGGAAGAGCTTAGGGTTACTTCGACCACTAGTGGATGAGGCATTTGGTGCCAATTTGCTCCAGTTTAACCGATGAGATACTAGGTGTCAAGTTAATTATAGCGTTGAGCGTAACTATTTACTTCAGATTTATTCGATGATGCACTAGGTGCCAAACTGGTGTGTTGGTTGGATCCATATATCCGTCAAAGTCTGAGTCATGTTAATAGGGAAATAAATGGTAAAAACAAAATATTGATATTTAAATGGAAAATGATGGAAATGAAAGTGAAATATATGAAATGGAGTGGAATGAAATTATGGATTGAGCTACAAACATAGATTGATTATGTTCAATGGAAATATGAAAATTGTAAAGTGATATGAATTGTTCCATTACATGATTGAGTTACTAAATGATTTATGTAATGTAATTGCCAAGTTTTGGCATCGAGGAAATATGTTGATATGAACTAAGAAAGTATGATATAGCATAAATGAATTGGTTGTTACTAATGAATATGTAATATGGTCTGAATGACTATATGAATTATTTTATTGAATTTATGTGTTGCATGTCATCTTTATTAAGTTTATGCATCATTAAGATTTATAATATGATTTAAATGTTTGGATTATAGAAATACCATTGAGTTATACTCAGCGTACGATTTTTTTCCCGTGCGCATGTTAGGTATTTAGCTATACAATCATCGGCTCAACATCCAACAAAAATCCGAGACTCAAGTGTTGGTGATGCTTTTATTTTAGTCCTTGCATATACCTAGGAAACCTTGTAGTTAATATGATTATTTTGTATCTTGATGTTATTTTGAATCATATGTATACAAGTGTATATATATAAGTGTGTGTATGTGATCCTATTAGTTATGTGGTTGATATTTTGATAGTTTGCTTGAGTTATATATATGATGTTCAAATGGTTGAGATAATATTAGGCTTTATGTTGTATTTTGGTTGGTGTTTGGGAATGGTATGTTCAGGCTAAGCCTTAGAAAAGTTTTGGTATGTTTGATATCTATACCTATGCTTACTTGGATTGTTTTTTGTTGTTTTTGGTGTCTAACTCATTAAGCTAATATGAAGATCAATTGTGAAATGGTTAAATGGTTATTCTTATTTATGTTTGGCTTGGTTTGTTTGATGTGCCATTGAAGACATAATGATATGATTGAGTAGGGTCATTTAATTAGGTTTGAGTTGTTGATTGAGGTGCCAATTGTGACATATTGGTTAGGCACTTAGGATGATTGTTATAAATGACATTTTTTACTTGATTGAATGCTTTTGAATAGGTTGAAATCTGACTTAAATCATAGCTTGGGAAATAAGCATTCCATAGTTGAATAGCTTGGTTTAAAATACACTTTTCAAGTACATACGGGCTGACACATGGTCTACCACACAGTCATTCCACGCGGCCATGTGGCCTATTATATTTTGGTGTGGGTTTGGCACGATCAATGACACAACCATGTGACCTAGGTTTACACGGTCATAGAGAGTTACAAAGTCTGGCTACACCGTTGTCGGACCCTCACTTACACGTGCATAATTTGTGACACGGTTTGGCCACACGATCACGTCTTGAGCCACACGATCTGGGCTTTGTCACACAGCCGCGTGACCCCTATTTTTAGTTTTTCCTTAACATTTTTTTTGGTTCAAATTGATCCCTATTCAAGCCCGAATTATTTTTAAGCTTCTGTATACTTAATATTTTCCTAAAATAGATTGATTAATGTATTTACACATGCTCGTATGTGATTACTTAATAGTTATTTGTAAATTTGAATAGTAAATTGTTTGAAATTGTGTGGTATTTGTTTGTGGCGCCTATTCCTCAAGTCTGACGACCGAACCGGGTGAGGGATGTTATAGCTGGGTCCGAGTTACAATGTGTCACATTCATTACCAATGTAATGCTGATGGTCGCTAAACTGACTAAAAATTCGACTAAGGCAAGCGTACCTATCAAACTGTAGTATAGTTATGGTGAGACCGGAAATATTGTATCCACAAGGACTAAAAGTACTAATTATCTAGCCTAAGAATTAAAGGGGTGTTTTTAAACTAAAATTAACTATCTAATTAACTAAGAACACGACAGAGGTAAAAGTTGGAAAATACTGTTGGAAAACCGATGGAGAAGACAATACCTAAGGAAGAATCCACCTAGACTTCACTTATTACTTCTGAATTAGATGATTTACTCACTTGAATTAATCCGTAGAAATCCCTGATTTATGTTAATATCTCCCTCGAGACTAAAAACAACTGACACTAGGTTGATTAATTGAAATCTCTTTCTAATTAAAACCCCTATTGTTGCATTAACTCGATCTATGAATTCCCTTATTAGATTTGACTCTAATCCGACAGATTTACGTCGTCCTATGTCTAGGATTGCTAATTATGCTAGATATACTTTTAAACAGGGACTTTTGCTCCACTAAATGAGCACATCAGACTTGAATTAATATCCTGAAATATTAAAGTAAGAATTAAGAACACATAATTAAGAATAAGAACAAGTATTTATCATATAATTCAAATAGTAATAAAATCTGTCTTAGGTTTCATCTCCCTTAGGTATTTAGGGAGTTTAGTTCATAATAATGGGGGAAAACATCTCAAAATTGGGAAAACAACAAAACATAAAGAAATCCAAAGAACTTCTAAGGAAATTGAATGGAGATCTTCAGTCTTGAAGTAGATCCAGTTTCCGAGCTGATCTTGATGGTTGTCTTCGAGTATTCTCTGCCTTCTACTCTGCGTCCCCTTTTGATCCTCTTCTAGGGTGTTTATATAGAATTTAGAGTGTTTCAAAACCCTAAAAATTAGCCTTTTTCAAGTAGAATTAGACTTGGGCTCGACAGGGACACGGCCGTGTGCCGCGCCCGTGTGAAGGTGCTCAAGCTGTGTGTAATTCTAAGTTGGTTTTTAGTCGACACGGCCAGGACACATGAGCGTGTGTCCTACTCGTGTGTCTCACACAAGCATGTGGTTTACCCGTGTGAAAGTGCCTGGGCCATGTGAAGTACTAAGATAAGCCTATTTTGTCCGTTTTTGGCCTGTTTCTTACTCTTTTCAGCTTCCTATGCTCACCTAAGTACAAAACATGAAATTAAAGGATTAGGAGCATCAAATTCACTAAATCTTATAGTAAATCATCCAAAAATATGCCAAGCATGGGATAAAAATATGTATATATTATGGTTTATCAAATATCCCCACACTTAAGCATTTGCTTGTCCTCAAGAAAAATTCTCAACTCACAATTAAAATAAATTCTTCTCAACTTATAATTCTCACCAATAATGTTTCGAAGTGATCCACAAGTAGTCATACATTGAGAGCTTAACTAAAAGAACATTAAAGTTTCAAATAATCCAAGTTGAGCATTTTAATCATAAAATCATAGGTATCCCCCTTTATCCAAGTGATTACCTTTAATTCCAAATCGACAAGGGTTGACATCCTCACTAAAGATTCACTCAAATCACTCAAAGTGTTTAGGGTTCAATAATTAAGCACTCAATTGTCAAACATGAAAAGTTATTACATAGGCTTGCATGAAAATAAAATCTCCACCACTATAAATGAGATGATACACAAATCAAAAGGTCTTTTAACAGGGTTGTAATGGGGCTTGGGTTAAAGGTGTGGGTAAAGGCTAAAAAAGAGGGTTAGAATCGAGATTAATTTAATAAATTACCAAACTTAGAAAAATAAAGCTAATTAATGAATTACAACCAAGTGTCATAATTAAACCTTCAAAAACTAATGAAGTGAGCTTTTTCTCAATATAATAACTTTAACTTATCCAAGCTCTTTATAACAATGAATATAAATATACGGTTAGGGTTTTTTTTTTTAAGAATAAGAACAAGTACAATAATGGAAAGTACATAATAAGAAATAATTTAGCAACTGAAATGAACGAACATAGTTAGGTAGCTAATCAAATCAAATGTCGATAAAAAAAAGGGAGTTAATAAAAAGAGAGAAATTCTTAACGAATCAAAAAGGGTTAAGTTGTGGGTTAACATTAAGGGGAAATTCAAGAAACAATGGTTAAGGTTCAAAGGGGTTCACTAACGGTCAATTATGTGGGTAGGATTTTTAGGGCGTGAGTGAGTTAAAACCTAAGTGCCTTTATCATCTCGGAATATCAAGTCAATGGTCTGGTCTCGACATGTATAATCGAAGCAAGTTCTAGAATAACAAATCAGTATTGACACACTCATAAGCAACAATAAAGTGAGCAAGAAAGGACATATGCTCTAAAAGGCTAAAAATCTCACGCAAATTATGGGTATTTGATGTCAATCCTGTAAATTTAAAACTTCAAGATAATACCTCAATTCAAGGAAACAACCAAGAAATTTCAATTCTCAAAAGTCAACTTATCATGCTTGATTCTCTATTGTCTTAAAGTTTAAAAAAATCAATGCACAATTACCTATGTTTTCATCCAAAACGTATTAATAAAAATCATAAATCAATCAAAATTCATTCTAATAGTAATATGAGAAAATTATTTAAGAACAAGATATAATTCGGGAATTTTCTGATAATCATATAAATAACCTCCCCACACTTAAGATGTACATTGTCCTCAATGTATAAAGATAGATAATAACAATATAAGCATAATATCATACAAGAGGGAAAGAAGCGAAACTGGCCTGAATTTTTGGATGGATTCCATGGAATAATGAAAGTAAAAATTGTAGATATGGCCAATGATGTGCATGAGTCTGAGCTACTATTAAGAAAATAAACACAACTGTGAAGAGAATTAAAGGATTACTCGATAATAGCCATAAAGATAAACATAGTTTAAAAATATAAACGACAAGTTTTTAAAATAAACATAAAATAAAAATAAAAATAAAGCGAAAAATAAAAGATAAAAATAAAAAAAATAAATGGACTCAAAAGTCCTCATCAGTAGATGGATCTTGAAGTGGTGGTGGTTGAGGCGAGATGTTGAAGTGCTGGTAGATCTGCTGTAGGGTCGCCTCGATGTTGTCGAACCTTGCAAAACACTATTGCTCGAAGTGAGTGAGTCACTCAGATATATCAGTGAAAGTAGCAGCAGGAGGTCGGTGACTTAGTGGTGGTGGTGAGTGTGGTTCCTCGTGAGGGGAAGGGACATCATCAATAATGTCTTTCGGCTCATCCTGGTCATCAGAGTAAACGAGTCTGTACTGAGGGGGGTCGAATCCACGGCGTCACTCTATCATCCTCATGTAGATCATACTAGAAATTTCTTATGGAGACATCTGACCTACTAGTGTGAGTGTCGATGACAGCTCTAGGTGTCGAAGAGGCCGAAATGATAAGCGAGACGAGTCACGTAGGGACCAAAATAGATGGGACCCTTGCTATGGTGGTCCGTCTGATGGCGAAAAGCAAGCGCTATGAAGTATACCAAATCAAAGACGTGACCAGTCGCCATGCTCCATAAAAAATAAGCATCGGAGGTGCTGACGATGCCAGTACTCTCTCTTCCCAGTCAAGGTGTGAGCCAAGATGGCATGGATGTAGCGTAGTGCTAGAGGAAGAGAGGTCGCCTTTGAGCGACTTGCGTCATAGGGAACAATACTCGCCGTAAGGTCGGTCCAACAGCAAGAGGGCGAGTAGTGTATGTGACGGTGAAGATGTAGAAAATCCTTGGAAGTAATAAACTCCTCCGTGTTGATGCCCAAAGCAGCTCCAAAAACTGGAACACTCATGTGTCTTACAAATCCATCAAGTCTAAAAATGATAGTATTAGCCTTGTCATGGGTATTCATCACATGCTGTAGATGGAAAGTAGTGCAAAACTCCAAGGTAAGCTTTGAATAGGTGGGCTCGTTAATCGCAAAGAACCAATCCCACGGGGCAGTGGCGAGATGGAATCGAACAAGGTGGGCAAGATAGACCTGCTCCAAGGTGGTCCAATCTATGCAGCGGCCCACTCTCAATGGTCATACTCGAAGAAGCTGAAACAAGTCGTCCTGTTGGCTTGACTAGAATCAAAGTAGAAGGTGACCAACTTCGGTCAAGGCGCTCGAGGAGGTTGCGCCAGGACCCTTCCACTTTTTTGAAGTGGGGACGGTGACCTTGAATTTACCTCGAGTGTTCGTCATAACAAATCTACAAGAAAGCAATTGACGAAAGCAAGATAGAAATAAGCCTATAAGGAATCAAAATCTTAATTAAACTAAACAAGGGAACTATTAATGACATTGACTTGTAAAATAATCCAAACAAAAAGCAAGTGATGCATAAAAATGCACATAATGAAACCACTATTAAGAAATATTAAATAGCATCAAGAACCTAATATAAAATAATAAGCTATGTCAAACTAAATACATCTAAACGCTAACTAATTTAGTCCTACCAAATTAATGTCCTCTAAAATAACAAGATAAATTTAAACTAAAACTAAAATAGAAAAATAAAATAATTAAATAAATAAAACTGAAATAGAATAAAATGGGGTAAAAGGAGGAACCGCGAGTGGAGGTGCAGACTGCGGTGGTTGGTGCAACGCACGGATGGCGAGGGTAGCTGCGGTGGTGGCTCGTTAGTAGAAGAAAGTGGGGGAGGGTAAGGGCCATGGAAAAGTTGGGGTAGAGGAAGAAGAAGAAAGGGAAAAAAAAAGGAAGAAGATGAAGGGAGAAGAGAAAAGGGGGCAAAAAGGACGGAGGAAGAAGAAAGGGAATGTATGGTGGTCGATCGGTGGGGATAGGGATGTTGCGGCGCAACTAAGGCTATTGGAGTTTTTAGGAGGAAGAAGACAAAATAGGTGAAGGGGAATTAGGGTTTGGGGGGTTTTATGGGGACATGGTCGTGTGACCCCCGTCTTGGGCCACACGGTCGTGTAACACACCCGTGTGGCTTGAGTTTAGCCCGTGTTCATCGTGAAAGTTTAATTCTCATTCGTCACATGGCCTTAGACATGCCCGTGTGGTTCACACGACCGTATCCCATGACCATGTGCTTCGTTATTCGCTTCTCCCACGCCCGTGTGGTATCCCACAAGCCCGTGTGCCTTGCCTATGGAGCTCCCTGACTTATTTAAAATTTGAAAATTTAGCTCCACTTTTCACTAGCCTGGGACACGCCCCTGTGTCCAAGCCGTGTGGTCCACACGGCCGTATCGCATGCCCATGTGGCCTCTTTTAGCCCATGTCTGTCAATTTTGGGTGATTTAAGCCCTGTTTCCATACGACCAAGGACACGCCTGTATGTCCAGCCCGTGTGAGTCAAAAACTTGCATTTAAACACGAAAAATAGATAAAAATAAATTAGTTAGTTATGTTAGTGCTCGGGTTGCCTCCTGAGAAGTGCTTATTTAGAGTCTAAGCTCGACTTACCTCTAATTTGCGCAATCATGGTGGTTTGAGAAGTTGAAACTCCTCATTCTTGCTATCAATTTTAACAAAATAAGGTTTGAGTCGAGTGCTACTTACCTTGAAAGTGCTGACCCTGGGATGATTAACCTCAAATGTGCCATATGAATAAACATTTACTATCGTAAAAGGAGGTACATCTTTTGCATTAAGCTCAGAAGTGATAATTTTAGGGTCTGTTTTGTTTAACAATACCTGGTCTCCAACCTTAAATTGATGTGTCTCATTATCATGGTGTGTTCTAGGTTCCTCTCTTCCGTAGGTTCGCCATTCATCTAGTTTCTCGATCTGTAATCTTTGTTCCTCAAGAGCCATTCTATATATGTTGCAAGATGTTAGATCGTGGCTCATCTGGGCTTTTCGAGAGTTTATCCTGTAAAGAAGTTTTAGCCATGAGGTCATTAACAGTACTCGTGATATCATCTCAACCACTAGATATCCTAACAGAATCTCGAGCTGGTGTGTAGGGATGGTCGGAGATGGTGTGTAGAGGCTGGTGGGTAGGATACTAATTTCTGGTACTGAATACATACTGTATCTGAGATGGGCTAAGGCCCTAATTTATATCTGAGCTGTATCTGAATCTTTAATGGGCTTAGGCCCCAGACTGTATGTGATTGATAATTGTTGTTTGATTGTATGCATGTTATCTATGGAGATTACACACTGAGTTTATGTAAACTCAGCGGTGACCACATATCTATTGAACTACTTTAATTTTATTTATGGTTTCCATTCCTACTTTTGATGTAATTTGGGACTTTTGGACTATTTGCCTTTATTTTGGATTTTAACTGTTTTCATGGACTTTTAAACTGTAAAACTCAACGAAAACTCAGTTTAATTAAAAACAACGTTTTCCTAAACGCGAACGGTTTTCTTTAAATATCACGGTTTTAAAAGCTTCTGTTACAAAATATGTTTTTAAACGAATTAAATTAACGAGAAAATAATTTTGAAATTGATGAGAGATAAATAGAAGCTAATAAACATAAACGGTTTTAACTTGATAAATTCGATTTCAAATCCAATTCCATGTGACATTGCCAGATTCGCCATAACGTTTAGGCCAGGTTTGGGGTGTTACAGCCAGAGCAACCATGATCAGTTCATATTTAAAATATACAAATTAATGATCAAATCAAAAAAATATGCATTCAACATGAAATACAATCACTCTTGGGCTTTATACGAGCTTCCATAAGCTCTATAGATGAACTAAGGTTGAATTAGGACTAAAACAAAAATTTTCAAAATTCAAGACCGACGTCGCGATGTAAGGGGTTTCTCATCATGACGTGACATACTAACTTGGTCAAATGACTTTCCTATCATGGCGTCACATACTACACCTACAATACTTATAAGCTCATTCCTATTCTAGGTAATGTTTAGCTTTTTATCACTTCGACTTAATTTTTCATCTCGGGTTGCCCGACAATGATTACTTTCTGCACAATGCCTACCACCTCGAGTTGCCTAGCACTAATGGTTTCTCAATTCAAACCTATCATCCTGGTTGCTCGACAATGATGACCTACCACCCTGGATTGTCCAACAATGATGGTTTACCACCCTGGATTACTAGACAATGATGGTTTTCTCATTTCAAATATGTCATCTCGAGTTGCCTGGCAACAATGACCTATCACTCCGGATTGCCTGACAACGATGGTTTATATAGCACTTTAGCCCTTATGGCGTATCAATTGGTTTTTGACGCATTCCATATAGTTGTTAAATTATCTGTTTCTCATTTCATTACATGTAGACCAAATCAAATTCATTACAATTTAGATTCTATCATTGACAAATCAATTATCATATGTCACAATATACCTCAATTTAATTTCATACCAATCAAATTTAAAATGTCCATTTTATTCAAATTAATCCTTACCTCGTCATTTAATAGTAACTACCTCATCATTTATGTACATGGTAAAATAACATGAAAGCACGGAAATTAAATAAGACTTAAGTCATAGAAATACATACGGTAATTTCTGAGCTATTCGTCGACGACTTTGGATTTTTCCTTCCTTTTTGAGGAATCCGGATCGACATTAGCTACGAATGAACGTAAACACATAGAACTATCAATAAACAACCAACTTGCAATCAATTTTCATTTTATTCAAACATTACAATTTATTCAAACTTTATAATTTATTCAATTTAGTCCCTAAAACTGGAACTAACATAACTGTTAATCTAAAGCTTCAAATTGAAATCAATGTTCACTATTAACCATTAGGAACCTCCTATTTTTCATTTCTACATTTAAATTTTCAATTTATTTAGTTTAATTCTTTATGCAATAAACTATCAATTAACTTTACAATTTAGTCAATTTTCACCTCTAAGCTTAAAATCTATCAATTTAACATCTAAAACTTCAAGAATTCAATAATGATACTTCCTAAAACTTTAATAGTTTCACAAATTAGTACATGGGCTAGTTAAATCAAGCTCCTATGACCTAAAACCATAAAAATTACAAGAAAATGACTAAATTACCCTTACCAAAATAGGGTCGAATACTTTGAAGTTCTAATTAGTTTTTCTTTGTTTAGCTTCGGGTAGAAGATGAAAAGAGATAATGAAAATGTTGTTTTCATCCACTATCCCTATTTTTATGTTTATTATATTAAGTTAATTAAATTTAACTTATTAATTCAATTTTAATTTTAATTATTTATATATATACATAGTCCTTACTGTCCACAATTATGAATTCGAACAAGGTCTAATTGCAAATTTTAGTCATTTAATTAATTGCAATTTAGGTTCTCAAGCCATTTTCTAATTAAAAATCTATAGTGATTGGAATTTACGATTCAATCCCTAAACCTTAATTAATCTCTAATTTGGTAAAATTACTTATTCAAAATTCAATTCATAATATAATAAAAATACTTACGAGCTTAGATCATAGAAACAGAATCCCAAAATCGTATTTTTCGATATCACTGACTTTCGGGTCATTACAGTGATGGTTATAATAGCCACTGAAGGGAACATTGTGATAAAATAGAGAAAATAATAACACAAAAGATTCTTTATGCAATTTGATTTTTCTACATATGTGAGTCTAACTATAATTATAATTTAAATATTATATTAATAATTTTTTAATATATTTATTGAAAAAAGTGAATGTAGAAAACTTTGTGGACAATTAAATTATAAGTGTTAAAATTTCTAATATCCATTATAAAAAAAATATTAATAATGGTTCATAAAACATTTAATATTTAAACTTGTTGAGTTATCTATTTAGAATAAAAAGATGTTTTTATTCGATCAACTTCTTATTTGATGAAAAATTATTTTATTTTTAATGTTATAAAATTATTTTTAAAGTAATTTTTCTTTTAATAAATAGTATTTTTATGAAGGTAATGTAATACTATTCTTGAAAACAACATATGAGAAATTACTTTAAACATTGTATTAATAGTATTTCTTCATATTTATTGAAAATGAAACGAAAAAGTAGAAATGAATCTATTAAGAATTTGAAATCAAATAAATGACATTTTGTAGAGAAAAAATTTAAATTGGATTTTTATTTTTTAAAATTTATCAAATTATATTTAGTTTTATCCTTAATTTTTTAATATATTTAATGATTTTATATACTTAAATTTTAATAATTATTAAAATAAGAATAAAATATTTTAAGGATATATAAAATTTGTATGATAAAAAAATTAATTATCTGTATGCCACTTATTGCTTTTGATAATTAAGTACTTTATTATTTGACAATTCAAATATTATAATAAAAAATTCAAACTATAATTGAAATATTTTAAATATATCCAATATGAAATATAGTTTTACTTCATGTAATTAATTGAAAGGGTAATCTACAAAAATAGTTGTCGAAACCATTTTCTATTTATTTTTGAAATAATGGGGATCGACTTGAAAACAAAGTATGGAGTCGCCACCAATCATTTTTGTTTAGGTGTGATCGGATCACCTATAAAACATTTTATTTTATCAAAATATTGATTTTGGCCTACGAAATTCAAGAAAACGGGTTCGGGAGTCGGTTACGTGCGAGGAAGGATTAGCACCCTCGCAGCACCCAAAATTGGTACATTATTGATTAATTAATGTCCTAATGCCGAAAATTTGTAAAGATTTTAAAATACAATCCCTTTAAAATTGTTTGGATAACTCGAAGTGGATATCATGATTCCCTTGTTCCAAAGAAATAAAATACCATATCCAGCATGTTAGTGATAGAACCTAAGGTAAACAATAGAAATATTAAGAAGAATCACATATATTGAATTCTCAAAAACCCACCTCTTTAAGGAATACAAGATATTTATAGAAGTTTACTACTGACTATCCTCTCTCATCAGCGTAACTACTATTTGCACCAGACTAACAACTCATAACTAACTACTCTAACATGCATCTATCTTCTCAACCGGCAAGACCCGAAGGAACTGTCGAAACCGAGTAAAAACTGTATGCGAAAAAGGCTTGGTGAGAATATCAGCTACTTCATCACAGGCAGGCACTTCACCAACAACAATAGTACCAGCGGCAACCTTCTCACGGACAAAAAACAAATCAAGCTCCACATGCTTGAACTTGGAGTGAAGAACAGGATTGGCAGCAACTGCAACGGCACTTGAACTATCACACCAAATAGCAGGAGTATCGATAGACAAAACCTGTAACTCTTGAAGCAAAGAGAGCATCCAAGTGACATCACTAGTAGCCGTAGCAGGACTCCGATATTTCGCCTTAGCCATAGAGCGAGAGACAACGTGCTGCTTTTTGGAGTACCACGAGACTGGTGAATGACCAAAATATACACAATAACCGGACATAGACCGGCGATCATCGAAATCCAACCCCCAGTTAGCATCAACATACCCCACAAACGACAACTGGGTAGAAGGACGAAACACAACACCATAATCAAGAGTACCATATAAATATCGCAATATGCGTTTCAAAGCAATCATATGAACAGTAGTGGGGCTGTGCATAAATTGACAAATACGGTTAACAGCATATGCAATATCAGGACGGGTAAGGACAACATACTGCAAGGCCCCAGCAAGA
The DNA here is from genome assembly GCA_025698465.1 of Gossypium longicalyx. Classification (NCBI taxonomy): domain Eukaryota; kingdom Viridiplantae; phylum Streptophyta; class Magnoliopsida; order Malvales; family Malvaceae; genus Gossypium; species Gossypium longicalyx. The sequence goes on along the minus strand of CM046999.1, from coordinate 5,966,071 downwards.
CTCCGATATTCAGTTGGATCACTCAGCAGATCGCCATCACTCTTGGACAACCGAGGTGAACTAATCATAGGAGTATGAACTGGTTTTGCATTAGAAAGTGAGCTACGAGCAAGAAGATCACGAACATATTTCTTCTGACATAAGTGAAGACACCCAGTAGACGAGCGGGTAACCTCAAGCCCAAGAAAGTAATGCAAATCACCCATATCTTTGAGAGCAAACTTAGCATTTAACTGATCAACAAACCTAGCTATAATAGCTGGATCATTACCAGTTATGATTATATCATCGACATACACCAGAATATATAACACAACCTCGTTTGTAATTCAAATGAAAAGAGAGGCATCAGACTTAGAAGCGATAAACCCAATAGACACCAGAAACTGCTTGAGTTTATCGAACTAAGCCCTAAGGGCTTGGTGAAGCCCATACAAAGCCTTCTTCAGTCGACACACAAGTGGCTGCCCAATCGAATCAAACTGAACAAATCCGGGCAGTTGATGCATGAACACCTCATTATCCAACTCTCTATTGAAAAAAGCATTATTCACATTGACCTGACGAAGAGGCCATCGCCTCGACACCGCAATAGACAGAATGAAACGAATAGTAGCCGGTTTAACCACAGGGCTAAAAGTTTCTGTAAAATCACAACCTGCTACTTGCGAACACCCTTTAGCAACCAATCGAGCCTTCCGGTGACTAACAGACCCGTCAGGGTTCCTCTTAATTTTGAATAACCATTTACACCCTATCACTTTTCGTCCAGGAGGAGCAGGCACAAGTTCCAGGTCGAATTAGCCATGAGTGCATCAAATTTTGCTTGAGCAGCAACCTTCCAATCTGGGTGAGTAAGAGCCTCATCAATAAAACTTGGCTTAAAATCAACAGCTTCGGCAGTCAACGCCTTCGGCTTGAAAATGCCTGCTTTTGACCGTGTAACCATAGCATGTGTATTTTCTGAAGAAGCACACGATACTTGTACCGGCATCAGACGCTCAGAGGAGAGTAGAGGTGTGGATTCACTGTCTCTAAAATCTCCTGAAACATCAGTGCCAGGCGAATCGATCACATCTGCTGGTGACATGCAAGTGTCAGATGAAGAATCAACCCTAGAGTTAACAGCCGCACATGCGGAATCAAAGACAGGAGAGTGTGTGGAAGCAACATGTAGAGGAGGAGTCTGAGGATTTAGTGAACTAGAGGGAAAAACTTGAACAACAGGAACATACGTAGCAGATTACAGAGAAAGATCAGCACTATCTGATAACGGAGACAAAAATAAGAACCGATGCTCATAAAAAACAACATGACGAGAAACAATGACCCGTCCGTCTAGTGTAAGACAAAAATAACCCTTATGTTGAGAGCTGCAACCTAAAAACGTACATGGTTGAGATCAAAAATCCAGTTTATGATTGACGAACGGGCGCAGATATGGAAAACAACAGCAGCCAAAAACTCTAAGGTGACTATATTATGGAACACACCCATATAACTTTTGATACGGTGACTGACCTCGAAGGATAGAAGTGGGCAGTCTATTTATAAGGTGAACAACACTACTAAAAGCATAACCCCAGTGTTTCATAGAGAGATTAGCCTGAGCAAGCAATGTGAGACCTGTTTCCACTATATGCCGATGCTTCCGTTCAGCGACCCTATTTTGCTCAGAAGTATAAGGGCACGAGAGGCGATGAATAATCCCTTGTTCAGCAAGAATAGAAGTAAAAGCACGAAAATCTCCTCCCCAGTCGCTTTGAAACTTCTTAATATGCTTCCCAAACTGAGTAGCTATCAATTTCTGAAACTGACGAAAACAATCTATGGCTTGAGATTTCCGTTTAATCAAGTAGATCCAAGTAAATTGACTACTCATGTCCACAAAAGAAACATAGTACAAATTCCCTTCACATGACACAGAGGCAGGACCCCACAAGTTAGAAACAACTAACTCAAACAACTCCACGTACTCAGTACTCGAACTAGAAAATGGCAGTTTATGGGACTTGCCCTTCTGACATGCAACACAAATATTAGAAAGATTTTTTTTATTAGACACAATTCTACATTTATTTAAAACATCGTTAACAATCCTAGCTGACGGATGGCCTAGTCGATTATGCCATAGTGTGAAATCATCAAGAATCAACTGAGAAGCTTGAAAACCAACATTATGAACCTGAGCCACCTTAGTTGACGAACCGGGTGATGCAACCAAGAAGTGATACAGTCCATCACGAACTTGGCCCCGCAACAAGATTTCCTGCGTCTAGATATCCTTTATGACACAATAAGACGGGTGAAATTCAAAGAGCACACTGTTGTCCTTAGCAAACTGAGACACAGACAACAGGTTCTTGCGTATACTTGGAACACACAACACATTAGTCAACCGTAACAACTTTGAATGTATAAAAATAACTGTATCACCAATAGACAAAATTTTAGTAGGGAATCCATTCCCCATTAAGAGTTCAGATGTGCCTGAATAAGGAGTAGTAGTATTTAAATCTGCAGCGTTTTGGCAAACATGATGCGACGCTCTAGAATTGGGATACCAGGATGAAGACCCAACTTGTGTAGGCACATAACTCGAGTCGAACTGAGACGAGTCCGAAAAATTAGAGGCACAAAAATCTAGAATATAAGGCAAACCAATATTCTAAGAATTATCAACATCAAAAACTCGAGCACGTGGTTTGGTACGCCACGGAGCCTCAGGTGGAGCAGTTGGAACACCCACAAAATTCGCTACAGGTGAACCAGGAGACTGTTGAGACACATACTGAGTACCATGATTCAGCCCATTTTGCTGATCGATTGGGCCAAGTATGTGACCTGTCACATTCTGCCTAGGAGCAGCAGTATAAAACTAGACCTCTTGACCCATAACGTACCTGCTAGGACGAGCATAAGGCCTAGTCACATAGGCACGAGGCGCTGATATACGGGGTGCATGATATGCACCAGTCAGTCCAGCTGACAGACCAGCCCAATTGGGCTGTGGATAATCACGCACGACAGGTGAGTTCTGCCACACCCACTACCCACTTTCAGCACGTGGCATTGACAGATAACCATGCGCACGAACGGCTCCACCACCGACCACAACAGCCGCATCAGAACCACCATAATCTCTATCGAATCTATAGTAGCACTACTGTGCAACATGTCCCAGACGATTTCAGATCTGACACTGAACTTTCGTCCGAAAACCACGACCACCACGAGCTCCAGCCGGCGACCTTCCACCACGCACACCTCGCGATTCAAAATCGGAAGGAGTTTTGACGACATGCGCAACCTTAGGAACATCACGCACGGCCCTCGTTTTCTGATTCTCAAATGCCATTAAAACATCCACTAGCTTTTGAAATGTCAAGGACTCCGACGAGATCGAAACTAACATGAAAATCGAATCAAACTCAGGAGGAAGACCACCGAGGAGAACCTCCACTTTCTCTGCCTCAGAAACACCAGATCCCGAAGCCTCAAGAAGCGCACAAAGAGTTTTAATCTTCGAAACATACTCTTTAATAGTGGAGCCACCTTTCCAAACAGCATGAAGATCATGCCGGATCTGAGCCACTTTCTCAACAGAAGACGCTGCAAACAAATGACTTGCAGTACTCCAAATATCACATGCAATTTTAGTGGAAATAAAGTAAGAGAGAAGAGAGAAATTAACCGTGGATAGAAGCCACAATGCAAGCAACCGATCCTGCTGCGTGAACAGAACCGCATCTGGATTCGGTGCAAGAGTACCGTCAGTCATCGTCACAACCTTCGGCGGAACAGGAACGGAGCCATCCAAGAAACCTTAAAGATCATAACCTTCAACAATTAGTCGAATCTGAAATTGCCATTGAACGAAGTTTGTTTCGTCGAGCGTAACAGTGTCATGACGAGAAAAACTATGGATCAGCCGAGGGTTAGAGAAAGAAGCATGAGCAGCAGCACCAGTCGGAGATTCAATAGTCGGATCCATGCAGACGGAGCGAAAACAACCACCAGATCTAGGCAACTGATACCATGATAGAACCTAAGGTAAACAACAGAAATATTAAGAAGAATCACATATATTGAATTCTCAAAAACCCACCTCTTTAAGGAATACAAGATATTTATAGAAGTTTACTACTGCCTATCCTCTCTCATCAGCGTAACTACTATTTGCACCAGACTAACAACTCATAACTAACTACTCTAACAGTTAGGATACGACATTTCAAATCCCCGATACCAAAATCATCTCATGATTTCCAAAATTCATTTTTTGAAATTTTAAAAGGATATTCGGTTATTTGGTCAAATGATAAATCAAAACCCAGCACGTTAGGGCACTTTTTCTCGAATTTTCAAACACGAAATATTGCCTTATTTTTTAATGGAAGAAAACATATAAGGAATTTTAAAAAGGATATTTGGTCATTTGGTCAAATGGAAAGTCGAAACCCAACACGTTAGGACACGATTTCTCAAATTTCCAAACACGAAATATTGCCTTGTTTTGAGAACTTTTGAATAATGATAAGTGTGATAATTAAATGAAACGTATTTTTTCATTTAAACGATGATTCGGATAAAAACGTCATGCTAATGAATAACAAAAACTTACATACACTAGCAAGAGGAAACGATTCACGATAGTCACATGTCATGCCAACATTTAACAATAATATAGGCAATCAAGAGAAAGAATGATAACATAAAATAGCTAATTACACAAAAAAATACAATGACAACAATAATGCTAACCAAAAGATAACAAACATGACAATAATAAAATCTAATTTTGAAATAATGCATAAATAAATAAAAGAGAAAAATAAAAGGATCGAATATAAGAATAAAATAAAAATAAAAACATATGAAAATTTTTAGATGAATAATAAAACAATTTTAAAAAATACGACAAGTTTTAAAATGGACAAAATATACATATATGTAATAGTATAGAATAAATAACATGTATTTAAAATAAATAATATACGAAAACCCTAGATCAATAATAAAATAATTTAAAAGTAAAGGGTATAACAAATTTTAAATTAATATTTAAAAATAGTAAAAACTTAAATATGTATATATGTTAGATAATATATGATAAATAAAATAATATATAATAAAACCCCTTAATGTAAGTAATAAAAAGGAGCAAAATGATTTAGAATAAATACTATATAAAATATTAAAATAAATAAATAAATAAATAAATAAGGTTAAAATCCAAATAACTAAGGACCAAATCAGAACAAAAATAAAATTTGGGGTGAAAAACGTAAAGGAATAAGCACGTAAGACCAGATTAAAACACGCGCCACAAAAAAAGGACTAATTGGGAAATTATACCTTATCATCAAAACGGTGTCGTTCTCATGTCCTACCTTCAAAAGGTCAAAGGACCAAATTGAACCAAAATAAAACAAAAGAGTCCAAATTAAAAAAGAAAAGAAAAGAAATTGAATGAGATTGAATAGCAATAGAAATGAGGAAGGACTAAGTGCACAAATTTCCTATTAATGAAAAACACGCGGATCCTCCCCGGGTTGGGTCACGCACGCGGGTCGTGCCATGAAACGACGCCGTTTCAACACCAACACTCACGGTTTAAAACGACGTCGTTTTAAACATATATATAAACTAAAATTTGCCCTAAAAATTTCATTTGGCAGATTATTTTCTCAAAAAGCCTTAAAACCCTTTTCAAAACTCTCTTAACCTCTCCCCCTTGGTCGGCTCGTGGGCTTCACCGGCGCATAATGTGCCTCCACCACCGTTGTCAGTCATGGCTCGGGGAAGCAAATGTCGACTAGGTCAACACCTAACAACAGGTCAGAAAACTTTCCCCCTTTTTTGCGTATTTGTATGTTAGATTCAAAATAGAGTAAGAAATAAAAGAGAAAAATAAGAACAAAGAATCAATGAATGAACCACCTTTGAAAATGAATTCGATTTCTCTGTATTGATTTCCTGTTTTTTTTCCCCGTCCAAAATACAAAAAAAAAGGGAAGATGGCTTTATAGCCGAATGAGAAAATACAACATTTTTGTCCCTTTTCTTCGTGTGCTGTAGTGCTTGTCCCTTTTTTGCAGGTACAGAGGCATTAGGTGGCGTGTACAGAGGCGGTACGGGCGTGTCGAGGAGCGATAGTAGCGCTGAAGGCTGCTGCAGTGCAAAACAGATGGGGCTAGGGTTAGGGTTTCCAAAAACTTTGAAAGGATTGGGTCTATCGGGCTCAATTTTGTTGGGTTTTGGTAATTGTAGGATTGGGCTTATAACTGGGTTTTAACTTTGGGCTGTGTAAATTGGACCGTGGACATTTAATTATTTGGTTTTTTTTTTGTTTTTATGTTTTTAATAGTTTATTTGGTTCTGGCCTGGGATAAAATTGGGCCTTGCGGTAGTCATTTTTGTTTGCCCCAAGTTACATTTTAGTCACTTATGTTTGAAATATTACGTTTTAGTCACTTATGTTATTATTTTGTTACGAAGTGATCACTCTACTGTTAAGTTCCATTATCTCTCTAACGGTAATCCTACGTGGCAGTCCAACTAGATTTTAGGTGCCAACTTGGATTTCTAAATGGGATGAAAATAGATTTTTAATTAAAAATTTTAAACCTAAACCTTAACTAAAAAAACTGTTCATCTCATCTCTTTTTTTTTTTCTTTCGTCTCTTCTTTTTTTTCAATGTTTTTCTTTTCATTTGACTGAAAAAACTATTATTAAGATCAAAATAGTTGAAATCAAATTGACTGCTTCATACAGATGGATTCAATGGAGGGTTTAGGTATGTCTTCATTGAGCACAGTTTAGAAATCCAAGTACTAAGCAGATAAAACTAATAACATAGAAATATATTTTAAAGAAAACAAAAGCTACTAACCAATTAGCTCTGAACCAAAACTTACCCAAGTCCAGCAAAAAAAAAGAAAAAAAAAAGATTGCAAGATAATTCGGCACAAAATTAGCAGTAAGAAAGAATAAACTGGAATACCCACAAAGAGATTGTGAACATACAAGTTGATTCAGATCAGAAAAATTTGATTGAGAAATCAATTATTCAAGAACTGTGAACGAACTAGAAAATATAATGATTAGGAACAAGAACAGTGAAAGTAACAATCCTTTTTCTGAAAAATTTACAATTAGCTTGAATGAAACATGTTCATGAAAACATGTTTTGTTTTAGGGTTTTCATTAAACAATTTCAAAAAGTAGAAGAAAATATCAAGAATTTTAATTTAGGGTTTTCATTAAATAATAAAAAATCTAATCTTTTGTTTTTCATTATTGAATAAAAGAGATAGAGGAATGCAAATAAGACATACATGAACCCTCCTTTGAATCCATCTTTATGAAGCAGTTAATTTGATTTCAACTATTTTGATCTTAATAATAGTTTTTCCAGTCAAATGAAGAAAAAAAACCATTGAAAAAAAGAAGAGACGGAAGAAAAATAAAAAAGAGGAGATGAACAGTTTTTTAGTTACGGTTTAAGTTTAAAAATTTTAATTAATTAAATTTTTTTATTAAAAATATATTTTCATCCCAATTAGAAATCCAAGTTGGCACCTAAAATCGAGTTGAACTGCCATGTAGGATTACCGTTAGAGAGATAACGAAACTTAACGGTAGAGTGATCACTTCATAGCAAAATAATAACATAAGTGACTAAAATGTAACATTTCAAACATAAGTGACTAAAATGTAACATGGGGCAAACAAAAGTGACTATTTTTGTAGATTACCCTTAATAGAAATCATTATTATTTATAATAATAACTAATTAACATAATTCAAATATATAAATTATTTTTATAATTCAAATATGGTACTAATAAAAAAATTCTAATCATTTTTAAAGCATTTGAAAAAACTAAAAAAAAAAAATGACATATTGTAGATTAAGCTCTTCACAATTCAATTTTTGATTTGGGTAAACTACCTCACTAGTCACTCTAAATAGGGGTCGGTTGTTTTTTTTTTTTTTTTGTCACCTCAAATTTTATTTATAATTTCGACACTAAAAAAATTGATTAAATTTATCACTTCACCATTAAATGGTAATAGTATGTTGACTGTGAATTTTTTATTTTGGTCACTCTAAATAGTAATCATTCCTATTTTGGTCATTTTAAAATTACGGTAAACTACCTTGTTAGTCACTCTAAATAAGAGTTATTCCTATTTTCGACAGCCTAGAAAAAATACATGTAAATGCACAGTTAGTCTTCTATTACGATTTTAATGGTAGAGTGACAAATTTGATAGATTTCTTTTTTGGGTGATGAAATTAATAAAAGAAAATGATGACAAAAATAGAAATCATCTATTTAGAGTGACAAATTTAATAAATGTCTTTTAAATGAGAGTTGTTATTTATAAGTGTGATCAATTTTCTTGTAAAATTTTAACTAATTATTTTAATAAAATTAAAACCTTGTTATTGTTAGCTCTAATTAGCGGTTATGCATGTTTATGCTTTCAATTTTCTTGTTTAGTTAATGACTTTACGACTCCAATGTGAATAATGTCTGAATAACGTGTGATAGGGTGAAATTTGATAGGCCTACTAAACCTTTAATTAATTTAATTTACCCACAATTATCTTCTTCAGTTTCATATGAAGCAAATGAGCTATGGGTCTTGAATTCTTCAATAATATGAATCAGAAAATACCTTGCAATTCTAATTGTTGTGTCCAATTACTTTTTGACTATAAGCACTAATTAAGGAGTAAAGTACTAGGCCTGTTTTGCTTTTATTTTAATTTTCATTTAATCTTATCATTACACCCATACTTATTTGTAAAATACATTGTTATTGTTAGCACTAATGAGAGATTATGGATGTTTGTGCTTTCAATTTTCGTTTTTAATTAATCACTTTACGACTCCAATGTGAATAATGTCTCAATAACGTGTCATAGGGTGAAATTTGCTAGTTCTACTAAACCTTTAATTGATGGCTTAGACTTGCTTTCTATTTCAATTCAATTAATTTAATCTACCCACAATTTTCTTCTTCAGTTTCATATGAAGCAAACGAAGAATGGGTGTTGAATATTTCAATAATATGAATTAGAAAATACCTTGCAATTGCAATTGATGTGTCCAATTACTTTCTGACTATAAGCACTAATTAATGCCTGTTTTGCTTTTGTTCTAAATTCCACTTGAGCTTTTACAATGTAATTTTTTCAATTTTCCACACAAGACTTATTTTTTGTGTTAATTTTTCAATGATAATGGTAAAATATTTCTAGCTATTTAAGTGTTTTTTTTTTCTTTACAATGGAAAAGTTTTAGTGGACAACTAGACTTGCTTTTTGTTTTACTTAATTTAATTTTCCTTCTATTTTCTTCTTCAATCTCCTACTCACCACCAAAAAGACCGCCATTGCAACAAATTCTTTTTTTTACTCAGCAAATAAAATTTTATTAATAAAGGGCAAAGCACCAAACAAATTCAATTGCTAAAATATTGTCTTCTGAATTAAAATACTTCAATTTGTAATTATTTAATTGATTCTAAATGAATTCCACTTGTGTTGATTGGTTAGAATTAGGTAATACTATCGGTAAGCTAAACCCTAGGCTTGAACTTATAGGGTTGTTTATTTATAAGGGAAATAATTTCAACGAGCTTCCTCTTGATTATCGAGAAGGTAAGGAAAGAAAGGTTGTTAGGTGTGATATCGGCAACTAAAATTAAATTATTAAAAAACACTAAAACTATCTTTGCATTGATGATCAAACTCATGAATCAAATGAAGATTTTACCTTATGTTAGATTTTAAACATATTGGTTTTTATTATATTTTATTTTGCAATTTTTTTACATAGTTTTAATTTTAATTTTAAACCCTTTGTTTTTATTTTCTTTTACTAAATAAATAGAATTATCACTTGATTCTATGGATTCAACTCTAATCATTGTTATATACAAAATTTATATCTTTTGAGTAGAAATTTATTTTTGTAGGTCTCGGAAATCTTACATTTAGTAGTGTTTTTTCATTTTTAGGATTTTACAATTTAGTAATGAATTTAAGTTATTTTCATGCATTTTAAGTGTTTTTAAGGTTTAATATTAATTTTTATGTTTTTTGTGTTTGGTTGTAAAAGAAACACTCAACTTCAAGGAAGATGGTAGAAAATAGCCTTCAACGTCGTGACACGCCGGCAAAGGCCAAGTCGTGATTTGGACCAGCTAAAATCACGATATCATGAATGGTGTTGATCACTGCCCGACATCGTGATGAGATTGTGGCTAAGTCATGATATGGCTGACCTCACAAAGTGGATTAGCTAACGTTGCGACGTCATGTATGCTAAAGGAAAAATAAGAGCATTTTTAGGCCATACGTCATGACATGAATCAGTTGATGTCGTGATGTTGTGACATTAGCCAAATCTCGAGCAATTAAAAAAGGGAAAATTGTGAAATTTCATCGTAAAGTTGTGACACTCAATTGAAAATTACAATTTTTTTAAGGGCAGCTTCATCCTAACCAAACCATATACACACATTCTTAGTTGATTTGAGGCAACTTTTAGAGGTATTTAGACTTAAAACTATAGAGAAAGACTTAGTTTTTCTTAAGCTTAGTTTTCTTTTCATTTAGTTTTGGTTCTTTAGATTTCATTTTGTAATTAGGTTATATTATTCTCTCTTTTTGTATTTTTATGTTTGTTAATCTCGATTTATGTTGGATTATTGAATATTTGGATGAAATCACTTGGGCAAATAATGTCATTTGAAGAATTGAGGAGCTTTTGCAATTATTACTTGGGCAAATTTACCCTCCTTTGGTGTAGGCAAGTATCTCATAGCAATTATTACTTTATGACAACTATATGCTTACAATAAACTAGTTTTAATTTCATTACAGTTTTAGAAACACGTACGGAGAGATTGATTTCTATGGAATCAAGTTGTTAGGATTTAATGCTCTAAGTGAAGTTTTTTCATCATTTGCACTTGTGTACTTTTTGAATAAATTGGTTTAAATAAAATTTTATTATTCATATTAATATCACTTGTATTTGTCCTTAATGATTTTTACACACAATGTGAAATGTAAAAAAAAAATATTGTCTCATTTATTACTTAACATTTAACTAATACTAAGTTGTATTATGTAGATAGTTCATTATTTCGATGTACTATTATCTTGAGACATAACTCACTCTTTCTTGAGACATAAGTCAAGTTGCCTCAATACCTATATGGTTGGTCTTGAGACCAATATAATGCAAAATCCCAGATGGTAAAATATAATCATAGGGTCTCGAGACATGTTCTGCCTGTCTTGAGATCCTATACTAAAAATTAGCGGATGAATATGTCAAAGCATTCAAATCATGATCATAACCTATTAAAACATACCAAAGCATTACACAACTCATTTTAACCAATTTGACACATGCAAAACAGAATCAAACAACACCATATCTTGTCATTCGATGCATCCATGCACAACCAACTAATTTGTGTAATAAAACTTACATAAACTAGCATAACTATCTACTGATCAAAGGATGAAATAACTTTGTAAACCTTATATGTCAAGTACCAACTATGCCAAAATATCAACTTAAGCTACGAGTCCAAACTAATCTAGATACATGCCATATAATCAAAATATATACATACCAAATAAATAACAAGTTAATTTTCTAAGCTGAGATGTCGAGTTAGATGTTTAACGACTTATAATTTATGATAACTCTCATCCGAGACTTGTGGACAGAAACAAATATAACCATACGATGAGTATTGTCTATTTACTATTGCTAATACAATTCAAATTCAATACAATAAGATTAAACTAAATTAAATACGCAAAGAAAACATCAAATTTCTTTACTTTATCCCTTTTCTTTTTCATCACATAATCAATAATCATATTTTCCCCAAATCTACACGTTCAATATTTATTTCAACATTTCATGGTTTCATGATGGAAAAGAAATATACAAACCAAATATTAGATAAACTTATTACAAGAAAATCAAAGAAAGTCATCACAAATCTCTTCCTGTTATATAGAAACTAGAAATCATCAAAAAGACAAACATGTATTAATTTATAAGTTTTTTCTTAAGACTTTCTCAGGTGCAGCAAAAACCACCTTCAGTTGCAGTTCTAATCACACCTGAAAAATAATAATATACAACTTTGTTATTTAGTTAAGGATATATTTCTCAACTTTGTTAAGGAGTGAAGAAAGTAAAATTATTACCTTGTTGAAAGAGCTTTGATTCTCCTCACTAACCTTGCTTTCAGCAGAACAAATGTAACATAAACCCAATCCTTTGCATTATCCAAGTAACGATAATATGAATGCCTCCATGAACGCTTGAAGAACACAACACTGCAAAACCCCCAGAACCCGACAGCAAACCCAAGTCCCATGCCAGTGTAAAACCATTTCATGAACTCATCACAATCTTCTTCACCTCCTACTGCAGGTTTGCCGGGAGGTGGTTCCACCATTGAGCAATTCGGTGAAATCGGAGGACCACAAAGTCCTCTATTATGGGAAAATGACGAAGGATCAAAGCTCTGTAGTTGAGTGCTAGTTGGAATCTTTCCAGACAAGTCATTGTAAGACAAGTCCAAGGTACTTAGAAATGTTAATTTAGACAAGCTCGTTGGGATGTTTCCTGAAAACTTGTTTCTTGACAGGTCAAGCACCTCTAGTTTCATTAGATGCCCGATCTTTTGAAGAACTTTCCCGGTAAAAATGTTTCTTGACAAGTTCAATGCAACTAGTTCTTGAAGACTATTTAATTCTTCTGGAATCTCTCCTGTTAATTTGTTAGAAGAGAGATCAATGGCTAGTAGCAGTCCAAGCTGTGGATAGCTTTGTTTTGTTCCCTTCCATGTAAGCAATGCCTCATCAACATACCTAACTTGAAAGATCCATACAAGTCCATTATATAAGATGTGATGTTCAATCCTTCGATCTAAACTCACTTTTTTTGCCATGGAAGTGAAATTATTGAGGCATGGGGGTATGGTACCAGAGATTTTATTTACAGAGAGATCCAAGATTTGTAGATATTTCAATCCACAAAGTTGATGGGGAATTCTTCCCCTGAACTGGTTCCCTTGAAGGCTAAGAAAAACCAACGATGAGAGCCTTTGGCCGATCCAAATAGGTATTTCTCCTGATAATTCATTATCACTCAAGTCCAAAAATTTTAACTTGGTACAATTCTGTAAAGATGAAGGTAATTCTCCTAAGAATTTATTACCACGTAAACTGATCATTTCAAGAGAAGTCAGAGATCCTAAGGAGCTTGGAAGTAAGCCTGAGAAACTATTATCACCCAAATTCAAAGCTGTTAAAGATTGGAAACTCTCAAAACAATCTGGAACCATTCCAGAAAATAGATTATTTGAGAGATCAATCAATGTCAAAACATCTTCATTGGTAATATTGCAAATTGGAGAGACTGAACCAGTAAACTTGTTTTTGGAAAGGTTAATGGTCCCCATATCCCCTAATAAAGAAAAATGTGGCAATGGTCCTGAGAAATTATTAGAGCTTAGATCTAGAAGTTTTATGCGGATAGAGTTATTTGGGAAAGTACCACTGATCTGATTGAAAGACATGTTTATGTACATTGAGCTGTAACCTGAGTCCCAAAACCAATAGGCAAGAGAATCCGAAATTCCTGAAGCAGAAACATCAAGGTAATCTACAAAACGAGTATCAAGGTAAGGGGTTTGAATGCCCACTTGAGTCCGAATCCAATCTGGGAAATGAGGCCCTAACTTGCAAGAGCAAAGCTTTATTTGATTCAGTTGAAAAGGAGGAATCCATCCGGAGTTGAATTTCAAAGTCAAAGAAGTGTAGGATAAATCCAACTCCTTTAAATAGATGAGATTTGAGAAATGAGCTTCGGAAAGCACATCACCATCAAAAGAATTCCCTGCAAGCAGCAAGACTTCCAGGTTGGACAGTTGTCCAATGCATTTGCTTATGGATCCATTTAAAAGATTATGACTCAGATAAAGTTGTTGAATAGCCTTCATGTTCCCGAAAGCTTCTGGAATTGGACCTTTCAACTGGTTATTTGAGAGATTAAGGGAAACAAGGTTGTTGCTAACATTAAACAGCCATGGATATATGGAAAAAGAAGGGAGATTATTATCAGAGAGATCGAGAGTGATGAGAGATGTAGAAGAGTTGGTAAGGGAAACAGAAGAAGATGAGATGCTTGGAAGATCACAATCTCTCAGATTTAGTTTTTGAAGCAGAGGAAGATGGTTAATGATTTGAGACCAATCATTGGCATTGCTCAGGTTAGTGAAACTGAGATCAACCTCTTTCAAACGAGAAAGATGGAAAAGCCACTCAAGTTGTCCAACATTGAAAACTCTACCGTTGCCACCCAATCTAAGAGTCTCCAACATTGAAAGATTTCCAAGTAGAGAAGGAATTGGACCTCTAAAATTAGCATTAGAGAGATCCAGTAATTTCAAATTTTTCAAAGAACCAAAAAACTCTGGGATGAGACTTCCATTAAAATCATTCCTGTTGAAATTTAAAGAAGTCAAATGATGTAGTTTAAGCAGTGAAGGGCTAATTGTACCTGCTACAACCCAATATTGGAAGCTAAAATCTAGCATTTCAACGTATCCTGAAAGGCTTTTGCATTTGACGCCAAGCCAAAGACAGCAGTTCTCACCTTTCCATGAAGAAAGGGCGTCTTTGCCTGACAAATCCATAGCTTGAAGGCTGTGCTTAAATTCAAGTAGCACTTTTCTCTCACTCTCTTTGCACACCCTAGCATCGGTGCATTTCTCCTGAAGAAGAAGGCAATATATTGCAAAAAATAAAACAAGCTTATGAGACCTCTTGCTTGACATCGTAATCATCAAATATAAAGCAAGAGGAAATGAAATTGTGCTTTGTTGATGTAATTCTGAATGCCAATAGCTGAGGAAAGCCCTCTTTATAAACACCCAACTTTAATGGAATATGAGCATTCATACTATATGAAACAATAAAATAAGAAGAGTAATTGCTTTCATTCTTTTATTTTTATTCTTTAATCAATGATTTTTTATTTTTTTAATTGCTGAAACTACGTCAATGGGCAACTTTTAAAAAAATTAAAATAAAAATTATTAAAAATTTGCTAGTAAAATACCTTGTTATTGTTAGCATTAATTAGCGAATATGGATGTTTATGCTCTCAATTTTCTTCTTTAGTTAATCACTTTACGACTCCAATGTGAATAATCAATGTGAACGTGTGATAGGGTGAAATTTGTTAGGGCTACTAAACCTTCAATTAATTTAATTTACCCACAAGTTTCTTCAGTTTCATATGAAGCAAAAAGTGTAGCTGTAGCAAATGAAGAAAGGGTCTTGAATTCTTCAATAATATGAATCAGAAAATACCTTGCAATTGCAATTGCAATTGATGTGTCCAATTACTTTTTGACTATAAGCGCTGATTAAGGAGCAATTGTCTGTAATTAACAAAGTAAGCCTTTCTCATTTGGGTCTCGTATTCTTTAATGTTTTTATTCTTAAAAAAATAGAAGAAGCCGACATTATAATTACCATAAAAAAAAGTAAGGAAAAAAGATTGTATGAAACTGTGATTCCAAGTCATTTTTATCCTTTCCAAATCAAATTTTATAAATATAAGATCTTGTTTTGTTATTAAGACCCGGAAAAAGGCCTTCTCTTGTGCCATATCTGATTTTATAAATATAAAAAATGTGTATTTTTTTCTTTATTTAAAAAACATACTTTTTATCTCATATTTGTATTAAATTAGTTTTATATATACCATGATAATGATAAGTAATTTCTATCTATTTAAATGTTTTTTTTTTCCTTTACAATGGAAAAGTTTTAGTGGACAACTAGACTTGCTTTTCGTTTTAGTTAATTTAATTTTCCATCTATTTTCGTCTTCAATCTTCTACTTACCACCAAATATTTAAGTTTGTTAAATATTGGTATCATATTCAATTGCTTAAAATATTTTGTGACGAATAGCATAATTGAGTATAAGTTACGTATATAATTCATGTTATATGGACATATGATTTATTTTAAATGAACCCTGCTTGTGTGTTTGTCTGCTAGAGTTAGGCTCTCTCGTTTTTAATGCTACCAGTAAGGAAAATTCTAAGCTCGAACTTATAGGGTTATTATTCATAAGAGAAATAATTTCAACAAGCTTCCTCTTGATTATCAACAAGGTAAGGAGAGATTGATTGTTAAGCGCGACATAAACAACTATAATTAATTTATTAAAAAACATTAAAACTATCTTTGCATCGATGATCAAACTCATGAATTAAACAAAGATTTTACCTTTTGCTAGATTTTCATCATATTGATTTTTCATATATTTAATTTTGTGATTTTTTCATAGTTTTAATTTTAATTTTAAACCCCTTTATTTTTATTTTTTTTTACTAAAGAAATAGAATTATCACCTGTCTCTATGGATTCGACCCTATTTCCTATTATATATAAAATTTAAATCTTTTGAGTAGGAATTTATTTTTATAGTTGTCGAAAATCATACATTTGGTAGTTTTTTTTTTCATTTTTGGGATTTTAGAATTTAGTAATGAATTTAAGTTATTTTCATGCACTTCAAGTGTTTTTAAGGTTTAATATTAATTTATATGTGTTGTAGGCCAATTTAAATCCATGTTCATTTACATTTTACAAGCCCATTTACAACCAACCCAAACCCACAAAACCCAAGCCCGTTTACAGCTAAAACCCAACAGCCCAAATTACCCCTAACCCTAATCATACCTAACCCCAAACCCTAGCCCCACTTTCGGCACCCACTTGTGCCGCCACTATCACTAAAGCCTGCAGCATT
This sequence comes from Gossypium longicalyx, assembly GCA_025698465.1. NCBI lineage: Eukaryota > Viridiplantae > Streptophyta > Magnoliopsida > Malvales > Malvaceae > Gossypium > Gossypium longicalyx. The sequence continues at coordinate 5,949,178 of CM046999.1, read as the reverse complement.
GATCACCTGCTCTCTGACGCCGCCACTGTTGCACCGGCCACCGTCCAAAGTCACCTCCATCAACTTGCACCTGCAAACAATAAAAGAGACAGCACAGAAGCAATAGAAAGAGATGTAAAAGGGGTTATAAAAACCCAAATGAAAAAATTGTAATAGGATTCGACAAAAAAAAAATTGAAAAAAAGAAATAAACATTCGATTCTAAAACAGCAAAAAAACAGATTAGCAATTCCAGTTATACGAAATCACAACTATCATACCAAATCAGAAGACTCAAGGTACTAAAATCAGAAAAAAAAAAAAAAACCTAAGGTGACTATTATTTTCTTTTTTTTCGTTTTGTATATACATTCAATCTACTCTATTCATATTTATATACATAAATATATAATATAAAAAATATAAAAAAAGAGAGATTTTTACCTTTTTCGACCATCAGTATGCGGTGGTTGGCGCCGCGCGCCGCGAGACTCGATGACCGGACGGTGTGACCGCCCCTGGCCTGATTCCCCTCCCCCTCCCTCTCTCTCCCTTCTCTCTCCCCTCTCCTCTTCTCTTTTTTTTTTTTTCCTTTCCCTTGTGCAAATATTTTTTTTCAAAAATTTTTATCTTTTATAAGGGACCAAAGTCCCCCTCCGTTTGACCAAGAGACGACGCCGTTTTGGACCCTGGATCGGGTCGACCCGACCCGCTCCGACTAGGATCTGCGTGTTTTTAAGGGAGGGGCTATTTGCGCAATCGGCCCCTCCGCATTTTCATGCATTTACAATTAAGTTTTTATATTTTAATCTGGCCCCAGAATCTTTCATGGTTTTCAATTTAGTCCCCCCGTGCTACGCTGCGTTTTGGACTACAGGGAATATTGCGTTTTTGGTCCCCACTATTTTCTCGCGTGTTCAAAATGGCCCTTTCTCTTTGTTTTTATTTTAAATTGGCCCCACAACTCTGTTTTTATTTGATTTTAGTCCTTTTTAGTTTATTTTTATTTCCTTATTAAATATCCTTGTTATTTTTATATTATTAGTATTATTAGCATTACTATTACTATTATTATTATTATTATTATTATTATTATTATTATTATTATTATTATTATTATTATTATTATTATTATTATTATTATTATTATGTATTAGTATATATTTTTATTATGTACGTGTATACATATATATATATATATATATTTTCATATTTAATATTTTTATTACACTTTATTTTAATATTTTATTAATGTTATGTTTTTTTTATATTCCAATGTTATCATTATTATTGTTATTATTATTATTATTATTATTATTATTATTAGTTTATGCTTTGCTATATATTTATATGTTTATAACACGTATGTATACTTGATATATTTGTATATACCTAGGTAATATTATTACTAGTTTTTATACGTATATATTACCTAAATATTTTAGTATTATGTATATTCTTCATATATTATATATATGTGTTCTTAATACTACTTTTTTTTTTTTTGTATCATGTATTTTTTTATGTTGTATTATTATATTTTAATATTATATTATATATATATACATATATCTTTTATATATATTACTATGTGTATATTCGATATTATTAGTTATGTATTGCTTATATATTTCCATATATGTATTTGATATTGTCCCATGCGTATATTTGTGTAGTATTATTAATATTGTTTATGTTATTAGCATTTTTAATATGTATGGTATATGTTCATTGTTATATATTATGTACCTATATATACTTCCAATATTATTAGTTATTTATATATTTTAATATTAATTGTTATATTTTTTTATTTTTTTATCATTTCAAGAATATTTCAAAATATATTTCTAACATTATTATTAATTATATATATATATATATGTATTTTGACGTACATGTTCTTAATATCATTTTTATGTGTGTATATTCATTGTTTTTTCATATTTGATATTATCATTACATTTAATTTTGCAAGCACTATTATTATGTTTTAATATTATTGTCACATTGATTATCTGTTTCAATATGTACCTAGCTCCGCCATTTATTTATATTTCGTCTCAATTTTGTTTTACATTCCTTCAAAAAAAATCTCATTCGTGTTTTCTAATTAATTTCAATAATCAAGGCAATGTACCAATTTAATATTAAGTCATTGAATTTCATCGCTATGTTGGATGGAATTTGTCGGCTTGTGTTAAAGACGAAACACCCTTCTAAAAAATCAAAATTTAAAATCTCTCGTCTTTTTCAATCGGATCATGATTAAATCTTATGTTGAACTCGTATTTTGAAAACCAAGACAACGCATGTTTAACAAGATACCAATTTTGGACATCGCAGGGGTGCTAATACCTTCCTCGCGCGTAACTGACTCTTGGACCCTACTTTACTCTGATTTTGACGTAGACCTAAACTCGACCTTCTTTTTACCTTAAAAATAAATTTGTTAGGTGTCCGATCACACCTATAAAAAGATCGGTGGCGGCTCCTTTTTATTTCAAAATCGAACTTCAGTTTTTATACTTTATCACTAGATCGCCACAATTAGCGACCGAAAGCAAATTTTTATGTCGCTACAGCTGGCGACTCCACTGGGGAGACCTTTTTGAGAGTCGTGTCTGGAATTAAACTCGCGTTGTCAAAATTTTCAAGTTCCTTGTTCAAATTAACATTTAGCCGTGATCTTCAAATCGTGTTTTCAAAATGTCATGCATTCGCATTATGTTGTAAATGTTTTTCTAACTCATTTCGTCTGTTCTATTTTTTGGCTTTAAATTTTTATGGTTTTAGTTTCAGTTTAGTTTTTTAAATAAACGTGAAGGTTTGTGAGTTTCTCCCCACACACCGTGCACTTGCATTTTGCATAACATGAGCTCTCTACCCGGGCTCCGTCCGTTTAAGTGAAAGTAAACGCTACGCCTTCGTGAGTTAACTCGTCCCTCCGCACAGGCTAGTGAATACTTTCAGGTTACATATGACTTATGCTTTCGTGAGTTAACTTGTCCCTCCGCATAGGCATAGGTAAATGTAATCCCTCGAATTAAACTCGTGAGCTTGTGATGGGCTACGACCGAGGCTTCGTACTAGTCTTAGCAGATGATAGTACGAACAATTCGAGTATCTGTCTAGAATCGAAACCACATATAGTGAACCGTACAAGCCACCTAATTAGAGCCATGCCAAACCTCTATCCGTTAATAGTCACCAAAATAAGTGCACGGGAGGAACGCCCCTTACCTTTTGCATTTTCACTTTCTATACAAAGGAGATTCGGTCTGTTTAATAAACTAGTTCGAATTGATGAAATTTCCATGTTTTTCTGCCTATATTTAATTACTAATCAAGGTTATTTGTCTTTGCCTTATTGTTTTTCTCATCATGCATTATAGGCATCACATTAGGAGGGTGTTGATTAAAGATTAGTGGCCAAAAAACGGGTTTCTAATGGAAGAGTCAATTATACAAACAGTCGAGAAGAATGCCGTGGTTCGGGACTGGTCCCTAAGAACTCAGAAGGAAAAAGGAGATAGTCTAGTGGAGGGATGTTTTGCCAATCTACCTGAGCACGTAACGGTCAATGTTCGCCAGAATAACCTTGAAGACTTGGTTCAGATTTGGAATCAGTGGGACTTGGATATTAAAGGTATATTCATTGAGAAGTATGGAGATATAGCCCACTTGATCACCATCAACATAGATGAGCGTTTGATTTAAGCCATGATCAGATTTTGGGATCCGGCCTACCAATGTTTTACTTTCAATCAGGAGGACATGACCCCAACTATAGAAGAGTATACTGCTTTGCTTCGTATTGATAATGCACAGCCCTATAAGATATATGTGAAGGAGCCTAAGCCGATGACCTTTAAGAAGAAGCTAGTGAGGTTGACAAATATGACTGATGCGTGGGCTGAAAAGCAGATAAAGAAGAAGAATAAAGCCATTTGCATTCCATGGTCTTCCCTACAAGATTTGGTTCTGAACCATCCTGACATGATGAAAAGGGTGAATCTATTCGCTTTGGCTATCTACGGTTTGATCATCTTCCCGAAAGTTCTCGAACATCTTGAAGTCGCGGTAGTTGATTTCTTTGAAAGATTAAACCAAGGAATCAACCCTGTCCCGACTATCCTAGCCGAGACCTTCAGATCCTTGAATAGTTGTCGAAGAAAAGGGGAAGGACGATTTATTGGATGCGCACAGTTGCTCAATGTTTGGATTTTGAGCCATTTCTGGAAAGTAGAGCGTACTCCGTTCCACATGTTTTCAAAAACATTTGCCCCATTGGAAGCCTATCTCAAGAAAGAATGGCCCAAGGAAGTCACCAAGCAACATTGGGTTTCAGTTTTTCAAAACCTTCGCGCCAAGGATATATCATGGAGAGCACCGTGGATACACCCGCCAGTTCTGTTATACAAGGTCGGAGAACAAGACTGGGTGCCACTACTTAGTTTATGGGGAGGTGTTGGATATGCCCCGCTATTAGTCCAAAGGCAATTTTCTTCGCGACAGTTCATACCCGCCACTGGAGGGTTAGCACAGTCCGAGTTCGTTTTTGCGGGTGAGGGATACATGAAGAGGGTCCGAGACACTGTAAAATCTTGGAAGAAAATTCATCTGGTGGAATTGGCCCTATACGCTGACACTCTCACTCAAGATTACGACGTATGGAGGATTCAGCGGATAAATAGTCAGCAAGTCTCGTCAATGAGTTGCGCCTTTCAGAATCCTTTCCTAAAAGAATTGCCATCCGAGTTAGAAATGGCAAGGCAAGAGTTTGAACGCGAAAGACCAAGATGTCAAGGGATCTCAGTGCTCTGCAAGAGGAAAACTACCAGTTAAAAATCGATGTTCAGATTGAAATGTCTAAAACCGAGAAAGTGCAAAAGGAAGTGGAAATTGTGAGAAATGATTTAAGGGACCTTCATCTGGAAAACAAGAAATTGAGAGTCACTATCAAGAATAGCGGGTTGGGCAAATCATCATCGGAATGGAAAAAGGAGATAAGCAACATCAAAGGGGGAATGGAGTTCTGGAAGGGAAAAGCAAAAAAGGAAGAGGAAAAGGCCGCACGGACTATGAGGGAGTTAAGGAAGAAGAATGCAGAATATGAATCCGTGTCTGCCGAGGTAATGGCTAGTCGATCTAAATTTCAAGAACTAAAAGAAAGGATATAGGATTTAGAAGACATACTGCAAGATCGTCAGCAACAATTGGATAGTCTCTTAAAAGCCTTGGAAGAGAAGAACGATCAATATGATAGAGACATTCACGCTTATAAAATGGACCTCCAAGAAAGAGAAATGCAACTTGGCTTCTTGATCAACAAAATCCATGAAGCGACCATACACATGGTACAATTATCAAATGAAGCAGAGGATCTCAGCTGCCAATTCCCACCGAGTCAACGATCGAGCATATCGGAATTCTTAGAACGAATAAAGAAATATAGCGAAGTAGCTAGAAAGTTCGTGTAATAGCCAAATTAAAATGACGAAATGTTTTTTTAATGAACTCTTTTGATGAATGAAATGCCTAAATAGGGGCTATCTTGAAATCAACACCAAATTCTTGCATATTTATTCATAACTAACATTCATTCGTCATTTATTCAACATTTATTTGTCATGCATTCATCTTATTCATTCACTCATTCATTGCATATTCTATAATCGTTTGCTAAGGTTAGGATCATATAATGCGCAGTTGTAATACTTCAAATCTGGAATCACGCCACTCGTATAGAACGCGTCGACAGACTAGAACAATGGAGGCTGAATTCAATGAAAGGATTGAAAGAATGGAAAGAATCCAAAAGGAATTACAAGAACAATTGGCTAGGTCACAGCAAGAGACGAGAGACTTAATGGTGAGATCACGAGAAGAATCGCTCGAACAGAAAGATCAAATGAACAAGATGATGGAGATGATGTCAACTTTAGTTAAAGGAAAGGGACTCATGCAGAGCCCTGACATCGAGGAACCTCGGTCAAGAGTTAATCACAATCAAGACCCGCTCTATCCCCCCGGATTCACTCTGCCACACGCCCACGCAGCACAAAGAGGTACACCCAAGGGGAACCCACTGGACCGAGAGCAACGCGCGGTGCCACTGCTCATTTAGGGCAAGGAATATTCATATCAAATCACGGGGCCAATCCTGCCAATCCAATTGTTCCAGATTTGGACGATCCAGTGGAAATAGCCAGGTTGAGAATGGAGGATCACGAGGCTCAAGAGAAGTATAAGAATTTGGAGGAAAGACTTAAAGTAATCGAAGGCAATGAAGTCTTCTCGGCACTAGGTGCTAAAGAACTCAGTTTGGTACCTGATCTAATTTTGCCTCTGAAGTTTAAGGTACCGGATTTTGAAAAGTACGATGGGACAAGATGCCCAAAAGCGCATCTCATCATGTTTTGCCAGAAGATGACCAGCTATGTGAATGAAGACAAACTACTCATACATTGTTTTCAAGATAGTCTAGTAGGATCGGCTCTTCGGTGGTACAACCAGCTTAGTAGGGAAAAGATCCGATCTTGGAAAGATTTGGCATTAGTATTCTGTGAGCAGTACAAGCATGTATCGGATATGGTGCTAGACCGGATGACCTTGCAAATGATGGAGAAAAAGCCGTTAGAGACTTTTAGACAGTATGCGCAGAGATGGAGCGACGTCTCGGCCCAAGTGGAACCCCCACTAACAAAAACGGAGATAACCGTTCTCTTTATCAACACCTTAAAGGCTCCGTTTTATGACAAACTAGTGGGAAGCGCTACAAAGGATTTTTCAGATATCGTAATATCCGGAGAACTTATTGAGGGTGCCATCAGAAGTGGGAGGATGGAAGGTTCAGAAAGTTCAAGAAGGACAACACCCATGAAGAAGAAAGAACCAGAAGCCCACATGGTGGGAATGGGAAGCCGTTATACCCCTAATCCGTATCCAAACCAACCCCGACCTCGAAACTATCCACCGCCGAATTTCTATTATCCCCCTCAAACCCCGTACTACTAAGCACCACCTCCTTCTTACCCCGTATACGCCGCGAATCACCAAAGACCCGTCACCACATTTCCACAAAACACGGTACCCACTCAAAGCCAGCCCAGAAATGAGCCAAGGCCAGCAAGGCCTAACCCCGAGAGACCACAATTTACCCCCATCCCTGTGTCGTATGGGGAATTATATCCAAAACTGTTGGAGAAACAGTTGATCTCTCCTCATTACATGGCACCCCTGAAACCCCCGTACCCGAAATGGTACGATCCGAATGCCAGTTGTGTATACCATTCCGGGAACCAGGGGCACTCTACAAAAATCTGTCTGGCCTTCAAAAGGAGAGTTCAAAGACTCATCGACGCAGGCATTCTGCGATTTGATGGTACTGGCAGTACGGCCGGGAACCCATTCCCAAACCACACCGAAGGGAATGTGAGTGCAGTGGGAGAGGAGAACAAACGACAAAGTAGAAGATGGGTTTTTGAAATAAGAGCACCTCTGCAAAAAATCTGGGAGGTACTAGTTGAGAAGGGCTTGCTTTGTCATCCTAACAGTGCATTCGAAAGAAAAATTGCAAAAGGTCAAAATTTTTGCAGATTCCATAGTATTGAAGGACACAACATTCAGTCCTGCGAAGAGTTCAGGAGACTGCTGCAAAATATGCTAGATAATAAGGAGATCGAGATTTTTTATAAAGGTGAAGAGACCGATAGAGGAGAAATATGCGCCTCCGACTTCAGGTTTCCTGTATAGTGCCGATCGACCGTTAATAATTTATTACGATGCGAAAAAGGAGCCGGTAAAATCGAAGATGATCATTAAAGTACCATCTCCTTTCCTCTACAAAGACGACAAAGTCGTACCATGGAAATATGATATCAATATCGTCATACCAGAAGGTGGAAAGTCTGAAGGCACGACGGGAGATGTTGGGAAGGTAGGTCATTTTACCCGAAGTAGGCGGTGCTATTCTAAAGAAGTCGAGCCAGCAAAGAAAAACAGTGACTTGAAACAAAAGGGAAAGGCAGTTATGAATGAGGCCGAAGTTGAGCAGGAAATTCCACCCGTACAAGAAACTAAAAAGCCTGTGGAAGAGGAGGAAGCACAGGAATTCTTGAAATTTATCAAGCACAGTGAATACAATATGGTGGAACAGTTAAATAAGCAGCCAGCACGAATATCAGTCCTATCTCTACTGTTAAACTCAGAGCCACACCAGAACGCTTTGCTGAAGATGCTGAATCAAGCTTATGTAGCTAACAACATATCTGTTGAGAAGCTTAATCGGTGTGTAAAAAATATGAATGCGGATAATTTCATTTCTTTTAGTGACGATGAGATACCGCCAAATGGTAGAGGCTCAGTGAAGGCACTGCATATTACGACTCGCTGCAAGGGCTACATAATACCGAATGTGCTCATCGACAATGGGTCGGCACTCAACGTTATGCCTTTGGCCACACTTTCCAGGATTCTGATAGATATGTCCTATTTAAGGCCTTGTCATTCCACGGTAAGGGCTTTCGATGGGACGAGGCGTGAAGTCATGGGAAAGATTGAAATCCCCCTATAAATGGGCCCGTATATATACGATGTGGAATTTCAAGTCATGGACATTACACCGTCATACAATTGCCTCTTGGGAAGACCCTGGATCCATTCTGCTGGAGCAATCCCATCATCCCTCCACCAAAAGGTGAAATTTATCATGGATGGTTGTTTGGTCACCGTCGAGGGAGAAGAAGACATTGTAGCATCTATTTCTACTGACGTACCATACATTGAAGTGAATAAAGATGTTGTGGAATGTTCCTTTCGATCCCTTGAATTTGTCAATGCCACCTTCGTCGCCGAGGGAAACAGAATTCCTGTACCAAAACTCTCAAGAAATACCAAAATGGGTGTCAGGTTGACTGTAGGAAGAGAGGCTCGAGCAAGAAAAAGTTTAGGGAGATATCTGCAAGGAATAGCCAGGGCTCTGAAGCCAGTGCACCACAAGGTCAGATACGGTTTAGGTTTTCAGCCGGACATACGTCAAAGAAGGAAATAATGGAAGAAGGATCAGGAAAGAAGGATCGCAAGAACCTTAGGCCGGGAAATAGAATGGGAGTTCATAGCATACCCTCCTTTATCAAAAACATTTACGTCTGCAGGAACGATGTACCCCGAACAAGACAATACACGAAGCACACTATTAATCATTGAAAGGGGTCTCCAGAATGTCATTATAAATGTCATTGACAAAGGAGATGGCGCAAGTAAAAACATCTCAAGGATACGCCCTTGTCCCCCAAGTTTCATGTTGAACAATTGGACTGCTGAAGACCTTCTTGTAGTTTATAAGTCTTCAGAGTAATGCTCAAACATTAACCCTCTATTGTGTCATTAGATATAATAGAATTCTTTTGTAAGAGCCTGCATTCGCTCTTTATCATTCAAATAAATATCAATGAAGATGCATTTTGTCACGATCTTTCGCATTATTAATTTCATAATCATTTTCTTATCATAGCCTATCCTTACATATGCCTCATGCCATGCCATAACATTTCGTCTTGGTTCCAATGCTTGGATGCCCCTCTATAGTTTCCTTTTCCATTCAACTTTCAGGTGCTCAGATATCAATGGCATGAACGAACCCGTTACGAGTCCTGAAATCAATTTTGAGAAGGCTATTTGTTTAGGAGAATTCGAAGCCGAAGAAAATACTGAAGACTATGTCTCGTCTCCCGACTTGTTAAGAATGGTGGAACAAGAGGATAAACAGATCTTGCCTCATCAGGAATCTGTTGAAACAATAAATCTGGGAACTGAAGAAAGGAAGCAAGAAGTGAAGATTGGGACCTCTATTTCGGGGAACACCAGGCATAATTTGATTGCTTTGCTCCGTGAGTACAAAGATGTATTCGCATGGTCATATCAGGACATGCTAGGATTGGATGAAGATGTGGTGGTCCATAAACTCCCATTAAAGCCAGAATGCAAACCCATTCAACAAAAGCTAAGACAGATGAGACCTGAGATGTTGTTGAAAATAAAAGAAGAAGTCAAGAAGCAATTTGATGCTGGCTTCCTACAAGCCTCCAAATATCCAGAATGGGTGGCCAACATAGTCCCGGTACCAAAGAAAGATGGCAAAGTACGAATGTACGTGGATTATCGCGACCTGAATCGAGCAAGTCCTAAAGATAATTTTCTGTTGCCACACATCGATACATTGGTGGATAACACAACCAATAATTCATTTTTTTCGTTCATTGATGGATTCTCGGGTTATAATCAAATAAAGATGGCCCTGAAAGATATGGAGAAAACTACCTTCACAACGATGTGGGGAACGTTTGCTACAAGGTGATGCCATTCGAATTGAAGAATGCTGGGGCAACATATCAGAGAGCCATGGTGACGTTATTCTATGATATGATGCATAAAGAAATAGAGGTCTACGTCGACGATATGATTGCTAAATCCCGAGGGGAAGAAGAACATGTAGTGAACCTGAAGAAGTTGTTCGATAGACTAAGAAAATTCTAGCTAAAGCTCAATCCGGCCAAATGTACGTTTGGGGCTACCTCAGGAAAATTACTTGGCTTCATTGTCAGCGAGAGAGGCATTGAAGTTGATCCAGATAAAATAAAAGCCATACAAGAACTACCGCCTCCGCGCACGCAGAAGGAAGTCAGAGGATTCTTGGGGAGGTTAAACTACATCGCCCGATTCATTGCTCAACTTACCAACCAATGCGACCCAATCTTTCGGCTTCTTCGAAAACATAATCCGGGAGAATGGAACGAGGAATGCCAGGTGACCTTTGATAAGATAAAACAATATTTGTCTAGTCCTTTAGTGCTAGTACCACCAATTCTGGGAAGACTACTGATATTGTATTTGACTGTGTTTGAGAATTCAATGGGTTGCGTACTGGGGCAACACGACGAGTCAGGAAAGAAAGAAAAGGCGAACTACTACCTCAGCAAAAAGTTCACTGAATATGAGGCAAAGTATTCGTCTATTGAAAAATATTGTTGCGCTCTGGTTTGGGTAGCTCGGAGACTCCGGTAATATATGTTGTATCATACGACATGGTTAATTTTGAAGTTGGATCCAATAAAGTACATGATGGACACCTGCACTCTCAGAAAGAATGGCACGATGGCAGATCTTACTATCGGAGTACGACATCGTCTATGTGAGTCAAAAGTCAATAAAAGGAGGTGCAATAGTGGATTTCTTAACGGCTCGAACGACAGAGGAGTATGAGCCCTTGAGGTTCGATTTCCCAGATGAAGACTTAATGTGCATCACAAAAAAGGAATCCGAGTCATCAAATGAGAAGCCATGGAAGATGAGTTTTGATGGTACATCGAATGCGTTGGGGCATGGGATCGGAGCAGTCTTAGTATCACCAGAAAGGAATCATTACCCGTTCACTGCCAGGCTGAATTTCTTCTGTACCAACAACATAGCAGAGTATGAGTCCTGTATCATGGGACTTCGTGCAGCTATCGAACGAAATATCAAAATTTTAGAGGTATATAGAGACTCAGCATTGGTGATATACCAAATCCGTGGAGATTAGGAAGTGAGAGATTCAAAATTAGTCAGATACAGCGATCTAGTGGCAGGACTGATTAAAGAATTCAAAGAAATAACTTTTAATTACTTCCCTCGAGAAGAAAACCAATTGGCTGATGCCCTAGCCACTTTGGCTTCAATGTTCAAATCAAACAGAGAAACGGAAATAATGCCTCTTCAAACGAGCATATATGAGGTCCCTGCACATTGCTTCAGCATTGAAAAAGAGCCAGATGGACGGCCATGGTTCCATGATGTCTTAGAATATATCAAGAATCAAAAATATCCCGAACAAGCAAATGAGAACAACAAAAGAACAATCAGAAGAATGGCAGCGGGATTTGTCCTTGATGTGGACATCCTATACAAAAGAGGAAAAGATCAGGTGCTCTTAAGATGTGTAGACGTCGTTAAAGCCAGGAAAATACTTGAAGATGTCCATGAGGGAATCTGTGGGACACATGCCAATGGTTTCACTATGGCCAGGAAGATTATGAGACTTGGTTACTACTGGTTGACGATGGAAAGTGATTGCATTAGTTTTGCGAGAAAATGCCACAAATGCCAAATTTACAGCGATAAAATCCATGCAGCCCCTTCACCCCTTCATGTCATGACTTCTCCGTGGCCTTTTTCTATGTGGGGCATGGATGTTATAGGGCCAATTTTCCCAAAAGCCTCTAATGGACACCGATTCATTTTTATGGTTATTGATTACTTCATAAAATGGATAGAAGCCGCATCGTTTGCCAATGTGACGAAGACTGCAGTTTGTAGGTTTTTGAAAAATGAAATCATTTGTCGATATGGTTTGCCCGAAAGAATCATTTCAGATAACGCCTTGAATTTGAACAACAAGATGATGAAAGAAGTGTGTGAGCAATTCCAAATAAAGTATCATAACTCATCACCCTGTCGCCCAAAGATGAATGGAGCTGTTGAAGCAGTGAACAAAAATATTAAGAAGATTATTGGGAAAATGACCGAGACCTATAAAGACTGGCACGAGAAGCTACCATTTGCTTTGTATGCATATCGCACATCTGTGCGGACATCTACGGGTGCAACTCCTTTCTCTCTGGTCTATGGAATGGAAGCTGTGCTACCTATCGAAGTTGAGATCCCCTCTCTACGAATCTTAATGAAATCGAAACTAGAGGAAGCAGAATAGGTTCGGGCTCGATATGACCAGTTAAACCTCATTGAGGAAAAACGTCTAAAGGCAATTTGTCACGGACAGATGTACCAGAAAAGAATGATCGCGGCCCATGACAAGAAAGTATGGCCAAGAGAATTCCATGAAGGAGAACTCGTGCTGAGAAAGATTCTCCCAATACAAAAAGACCTGCGAGGAAAATGGGCACCAAATTGGGAAGGACCATACGTTGTGAAAAAGGCTTTCTCAGGCAGAGCTTTGATTCTCACTGAGATGGATGGGAAGGAGTTACCTAATCCAGTGAATTCAGATGCTGTGAAGAAATATTATGCCTGAAAAAAAAAGGGATCAAGGTGAAAACCCGAAAAGGGCGTCTTGGTTAACACAAAAATTAGGATGAAAACCCGAAAAGGCGTTCTAATTAGGCAAGCACTGGCTTAAAAAGTAAGGCGTTTGAACGGGGGTCAAATAGTGGAAGAGTTCATGACCCGTATTTGAAGCATTTCTGAAAGCTCGAAATCTTCCACGCAAGAAGCCATGCTCGAAAAGATTCTTGACCGAGGAACGTGGAAGAGTTCATGCGTTGAATATCTAGAGTATTTGTATTTGTTGAAATGCTATCCCTTTTCTCTTTGTGACATTTTTACTATCATTTGATTGACTTTCTTTGTTTGTTACACTTGAAATGAATAAATGTCAGGTATCCTTTTGTCCCTACCTGAACATTTTTTGCATCTCATTATATGTTTATTTACATGATAAATAGTGAAATGACATACTCTAAACAAGAGAATTGTTAAGCATTACTCGGATAAGAATTTGATAAGTACAAGAGCCTCAAAGCAATGACCAAGTTCAACTGGGGGCAAAAGAGTGATATCTAAAAAACCTAGATTACTCGTAAAGCTTGAGGATGGGTACAAAGCTTGAAGAGAAAGTCAAGAATCAAAGCAATGAACGCAGATCATCAAAAAAAAAATCATGACGGAAAGGGGCATATGACAAACAAGCCCAAGGCGCATAGCATGATCATGTAGGCATAAATGCATTTAAGACCAGCATGTGCATATCATGATAACATCATGCATGACATATACTCCAGCAGAGCAAGAAATTTTGAATGATGGCTGTACTAAATCAAAGAAGACACCTGAGTTCCACCAGATGACAGATTTTGGCATTTTGATGTTTTTATTTTCAAAAATCAACTCATATTGCGATAGGTGAGTTGAGCCTCAGGACACGCTGAGGTATTTTCAAGTTGTATTTTCAAAATATCAACTCATATTGCGAGAAGTGAGCTGAGCCTCGGGTCACATGCCGAGTTATTTTCAATTCCTATTTTTCCAAAAAAAATCAACTCATATTGCGAGAAGTGAGTTGAGCCTCGGGGCACGCTGAGGTATTTTCAATTTTTTCTTGTCAAAAAAATCAACTCATATTGTGAGAGATGAGTTGAGCCTCGGGGCACGCTGAGGTATTTTCAATTTCTACTTTACAAATTCTGCTTTTAAAATCAACTCGTATTGCGAGAAGTGAGTTGAGCCTTTTAATTTCTGTTTTTCAAAAACCAACTCATATTGCGAGAAGTGAGTTGAGCCTTGGCTCACGTGCTGAGCTATTTTCAATTTCTGTTTTTTGTCTGTCTTTAAAGAATCAACTCATATTGCGAGAGATGAGTTGAGCCTCGGGGCACGCTGAGGTATTTTCAATTTCTACTTTACAAATTCTGTTTTTAAAATCAACTCGTATTGCGAGAAGTGAGCTGAGCCTTTTAATTTCTGTTTTTCAAAAACCAACTCATATTGCGAGAAGTGAGTTGAGCCTTGGCTCACGTGCTGAGCTATTTTCAATTTCTGTTTTTTGTCTGTCTTTAAAGAGTCAACTCATATTGCGAGAAGTGAGTTGAGCCTTGGCTCACGTACTGAGCTATTTTCAATTTTTGGCTTTCGATTTCTACTTTTCAATTTGTACATCTCAAAAAAAAATCAAAATCAATGAATTTCTGTTTCTAATGTTTGTTTTAAAGAGTTAATTCATATTGCGAGAAATGAATTGAGCTCAGGATCACATGCCGAGTAAAGAATAAAGATTGAAGTTGATTGAAGACACCAGATTTTGTCTCCCTGAAATTGCAGTAAAGCTGGTCGAGGATATCAGATATTGCCTTTCTGAAGTCGCAGAAGAAAAGACCACAAACCTTATCTCACTGAAGCGATAGAAAAGCAGATTGAAGTTGTAGACCTGATCTCTATGAAGCTGCGTGGAAGCAGAGCAAAGCCACAAATCTCATGTCCTTGAAGTTACATCGGAGTAAATTGAAGCTACAAGGCAAATATCAGAAGATGCAAAAGATTGAACCAAGGCTACAAGATGCGACGGACTGGAAGGAGACTCTCTGAACAAGAAAAGTACCAATGAAGTCCAGACTCGGCAAGACAGGGCAAAATTGGCCTTTCATTTTGTCTTTGCTTTATTCCAGTTACATGACAATGAGCAAAGAGGGGCAGCAGTTGTAGGCCAATTTAACCCCATGGCCCATTTACATTTTACATGCCTATTTACAACCAACCCAAACCCACAAAACCCAAGCCCGTTTACAGCTAAAACCCAACAGCCCAAATTACCCCTAACCCTAATCATACCTAACCCCAAACCCTAGCCCCACTTTCGGCACCCACTTGTGCCGCCACTATCACTAAAGCCTGCAAAGATCGACCACTCGCTCTCGCGCGCCATCTTTGTTTGCATGGCCACCGTCCAAAGTCACCTCCATCAACTTGCACCTGCAAACAATAAAAGAGACAGCACAGAAGCAATAGAAAGAGATGTAAAAGGGGTTATAAAAACCCAAATGAAAAAATTGTAAAAGGATTCGGCAAAAAAAAATTTTGAAAAAAAGAAATAAACATTCGATTCTAAATCAGCAAAAAAACAGATTAGCAATTCCAGTTATACGAAATCACAACTATCATACCAAATCAGAAGACTCAAGGAACTAAAATCACAAGCTAAAAAAAAAAAACCTAAGGTGACTATTATTTTCTTTTTTTTCGTTTTGTATATACATTCAATCTACTCTATTCATATTTATGTACATAAATACGGTGGCGGCGCTGCCGCGCCGTGAGACTCGATGGCCGGACGGTGACCACCCCACAGCGGATTCCCCTCCCCCTCCCTTCTCTCTCCCTTCTCTCTCCCCCTATCCTCTTCTCTTCTTTTTTTTTTTCCTTTCCCCTATGCAAATGTTTTTTTTCAAAAATTTTATCTTTTATAGCACCGTTTTGGTCCCCCTCCGTTTGACCAAGAAACGACGCAGTTTTGGACCCCGGGTCGGGTCGACCCAACCCGCTCCGACTAGGATCCGCGTGTTTTTAAGGGAGGGGCTATTTGCGCAATCGGCCCCTCCGCTTTTTCATGCATTTACAATTAAGTTTTTATATTTTAATCTGGCCCCAGAATCTTTCATGGTTTTCAATTTAGTTCTCCCGTGCTACGTTGCATTTTGGACTACAGGGAATATTGTGTTTTTGGTCCCCACTATTTTCTCGCGTGTTCAAAATGGCCCTTTCTCTTTGTTTTTATTTTAAATTGGCCCCACAACTCTGTTTTTATTTGATTTTAGTCCTTTTTCGTTTATTTTTATTTCCTTATTAAATATCCTTGTTATTTTTATATTATTAGTATTATTAGCATTACTATTATTATTATTATTATTATTATGTATTAGTATATATTTTTATTATGTACGTGTATACATATATATATATTTTCATATTTAATATTTTTATTACACTTTATTTTAATATTTTATTAATGTTATGTTTGTTTTTTTTATATATATTCCAATGTTATCATTATTATTGTTATTATTATTATTATTAGTTTATGCTTTGTTATATATTTATATGTTTATAACACGTATGTATACTTGATATTTTTGTATATACCTAGGTAATATTATTACTAGTTTTTTTATACGTATATATTACCTAAATATTTTAGTATTATGTATATTCTTCATATATTATATATATGTGTTCTTAATACTATACTACTTTTTTTTTGTATCATGTATTTTTTTATGTTGTATTATTATATTTTAATATTATATTATATATATATATACATATATCTTTTATATATATTACTATGTGTATATTCGATATTATTAGTTATGTATTGCTTATATATTTCTATGTATGTATTTGATATTGTCCCATGCGTATATTTGTGTAGTATTATTAATATTGTTTATGTTATTAGCATTTTTAATATGTATGGTATATGTTCATTGTTATATATTATGTACGTATATATACTTCCAATATTATTAGTTATTTATATATTTTAACATTAATTGTTATACTTTTTTTATTTTTTTTATCATTTCAAGAATATTTCAAAATATATTTCTAACATTATTATTAATTATATATATATGTATTTTGACGTACATGTTCTTAATATCATTTTTATGTGTGCATATTCATTGTTTTTTCGTATTTGATATTATCATTACATTTAATTTTGCAAGCACTATTATTATGTTTTAATATTATTGTCACATTGATTATCTGTTTCAATATGTACCTAGCTCCGCCATTTATTTATATTTCGTCTCAATTTTGTTTTACATTCCTTCAAAAAAATCTCATTCGTGTTTTCTAATTAATTTCAATAATCAAGGCAATGTACCGATTTAATATTAAGTCATTGAATTTCATCGCTATGTTGGATGGAATTTGTCGGCTTGTGTTAAAGACGAAACATCCTTCTAAAAAATCAAAATTTAAAATTTCTCGTCTTTTTCAATCGGGTCATGATTAAATCTTATGTTGAACTCGTATTTTGAAAACCAAGACAACGCATGTTTAACAAGATACCAATTTTGGGCGTCGCGGGGGTGCTAATACCTTCCTCACGCGTAATTGACTCCCGGACCCTACTTTACTCTGATTTTGACGTAGACCTAAACTCGACCTTCTTTTTACCTTAAAAATAAATTTGTTAGGTGTCCGATCACACCTATAAAAAGATCGGTGGCGGCTCCTTTTTATTTCAAAATTGAACTTCAGTTTTTAAACTTTATCACTAGATTGCCACAATTAGCGACCGAAAGTAAATTTTTATGTCGCTACAATATGTTTTTGGTGTTTGGTTGTAAGAGAAAAACTCAACTTCAACGAAAGTAACAGAAAATAGCATTGAACGTCGTGACATGGCAAAGGCTAAGTCGTGATTTGGATCAGCTAAAATCACGACATCATGAATGGTGTTCATCAATGCTTAATATCGTGATTAGATTGTGGCTAACTCATGATATGCCTGACATCACAAAGTGGATTAGCTAACGTCGCGACCTCATGTATGCTAAAGGAAAAATAAGAGCATTTTTAAGCCCTACGTCATGACATGCATCAGTTGATGTCGCGATGTTGTGACATTAGCCAAATCTCGAGCAATTAAAAAAGGGAAAATTGTGAAATTTCATAGCAAAATTGTGACACTCAATTGAAAATTACAATTTTATTAAGGGCAACTTCATCCTTTCACCAACCAAACCCTATATAAATTCTAGTAGATCGATAATCATCTTTTAGGAATTTAAATTTACCCTCGTTTGCCCTAGTTCTTCTGATCTTTGGAATTCATGTGTAGGAAGGTATCTTGTTGCAATTATTACTTGATGAAGTAAACACGTACCAAGCCGATTAAGCAGCAGTATATAATATTGGTATTGATGAAGTTATTCGATCAAGCAAAGATATTATTTAAAGAGTCGTACTTTGGTCTACTTATAAAGTTGGAGAGATTGATTTCTATTAAGTTTAAGTTGTTAGGATTTAATGTTTTAAGTGAAGTTTATTCACCATTTGCACTTGTAATTTTTTAAAAAAATTGGTTTAAATAAAATTTCATTAATCACAATAATATCATTTTTCTTTATTCTCAATGGTGTTTACACACAATGTGAAATGTAAGAAAATATTGACTTATTTATTACCTAACATTTAACTAACACTTAATTGCATTATATGGATGGATCATTATGTCAATGTACCATTGTCTTGAGACAATACTCACTCTGTCTCAAGACATAAGTCTAGTTGTCTGGAAACCTATAAGGTTGGTCTTGAGACCAAGCCTAATGCAACATTCCAAATGATAAAATATAACCTTAAGGTCTCAAGACATGTTCTTCCTATCATGAAAACTATATGGAAAATTAGCCTAGAATCAAGCATGCAAATCATGACCATAACCTATTTAAATATACCAAAGAATTACGCAGCTCAATTTAACCAATTTGACACATGCAAAACACAATCAAACAGCAGCATATCTTATCATTTGATGCATCAATGCCCAGCCGACTAATTTGCATAATTAAACCTATATAAACTAGCATAATTGTCTCCTGATCAAAGGATGAAATTAAACTTTATAAACCTTATAGGTCAAGTACCAACTATACCTATCAACTTAAGCAACGTGTCCAATCCAACCTAGATACATGCCATATAATCAAAACAAATATATACATACAAAATAGGCAACAAGTTGTTTTTCTGTGTTGAGTTGTCAAGTTGGATGTTTGGTGATGTGTAATTTATGATAACTCTCATCCGAAATTTGTGCACAGAAAATATTGTATATTTAATGGTACTAATACAATTCAAATTCAATACAACAAGATTAAACTAAATCAAATATGCAAAGTAAACATCAAATGCTTTACCCCTTTTCTTTTCTTCACAGAATCAATAATCATATTTTCCCCAAACCTACTCATTGAATATTTATTTCAACGTTTGATATAATAATTTATTCGATTTTCAACATGTCCTTTACCATCATTTTCATTCAAATTTGTACACAAGTAAGTCCATGACCCTTTGAAAATTGAGACTACTGAATTTATATGTCAAAATATGTCTATGACCCTTTAAGAATTGAGGTCGCCCACGACCCTTTGAGAATTAGATTTGCTTACAACCCTTTCGTAATTAGAGCTAATAAATCAACCACATCCTAAAAATCAGATTGACAAAAAATGGGTAAGTGAAACCAAGAGTGATCATGTTTTGAATTTTTAGTTAAGATTGTGAAAATTATATTAAAGTGAGTAAATTTGGTTCAGTGTATAGATGTTGTGCTTGTGTGTGTGAGGTTCTATGTTTGAATCTTTCCTTTAAATTTTTGTCATTTTTAATCCTAACCTCAATCCCTCATCATCTAGCATAAATATTATTTTCATTCAATTAATGATAGAATGAGTTTGCTGGTTCAGTAGTAAAATTTTAGCTTACCTAGAGGTCTCATGATTGAATTTTGTGTGTGTCAAATAGAGTTAGTTTTGTTTTAAACTCTGGGTAGTTTTTTTAAAAAATTAATCATCCTAAAATTTCTCCCTAAAAAATATGTTTCAACCGTTCAGTATCCTACTCTCCCCCCACTCTTTCAAGTTTTCTTTCACGTTGGATTTTTGTCAAAAAGACTTTCTCTGTTTCGTCAATTCTTTTTCTTCTTTTCCTGAAAATTTTCCTTTCTTTCTTCTTCTATTGCTATTAGTTAATCCGTTTTCCATCTCTATTCTCTGTTGCAGTATTAATTTGAGGGTAAGTATAAATCTTTTCGTTTGGTTAGTAGGTGGAGGGTGAACTATCGTTAACGATTTGTAAATGTTTATGTTGGGTTTATTCATTTTACCTTGAACTTCTGTTAGGTAAATTTCGTGAGGCACGAAATCCTCCTCTGATGTTGGGGGAAACTTTGGATTGTTTCCTTTGATCAGGGTAGATGCCCATTTGTTCTTGGGGGGCGGAATGTTGCTGAATATGGAAGAATTTGTTATTTAATTATGCGTATTGTTGCTAAATAATATGTTTTAAATGATGGTTTTAGGGTCAGAAAGTGTTCGAGATCATTGTTTATTAAAAAATGTTCAGGTGTGTATCGAAAAACTCAAAAAATAGCGAATGGTTGAAAGCCAAAAACTGGTTTATTGATGCCACAAGACCATGTGATAGGTCGTGTGTGACACACGGTTGTGTGTTAGACAGTGTGTGTCCCACAGTTTCGGCCAATTAGGTCACATAGATGTGTGTTCTAAAAATTTTTGTCTAGGCCCAGTTTGATCCGTGAATCATAATTAGCCCCCGTAGGGTTCATTCCACTTTAATAAGACTTGAAAACAATGTACCACTTTAATAAGACTTGAAAACAATGTATTTGTGAATATGCTTCTGCGTTGATGTATTTAAGATATATGTAATATATATTTGTATGATCTGATACTGATAGTTCTGATGGTATGTCCTGATTCGCTATGCCTATATATGTGTGTATAATGTACGATTATGTTAATTTGTATTTCTAAATTAGTTATATAATCATGCATGTGACTTCATGGCAAAATTGATGTGTTTTTATAAGCTTTGATAAATCTGTTCTACAAAACATGAACTTCTATGCCTTCTATTTTCTGTTATTGTACATCAGCATGTCCTACATGTTCATCATTCTGGTTCTATATATGCATGCCATGACACATTGCATGGGATTTGGGATAATGTCGAAAGGAGGAAGATTCTAACAGTTTAATGATTTCCACTTTCTAGTGTTTTATCATCCACATTTCTGTCTGCTAGCTTGTCAACAATTATGGTGGCTCGACCACATATGTATATTCTGGTAGTTAGGCTGCAATGTAGTGGCTTGACAACATATGTCTGATCTGGTAGTTTTATCTGTAATATTTGGTTGCATTGAGCACAACTATTCTATTGGTGTGATTTGGTTGGATGAGTTCCGGTGAACTCTATTTTAGTGTGTAGCGGACTTAAGTAGGACTTTTTGAAAAATTCGCATTATGATTTTCTAAAAAATATCGTATTGGCATAATCATGCATACTCGATTCTGTTTGATTGATTGTTATGAAATTTTCTATGATTTTCTAACTTGTATATTGTATTGTGTGTGATCTCAGTTGAGTTTTAGTTGCACACTAAGCTTTATAGCTCACCCCTTTGTTTTATCTCTGACCTTTCAAGTAAACGATGAGATTAGGATCAGACGACTGTGAGATCTCAAATTGATTCTCGGTTAATTAAATAAGATAGTTTATGTTTTTAACTATTTTGAGCAGTTGATGCGTCGTTGAGAGCACCAAAAATATCCTATTCCCTATAAAATAATGAAAAAGAAATAGTAAAGGGGAAGTAGGGTCGAATCCTTAGGGACCAGATTATACGAATGCTTGTCTCTCGAAATCCTGGGCAGAATCGTGCCCAAGAAAACCTGCGTTCCTGGAAAAAAAATAAAAAAAAGAATTTAAGAATTGATTTTGGAAGCGAAAATAAAATAAAAACAGAATTTAAAGTTTAATGAAATTATGATTACGAAAATAATAAAAATAATAAAGAGAGTTTTAAGAGAAAAGAAATTCTTATAGGAAAGTTCCAGCCTTCGGTTGTCTCATTCCGGCTTGGGCTCAATCCTTGGCTTTTGGATGATCCTTCTCGACTCAAGTAAGCCAGTTATAGTGGAAGAGGACGCCTATGACCACCAGCTCCAAAGATTAGATTTACGATTTTTAGGGAACCTGACTCTAGCCAGTAATCTATGCTAGATCAACGCTTCTTAATGGCGAATCCCACGCCATTTTGTCTCTTTGGCTCGCCAACCTCTGACAAAGTAAGTTAACGAACCGACTATGCAGTCTTTCCAAAACATACAAAGTGGCCGCCTTTGCATATGCTGAAAAGCTTACTTCTTAAGGGCCATGGACGAAAGCGTCGGCCCAGAAAAGTGAGAAGCGATGAATACTTGGCGAGAAGGCTAAGTACATGATTCTAGGCCTCAAGAACCCTTTTGGGGAAATATTGACAACTTTTGGCTAGAAGGGTTTTAGTGGCTCATGATAATGGTGGGAAAGTAAATAAAATTATGGAAAAAGAAATTTTATTGAAAGAAAAAAAAATATGGAAAGAACAAAAGACTTTTGGGGGGAGAGTGTTTACAGAAAAGATGCTCTCAAATAGAGTCACTTCACCCTCTATTTATAGTACTAGGGAGATAGTCTAATTGAACTTAAATTCTAAAAAGATAAATACATTTAATTAAAGATAAACAAAGATAATTAAAATAAAATCCTAAATTTGAATAATCCTAATAATTATCTTAATATTAATTATCCTAATAGAATAAAATAAAATAGAGTCTTCCAAAATAAAATCTCTTCTATTTGCTTTTAAGTCCTTGTGCCTTCCATGTTCGCACTTTTGGCACCATATTTGTCCCACGTTGCATATTGGCCCATTTAATCTCCAAATTGACGCTTTTTCCCTTGAATTTACTTTTCGCCTCCAATTTAGTCCCTAAAAGATAAAAAGACATAAATAGCTCAAATTAGTAGGCTCAAGCTCAAAATAAACACATGATTAATATATAAAAACACATCATTTTAGAGTATTTTCAAATTCCCCTTACTTAGCCCATGCTTGCCCTCAAGTATGGTTCCTATCGACTGTAAAAGCTAGATTCTGCCATAAAAGAAATACCACTCCAAAATTTCATAAAAATTAGTTAAAAACGCATATGAAAAATAAAGAGACCTCTAAACTTGCTTTAAGTAAAACAGACTTGAGTTTTGCCATTTAGGTAAATTACCAAACTTACTAAGACACCTTAATTATTTCCTCATTTAGTCCCGGAAGTGCAACTTTATTAGTTCTTATTTTTTTTCTTCTTCTTTTTTTCCTTTTTTGATTTTTTGATTTTTTTTAAATTTTATTATTATTTATTTACTTAGGAATATATTAAACCTTTTGACACGAAGAGAGATGACAACCCAAGCACCCCACCCCGGTTACTCAGCCCAACATACTCCTAAAATTATTTATTTCCGGTTACCGGAGTTTTACTTGTCACGTCACACAACCTTTTGACGCGAAGTAGAATGACAACCCAAGCACCCTACCCCGGTTACTCGATCATCCACGATTTGAGCCATACTCATAACCTCGGCTAACGGAGTTTTACTTGTCACGCCACACAACCTTTGACGCGAAGTAGAATGACAACCCAAGCACCCTACCCGGTTACTCGATCGATCCACGATCTAAGCTGTACTCATAACCATGGAAAACATTTATTAAAAATTAAACGATATTTAAAATTCTTGAGAACTCAGGAAAGAAAAAATTTAAGTGTCAAAAATAAGTTTCAATAATCACCTAATAGCCATGAACATTAATTAAGCACGCAATCATTTTAAGTGTTCACTTTATATTAAACTTGATCAATTTTACGAAAAGCAAGATAGAATTAACGCTATTAATCACAATTATTTTTAGCCTAATAAAAATCAAAAAGTGGAGACGGCATCAATTATGGGAAAAATCATAACTTCTTTAGAAGGTAAGAATCATGCTTGTAGGTCAAACAGTAGGCAATTCCTGGTAAAATCTTGGGCATGAAAAGCGGCGGGATATTCTTAAGATAAATGGGGAAAAACGAGCACAAAACAGCAGTAACAACAATATGACAGCAAAAATAGCAGATAATAACAGTAACAACGAAGAATGTCTCCCCCCACTTAAAACACATAGCCCTCGATGTAAAAGTAAAAGGAAAACAAATAGGTGGAAAAAAAAATTTTAGAAAAACTCCCCATGTAGTTACCGTCGGTTGGCGCACACGATGGAAAAGAAGATGGCGAAGCGGCAAGAGGTGGAGACGGGGTGGGTGACGTGTGCAACGGCGGTTCGGCTTCGGGTTCTCACCATGGTGGCTGAGAAATCGGCGGTGGGTGGTGGAGGAGAAAGGAGTTGGTGGTTATGGAGAAATTTAGGGAAAAAAATTGTAAGGTTTGGGGGTTTTATTTGCTGAAAAGGGGTGTTTGGCTGCAAGTTTTGGGGATTCTACGGCTGGAATAGGACTGTTTGGCTGCAGAGATATAGCATTCTGGGCTGGAATAGAACTGTTTGGCAGCAGAGATATGGCATTTTGGTGCACACTTTCTGTCTTTTTTTTCTTCGTATTTTCGCTCCATTTCACCTAGATGGAAGAAGAAAATTTTATTAATATTTAACTAAAATAAAATAAAATAATAAATAATAAAAGAAAAGAAAGGAAAATAATAAATAAATAAAAATAAAAATAAAGATTGGGTTGCCTCCCAACAAGTGCTTGTTTAACGTCGTTAGCTCGACGCCTTGAACGGTTTTATGGTGATTCTAACTGAATTTTCTCGACCATGTGGGCCTGGAAATTCTCGTAAAATGGCTTTAGCCGTTGACCATTGACTGTGAACCGCTTTCCTGATTCTTCACTCTCTATTTCAACTGTGCCATGCGTAAATACTTCAGTCACAATAAAAAGGTCCTTGCCACCGAGATCGAAGCTTACCTAGGAATAGCTTTAATACGGAGTTATAAAGCAAAACTCTTTGTCCTACTGAGAAATGCTTCTGAACTATATTTTTGTCATGAAACATCTTAGTTTTGTCCTTATAAATTCGAGCATTCTCGTAGGCATCATTGCGAATTTCCTCCAATTCTTGAATGTCCAATTTCCTTGCCTTCCCCGCGGGCTCTAACTCCATGTTACATTGTCGAATAGCCCAATAAGCTTTATGGTCCAACTCTACTGGTAGATGACATGCTTTGCCAAAAACAAATCGATACGAGGTCATGCCAATTGGTCTCTTATACGCCGTCCGATAGGCCCAAAGCACGTCATTGAGCCGAAGACTCCAATCCTTACGGTTGGGTCGAACTGTTTTTTCCAAAATTGACTTGATCTCCCTGTTTGAAACCTCTACTAGGCCGTTCATTTGGGGATGGTAGGCTGTTGCTATACGATGATGAACCCCATATTTTGATAATAGTGCCTCCATGACCTTGTTGCAAAAGTGGGTACCACGATCACTGATCAAACCTCGAGGTGTTCCAAACCTAGAAAAAATAGTTCGTTTTAGAAACTCCATAACAGTTTTAGCATTATCATTGCGAGTAGGCTTTGCTTCTATCCACTTAGAAACATAGTCTACTGCAAGAAGTATATATACGTTTCCAAACGAAGAAATAAAGGGACCCATGAAATCAATGCCCCATACATCAAAAATCTCACATACATGAATCGGGGATAGGGGCATTTGATTTCGTCTAGTGATATTACGTATCTCGACATTTATCGCAAGACTTACAAAAGTTAAGCGCGTCGCGAAATATTGTAGGCCAATATAGCCCACACTCCAATACCTTGTGAGCTGTCCGCTTAGGCCAAAGTGACCCCACAAGCTTCGTGTGACAAAAAGTAATGATAGAGGTTACCTCGGTTTCGGAACACATCGTCGTATTATCCGATCTCGAGCAATGTTTCCACAAGTATGGATCGTCCCATATGTAATTTCGAAGCCAAGCGTCTAAGCTTGTTTTTACGGATTGAGCTAACTCGGTGGGCAGCGATCCCGTGGTTAAGAGATTAACTATGTCTCGCATACCACGAATAGTAAGCCTCGGTTGAGAATAAGCTTTTAGTCGGGAACTCATCCTTTATGGGATCATCATCAAACGGAGTTTTTATCCTACTCAAGTGGTCGGCCACCAGGTTTTCACACCCCTTTTTTTCACGAATCTCGATGTCAAATTCTTGGAGCAGTAAAATCCACCTAATGAGCCTTGGCTTTGCTTCCTTCTTTGCGATCAAGTATCTAAGAGCTGAATGGTCAGAAAAAATAATCACCTTAGATCTTAGTAAATATGATCGAAATTTATCTAAAGCAAACACAATAGCTAAAATTTCTTTTTCTGTGGTTCTGTAGTTGCTTTGTGCAGCATCTAGGGTCTTTGAGGCGTAACAGATGACATGAGGCTCTTTCGCTATCTTTTGTCCCAATACGGCTCCCACTCTGCATTCGCTTGCATCGCACATAATTTCAAAGGGATAGTTCTAGTCTGGTGCTTGTACTATAGGGACGGTTACCAACTTTTGCTTAAGTGTATCAAAAGCCTCCTTGCATTTTGGGTCAAACTCAAATTTTTTGTCTTTCTGCAATAGCTCGCACAATGGTTCAGCTATTTTTGAGAAGTTTTTTATAAAACGCCTGTAAAATCCTGCATGGCCAAGAAAAGAACGTATCTCTCTAACAGTAGAGGGATCTGGCAAAGAATTTATAATGTCAATTTTGGCCTTATCAACCTTAATTCCCTTAGATGAGACTATATGACCTAGAATCAAACCTTTATCTACCATAAAATGACACTTTTCATAGTTCAAGACAAGATTAAATTCTATGCACCTGTTCAAAATTATCGTAAGGTTTTCAAGGTATTCAGTAAAACAGTTTCCATACACGGTAAAATCATCCATAAAAACTTCAATAATTTTTTCTACATATTCAGAAAATATACTCATCATGCATCTCTGGAAGGTAGCTGGTGCATTGCAAAGTCCAAATGGCATCCTCCTGTATGCAAACGTGCCGAACGGGCATGTAAAAGTGGTATTTTCCTGGTCTTCTAGCGCAACAGGGATCTAGAAGAAACCTGAATATCCATCAAGACAACAAAAGTGAGTTTTACCAGCTAAACATTCAAGCATTTGATCTATAAAAGAAAGAGGGAAATGATCTTTTCTAGTATAAACATTCAACTTCCTGTAATCGATGCAGACACGCTACCCGTTCTGCACTCGGACCAGTACTAAGTCGCCCTCAGCATTTTTCTTTACTGTCACGCCCGTTTTCTTGGGCACGACTTGTATCGGACTTACCCATCTGCTGTCAGAAATAAGGAAAATGATGTCAGCATCCAGCAACTTAATTATTTCTTTTTTCACCACCTCCATCATATTCGGGTTTAAGCGTCTTTGTGCCTCTCTCCTTGGTTTCGTGTTCTCCTCCAAGTAAATCTTGTGGGTGCATGTCAAAGGGCTTATCCCCTTCAAGTCAGCAATGGTCCAGCCAATCACCTCCTTATGACTCTTTAGTACCTGGATCAAACTTTCCTCCTCGAGTTTAGAGAGTTTATTTGAAATTATAATGGGTAAGGTATTACCTTTTCCTAAAAATGCATACTTGAGATGTGCGGGAAGCGGTTTCAATTCCAAATCTAGAGCCTGCACAACAGAAGGTAGAAGTTTAGTTTCTGATGGGGACAATAATGTCTTAACAAATTCATAATCATCATATCTATATTCAGATTCGTCCTCATAAGTTGACTCAAAAGCCTCGCCCACTAATGAGTCAATCAAAGTCGACTAGATTTACGCTCAAGATTTCGCTTGGATAGCTAATGGCATCGTAAACATTGAATTTCACGATCTCCCCATCAAATTCCATCGTAAGAGTGCCGCTTCGGACATCGATCTTGGTGCTAGCAGTACTAAGAAAGGGTCGACCCAACAGGAGAAATCTGCAGGGAAAATAAGTTCATTAACTTTTACCAAGACGTCCTCGAGGACTCCTTCGGGATGTACAGCAGACCTGTCTGCCAATTGAATAATAACACCTATCTTTGTCAAAAAACCTGCGTTAAGTGATTCATAAATAGAATAAGGCATTACATTTATGGAGGCCCCTAGATCACACATAGCCTTCTTAATTGCCAAATGGCCAATTTTGTATGGAATAGTAAACATACCCCTATCTTTGCATTTAACCGGCATTTTTCGCTGTAGAATTGCGGAAACATTCTCACCAACACTTGCCTTTTCATTACCTGTTAATTTTCGTTTGTTGGTGCAAAGTTCTTTGAGGAACTTGGCATACTGCGGAATCTGTCTAATGGCATCTAACAGTGGTAAGTTGATCTCAACATTCCTGAATGTTTCGAGGATCTCCTTGTCTTCCTTACTTTTTCGACACTGATTTAATCGTCTTGGGAATAGAGGTTGGATTTTCGGCAGTCGGGGTTTCGCTCGGATCTGTTCGTCATTTTCTGGAATTTCCTGGGCGATTTCTTGACCAAGATTCTTGCCAGGAATCGGTTCTAGCACCTTTCCACTTCGCAACGTTACTGCATTTGCATTTTATCTCGGGTTTGGTTCTGTTTACTACGGCAGCTTCCCTTGAGAACTCAATTTCTCAATTAACATGGTCAATTCTCTTATAGATGCCTTCGTTTCTTTTTGGAAATTAAGAGTTTTCTGTTGAAAATCAAGAACATTAGCTGCTAATTTATTGACCAAAGTTTCCAGAGAATTACCTGAATCTTGTGGCTATTGTAGGACCCGATTGTGGTATGGCTGGTTATATCGTGGATTAGCCCCATAACTAAAATTAGGGTGGTCCCTCCATCCTGGGTTGTAGGTATTGGCGTAAGGGTCGTATCGTCTTTGTGGTGGCCCAGGAAAATTTTCCACAGCATCTAAATAGGCCATAGAATCGTCATACAGACTAGGGCACGCATCAGTCGTATGTTCAGGTGTAGCACATATTCCACATACTCGGGCTGGTTTCGATTTTTTTGTAACCAGGGAATTCACAATATTAGTAAGTCTATCAAGTCTATCTTCAATGGTAGAATTACTTAGCTGGTGAACCCTTCTAGGGGGTTCAGGATTGGCTCGAAATTGCTGGGAATTCGCAGCCATTGTGGAGATTAAGTCTCTTGCTTGTTGTGGAGTCATGTTGACTAACGCTCCTCCACTCGCGGCATCTACCATATTCATCTCCATGGGTTTCAAGCCTTCATAAAAGTACTGGAGCAAAGACTGTTCTGTTATACCATGTTGTGGGCAACTTGCACACAACTTCTTAAATTGCTCCCAATAGTCGTATAGAGTCTCTACGTCTTTTTGCCTTATGCCCACGATTTCTCTTCTTAACTCAGCCGCTCGTGATGCAGGGAAAAACTATTAAGAAATAAACGAGATAGATCAGCCCAAGTTGTAATGGATCCAGGAGGTAAATAAAATAACCATTCTCTAGCTGAATCTGCTAGGGAAAAAGGGAAAGCACGCAATTTAATTTGATCCTCAGTTACCCCCTGAGGTTTCATACTCAAACAAACCATATGGAATTCTTTTAAATGCTTGTGGGGGTTTTCATTTTGTAACCCACGAAAAGTTGGCAGTAGCTGAATCAAGCCTGACTTTAATTCAAAATTAGTATCCATAGTAGGATACGCGATGCATAGTGGCGGTTGTTCTGCCGGCGCTTCGGCCAGTTGCATAATTGTCTGAGCCATAGGTTGAGGTGCTAAATTAGGGTTTTCGTCAACCCTAGTGTTCAGCACTTCTTCAGGGGAATCGATTCTTCTTCTTTACTTTCTAATGTTTGAGTAGGGTTTTCGTTAACCCTAGACTCTACTTCGTCGTCGATTCTAATTTCTAGCGGTGGATTGCTTTTAGTTCCAACCACCGCTGACTGCTTTTTCTTTAGTTTTGTTCCTTTTCGATTAGCTTTCGTAGTTTTTTCGATTTCTGAGTCGAACGCAAGAGTGCCTGGAGCAGATCCGGTCATAGAAAATAAAGAAAAACAAGATTAATATGTTGTCGATCCCCGGCAACGGCGCCAAAATTTGATGCGTCGTTGAGAGCACCAAAAATATCATATTCCCTGTAAAATAATGAAAAAGAAGTAGTAAAGGGGAAGTAGGGTCGAATCCTCAGGGACCAGATTATACGAATGCTTGTCTCTCGAAATCCTGGGCAGAATCGTGCCCAAGAAAACCTGCGTTCTTGGAAAAAAATTAAAAACAAAATTTAAGAATTGATTTTGGAAGCGAAAATAAAATAAAAACAGAATTTAAAGTTTACTGAAATTATGATTACGAAAATAATAAAAATAATAAAGAGAGTTTTAAGAGAAAAGAAATTCTTATGGGAAAGTTCCAGCCTCCGGTTGTCTCATTCCACCTTGGGCTCAATCCTTGGCTTTTGGATGATCCTTCTCGACTCAAGTAAGCCAGTTATAGTGGAAGAGGACGCCTACGACCACCAGCTCCAAAGATTAGATTTACGATTTTTAGGGAACCTGACTCTAGCCAGTAATCTATGCTAGATCAACGCTTCTCAATGGCGAATCCCACGCCATTTTGTCTCTTTGGCTCACCAACCTTTGACGCAGTAAGTTAACGAACCGACTATGCAGTCTTTCCAAAACATACAAAGCGGCCGCCTTTGCATATGCTGAAAAGCTTACTTCTTAAGGGCCATGGACGGAAGCGCCAGCCCAGAAAGTGAGAAACGATGAATACTTGGCGAGAAGGCTAAGTACGGATTCTAGGCCTCAAGAAACCTTTTTGGGGAAATATTGACAACTTTTGGCTAGAAGGGTTTTAGTGGCTCATGATAATGGTGGGAAAGTAAATAAAATTATGGAAAAAGAAATTTTATTGAAAGAAAAAAAATGGAAAGAACAAAAGACTTTTGAGGGGAGAGTGTTTACAGAAAAGATGCTCTCAAAAAGAGTCACTTCACCCCCTATTTATAGTGCTAGGGAGATAGTCTAATTGAACTTAAATTCTAAAAAGATAAATGCATTTAATTAAAGATAAACAAAGATAATTAAAATAAAATCCTAAATTTGAATAATCCTAATAATTATCTTAATATTAATTATCCTAATAGAATAAAATAAAATAGAGTCTTCCAAAATAAAATCTCTTCTATTTGCTTTTAAGTCCTTGTGCCTTCCATGTTCACACTTTTGGCACCATATTTGTCCCACGTTGCATATTGGCCCATTTAATCTCCAAATTGACGCTTTTTCCCTTGAATTTACTTTTCGCCTCCAATTTAGTCCCTAAAAGATAAAAAGACATAAATAACTCAAATTAGTAGGCTCAAGCTCAAAATAAACACATGATTAATATATAAAAACACGTCATTTTAGAGTATTATCAGCTGTGAAATTGTTTTTGCCTTTTGTTCTGTTTGTTTTGTTTTGAGTATTTATTTATGAAACTGCAAAGCCTCATCTGAAATTTGCACACAGAAAATATTGTATATTTAATTGTACTAATACAATTCAAATTCAATACAACAAGATTAAACTAAGTCAAATATGCAAAGTAAACATCAAATGCTTTACCCCTTTTCTTTTTCATCACAGAATCAATAATCATATTTTCCCCAAACCTACTCGTTGAATATTTATTTCAACATTTCATGGTTTGATGTCATAATGTATTCAATTTTCAACATGTCATTTACCATCATTTTCATTCGAATTTGTACTCAAGTAAGTCCATGACCCTTCGAAAATTGAGACTACTGAATTTATACGTCAAAATATGTCTATGACCTTCTGAGAATTGAGGTCACCCACGATCTTTTGAGAATTAGAGTTGCTTACAACCCTTTGGGAATTAGAGCTAATAAATCAATCACATCACAAAAATTAGATTGACAAAAAATGGGTAAGTGAAACTAAGAGTGATCATGTTCTGAATTTTTAGTAAAGATTGTGAAAATCATGTTAAGTAACTCTAGTTCAGTGGATAGGTGTTGTGCTTGTGTGTGTGAGGTTCTATGTTTGAATCTTTCCTTTAAATTTTTGTCATTTTTAATCTTAACCTCAATCTCTCATCGTCTGGTATAAATATATTTTCAGTTAATTAATGATAGAATGAGTTTACTGGTTCAGTAGTAAAATTTTAGCTTACCTAGAGGTCTCATGATTGAATTTTGTGTGTGTAAAATAGAGTTAGTTTTGTTTTAAACTCTGGGTAGTTTTTTAAAAAAATTATCCTAAAATTTCTCCATAAAAAATATGTTTCAATCATTCAGTATCCTACTATCTCCCCACTCTTTCAAGTTTTCTTTCACGTTAGATTTTTGGCAAAAAGACTTTCTCTGTTTCGTCAATTCTTTTTCTTCTTATCCTAAAAATTTTCCTTTCTTTCTTCTTCTATTGCTATTAGTTAATCCGTTTTCCATCTCTATTCTATGTTGCAGTATTAGTTTGGGGGTAAATCTTTTTGTTTGGTTAGGAGGTGGAGGGTGAACTCTCATTAACGATTTGTAAATGTTTATGTTGGGTTTATTCATTTTACCTTGAACTTCTGTTAGGTAAATTTTGTGAGGCACAAAATCCTCCTCTGACGTTGGGGGAAACTTGGGATTGTTTCCTTTGATCAGGGTAAATGCTCATTTGTTCTTGGGGGGCGGAATGTTGCTGAATATGGAAGAATTTGTTATTTAATCATTCGTATTGTTGCTAAATAGTATATTTTAAATGCTGGTTTTAGGGTTAGGAAGTGTTTGAGATCATTGTTTATTAAAAACGTTCAGGTGTGTATCGGAAAACTCAAAAAATAGCGAATGGTTCAAAGCCAAAAACTGGTCTATCGATGCCACACGACCATGTGATAGGCCATGGGTGACACACGGCTGTGTGTTAGACAGTGTGTGTCCCACGGTTTTGGCCAATTGGATCACACGGGCGTGTGTTCTAAAAATTTCCGTCTAGGCCCAGTTTGATCCGTGAATCGTAATTAGCCTCCGTAGCATTCATACCACTTTAATAAGACTTGAAATTAATGTATTTGTGAATATGCTTCTACGTTGATGTGTTTAAGGTATATGTAATATATATTTGTATGATCTGATACTGATAGTTCTGATGGTATGACTTGATTCACTATGCCTGTATATGTGTGTATAATGTACGATTATGTTAATTTGTATTTCTAAATCAGTTATATAACCATGCATGTGACTTCATGGAAAAATTGATGTGTTTTTATAAGCTTTGATAAATCTGTTCTACAAAACATGGACTTCTATGCCTTCTATATATTTTCTGTTATTGTACATCAGCATGTCCTGCATGTTCACCATTTTGGTTCTATATATATATGCCATGACACATTACATGGGATTTGAGATAATGTCAAAAGGAGGAAGATTCTAACAGTTTAATGATTTGCGCTTTCTGGTGGTTCATCCACATTTCTGTCTGGTAGCTTGTCTACAATTATGGTGGCTCGACCACATATGTATATTCTGGTAGTTAGGCTGCAATGTAGTGGCTTGACCACATATGTACGATCTGGTAGTTTTATTTGTAATATTTGGTAGTATTGAGCACAACTATTCTACTGGTGTGATTTGGTTTGCTAAGTTCTTGTGAACTTTATTTTAGTGTGTAGCGGACTTAAGTAGGACTTTTTTGAAAAATTCGCATTATGATTTTCTAAAAAATACCGTATTGGCATAATCATGAATACTTGATTCTATTTGATTGATTGTTATGAAATTTTCTATGATTTTCTAACTTGTATATTGTATTGTGTGTGATCTCAGTTGAGTTTTAGTTACACACTAAGTTTTATAGCTCACCCTTTTGTTTTATCTCTGACCTTTCAAGTAAACGGTGAGATTAGGATTAGACGACGTGCGATATCTCAGATTGATTCTCGGTTAATTAAATAAGATAGTTTATGTTTTTAATTATTTTGAGTTGTAAAATTGTTTTTGGTTTTTGTTCTGTTTGTTTGGTTTTGAGTATTTATTTATGAAACTGCAAAGCCTCACGGGCTAACAATTTAAAACTCGGTTTTCAAAATTAAAATTTTGAAAGTTTTCTGCTATAAAAATTAAGTAATTACTTAAGTAATTTATGTAAATAAAATACATGGTTTTTAATGAATGTTTGTTTTAATACTTCAAATGATCTACCAATGTTAGTACTTTCGAAACGTGCGACTTTGTATTCGAATTCTGAGTTTTAAATAAGTGTTTTCGAACTTTGGTTATTTTCTAATCATCTATAAGAGTTTTGCCAAAATTTCATATTTTCGAAACGATCTTTTAGTTTTATCGAAACAAATACTTCTAAACAAGTTAATCTAATTTCTCAACATCCGGTCATAACTTTTAGGTCAAGTTTAGGATATTACAAAATCACTAAATGTTTATGACTCTATAACATGCCAGCTATGCTTAGACTACGTTACGTTTAACATAGTTTAATGAGACATTATCATTATAATCATCATTACAACCCATATAATCATAACATCAAGATTTAAATGCTTGTATATATCAAATATTTATATAGAAGCACAATTTCAATCACTCATATCTTGATTTGACAATCGCAACTTCAAATTCATCGTCTCATAGCTTTGGAGAAAGATATAGTTTACCTGGGCATGTAATTCATATTTATTGAAAGTGAACTATAGTAGCAAAAATTAGAAGCAACTATTTATCAACAACTTTAGCTTTTCTTTTATCTTGAGATGGTTTTTGTCGTCTTTAGCTACGTAATTAAACTTGAATATAAAAATTCATTAATCACATAATTTAAATATAAATCGACACAACATAGATATGTGTACATTTCATTCATTTTCGTCTCTATAAGTTCTAATATTTGAAATGCTCGTAACATTTGATTTGATTTATCAGATTGAAAACCAATTTCAATTTTCTCCATTATAGACCTCAACCTTTCAGTTCATGACAAAATTTTCTTACGACTTTCAATTTATTTAATTCAGTCCCTAATATTCCACAATGTTTTCAAAGCCTTCAAGCTTAAATCTAGCTTATTCTTATAACTTCCATTACCTTACTAACTATTAGTACAAATTTCTGGTGAAGAAAATCTCAAACACACGAACGGAACTCGAATAGAAAAAGAAATAGGACAATGCTCCAAGGCGTGTATCAAACTACTATCTTTAAGGTTATATTCGCCCCCACCTATCTTCGGTGTGTAAACGAGTTCCAAGCAAATTAACCTTGAGGATACAATGAAGCCAATGACTATTTGCTTTTTGCACTGATAATAATAGCCCACTACACTACACACTGAGCAATGTATGACAAGAAAATCAATTTCTATAAAGGATTTCCGCAGTAATACTTTATAGAATAATCTAATAATATTAGAAAATGAAAGAAGGAAAGAAAGAATATTAAAATTTGTTGGTATGATTTCCAAATGAAATCTCATTCCTATTTATAGGAATTTTCATGTCTCTTCATATAGACATCTTTCATCAATAGGTGTCTTTCTGAATAATAATATATTTAAAATAAACATTTAATTATTCATTTAATTATAACTATTTAAATAATATTTTTTAAATAGTTATAATTCTTTTTTAAAAAAATTAAATAATATAATCTTTTGATTAATTACACCCATTCATTTATAATTATTGGAACACTATAAATATTTGAAAATGTTCCAACACTAACATTATAACATATTCATCTAAAGTTCTTATCTTCAATCTCTCTCTAACTTAGAATTCAATATAACTTCTCAACTAAACATCATCAGTTACTTAATCTAATAACTGGGCTATGATAATCAACTATCAAAGCCTAGAATTTCAACAGAAAAATTTCAAACTAAAACTCACCTTCCTTGAGCAATCTAGTGGACGTAAATGAAGAAAAGAACCATGAAATTTTTCTTTGTTTACCGTGAGGGAGATGAGGAAAATAAGCCTTATCTCTCTTTCCTTCTACTATGCATAAGCTAATGACATAGATCATGGTTGGCCACAAAGTTTATTTTAACCATGGAATATTTGCTTTTGAGGACATGATCATTTGCTAATCAATCACATGTACGAAGCTTCAATCAAATTTCTTCGTCCTACTCGCCTTATATTTTAGTCATCGAACTAATCAAATTTTGAACAGATCATTTTAAGGAATTCAACCTTAAACCAAATTTTCTGACATCAATGAAAATAGTAAACATTATTAAAATTTTGAAATTATGTCATTTTTTAAATATCAGTCCAACAATACTTTTCAGGATTTTAGAATACAATCATTTTAAAATATTAGTATTTATAATTATTTCATTTAAATATTTAATTTTTAAAATAATTAAATGGTTGAAATATCATAAGTACATATAAATATTTTTAATACTATATTATATATTAGAAATAAGGGGTAACTCATAAATTGGCATTTAAACTGTACATTTTTTTTATCTTGGTATTTATTTATTTTTTTGTTACAAGTAGTACTTAAACTACTTTTTTTTCCAAATCAATATCTCTATTAGTCAAACCGTTAGTCAAATTGTTAAATCAATTTTTAGGAAATGCATAACCCGTAAATTGGTATGTAAACTATGTTTTTTTTTTTCCTATTTTGGTACATAAACATTTTTTTATACAAGTGGTACCTTAACTATTCATTAAAAAAATCAGCCAATAATAATTTGCCACATTATATAAATTTTAAAAAATATTTTTTATCTATCTCTCTCTAACAATACATATAAAAGAAAATAATGCTTTTTGTCTATTTTGCTTCTAACAAAAAAAAATTAGGTATAAAAATGGAAAAAAAAATACATAGTTTAGCTAGCAATTTATGAGTTAAGGTTTTTTTTTTTTTTGAATAGATTTGATAGTTTAACTAACAGAGATACCAACTTGAGAAAACTAAGTAGTTTAGGTATCAAAATAAAAAAAAAATTGGTATAATTTAGATACCAAATTGTAAATTAAGCATAGAAATAAAGAAGATTTCCAATATTTTAGGAAACTATTGTTAGAATTTTGATAAATTTACTCCAATCAATATATTTTTCCTTTTTATTAGCAAGAAGTCTTTTTGTTTTGATAAAATTACTTTTGATAGAAAAGAAATATACAAACCAAATATAAGATAAACGTATTACAAGAAAATCAAAGAAAGTCATCACAAATCTCTTCCTGAAATATAGAAACTAGAAATCATCAAAAAGACAAACATGTATTAATTTATAAGTTTTTTATTAAGATTTTCTCACATGCAGGAAATACCACCTTCAGTTGCAGTTCTAATCACACCTGAAAATTAATAATATACAACTTTGTTATTTAGTTAAGGATATATTTCTCAAATTTGTTAAGGAGTGAAGAAAGTAAAATTATTACCTTGTTGAAAGAGCTTTGATTCTCCTCACTAACCTTGCTTTCAGTAGAACAAATGAAACATAAACCCAATCCTTTGCATTATCCATGTAACGATAATATGAATGCCTCCATGAACGCTTGAGGAACACAACACTGCAAAACCCCCAGAAACCCACAGCAAATCCAAGTCCCAAGCCAGTGTAAAACCATTTCATGAACTCATCACAATCTTCTTCACCTCCTACTGCAGGTTTTCCGGAAGGTGGTTCCACCGTTGAGCAATTCGGTGAAATCGGAGGACCACAAAGTCCTCTATTATGGGAAAATGATGAAGGATCAAAGCTCTGTAGTTGAGTGCTGGTTGGAATTTTTCCAGACAAGTCATTGTAAGACAAGTCCAAGATACTTAGAAATGTTAATTCAGACAAGCTCGTTGGGATGTTTCCTGAAAACTTGTTTCTTGACAGGTCAAGCACCTCTAGTTGCCTTAGAAGCCCAATCTTTTGAAGAATTTTTCCGGTAAAAGAGTTTCTTGACAAGTTCAATGCAACCAGTTCTTGAAGACTATTTAATTCTTCAGGAATCTCTCCTGTTAATTTGTTACAAGACAGATCAATGACTAGTAGCAGTCCAAGTTGTGGATAGCTTTGCTTTGTTCCCTTCCATGTAAGCAATGCCTCATCAACATACCTAAGCTGAATCAACCGTAGAAAAGACACTTCATCTAAGAGGTGGTGCTCAATCCTTCGATCTAAACTCACTTTGTTTGCCATGGAAGTGAAATTATTGAGGCATCGTGGTATGGTATCATAGATTTTATTTGCAGAGAGGTCTAAGATTTGTAGACATTTCAATCCACAAATTTGATGGGGAATCCTTCCCCTGAACTGGTTCCTTTGAAGGCTAAGAAAAACCAACGATGAAAGCCTCTGCCCGATCCATATAGGTATTTCTCCTGATAATTCATTATCGCTCAAGTCCAGAAATTTTAACTTGGTACAATTCTGTAAAGATGAAGGTAATTCTCCTGAGAATTTATTACCACGTAAACTGAGCATTTCAAGAGAAGTTAGAGATCCTAAGGAGATTGGAAGTGAGCCTGAGAAACTATTATCACCCAAATTCAAAGCTATTAAAGACCAGAAACTTTCAAAACAGTCTGGAACCACTCCAGAAAATAGATTATTTGAGAGATCAAGCAATGCCAAACCACCTTCATCGGTAATATTGCAAATTCGAGAGACTGAACCAGTAAATTTGTTTTTGGAAAGGTTAATGGTCTCCAAAAAGTCTAAAGAAAAATGTGGCAATGGTCCTGAGAAATTATTAGAGCTTAGATCTAGATGGCTTATGTGGATAGAGTGATTTGGAAAAGTACCACTGATCTGATTGAAAGACATGTTTATGTACTCTGATTCGTTAAATGCATCCCAAAACCAGTAGGGAAGAGAATCCGAAATTCCTGAAGCAGAAATATCAAGGTATCTTAGAGGAAACATTTTAAGGTAAGGGTTTTGGATGTCCTTTTGAATCCGAAACCGAATCCAATCTGGGAAACGAGGCCCTAACTTGCAAGAGCAAAGCATTATTTGATTCAGTTTAAAAGGAGGAATCCATCCGGAGTTGAATTTCAAAGTCAAAGAAGTGTAGGATAAATCCAACTGATTTAAATAGGTGAAATTTGAGAAATGAGCTTCGGAAATCACATCACCATCAAAAGAATTCCCTGCAAGCCACAAGACTTGTAGGTTGGAAAGTTGTCCAATTCTTTTGCTTATGGATCCATTTAAAAGGTTGTATCCAAGATCTAGTACCATCAAATCTGGTAGTTTTCCGATTTCATTCAACACGGAATCTCCCTTAACTTGATTCTCAGCTAGCATCAAAAGATTATGACTCAGATAAAGTTCTTGAATAGCCTTCATGTTCACGAAATCTTTTGGAATTGGACCTTTCAACTGGTTAGTTGAGAGATCGAGGTAAGAAAGGTTGCGGCTAACATCAAATAGCCATGGATATATGGCAGAAGAAGGGAGATTATTATCAGAGAGATCGAGACGGGTGAGATATGTAGAAGAGTTAGCAAGGGAAAGTGACGAAGAAGATATGTTTGGAAGATCACAATCCCTCATAACTAGTTCTTCAAGGAAAGGAAGGTTGCTAATGACCTGAG
Source organism: Gossypium longicalyx (assembly GCA_025698465.1). Classification (NCBI taxonomy): domain Eukaryota; kingdom Viridiplantae; phylum Streptophyta; class Magnoliopsida; order Malvales; family Malvaceae; genus Gossypium; species Gossypium longicalyx. The sequence goes on along the minus strand of CM046999.1, from coordinate 5,909,447 downwards.
ACCAATCATTGGCATTGCTCAGGTTAGTGAAACTGAGATCAACCTCTTTCAAACGTGAAAGATGGGAAAGCCACTCAAGCTTTCCAACATTGAAAACTCTACCGTTGCCACCCAATCTAAGAGTCTCCAACATTGAAAGATTTCCAAGCTGTGAAGGAATTGGACCTCTAAAATTAGCATTATTGAGATCCAGTAATTTCAAATTTGTCAAAGAACCAAAAAACTCTGGGATGAGACTTCCATTAAAATCATTACTGTTGAAATTTAAAGAAGTCAAATGATGTAGTTTAAGCAGTGAAGGGCTAATTGTACCTGCTACAACCCAAGGTCGGAAGCGAAAATCGAGCATTTCAACGTATCCTAGGCTGTTGCAATAGACGCCAAACCAAAAACAGTAGTCCTCACTTTTCCATGAAGAAAGGGCGTCGTTGCCTGACGAATCCATAGCTTGAAGGCTGTGCTTAAATTCAAATAGTGCTTTTCTCTCACTCTCTTTGCACACGCTAGCATTGGTGCATTTCTCATGAAGAAGAAGACAAGATATTGCAAAAGTTAAAACAAGTTTATGAGAACTCATACTTGACATCGTAATCATGAAATATGAAGCAAGATGAAACGAAATAGTGTTTTGTTGTTTTAGTTCTGAATGGTAATAGCTGAGGAAAGCCCTCTTTATAAAGCCTCAACTTGAATGGAATACGAGCATTCATAGTTTATGGATGTATTTAATTATCTAAGATTTTCTTCATCGGTTTCATACGAAGCAAGATAGTAAGAAAAGTAATTGTATAGTAAATCAATTACGGTTGTTGACTATTATCTCTAATTGAGGATTAGGCCTGTTTTGCTTTCATTCTTTAGCCAATCTCCTTTTTACTCCATTCAATGAGTTTTTTTAATGTCTGAAACTACATCCATATTAAAATGTTAATTTTAATCTCTCAATAAATACATTTTAATCCCGTAAATATGCCTATCCAATTTTTTTTAAGCTAAAAATCAAATAGAAAAAGAAAAAAAATGACTCCCATAATTACTTTATAATTTAATAACACAAAAACAATAATCGTGAAATTCTATAAAAAGGTCGCAACTTCTTTAATTTAATAACATAATTACAAACCCATGGATTTGGATTAATCCATACCATATATTAGTACTTTTTTATATTTAATTTATGCTTCCATAAACCACTGAAAAATTAAATTAATTAAGAATTAAATTTTAATCATTATCCACACTATTAAACCTTTAATGGAGGACTTAGACTTGCTTTTAATTAATTTATATTCAGCACAAGTTTCTACTTTCATCATTAGTAAACTATTGACTTTGAATGATTTAATATTATTATATAGTTAATGTAATCAGAAAATACCTTGTAATTGTTGAGTTGAATTACTTTTTAATTACTAGTGCTAATTAATGATTAGGCGTGTTTATGGTTTAAAAAGACATATTATTCACTGTTTCAGCATTGATTTTAGTAACTTTTCTTTTGTTGAAACCGACGCTGCTAATTGTTAAGAAAAATATAGTGCTTAAATAGAAATGATGATTGTAACGCTTAAAAATCTTAATTTTTATTTTGTTAAATTTTACTATGATTGAGTATTTGTTTAGTGGCTAAGGCTTTGATTGCGTGTTTGAGGTTATAAGTTCAAATTTTATTACTTAAAAAATGTAATTATTTTTATTTCCAGGGCCAAACTATCTCTGTTAGTTGGTTTGGGATTGTGCTAGTTAATTAAAGATATTTTTATTTTTAATATTCTTTTTATTATTTTAATTTTAATTTAATTTATTTTTCTTTTCTTTTTGCCAAGATTCCTATTCCCCACGTTTCCCATTATTTCCATTTAGGATTTTTTTTTTTTCCAGCAAAAGGAATTGTAAATATGTTTCTTTGGTTCCTTCTTTTCTTTCGCTTTCTACTCAAAATTTCCTTTGCTTTCTTGTTTATGGTCCATTGTGATCTTCATTTTTTGTGGTGGTTGTCAGTAATCTGTTTGCTGCTTCGTTTTGAATTAAGTAACGTGTTCTTTTATTATTTGGTAATTCTTAATTTCTTCTTGTTTTGGCGGTTTGTTTTCTTTATCTTTTGTTCAATGCGTGATTTCGTATTAATCGTTTGAGGTTTTCTAGGTGATATTCACGAGACGATTGATCCTTTGGCAAATTAAGCTATATGGTGTTCGGCTATTCCGTTAGGGTAAGTCGCTTAATGTTGTGTTGGGTACTTCAATTGGCATAATTTGGCCTTTTTGGTTGTCAATTTCGCGATTAGATTTGGTTAAGAAACATGTTAATTGATTCGTGTTTTCTATCAATTAGGTATTGGATTACTTGATTCTTGGATTTACGTCAGAATGTGTAACAAAAATTCAAGAAAACAATGAATGGTGAAAGCCGAAAATTGAGACTGTTGACACCACACGGTCGTGTGGTAAACCGTGTGTGACACAAAGCCATGTGACAAGCCATGTGGGTCATACGGTATAACAACCCAAACCCGGCCTAGAAATTAAGACCAAATCTAGAGGAGTTACATCAACACATTAAAAACTGATTTCAATAAGCATCTAGAAAACGTTCAAAGACTACTCGAATATTAGCGGAAAATCTTTTCAGGTAGCAATTTATGGGTTGAATTTTTTTTTTAAATAGATTTGACCGTTTAACTAACAGAAATACTAACTTGGAAAGAATAAGTAGTTTAGGTACAGTATGTAGCAAAAAAAAAAATTCAGGTATCAAGATAAAAAAATAGTATAGTTTAGATACCAATTTAAAAGTTAAGCATAGAAATAAAGAAGATTTTCAATATTTTAGGTAAACTATTGTTATAATTTTGATAAATTTACTCCAATCAATATATTTTTCCTTTTTTTTAGCCAGAAGTCTTTTTGTTTTGATAAAATTACTTTTGATAGAAAAGAAATATACAAACCAAATATAAGATAAACGTATTACAAGAAAATCAAGGAAAGTCATCACAATGAAAAACATGTATTAATTTATAAGTTTTTTATTAAGATTTTCTCAGGTGCAGGAAAAACCAGCTTCAGTTGCAGTTCTAATCACACCTGAAAAATAATAATATACAACTTTGTTATTTAGTTAAGGATATATTTCTCAATTTTTGTTAAGGAGTGAAGAAAGTAAAATTATTACCTTGTTGAAAGAGCTTTGATTCTCCTCACTAACCTTGCTTTCAGCAGAACAAATGTAACATAAACCCAATCCTTTGCATTATCCATGTAACGATAATATGAATGCCTCCACGAACGCTTGAAGAACACAACACTGCAAAACCCCCAGAAACCCACAGCAAATCCAAGTCCCAAGCCAGTGTAAAACCATTTCATGAACTCATCACAATCTTCTTCACCTCATACTGCAGGTTTGCGGGGAGGTGGTCCCACCATTGAGCAATTCGGTGAAATCGGAGGACCACAAAGTCCTCTATTATGGGAAAATGATGAAGGATCAAAGCTCTGTAGTTGAGTGCTGGTTGGAATTCTTCCAGACAACTCATTGTAAGACAAGTCCAAGATACTTAGAAATGTTAATTCAGACAAGCTCGTTGGGATGTTTCCTGAAAACTTGTTTCTCGACAGGTCAAGCACCTCTAGTTGTCTTAGATGCCCAATCTTTTGAAGAATTTTTCCTGTAAAAAAATTTCTTGACAGGTTCAATGCAACCAGTTCTCGAAGACTATTTAATTCTTCAGGAATCTCTCCTGTTAATTTGTTACACGAGAGATCAATGGCTAGTAGCAGTCCAAGTTGTGGATAGTTTTGCTTTGTTCCCTTCCATGTAATCAATGCCTCATCAACATACCTAACATGAATCAACGATGTCACATACGGTTGATCATCTAACAGGTGAAGCTCAATCCCTCTATCTAAACTCACTTTTTTTGCCATGGAATTGAAATTTTTGAGGCATGGTGGTATGGAATCAGATATTTTATTTACAGAGAGGTCTAAGATTTGTAGATATTTCAATTCACAAAGTTGATGCGGAATCCTTCCCCTGAACTGATTCCTTTGAAGGCTAAGAAAAACCAAAGATGAAAGCCTCTGCTCGAACCACAAAGGTATTTCTCCTGATAATTCATTATCACTCAAGTCCAGGAATTTTAACTCGGTACAATTCTGTAAAGATAAAGGTAATTCTCCTGAGAATTTATTACCACGTAAACTTAGCATTTCAAGGGAAGTCAGAGATCCTAAGGAGCTTGGAAGTGAGCCTGAGAAACTATTATCACCCAAATTCAAAGCTGTTAAAGACCGGAAACTTCGAAAACAGTCAGGAACCACTCCAGAAAATAGATTATTTGAGAGATCAAGCAATGCTAAATAGACTTCATTAGTAATATTGCAAATTGGAGAGACTGAACCATTAAACTTGTTTTTGGAAAGGTTAATGGTCCCGATATCACTAAAGTCTAAAGAAAAATGTGGCAATGGTCCTGAGAAATTATTAGAGCTTAGATCTAGATGGCTTATGTAGATAGAGTTATTTGGAAAAGTACCACTGATCTGATTGAAAGACATGTTTAGGTACCTTAATCTCTGAAATGGGTCCCAAAACCAGTAGGGAAGAGAATCCGAAATTCCTGAAGCAGAAATATCGAGGTATTCCAAAACCAGTTTGAAGTCCATTTGAGTCCGTAGCCAATCTGGGAAACGAGGCCCTAACTTGCAAGAGCAAAGCATTATTTGACTCAGATGAAAAGGAAGAATCCTTCCGGTGTTGAATTTCAAAGTCAAAGAAGTGGACGATAAATCCAACTCCTGTAAATTGGTGAAATTTGAGAAATGAGCTTCGGAAATCACATCACCATCAAAAGAATTCCCTGCAAGCCGCAAGACATGCAGGTTGGAAAGTTGTCCAATGCTTTTGCTTATGGATCCATTTAAAAGGTTGTACCCAAGATCTAGAACCCTAAAATCTGGTAGTTTTCCGATTTCATTCAACCCAGAATCTCCCCTAACTTGATTCTCAGCTAGTACCAAAAGATTATCATTCAGATAAAGTTCTTGAATAGCCTTCATATTCCCAAAAGCTTCTGGAATTGGACCTTTCAACTTGTTACTTGAGATATTAAGGGAAACAAGGTTGCTGCTAACATTAAACAACCATGGATATATGGCAGAAGAAGGGAGATTATTATCAGAGAGATCGAGATAGATGAGAGATGTAGAAGAGTTGGCAAGGGAAAGTGAGGAAGAAGATATGCTTGGAAGATCACAATGTCTAAGACTTAGTTTTTGGAGCAAAGGAAGGTGGCTAATGACTTGAGACCAATCATTGGCATTGCTCAGGTTAGTGAAACTGAGATCAACCTCTTTCAAACGGGAAAGATGGGAAAGCCACTCAAGTTTTCCAACACTGAACATTTTTTTGAAATTACGGCGATACGCCACGTCTCCACCGTTACCGCCCAATCTAAGAGTTTCCAACATTGAAAGATTTCCAAGAAGAGAAGGAATTGGACCTCTAAAATTAGCATTAGAGAGATCCAGTAATTTCAATTTTTGTAAGGAACCAATAAACTCTGGGACGAGACTTCCATTAAAATCATTACTGTTGAAATTTATAGAAGTCAAATGATGTAGTTTAAGCAGTGAAGGGCTAATCGTACCTGCTACAACCCAATATTGCAAGCTAAAATCGAGCATTTCGGCGTATCCTGTAAGGCTGTTGCATTCGACGCCAGCCCAAAAACAGCACTCCTCACTTTCCCATAAAGAAAGGGCATCGTCGCCTGACGAGTCCATGGCTTGAAGGCTGTGCTTAAATTCAAGTAGAGCTTTTCTCTCACTCTCTTTGCACAATAGGCTCACGCTTGCTTCAGTGCATTTCTCCTGAAGAAGAAGACAAGATATTGCGAAAAATAAAACAAGTTTATGAGAACTCTTACTTGACATAGTAATCATCAAATATGAAGCAAAAGGAAATGAAAAAGTGTTTTGTTGTTTTAATTCTGAATGCTAATAGTTGAGGAAAGCCCTCTTTATAAAGACCCAGCTTGAATGGCATATGAGCATTCATACTATATGGATGTATTTCATTATAATCCCTCTACAATATTTTACCATATTGCAAGTCTTTGTACCATATTAAAAAAAGTACTATTAAATAGAATATTTTAATACCTATCCAAAAAAATTTTATGCCTGCATTTATCATTTTCTGCACTATTAAACCTTTAATGGACGATTTCAACATTGATCTAGAGTTTTGTAATTTTCCTTTTATTGAAACGAGTAGTTGCTAATTGCTAAGAAAAATATAGTGCTTGAATGGAAGTGATTGTAACACGTTACATTTGACCCGATCACTAGATTCGAGTTATAATATGTCATATTCATTAATTAATTACCATTCAATCATCCATAGCAGTTTCAAATCACACATAGTTGCACTCAGTGACATATAATATATCAACAATTTGTTAGGCACATATATGCATTGCATTCTCAAACAACTTCTCATACTTTATAGCATTCAACAAGAGGAATCCTAAGTTACAAATCATATATATACACATAACAACATGTCAAAGTTAATTATATACCATCGTTAACTTCGTTAACATCAAATTCAACATGATCCAACCACCTAGATATATGCCAAGTTATAAAAAAAAAAAGATCAAACAAATAAATTTTGTTGAGTCTGAAAGTAATGCTTAGATGTGGAAGTCGATACACAAGACCTTTACTTGAAACCTAGCCTACACATGGAAAATAAATCATACACTGAGTAACATAACTTAATAGTATATTTATAACATAAAGCAACATAATAGAGATGATACGATGTAGCATTTAAGTTGTAATCTCATCATTCCTTACACATAAAGCCCAAGTTCATGTTACCTTCTCAACAAAATCTCGAGCTTATAAGCTCATTATTTTTCCAGGTAACATTTAGCTCGTTATCGCTTCAACTTAATTTGTCATCTCGAATTGCCTAACAACGATGACTTTCAGCACAATGCCTACCAACCCGAGTTATCTGACAATGATGGTTTATCACCACAAATTGTTCGACAACAATGATTTATATAGTACTCTAGCCCTCATGGCATATCAATTGTTTTCTGACACGTTCCTCATAGTTATTAAGTTATCCTTTTCTCATTTCGTTACATGTAGACCAAATCACATTCATTACAATTTAGATTCTATCATCAAAAAATAAATTATCATATGTCACAATATACCTCAATTTAATTTCATACTAATTGTCTAAAACTAATCAAATTTAAAATTTTTACTTTATTCAAATTAATCCCTACCTCCTCATTTAATAGTAACTAAGCCAGATCAATTAAAGTTATTCATAACAACTTAACTCAACAATGTACATGGTAAAATAACATGAAAGCACAAAAATTAAATAGGTCTTTTAAGTCATAGAAATACATATTGTAAATTATGAGCTATTTGTCAAAAACTTTGGATTTTCCCTTCCTTTTCAAGGAATCTGGATCAGCGTTAGCTACGGATTAACATAAACACATAGCACTATCAATAAACAACCAATTTGCAATCAATTTTCGTTCTATTCAAACTTTTTAATTTATTCAATTTAGTCCCTAAAACTGGAACTAACTTTTCTTTCAATCTAAAGCTTCAAATTGAAATCGATTTTCACTATTAACCATTAGGAACCTCCTATTTCTCATTTCTACATTCAATTTTTCAATTTGTTCAATTTCATTCTTAAAGTATGAAACTATCAATTAACTTCACAATTTAGTCATTTTTCACCTCTAAACTTAATATTTATCAATTTAACATCTAAAACTTCAAGAATTCAATAACGATACTTCCTAAAACTTTAATAAATTTACAAATTAGTACTTCAGCTAGCTAAATCAAGCTCTCATGACCTAAAACCATAAAAATTACAAGAAAATAACTAAATATGGCCGAATACTTTGAAGTTCTCCTTAGGTTAATCTTTGTTTAGCTTTGGGTAGAAGATGAAAAAAGATGATGAAAATGTTACTTTCATCCAGTATCCCTATTTTTATGTTTATTATATTAAGTTAATTAAATTTAACATATTAATTCAATTTTAATTTTAATTATTTATATACATACATAATCCTTACCGTCCATGAATTCCAACATGGTCTAATTGCAAATTTTAGACCTTTAGTTAATTGCAATTTATCTTCAACTCATTTTCTAATTAAAAATCTATAGTGATTAAACTTTACGATTGAGCCCCTAAACTGTAATTAATCACTAATTCGATAAATTACCTATTCAAAATTCAATTCATTAATATAATAACTCCAAAAATATTTTTATTAAATATTTACAGGCTTGTTCATTACATTGATGGTTATAGTAGCCACTGAAGGTGACATTGTGATAAAATAGAGAAAATAATAACACAAAAGATTGTTTATGCAATTTAGTTTTTCTACATTTATGGAGTCTAACTATAATTATAATTTAAAAATTATATTAATAATATTTTATTATATTTATTGAAAAATTGAAGGTAGAAAACTGTGTGGACAATTAAATTATAGGTGTTAAAATTTTTAATATCCATTTTAATAAAAATATTAATAATGGTTCATAAAAAATTTAATATGTAAACATTTTTATGAAGGTAATGTAATACTATCAATAGTACTTCTTCATATTTATTGAAAAGGAAACGAAAAATTAGAAATGAATCTCTTAAGAAATTGAAATCGAACAAGTGAGGAATGAAATAAGTTGACGACATTTTGTAGAGAAAACATGGAAATTGGATTTTTATTTTTTAAAATTTATCAAATTATATTTACTTTTATCTTTAATTTTTTAATATATTTAATGATTTTATGTACTTACATTTTAATAATTATTAACATAATAATAAAATATTTTAAGGATATATAAAATTTATATGATAAAAAATTTAATTATAATTACGTCATTTGTTATTTCACAATTCAAATATTATAATAAAAATATATTCAATATGAAATATAGTTTTATTTCATGTAATTAATAAAAATCAGTCTTACTCATAATAATAACTAATTAACATAATTAAAATTATATAATTATTTTAATAATTCAAATATGTTACTAATAAAAAAATTTCTAATAGTTTTTAAAGAATTTCTAAAAACTATAAAAAATGATATATTGTAAATTAAGTTCTTCACAATTCAATTTTTAATTTGAGTAAATTACCTCATTAATCACTCTAAATAAGGGTCGATCGTTCCTATTTTGATCACCCTAATTATTTTCTTCAGTTTCATATGAAGCAAATGAGCTATGATCTTGAATTCTTCAATAATATGAATCAGAAAGTACCTTGCAATTGTAATTGATGTGTCCAATTACTTTTTGACTATAAGCACTAATTAAGGAGTAAGTACTTAGGCTTGTTTTGCTTTTGTTTTAATTTTCATTTAATCTTATCATTACACTCAATATTTATTTGTAAAATATATTGTTATTATTAGCACTAATGAGCGATTAAGGATGTTGTGCTTTCAATTTTCTTCTTTAATTAATCACTTATGACTCCAATGTGAATAATCTCTCAATAATAACGTGTCATAGGGTGAAATTTGTGAGTCCTACTATACCTTTAATTGATGACTTAGACTTGCTTTTTGTTTCAATTAATTTAATTTACCCACAATTTTCTTCTTCATTTTCATACGAAGCAAACGAAGAATGGGTCTTGAATTCTTCAATAATATGAATCAGAAAATACCTTGCAATTGCAATTGATGTGTCCAATTACTTTTTGGCAATAAGCACTAATTAAGGCCAGTTTTGCTTTTGTTCTAAATTCCACATGAGCTTTACAATGTAATTTTTCAATTTTCCACACTAGACTTACTTTTTGTGTTAATTGTTCAATGAAAATGGTAAAATATTTCTAGCTACTTAAGTGTTTTTTTATTTCTTTACAATGGAAAAGTTTTAGTGGACAACTAGACTTAATTTATGTTTTAGTTAATTTAATTTTCCATCTATTTTCTTCTTCAATCTCCTACTCACCACCAAAAACACACCCATTGCAACTTTTTTTTTTTTAGCTCAGCAAATAAATTTATTAAGCAAAGCACCAAACGAATTCAATTGTTAAAATATTTTGTCTTCTGAATTAATTAAATTTGTAATTATTTAATAGATTCTAAATGAATTCCATTTGTGTTGATTGGTTAGAATTAGATAATACTATCGGTAAGCTAAATCCTAGGCTTGAACTTATAGGGTTGTTTATTGATAAGGGAAATAATTTCAACGGGCTTTCTCTTGATTATCGAGAAGGTAAAGAAAAATTAGTTGCTAAGCGTGATAAGCGCAACTAAAATTAATTTATTAAAAAACACTAAAACTGATGATCAAAACTCATTAATCAAATGAAGATTTTACCATTTTCAACATATTGGTTTTTCTTATATTTTATTTTGTGATTTTTCTTACATAGTTTTAATTTTAATTTTAAACCCTTTGTTTTTATTTTCTTTCACTAAATAAATAGAATTATCACTTGATTCTATGGATTCAACTCTACTCATTGTTATATACAAAATTTATATATTTTGAGTAGAAATTTATTTTTGTAGTTCTCGAAAATCTTACATTTAGTAGTGTTTTTTCATTTTTAGGATTTTATAATTTAGTAATGAATTTAAGTTTTTTTCATGCATTTTAAGTCTTATTAAGGTTTAATATTAATTTTTATGTTTTTTTGTGTTTGGTTGTAAGAGAAACACTTAACTTCAAGGAAGATAGTAGAAAATAGCCTTCAACGTCGTGACACGGCAAAGGCCAAGTCGTGATTTGGATTAGCTAAAATCACGACATCATGAATGGTGTTGATCAATGCCCAACATCGTGATGAGATTGTGGCTAAGTCATGATATGGCTGACCTCACAAAGTGGATTAGCTAACGTTGCGACGTCATGTATGCTAAGGGAAAAATAAGAGCATTTTTAGGCCATACGTCATGACATGAATCAGTTGATGTCGTGATGTTGTGACATTAGCCAAATCTCGAGCAATTACAAAAGGGAAAATTGTGAAATTTCATAGTAAAGTTGTGACACTCAATTGAAAATTACAATTTCGTTAAGGGCAACTTCATCCTTTCACCAACCAAACCATAGATATACACACACATATTTAGTTGATTTGAGGCAACTTTTAGAGGTTTTTAGAATTAAAACTATAGTTTTTCTTAAGCTTAGTTTTCTTTTCATGTAGTTTTGGTTCTTTAGATTTCATTTTGTAATTAGGTTATATTATTCTCTCTCTTTTTGTATTTTTATGTTTATTAATCTCAATTTCTGTTGGATTATTGAATATTTGGATGAAATCACTTGGGCAAATAATGTGATTTGAAGATTTGAGGAGCTTTTGCAATTATTACTTGGGCAAATTTACCCTCCTTTGGTGTAGGCAAGTATCTTGTTGCAATTATTACTTCATCACAACTGTATACTTAACAGTAAACTAGTTTTAGTTTCACTACAGTTTTAGAAACACTTACGGGGAGATTGATTTCTATGGAATTAAGTTGTTAGGATTTATTGCTCTAAGTCAAGTTTATTCATCATTTGCATTTGTAACTTTTCGAACAAATTTGTTTAAATAAAATTTCATTATTCACATTAATATTATTTGTATTTATCTTCAATCATTTTTGTACACAATGTGAAATGTAAAAAAAATATTGTCTCATTTATTTATTAACGTTTAACTAATACTATGTTGCATTATCTAAATAGGTCATTATTTCAATGTACCATTGTCTTGAGACATAAATCACTCTTTGTCAAGACATAAGTCAAGTTGCCTCAATACCTATATGGTTGGTCTTAAGACCAATGCTAATGCAACATCCCAAATGATAAAATATAATCTTAGGGTCTTCTGTAACACTCCTTACCCGTGTTCGACGCCGGAACAGGGTACGAGGCATTACCGAACTTAATCACTAATCATCGTATAAAAATCGATTCATAATTTCAGTCTAATTTAAAAAATTTTCAAACACATTCAAGCTTTCCCTTAAAAAGAGCTTACAAGGCCCATATCATGCTTTAATTCAACCACACACATAGGCAAGCATGCACATTCATAAATTGCATCATTTAATTAATAACATAATCAAAACTATCTACATTAAATGATTTTATACAATAGAGACCTTCAAATAACATAGGTCAATATTTTAGGCCAATTCCTAGCAACTTAGTAACAATTAAACGAGTCTCCATACATGCCAAATACTTAAAAATACTTTAAAACCTTTATATATTGATCAACAGTTTGATAGTGTGATTTAACCTCCGGCGACCTCCAACTCGAGCTAACATTTGAGACACTATAGGAAAAAGGAAAGGAAGGGAGTAAGCATTATAGCTTAGTAAGTAAGTATGTAAATATTAATAAACAATACATTATCATACTTTAAATGAAGTCACAATATGTTCCCGGAATATTACCATCACAAACACACACATACTTTCACTATTACAATCATAAACAGCTTCAAAATAAGCTACCTAGCAGAGTACCAGCAGCTAAATTATTTATTTCTGGAGCTACAGAACTCCAAATTACAAACCGTTAATTTTTATTGAAACTAGATTCACGTATATTCTTACCATAAAATTTTCAGAATTCTTGGCCTGGCCAATTAGTACAGTTTATTCATTGAAGTTACCCCTGTTTCACTGCTCAACTATTCTGACCACTCTTCACTACGAATCAATTTTATCCTTGTAAAGAATTCAAAGGATGTTCTCGTTTATTTTATTTGAAACTAGGCTCATTAAGGATTTCAAGAATATAAATTATATCCCATAATTATTTTTGTAAAATTTTTAATGATTTTTCGAAGTCAGAACAGGGGATCACATAGTCATTCTGAACCAGTCTCTCAAAAACTTAAATATCTCATAATATAGAATTCTTTTGCTTGCTCTGTTTCTGTTATATAAAAATAGACTCATTAAGCTTTAATTTGATATCTCATTCAGTCTCTGATTCTATTTCTACTATTTTTGGTAAATTTTTAGATTCACGTCACTGCAACTATCCATAACAGTTTTATTGTCAATTTTGATCTTTCACACTTCAATTGTATTCATCACTTACCCATAAAAATCTTTCCAATTTCCAATCACATATCAAGCATATTGCTCATAAGTTACACACATATATACTTACACTTATCATCACAAAGTCATACACAATTTCATTTAATCAATTTCCCAGTTGAACGCTTCGGAATAATAACAGATACGCGATGGTATCGCAGACAGCCCACCTTTAAAATCGAAGCTCTCTTGTACACATAGTGGCCTTCACTTAGCACCACTCATGTGACCTAGCTCAATTGTACACATAATTTTGGCTCTCTTGTACACATGGTGAACACTTAGTACCACCCATGTGACCTAGCCAGTTTATCTCGTAGCTTTCTTGTCTACATGGTGTCCTTCACCTGGAACCACGCATGCGACCTAGCTACATATATCCCGTAGCTCTCTTGTCTACATGGTGTACACATAGTATCACCCATGCGACCTAGCTACATCATAATGTCTCGTAACTCTCTTGTACACATGATGTGCACTCAGCACCATACATGTGACCTAGCTACATACCATCTGTATCATCCAATCTTTCCGAAGGTTCAACCGGGATTTCTCTCTCTTTCTAATACTTGATTCCATACTTCCAATAGTCAATTATGATTCAAAAATCAGCTACAATACATAAAATATACTGAAATATAAAAACATGATAAAGATAATGTATTATTTACATACAAACTTACATACTTTCTCAATTCCATGTCGAATTAATATTGAACATTTAAATCATCATAATTATACTTACTTTCAACACCTCGGAAATCATAGTAAATATATCAATTTTACATTGAAACATGCATAAATTAATGCTTATTATACATATGAACTTACCTCTGTACAAGCCCAATTTTGGGCCCTAAACAGAGGCCCAAACCCAACTAGCCCCAGGTTTAGGGTTTCAGAACTTGAAACCCTACACTATCTGCCTCCACCGCCTCTGACTCCCACCGCCTCAGTCACGTCGACAGTGCAAGTGGGCTCTGCCCCACCGCCCGTTTTCCTGCAAAGAGAAAATAAAGAAATGTAAATGGCTATTTAAGAGCCAAATCCCAAAAAATGAGGGGACTTTTTTCGGCAGTAGAGAGAAATAAAAAAAGGGGGCATTTTATGCTTTGAAACACAAACAAAAAATCAAAAAAAAGGACCAAATCGGAAACAGATAGCAAGAATAAGATATCGAGAAGAAAAAGGTGATTTCATTCGACACACCGTCGATCTCTTTGTTTTTTTTTCTTTCTTCTTTTCTGTTTTCTTCTCCTATTTGCGCATATAAATCATAAACACATAAAACATACAAGATAATATAAAAAAAAACAAAAAAAAATCTTACCTTTTCGAAATTCCGGCCACCGTGCACGGTGGCCGGCGACGGTGGCGCGCGGCGTTCCAGCGACCGGCCGATGACCGGCCCCCTGGCCGAAAATCGCCCCTTCTCCTCTCTCTCTCCCCTTTTCTTTTTTAGTAGCTAAAATGATTTTTTTAGAAATTTTCAGGCTTTTATAGCCTATCAAAACGGCACCGTTTTGGTGCCCCTTCAAAATAATGAAACGGCGTCGTTTTAGGCCTGGGATCCGCGCGTTGACCCGACCCACCAGGGGGATCAGCGTGTTTTTGTCTTTGGGGGAAATTGCGCTGCAGGTCCTTCCGCTTTTCTCTTACTTTGCAATCAGCTCTTTATTTTCTTCAAATTGGCCTCAAAGTTTGCCATGTTTTATGATTTAATCCTCCCTCCAACGGCGTCGTTTTGAGAATTTGGGCAAATTACTCTTTTAATCCTCCGCAGTCACGCGCGCATTCAAAGGGGTCCCTTCTCTCATAATTATTTCAAAAAATGGCCCCAAAATTTAGTATATGTCCAAATTTAGTCCTTTTTTTTATATATTCAATACTGTTCCTATATTTTTATTTTTATTTTTTTAATTATTTTACTCTTTGTTATTTTAATTTCTATTTTACTTTCCTTGTATTACTTTTAGCATACTGTATTATTTAGATATTTTAATTAATATTGCATACATTTTATAGTTGTTTTATGTATACCATTATGGTTCCTAATATACATTTTATGCATACATATTCGAATATTCCATTATGTATATTTTGTTACGTCCGTTCTTACCTCTATACTCATTATTAATATTAATCTACGTTCTACTATATATCCGTAACATATATATACACATGCATTTGTGCATTATTATTATTAGTTTTTCATATTATTAATACATTTGTGTCCTATATACATACTTTTATTATATATTTGCATATTATACTTCATGTTATGCCCGTGTGGATTAATATCATATCATTTTGTCATAAATTATTTATTTATTTATTTATTTTTATTTTTTTATCTTATTTTCGTATATGCATTGTAAATATCCTATTAGATTTTACCATGTATATATTTCATGTACATTTTTCTTTATGTATATCATGTATATCTTATAAATATTATCACATTATTGTTATTATCACTATACCTTTTACTATTATTTCTACTGTATTATCACTTTTATCACTGTTACTACTATTATTATATTATGTTTATATTTATTTCGTTATTTTATTTATATTCCTATCAATCATACTTTTGTTTATATTTTATTGATATTACTTTATTTTACCTTTTTATATATCCATATTTTATTTATTCATATCCTTTTATAAAATTTTGCATGACTATTATTATTATTATTATTATTATCATTATTATTATTATTATTATTACTACTACTATTGTGGTTTTATTATCATTACGTATTTTTATTATCAATAATTATTATTATCACTACTATTATTTTGTTAACACATTATTTCTTTTTTACCATATTATTATTTCTTATTCTTATATATTATTATTGTTTTTATCATATATTATTACTAACGTACTACTATTTTCTACTATTATTATTACTAATATCACCTTTTATTATTATTATTATTATTATTATTATTATTATTATTATTATTATTATTATTGTTATCATTATTATCAATATTATTATAACATAACAAGTGTATATTTCTATTGTATACGTATATATTATTCATTTTACCTTAATATTATTATTATTGTCATTATATTTACACTTATAATTATTTTATTTTCCGTACCGTATCTATCACCATTATTATTATTATTATATAGACATATCCTTTCACTATTATTTTATATATATATATTTTAAGTATTATCACCATTAGTATTATGACTTAACATATTGTTACTATCGATATCATTATTTTCTATCATTACTATACTATCATTATTTAATTTTACATAATGTCCGTTTATTTATCACTAGCACTTTTTAGCTTCGAATATTTTCTACTCGTCACTTCCTTCTTATTCGTTTTAATTATTTATTATTGCTCTTGTCATCATCATTGCTCACGAGCGTGTTTTACGTTTACTCTGCTATGCTCGTCAATATCGAAACTTTTATTTGTTTAGGCATTCTCTATTAGCTCGTATTATTACGAATTTATGTTTCGTCCAAACCCAAAATTAAATCTTTCGCGAAAGCAATATCCGGTATTAAGTAACTCGAGATAATCGTGCCCTAACTTACTGGGTTTCGATTTTTCTCATTTAACCTAAATAACGGGATGTTCTTTTCAAAATAAAATACGAGTCTTAAAAAAGCTTATTTTCGGAGGTACGAGGTGTGGCGCCCTAACTTACCGGGTATGACATTTTGTTACCTCGAAATAAGATTTTTCGCAAACAAAGGCAATATTCGGTGTTCAAAAATTCGAGGAAACGTACCCTGACTTACTGGATTTCGATTTTCCTCGTTCACTCTGACTAACCGAATATCCTTTTAAAGAGGTTGAAATACGTTAATAAAAGGCAAGCTCAGTCTCATAGTTCGAGATGTCGTGTCCTAACTTACTGGGCATGATATTTTATTATTTCAAGATGAGAGAGTCCTTAACATCCGCTTAATTTATTCAATCCTTTTAAATTAGCATTAATACAAAGATGGATCGTATTTTTAGATTCTTTCAAATTCTCAAATTTTCGACACTAAGACACTAATTAATCAACTAGGTACCAATCCTGGGCGTATCGAGGGTGCTAATCCTTCCTCGTACGTAACTGACTCCCGGACTCATTTCCTGATTTTCGTAGACCAAAAATTTGTCGTTTTAGTAAACTTTAACTTTTATTAAAATGATTGATTTAAGGTGACCCGATCACACCTCGTCAAAAAAGGATCGGTGGCGACTCCTCTATTCGTTTTTCATTTTCAAAAAACCAAGTCGATACCCGTTTTACCAAAAAAATGGTTACGACAACCTCGATACTAAAACGGCCATTTTACCAACTTTCCCGATTTTCAATTTTTCTCCCATTCTAGGTTCAAATCTCATTTTCCGGGATCTAAAACATCATATTTTACTTATTTAATTAATGTACTATTCAAAACAGTCCTTAACTCAAACTTTGGCAAAATTACAATTTTGCCCCTAAACTTTTGCATATTTACACTTTTGCCCCTAGGTTCGGGAATTAAGCTTCATCCCTTATTCTTATCTTTCATGACATGCTGATCATTTTTCCCTTCTATGGAAACATCAAATTCTCACTCTAACACATAGTTATGAACAATAACAACTTTTACCGATTAAGCCGTTTTACTCATTTTTACTTAAAACCGCTTAGCAAAAGTTGTTTAACATAATTTCAGCCTTCATATTATACCATAAAACATCAAAATAAACACATTTCACCTATGGGTATTTTTCCAAATATGAATCCTAGCTTAAATTATTGCTAGAATAAGCTTAATCAAGTTACAGGGATTCCAAAAACATAAAGAACTTGAAAAACGGGGCTAGAACGGAATTACTATTGAGCTTGGAAAGCTTGAAAACCCTAGCCATGGCTTCTCCCATGCTAATATCGGCCTCCATGAAAAAGATGAGTCAATTTTGGCTTTATTTTCCCTTTTTATTTCTTTTAATTACCAAATGACTAAAATACCCTTAAGGCCTTTCTTTAAAATTTTGTCCTATTCATGCCCATTTTTGTCCAAACGAAATATAATGGTCTAATTACCATTTAAGGACCTCCTCTTTAAACCCCCATTTCAATCAAGTGCTTATGAATTAGAACACATATTTTGCAACTTTTGCAATTTAGTCCTAAAAGTCCAATTAAGCACTTTATCAGTAAAATTACTTAACGATATCTTTACACAATATTTTAATCAATAAATAAACCTTAAAACTTAATCGGAATAAATTTTTCGACTTCGAATTTGTGGTTCTAAAACCATCGTTCCATTTAGGCCCTAAATCAAGGTCACATAAAGAACTCTCGCAAATAAGCCCTAATAGGCAAATTAAACATGCAATCTATAAAATTTATTATCAATACTCTAACACATGCATCTAATCACTCGATAAATCATAAAAATTAATCGAAATAAACTTTTCTACCTCAGATTTGTGGTTTCGCAACCACTATTCTATTTAGGCCCTATTTCGAGATGTTACATCTTCTTGTCTCGAGACTATATGAAAAATTAGCCTAAAATGAATATGTCAAACCATTCAAATCATGATCATAACCTATTTAAAAATACCAAAGCATTACACAACTCATTTTAACCAATTTGACACATGCAAAACACAATCAAAGAACACCATATCTTGTCATTCGATGCATCAATGCCCAACCAAATAATTTGTGTAACAAAACTTATATAAACTACCATATCTACTGACCAAAGGATGAAATAACTTTGTAAACCTTTCATGTCAAGTACTAACTATACCAAAATATCAACTTAAGTGACGGGCATAAACAGGAGCAAAGCCAAAAAAAAATTTTAGGAGCTGAAATTAAATTGTAATTTTTACAATAGTAAAAAAGTAATTTTTAAAGGATTAAATCAAAATTTTATCATTTTATATATGGGAGGCAAAGTGCAATTTTACATTTACTAATTTAAAATTTTAAAATTTTTAAAAAGCCAAAATGAAAAATTTTCCATTTTAGGGGGGCTGGGGCCGCTGCCAGCCCCCCTAGATTCGTCCCTGGGCCCAAACCAACCTAGATACATGCTATATAACCAAAATATATATATACCAAATAGGCAACAAGTTGATTTTCTGAGCTGAGATGTCGAGTTGAATGTTTAACGACTTGTAATTTATGATAACTCTCATCCAAGACTTATGGACGAAAACAAATATAACCCTACGGTGAGTATTTTATACTTAGTGTTGCTAATACAATTCAAATTCAATACAATAAGATTAAACTAAATCAAATTCGCAAAGTAAACATCAAATTTCTTTACTTTACCCCTTTTCTTTTTCCACATAATCAATAATCATATTTTCCCCAAATCTACTCGTTCAATATTTATTTCAACGTTTCATGGTTTTTCATCATAAAGTATTCAATTTTCAATATGTCATTTATCATCATTTTCATTACTTACTCATTTCGACCCCTATTAATCGTTGATAGACATTAGAACGAATACTTAGATCTATACACAAATAAGTCCATTAAAAATTGAGACTACTCAATTTATATGTCAAAATATGTCATGTCAACCCTTTGAGAATGAAGGATGCTCACAACCCTTTGAGAGTTGGAGCTAATAAATCACTGATATCTATGATTTTATGTCATATCAACTATACTCAAACTACGTTTAACATAGTTTAATGGGGCATTATCATTATAATCATCATTATAACCCATCTAATCATAGCATCAAGATTTAAATACTTATATATATATCAAGCATATACAGAGAGAGCACAAATTCAATCATTCATAACTTGATTCAGCAATCACAATTTCAAATTCATCATCTCATAGTTTTGGAGAAAGATATAATCACCATGTAAATCATATTTGTTTATAACGACTAGCTAATCTACGAACATATTATTGGAAGTGAATTATAGTAGCATAAACTATAAGCAACTATTCGTCAACCACTTTAGCTTCCCTTTATCATGAGATGGTCCTACATCGTTTTTAGCTACGTAATTAAACCCGAATACAAAAATTCATTAATCACACAATTTAAATAGAAATTGACACAATATTTATTTTAGTCTCTCGAAGCCCTAATATCAGAAATGCTCGTAACTTTCGATTTGCTTTATCAGATTGAAAACTAGTTTCATATTTCTCCACTAGAGACCTCAAACTTCTAGTTAATGACAAAATTTTCCTACAGCTTTCAATTTATTTAATTCAGTCCTTAATATTCCACAATGTTTTCAAATCCTTTTAAGATTAAATCAAGCTTATTCTTATAACAACCATTACCTTACTAACATAACATATTTTTCATCTGAAGTTCTTTATCTTCAATCTCTCTCTAACTTAGTATTCAATATAATTTCTCAACTAAACATCATCAGTTACTTAATCTAATAACTGGGCTATGCTAATCAACTATCAAAGCCTAGAATTCCAACAAAAATTCAAACTAAAACTCTCCTTCTTGAGCAATCTAGTGGACGTAAATGAAGAAAAGAACCATGAAATTTTTCTTTGTTTACCATGAGGGACATGAGGAAAATAAGCCTTATCTCTCTTTCCTTCCACTATACTTCTCTATTATTAATTAAAATTAACTAGTTAAATTAATAAATAAAAGAAATCAATGCTCATAAAGTCACTATGCATAAGCTAATGGAACTTAATGACATAGATCATGGTTGGCCATAAAGTTTATTTTAACCATGGATTATTTGCTTTTAAGGACATGATCATTTGCTAATCAATGACATGTACAAAGCTTCAATCAAATTTCTTCGTCCTACTCACCTTATAATTTAGTCATCGTACTAATTATAAAAAAAAACTTAATTTATTTAATTACTGTTCAGTTTTATTATTAATCCCACATACGACTTGTTAATTTTTCGGATGAATTTAAGGAATTCAACTTTAAACCAAGTTTTCTAACATCGACCAAAATTAATTCATTACAGTAAAAATTATTGAAAATTTCAAATTATGCCATTTTTTAAATATCAGTCCAATAATTTTATATATATTATTTTTTATCAACGGAACTTTGTTTGGATAGGAAATTTTAAAATTTTCAAGATTTTAGAATACAATCATTTTAAAATGTTAATATTTATAATTATTTTATTTAAATATTTAATTTTTAAAATAATTAAATGGTTAGGAATATCATAAGTTAAAAAAATAATTATGAAAAACAGAATAATTATATTAAAATTAAATAATATAATGCAGTGAGTATTGTTACATTTGTAAAATTATATATATAAATATTTTTAATACTATATTATATTAGAAATAAGGGTTAACTCATAAATTGGCATTTAAACTATACATTTTTTTAATCTTGGTATTTAAATTTTTTTTGTCACAAGTACTACTTAAACTATTTTTTTTCCCCAAGTCAATATCTCTATTAGTTAAACCGTTAATTAAATTGTTAAATATTTTTAGGAAATGCTTAACCCATCAATTGGTATCTAAGCTATGCATTTTCTTCCTATTGTGGTATTTCAACTATTCTTCTGTTACCCATTTTACACAAAAATATTATATCCATTAAAAAAATCAGCCAATAATAATTTGTCACATCATATAAACTTTAAGAAATATTTTTTAATTCTTTTATTTTATAGTTTTCTTTTACATCATCATCTCTCTCTCTCTCGCCCTCTTGAGGAATTGAGATGCTAACGATTTATTTCATCAATCAGAACTAGCGTTTTCACAACTAGATCGAGATAAGGGGTTGAACCAATTGACTTACAAATTGATATAGATTGATTGAACCAAGCTAAAAAGACAATTGAACTAGTTATTTCTATTTTCAATTTTTTTGAATTTTTAATAATATTTTATAGAATTGGAAGAACTGATCAAACTGAGAATTAATGACCTAACCGATTTGACCATCAGTTTGATTCTAAAGAAAGAAAAAATAATAAAAACAATATATATAAAAGAAAATAATTATATTTGTCTATTTTGCTACACAATGTATCACTTGTAACAAAAAAAAAATTCGGTACCAAAATGGAAAAAAATACATAATTTAGGTAGCAATTTATGGGTTATTTTTTTTTTAAAATATATTTGACAGTTTAACTAACAGAGATACCAACTTAAGAAAAATAAGTAGTTTAGGTACGTTATATAGCAAAAAAAAAAATTAAGTATCAAGATAAGAAAAAGGGTATAGTTTAGATACCAATTTATAAGTTAAGCATATAAATAAAGAAAATGTTGAATATTTTATGGAAACTACTGTTATAATTTTGATAAATTTTCTCCAATCAAAATATTTTTCCTTTTTATTAGCAAGGAGTCTTTTTTGTTTTGATAAAATTACTTTTGATAGAAAAGAAATATACAAACCAAATATAAGATAAACGTATTACAAGAATGTCATCAAAAATCTCTTCCTAATATATAGAAATTAGAAATCATCAAAAAGACAAACATGTCTTAATTTATAAGTTTTTTATTAAGATTTTCTCAAATGCAGGAAATACCACCTTCAGTTGCAGTTCTAATCACACCTGAAAAATAATAATATACAACTTTGTTATGATATATTTCTCAACTTTGTTAAGGATTGAAGAAAGTAAAATTATTACCTTGTTGAAAGAGCTTTGATTCTCCTCACTAACCTTGCTTTCAGCAGAACAAATGTAACATAAACCCAATCCTTTGCATTATCCATGTAACGATAATATGAATGCCTCCATGAACGCTTGAAGAACACAACACTGCAAAACCCCCAGAAACCCACTGCAAATCCGAGTCCCAAGCCAGTGTAAAACCATTTCATGAACTCATCACAATCTTCTTCACCTCCTACTGCAGGTTTGCGGGGAGGTGGTCCCACCATTGAGCAATTCGGTGAAATCGGAGGACCACAAAGTCCTCTATTATGGGAAAATGATGAAGGATCAAGGCTCTGTAGTTGAGTGCTGGTTGGAATTCTTCCAGACAACTCATTGTAAGACAAGTCCAAGATACTTAGAAATGTTAATTCAGACAAGCTCGTTGGGATGTTTCCTGAAAACTTGTTTCTTGACAGGTCAAGCACCTCTAGTTGTCTTAGACGCCCAATCTTTTGAAGAATTTTTCCTGTAAAAAAATTTCTTGACAGGTTCAATGCAACCAGTTCTTGAAGACTATTTAATTCTTCAGGAATCTCTCCTGTTAATTTGTTATAAGAGAGATCAATGGCTAGTAGTAGTCCAAGTTGTGGATAGTTTTGCTTTGTTCCTTTCCATGTAAGCAATGCCTCATCAACATACCTAAGCTGAATGAACCATAGAGAAGACACTTCATCTAAGAGGTGATGCTCAATCCTTCGATCTAAACTCACTTTTTTTGCCATTGAAGTGAAATTATTGAGACATGGCGGTATGGTATCAGAGATTTTATTTACAGAGAGGTCCAAGATTTGTAGATATTTCAATCCACAAAGTTGATGGGGAATCCTTCCCCTGAACTGATTCCTTTGAAGGCTAAGAAAAACCAACGATGAAAGCCTCTGGCCGATCCACATAGGTATTTCTCCTCATAATTCATTATCACTCAAGTCTAGAAATTTTAACTTGGTACAATTCTGTAAAGATGAAGGTAATTCTCCTGAGAATTTATTTCCACGTAAACTGAGCATTTCAAGAGAAGTCAAAGATCCTAAGGAGCTTGGAAGGGAGCCGGAGAAACTATTATCAGCCAAATTCAAAGCTGTTAAAGACCGGAAACTTTGAAAACAGTCAGGAACCACTCCAGAAAATAAATTACTTGAGAGATCAAGTAATGCCAAAACACCTTTATCGGTACTATTGCAAATTGGAGAGACTGAACCATTAAACTTGTTTTTGGAAAGGTTAATGGTCCCGATTTCACTAAAGTCTAAAGAAAAAAGTGGCAATGGTCCTGAGAAATTATTAAAGCTTAGATCTAGATGGCTTATGTGGATGTAGTTATTTGGAAAAGTACCACTGATCTGATTGAAAGACATGTTTATGTACCTTAATCTATGAACTGGGTCCCAAAACCAGTAGGGAATAGAATCCGAAATTCCTGAAGCAGAAATATCAAGGTAGTCTACAGAAGAAATATCAAATTCAGGGGTTGGGACGTCCATTTGTGTCCCAATCCAATCTGGGAAATGAGGCCCTAACTTGCAAGAGCAAAGCATTATTTGACTCAGTTGAAAAGGAGGAATCCATCCGGAGTTGAATTTCAAAGTCAAAGAAGTGTAGGATAAATCCAACTTCTCTAAGTGGGTGAAATTTGAGAAATGAGCTTCGGAAATCACATCACCATCAAAACAATTCCCTGCAAGCCGCAAGAATTGCAAGCTGGAAAGTTGTCCAATGCTTTTGCTTATGGATCCATTTAAAAGGTTGTACCCAAGATCTAGAACCATAAAATCTGGTAGTTTTCCGATTTCATTCAACACGGAATCTCCCCTAACTTGATTCTCAGCTAATATCAAAAGATTATCACTCAAATAAAGTTCTTGAATAGCCATCATGTTCCCGAAAGCTTCTGGAATTTGACCTTTCAACTGGTTACATGAGAGATTAAGGGAAACAAGGTTGCTGCTAACATTAAACAGCCATGGATATATGGCAGAAGAAGGGAGCTTATTATCAGAGAGATCGAGAGTGATGAGAGATGTAGAAGAGTTGGTAAGGGAAACAGAAGAAGATGAGTTGCTTGGAAGATCACAATCTCTCAGACTTAGTTTTTGAAGCAAAGGAAGATGGTTAATGATTTGAGACCAATCCTTGGCATTGCTCAGGTTAGTGAAACTGAGATCAACCTCTTTCAAACGAGAAAGATGGAAAAGCCACTCAAGTTGGCCAACATTGAAAACTCTACCGTTGCCACCCAATCTAAGGGTCTCCAACATTGAAAGATTTCCAAGTAGAGATGGAATTGGACCTCTAAAATTAGCATTAGAGAGATCCAGTAATTTCAATTTTTTCAAAGAGCCAAAAAACTCTGGGATGAGACTTCCATTAAAATCATTTCTGCTGAAATCTAAAGAAGTCAAATGATGTAGTTTAAGCAGTGAAGGGCTAATTGTACCTGCTACAAAGCATAATTTGTGGCTAAAACCGAGTCTTTCAACGTATCCTGTAAGGCTGTTACATATGACACCAAGCCAAACACAGCACTCCTCACTTTTCCATGAAGAAAGGGCATCGTCGCCTGACGAATCCATGGCTTGAAGGCTGTGCTTAAATTCAAGTAGCGCTTTTCTCTCACTCTCTTTGCACAATAGTTTCACGCTAGCTTTGGTACATTTCTCCTGAAGAAGAAGACAAGATATTGCAAAAAATAAAACAAGTTTATGAGACCTCATACTTGACATTGTAATCATGAAATATGAAGCAAGAGCAAATGAGATTGTGTTTTGTTGTTGTAATTCTGAATGCTAAAAACTGAGGAAAGGCCTCTTAATAAAGACCCAACTTGAATGGAATATGAGCATTCATACTATATATGGATGTATTTAATTATTTAAGATTATAAATTGAATGAAACAGTGACATGAGGGATTAATTTTTATAAATAATAAAATAAAAATACTTAAACAATTAACATCAATTATGCAACAAAAGCCAACCCACGTTTTAATCTCTCAACTATTAAATACATTTTAATCCTGTAAATATACCTATCCAAATTTTTTAAGCTAAAAATCAAATAGAAAAAAAGAAAAATAATAATAAAAGACTTCCGTTTAAAGCAGGGTGGACTTAATTACAAACCCATGGATTTGGATTAATCCATTCCATATATTAGTACTTTTTTATATTTAATTTATGCCTCCATAAACCACTGAAAATTTAAATTAATTAAGAATTAAATTGTAATCATTTTCCCCACTATTAAACCTTTAATGGAGGACTTAGACTTGCTTTTAATTTATTTATTTTCAGCACAAGTTTCTTCTTTCATCATTAGTAAACCATTGGCTTTGAATGATTTAATATTATTATATAATTAATGTTATCAGAAATTACCTTGTAATTGTTGAGTTGAATTACTTTTTGACTACTACTGCTAATTAAAGATTAAACGTGTTTAAGGTTTAAAGCTATAGAGTCAAGACATTTTAGTCACTATTTCAACATTGATTTAGAGTTTTGTAGTTTCCTTCTTGTTTGAGACAGGTAGTTGCTAAGAAAAACATAATGGGTTGGGAATCCAACCATATAAGTGAGAACAGGAATGAAAAAGAGAATAAAGAAAAATTGGACATACAAATATTTATGTGAAAACATTCTTCTAAAAAAGATAAAAAAATTACGAGTAAAGTAGATTTTACTAAATGAGCAAACCATTTGAAAGAGTGCAATATGGAGATAACCAAAACAGAAAACCTTGAATCCTAAAAAGCAAAGCTCTTTGGATAAAACACAAAATTTCCTTAAACTCTCTCAAAAACTCTCTTAATCTTCTATTAATATTAATATGATGAAGATGTCAATTCTAGAGTTACAAAAGCCCTTTTATATGTTGAAATTCGTATGAGTATATAATTAAAATTGTAACACCCTAAACCCGATCCAAATTACCGGATCCGGATCTCGAATGTTACCACACACAAACACTTAGCAAAAATATTAAAACAATCAGCGTATAAAACCTCTAAATACAAATCTTATTTTATACAATCAAAGCTTTGTAAAAGACATTGTTTAATTAATACAATAAAATATCAAATTAGTTTTTAACGATATAGCTTAAAACTTTATGGAATACAGACTATTTATAGTGTAGTGTACATAACGTCATACTCATATAATGCCCTCTATATGCATAATATCGCTTCTTGAACAAATACTTTGGTATTGTCCAGCCTTGATCCCTCCTAGTGGACACATTCAGAGATTAGAGCCTGCATTAAAATGAACACATATAAGCTGTAATGAACTTAATGAGTACTAAAACAAGTTACCTTAAAACATGATGGTTACATTCCCATCTTAAAGGTTCCGAATTTCCCTTCCTATTGTTGAAGGATACTTTTCTACTATCGACATAAACAAAACTCCAATCTTCACACTCAACTAACCTATTCTCAATTCATTCATTTCTTTTCTGAACACAACATACTCCTCGGATGAGTATTTAAACAGAACCTACTTTCAGCGGATTCTGATTCAGGTGATGTTGAATATTTCATTAAGGATAATATGCTCATTGATAACATTCGTAGGAAACACTTATTCTATCTTATCTTTTAAAATGAACTTTCAAGTCAATTCTTCCTTTGATTGATTCCTATATTGGAATTAACAATTGACAGAACACCAGCCAATTCATATCTCTAAATCAACCCAATCTTCAACTTAATCTAATAACATTCTAGGTCATCTTAAGAAATTCCAAATAATCATATCACATATCCTAATAACATCAAATTTGAAGGACAACTTAAATTTCAGATAACCTCGGAACACACTCAGATTTGGCAAATACTATAGAACTTAATCATCTTAAACACATGGCGTTGACAAACTCAAGTTTGACAAACATTTACTACTTATAATTTCAAATATGCTAGATTTCTTGAACTGACGGACTAATATGGAAGATTCAGCTTTCAAATAACATTGTTAGAAACTATTTCAGAAGTTTCCTTTAAGTCATTTTCATAATCTATCATATAACTAGCCAAACAAAGATATCATCAAACTTACCAGATCATTTCATAGTGGTAGTTAATGGAGAAGTCTCAAAACTTACCCAAATCACAACACAAGAGAACTTGACTCAGAGTTCACCTCAAGGCATTACAGAATAAGTCATACAAATATGACACCACACAGGCCTCTTTGAATACAACATAAAAGCCTTACAGAATACACCACAAAGGTTATACAAAATACGCCACAAAGGCCAGAAAGAATACGCCACAAAGGCTATTTAGAATACGCCATAAAGGCTATTTAGAATATACCACAAATGCTATACAAAATATGCCACAAAGGTTTTGTTTGGATGCCACCAAGGCACCACATGAACTGTCATATTTGCGATATGGATTTCTCTAAACTCATCATCGCATGAGATTTACCCATTATCTCATGAGATTTTCCCATCATCGTCCTAGGACACGCAGAAACCCCAGTAGATAAATGTGGCTCATCCACCATTTCCAAAACATACCATGGCCATGGTCTTTCCTAAGACTTTTTCATACCAAAATTTTGTGTTTACTGTCTTGACGGACTTCATCGAATACCACTATAGTAAAAATCTCGTATTGTATATCATCCCTACACTCCGCCAACCCCCTCATATATCCAATCAGTTTAAATCATGCATCATTCACATATTACATAAATACACATTCATGCCATCTTTACTCATAACCACATCAAAATCATTTTCCATATTATGCTTATCACACATCTCACTTAAACTCATACATTTACTTTACAAGAATCACACATATGCATGCAACAGTCACTTAATAGCATATGTATGATACCATTCATCATCTTATTGATACAACACATCATATACCTCATTTGTAAGCATGTAGAATCTTACGATGCTTACACACATACACTCATCAGTTACCCAGGAAGACATCACATACAAATAACTATTGTAATTTAACATGCTTGAATCAAGTTAAAGACTCACCTAAAACTCACATTTACTTCAACTTAAAGTTTCTATTCCAATGATCCTACCTGAACCAGTAGCAACAACTGCTTAAAAGATCATGGAACTTCCATTAAAACACCATTTACAGATAGTTTAACACATCTCAATTTCAAACGACCCTCATATAGTGCCTCTTATTCATACCCTACTATTATTATACTAACATCCTTACTATTTCAAAATCATGACATGCAAAGTTATCAAACTTACTAGGAGGTTGAAACAACCACCGATTATCCCACAAACCTTAGCTTCTAGCTTAATGAAAAAGAAGAGAATATTTAATTTTTAGGAAAAAGAGTCCAAATTTTGGAATAGAAGGAAAGAAAACCATCTGAATGTTCATTTCTTACCATATATATAGCTAGTTCATCATAATGGATCTTGACACGTAGCAATATTTTACTGAAATTGTTTCTTTTGCTGCCCCTACCAAAATTTGAGGTAGGTAAAAGAAAATTCAGCTGTTTGACAATATGGAAAACAAGTCAAGACAAGAGTCAAATCAATATTGTTACCTCCCAACTAATCCTGTTACAAGAGCTAACTCGAATAATGCTTATACCAACTAGGTGTAACACCTCTAACCCGTCTCAGTCGCTGAATTTGGGTTACAGAGTATTACAATACAATTCAAAATATTTAAATGCAAATAGAAACAATTGTACAATTTGTCTTATAACATTCAATAAATCATATAAATTAAGGTAGAAATACATTTATAAAACTTAAATCGAGCCTACGGGGCCCTAAAAATAATTTGAAAACAATCCGGGCTCATTTTGAAACAAAACAAAAAATATAAGGAAATTTTGAAAATCTTTGAAAACAAGGGTCACATGGCTGTGTGGCTGTAACACCCCAAACCCAACCTGGATGTTATGGCCGAATCTGGCGATGCCACATTGAAGTATTTTTCGTAAAGTGTGATGTCGTTGAAAAACACTTTCCATGTTTACCTTTGTTGTGTTATCTAAATGATGATTTATAAAACGAGTCGTTGCGATCCAATCAAAAAGGTATTTACTTTAAAATCATTGCGTACTTGCATTTACTTTGTAAAAACATTGTTTCTCTTAAAAACTCGTGTTTTCCTATCACTAGCAGATATAAACCAAATCAAATAAAACCCCAAATTAAAGATCAAAAATTTAAAGAGGCCTTATTACATAAAAAATACCCAAACTAAAATTACTTATAAAAAATAAAGCAAATATGATAATAGATGCAGTTGTGTGGCCACCCTCGAGTCCCTCGCAGTACCAATCCGCCTACAACTAGGGATTACCTGCACAGATAAATAGAATGGTGAGTTTACGAAAACTCAGTGTGTAATCCCATATAAGCAAACAGTTAGAAAACAAGCACAGTCTAGGCCTAAGCCATTTTTAGTAACAGTGACAATATCAGTTTGAGCTTTAGCCTATCTCAATACAGAAACAATCATGTGTTTGGGCCTTAGCCCATTGTAGTAATGTGAAGCATGATGAAGTAATGGTAAAGCGGTGTAGTGTGAATAAACAATGCGAATAAGAAGCATATATGCAAGTCCTACCCATCCAGCCTCTACACTCCATCTCCGTCCAACTCAACACTTCATGTGGGGATAAAATCAACCCACCCATCCCTACACTCCAAGTAGCACCGGTTGCGGCACTAAATAGTATTTGCAGCAGAGCTGCCAGTACAGTACACTTTCTCTAATCATATAAAAACCCACCCCCATGCAACGCATCATGCCACATGTCATGTCATATCATAATATTATACATGTACTCAAGGCAGTTACAATAGCATGCTAAAATATAAACATATATCACATAGGGACAAAACAGTCATTTTACCACATAAGGGCAAAACAATCATTTTACCACATAAGGGCAAAACAGTCATTTTATCAATTAGGGGAAAAATAGTCATTTTATCAAATTGGGGTCTTAGTATACTTACCGACCCAACAGTAGGTCCACAGTCATCTCGAACGACCCGTGCAACCTTAACAGTCCAACAGTAAAAATGGGCCCAAGGCCCGTAATACAGCCCATGTGGGCCCACACACCTGTGTGGCCCACGAAACCCAGAAATGGCCTTGGCCATGTGGGATACACAGCCTGGTCCAATATTCTCCACACATCCATGTGATTCACCCGTGTGGGGCCCACAGACTCGTAGGGCCCACACGGCCTATTTCGGCCTAACATGGCCCAAAAATGACCTAATCCCATAAAATCGCTCATGGTGGCCTCTACGATTAAACACCCAGGTTTATGCGTTCGGGTTACCATACGAGCGAGCGCACGCCCGTGTGGCCTCAATAGTCACAGTTTTCAGCTTTTGCCGATTTATACTTTGGGTAATGTTTACACATCTTGCTTGCGTGAGGGCGCAAATAATCCACAAGCGCTCCAATCCCTAGATTCAAACACGATAAACTATTAGCCCTTTGATCAATAGGATTAAACAATCCTTATAATACTTATCCAAGTTATGACTTAATACTTGCCTTGGTCGAACAATTGAGACTTTGAATACTTCACCCAATGCAGAAGACTGATTACAAGTCCTTAAAGGTCACTTGTATTTCAACCGAAACTTATTAACCTTAATCATATTACTCGCACAACAGTTTGAACAAAGCGTAAACCGCTTACAAAAAATGTAAATCGATTATAAAAAAAGGAAGTAATCGGTCTATCTCCACAACGATCACCTTATGCGACAGAGGCAGAGGCTTAGCACAAATCGCCCCTAGCAATTATCGTTAGCAAAGAATACATTAGATGGAAACTATTAACATGGCAGAAAAAGCAAAAGGAAAAGAATAACTATGCACTCTCAAACCTGATTGGTCAAATAATAATAGCCAAACTGACAGGATGTAGGTGAAGTATTCGGCCAAACCACCCAGTGAAAAGGTAAGGAATTGAGAGAGAGCAGAGACAAGAAAAGAAGAAGAAGTATAAGGTCAACACAAAACTGGTTGAAGGAGGGGAGAAAGCCAAAGCAACAATATGCAAAAGAGGGAAACTGATGGACTCAAGAGAATTGAGAGAGAGACAGAAAGTATTCAGCCAATAGGATAAGAAAAGAAGAATGAAATGAAAAGTAAGATACCCCAAAATGCTAACCCGAAATAAGCCAAAAGAAAAAAGAGACACGACCAATTCAGCACAACACCTCCTTCCCCCCAACTCCCCCATGATTTTCTCCTAAAATCTCTCCTCAACTCACTCAAACCGATTCCTTAACAACTCAACCACTTAATTTGAAATTCATTCAAACTTTTTAGTGTTTCGGTCAACTCACAACTCTCCCATGGCACAGTAGCAAAATAAAACACCCTACTACCCCCACCAAGATTCGAACCTCATCCTCAAGCATAGATAACACGCCACTTACCCCCTAGACCAGTAGGCCCTTTTCTGTTATGTTTTACCTATTTTTATCCAAATGCCTACTAACTAGAGACAGGGTTTATTCCTTAAAAACAAAATTTTTGCACATGCCCAGGCTTGAACCCAAGACTTCTCAAACACACCCAGAGCTCATAACTACTAAAGCAGACATGTATTTGTGTCACTTTCTTGCACAACTATACCCTTATGTGTAGCCTCCTAACTGTTCCCACGCTCAAGACTTAATATTTCTAGGCTCAAATTCAGGGTGTTATAGTGGGTAGGCCATGTAACAGAGCCCAGACCATGTGGTTTAGAAAATGGCCAAGTGGCTACTCCACACACCCATATATGCAGATCGTGTAACTAATTGTGCCCGTGTAAAATAAGGTCACACAGCCATGTTGCCAGACCATGTAACTTTCTGTGCCGGTGTGGACAAATCTGCACTGAAAACAAATAAGGCATACAGTCCTGTGACAGCCCATGTCCCAGGCCGTATATAGCTTAAAAAGTTTGCAAAACAAGGCTCATTTTCTTCCAAAACTTATGTATCAAGCCAAATCAAAGCCAACCAATTCCATATAATAAAAACACATTTAACAAAACAAGCATAAAATATGTCAAAACATTCATCCTAAGTGCCTAACCAATGTATCCTCATTGACACCGCAATTCAAATACCTAAACAATCCAAAATTAAAGCTATGTTATCATGTCACTATCATATATCACTCGGTTACACTTAAGGTTATAAACTACCTTACATTCAAGTCAAAACTTACGATTACTCAACTCATCCATTCACATTCAAATTTACCATAACATAACCACCAATATAAGGTTTATACCAAATGACCAAATAACATAACAATACCATAACCACACAATGTCTAAAACATGATTACTTATAGCTATTACAAAACATAAACATCATTTCATCATTTTAACCATTACCACAAATATGGCATAATTAAAACTTATACCATTTCACCTATTACATGCTATATAAGCCAAAAATAAACATCCAAAAACTACTGAAAGATATCCGGATAATGTGATTCTTTGAGTCGATCCAATCACCTGTCTCCACAACAATATATTTACAAAGAAATAAGAGAAAAGACATGAGTAAGCTTATTTGAGCTTAGTAAGTTTGACGGTTAAAACAATAAACTTGCCGAATAAGCATATCAATTACAGAATACAGAAAATAAACCAAAATCTAGTCAATCACAATCAAGTCACAGGTGAGCTTTATACTTAAATGCAAATGATACAATCCAATCAATTACATTATACCATTGAATATATGCTCGATGAATGTTATAACAGATTTGGGTACATGGTTAACAATCCAGAACCCACCAAATTGCTCAAATGAGCTAATCCTTCGAGAACACACCTGGGCACCAAGTGCCAAGCACGTAGGCTAAAATCCCTCCAAAACACACCTCGGCACTAAGTGCCAAGCCTAAAGGCTTTACATTGCCCCCGGAAACGCACCTGAATCACTGTAATATAACATGATAGTCCACAACAAATGTTGAGCTTCGGTATATTCAGTAAACAAGAATAAATCAAAAATCATCATCTCCACACCAATCAACACCGTACATCGCGCGATATAACCTATTGGCGTGCCAATTGTATCCTATCCTACGTTCATCAGCTCAAGTAAATGTAGAACACCAATGATCCATTTAATTACATTCTCAACTCACATTCATTACTTCTATTTAACAAATTCAAGATATTCAACAATCTAAATTCACAAATAATGTAAGATTTAAATTTATACAAAATTAAACCGTACTAACTTACCAAGGCTAAACTGTAGAAATAATAAAAGTTCAGGAACTAGTCAGCAACCTTTCCTTTTCCACAATTATCAACTTGTTCTAGATCTATAAAGTAGTTTATTTCAATTTATTAGCTTCAATTTTATAATTTATTCAATTTAACTCATATGTCATTTTTATTAATAAATTTTCACAAATCTGCAAATTTTTTTCATATTATTCAATTTAATCCCTAAAACCGAAACAAGCTTATTTCTACAATTAAAATCTATATCCATGTAGCTGAATTTTAAACCATCTTATTACAACCCTTAAATTTCAAATATTCACAATAAAACCAAGCAAACTCAACATTTTACCTATTTAGTCCCTAAACTCAAAATTACAAAAAAAAATCACTTTACAAATTAGCTATATCTAACAATCAAGCTTCCAATAAAACCTACTAACATCAAAATCATTAAAAATCATCAATGGCATATTCTCTATACTTTGATAATTTCACAAATTAGCCCCCTAACTAGCTAGATTTCATTACAATTAGCTTAAAACTTAAAAATTATGAAAAATGAACTAAGAAATACTTACATTCACCATGAAATAGCCAAAACAAAAGCTCCAAGGCTTAGAAATAGAGTTTTTCAGTTGTAGATAGAAGAGAATGAAGATGATGAATACTTAATTCTTTTGTTTTTATTATAATATTAACTTTATTAACTAATTTACCATATAAAATATATAAAATTCAAATAAAATGATGCTTACGGTCCACTATATCCAAATATGGTCAAATTACCATTTAAAACCATACAGATATATTTTCTAATCCATTTGACCCAAAATGACAATAAACATTGACTTTTACGCTTTTTTTTATAATTTAGTCCTTTTTAACTATTTAACGATATATTTTGTTTAGCATATAGATTTTCAAATATATTCGTGAAAATGTGTCTTCTTACTCTATTGGTATATAACGATATATTCAATTTTCGATTTAAGTATTTCTTTAGGCGACATTTGTATTTGCATG
This sequence comes from Gossypium longicalyx, assembly GCA_025698465.1. Lineage (NCBI taxonomy): Eukaryota > Viridiplantae > Streptophyta > Magnoliopsida > Malvales > Malvaceae > Gossypium > Gossypium longicalyx. The sequence continues at coordinate 5,874,354 of CM046999.1, read as the reverse complement.
TACATTTGCATTAGTTTCATGCTTGAGGACAAGCATGGTTCAAGTGGAGGGGGAGAATTTGATAAGTGTGTAATTTCTTAATTTATTTGTGATATTTCTCTCCTTGAATCATGATATTATACTTATATTTTATTTATTACGTATTTAGGGAATATTTGGAGAAAATGAGCTTAAAGTTTATTTTTGTTAAGTTTTAGCTAATTAGACTTCAATACAGCACAACTTTAATATTTTGATCATAATTTGAGCTGCAAACCTCTATTTTAGGCCCATAATATATTGATTCGAATGGAATTAAAAGGTTTAACTAAAGCTATTTGAAGACACAAGCCCAAAAAATGTCGAATGGGTTTGTTTCATCAACCAAAAAAAGTCAGATTTGGATAAAGGTTGATTAGCGAACTTGACCCCGGAAGATTTAGGTTTTGGGATTTTGTTTTTTTCTTCCCCCTCCCCCTTTACTCTTAGGCTTAATAGAGATTTAACTTTTCTAACCTTTTTTGAATAATCCCATACTGATATTCAACGTACTTCTCATTTGCTAAAATCACATCTTCATCTAACAAAGGGCTAGAGTTCTATATACCACACGTCGCCCGCCCACCAAAGAAATTATCCTCTACCTCGTCGAGTTGAGTGGAGTCTCAGCATCAACTTTTGCCTCCCCAAACTCCCTCTCACCCAACTGTACTAATATTGCATTGTTATCATAAATAGAACCTATAATAGTTGGTTGATCGACAGATTCAATACAAGTTTCTTTAACAGGGGAGCAATTGCCTTCGGCCAATTGGGTTAAAGAGTCTAACTAGGCTTCGACCATAATAAACCAGTGAAACAAACCCAAACAAACTCACGAGTCCTTGATTGTTGCAATAATAAGCAAGTGATTAAGGTTGAACATGAGGCTCATGGAGTTGACACACCTCTACATGCAAAGAAGATAGAATTTCTAATGCGTAGAGAAACTTGTCTTAGTTAGTCCACAAACACACATTTATCATTGATATAAACCAAATAAACAAAAACAACTACAAGCCAAATATTAATTATATACTATTCCATGTATACATTACAAGAAAGAACAAAAAGAAAACCATTACACACTATTTTTAATACAGAGAAATTAAAAAGCATCAAATTGATGAACACACTTTTGAAATTTATTTATTAAGAACTTTTCACATGTAGGAGAGATCACTTGCAGTTGTAGTTCTGACCAGACCTGACAATAACACAATCAGATAAAACTCGTTATTTATTTAATCAACTTGATCTACCATTAAAACATGCTGATTGAGTTTTAATGGGTTGAAAAGAAAAAGTAAATTTAGCAAAGCAATTTACCTTCTTCAACTTCTTGGAAGAGCTTTGATTTTTTTCATCAACCTTGCTTTCATCAGAATAAATGATACATAAAGCCAATCCTTCGTATTATCCAAAAAGCGATAATATGAATGCCTCCATGAACGCTTGAAGAACACAACACTGCAAAATCCCCAAAAACCCACAGCAAATCCAAGTTCCGTGCCGGTGTAAAACCATTTCATGAACCCATTAGAATCTTCTTCACCTTCTCTTGTATGTTCAACTTGTGGTGGCTCGACCATTGAGCAATACGGTGAAACTGGTGGACCACAAAGTCCTTGATTATGGGAATATGATGAAGGATCAAAGAGCTGTAGTTGTCTACCTGTTGGTACTTTTCCAGACAAGTAATTATAGGACAAATCCAAGGTACTCAGAAATGTTAACTCTGACAAGCCTGTTGGGATGTTGCTTGAAAATTTGTTTCTTGAAAGATCAAGCACTTCTAGTTGTCTTAGCTGCCCAATCTTTTGAGGGATTTTTCCGATAAAAGAGTTTCTTGACAAATTCAATGCAACCAGTTGTTGAAGATTAGTTAGTTCTTCAGGAACCTCTCCTGTTAATTTGTTGCAAGAGAGATCAATGGCAATTAACAGCCGAAGAATTTTGCATACCTTTGCTTTGTTCCTTTCCATGTAAGCAATGCCTCATCAGCATACTTGGGATCAAAGGGAATTACAAAAAACTTTCTGAATGGATGCTCAATCCTTTGATCTAAACTCTGTTTTTCAGCCATGGAAGTGAAATTATTGAGACATGGTGGAATGGAACCAGAGATATTATTTATAGAGAGGTCCAAGATCTGCACATACTTTAATCCACAAAGTTGATGGGGTAAAATTCCTTTAAACTGATTCCTTTGAAAGCTAAGACAAACCAATGATGATAAAGTTTGGCCGATCCACTTAGGTATTTCACCTGATAATTCATTATCACTCAAGTCCAGAAACTTTAACATTTTACAATTGTGTAAAGATGAAGGTAATTCTCCTGAGAATTTATTACCACGTAAACTGAGCATTTCAAGAGAATCCAATGATCCTAAGGAGCTTGGAATTGGGCCTGACAAACTGTTGTCAGCTAAATTCAAAACTTTCAATCTCTCGAATTCTGCAATACAACCAGGGACCTCGCTAGAAAATAGATTATATGAAAGATCGAGCACATACAAACTCCATTTTTCGATAATATTGCAAATTGTTGAGACTGAACCAGTAAACTTGTTTTTAGAAAGGTTTAAGGACCACAAAGAATACAAAGCAACTGGCAATGGACCTGAGAAATTATTAGAACTTAGATCTAAATGCCTTTTGTAAAGAAGTTCATTTGGCAAAGTACCATTGATCTGATTGAAAGACATGTTTAAGTACACTAAACTATCAAATGAGTTCCAGAACCAATAGGGAAGAGAATCCGAAATTTCTGAAGCAGAAATATCAAGGAATACAAGTGCAAGTCCGAAGCCAAATTGGGAAACGAGGCCCTATCTTGCAAGAGCAAAGCAGCATAAAGCCTAGTTGAAAAGCAGGGCTCCATCCTGAGCTTATTTTCAAAGTCAAATAGGTGTAGGATAAGTCCAAACTACGTAACTCGGTAAGATTTGAGAAATGAGCTTCGGAAATCACAACATTATCAAAAGCATTCCCTGCAAGCCGTAAGACTTTGAGGTTTGGTAGTTGCCCCATGCTTTCCTTTATGGTTCCATTTAAAAGGTTGTACCCAAGATCTAGTACTGACAAGGATGGTAGTTTTGTGATTTCATTGAGAACAGAGTTGCCTTTGAGTTGATTATAAGCTAAACTCAACTCTCTCAACGAGTAGCTTGTGCATGATAAAGATGTGTTCTGAACTATTCCAAAGGTACTAAGATGGTTGGACTGCATGTCTAAAAATGCCAAAGAACACATATTCCCAAAAGATTTGAATATCTCACCTTCAAGCTGATTATGGCTTAGATAAAGTTCTTGCATGGTAATCATGTTCCCAAAAGCTTCTGGGATTGGACCTTTCAACTGGTTCATTGAGAGGTCAAGGGAAACAAGGTTGCTACTAACATTAAACAACCATGGGTATACGGAAGAAGAAGTGAGACTATTACTGGAGAGATCGAGAGAGGTGAGAGATGTAGAAAAGTTGGTAAAGGAAAAAGATGAAGGAGAGATGCTTGGAAGATCACAATGACTCAGAGATAGTTCTTCAAGGAAAGGAAGCTTATTAATTACTTGGGACCAATCATTGGCACTGCTTAGGCTAACGAAACTGAGGTCCAGCTCTCTTATAAAAGATAGATGGGAAAGCCACTCAAGCTTTCCAACAGTAAACGTATTTACTATATTATGGCGATAAAACAGGCCTTCACCATTGCCACCCAATTTAAAAGTCTCCAACATGGAAAGGTTTCCTAAGTTAGAAGGAATTGGCCCTCCAAAATTAGCATTAGAGAGATCCAGGGATCTTAGTATTTTCAAAGAACCAAAAAACTCAGGGATGACACTTCCATTAAAATCATTATAGCTGAGATCTAAAAGACGCAAGTGGTGTAGTTTAAGCAATGAAGAGCTAATTGTACCTGCTACATCCTTGAATTTGCTTCTAAAATCGAGTTTTTCCACGTACCCTGTAAGGTTATTGCAACTGACACCCACCCAAACACAGCACTCCTCACTTTTCCATGAAGAAAGGACGTCATTGCCCGACGAATCCACAGCTTGAAGGCTTTGCTTAAATTCAAGGAGCGTCTTTCTCTCGCTCTCTTTGCACAATGTCACATTAGCTTCGGTGCATTTCTCCTGAAGATGAAGAAGACAAAATATTGCAAAATGTAAAAGTAGAAGTTTATGAGACCTCTTACTTGACATCACAATCTTCACCCAATGAAGTGGCTTTGAAACAAATGAGATTTGTGTTTTCTTCTTTTAATCTGGGAATGCTTTGAAAGCACAGGCAAAGCCCTCCTTAAAAGGACCCAAGTTGTGTGGAACATGAGCATTCCAATTATATGGATATATTTGATTATTTAACATTATTATTTATTATGGATAAAACAAAGTAGAAAGTGATTGGAAGGGATGTATGTTCCACCGACCATTTAGGGGTATAAAGTTGAAGAAATTTGGTTTAAGAACCAAGAGAAGCTGCGTGGCAAAGGAATAAACGAAGTCGGAATTATGCAATGAGGTCTTTCAACAAAGTACAAAACACGTCGCAGGGCCACATGCGGTTGTCCAGTACTATCACATCAATAAAAAATTAACAGCATTAAATTTTAATATTAATATAATAGATTGAAAAAATTTCGGAGTACTAATTTGAGATAAAAAATTATAAATATTAATTTAGAAGAAATAGATAAATTCAGATATTTTATATTTATTTTTTAAATTATTTGAATTAATAAGTTTATTTAAGAATTTGAATCCATTTATTATGTTAAAATTATATTAATGCTATTCTCCAAATTTTAATTCGAATTAAATATTATTATTTTTGTAATATATGAATTCGTAAAAAGGTTAAATTTAAAATTTTAATAATTTTTCGAACATTTGAATTAAAAAAATCTCAATGAGCTAAAATTAAATTTTTAAAAATAATATAAAATGGAACAAAATATATTAAGTTTTCTAATAATATATTAATTATCTAAAATATAAATATATATACATATAATATAAATAATTCAAAATTGGAAAATTTATAAAAATCTAAATAAAAACTCTAAAAACTAAAATATAAATTCTTAAATTTTAGAAAATTCAAAATATATAAACTAAAAAATAAAAATTATAAAAAATAGATACTTTAAGAAATTAAAATATATAATAAAAGAATATATATAAATTTTTAAAAATTCAACCAACAAGTAGTTAGAAGAAGTGGGAGTAGACTTCTTCCCTAGATATTTGGACCAAGTTTGAATTTTGGAATCAACATTCTTAAAATCAACTTGGTAGTCCCCATTCTTAGATTCGATTAAGATTGCATTGTTGAATTTGGAAGTTATATATTTGATTAATCAAGCATTGATCGACATTGACCATCATTGACCTAGGACCAACCAAGCATTGGTGACCAGGACAATGCCAATCAAATTTGAATTTGAATTTTTTCTAAATATATATTAAATTGTTCAGAATTTTTTATTGTATATAATTTACATATTAGAAAAAGAAATTTTATATAATTTAACATTTAACATCAACAGACACAAAGTTGAAATCTATAGTTAAAATTATGAGGTAGAGATTGTGAGTCTATGTTCATATGTAGTTGATGTTGATACATAGGATCATCTTTAAAGTTAATTGAATGTGTTTATACTCTATGCTGTGAGTTAAGTATGACTCTTATTTTTGTAAGTAGTCTCTTTTACAATTTTAAAAAACACACCCAGTAGAAATTAGAACTCATAACACATTTAGAGAATTTTGTGTTTACATTTTGAGGGTTCTTTGTTTTCGAATTTTCGGGGTTTAATTTTTATATGTATCTTTTGTCAGGGGTGAAATCAGGGGGGCTGGCATATGCCCCGGTCCTCCCTAAAATGTAAAATTATTATTTTGGCCATTAAATTTTTTTTTAAATTTTAAATTAGTAAAGGTAAAATTGCACTTTGGCCTCCCTAAAATTATAAAAATTTGATTTAATCATTTACAAATTATAAAGATATAAACTATAAAAAATTAAAATTCCATCCAGCCTCCCCTAAAAAAGTTTTCTGGCTTCGCCCCTGCCTTTTGTACTCTTCGTTCTTTTGTCATTATAGTAAAATTATTTTTGCTTGTAATTTTTTATCATGTTTGGAGGAGGTTTTTCCACATTAAATTTTTGTGTTCAATTTCTTAATTTATTTCGCTATTTTTTTACTTGTTACTTAATCGGTCCATCCCAACAGCGTGATATCATAAGGTGTTTCAATGGCGGCCATGTGAAGCCAAATCACAATTAGTGCATCAGCCATTGATAATTGGAATTGTATCAGCATAAAAAAGTTGAAATTTTCGAAAAAGTGAGAACATTAGAATTGCTTACACATAATATATCAAAGATAAATAATTGGGGAAGAATAAAACGTTGAGTCAACGTAGACCTAAACCCTGCATGCAAAGGCAGTCTAAAGTCAAGAAACCAGGCCATCCAGTTTACAGACCCCACATGTCGACAGATTATCTAGTTTACATTTGATCTCTCTAGATTCACATTCTCAACATTGACAGTGGCGGCCTCAACGTTCTCACTAATATTGTATTCAAAGCAAGCTATTTCCATGATTCTAAGAGCTTGTTTGCCCACATCCCTGCATTGAATCATGCATACGGTAGAAGAGGGTTTTAACCTTTGATATACTTAGAAAGGGTCCACTGGTTCTGTGATTAGATATGAATATGGATAAGGCAAACAAAAGTCCTAGAAATAGGCTCTTTACCATCTTGTGATGTGGATCCAAATACCTATCAAGTAATTAACTTAATTTGATCATGTCTCAAAACACAAAAGGTCGAATTCACAAATGGAGAAGGTGCTGAGCTCCATTGGGTTAAAATAGGAAAACAATTTTATTAATTTGCAAACATATTCATGACTAAAGTTTATATTGCGTATCATCCGGTTATTTGTCATCCAATCTGTAAACTAGCTTCTTTCCAACATGAATGATGAATGATGTTGGATGTTTTGTTGTTTGTTTATTTGGGTGTTTTGTAATTTTGACTGAAAATGTGGTTGGTTTTTCCTAATATCATGTATGCATATTGACTGAGCAAAAAAAGAAAACATCATTCAGTATATCAGTATAGGATATACATCATTACATGGCTAGCACTTAAATTTTTATTTTTATTTTTTTACATTTCTAGTGCCAGCCATCAGTGTACCAAAGTAAAAAAAAAATTTGTATTGAGACACAAAAAGATAATTGGTGCCGGCCATCTACTGACCAGCACCCAAAAAAAATTCACCTCTGGTGCTAGCCATTACATGGCCAACACCCAAATTCTTTTTTATTATTTAAATACTGGAATTTTTATATATCAGTATGATACGATTTTTTAAAAAATACCCTGGTGTTGGCCATTGGGTTCCCAAAGTCAAAAACTTTAATTTTTTTAAGGTCTGACACAATTATCAGCCAATCATAAGGTCAAAATACTAGGTAGTACCGACTATTGGGTTCCCAAAACCCCATTCTACTATTCATTTCAGGTCATTTTTGTAAATATTAAAAATTTTAGGGTTAGAATGGTAAAATAGTCGGAAGAAGATGAGCATTTTTTTTAATTAAGAGGAAATTGCCTTTTAAAAACTCTCAATTTTCTCTTATTTTTCAAATCAATTAATTTTTGGGCCACTTATATTTCCAAACCCAAACCCTAAAACCCAATTTAACCCCAACCCAACTAACCATTTTCCAACCCATCAGCTAACCCAAACTAGCCTAACCTAAATTACCCTCAGCCCAATAACCTAAACCAACCCCTACCTAACAGACCCACGAACCTAACTAAACTAACAGCCCACTAAACAAATAACCCAACCCAGAAGCCCAAAACCCCAAATTCTGACTTAGGGTTTCAGAAACTAGCCACCTACCCCCCACTTGCGCCACCAACCCTCTGACAGCCCCATGCCCCTGACTGCCGGCCACCTGCTCCACCAGCACCGCCTATCCCCTGCAAAGACAAGACAGAAGACATGACAGAAACAATAAAAGGGGATGTAAAAGGGCTATAAAACCCGATTCAAAAAATAGTGTAAGGGTTCGGATTTTTTTTAGGCAGAAAGAATAAGAAACATACTGAACCTTTGAGCAAAACATAGCAATTTTATCAGCCAAAGAACAAGAATAATATTAAATCAGAGAACCCAATATCAAAAATCGAAGAGAAAAGACTCGAGGTGATTTATTTACTTTCATTATTTTATTTTTATTTTTATTTTTATTTTTTCTTTTTTATTCTACTGATATATATATACACTTATCATAAATATAAAAAAGAGAAATAAAAATATATACGAAAAAAATAAAAAAAAAAGAATAAATTTTTACCTTTTCCGGCCATCAGCGTGGCGTGCGATGGTCGGTGTGAGGCCAAGTGCCCCCCCCCCCGGAAATCGCTCTCGCCCCCCTCTCCCCTCTCCCCTCTCTTTTTTTTTTTCTTTCCCAGCTCCCAAATGATTTTTTTCTGATTTTTGGGCTATTTATAGCCTCTAAAAACGGCGCCGTTTTGGCCTTAAAGCTCAGGGCATAAAACGACGTCATTTTGCCCTGGGTCGGGTTGACCCGACCCGCTCCGACTAAGATCCGCGTGTTCTTTTAAGGGAGGGGCTATTTGTGCAATCGGCCCTTCCGCTTTCTCAGGCATTTACAATCAAGTTTTTCGCTACTTCAATTTTGGCCCAAAATTTGTTGTGCTTTGCAATTTCGTCCCCATGTACACGCTGCGTTTTGATGAGAAGGAATATTTACTGTTTTGGTCCTCCTAAGTTACGCGCGCATTGCATTTTAATCCTTTTTCCTTTATTTTTTTTAAAATTCGCCCCAAAACTTCATTTTTAATTCAATTTTATCCTTTTTTACTGTTTTTCGTTATTTTATTGTAACTTTGATATTAAATACATTATTATATCTTATTACTATTATATTTATTAGTATTAATATTATATTCACCTAATATTTATGTATATATTATATAGTATTATTAAATTTTTTATATATATATTATGTGTATATATATATTATGTACATATTTTAATATTATTATGTATTTTTACGTGTATACTTATGTAATATTGTTAATATTTTTTTATTTTATTTTTTATATTTTTATTTTTAATATGTGTAAACTATGTAAATATATCAACACCTTCTTTTGTATATAATTTTATTTACATATATATATCTTCTTAATATTATATCTTTATATATGTCATGCATACATTTCTAATGCTATATTATATTTTCATATATATTATGTAGTTACTTTAATATCATAGTTATATATTTTTATACGATCTTATGTACATATATTTACATGCATATATTTTCTTTTATATTATGTATATATAATTTTTTTACATTATATATGTATATATATATATATGTTTTAATATTATATATTATTATATATATTTTTAGTATATATATTTGTGAAGAATCATCAATAGTTTTTATATATATTATTATTTTTAATATGTATATATATTATGTATATATGTTAATATTACATTATATAAATATTTTCATATTATGTATATATTTGTAATATTCCTAGTTATATTCGATATACTATTCCCATGTATATATTTTGTCCTTACTTATTGTCATTAATCTTAGTACCAATTTTATTATGTATGTACGTTTAGTATATATATAGATGTATATTTACGTGATAGGATTTATATATATATATATATATATATATATATATATATATGTATATATTATGTAAATATTTTGATGTTATATTATATATGCACTTTTTATATATTATGTATATATATTTTTTCAATATGATTAGTCTTTTTAAATATATATTATTCTATGTACATAGTCCCATATCACTTTATATATTCTTAAATACTATGGCATGTATAGGCATATTTTTATTACCATATTGTGTGCATATTATTATTACATTTATTTCATTCCTACTATATTTATTATTAATATTAGTACATATATTCTATCATTTTTGCATACATTTTTATATAAGTATTATTTTTATATGTCCTTATAGTTATTACTATACTTATTATTTTATTCTAATATTATTATGTATTTATTTTAAAATATATACGCGTATTTATATAGTATTATCAATGTATATAATTTTCTTATGCTATTAGTATTTTTAATATTATGTTTACGTTACTTCGTTTGTTATTATTATATGTTTATATATATTTATTGTTTTTATTTCGTGTTTGATACTATTATCACGTTTGTAATAGGCCTATTTCGCCCGGGCCCATTAAAATAAAAAATAGAAATTAAAAAAAACAAAAATAAAATAAAAGACACACAAATAAAAATCCAAATTCTAGTGTCCGGTTACAAATGTTTGGGCCAAAAATCTTAACCCTTTAATACAGACCTAACCCGATCACATAATTCAAAAGGTTATATGAAAATCCCTAGCCCGAATAGCCCAAATTCAAAAGAATTCCAGCAGCCAAGCACCGAAGCTTACGGGACATGCGGAAAGCGATGCCATGGGTCAGGTCTCACGAGTGGATTCCTCGTACGGCTCCTTTCACGCGTACCTCTCCCCGCTCCTCCGTACGGATGACTCTGCGAAGAACACACGAGAAGGAGGCTAACAGAGTACAACAAATGACAGCAAATAAAATGCATTTTTATTATTTATTTATTTACTCTGTAAATCGGCTATAAAAAGCCAGTGGTATGTACCTGCAACTTTACGCACACTACGCATATTAATCAAAAAGGAAATCAGTCAAAGTTCAAGGTGATTTCTGATTCGAGTTTCTTTAAGTTTTTTTTTCCTTTATTTCTTTTTCAATTTGTTTTTTAGAATACATCATTATTGCATTTTGTTTTTAAAAAAAATAAAGAAAAACAAAGGAAATGAGCAATTCCGTGCGAGTACGCCAAGGATCTTCTCTTTGCTTTGTTGGAATTGAAGTTGAAGGAAGATCAAGGCTGAAATGGTTCTTCAAAGACTACAAAGGCTACAAAGAAAAGTCAGCAGTTAAGGGACGATTTGGGGGTTTGCTAAAAGCAAAGGGAAAGGAGAAAGGGGACGATACCTTGTGATTTGGCCATAGGTTCACTCTTGCTTCGTCAAAATCGAAGTTTAAGGGGATCTTGAGGCTAAAAAACACCCTTCAAGGCTTGAATGAACCGATCGTTGTTCATGGAGGTTGATTGGAGTTTGAATGAAGGGATTTTGGGAACGGTTGAGGGAGAAACAAAGGGGCTGGAGATGAGGATCGGCCAAAAGAGGAGAAAAGCATGGGGAAATAAAAAGGGACTAGGGTTATTTTAAAAGTGGCAGATTGTTTTCTTTATTTTTTTGAAAGGAAATATTTGGTTTTATAAAAGTTAAGAAACAACACCGTTTCAAAAGGGAAATGTTTGGTTATTTATTGTAGATGGTCAATTTGCTCGATTGGTCCCCTCCTTTCGCGTTAGCCCGCGATCAAGCCTACTTCAGATTTCTTTGTTTTTTTTAATTTTGCCCTCAGAATTTGTGTGCCAATTCAATTGGATCCGCACTTAAGCATTGCATTTTGATATTCGGATTATTTACATTTTCAATCCTCGTACGTTCACACGCATTGCATTTTGACCCTTATTTTTGTGTTTTAATGATCTATTTTTATTTATTAATTGCCCCCTTTCAATTTGATCTTATCTCATTTAAGTTTTATTTCAATTTGTATGTTTCATTACTATTTTTTTTTTAAATTCACTTTAACATTCATCTCTCAATTTTTTTTTTATATGTACATTTTGAATTGTCTTAGTAAGTTTTTTTTTTTCCTCTTTTCAAAATTTTTTTTAAATTCCTTTTTATATTATATCATTATAACATTTTGCATAATATTTTATACGTTATTATATAAATATTTTTTGATGAAGTTGATTTTATTCTGTGTGTATTATTAGTATTATGTTATTTGACACGTATAATTTCTTTTAGATCTATTCACATTTTTTATTATATATTTTTATTATTTAAAGGAAAAATCCCACATATTTAATATATTATTTAAGTTATCATTAAGCATATATTTTTGGTATTTATATTTAATTTAAATACATTATTAAAACCATGATATTTTTAAATATATAGTTTTTTAAGTTTGTAGCTAATTATTTTTATTAAATGCATAGTATGTGATGAAATTAACTTAATTTTACAATGTGATGAAATTAACTTAATTTTACAATTCATATTTTTATTTCATGATATTCTAACATTTAGTTATTTCTAAAATATATGTATATAACCCATATTAAATTATTTTATTATAGTCTACATTATTGATTTCGAATTAATATTTCTTTTACGTGTATATATATATATTCTTTAAAATTATTCATGTGTATAATGCGTTTCTTTTAAGAACTATATTTTAAGTCGTACCATTTATTTATTGTATATACTTTCATGTTATCCTTATGTATGCATTATTTATGTGTTCCATCAATTCAAATCGTTTTGCTACATGTAAAATTATGTTATATATTATTTGTTTTAAAATTTCCTTTATAAGTATAGTTTTATAAATATACATCACTAAATTTATATATTTTGTAAATATTAGTTTTATCTTTTGTATATGATCTTGTTTTTTTCTTTTAAAATTTTGTTATATATATAATTTATATATATATATATATTATACATTATTAACTTCATTTTTTTCACAAATAATTATTCCCAAATTTACAGTATATACATATTTTATGAGTTTATTGTGTATGTTATATTATATCATGTATTGTTATCCCTTCATATTTAATACATTATTTAAGTTATCATGTGAATTATCAATTTTTTAATGAATTTGTTTTTTAAGTATTTCATATATAATTTGATATGACCTTTGTATTTTTATCATAATTATTTTCAATAAACATGTTTTTAAGCAAATTTCTAAATTTTTATTATTCAAAAATTCAGAAATAAGGCAATATTCAATATTTGGGGAATTCGGAAAATGGTACTCAATCGTACTGGGTATGATTTTTCGGCGAACTAAATATTTGAATAACCTTTTTTAGTGTACAATTTTTCAAAAGTCAAAAATCAATTGTCTTTAAAGGTATAAAGGATCGTATCCAATCGTACTGGGTATGATACTCCATATCTTTGAAATGAGAGATTTGTGACTACTAATTTAAACTATTTCAAACATTTTAAAGAATCATGCTTTAAAAGATCTTTCTTCTTAAAAACTTTTGATATAAGGACAGCATCAAATCAATTTGGTACCAATTTTTGGGCGTAGTGAGGGTGCTAACCCTTCCTCATACGTAACCGACTCCCGAACCCATTTTTCTTTATTTTACCTAAACCAAATTTATTTTTCATTGAATAAAGCGTTTTAATAGGTGGTCCAATCACACCTAAATCAAGAGATTGGTGGCGACTCCACACTTTGTTTTTTAAAAGTCGATCCCCATTGTTTTCAAAATAAAAAAAGGGTTTCGACAACGTTTAACATCGCATACATTTTATCGTTATTTTAAAAAAAAATTATTATCACATTTATTATTTGCTTCAACATATTCTTTCATTTATTTACTTTTATCAACATTGCTTTGCATTACTTCGAAAATCATTTTCTTGTTTTCTAATTAGTTTCAATAAATAAGGCAATGCACCGATTTAACCTTAAGTCGTCGTTTTCATCGCTATGTTGGGTGAAAATCAATCGGCTTGTGTTAAAAACGGGACATCTTTCTCAGAAAAAAATCGAAAAGAACTAAAATTTCTCGCCTTTTCAATTGGATTACGACTAAATCTTACATTGAACTTGATAATACTCTAAAATGACGTGTTTTTATATATTAATCATGTGTTTATTTTGAGCTTGAGCCTACTAATTTGAGCTATTTATGTCTTTTTATCTTTTAGGGACTAAATTGGAGGCGAAAAGTAAATTTAAGGGAAAAAACATCAATTTGGAGATTAAATGGGCCAATATGCAACGTGGGACAAATATGGTGCCAAAAGTGCGAACATGGAAGGCACAAGGACTTAAAAGCAAATAGAAGAGATTTTATTTTGGAAGACTCTATTTTATTTTGTTCTATTAGGATAATTAATATTAAGATAATTATTAGGATTATTCAAATTTAGGATTTTATTTTAATTATCTTTGTTTATCTTTAATTAAATGTATTTATCTTTTTAGAATTTAAGTTCAATTAGACTATCTCTCTAGCACTATAAATAGGGGGTGAAGTGACTCTATTGGGGGATCTTTTCTGGAAACACTCTCTCCCCAAAAGTCTTTTGTTCTTTCCATATTTTTTTTTCTTTCAATAAAATTTATTTTTCCATAATTTTATTTACTTTCCCACCATTATCATGAGCCACTAAAACCCTTCTAGCCAAAAGTTGTCAATATTTCCCCAAAAAGGGTTCTTGAGGCCTAGAATCCGTACTTAGCCTTCTCGCCAAGTATTCATCGTTTCTCACTTACTGGTCGACGCGCTTAGTCCATGGCCCTTAAGAAGTAAGCTTTTCAGCAAATGCAAAGGCGGCCGCTTTGTATGTTTTGGAAGGACTGCATAGTCGGTTCGTTAACTTACTACGTCAGAGGCTGGCGAGCCAAAGAGACAAAATGGCGTGGGATTCGCCATTGAGAAGCGTTGATCTAGCATAGGTTACTGGCTAGAGTCGGGTTCCCTAAAAATCGTAAATCTAATCTTTGGAGTGGTGGTGGTCGAGGCGTCCTCTTCCACTATAACTGGCCTACTTGAGTCGAGATGGACTATCCAAAAGCCAAGGATTGAGCCCAAGGCGGAATGAGACAACCGGAGGCTGGAACTTTCCCATAAGAATTTCTTTTCTCTTAAAACTCTCTTTATTATTTTTATTATTTTCGTAATCATAATTTCATAAACTTTAAATTCTGTTTTATTTTATTTTCGCCCAAAACCAATTCTTAAATTCTGTTTTTTATTTTTTTTATTTTTTCCAGGAACGCAGGTTTTCTTGGGCACGATTCTGCCCAGGATTTCGAGAGACAAGCATTCGTATAATCCGGTCCCTGAGAATTTGACCCTACTTCCCCTTTACTATTTCTTTTTCATTATTTTATAGGGAATTGTCGGCAGAACAACCGCCACTATGCATCGCGTATCCTACCATGGATACTGATTTTGAATTAAAGTCAGGCTTGATTCAGCTACTGCCAACTTTTCGTGGGTTACAAAATGAAAACCCCCACAAGCATTTAAAAGAATTTCATATGGTTTGTTTGAGTATGAAACCTCAGGGGGTAACTGAGGATCAAATTAAATTGCGCGCTTTCCCTTTTTCCCTAGCAGATTCAGCCAGGGAATGGTTATTTTATTTACCTCCTGGATCCATTACAACTTGGGCTGATTTATCTCGTTTATTTCTTAACAGGTTTTTCCCTGCATCACGAATGGTGAGTTAAGAAGAGAAATCGTGGGCATAAGGCAAAAAAGACGAGAGACTCTATACGACTATTGGGAGCGATTTAAGAAGTTGTGTGCAAGTTGTCCACAACATGGTATAACGGAACAGTCTTTGCTCCAGTACTTTTATGAAGGCTTGAAACCCATGGAGATGAATATGGTAGATGCCGCGAGTGGAGGAGCGTTAGTCAACATGACTCCACAACAAGCAAGAGACTTAATCTCCACAATGGCTGCGAATTCCCAGCAATTTCGAGCCAATCCTGAACCCCCTAGAAGGGTTCACCAGCTAAGTAATTCTACTATTGAAGATAAACGTGATAGACTTACTAATATTGTGAATTCCCTTGTTACAGAAAAATTGAAACCAGCCCAAGTATGTGGAATATGTGCTACACCTGAACATACGACTGATGCGTGCCCTAGTCTGTATGACGATTCTATGGCCCATTTAGATGTTGTGGGAAATTTTTTCAGGCCACCACAAAGACGATACGACCACTTACGCCAATGCCTACAACCCAGGATGGAGGGACCACCCTAATTTTAGTTATGGGGCTAATCCACGATATAACCAACCATACCAAAATCGGGTCCTACTACAATGACCACAAGATTGAGTAATTCTCTAGAAACTTTGGTCAATAAATTAGCGACTAATGTTCTTGATTTTCAACAGCAAACTCTTAATTTCCAAAAAGAAACGAAGGCATCTATAAGAGAATTGACCACGTCAATTGAGAAATTGAGTTCTCAAGGAAAGCTGCCGTCAAAGCAGAACCAAACCCGAGACAGAATGCAAATGCGAGAACGTTGCGAAGTGGAAAGGTGCTAGAACCAATTTACGGCAAGAATCTTGGTCAAGAAATCACCCAGAAACTCCGTAAAATGACGAAACAGATCCGAGCGAAACCCCATCTGCAGAAAATCCAACCTCCATTCCCGGGACGATTAAATCGATTGTCGAAAAAGTAAGGAAGACAAGGAGATCTCGAAACATTCGGGAATGTTGAGATCAACTTACCACTGTTAGATGCCATTAGACAGATTCCGCGGTATGCCAAGTTCCTCAAAGAACTTTGTACCAACAAACGAAAACTAACAGGTAATGAAAAGGTAAGTGTTGGTGAGAATGTTTCCGCAATTCTACAGCGAAAAATGCCGGTTAAATACAAAGATAGGGGTATGTTCGCTATTCCATGCAAAATTGGCCATTTAGGAATTAAGAAGGCTATGTCTGATCTAGGGGCCTCCATAAATGTAATACCTTATTCTATTTATGAATCACTTAACACAGGTTTTTTGACAAAGACAGGTGTTATTATTCAATTGGCAGACAGGTCTAATGTGCATTCCGAAGGAGTCCTCGAGGACGTCTTGGTAAAAGTTAATGAACTTATTTTCCCTGCAGATTTCTACGTAATTAAGATGAAGGAGGACAACACTGCTGGATCTTCGGACCTCCTGTTGGGCCGACCCTTTCTTAGTACTGCTAGCACCAAGATCGATGTCTGAAGCGGCACTCTTACGATGGAATTTGATGGGGAGATCGTGAAATTCAATGTTTATGATGCCATTAGCCATCCAAGCGAAATCTTGAGCGTAAACCGCATCGACCTGATTGACTCATTAGTGGACGAGGCTTTTGAGTCAACTTATGAAGACGAATCTGAATGAATTTGTTAAGACATTATTGTCCCCATCAGAAACTAAATTTCTACCTTCTGTTGTGTAGGCTCCAGATTTGGAATTGAAACCGCTTCCTGCACATCTCAAGTATGCATTTTTAGGAAAAGGTAATACCTTACCCATTATAATTTTAAATAAACTCTCTAAACCCGAGGAGGAAAGTTTGATCCAGGTACTAAAGAGTCATAAAGAGGCGATTGGCTGGACCATTGCTGACTTGAAGGGGATAAGCCCTTTGACATGCACCCACAAGATTTACTTGGAGGAGAACACGAAACCAAGGAGAGAGGCACAAAGACGCTTAAACCCGAATATGATGGAGGTGGTGAAAAAGAAATAATTAAGTTCTTTGGATGTCGACATCATTTTCCCATTTCGACGGTAGATGGGTAAGTCCGATACAAGTCGTGCCCAAGAAAAGCGGGCGTAATAAAGAAGAAAAATATCAAGGCGACTTAGTATCGCTCCGAATGCGAAGCGGGTGGCGTGTCGCATCGACATTAGGAAGTTGAACGTTTATACCGAGAAAAGATCATTTCCCTCTTCCTTTTATAGATCAAATGCTTGAACGCGTTTAGTTGGTAAAACTCACTTTTGTTGTCTTGATGGATATTCGGGTTTCTTCCAGATCCCTGTTGCGCCAGAAGACCAGGAAAAGACCACTTTTACATGCCCGTTCGGCACGTTTGCATACAAGAGGATGCCATTTGGACTTTGCAATGCACCAGCTACCTTCCGAGAGATGCATGATGAGTATATTTTACGAATATGTAGAAAAAATTATTGAAGTTTTTATGGATGATTTTACCGTGTATGGAAACTGCTTTTATGAATGCCTTGAAAACCTTACGATAATTTTGAGCAGTGCATAGAATTTAATCTTGTCTTGAACTATGAAAAGTGTCATTTTATGGTAGATAAAGGTTTGATTCTAGGTCATATAGTCTCATCTAAGGGAATTGAGGTTGATAAGGCCAAAATTGACATTATAAATTCCTTGCCATATCCTCTCTCATTAGAGAGATACGTTCTTTTCTTGGCCATGCAGATTTTTACAGCGTTTTATAAAAACTTCTCAAAAATAGCTGAACCATTGTGTGAGCTGTTGCAAGAAAGACAAAAAATTTGAGTTTGACCCAAAATGCAAGGAGGCTTTTGATACACTTAAGCAAAAGTTGGTAACCGCCCCTATAGTACAAGCACCAGACTGGAACTATCCCTTTGAAATTATGTGCGATGCAAGCAAACGCAGCGTGGGAGCCGTATTGGGACAAAAGATAGCGAAAGAGCCTCATGTCATCTGTTACTCCTCAAAGACCCTAGATGCTGCACAAAGCAACTACACAACCACAGAAAAGGAACTTTTAGCTATTGTGTTTGCTTTAGATAAATTTCGATCATATTTACTAGGATCTAAGGTGATTATTTTTTCTGACCATGCAGCTCTTAGATACTTGATCGCAAAGAAGGAAGCAAAGCCAAGGCTCATTAGGTGGATTTTACTGCTCCAAGAATTTGACATCGAGATTCGTGACAAAAAGGGGTGTGAAAACCTGGTGGCCGACCACTTGAGTAGGATAAAAACTCCGTTTGATGATGATCCCATAAAGGATGAGTTCCCCGACGAAAGCTTATTCTCAACCGAGGCTTACTACCCGTGGTATGCAGACATAGTTAATCTCTTAACCACGGGATCGCTGCCCACTGAGTTAGCTCAATCCGTAAAAAACAAGCTTAGACGCGAAGCTCGAAATTACATATGGGACGATCCATACTTGTGGAAACATTGCTCAGATCAGATAACACGACGATGTGTTCCAGAAACCGAGGTAACCTCTATCCTTACTTTTTGTCACACAGAAGCTTGTGGAGGTCACTTTGGCCCTAAGCGGACAGCTCACAAGGTATTGGAGTGTGGGCTATATTGGCCTACAATCTTTCGCGACGCGTTTAACTTTTGTAAGTCTTGCGATAAATGTCAGCATACAGGTAATATCACTAGACGAAATCAAATTCCCCTATCCCCGATTCATGTATGTGAGATTTTTGATGTATGGGGCATTGATTTCATGGGTCCCTTTATTTCTTCGTTTGAAAACGTATATATACTTCTTGCAGTAGACTATGTTTCTAAGTGGATAGAAGCAAAGCCTACTCGCAATGATAATGCTAAAACTGTTGTGGAGTTTCTAAAACGAACTATTTTTTCTAGGTTTGGAACACCTCGAGCTTTGATCAGTGATCGTGGTACCCACTTTTGCAACAAGGTCATGGAGGCACTATTATCAAAATATGGGGTTCATCATCGTATAGCAATAGCCTACCATCCCCAAACGAACGGCCTAGCAGAGGTTTCAAACAGGGAAATCAAGTCAATTTTGGAAAAAACGGTTCGACCCAACCGTAAGGATTGGAGTCTTCGGCTCAATGATGCGCTTTGGGCCTATCGGACGGCGTATAAGGGACCAATTGGCATGACCCCGTATCGACTTGTTTTTGGCAAAGCATGTCATCTACCAGTAGAGTTGGAGCATAAAGCTTATTGGGCTATTCGACAATGTAACATGGAGTTAGAGCCTGCGGGGAAGGCAAGGAAATTGGACATTTAAGAATTGGAGGAAATTTGCAATGATGCCTATGAGAATGCTCGAATTTATAAGGACAAAACAAAGATGTTTCATGACAAAAATATAGTTCAGAAGCATTTCTCAGTAGGACAAAGAGTTTTGCTTTATAACTCCGTATTAAAGCTATTCCCAGGTAAGCTTCGATCTCGGTGGCAAGGACCTTTTAGTGTGACTGAAGTATTTACGCATGGCGCAGTCGAAATAGAGAGTGAAGAATCAAGAAAGCAGTTCACAGTCAATGGTCAACGGTTGAAGCCATTTTACGACAATTTCCAGGCCCACATGGTCAAGAAAATTCAGTTAGAACCACCATAAAACCGTTCAAGGCGTCGAGCTAACGACGTTAAACAAGCGCTTATTGGGAGGCAACCCAATCTTTATTTTTATTTTTATTTTTATTTTCCTTTCTTTTCTTTTATTATTTATTATTTTATTTTATTTTATTTTATTTTAGTTAAATATTAATAAATTTTTCTTCTTCCATCTAGGTGAAATGGAGCGAAAATACGAAGAAAAAAAAAGACAGAAAGTGTGCACCAAAATGCCATATCCCTGCTGCCAAACAGTTCTATTCCAGCCCAGAATGATATATCTCTGCAGCCAAATAGTCCTATTCCAGCCTTAGAATCCCCAAAACCTGCAGCCAAACACCCATTTTTAGCAAATAAAACCCCCAAACCTTACATTTTTTTCCCCAAATTTCTCCAACCACCGCCGATTTCTTAGCCACCATGGTGAGAACCCGAAACCGAACCAACATTGCACACGTCATCCACCCCGTCTCCACCTCTTGCCGTTTCGCCATCTTCTTCTCCACCGTGTGCGCCAACCGACGGTAACTACATGGGGAGTTTTTCTAAACTTTTTTTTTTCTCTCCACCTATTTGTTTTCCTTTTACTTTCACATCGAGGACTATGTGTTTTAAGTGGGGGGGAGGCATTATTCGTTGTTACTGTTATTATCTACTATTTTTGCTGTCATATTGTTGTTGCTGTTGTTTTGTGCTCGTTTCTGCCCATTTATTTTAAGAATATCCCGCCGCTTTTCATGCCCAAGATTTTACCAGGAGTTTCCTACTGTTTGACCTACGAGCATGATTCTTACCTTCTAAGGAAATTATGATTTTTCCCATAATTGATGCCATCTCCACTGTTTTATTTTTATTAGGCTAAAAATAATTGTGATTAATAGGGTTAATTCTATCTTGCTTTTCGTAAAATTGATCAAGTTTAATATAAAGTGAACACTTAAAATGATTGCGTGCTTAATTAATGTTCATGGCTATTAGGTGATTATTGAAACTTATTTTTGACACTTAAATTTTTTCTTTCCTGAGCTCTCAAGAATTTTAAATATCGTTTAATTTTTAATAAAAGTTTTCCATGGTTATGAGTACTGACTTAGATCGTGGTCGATTGAGTAACTTAGGGGTAGGGTGCTTGGGTTGTCATTCTACTTCGTGTCAAAAGGTTTTGTGACGTGACAAGTAAAACTCCACTAGCTGAGGTTATGAGTATGGCTCAAATCGTGACTGACTGAGTAACCGGGGTAGGGTGCTTGGGTTGTCATTCTACTTCGCGTCAAAAGGTTGTGTGACGTGTTGGGTAAAACTCCGCTCTTAGGAAATAAATAATTTTAGGAGTATGTTGGAGTGAGTAACCGGGGTGGGGTGCTTGGGTTGTCATCTCTCTTCGCGTCAAAAGGTTTAATATATTCCTAAGTAAATAAATAATAATAAATAAATAAAAGAAAAAAAAATAAGTACTAATAAAGTTGCACTTCGGGGACTAAAGGAGGAAATAATTAAGGTGTCTTTGTAGGTTTGGTAATTTACCTAAATAGCATAACTCAAGTCGATCTTAATTTTTGTGTGAATTAATTGGAATACTTTTTTTGTTTTACTTAAAGCAAGTTTAGAGGTCTCTTTATTTTTCATATGCGTTTTTAACTAATTTTTATGAAACTTTGGAGTGGTATTTCTTTTATGGCGAGAATCTAGCTTTTCTGATCGATAGGAACCATACTTGAGGGCAAGCATGGGCTAAGTAAGGGAATTTGATAATACTCTAAAATGATGTGTTTTTATATATTAATCATGTGTTTATTTTGAGCTTGAGCCTACTAATTTGAGCTATTTATGTCTTTTATCTTTTAGGGACTAAATTGGAGGCGAAAAGTAAATTCAAGGAAAAAGCGTCAATTTGGAGATTAAATGGGCCAATATGCAACGTGGGACAAATATGGTGCAAAAAAAGTGCGAACATGGAAGGCACAAGGACTTAAAAGCAAATAGAAGAGATTTTATTTTGGAAGACTCTATTTTATTTTATTCTATTAGGATAATTAATATTAAGATAATTATTAGGATTATTCAAATTTAGGATTTTATTTTAATTATCTTTGTTTATCTTTAATTAAATGTATTTATCTTTTTAGAATTTAAGTTCAATTAGACTATCTCCTAGTACTATAAATAGAGGTGAAGTGACTCTATTTGAGAGCATCTTTCTGTAAACACTCTCCCCAAAAGTCTTTTGTTCTTTCCATATTTTTTTTTTCTTTCAATAAAATTTCTTTTTCCATAATTTTATTTACTTTCCCACCATTATCATGAGCCACTAAAACCCTTCTAGCCAAAAGTTGTCAATATTTCCCCAAAAAGGGTTCTTGAGGCCTAGAATCCTGCATACTTAGCCTTCTCGCCAAGTATTCATCGTTTCTCTCAAGACTACTGGTGGACGCTTAAATCCATGGCCCCCTAAGAAGTAAGCTTTTCAGCATATGCAAAGCGGCCGCTTTGTATGTTTTGGAAGGACTGCATAGTCGGTTCGTTAACTTATCTGCGTCGAGAGGTTGGCGAGCCAAAGAGACAAAATGGCGCGAGGATTCGCCATTGAGAAGCGTTGATCTAGCATAGGTTACTGGCTAGAGTCAGGTTCCCTAAAAATCGTAAATCTAATCTTTGGAGCTGGTGGTCGTAGGCGTCCTCTTCCACTATAACTGGCTTACTTGAGTCGAGATGGACCATCCAAAAGCCAAGGATTGAGCCCAAGGCGGAATGAGACAACCGGAGGCTGGAACTTTCCCATAAGAATTTCTTTTCTCTTAAAACTCTCTTTATTATTTTTATTATTTTCGTAATCATAATTTCAGTAAACTTTAAATTCTGTTTTTATTTTATTTTCGCTTACAAAACCAATTCTTAAATTCTGTTTTTTATTTTTTTTATTTTTTCCAGGAACGCAGGTTTTCTTGGGCACGATTCTGCCCAGGATTTCGAGAGACAAGCATTCGTATAATCCGGTCCTTGAGGATTCGACCCTACTTCCCCTTTACTATTTCTTTTTCATTATTTTATAGGGAATAGGATATTTTTGGTGCTCTCAACGACCGCATCAGAACTCGTATTTTTTTTTAAAATCAAGACAACACGTGTTTATGAGATACCAATTTTGGGAGTCGCGAGGGTGCTAATACCTTCCTCGCGCGTAACCGACTCCCGAACCCTACTGTACTCTGATTTTGACGTAGACCTAAGCTCGACCTTCTTTTTACTCTAAAAATAAATTTATTAGGTGTCCGATCACACCTAAGAAAAGATCGGTGGCGACTCCCTCTTTTTAAAATCAAACTTCAGTTCTCAAGTTTTCACTAAATCGCCACAATTAGCGACTAAGCTAAAAAAAAATTTTACGTCGCTACACTTAGTTTAATTAAAACACATTTTTCCTCAATTATTTTCAAACCTGATTTTATTTTTAAAATCCGTTTTAATTTATTTAATAATCAACCACCTCATCCAAATTTTCACCACCCAATTTTAGACCCAATAATTATTTTAATATTTTATTATTATCATTATTATTTAATTAATTATTTTATTCTATTTTAATTTCTATGATATTTAACTCAATTTTTCTCTCAAACGCACAATCTAATACCAAATTCTACTAACTCAGCTTTTGTGATGTGACATTTATCCCCAATTGAGGAGCTTTTACATTAAAATTTGTGTGTTGATTTTTTCAATTCTTATGTTCTTCACTTTGTTCGTTACTTAATCGATGTTATCCCCAACAATACTCATGGCTTATATAAAATAATAAAATTATATATGCTTATTATATTATATATCCATTTACTATAATTTTATATATAAATTGTTAAATGTTCAAAACATTATAATAACAAATTTTATTTTTTAAAAGGGAACAAAAATTTTATAATTTAATAACTTAATTGTAGGTTAATTTACTATATTTTAATTATATGAATGGACTTTATTTTATATATTTAGGTCATTTAAATTTAAATAAATGAATAAAATGTCATAATTAAATAGAACAAAATTATTGATTTTTAATTTAAATAAATTTATATTTTTTATATTTAATATTTTTAATTTCAATATATGTTAATATAATGTGAACTCTATTTTTTAATATTTAGTAACTTAAATTTAAATAAAATAATAAAATTATATATTTATATATGAAAATTTTGTTATTTTAAAAAGTTTAAAGGGTTTGCTATAATTTTCCCATAAATATGTTCAAAAGTTTATTATAACAAATTTTATTAGAAAAATTAGTCTGAAAGCTTAGAAGTTAATTGTAGGTTAATCTACTATATTTTGATTTAATTAATAGAAATTTTTATATAATTAGTTAATTTAAATTTAAATAAATTTACAAAAATTACATACTTAAATCATATTTAAATTTTTATTTATTTGGAGTAAATTAATATAATGTGAACTTTATTTTTAAATATTTATAACTAAAATTTACATAAAATGATAAAATTGAAAATTAAATAGGATAACTTTGTTAAGTTAAAAAAAATTAAAGTGTATTTTTTTTAATATTTTTCAAGTTTAAACTTAAATACGATATGATATTCTTAAAGATATAAAAAGGGATAATTTTTAAACTAAGCAAAAATTTTGATTCATTGAAAATTTAATTCATAAATTTTGATTTGGTGCAAATGAAATGTTTATTGTAATTCAAATGCACACACAAAACAATAATTTTGATTCAGTTGTACATTTTTTAAAGAAATAAACACATTAATTTATTTTTATATGCAATATGTAAACATAAACTGATACTATATCTATAATTGTGCTAATAATTTCATATATAAAATTATAAAAAATCAATATTTATAGAAGTTAACCAAAAATCAGATCTCTTGAAAATATTTTTGTCTAGTTATTATAATAACAATGACAGGAATACTACCTTAGAAGTACAGTATTATTAAATAAATATCCTTTGAGAATACATTTTTGGGATCTTTTGTGCTTTGTGATTATAATATAATATTGGGAAAGTAATAAATGCAATAACTGTAACATCATTCAGCTTTGATTTCAAGCCAGATATGGTCTCACTTTTGGGTCCTATTTTTCTTTATTTTATCATTTGAGATTATGCCTTTATTTGTTTGATTCTAGCTTGAAATCCGAATAAACATAGTTTATAACTTTATCGAGAGCCCCAATATTGATTCAAAACAACAAAAAAGCATGGCGAAATTGGAGGAGAGAGAAGATGAGAAGAAATGGGCAACGAGTTGGGGTGGATATATAGAAGAGCTGAAGAAGGGAAGTCGAATAGCAGCACCAATGGTGGCGGTGACGGTTCTACAATACCTTGTGCAAGTTGTATCAGTAATAATGGTAGGACATCTTGGTCAGCTTTCTCTCTCTAGCGTCGCCATTGCTACATCCCTCACCAATATCACTGGTTTTAGCCTTCTGGTAAGCTACTCTTTCTTCTGCTAAGCTACTCCATTGATGGAGCATCTTAAACTAATTGAATGTTTTTCATTCAAACTAGTCAGGAATGGCTGGTGGGTTGGAAACTCTATGTGGGCAAGCTTATGGATCACAACAATACAAAAAGCTTGGAATCTATACTTACAGTGCCATCATTTCGCTCATCTTAGTTTGCCCTCCCATTTGCATACTATGGATATTCATGGATAAATTGTTACCTCTTGTTGGCCAAGATACACTTATCTCCTACAAAGCTCGCCAATATTCCCTATGGTTAACCCCAGGACTATTTGCAAGCACCATCCTTAAACCTTTGACTCGATTTCTACAAATGCAAAGTTTGATTCTACCAATGCTCTTAACTTCAATTTTTATACTGTGTTTCCATGTGCCTCTTTGTTGGATTCTTGTGTTTAAATTGGATTTAGGTGATCTTGGAGCTGCAATAGCTTTTAGTTTATCAACATGGTTGAATGTCATCTTACTTGGGATTTATGTGAAGTATTCATCTACATGTGAGAAAACTCGTTCACCATTGTCCAAAGATGCTTTTCTTGGTGTCCCCCAGTTCTTTCGCCTTGGTGTTCCTTCAGCTATAATGGTTTGGTACGTGTTTTCTTTCTTGGAAAATCAGTCTTGGGTGGAAAAAGTTCTTTAAATTGCATTTTATCTCCTGTAATAATAAAAATAAGTAAATTAGTCCTTCTATATTAGTTAAAAAACTTAATTAATCTTTTCTGTTAAAAATTTCATCCATTGTTTAGAATCGTATAGTTGACAAACTAATTGGACAATGATACGTGGCGTGCCATGTGTACATCGTTCTAGCATACATGTACCAGTTTTTAATAGTAGAAGTGGATTTAATTTTTAATAGAATTGCCAATTTACTTTTTGATTCAATGTATTGAGATTAATTTGTTATTTTTAATAAAAAGAGTAAAATTTAATTTGACTCCCAAGAGTTTCCATGATACTTTTATGTACCAATTGTTACATTTAATGTTGTGTCTCACAAATGGTTTCCCATTGCTATCAATTAAGCTTGAAATGGTGGTCAATGGAGTTGCTAACTCTGCTATCAGGCCTTCTACCAAATCCAAAGCTAGAGACATCAGTACTATCTATATGGTAATCTTCCACTTTGGTACCTTTGAACTGATAAATTGGTTATTGTGTTTAGGATAAATTATGTCATTAATAGCTAAGCTATGACTAAATTTTTGTTTTGATCACTAAACTATTCAAAAATTTTCATTTAAGTCTATGAGCTGTTAAAACCAATGTTATATATATATATATATATATATAGCTTTATCTGTTCGCATTGTCTACACCAATTGAAATCTCTCTTTCCCCTTCTCTTCTACAGATTAATTTTTTTTCATAAAATAGTTTTGGATGTCACGAATCTGTGAACTAAAATTCAAACAGTGACTTAAATAAAAACTTTCAAACAGTTTAGTAACCAAAACAAAACCTTAACCATAGTTTAGTGATAGTTTACCTTGTTTTTAATACCAATGAATCTAATGCATTGAATCTTTATAATCAGCCTAACAATTTCAACATTACACTTCACTGTCCCCTATGGTTTTGGAGCTGCAACAAGGTATTCTGTAAATCTGGTTATTTCTAACAAATATTTAAAGAAAACCAGAGATTTTAAAGCTTTGAGTACTGATCCACAGCATCCGAGTTTCGAATGAACTTGGAGCCGGGAACCCCGAATCGGCTCGCGTGGCAGTCAAGGTAGGAATGTCTATGGCAATCACAGAGGCAGTCATGGTGAGTGGGGCTCTGTTTTTCAGTAGACACATAGTTGGATATGGTTACAGCAATGAGAAAGCAGTGGTGAACCATGTTGCTACAATGGCTCCTTTGCTTTGCATTTCACTTGTTACAGATAGCATTCAAGTTGTTGTTTCTGGTTAGTAATCTCTCATTACTCTTTCATTCTTAACCTTAAATCAAATGCTTGGTTTTAAATAAATAATAATGGGATTTGGAATTTTGGAATTTCTTTTTAATTAAAAATTTCAAACAGGAGTTGCAAAAGGATGTGGATGGCAATATATAGGAGCCTATGTAAATCTTGGAGCCTTTTATCTCATTGGATTGCCAGTGGGAATAATTCTAGGATTTGTTGGACACCTAAATGGAAGAGGCCTTTGGCTTGGAATAGTAGTTGGTTCAATTGTGCAAACAATCCTTCTTTCTCTTTTTGCAATCTTCACAAATTGGGAAAAACAGGTTGGTTAACTTTCCCATGTCTAATTCAATGCACTAAATTTTAAAATTTTATGGTGATGTGTTCTTATCTGCATTATCATTGGTTAGACAACTTTTAAGTGATAAATTTTCTGAAAATTTTTATAGGTAGCCAAGGCCAAAGAGAGGATATCCATGGGAACTTAAGTCATCTATTGTTGGTTACCAAGTGGGAAATGGCAATTAAGCATAATTCTCAATCTCTCAAAAAAGGGAGAAAATATGTAAATTTTCAATCTATATTCCATTCTTAAATTAGGTAGCTGCTATAGTCTTTTAATATCAAAAAAGAAGAAAATTGCAAGTTACAATGGTTGTTGAAATTTGAGAAACGATGAAACATTTTTGTTAAGTAAAATGCAATTTTTTATGTCTAGATACACTTTTATTAATAACTCAATATTGAGGAAGTCTAAAAGTATAAATTGACAACAAGAAGCCCTTTCCTTCTTCCAAAAACTATACAGTCACAACATAAGGGCTAGTGGTTCCTTTCCCTTATGTGGCAGATTCCCTATACTGGCTAATGATGATCATAACTTACTCGCAGCAGATGTTACGGAAGATGAGATCTGAAGAGCCCTTTTTGACATGGCTCCTCTGAAAGCTCCGAGTTGAGATGGTCTCCATGTTATGTTTTTTTCAGAATTAATGGCACAAGGTCGGACCATTGGTGTGTAATTGGTGAAGGGAGTCTTCATGCAGCAATTAATGGAGCCATCATTGAATAGAACAATTCTAGTCTAATTCCCAAAAACCATAGCCCGAAACACCTTTCAAAATTCACGCTTATCAGTTTGTGTACCGTGCTCTACAAATTCGTGATGAATGTTATTGCGAATAGTTTGAAATTAATATTTTTTAAATTAATCGTGCCAAATCAAATGAGCTTTATTTCCGTAAGAAATATTAATGATAATATTGTCATAGCTCAACAGGTAATCCATTTTATGTGTATTGCTCATGGGAGGAAATTTCTTTCATCTATAATGTAATGAATATGCATAAATATGTGTTGAGAATTAATGAATTTTCTTTCTTTTTCTTCATTTTATTTTCTCAATTACATATGTTTTGATGAGTTTTAATTTATTGCGCCTAATTAGTAATTTTAAAAATACATTTTTGCATATGAATATATTTATAATATGCACTTGAGATATATTTACATGTATATAATATATATATTTATTAAGAAATTAAAAATTAAATTATAAATGTCACAATCTATTAGGTCATGTTGTAAAATATAAATTGAAATTATTCTCTTTTGGTAGCCACAATCACTTTAAGGTTTTGCTACCCTTTGGTGCACCTTCATAGTTTTGAACCCGAATATTCACACACAATGGAGTGTACTCTACAAAAATGTCGTGTTGTAAGATACAAACTGAAATTGTTCGCTTTTGGTAGACACAAGCCCTTAAAAGTTTTGCTACCCTATGGTGCAACTTCAGTGATTCAAACACATATCTTCACATAAGAAGAAGTGTACTCTGCAAAATAGATATCAATAAATCCATTCCCTGAATTGTGTCATGAGATGCAAACTAGAATTCTCTTTTTTATGTATCCAAAAGTTCTTCAAGGTTTTATCAACTTCAAGTTCACTTAAAAAATTCAAACTCACATCCCAAACACACAAAAAAAAAAAATACATTCTAAGAATAAAATCACGTGAAATTGACAAAATCTTCATAAACTTATCAGAAAGAACAATTTTATCTTATATCTCACGGCACGATCTGTTGCCTTTTTTATATTATGATTTCACTCAATTTGTCGAAAGTTATAATCATTGTCCTTAATAAATGCCCACAAATTTCTCAAATTTTTGTCACCATCAATTATATCTTCCTAGATTCTAACTAGAGTTGTCCTTGGGTCGAGTCAAGTTCAAGCCCTAACAAAATTTAGGCCCAATTTACCTTACCCGTATTAAAGCCTATATCATCAATACAATAGGAAATGTATTAATACCTTGGGGAGAGTATCGATACTCAAGTAATTTTTCTTTAATTTTCAAAATATCAAACCTTACAATGTATCGATACCAGGCAGGGTATCAATACGATACTTTTATGAAAGGTACTAATACTTTGTTAAAGGTGCCGATACTTTTGGATCAGGTCAGAATTGGGTTGAAAAATTCATGCCCGAGACCTAACCCACTTAGAAAACATACCTCATTTTTTGTGCCAACCCATTTTTCAAATTTATATTTTTACCTAAATTATTTCACTTTTCGAGTGACCCGATCTATAGACAACTCTAATTCCAACTCCAAACATAATATAAAAAAAAACATTTAAAAATCATAATAATCCAAAAATAAATACACAAAACACATTTACACTAGCACCAAAACAATAAAAATACAGCCACAAAAATATTTAGGCATGAAAAAATGGGTTGTAAATAATACATCTACGTTTTATCTTAATTGACACGTGTGTAATATTTGTAAAAGCCATCGTGGCATTATCCCATCCTAGCATACCAATAATCGTCTCCCACGTATAATCCAAGAAATTTATTTCCGTTTTTAACTATAAGCCAACAAATTTTCCCCTCCAAATATACAAGACATCACTATTTCCAAATCCTTCACTCTCATCCAAATCTCATCTTTTGTTTCCTGCTATTAATTTACTCTCCCCCCATGGCTTCCGTAACGGTTGCTTTCTCTCCGATTACCACCGCTGTTTCTGCCCCTTCTTCTTCGGTTTCCGATCGGAGAATATCCGTTAGATTACCGGGATTTCGTGGTCTCAAGAGTAAATCGACGTCGGCGTCGGTGGTTCCGTTGTTCCGATCGGTGATCCGGGAGCCGCTTATACGCGGTCGAGGTGGCCGTGTGGTATGTGAAGCCCAGGAGACCGCTGTTGATGGTCAGTTCCTTTGTCTTACTTCACTTGGTTAGATTTATTTGTCTTCTTTGCTATAATTGTTTTTTTAGTTGACTGGTTGTTTGGAAAATGAAGGAAAGTGGAAGAAATTAGAAAGGATTATTTGGTGAAAATGAAAAAAAAGAAATTAATTTGTGTTAAATAAAATCATTGGTTTATAGGGCTACAAACTAGCTGATTTTACATGTTTAATCTGGGGATGTTTACGCAATAAGATTTTAGTAGAATTAACTGATTCTGTTTGTTAAAGGTGGTAAATTTGTTTTGGGTTTTATAAAAAAGGAAGTAATTGTTTTACATCTCAATGAATTCCTAATTCTTCTGTCCAAGATTTGAACTGAAAAACTTATAGGTTGAAACTTGAAAGTAAACTTATTAGGACTTGTTGAGTGAAACTCTTTCGATAGAAGCCTTCGAAGTTTCGTCTATTGAGCAGCTAATTGGATCCAATAATCTTCGGTATTGTCCCCGTGTCATGTCAGGATTTTGTCTCTCGTCTCTGCGGAGAGCCAAAGTGCCGTTAGCAGCTTGGTTCATAGAAGAGGAGTGTCTCGAGAAATCGAGCTGTACATGGACGCACAATCACTCACCAAGGGGATGTGAGCATCTTGACCTTGGAGGGGTTTAAGCCCTTGACCTGTAGCATATAGATCACTGCTTAGAGGCTCACGGCACATTGGCTCTTGGTGGAGGTGGGAGATAAAACCTCGACACGACCCAGGGGCAATAGCGATCATTGTTGGGATTAGTTTGTCTCTCTAGTAGACGACACTTCGAAGACTTCTCTTGAAAGAGTTGGCCATTATTGACTATTGCAATTGACTGGCTCATATTATTGTCAACACTGTCCATGGTTTATCTCTCAAAACAAAAATAAGGGATCTTGAAATTTGTTTTGTTTGCTAGTTCAGAAATGAAAGAGGATAAAAGAACAGCGGAGAGTTCATGCCATAATTACCTGATTTACCTTGCCATTGTATTTAGAACTAATATCCGTGAAATATATATAGCTATACTGCTATCAATTGACTTGATGTCGTAAGTTAATCTAGCATCAACTCGGTAGAGATATTACTAAAATATTCTTTAATATACAAAGTAACAAATATTTATATATATAATAAGCTCTTAATTGAGATAGTATCACAAGTCAACCAAGTAGTAACTCAATTGTGATATTATTATTAAAATATATTTTTATATACTAAGTAACAAATATTAATATGAGGATGTTTTTGTCTTTTCTTGCTTTTTTAATGAAATATTACTTGGTGGGTTTGAACTTGAGGAGCATGCATATCAAAATTTAACTTTGTTATTTCAACCAAAGAATTGTTTGGTTTTTGTATGAATTTTTCTATTCTTTTTTTTTTGGGGGGGTATTATGACAAAATCTTAAACTTAGTATGTTTCTGTGTTATTTTTATAGAAGTAAAGAATTATGACAAATTTAAACTTGGTATTCTCATTGATGGCCTGTTTATATAAGAGTAGTAGTAATACTTTACACAAGATTACTAGAAAAAAATAAAAGTAATAAAATCAAGCAAATAAATGATGCAGTTTTATCTGAAGATAAAGATACAATCAATTAGGAGGAAGGATGAAGAAAAAGAGAGAATGAAGGAACGATTTAGTTTCCTTCAATAATTTGGTTTGTTCTTGGAAACTTGCAGTGTCAGCAGTGAAGGAAGATGCATGGCAATCACTTGTTCTTGATTGTGAATTGCCTGTTTTGGTTGAGTTTTGGGCTCCATGGTGTGGACCTTGCCGTATGATACACCCCGTAGTTGACGAGCTGTCGAAGGATTACGCCGGGAAGCTCAAATGTTACAAAGTTAACACCGACGAGTGCCCTAACATTGCAACTCAATACGGAATTCGAAGCATTCCGACTGTTATGATCTTTAAGAATGGGGAAAAGAAAGATGCAGTGATTGGTGCTGTTCCCAAATCCACCTTGATAACCTGCATTGAGAGATTCTTGTAGAAGTGGTAAGCAAAGATCACTTCTCTTCTGTAATTTAAGCTATTTCTAGCAATTTCTAGGTTTGTCAACTTCCAGTAGCACATGGTAAGTGTCAATGTACTAATTTCACATTTGGAGTCTACAATTTTAACTATATTTTATTTTAAAAATTTATATTGATCCTAATATAATTTCGAAATATTGATATTGTAAAGGAGAAGGATTCATCAGGGGTTGATGAAGGACTTTCCATTAAACATGCATTCTTATTGCATTGAGTGATGCCTACTTGTACAAAGTTGAGTGTTTTACTTTACAAACTTTGAGTACATGGATACTTCCACCGGTTGAGGATGCAACTGATTAAGATTAGAGGCAGAGGGGCTTATGGACCAAATAAAGTGGAAAGGGATAAAAGAAACAAGGTTAAAATATGCTGTTAGTCCTTGTACTTTGATAAAATTTGAGATTTAGTCTTTGTTAATGATTAGTGTTTTCGTTAAAATTTATTGATGTCTAATCATTATGCTTTCCTTTTTTTTTTTCCTTTCTTGATAAAGATCCTTCTAAATATCTAGTTGAAATTAGTAAAATAGCAGGCATAAATTAGGAAAACTTATTGTTCGCATCAAAATTCGGGCATAATAATAATAGCAACGTAGCCACACACACACACAAAAAGAGCTAAAATTCCTTGCGTGTAGCGGCGGAAAAAGGAAGAAAAAAGAAGCTAAAGTTCATTGGAAGAACTTCAACATTCAAAATTATATGAATTTTGTTTGAATGTGCAAGTGGATGTGTGTAATTATACACATAAATTTAAATTGCGGGTCATATGTATACATGAAATTTTAATTTTGATTTAATTATACACATTTAAAGAAATGAACACATACATTTATTTTTATATTGGATTAATATAATAATTTGTATATGTAATATATCAATGTAAAATTGTGTTAATTCACTAATGTTGCTAGTAATTTATAAAAATTTAATCAAATTAAAATTTCATGTATAGAATAGCACAAAATTAAAGTTCATGTATGACATTATACATTGCATCAAAGTTTATGTATGGTTTTGATGTTTATCCTTTTTTAATTAATATATATTCTATTACTTCTGAAAATCAATTGTTTCTTGTGTGTTTAATGTTAATGCATTGCAAATAATTTTATGCGTTTAAATTTTAAATAACGTATATAATAATAAATTAAATCATAATTAAAATATTTTTATTATATTTAATATACTTTTACTAAAATTAATATAATTATATAAATCGCATATCAATTGAAATAAAGACCATTGTACTAGAATATAATTCATGTTAATCGATTTTGAAAATAAATGTGAAATTTGAATTGTAATTTATTTACTTTGTTTGAATTAGTTAGGACTAGATCGATGAGTTGAATTGATTAGATCGAGAATCAATTGAGGTATCGGTTTAAAAAATTGCATTAGATCAATTACTCAAAAATTAGTATAGATAATTTAAACCTAACAAAAAAAAATAATTAAACTAGTATTTTTTTATAAACTTTTAATAATTTATTTAATCGAATTAAATAGATTAATCAAACCAATTAAACTAATAAAGTAATGACTTGGTGGATTCAACTATGAATTTTGAAAATACAATACCACGACTATATTGGCAACCGCGATTTAGAACTTCTATGAACAGGTAAGAATGAATGGAGCAGTATTTGCGTAGTTACCTTTATAGCTTCAAAAAGGCTATATTCGCATGTCTGAGCTAACTTGTAAAGTTAAGAAAAGAATAAGATATTTAAGAAAACGATTCTCAAAATTGGACCATCTACCTATCTCAAATACAATAATCAATAATGTTCATATCTTTATTTATTCGAAAAATGAGGTGCTAAATTTTTAGAATCGAATTAATGGTTAAATTGATTAAATAGTTAGTTCGTTGATTTGATTGATTCATATATTTTAATTAAATAAATTATTAAAAAATTATAAAAGTTAAAAAAATTTAATCGAATTTTTAATGCAATTTAATTAATTCGAACTAGTTCATAGATCAATTGATTTAATATATCTCTTTAACATAATAACTCGAATAATTTTTTATCCAATTAAATTAATCAACTGATACGATTGAGTCTAATTTAAACAACGTTGGAACAAGAAATAATGAAAGTGAAGGGAAATATGTTGAGATGTTGACAACAATAAATCACTTGCAAAGAATCTAAAAACCTTATCTAAGCAAACGGAGAAGTGGTCACCTTGGTAGACTTTTTCAGGCTTCCTTGGTTGGCAAGTTATTTGTCATAGACCACTCAAGTTTCCCTTATTCCTTAGGTTAATAAATTAGCCCTCACTAATTAATTTTAATTAAAATTATTTTCTCTCTCCAGTTTATTAAAGAAATCACTTTACTCCTTTCTTTTCCTTTTAATTCTTAAACTTTTTTTTTTATTTTTATTAAATTATTTAAAGTTGAATGAAAATATTAATGTTTATTAATTTTGTTAACGTAAAATTTACACACATATATATATATATTACGTCAATAATTAATTAAAATATAAAATACTAAAAATTAAATAAAAAATAATCTGAAAATCTAAAAAAAATCATAAAATAACAAAAAATTGCTTGAGCCATTTAAGGAATTGCATCAGCTCTTTGTTTTCTTTCTTTAAGCTGCTGAAATGAGTAAAGAAGGAAATATTCAAGAACTCTCTACTTGCCTCCAAATTTATCTAAGTAAAAGAAAAATCCATAATTTTCTTTAAATTAAAAATTAGAGTCAAAACTACAGGAGTTAGGTAAAATAGCAAGGGTTTCTCTTATCTTAATTGGTTGAGGTTTGATTCTCGTCTTGAGTATGGAGCAGTTTTAAAACTCGTGGCCAGCATCTACCTTTATAATGAGCTTACAAAATGTGAAAGATTAGCTATTGAGCTCACTCTAATAAATATATTTAAAAAATAGAGCCAAAAATAAATAATTTTAAAAATATTCGTATTTAAGTTTTTATTTTAACCTATTATCATGAATTTTAAAAAAATTATATTATGTACTATATTTTTTAAAGTTCATAGTACAATGGACATATATTATGTTCTATATTTTATTAATACTTTCCTCGTGTCATAATATGAAAACTATTTGTCATTCGCTATTAATGCTACATCATCACATTCTAACATTATTATAAAAATATATATATTAAAATATAATGAAATCAAATTTAGTTCAAAAAATTTTAGATATCAATTAAATAAAAAATTGTTAAGTTTTGCATAGTATATATTAATGCTAAAAAATTTTACATACTTTTTCATATATTGCTTCCTTGGTAATTTGAAGATTAGATTGGATTCGAGTGAATCAATTAAGTTCTTAGAATGTAGAGATATGATCGAGATAGTGTTGATGATTCTGGAGAGCATATATTTGAGTGATTTTATTTTGACTATCATTGATGTAATAGCTATTTTCAAGGAGTTACTTTGTATTCACTTGGATTCTATGCTAGCAAACCAAAATTGATATATGCATGAGGCTTGTCTAAGTTATGTAATGAGAGTTTATCGAGTGCATTCTAATCTGTTCATTGAGTGACTCTTTTTGTGAGAGAGTGCAAATTGTTTACTGTAAACATTGTTGAAATGTTTACTGCTCAAGTTTTCAGGGAGAGATTTAGAAGTGATCGTTCTAGTATTTAGGTACAAATCTGATATCTCTACACTTGGAGAGTAATAAAGTGTGAATCACTTGTTGTATTCGTGATTAAATATAGTAAAAATACCCATTGAGCTAGGCTCCGCAAACATAGGGAAATCGAACAGTGTAAACAAACTTTCGTGTTCTTTGAGTTTTTGTTTGTATAGTTTTCACAGTGCCAAGCCATAGTAGCCACTGCAGTCTAACTCGTCCAATACAATTTTTGTTTTCAGCAAATAAACAATTTAAGGTAACAACATGAAGCAAAGAAGAGACCCCAAAACAAATGTCAACCCAAATGGCATTAACGTGGCACACTCAATCATCAAGGTTGTGGACCATGATGCGGTAAGTTTGAGTAGGACCTTGCCTCTAGCAATGGATGTAACCTATATCTTGAAACAAAAATTATTTTTTCCGATGATTTTTCCACGTACTATTGAAAAAATTGACCATAATTCGACATCGAAACAATACCCAAAAAGAAAAAGGGGTTGATAGTCGACTTTTCAATAGCCAAAAAGAACCTACCACCATAATTAGGGATGAGCGTTCGATTGAATCAAGTGAAAAATTTTTGAGTTGATCGAGTTGGCGACCCTATTTTATAATCCTAACTTGATTTGAAATTTTTTCAAATCGAGTCGAGTGGAATGAAATTCGAGTCGAATCGGATTGAGTGAAATTGTTTGAGCTAAATTAAAAATTAAACATGTCTAATTAAAATCTTGTTACAGTATAACTAATTCCATGTTAGAGTATATAAATTTGAAACCATATATATTTGAAAACTTTTTCAAAACAAAATTAAAAAAAAAACAGATACTTTAGTATAATAAACTTAAATCATTAATTAACTTATTTAGTTTACAAAATTATTATTTCAGAAAAAAATTTAAAAATTTTAACTTCTTTATATATTCTTTAGAATCTTTTTAAAATTATTATAATTTTTAAAAATATATAAATTTTGAAATTTTTATAAATTTTTTTAATTTTAAAAATTATATTATTTTTTTTTTTTGGAATTTTTGTTGAGAGAGTGACCAACTTGCTCATTTTCAAAATTGACAAGGGTCAAAATAGTATTTACATCAATCTATTATTCGAGTTATTCAAATTGTAAAATTTAACTCGAAATTCGAATTACTTATTCGAGATTTCAAGTTGACTCAAATAACTCGACTCGATTAAATTAAATTTTTTTATTTTTTTAATCGAATCAAATTTTATTCACCCTTAATCATAATTAAAAATCTGAAATTAACTCAAAAAATAGAAATATTAATTTATCAACCATCAATAATTTTAATGTTAAGGTCAAAGATAAGTTCAGTCACATTATTCTAGATGTAGATCCTCATAATTTCATCAAATATATAAACTTACAATATAAATATATATTTTATAAAACTATATATATTCGAGAAATTTATTCCTTTATGAACATGTACTAAGCATTAATATATAATATATTTAAAAATAAAAAGTTAATTATATTAAAAAAATATTAATCTGTTATTTGAATCGAATTGATTAGATTTGTTGAATTTAAAAAAATCAATACATTAAATGGCTAATTTCTTAATTAAAAAGTATTAAAAATAAAATCTAACAAAAAAGAAAAGAAAAAGCCCACTTAATAATCCAATAAAAATTAAAATGTAAATAACGGTGTGCCTAACTAATATCTAATTTACCTCTCCTAACCTATGAATCTCCTTTCCCTTGTCAATTGAATTTACTCTAATTTCCAAAGCTCTTTGAAATCCAGGTTTTTTTATTAAAACCCATTTTTCATTTTGGTCTGTTTCAGCTTCCTCTTTACTGCTGTAAGTTTTTCTTTTCACAATCTCCATCTCCATCTCTGTCTCAAGCTCTCTTGTTTTGTGTTTTCTTGGGGCATTTTCGGTTCATTTTTGTGTAGTTTTTTTGGGGAAAACTCTTTTTTCTTTGACTTGATTTGTCTTCTGGTATATTAGATTGATGGATGTATATATTAATGATAAAGGAGGATTTTTATTTGTTTTGAATTTCAACTCGGATTCCAGATTCTTGAATTTATTGAAGAGGAAAGGAAAGATAATAACGAGGAATGTGATTTGGTTAAATATAGCTTGGGAATGTTGATATTTGTTAAATTAGTTTCGTAATTAAGCTTGGTAAAATTGGCTTTTTGAAAACGAAAATATGTGAACTTTCTTCATGAGTTCCTTATTTTTAAAGATTTTTCCTTGATAGATTGTTATTTGATTTATGGTACTTCGATGATCATAGGCTAGAGCTTCATTCTAAATCTTGTTCAGTCTTATATTATAATAAAAACCAATTCTTTCCTTCTTTTTTTTGTTTTGGTTGCATGTAAACTGTTTCTATATATACAGAGATCTTCTGGAAATTAAAATGAAAATATTCATGTATTGATTTGATTCTATAATAAAATCATGCATAGAATACTGCCAATCTTATAATAAAACCATGTTGTGTAGTTTGATGAATTGTTTTTCTAATTTGATGGCACTTAGCCTTTTCAATAGAGCCTTAAGTATGTTTGGTTTGGTTGAAAATCAAATAGTTTTTGTACAAATTTATCTACTTCATGCTAGTCTAGAAAGTTTTGTGCATTTAAGAGTTATCTTTTTCGTTTTTGTGACTGGTTTACCTGTGTATACTTTCATATAAAACTGTTTCCATCTTACAGAATGGCTATGGAACCAAACTTCTTTGAGCAAGAAGGGCAATCTGAGCCTGGAAATATATCCCTCAAGCACAAATGGGATTCAATATCATCACCAACGGGAGACCAAAACAAGGATACCAGCGGCTTTGATTGCAACATTTGCTTCGACTCTGCACAAGATCCAGTGGTCACCCTCTGTGGTCACTTATACTGCTGGCCTTGCATTTACAAGTGGCTTCATGTCCAAACTTCTTCCCTTGATGCAGATCAACGACAACAGAACTGCCCTGTGTGCAAAGCGAACATCTCTTCTAGTTCATTGGTTCCCCTCTATGGTCGTGGCACAGCTTCTGACTCTCAATCCAAGGATCCCCATTCAGATTTGGACATTCCCCAAAGGCCACCTTCTCTTGGATTGAACCCTATGACCACATCTTCACAGCCAAGTCAACAACTCCATGAAAATCTTTTTCGTCACCAGCAATCCTTCCCTCACCCTTATGGAGACCATGCAACCTTAGCATCATCTAGCCTCGGTGGTATAGCGATGACAAATTTCTTCAATCCTATGTTTGGGATGTTAGAGGAAATGGTGTATGCACGGATATCAGGGAGCTCAAACACAAGTATTTTTACTTATCCTTACCAATCTTCGAATCTGTTTTTTGGGAATAACAATTTCAGGATGAGAAGGCAAGAAATGCAGGTCGACAAATCTCTTAGTAGAGTATCCATCTTTCTATTTTGTTGCATCATTCTTTGTCTTCTCTTGTTTTGAAAGCATTATTGACTTTGAGCTTTGTATAGTTGTAAAAAGATAAGTCAATGAACAAACTGAACACATATTAATTGTTGGAAAAATTGCTAGGAAACTCACTTTCTATATTTATAAATATACTAGCAATATCATTTTCAAGAATTGGGATTGAGCTGGCTATGATCTTATCAGTTTACCTAACTTCTTTTCTGTAAGCTTTATGTATATGGTACTTATGTTACCTGGATGGTATCAGATATGGCATCTGTTCAATCTGAGTATATTTATTTATGTTTTTTACATTTGAGGATCATATTTTTATATGTTTTGCATGGCAATATTCTTCCTCTGTAAGAGAATTATTTATGTAGTTATAAATATATAACAAATCATATAGATTTTATCTTATTTTCTTTTCTTTTATGTAAAGTTATAACACATATAAATATGTACCTTGGGTAGAATGAAAAAATATATATATTTTTGGCTTAAAACTATCCATTCTCTTTTGACATTCTATTCAATTTCGATGTCATGGTATCAGAGCTATTTGATTTGATTTTTTAAGTTCGAGTTTCACTAGAAATGTTTCCGTGGATCACTTCTATAGTGATTGGTAGTGTGCATCGCTGGCATAGGGAGGAGCACAGGAGTCCCCTTGGCTGATCTCGCGGATATATGAAGTATGTCAAGCCTTCTACCAACCGGTTAAGCAAGACATGTCATTCACAACCTACTCTATGGACTTGAAGAGGGTATATGAGGAGTTTAATGTTTTTCTACCACTCAAATCAGATGAAAAGTTCAATAGGCTCAAAGGGAGCAAATGGTAGTTATGAGCTTTCTTTTTAGCCTTCTTTCAGAATTTGAGGATGCTAAAGCTCATATCCTTTCTGGTTTTGAGATTTCATCTTTACAAGATATCTTTATGAGAGTAGCTTCCATTCAGTTCTTTTTGAGTTGTGGTAACATAACAAGGGGAACAAATAATCGTGACAATGAGATGAGAGAAATTGTGTGCTATTATTATCATGAGCTAGGCCATACTAAATGTTTTTGTAGCTACTAAATAAGGTCCTCAGAGATCATAGGAAACAATTATTGCAATATCAAGCAACAAAAACCCACTTCTATCATTGCTGAGTCAGGTAACTCCACCAAGTGTCTCATTTCTTCATCTTCTAAATGGCCCATTGATTTTAGTGTTACAAATCACATTACAGATAATACAAATCTCCCTTTTCACTATTAATTCTCCTATAAATATTTCTAAAGTTGTTTTAGCTAATGGATTAACATCAACACCATCTATTTTCCTAAACTTTGTGTTAAATTTATTAGGTTTTTATTTTAACCTATTATTTGTTAGTAACCTTACTTGTGCCCTAAATTATCGTGTCTTATTTTTTCTCGATCATTGTATCTTTCAAGATCTTATAATGAACATATTATCAGTAGAGGACATGAATTTAGAAGTCTTTATGTTCTCGATACAAAGGATGTCAAGATCAATTGTTTGTTCTTATGTGTTGTCCCCCTTTTAAGGTACATTTTCAATTGGGTCATCCCTCAATGCTTTTATTGAAGAAGTTATGTTCACAATTTCAAAATTTATCTTTGTTGGATTGTAAGTTGCTAAAATTACTGCACCCTTTTAAAGTTCAGTCTCTTTTTTAATTGAAGATTAAATACTCTTTTTGAGTTATATTTATTTTGATTTTGCAAATAAAATGAAAATTTTTTTAGTATGGTATAATTATTTAAATTATG
Source organism: Gossypium longicalyx (assembly GCA_025698465.1). NCBI lineage: Eukaryota > Viridiplantae > Streptophyta > Magnoliopsida > Malvales > Malvaceae > Gossypium > Gossypium longicalyx. Next base: position 5,832,674 of record CM046999.1, on the reverse strand, counting down.
GTTTTAATTTTCTTTTTGTTCTTTTGACCATTATATATATATATATAATAAATACTTACACATACTAGAATTTTTACTATCCGTATATATGTGTGGATATCATAAATATAGAGCATAAATGTGTGTTTAAAAATAATATAAAATAAATAATAAAATATATGGTCTGAAACTAATTAATAATAACACATAAAATATATATGATATATTAAAAAAATTAGGTCTAAATAAATTATTAATAAATAAAAATTGATAGAAGTAGTAAAATATGCATTATAAAATAAAAATGTATAAAAATATAAAAATAAAATTTTGGTTGAGTGGTAAATTAAAAGTTTTAATGATGCAATTGGTTTAGCTTTAAATATCACAATATGCATATTTTTATTAATTTTTTAAAATAAAAAGATTAAAATGCATTTAAATAATATAACATATTTTAATTACGTAAAATCATTGTAGTAATTTCTCTAATTGAAATGATAACCTGATTGAAAATGACATCAACCTAATAAAAGATATTATAAATAGTATAGATATTCACATGCAACGAACATAAAATAAAAAAATAGTAACAAGTTTAGAGTGAACAAAATCCGATTTGATTCGAAAAACTCAATAAAAATTTTAAATTTTGAATTAAATAGTTCGATTTAATCCAGTTATTCAGATCAAATCGAATAAAAAATTAAATTTTTCGGTTTAACTCGAATATGAATTACACAATTCGAGTTATCAAAAAATTCAAATAAAAAAAGACAAAACTACGTCGTTTTGATAAATATTTATTTTTCTAAAATTAAAAGTCAAAACAATGTTTACCCATTAAGTTAAAATACAAAATCATTATATTATTTATATAGTTAAATAATCTTATACTTCGTTTATTAGTTAAATAATCGGTACATATAAACACAACATTGAGTATAAATAATATAATTAGTTAACTTGACTCGAAATTTTTTTAATCAATTTAATAAAAAAATAAATTAAATTTAATTACTAAAATAGAATTTATCAACTCGACTAATTCAAACTTTTTCGACTTGATGGAATCGTGAATCTTGATAACAACCAGATATGATTCCATAAAATAAATACTAAGACAAAAATACAATAATCATGGGATATAATTCAAGTGATGCTAATCAAAGCCCACTTAGAGGATGTAAAAGCAGGTTAGCCCGACCCAGTTTTCATTTCCATTTTCCGAGTTCCGTAATCATTTTCTTTGCAGCCAAACACGCTTCTCTTTTAGAGGCCTCCACCCCAACCTACAAATTATTGTTAAAGCCCTCGCTTTCTTCCTCCTTGCAATCTCAAAACCTCGAAGAACCAGAGAATATGGGTAAATATCGAAACGGTTCTCTCTCAGAGAACTCCGACGAAGAAACGGGAACAGCATCTAAACCCAAACCCAAACACAAATCCGACTCAGAATCCGAAGATACAAAGCCCAGAAGCCACAGCAAAAGCGACAAAGGGAAACGATCGAGCAAATCACGAAGAAGACACGACAGCAGCAGCGGTATCAGTGAAGACGATTCGTATTCGGACTCAGAATCCGAATCGGAATCCCAGTCGGAGTATTCGGAAACGGAATCAGGGTATTCTGATTCGGAGGAGGAGAGGAGGAGGAGGAAGAGGAAGAGAAGGGAGAGAGAAGAAAGGGAAAGGAAAAGGAGGAAGAAAGAGAAGGAAAAGAAAAGGAGAAGAAAAGAAAAAGAGAGAGACGAAGAGAGGAAAAGAAAGAAGAGAAAAGAGAAAGAAAGGAAAGCAAAGAAAAAGAAGGATAAGTTAGAGAAAGGGAAGAAAGGTGCTGTTACTAATTCGTGGGGGAAATATGGAATTATCAGAGAAACTGATATGTGGTAAGTTTCATTTACCTCTCTATTTTTCTTTGAGAAATTGTTGGAAATGGAACAAGTTTTACATATATGAATATGGGAATTGGAAATTATTCTTTTGTAATTCTGGGTATGCTTCTTGTAAAGTTTCATATTTCACTTGCCAAAAATGCTGGTTCCAAGGTTTTATTATGGTTGAGATTGAAATTCTTATTTTTTTTAGTTTTTTTGCTTCTTGGAAGTTGTTGGAATTGAAACTAATTTATATATGTGAAAATTGCAGCTTAATTTTAAGTTGGAAATGTTCTTAGAATGTTATATTTCAACTGTTAAAAATTCATCCTTATTGGTGGCATGCCATGCATAACTGTTTGGTTATGTTAGTCATGCTAATTTTTAATAGTAGAAATGATGAAATTTGTAATAGAAAGAATCGATTTGCTCTTTAATGTAATATATGGGGATTAATTTGCTATTTTTTTAGTAAAGAGATAAAATTCAATCTGATTCCTAGTATAGAGCCTCCATGATACTTTTAGCCTTTTAAGTTTGAAAAATGCCAACTCCTATCTTGCATTATTATTGAGATTGAAAATTGGAGCCTCTTATTACTGTTTCTATAATGTGTAGGAATAAGCGACCTGAATTCACAGCATGGTTAGCTGAAGTGAAACAGGTATTTCAATGAACTATTTCTCGAGTTGTTTATTAATGGCTACTGTATGGTTTTATGTTCAATTTGTTGTGAGAGAAATATGCAAGTTCTTCATCGATCAGCTCTTGTTGAATCAATGATTTGGAGTTTGTTCGTAACTATATTTTTTATCTCTCTTCACAGATAAACTTGGAAAGTTTGCCCAACTGGGAAGAGAAGCAGTTGTTTAAAGAGTATGTGAATCGTTGTTTCTCTTCTCTTCTCATGGTCTTATTTGAACAATGCGTGCAAAATTAACTGTATTGTTGTTTAAATTAATTTTGCAAATCTAAAATTTTGTGTTTATTTTTGCAGTTTTATGGAAGATCACAACACAGCCACCTTTCCTTCCAAAAAGTAAGCCTTTGTAATCATATAGAATTAGAGATTCTTGTTTCAACAAGAATGTGTGTTATAAAATTCTTAATTGGAGAAAAAAAAAAAGGATGCTGGTATGATTTATGCATGTTTTTCCCCTTGAAATCTGCGTTGCCTTTGACTCTTCATTTTTCTTGAAGTGTTTATGTTTCACCTCATATCTAGACATGGTTCTTCAAGAACCCTTCGACCGGTTCTGGACATATACCTGTGTCTGACACTATGAGTTACTTATCTTGAAAGTATGTCATCCTTTGTCTACTTAGGTACATAACAGTCCCAGCCACAAAAAAGGGAACTGACTCATTGTTTAAGAGATTGGTGTTTTATATAATGGTTTTTGGTTGTGTTCCTGTTGGTCTAGTTCATCTTTTCTTTATCACTGATTTCTTGCATTCCAAGAAATAAAATAACAATAACTTGGCATGTATGTTGGGTTATCATGTGGGCATGGACATGATATCTTCTTTATTGATCATTGCAGATATTATAACCTTGATGCTTATTATAAGCGCCAAATGGAGAAAGAGAACAAAAAGGGTGTTAAAAAGGTTCTCCAAGGAGAGCGTACTGTATTCAATGATGAAGAACAGCGCAGGTACATTTTGATGCATCATTTTATGCCATATTTTATTTGAAGCAGTTGATCTTCTAGTTTTTTCAGCTTTATTGAATATAGCTTTCTTTGAATTTAACTTATATTTGACCCGTGTTTTTTTTTTCTTCTCTTAAGCTCTATTGATTGGTATAATTGCTTAAAAACTGCCATTTACGGCATCAGTTATCACTGTTCTTAGATTCATCATTAGATGAACTCCTAATGGAGGCTGTTTCTTAAATGCAATTTCGTTACACAGATTTTGCATCCGTAATAGTTAATGGCTGTTTATTTGCACATCCCTTGATCATCCAAAGTAAATATGATGTCGCACTTTATGCCATCATGTGTATTTGAGATGTGCAATAAGATAATGGGGTTGTCATAAACAAGAATTGTTTGGAAATCTCAACTGCGAAATGCCTATCCAAAACTGTTTGTAACATCCGGTTTACTGATCCTATATTACCATGAAACATGTTATTTGCAAGGTTTATTTCTGCCTCTTCGGAGGAAAACTGATAGTGGATGCCTGTTTTCTTTAGTTATGTGGTACGGGGATTTGAATGTGAAATTTGATGATCTTAACAACAGCTCATAATCTCAATCTGCATTTTCAGGCAAGAAATGCTTATGGCCCGTGAAAAGCAGAAGGAAGAAGAGGTTCAAGCTTTGAAACTTGCTATGCAGAGTGGAATGGTTAGTCTTTCTTAGCCTTCCAAACATAGTGACCAGTTTGTGCTAATCTGTTGAACCCCAGACATGTTATGTTTTTCTCACCTCTGTCTATATGAATCTGCAGGCGCAAGCAATGAAAGAACAAACTCAGTTACGGGAAGAGATGGCTTACTTGTACAAAATCAGCAACTTTGAGGTGAGGATGCACTGTCGGTTTTATTCTTACCTGCGCAATCTTGAAATATCCCATTGTCAATAATTGATGTACCATTGCTGTTTTACATTTACAGGCTGCAGCTGCCATACAAAAACGGCTTGATCCAGATGTTGCAATGTAAGAAGAATGGCCTAGACGGCACTAACGACTACTCAGAACTCATGAATTCCACATTGGCTGTGTAATATGCTTTAGATATTAGTCAGTTCTAAGCTTTACGTTAATTGACTACCGGAGAATGGTATGGAGAGAAATTTACTCGTTTGTATCGGTACAAGGTTGAATATAATTGTATCCGTTTTACCAGGATAACAGTTTTTTTTGAACTAGCTTGTGTCCTCCCTCACATCCGTTTATAGTATGCAAGAAAGTAGTATATGGTGCTACATTTAGGCTCTTCTATTTCAATTAGCTTGAAAATTTTAATGAAAAAAGAAGAAAATCCAAATCCCATTATCTTAACTAAATCCTAACCCCATACTTAAGTTTTTTAATTTTTTTGGATAATTAAATTTAAGACTTTTTAAAATCATCTATTGTTTGCTCATTCTAGTTAAAATTTAGCTGATTTTAATTGTATGAAATGTGATCTTTTCCTAGCCAAATTGAGTTCTATGTTTAAAATTTAGAAATTTTGGATAATTTGTGACGTTTTTTTAATCTTCAAACTTTAAACTCTTAACCTTAAATTTTAGTACTTGAGTTAGAAATGTAAACCCAAAATATAAAACACAATTTTGAACCTAAAAATTTGAACTTAGTGCTTCAAACTCAAAAGCTTAAAACCGGTTGTTTTACTAACACAACTTTGAACCTAAAAATTTGAACTTAGTGCTCTAAACTCAAAAGCCTAAAACCGGTTGTTCTACTCAAATGACAAAAAAGATAAACAATTACAAAAATAACTTAGATTCAAAAATAATCACTTAAAATAATCTAAAATGAATAGTAAAATTGGGTTGATGGACTTGAGCGGTTGGCATCACATTGATTTTTGACCCAACCATTATTTTATGATTGTGTTAGGTATTAAAAATATTTTTTAAGCACTAGAAAGTTAATGGCCAGCATCCTTGTATTTTTTTCAAATCGTAACATACTGGTATATATTTATACAAATATTTTTTAAAAAAATTGGGTGTTGGACAATAAATGGTTGGTGCCACTTTTTCTTATTAAAAAATATTTTTTTGAGTGTTGGCATATTGATGGCCCGCACCCACTTTATTAGAGGAATTTTTTAATTTAAAAATAAAATAATTAAATGATAAATCAATTTAATTAAAAAATACGATTTTAATTAAAAATTTGAAATAAATTGATTTTTTTAAATAATATTTTAATTAAAAAATATAATTTAAGGATAAATTAATTTAAAGTGATAGAAAAATAGGAATTAAAGTAATTTGAACTAATGAATGAATAGGATTTAAGTAAAAAAAAAGTGGGATTTAAAGTAATTTAAAGTAATGAATAGGAATTAAAAAAAGAAGAAGATTTAAAGTAATTTGAAGTAATAGAATAGGCTTTAAATAAAAAAAAATGGCTTGGGACTTGAGAGGCTAGGGAACCGAGCCCTCCAATTGATGGCCGGCATCAGGCCTTTGGATGGCCTCTTAATGGCCGATTTCAGGCCACTTAATGGCCTCTTTTAATTAAAATGCTTTATCATTTAATTATTTAATTAAAATCAAATTTTTTTAAAAATAAACTTCTTCCTTTAAATTGATTTGTCCTCAGACCAAAAAAAATTACTTTTTTAAATTTGATATTGGGTAGTGGATCATAAATGTCTCAACACTTAATTTTTTTAATCGAGTACAAGGGTAGCACCTAAATTTTTTTTTTTGAGTTCTCAAAAAAGGTGTGTTAGCCATCTAGTTCTCTTGACTCAAAAAAATTTGTATATGATAAAATGGATATCGGCAATCAATGTGCAAGCACTAAAAAAATATTTTTTTATGTTATAAAATGGTGTCGGCCATCAAAGTCTCCCAATCCAAATTTTTTTTCAAATATATCATTATACTATAGTTTGGAAAAAGAATATAAGGGTATCGGCCACTTAAGTCCTCTAACCCCCAAAAATATATTTTTAACACCTAACACAATTATCAGATAATGATTGGGTCAAAATACAAAGTATTGCTGGTCATTTAAATCCCCCAACTCAAGTTTAATGTTCATTTCAAGTTATTTAGGTGGTTATTTTTAAACTTGCGTCATTTGTATAATTATTTTTTGAGAATTATTTAAGTAAAATAACCCCTAAACACTATACCTCAAATCCAAAATTTTAAACCCTAAATACTAAACTCTAATTCCTAACCTTAAACCTATTACTATGAACCTTAAATCTTAAACATTGTCCCTTGATTTTTGACCAATAACCTTTCTTTCTTGACCCCTCAACTTTAACATGCAAGCCTTAAACTACAAACTATAAAGCTCGAATCTTAAAAATTAGAATAGAATAAATCTAAAATATTGAAAAATAAAACCCCAAAACTTGACTCACGAATCTTACTCCTTAAATCATAAATTGAAACTCTAATTCAAATCTTAAACCTCAAATTCAAAATCTTTAATCGTAACCTTAAGGCTATTTTACTAATCTAATCTAAAAAATTTTGATATTTACAAAAATAATTCAGGTTCAAAAATAATCACCAAAATAACTCGAAATGAACAATATTTTTAGGTAGTGGGAACCCAATGGCCGGCACTACATAGTGTTTTGGCCCCATGATTGCTTGATGATTATGTCAGGTTTTAAAATATTGATTCTTTTTTTTTTAATTTTGGGAATCCAGTGGCCGGCACCAAGGTATTTTTTTTAAAATCGTATCATACTGGTATACAAAAATGCCAATATTTAAATAAAAAATTTGGTTATGGCCATGTAATGGTCGGCACTAGAGATGTATAAAAAAAATTCAGGTATTTTTTTGGTGTCCCAATGCAATTTTTTTTACTTTGTTACACTGATGGCCGGTACTAGTTAAAAAAAATTTTAAAAAAATTTGTGGCCAGCACTAGGTACTTTTTTCGTGTCTCAATACAATTTTTTTTGGAACACTGATAGTCGACACTAGTTAAATTTAAAATATATATATTTTTTGGGTGTTGGCCATGTAATGATATATTATTGAGCGCATGTTGTTGTAAAAACATTGTAAAGATGTGAAAAATTAGATAAATGATATACTTTATTCAAATTATACATTTGATTAAATATAATACAATATACATACATATTTAATTTAAAACACATTAAAATTAAATGAATAACAATGAGAGAAAAATTAATATGAAAAAAATGTAAATTTACATGAAAAAAATAATTAAATTTACATGAAAAAAAAAGATAATTTAAATGAAATAAGAAAAAAAATAAATTTACATGGAAAAAATAATTTAAATGAAATGACAAAAAAAATTAAATTAAAATGGGAAGATAGATAATTTAAATGAAATGATAAAAAAAATTAAATTTAAATGAAATAAGGAAAAAATTAAAATAAATGGAAAGAAATATAACTTGAAATGATACTAGTTGTGATTAATATGAAAAAAAATTGTATATTAAAAAAAATAAAAAAATTAATAAAATGAAATGTTAAATGTAATATGAATATTAAATTAATGTAATTTGTAATGAATATGAAATGATGATTATTAAATAGAATAAAAGTTTAAATGAAAATAAATTATAAATTTAAATGAAAATAAAAATTGAAATGAAAAAAAATTGAAATGATAAATAAATAAATTTAAATGAAATGAAGTTAAAATGAAATGAAATGAAAATTAAAATTAAAATGGAAATGAAAAAAAAAATATTAAAATGATAAGGCTTGTGCCTGTGTGTCAGGCCTCCATCATTCACCAAGGCCAAATTGGCCTTCCAATGACCGGTAATTGAAATAGAAATTAAAGAAAAAAAGAAGAAGGGTGAAATGACATGTTAGGCAAGCTTGAGAAATAGGGTGTCATTGGCCGGTATCGGTAGGCCTACTCCCTAGTATTTGATCTAATATTTCATGTTATTACATGGCTAGCACAAAAGAAAAAAAAATTTATATCTCTAGTGCCGGCTATTACATGGCCAATAATTTTTTTTTATATCTCTGGTGTCGATCATTACAATGTCTATACAAAAAAAATATATTTTTAAAAATTTTAACTGGTGTAGGCCATCAGTGTACCAAAGTAAAAAAATTACATTGGGACACGAAAAAAGTATCTGATGCCTGCCATGTACTGGCCAGTACCCAATTTTTTTTTTACATCTCTAATGGAAGCCATTACATGGGCAGCACAAATTTTTTTTTAAATTTAATTGGTGCCAACCATTAGTGTACCAAAGTAAAAAAAATTACATTGGGACACGAAAAAGGTCCCTGGTGCTTATCATCTACTAGCTTGCACAATTTTTTTAATTTTACATCTCTGGTGTCGGTCATTACACGGCCAAAGCCAAATTTTTTTTAAATACTGGTATTTTTATATACCAGTATGATACGATTTTAAAAAAAAAAATCATTGGTGCCGGCCATTGGGTTCCCAAAGTCAAAAAAATTAATTTTTTAAAACCTGACACAATTATCAGCTATTAGGTAGTACCAGCCATTAGGTTCCCAAAACCCCAATCTATTGTTCATTTTAGTGATTGTTTTTGAATTTGGGTAATTTTTATAAATATCGAATTTTTTTTAGTTGGATTAATAAAATAACCCAATCTTAAAACGTTAAACCCCCAAACCTCCAAACTCAACCTTTAAACACTAAACCTTATTTATTATTTCCAAAGATTAAGAAATTAAGTTGCAATGAAAGCATAATTAAAGATGAATAACTACAAATGATTTGTCATATACCAATGGTTACTTTTATTGACGACCCAATTTCGTAAATGTTAATAGGTCTATACTAACAGATTACTCATTCGTCAATATGTGATGAGGCTATACCAACATATCGTATTAGTGTCGGTATAGGAGTATCTATAATGACATATTAATTTATTCGTCAACAGAGGTATTATATATACCGAAGATATTATTGGTGTAGTTTGTATATGATGTATTCTAAAAAGGTTAAAATATGTCATAGATCCTTATAACTTTTTTTGTAGATTTGAAATTTAGTTACTATACTTTTTTTTGTTAGGAATTAAATCCTCTTACTTTTCAGAATTTCAAATTCAATTGTTAGTAAAATTATTTTGTTAAATCTAGGTTAATTATAAAGAATTTTGTTTAGTTATATGGTTACCAAGTGAGTTTCATTAATCTTTTTTCAATTAATTTCATTTTTTTTTTTCATATTAGTTAGAAATAGTCTCAATATCAGGATCATTTAAAAATTTTCATATTTTATTTAAATTTTTTCTCAATTTAAATATTATTCTATTACAAAATTTTAAGTTTCATTTAAATTTAAAAAATTTCTCATTTCATTTTTTTTTGAATTTTTTAGGCCTGACCTGTTGAGTCACATCGTAGTAGGCCTAGTGCCTGTAAGTTGCTGGTGCCGGCCACTGAAACTCCATTTGCCAAGCTCGTCCTAACATGTCCTTTCATCTTTTTTTTTTTTCATTTCACTTCTATTTCTATTTCATTTGTATTTCCATTTCATTTCATTTAAATTATCTTTTTTTTTCATTTTATTTTATTTTTTTCTCATTTCATTTAAATTATCTTTTTTTCCATTTTAATTTAATTTTTCTCTCATTCCACTTAAATTAATTTTTTCCATTTAAAATTTTTTCTCATTTCATTTAAATTATCTTTTTTTTTCATTTTAATTTAAGTTTTTTCTCATATCATTTAAATTATTTTTTCTATTTTAATTTAACTTTTTTATCATTTCATTTAAATTTAATTTTTTTTTCTCATTTCATTTAAATTATCTTTCTTTCCATTTTAATTTACGTTTTTTTCATAATAATTTTCCTCTCATTGTATCTCATTGTAATTTATTTCATTATTGTGTTTTAAATTAAATATGTATGTATATTGTATTATAATTTAATGTGTTTTAAAATAAATATGTATGTATATTGTATTATAATTTAATATGCTTTAAATTAAATATGCATGTATATTGTATTATAATTTAACATGTTTTAAATTAGGAATAAGAAAAAATATATATTAATAATTATATTTAATTAATTGTATAATTTGAATAACGTGCTTTACATGGCCAACACCTATTTTTTTTAAATGCATTTGTGTTTGCCATCAGTATTCCAAAATAAAAAAAAATACATTAGAAGTCGAAAATTGTACTTGGTGCAGGTCATCTATTGACCAGCACCCAATTTTTTTTTTAAATATACTGATGCTGGCCATCAATGTCCCAAAGTAAAAAAAATGCTTTGGGAACTGAAAATTGTACTTGGTGTCGACCATCTACTGGCCAACACCAATTTTTTTTTAAAATGTCTTTGTGCCGGCCATTACATGACCGGAACCAAATTTTTTAAAATACTGGTATTTTTGTATACCAATATAATACAATTTTAAAAGAAATATACTGGTGCTGGCCATTGGACTCCTAAACTCAAAAAAGTCAATTTTTTAAAGCTTGACACAATCATCAAGTAATGATGGAGCCAAAACACTAAATAGTGCCTGGGTTCCCAAAGCCCAAATCTACTATTCATTTCAGGTTATTTTGGTAAATATTTTTAAACTAGGGTCATTTTTACAAATATTAATTTTTTTAGGTTAGATAGGTAAAATAGCCGAAATGTGATCTTTTTCTAGTCAAATTGAGTTCTATGTTTAAAGAATTAAGCCCTTAAATTAGTCTATTTGAAACAAAAAACTTAGGAATTTTAGACAATTTGTGACCTTTTTTAAGAATTTGAGTAGTAAAACCTCAAATCTTAATTTACAAACTTTGAATCCTTAACCTTAGACTTGAGCCCTGAATCTTAAATCCAAAACATAAAATATAACTTTGAATCTAAAAATTTGAACTTGGAGCTCCAAACTCAAAAGCCTAACTATTTTACTCGAATGATATACAAAAAATAAACAATTACAAAAATAACCTAGATTAAAAAAAAATCACTCAAATGACCTAAAATGAACATTAAAATTCGGTTGGGAGACTTAAGTGGCCATCACCACATTGATTTTTGAATTGTCTGACGATTGTGTTAGGTATTAAAAAAATATTTTTTTATGTGATGGGGAGTTAATAGTAAGCACTATTGTATTTTTTTCAAACCGTAACATATTAGTATACATTTATACCAATATTTAAAAAAAAAATATTTGGATGTTAGACAATAAATGGTCGACACCACTTTTTCTTATTAAAATTTTTTTTTTGAGTGTTAGCATACTAATGATCGACATCCACTTTATCAAATAATTATTTTTAATTAAAAATAAAATAATTAAATCATAAATCAATTTAATTGAAAAATTTTAATTAAAAAATTGAAATAAATTGATTTTTTTATAAAAAATACAATTTTAATTAAAATATAATTAAGGATAAATTAATTTAAAGGGATAAAAATAGGAATTAAAGTAATTTAAACTAATGGATGAATAGATTTAAATAAAAAAAATGGGATTTAAAGTAATTTAAAGTAATGAATAGTAATTTAAAAAAAAGGGATTTAAAGTAATTTAAAGTAAAAAATGAAAAGTGGCTGATGGGACTTGAGAGGCTAGGGAACCATGCCCCTCCAACTCTGATGGCTGGCATCAGGCCTTGGGACACAGGCCATGGCAGGCTTCATAATGCGCAGCAGGCCAGGCTTTGGATGCCTGTTAATGGCCGGTTTCAGGCCTCTTAATGGCCTCTTTTAATTAAATTGCTTTATCATTTAATTATTTTATTTTTTAAATTAAAATTAAAATTTAAAAAAAAAAAGTACATTTCTTCCTTTAAATTGATTTGTCCCGGCACCAAAAAAGTTTATTTTTTAAATTTGATCTTGGGTATCCGCTATTACTATCTCAACACTTAAAATTTTTTTAATAGGGTATAGGGGTGCATCTTAAAAGCTCCAAACCCTTTCTTCTTCTATTGTCTCATCAGATATTTTTTTGCATGGAGACTCTCTACCAATCAGTTCTAACCACAACCTAATTCGGCGGCTTCACCCATTCCTGATTGTTCTCCACCGCCACCATAGCAAATCTCGGCACACTCTGTAACAGATAAGTCTTTTTTCACTCTTTACTCCTCTTCTTCCTTCTCCATTTGCTCTAGCTGCCGCCTTTACTCCGCTATGCAATAAATTATTGTCGACGTCCCTCAGGCCAATTGATATCACCGGAGTGTAGCTTTCTTTCTTATCAATCTATTTTGCTTCTGTTGGTTTGTATTTTATGTAAATTTTAATTTGAATGCAGTAATGGATACTACAAAGATTGGAGTTCAAAAGCTTGATTTTGCTAGTGCAATACTGTAAGTGTTACTTTATTTATTTTTGTTTGTTAATTTCCAAAAATTAAGAATTAATTACTTTAAATGTTACCGTTTAAAGTGTACGTAGGAGGGAAGGCGTGGCACTCGGGAAGTTTAAAAAATCTAGGATTTTGGGTAGTGACGGGCAGGGAAAAGCCCGGCTACCTGTTTTTCTCAGGCTGTCTTTCAACATCCCTTAATGAATCTCAAGTACTCATAAAATATAGGCTATTTTATCCAAATGACACAAAAAATATAATAATTAATTACATGGTTAAAAAATAATCACTCAAATAATTTAAAATAAACATTAAAGTGGGGTTAAGGGTAATAAATGGTGGGCATTAGATAAAATAATTTTTTGGTGATAGGAGTAGATGGTCGATTTTTTATTTTTTTTCCCAATTCGTATCATATTGATATACGCTTTTATCAATATTTAAAAAAAAAAATTAGGTGTTGAAACACTAATAATTGACACCCTCTATAAAATTAAAAAAAAACTTTTTAGCTACCTTTGTACTTGATTTTTTTTTTTGGTGTTGGGTCAATACCCTAATATTAGAATTTAAAAAAAAAATAAGGATATTGAGATAGTGATGGCCGACACCGCAATACTAAAATTTAAAAAAAATTTAGGGTATTAAGACATTTATGGCCAATACCCTAGTACTAGATTTAAAAAAATAATATTTTTTTTAGTGTCGTGACATTAATTGCTGACACCTCAATATTATATTTAAAAAATATATATTTTTTTGGTTATTGGGACATTAATTTTTGACATCAATAGTAGATTTAAAATATATATATATTTTAGTTGTTAGGATACTGATAGTCAGTACTCCTTTAATATATAGAGTTGTTTTATCTTTCATTTAAAATTTTTTTCTTTAGTTGAAAACTGATATTAATAATATTAGTGTTTTGTTTGTTGAGGAGGAAGTAAAAATTGTTGAAGATGAGTTCTGAAATTTTGTTTATTTATGTTTATCTCGATGAAGGAATGATAAATGGATTTAAAGAAAGTTATGTCTTTCAAAGTAGACAAAAAATTGGAATAAGATTCAATAAGCGTGATTTGTTAGTGGATTTGAAACAGAAGATTAGTATAAAGATAGCTACCTATTGCGGGAAGCAAATGTTGAGATTGTTATAGATCCTTTTAAGTTTTCAAAAATGGAACTTGAAGATTACGATGATCTAGAAATAATAATAATTTATTGCCCCCTTAAGATGGATAATTCCAGTCTGATTGAGTTGTTTGCGAAGATAGTTGAACCATAACCTATTGAAGTTGTAACTTTAGTAAGTCAGTATTTTGGAATTAATTTTGATTTTAATTTTTGGTGAGAAGATCAATCGAGTTATGAAGGGCCACTGTAAACTCTCGAAAATCCAAATTATAGTTGATGTTTGTATAATGGCTTAATCTCGTATCCTCGTTTAGAGATTCATTTAGAGGTGTTAGTCACTGTAAAAAAATTGTGATAAAATGTCAGATAATAAAGAGCATCTCACCATGATAGTGAAGATTTTAGTAAACCTCCACAACTCAACTAATCTTCTTAGTAGACATTAAGATCAAAATCAATTCTAGAACGCTTACTTACTAGAATTACAACTTGAATAGGTTCTAGTTTAGCTATCTCTGCAAACAATTCAATCAGTTTGGGATTATCCATATCAAGGGGCAATAAATTGCTATTATTATCCTAAGATTATCATAATCTTCAAGCTCCATTTTTGAAAACTTGAGTGGACTTGTTGAAATAAAAAATTTGTAAAACAGTCTCAACATTTACTTCCCGCAATGGGTAGCTATTTTTATATTGATCTTTTGTTTCAAATTCGCCAGTAAAACACGTTTGTTGAATTTAATTTTGACTTTTTGTTGACTTTGAAAGACAACCTTCTTTAGTTGTATTTATCATTTTTCTGTTGAAATGAATATAAACAAATAGAATTTGGGAACTAATCTATAAAAAATTATGCTTTCTCATCAACAAACAAAACACTAATATTTTTAATATTGTTTTCAGTTGATAAAGCAAACAAAAATCTCAAATAGAAGATAAAACAACTTTATATATTGAAGGGGTGCTAGTTATCAGTATCTTAACACCCCAAAAAAATTAATTTTTTAAATCTGGTATTGGGGTGATTGTCATCAGTGTCTCAGTACCCCAAAAGTTATATTTTTTAAATTTAGTATTAGAGTGTCGGCCATCAGTGTCTCAACACTCTAAAAAAAATTTAAATTTTGGTACTAGGGTAACGACAATCACTGTCCCAGTACCCAAATTTTTTTTAAAATTTTGGTAATAGAGTGCCTGCCATTAGTGTCACAACACGTAATTTTTTTTAATTTTTAAAAAAAGGTGTAAACAATTGGTGTACCAACACCTCAAAAAACATTTCTTTTAATTTGATAAAGGGGTGCCGACCATTAGTGTATTAGCACTCTAATTTTTTTCTCTTCTAAATATTGGTAAAAACGTATATCAATATAATACAGGGTGAAAAAAATAAAAGGGTGTTGGTCATTAGAAGTGTGCATGGGCCGGGCTACCCGGCCCGGCCCGAAGGCCTGCCCAAAAAAAGGGATGGTTTGGGTAAAAATATAGGCCCGAAATATGAGTTTGGGCAAAAAAATGAGGCCCGTTTAGAAAATGGGCCGGGCTCGGGTAAATTTTTTTTGGCCCGAGCCCGTCCCGGCTCTGCCCGAATTATATACTAAATATATATTTTTTATTTTTAATCATATTTATATTTTATTTTTATTTTTAATATAATTAATTTTTATTATATTTTCAATTTGTGTATTGTTTTAAGAATTGTTTTAATATATTTTTTATTTATTTCTTGTTTTAATATTTGTTTTAAATGTATTTGATGATTTAATATATTTTAAAATTTTTTATTTAATGAAATAAGTTAAAAAAATTTAATATGGGCCGGGCCGGACCTGGCTCGGGCTTAACAATTTTATTTCGGGCCGGGCTTGGATAAAATTTTAGGCTCATATTTAGGGTCGGGCCGGGCTCGGGCCTAGAAAACGGCCTAAAATTTTTGGTGGGCCCGACCCGAACTCGGCCCGGCCCATGCACACCTCTATCGGTCATCTACTCTCCAGCATCTAAAAAATTATTTTTTAAAGGAATAATTGTGTTAGAAATTTATCTGATGCCGACTATTTATCACTCCTAAATTAATTTTATTGTTCATTTTAAGTCATTTAGGTGATTATTTTTTAATTAAGATAATTTCTATAAGATTTTTTAATTATTTGGGTAAAATAGCATGAAATATAGTAACTTTTCCTAAAGCTCTTTTCAAGAAAGAAAATTCCCTTAACAATTTGTTTAACATATTAATTAACAAAAAAAAAAAAAAAATTGAATTGCACACACTACTTTGAATTTTTACTTTATTGTTTTTATTTCTGAAAAAAAGTTAATCTGTTGCCTATTTTTATTTTGATAGATAAGAGTAATAATTTTTTATAAGAAAAAGTTATTTGATTAGTTTCAATTTATTTAATTAATAAGTATATTATTTTAAAAAATAAATTTTAATGCTCAAAGGTCAAGACTACCTTAAGCAAAATATCATTTATTTATCAAGTCTTGTCTAATTTAATATATACACAAATTTCATCATTAATCAAATAATATCAGTTCAATTTAGAAACTATAAATAATAAATTTAATTTATTTTCTAGAAAAAATATTAATTTTAATAAAAATATTAATTAAAAATTTAAAATTTTAAACATTACAACCCACAGTTCACATGCATTATATATATTTTAAATTTTTATGAACTTTATATATATATTTAAAATTTTTTTATATATTGGACGGGCTACAGAGGAAAAGATAACACTGGCATAAAATTGGCTATTTTACTAAATTGACTCAAAAAAATTTAATATTTACAAAAATAACTCAGGTTAAAAAACAATCACTAAAATGACCTGAAATGAACAGTAGAATGGGGTTTTGGCCTGTCAATGGCCGGCACTAGAGTACATGTTTTTTTAAAAAAAAATTTGGTGCTGGCCTGTCAATGGCCGGCACCAAGTAAAAAAAATCAATTTTTTTTGTGCTGGCCTATCAATGGCTGGCAGCAGAGTACGAGTTTTAAAAAAAAAAATTTAGAGCTGGCTTGCCAATGACCGGCACCAGACTCAGTATTAAAAATTTTTTTGACCCTGTAATGGCCGACACCAAACCTTATATATAGGGCTATTTTACTAAATTGACCCAAAATTTTTTGATATTTATAAAAAATAACTCAAGTTCAAAAACAATCACCAAAATGACCTGAAATGAACAGTCGAATGGGGTTTTGGCCTATTAATGGCTGGCACCAACTCGTATTTTGGATCCACGATTGCCTGATAATTGTGTCAGACTTTAAAAAATTGATTTTTTTAGTTTTGGCCTGTCAATGGCTGGCACCAGAGTATTTTTTTTTAAAATTGTATCATACTGGTATATAAAAATACCAATATTTAAAAAAAATTTGGTTCTAGTCTGTTAATGGCCGGCACTAGAGTACGAGTTTTATTTTATTTTTTGGTGCTGGCATATCAATGGCCGGCACTAGAGTACGAGTTTTAAAAAAAAATTTGGTGCAGACCTATAAATGGCCAGCACCAGAGTACCAATACTTAAAAACAATTTTTTTTAGAGTTGAGTTGTAAATGGCCAGCACCAGACTCAGTATTAACAAAAAAAATGTTTTTGGTGCTGACCATTGACAGGCCTGCACCAAAAAAAAATTATCACATATATATGTATCAGATATATATGTATTTTATATTCCATTTGATTTTTTGTTTGCTTTTTATTTGCTTTAAAAATTTTAGTTTTTTTTTTTGTCGAGAAGAAAGCAATTTTTTTTTAAAATGAGTTCCAAAAAAAAAGAAACCTTGACAAGACTAATCTGCAGGCCTCGCCTGCATCACCTAAGCATAGGCCTGAGAATGGCTGGTTGCAGCACTTTTAAAAGTCGAAATGACTTTTATCAGGCCTGATAAATGTGATGTCAAGCCTAAAAAAAAAAAAAGAGATATTTTTAAACAAATTTAAAATTTAATTTGAGAAAAAGGAATAAATGAAAAAAATTAAATAAAATATAAAATTTTATAAATTTAAATGACAAGAAATACTAAAATGAAAATAAAATTTTTTAAATGATTTTTTTTTTAAAATTGAAATGAGATTTTTTTAGACAAATTTTATAAATTTAAATGAAAAGAAATACTAAAATGAAAATAAAATTTTTTAAATGAATTTTTTTTAAAATCGAAATGAGATTTTTTAAACAAATTTTAAATTTAAATTGACAAAAATAAAATATAAAAAATTTTAAAAATAGATGAAAAGTTTAAATGACCCTGATATTGGGACCACTTCTAATTAATTTGATAAAATATGAAATGAATTGAAAAAAAAAAACAATATGAAAAATAATATGAAAAAAATGAATTGAAAAAAATAATATGAAAAGAAATGAAAAAAATAATATTAAAAAAATAATATAAAATGAATTGAAATGAAATTGAAATGAAATAATTGAAATTAAATTAAATTAAAATGAAAAAAAAAGGGTTGAAAAGACCCATCTACGTCAGGCTTGTGTAAGGCCTGTGTCACAGGCAAAATTGGCTTGCCAGTGGCCGGCCTTAACACTTTTTTTTTCATTTCATATATATTTTTTAATTTTGCCCTTGAAGCCAAATGGTCCCCCACTATAAATAAGTTACTCCGGCGACCATCAATGACCACCGACGACCATCAATGACTACCGAGCTCCTCCAAACACCTCTGACAATCGCTGTTCACCGCCAACGACCGCCGATTACTCCATGAATCCTAATCCCAATATTCTTTTAAATGACAACGATCACATTGCAGTCAATGTGCATAAGGTAAGTGAGAAATAAAATGTCTTATTTAATTTTAAATATACTTTTAAATTCTTTTTTAAACGAGAAATATAACATTATATATTTACTATAAACGTAGGATCTGTACCGAATTGTGAGACCCCGAGTGCATGATCTCAGTTATTTTCCCGATCAAAGAGTTTTAATGTATTTGAATGTAGCGGGTTTTAGGGTAGTCGCATACATTTAGATATTTGAGCTACGAGCCGATTTAATATTGGCCTTAGTTGAAAGATGGCACCTGGAGACACGTACGTTCCACCTCCTATGTGGGGAGGTTACTATTACACTGCAAGACGCAATGTGATCCAACTAGAGTCGTCTATAAACCATAGCGAGCGACCAGGAGCTTGAAGAGTGCCCGATCCATGGGGCACGTGCGAGCGGTTACTTGGAAGGGTGCCCCCGAACAACGAGGAAGGACGATTAACACATTTTAAATTTAATTGGTTAAAACAAAACTTCTGACATATTCCGAGCAGTCCAACGCAGATGGACATTATCTACGCTGCGAGAGCGTTCATTCTTCAAGGACGTAAATTAAAATAAAGTCTCAATAATGTATCTCCCTTTATTAGAAGATCTCGAGCTTGCCGGAAAATTTAGTTGGGGCTCTGCAGTGTTGGCATGCTTATACTGCGAGCTTTGTCAAGCAATAAAGCCGTCTACGAAAACAATGGGCGGTTGCTGCCTTCTACTGCAGTCTTGGGCATTATATCAAATGTCATTTCTAGCATCAGTGAGCCACCAACCGTATGTTTGGTCACTCGTTAATAGGTAAATATATAGTTCAATTTTGCCATCTATTTTTAAATTGTATACTATAGTATACTCGTTTTTTCATAGAAAAAATAATATGATAATTTTTTTATTTTTTTAGGTACTTATACATAGGTACTGTGAACGATCGGTCGATTCCCAGTACAGTTGCCCATCTAAAAAAAAAAGAAAAAATTATAATATTATTTTTCTATGAAAAAAACGAGTATACTATAGTATACAATTAAAAAATAGATGGCAAAATTAAACTATATATTTACCTATTAACGAGTGGCCAGACATACGGTTGGTGGCTCACTGATGCCAAAAATGGCATTCGATATAATGCCCAAGACTGCAGTAGAAGACAACAACCGCCTATTGTTTTCATAGATGGCTTTTTTGCTCGACAAAGCTCGCGGTATAAGCATGCCAACACTGCAGGGCCCCAACTAAATCTTCCGGCAAGCTCGAGATCTTCTAATAAAGGGATATACATTATTGAGACCTTATTTTGATTTACGTCCAGTAATAGTATCCCACCTATAAGTTAAAGAATGAACGCTCTCGCAGCGTAGATAGTGTCCATCTGTGTTGGACTGCTCGAAAGATGTCGGAAGTTTTGTTTTAACCAATTAAATTTAATATGTGTTAATTGTCCTTCCTCGTTGTTCGGGGGAGCCCTTCCAAGTAACTGCTCGCAACTGCCCTATGGATCGGGCACTCTTCCAAGCCCAATCATCGCTTTTGTTTATAGAGAAATTTTTAGTTAGATCAAGCACGCCTTGCGTTGTAATAGTAACCTCCCCACACGGGAGTGAAACGTATGTGTCTCCGGGGCGCCATCTTTCAACTAAGGTCAATATTAAATCGGCTCGTAGCTCAGATATCTGAATATATGCGGCTACCCCAAAACCTACTACATTCAAATACGGTAAAACTCTTTGATCGGGAAAATAACTGGGATCATGCACTCGGGGTCTCACAATTTGGTACAGATCCTGCGTTTATAGTAAATATATAATGTTATATTTCTCGTTTAAAAAGAATTTAAAATAATATTTAAAATTAAATAAGACATTTTATTTCTCGTTTACCTTATGCACTTTGGCTGCAATGTGATCGTTGTCATTTAAAAGAACATTAGGATTAAGATCCATGGAGTGATCGGCGGTTGTTGGCGATGAACAGCAGTTTTCGAAGATGTTTGGAGGTGCAAGGTGGTCGTTGATGGTCGCCGGAGTAACCTATTTATAGTGATGGACCATTTGGCTTCAAGGGCAAAATTGAAAAAAAAATAAAATGAAAAAAAAAAGTGTTAAGGCTGGCCATTAGCAGGCCAATTTAACCTGTGACAGAGGCATGATGCAGATGAGTCTTTTCAACATTTTTTTTTCATTTTAATTATTTCATTTCAATTTTTTTTTCAATTCATTTCATATTATTATTTTTTCAATTCATTTCTTATTATTTTTTTATTTTTTTATATTATTTTTCATATTATTTTTTTTCAATTCATTTCATATTTTTTTTTTCAATTCATGTCATATTTTATCAAATTAATTAGAAGTGGTCTCAATATCAAGGTCATTTAAATTTTTTCATCTATTTTTTAAAATTTTTTATATTTTAATTTTGTCAATTTAAATTTAAAATTTGCTAAAAAAATCTCATTTCGATTTAAAAAAAAATCTCATTTAAAATTTGTTAAAAAAAATCTCATTTTGATTTAAAAAAAATCTCATTAAAAAATTATTTTCATTTTAGTATTTCTTTTCATTTAAATTTATAAAATTTTATATTTTACTTAATTTTTTTCATTTAGTCCTTTTTCTCAAATTAAATTTTAAATTTGTTTAAAAAATCTCATTTTACTTTTTTTTGGAGTTTTTTTAAGCCTAACACTACATTTATCAGGCCCGATAAAAGTCATTTCGACTTTTAAAAGTGCTGTAGCCTGCACCGACCATTCTCAGGCCATTCCCAGGCCTATGCTTAGGTGATGTAGGCCAGGCCTGTAGATTAGTCTTGTCAAGGTTTCTTTTTTCTTTTTCCATTTCTATTCATTTTCATTTCATTTTAATTTTATTTCATTCCGATTTCATTTTCATTTCCATTTTCATTTCATTTCATTTAAATTATATATTTTTTTTTCAATTTAAATTTATTTTTTTCTCAATTCATTTATATTACTTTTAATTTTAATTTTAATTTTTTTCTCATTTCATTTAAATTTTCTATTTTTCAATGCAAATTTAATTTTTTTGTCATTTCTTTTAAATTATCTATCTTTCCATTTAATTTTTTTCTCATTTTATTTAAATTAAAAGTTTTCCTCATTTCATTTAAATTTATCTTTCTTTCAAATTTAATTTAAATTTTTTTCTCATTTCATTTCAATGAAATTTTTTTCTCATTTCATTTAAATTTATCTTTCTTTCAATTTTCATTTAAATTTTGTACCATTTCATTTCAATTTTTTTTCTCATTTCATTTAAATTATCAACCTTTTCATGTAATTTTCAATTTTTTCTCATACAATTTATCTAATTTTATTTCATTTACAATGTTTTTATAAGAACATGTGTTTAATAATATATCACTCGTCATCTTGGAGTCTAGCATTACGAGACGATTGACCGGAAACATAAACATGATGTGGGCATGTTGATCGGTTGTGTCCAGATGTTTGACACACAGTGCACAGTTTAGGTTCACCTGTCTCCCTGACATCCATGTCATTTTGAATTCTCGTTGATTGTGGTCGACCTTTGGGATGTCTGCGGAGACTACGATCAAACACCATCTCGAAAGCAGGCGGTGAAACTTCCCAATTTGAGCCATCAGGCATTACAGGAAATTCGTTCCTCTATATACATAATGTGCGTTGCAACGTGTAAATCTCGTCTATGAATTGTTCAACATTTAAGTTTGCTCTAGCACACGCTGCATGAATATGCGCACACGGATATCGAAGAGTTTGAAATATCCTGCACTCGCATCGTCTGTTTCACAGATCAACTGCGTACGACCTAGGTGGAAGACCTGAATGACAGTTGATGTACTCTTGAACTCGGAAAGTCTCTAAGTCATGCGAATACAATTCAGCGTTCATTATTTGTGCCCTTCGACTATTTACCGCCATGGCCTTTCGGATGGCCTCTACGTACACGTGCCCGGCCTCGATCTGCTTAGCTTGTCGCAACCTCATCTTAGGCATCAATGTTGCCAACTTATCGAATGTTGTAGAGAACACAGCAGAAATCGGGAGATGGCGTGTGCGCCTCAATGCAGAGTTGACTGCCTCTACCAAGTTGGTCGTCATCTGCCCATACCGAAACCCCTCATTGTAACTGTGAGTCCATTGCCAGTTCTCCATGCTACCTAACCATGTCCGGAGATCTGTTGGTAAAGATGACATCTAAGATTCAAGCCTTGTGAATCTCTGCCTGAATCTTCGCGGTTCTAACTTATAAGTTGCATATTTAATTTGAAATCATCATTTTAAAAAGAACAAAAAATTTGTAAAGTAATTTTTGAAATAAATACAAACAAAATTTTTTACCCATGTTCACGAGTTCTTTTTTTCAATCTTTATTCTTATAATCTCTATGAAAGTTTGCCGCGATGTGCTGGATGCAATAAACAGACCTCTACGAAACCCCCAATCGCCTTATTGCAGCAAATAATCCTTTCAATCTATCTAATATAAGGCAAATATTGTCTTCTCTGACAACGTGCCTCCGCAGATTTATGAGGAAAAATTCCCAAGACTCAAAGCACTCACGCTCCAAGATGGCGAAAGTGATCAGAAGTACATTTCGATTTCCATCTTGTGCAACATCAATCAAGAGTATTTGTGTGTATTTGTCATACAACCATGTCCCATCCACCTACACCATCGGCTTACAGTGAGGGAAGGCCTTAACATGCGGCTTGAACGTCTAAAACAATCGGTGAAAAACTCGTTTCCCCTATCGTATCTTCCCGTCCGGGCCTTTATACGGCAGTGTTTGCAAATCAGTCACTATCTCGGGCACATACTTCTGCATCCCGACTATCCACCATTGAAGCTCGTTGTATGACGCATCCCAATTACCATACAACTCTCGCATCGCCATTTGCTTTGCCCATCATGCCTTTCAGTACGACACTTTATACTTAAATCGAGCTTGCATGTCCGCAATAAGGACCGACACTTGAATAGTGGACGACTCTTTCACCAAAAGAATGATACAGTTGCATATAGTTTTTACATCTAACTTTTCATGGTTTTGCGACATACAAGCGGACGTGCATATGTGTGGACCTTCTAGTTTCCTTATCATCCACATCTGCGTCCACTGCATTAACGCGGCTCAGACACGCCATTTACAACCACTTGACGCTTTCCAACATCTCCTATGTACAAAGACTGCGTCGACTTCGTTACTTTATAATCCACACCTAATTTCAAGCTAAGTTGTTTTATAACATGTAAACAGTCTTTTTTGTTATCGAATTGTTGTCCCACAAACAACTCTTCATCGCCGAATTCTTCATCAAGTAGTTCAGCCGGCACAATATTTGTATATTTTGGGAACTCGTATGCTAGAGCCGCATCAGGATCCACGTCGGTCATGAAGGACCCTGGATTATTTCTTATAACTATACTATGGCCGTGTTCTCGGCTGAATAGGGGTTTGCATTTTCACCCTTCACCGGCCCTTCCTCGTCTATGTCTTCAGGGATGTCATCCAAATCGGGGTCACTGAAATCATCGTTTGGATCACGGTGGGACTGATCATCATTATCAGACCCTTCATCACCATCTTCTATGGTGGCCAACACCTTTGGATGGATCTTTAGACGAGGACACGTGTTTGGGATGTTATACCAACATCTATCAGTGTTTGGGTTTTCGAGAGTTGACATTGACCGTCCAAAACCTGACTGATCTTCTCAGGAGACGTTAAGATCAAAATCAATTCCAAAGCGTTGGCTTGCTAGAATTACAACTTGAATCGGATCTGGTTAGCTATCTCCGCGAATAACTCAATCGGGTTGGGATTTTCTATCTTAGAGGGGCAATAAATTGTTGTCATTGTCCCTAGATCATCATCATCTTCAAGCTCCATTTCTGAGAACTTTAGCGGATTAGTTGGAATCGAAAATTTGTAAAACAGTCTCAACATTTACTTTTTGCAACGACTTGCTATCTTTGTACTGATTTTTCGTTTTAAATCCGACAACGAAACATGCTTGTTGAATCTCATTCCTATTTTTTTCCGACTTCGAAATACACAGCCTTCATCAGTTGTATTTATCATTTCTCCATCGAAATGAACATAAACAAACAAAATTTGGGAACTCATCTTAAAAAAAATTTGCTTTCTTCTCGACAAAGAAAAAACTAAAATTTTTAAAGCAAACAAAAACTCAAATGCAAGATAAAATATATATATCTGATAATTTTTTTTTGGTGCATGCCTGTCAATGGCCAGTACCAATTTTTTTTTTAATACTGAGTCTGGTGCCGGCCATTGACAAGCCACCTCTAAATTTTTTTTTAAATAATGGTACTCTGGTGTCGGCCATTAACAGGCCAACACAAAAAAAAATGATTTTTTTTGTACTTGGTGCCGACAATTAACAGGCCAGCACCAATTTTTTTTTAAAACATGTACTCAGGTGTCAATCATTGACAGGCCAACACAAAAAAAAATTATTTTTTTTGGTACTTGGTGCCGGCCATTTACAGGCCAGAACCAAATTTTTTTTAAAATCTGGTATTTTTGTATACTAGTATGATACGATTTTTCAAAAAAATACCTGGGTGCCAGCCATTGACAGGCCAAAACAAAAAAAAAATTAATTTTTTAAAGCCTGACACAATTATAAGGTAATCATGGGTCCAAAATACGAGTTGGTGCCGGCCATTGACAGGCCAAAACTCCATTCTACTGTTCATTTTAGGTCAATTTGGTGATTTTTTTAAACCTGAATTATTTTTGTAAATATAAAATTTCTTTAGGTTAATTTAGTAAAATAGCCTATAAAATTTAAAAAAGATGCACAATATTTAAGAAGTTAGTCAATTACTTAAATGGAAAGTAAAAAAATTGAAATATGTAAGCGCATGTAGGGGTGATGTGACAAGAAACATAATCAAGTCGGAAATTACTTAAGTGAAAAGCAAAAAAATTGAAATATGTTGGCACATGGAAGGTGATGTGTCAAGAAACAGAATCAAGTGGGAAATGAGTAAACTGTAAGACTATTTTACCCATTTGGCTCAAAAAAATTAATATTTATAAAAATAATTCTAATTCATCAAATGACTTGAAATTAATAATAAATTTAGATTATGAGAATTTAATGGCTAGCACCTCTTTAAACTTTGACTTAATGATTGCTTGATGATTGTTTCAGGCTTTAAAAAATTAATTTTATTTTTATTTTGGGAGTTCAATAGCCAGTATCAGGGTTTTTTTTACACCATATTATACTAACATACGTAGTATTTGACAAAAAAAATTGTTTGGGTTTTGGCCATGTAATGGCCAGCACCAACATTTAATTTTTTTTTTGGTTTTGGCTTATAGATGGTCAACCCCAACTTTATTAAATTTTTTGTTTTGTTTTGGGGCATTGATAGCCGGCACCAACTTTATCAGAATAGTTTTTTTTAGTTTTGGGACATTGAAGTCTGACACCAACTTTATCAGATTTAAAAAAATAACTTTTTTTTTGTTTTGTTTTGGGACATTGATGGCTGGTACCAACTTTATCATATATATATACACATGTTTTGTCTTTCATTTGAGCTTTTTGTTTGCTTTATTAGTTGAAAATCGAGATTTTTTTCTTTGTTAAGAAGGAAGTAGAAATTTTTGAAGATAAGTTCCCAAATTTTGTTTATCTATGTTCATTTCGATGGAGAAATAATAAATACAGCTGAAGAAGGTTGTGTCTTTCAAAGTGAAAAAAAATTGGAATGAGATTCAACAAGTGTGTTTCCTTAGCGGATTTGAAACAAAAGATCAGTACAAAGATAGCTACCCGTTGCTGGAAGCAAATGTTGAAATTGATTTACAAATTTTCGATTTCAACAGATCTGCTCAAGTTCTTGAAAATGGAGATTGAAGATAATGATAATTTAGGGACAATGATAACAATTTATTGCCTCCTGAGATTGATAATCCCAGCCCGGTTGAGTTGTTCGCGGAGATAGCTAAACCGGAACCCATTCAAGTTGTAATTCCAATAAGTCAGCGTTCTGGAATTGATTTTTATCTTAACGTCTACTGGAAAGATCAGTCGGGTTGTGAAGGGTAAATGCCAACTCCCAAAAATCCAAACACAGGTGGATGTTCATATAACATCCCAAACATGTGTACTCGTGTAGAGATCCATCTAGAGGTGTTGGCCACCATAGAAGATAGTGATGAAGGGTCTGATAATGAAGATCAGTCCCACTGTGATCCTAACGATGATTTTAGTTACCTTGATTTGGATGACATCCCTAAGGACATAGACGATGAGGGTTAGGTGGAGGGTGAAGATATAAACCGTTATTCGACTGGGAACACGGGCCTCGATATAGTTATAAGGAATAATCCAGTGGCCTTCATAATCGACGTGGATCCGGATGCGGCTTTTGCATGCGAGTTCCTAAAATATACAAACATAGTGTCAGCTTACCTACTTAATGAAGAATTCGATGCTGAAGATTTAGTCGTAGGATAACAATTTGATAATAAGAAAGACTGTTTAATACAATAAGGTAAAATTTATACAAAATGACCCTTTTACTTTGAATTCCTATGATAAATTATTTTTTAAATGAGAAATATAACATTTTATATTTATTATAAACGTAGGATCAATACCGGATTGTGAGACCCCGATTGTATGATCCTAAATATTTTTTCGTTCAGAGGGTTTTGTCGTATTGGAATGTCGCGGGTTTTGGGGTAGCCGTATACATTCAGATAGTTAATTTACGGGCTGATTTAATATTGCCCTTAGTTGAAAGCTAGTGTCCAGAGACACACGTTCCATCTCCCGTGTGGGAAAGTCACCATTACACTACAAAATGTAGCAGTCCAGCTGAGACTGTCTATTAACGGCGAAGTAGTGACAGGGCGTAGAAAAGTGATCGATTCGTGGGGCACTTGCGAACAGTTACTTGGAAGAGTGCCCCCAACGATGAGAAAGGAAGATTAACTAGTTTTAAATTTAATTGGTTAAGAGCAACTTCCAAAATCTACCAAGCAGTCCAACGCAGATGGACATTATCTATGCTGCAAAAGTGTTTATTTTGCAACTTATAGGTAGAGTACTGATGCCAAATGTGAATCAAAATAAAGTTCACATCATGTACCTCCTCTTACTAGAGGACCTCGAGCAAGCCGAAAGATTTAGTTATGACTACAATATTGACATGCTTATATCGTGAGTTTTGTCGAGCAAAAAAGTCGTCTACCAAGACCATGGACAGTTGCTGCCTTCTATTGCAGTCTTGGGCATTATACCGAATGCCATTTTTGGCAACAGTGAGCCACTAACCATGTGTGTGGCCACTCGTGAATAGATGAATTGATAATTCGATTTTACTTTTTTTTTAATTGTATAGTATAGTATACTCAATTTTGCATTGAAAAAATAATTCTATTTTTCAGATTGATGACTTTACTAGAAATTGAGCAATTGTTCACCGTACTCATGTACCATATGATGATCGAGATCCATTCCGGGGATGGCATAAAATACTATTCTGAACCTTTTCTTCTTTAAATATAATAATTCTAAAATAATTAAATTAACTAATAATGAATTGTTTATACTGTGCAGTTTCTATAGATGCCAAATGTCTAGGAAGGGACTGTAAAGCACAAACCATCATGGGTTGCCGAGCAGCAACATTTGTTCATGTTAAATGTTCTATTGATTCATTTTCATATAGTAGAGTGACATGATTAGGGTCAATTCTTGAGACGATTCAGTTGCGCACAACCTATTCTGAGACCTCTCATCGACATTAAAGAAGTCGACGGAATGGACAAAAAAGGTTCGGGTCAGGATGCAATAAATTGGGTAGAAAAACATGAACCGTAGATCATTCTGTGGAATGATTGACATTCGAGGCGCCCTCTTTTGTATTCTTAGAGGGAGGGTTCTCTCCTATGCATGAGTACATAGAATGGTATATGACAAACAGGAAGCCCTTTATATTCCAAGGTTGTTATATGCAGCTCTTAGACGACGAGCAACCAGAATCTTCTCAATGGCAACGGACGAACACACGACCATGCCGTAATTAAGTTCCACTATACAGGAACATCGATACCGATTCTACCTCTAACCTTAATCTCGAGCCCCAATATGAAGCATCTGGCTCGTCATCATACCACCCGGAGACCAAGCCTTTATTTCTTCCATCAGTCGAAGATATATTTGGTGACGACCCCGAGCCTCAACATTTGACACACTCCCGATCATCCTCATAACACTTGGAGCTCCATCGATAAGCATACATACATACTATTGAGAATATTTTTCCATTGGCACCTCCGATCACGTAGTACCCCTTAACTCTCGATGATGGTGTTTACGGTTATACCACTTTCTTAAGTATACCAGACGAGACACTAGAGGCCAGATCGAACAACAATTTTGATTTTACGTTTTTGGCGATGACATGTAACGGTTTGGTATACTTAAGAAAGTGGTATAATTGTATACACCATCATCAGGAGTTAAGCTATATTACATGATGGGAGGTGCCAATCGAAAAATATCCTCAATAGTATGTGTGCGTACTTGTCGATGTAGCTCCAGGTGGTATGAGGACGATTGGGAGTGTGTCGAATGTTAAGGCTCGGGGTCGTCACCAAATATATCCTCAAACGATGGAAGAAATAAGGGCTTAGTCTCCAGGTGGTATGTTGACGAGCTAGATGCTTCATATTGGGGCTCGAGATCGAGGTTAGAGGCAGAATCGATATTGGTGTTCTCGAATGCTGGAACTCAATTACGGCATGGTTGTGTGTTTTATCCGTCACCATTGGGAAGATTTTAATTGCACCTCATTCGAGAGCAACATATAACGACCTTGGAATATGAAGGGCTTCCCATTTGTCATAGACCATTCTATGTACTCATGCATAGGGGAGAACCCTCCCTCTAAGGCATACAAATGAGGGCGCTTCGAATGTTTATCATTCTATAGAATGATGTACAGTTCATGTTTTTCTGCCCAATTTATTGCGTCTCGACCCGAACCCTTTTTGTCTATTCTGTGGACTTTTTTAATGTCGACGAGAGGGTTCGGGATAGGTTGTGCGCAACCGAACTGTCTCAATATCCAACCGCCATCATGCCACTCCACCATATAAAAATGAATCAATGGAACATTTGACACGGACAGATGTTGTTGCTCGGTAACCCATGATGGTATGAGCATCGTAGTCCTTTTCTCGATATATGGCATCCACAGAAATTGCACAGTGTAGACAACACGTTATTAGTTAATTTAATTTTTTTGGAATTATTTTATTTGAAAAAAAATTCAGAAGCGTATTTTACGCCATCCCTAGAATAGGTCTCGATCATCATACGGTACACGAATACGGTGAATGATCGCCTGATTCTTAGTAGAGTCACCTATCTAAAAATTAGAATTATATTTTAGATTATTTTTTCCATAAAAAATGAGTATACTATATTATACAATTTAAAAAACAAAAGGTAAAATTGAATTATCAGATCACCTATTAACGAGTGACCACACACACAGTTGGTGGCTTATTGTTGCCAGAAATGACATTCGGTATAATGTTCAAGACTGCAGTAGAATGTAACAACCGCCCATGGTCTTGGAAGACGGCTTTATTGCTTGACAAAGCTCGCGGTATAAGCATGCCAATACTGTAGGGCCTTAACTAAATCTCCCGTCTTGCTTGAGGCCCTCTAGTAATAGGAGGTACATGATGTGGACTTTATTTTGATTTATTTTCAGCATCAGTACTTCATCTATAAGTTGCAGAATAAACTCTCTTGCAGCGTAGATAATGTCCATCTGCATTGGACTGCTTGGTAGATTTTGGAAGTTTGCTCTTAACTAGGTAAATCTAAGACTGGTTAATCTTCCTTCCTCATCGTTGGGGGCACTCTTCCAAGTAACCGTTCACAAGTGCCCCACGGATCGATCATTTTTCTAGGCCCCGTTACTGCTTCGTCGTTAATAGATAGCCCTAGCTGAACTACTATGTCTTGCAGTGTAATGGTGACCTCCCCACGCAGGAGGTGGAACGTGTGTGTCTCCAAATACTATATTTCAACTAAGGCCGATATTAAATCGGCTCGTAGATCGACTATCTGAATGTACGCAGCTACCCTAAAACCTACAACGTTCAAATACAACAAAACCCTCTGATTGTGAAAATATCCAAGATCATGCAATTGGGGTTTTGTAATCCGGTGCTGATCCTACGTTTATAGTAAATATAAAATGTTATATTTATCGTTTAAAAAACAATTTATCATAAGAATTTAAAGTAAATGGGTCATTTGGTATAAAATTTACCTTATTGTATGTAAATAGCCTTTCGTGTTATCGAATTGTTGTCCTACGGACAACTCTTCAGCGTCGAATTCTTCATCAAGTAGGTGAGCCGACACTACGTTTGTATATTCCAGGAACTCGCGTGCAAGAGCCGCATTCGGATCCACGTCGGTCATGAAGGCCCCTAGATTATTCCTTATAACTATATTGAGACCCGTGTTCCCGATCGAATAGGGGTTTACATCTTTACCCTCTATTAGGTTCTTCTCGTCTATGTATTTAGGGATGTCATCCAAATCGGGGTCACTGAAATCATCATTAGGATCACAGTGGGACTGATCTTCATTATCAGACCTATCATCACCATCTTCTATGGTGGCCAACACCTCCGGATGGATCTCTAGACGAGTACACGTGTTTGGGATGTTATACGAACATCCACTGGTGTTTGGATTTTTGGGAGTTGGCATTGACCCTCCACAACCCCGACTGATCTTCCCAGTAGATGTTAAGATCAAAATCAATTCTAAAACATTGGCTTTCTTGAATTACAACTTGAATGGGTTCCGGTTCAACTATCTCCACGAACAACTCAACCTGGCTGGGATTATCAATCTCAGGGGAGCAATAAATTGCTATTATTGTCCCTAGATCATCATCATCTTCAATCTCTATTTTCGAGAACTTGAGCGGATCTGTTGAAACCGAAAATTTGTAAAATAGTCTCAACATTTGCTTCCCGCAACGGTAGCTATCTTTGTACTGATCTTTCGTTTTAAATTCTCAACAAAACACGCTTGTTGAATTTCATTCAAATTTTTTTCTGACTTTGAAAGACACAATCTTCTTCAGTTGTATTTATCATTTCTCCATCGAAATGAATATATAAAAACAAAATATGAGAACTTATCTTCAAAAATTTCTACTTCTTTTTCAAAAGAAGAAACTGATATTTTTAATCTTGATTTTCAACTAATAAAGCAAATAAAAAGCTCAAATGGAAGACAAAACACCTATATATATGATAAAGTTGGTACCGACCATCAGTCCCAAAACAAAAATAAAAATAAAAATTTTAAATCTGAGAAAGTTGGTGCCGACCATCAATGTCCCAAAACAAGAAAAACAATAAATCTGATAAAGTTGGTGCTGGCCATCAGTGTCTAAAAAAAAAACAATTTTTTTTTAAATCTGATAAAGTTAGTCCCGAGCATTAGTGTCCCAAAACCTTAGGAAAGAAACTTTTTGGGTCCAGAAAAAGTTAGTGCCGACCACCTATAGGTCAAAACCAATTTTTTTTTAATGTTGGTGCCCGCCATTACATGGCCAAAACCCAAACAAATTTTTCTTTATGATACAGTGTAAAAAAAAATTGATGCCAGCCATTAAACTAAAAAAAAAAATTAATTTTTTAAAGCCTAACATAATTATCAGGCAATTATTGGGTCAAATTTTAAGGGGGTGACTGGTCATTGAATTCTTATAACCTAAATTTATTGTTTATTTCAAGTCATTTGTGTGAATATTTTTGAACTAAGATTATTTTTATAAATATTAATTTTTTTTAAGTTAGATAGGTAAAATATCCAAAATGTAACTAAATTGCTCAGCTCTCTAGCAGTACATTAAATAGGTATCCAACTGCTCTCTAAATTCTTGATGCATGTTCGAGGTATTATTATTATTATTATTATTTCAGGTTTACAATAAAATATGTTCGTGGAATACCTCTTTATGGACCTCCTGGAACAGGAAAGACAGTTGTTGCAAATTCAATTTCATACCTCCTTAGCAATCGATAAACAAAGATTATATATATAGATACATGTATATTTGGGTATGTAGCATGCTTTTTTGTACCTTTAATCTAACATAATCTGAAGCTTGGGCTCCTGATTGTGAAATAAAGGCTTTTTTTTTTTTAGTGTTTTGTCACCTTTATCATATTAGAGTTGAGCAAACGTGTCAACTATAGAAAGGAAAGAAAGTCACAATAGCTGTGTGTATTTATACAAGTTAGGAAAGAAGAAATAACTGGTTTAATGACAAGTTGAATTTATTGTGGAAGCAACTAGCGATTGTTCAAATGTGTTGTTTTTGATTGTCTGGGTCAGATGTAAACTTAGCTTAAGAGTATTCTATTTCATTCTATAGGCTGGGAAGGTGGATCATTGAAGAATTTGATGTGGGATATTCTCTAATTTTGTAATCTTGTTTTTAGGATTTTTATTATTAATATATGATCTTGGATTACAAAAACAAAACCTATCTAACTGCTTAACTAAATGAGTTGCATTAACTGCTTGACTCTTGGGATTGGTTTTGGCTGCAGTATTTCATATCGTCTTTGGGGCTTATCTTGATAGGTGGAAATTCAATCTCAAATCATTCCGTTTTGGTTAGGCTTTTCCTTTAGAGTTTCTTGTAGTTCTTGGTCCCAACTTGTATAGCTGTAATGGCATATAATTACTTTGATCTTATGCTTAACATTAGAAACTGGATTGATTTACATTAAGAATTAGTAGGCTTAACATTAGGAATTGGATTAATTTACGTGCCTTTGTTAAGCAATATAAATAGTCTAGTTCTATGTGTCAGTATTTACAACTTTCTCTTCATCTCTTCTATCGACAATACTGAGAAATCTGCAGTTCTTCATCCCTAAGCTTCCATCATGTTTTAAATTTTTATTTATTTTGTTTTTCATTTTTCATAAACAGATTATCGATGGACCTGTAATATTTCATAAATATATTGGAGAATCTGAGCTTGCGATTCGAGATATATTTAAAGAGGCTATGAGTGACTTTGAGATTCATGGAATAAAATCTACATTCATATTAAATTAAATTATTTTTGGTTCATGGAACTTGAAGGTTGACTTGGAGCAGCTTATACACTAGTGTAGCTTGCTGGTGAGTCTCTGAAGGTTCAGATCTTGAGCTTGTAATCTGAAGGTTCAGAGCTTGTACACTAATTGCAGTCTTTGGAATAGGAGATATAGGAATCCAATGTTTCTTTGCTTCATCATACTTTTTTTCCATGGAATTTATATTTTTTTTTTTGTGTACATGGATGAGTATTATATTCTACCAAGTCATCCTCAACTTCGATTTCGAAAACCTCTGCTAGCATTCTGTCTGCAAAACTCAGTGATCAAATTGACATAGATCATCTTAGTTTTCTTACCTTTCTTCCATTTTTTCAAACATTTATTTAGTGATATTAAAAGTATGTTTCATCATCATGTGCTGTGGAATCCATACATCACATTTCATTACAGAACCTAAAGGTTGTTCTCTGCAATATATAGTCCTAGCTATGAACTTAGCTATGATTCTACATCACATTTCATTACTGAAGGGGATGTGTTGACTGAAATGGTTGAAGGTGTCCCGTCGATTACGTTTTCGGATAGGGTGTAAGAGTATATTGAACTTCGAATGGCTCGAACTGTTGTTGTTAAATTGCCGGGGGGAAAGATTGGATTTAATGTCCTTTTGAACAAGATTACCTTATTGTCGAATCCAAAATGCCCAATTCAACTCATGGATCTTGAAAACGACTCCTTCCTAGTTAGATTTCAGGATGAGAACAACTACAACAAGGCCTTAATTGGGGGGCAATGGGTAATTTTTGGAAGATATCTGACTGTCCCGCCATGGTCACCGGATTTTTCAACATCACAGAGTGGGATTGAAACGTAGGTTGTTTGGATTACCTGAGGGGTATTATTCGAATTGTCTTCTCAGGGCGATCGGTCAAACAGTTGGAACGGTGGTTAAGTTGGGTGTGCACACGGATTGTGCTCGCAGGGGAAGGTTCGCGTGACTGGCGGTCTGTGTCGATTTGAGAAAGCGACTGATGTCCAAGGTAAGAATCAATGGCCGCCTTCAACAAGTCGAATATGAAGCTTTGCCAAACATTTTCTTCAAGTGTGGACTTTATGGGCATCGAACAGACTTGTGTTTGGGAGTTCAAATGAAATCACTGGTGGCTGATTCTGATTGTGCTAGTCCAGTGATGGAAAAGTCGGGGCTTGAACATAGGGTGGAGGAGGAGCCCTTTGGCCCTTAGATGGTGCTGGAACGATGAAAAGGGAGAAGCTGAGTCACAGGGGAGGAGAGGAACGGTTGTTCCGAAGGTGCTTTTGGGGGTTCGCGGTTTGCGGCGCTCGGAGATCTTAGGGGAGAAAATTTCAGCGATGTTGATGGGAAGATTAACGGTGAAATGGAGGAAAGAAATCAGGGACAGATTAAGGGTGTAGGTGACAATGGGGTTTTAGGGCTCGAAATGACTAAAAGCAGATCTATTGATACCAAGGGTAAGAAGTGGGCTAAGGGAAAAGGGTTAATGATAGGTGCTGGGCCAAAATCTGGTCCGTCAGCACTAAGGCCCAATAATGGCAGATTTGGAGTGAAGGCTATTGCTGGGCATACAACCAGTAGATGTGTCACTAAATTTGAATGAAGAGAAGCACACTGCAGTGCATATAATGGAAAGGAAAAATATGAATTCGTCTAAAGATAAAGAAAATGAGACGTTTAGATTCGGTGAAAAAAGCGGCGCCTTTCAAGAGTTGCAATTGAGAGTTCATAATATAATTTCTGGACAGCAAGGGAGACCATCGGATGAGATGATAGGGAATCATTTGCATGATTCGGTTGAGTTGAAATCGGTAATGGAAGGGTTGGTTTGTGAACTTGAAAGGACTCCGGGAAAAACTCTTATGGAGGGTGATTCTCAAATTGTTAAGGAGCGTATGGTTGTTGAGGATGCCTTGACTGATGAGTAGTTTATTGGAATTAAGGTTATTATATTAATTGTTGCGGCGAAGATGAGAGGTTCGTGTCCAACATATTTCGAGGGATCAAAATGGGGTTGCAGATCAAATGGCTAAATGTGCTAATACAGAGGACTATTTGCTCCATTTATTTGCAATTCCGTCTATTTCGGTTAGAGATTTATTGGTCGAAGATCATCATGGGTCTAAATCCTTTTAATTTATGAATTAGTTGTTGTAATCACATGGTGCTATCTTTTTTCTACGAAAAAAATTTTCAACGTCTAAAAGGACATAAAATTAAAATTATTATAAGTAAACATATTAATAATTTTTTAATCTAAAAACATGTAATTTAATGAATTAATCTAATCAATATTACATTATAATCCTTAAAGTATAACTACACTTTGGTATTATAAAATTATAGTATGTAATCAATCATTTATTTTTATACAATTAAATATCTATCATGTACAGTTATAGCGTACCTACTACAATTTTATTAGCTACTGTTAAGTTATTAAAAATTACAATTATTTATTATTATGTTATTTATCATATCTATTATTTTATAATTACTTATTTTTTTAGTTAAGAAGTTTACCATATTTTATGTGTAAATTATAGTGATAACTATTTAATGATTCGAGGAGTTTGGGTTTGATCATTCAACTATTAAAAATATAATGACATAAAAATTTTGGTCACATAATCATTAGAGAGTGACTCTCTAATGATTGGATGGTGTAGCAGTGTCGTGTCGTGACACATTTATTTGACATCCGAATTCATTATTGAAATATTGATATCCAAATTATCAAATATTTTAAGTGTTTATTATAGACTACATTAACCAATCAAGAAATTTTAATCGAAATATGAGAATTTCATAGTCAAAACAAAGAATCCATCACCTAAAAAGTTAGTGATCAAATTGTAAAATTTGTAAAGTTAGATAGACTAAATAGATTTTTTTTTAAAGATCAAATTATAGTTTAAAATTTAGAGAAAAATATTTTTAAAAATAATAATGCTATACCGATAGATGGCGTGTTAAACATTGTGAAAATAGCTTTTAACATACGGTAGATGTTACATCATCATTTTTTCTAAACATTAGTAACTAACACATGAATAATCAAAATTTGTAACGTATTTAATTTTTGTTCTTAAATCGATTGCTTTAATAGTTGATGTCAAATCATTTATATTAATAGTTTATGTAAAGATTTAAAATTATATATAACTATTTTATTATTTATTAAAATATAATTTAAAAGCTAAGAATAAATTAATAAAAATTACATAATAATAAAATAATAATAAATTTTTTGGTCATGCGGTATGTTTGGTTTCTTTTTTTTAAGCAAAAATTTAAAGGAGTGAAACAGAATAGGATAAGGAGAGAAGAAGGAACATCAAAAGCAAAGGGGAACAGCATGAACTAGGAGAGTCCTTACATTACCATAAGTTTATTGTGCACCATACTAAAACATAAAATGATTTGGCACACTACACTGAAATCTAACAAAATTTTGGCCCAATATGGAAATAATTCCAATGTTCTTATTCATTTAGGCAAAAATATTGGGTGGACAAATAATGATAACACTTTATCCTTGATTTCGTTATCTTCAATACCAAAACCATCGTCGTTTTGGTATATCAATATAGACGCTCTAGCATGGTTCATAGCCATTTCAATAAACTTTCGAGAGAAAGGAGATTTAGTCATTTGATCTTCATTAATCTTTTTCCATGCTGTGTCAATTAACTTCTATATGTGCTCACGAGCTTCTTCTTCAGATGCTCCACTTTCGTTCATATAACATAGTATTGATTTAGTAACATCACCTCTTTTTAGCTCATACTAATTCAAAAGAAAAAAAAAAAGGTAAGGATATCACTGTTAGAATAATTAATTACTGGAAATTTCAAGTTTACTACATAGCTTACCGATGTTGTCGCTAAATCATTTACTAATCGTACAATTATGGAGGCCTGATATATTATCCCGGGGTAATATTCTTGGATGTTGTGCAATCCCTCTTCCGTTATATGATCAGTTGCTAAATAGGGATGAACAAGCATTACAGAACCTGCTATTGAAATCCAAGCATTATCAATGTACTCTTCTAGGGTTGGCGTATATCCAGTGTAATACCATTTTGCCTCCAACAAATATGCTTTACAAAGATCTGTCCATTGAATGAATAACACAAATTAGATAGAGTTAATGAGAAAAGCAAGAGAAAGACTAGAAATGGGTTTAATACCATTTTCTTGAGGAAGGGAATGACATCTATCCCTTGTTCCTTAAGAATGTCAAAAGCCATCTCATTTACGAAATTGCAAAGAGCAAGATAATATATCTTCATATAGTTTGGAAGTCTTTGTATTGCATTTATATCCCATCTGAAATTACACAACATATATATTAAAGCTTACTAAGCTTTGGTAAGAGTTATCAAGAGTAGATAAAATTATATGGGCAAACCTCTCAACAACATATGTGAAGAGTTCCAACTCATCTAAGGTGCCATAAACATCATAGACATCATCTATACATGTTAATAGAGAATTAAGCTTTGTCTGATTTCTTCTCCTTTTCCTATCCTGAGGAGTAATTATCATTCCTACACTCCATAAAAAGTTTGACATTAGCCTATCTCTAGCAAAGCTAAGCCTTTCGCCAAGACCAAGTTCCTTCCACCATCTAAATAATACAAGAAAAAAAAAAACCAAAATCATACTTTTGGTGAAGTATATAGGAGTTAATTTTGAACTAGTATGTAGTAGGCATACTTACATTGAAGCATATTTAAAATCTTCCAAGTGCATTGATTGGACTATGTTGTAATCCAATATAGCAAGCTCTAAAATAATGGGATTTTTATCCTTATTTTTCTCATATACATCTATGAACCATCTGGCTTCAATATATTAATAAAAAATATAATTTACAACATATTAATAAATTTAAATCTGAAATTTAAATTATATTTTTCAAAATTTCAAACTTAATAAAGTATATCTATTGACGTTGTAAAAAATAATTTAGTTTAATTTAATTAAAGTATAGTTTTAAATAAGTAATTTTATTATTTTATTTAAACATAAATTAATTAATATTTAGAAATAGAATTCACTTTATATTAATCTACTTCAAAATTAATAAATTTAAATAAAAAATTAATCATTTTATTTAAATTTGAAATTAATTAATTTTCTCTATTTAAGTATATTAAAAATAAAAAAATCAATTTAAGTAAAATATAGTTCGTTAATTTATAATTAATAATTATATATTTAAAAGAATAAATATTTAAATATTAATAGTAACTTTTATAATTATAAATATCAATAATTTTAAAATGGTAATCCATCATAAATAATATTTGATTAATTAGTAGCATATGATTTATAACAAAAATTTAAATTATATCTATGCTTACTAAATTATTCATCGGGTTTTAATCTGGTTTCGATTTGATAATCTAACAATCATAATTATCTATTTAAACACTATTTTTTTTAAAAAATGAAGATTTTAATTATTTAGTTGTTAGTTAATGACATAACAATATAAAATCTATTAGATTTTACATGACATTGTCACAATAGACCATGTGGCAATGTAAACATAGCATTATGTTTTTTAAATAATTTTTATAAAAAAATATACTTTTGATAGATTTGTTGGTCGAAGATTCGATCTAAATCCTTTTAATTAATGAATTAGTTGTTGTAATCACATAGTGATATCTCTTTTCTACTAAAATAAATTTCAACATAAAATTAAAATTAAAATTATTATGAGTAAACATATTAATAATTTTTTAATCTAAAAACATGTAGTTTAATGAATTAATCTAATCAATATTACATTGTAATCCTTAAAGTATAACTACACTTTGGTATTATAAAATTATAGTATGTAATCAACCATTTATTTTTATACTATCAAATATGTATCTTGTATAGTTATAGTATATCTACTACAATTTTATTAGCTACTGTTGAGTTATTAAATATTACAATTATTTATTATTATGTTATTTATCATATCTATTATTTTATAAATGCTTATTTTTTAGTTAAGAAGTTCACCATATTTTATGTGTAAATTATAGTGATAACCATTCAATGATTTGAGTAGTTTGGGTTCGATCATTCAACCATTAAAAATACAAATTTGTACATTAACATTAAAGACATAAAAATTTTGGTCACATAATCATTAGAGGCTCTCTAATGATTGGATGGTGTAGCAGTATTGTGACACATTTATTTGACATCCGAATTTATTATGAAGTATTGATAACCAAATCATCAAATATTTAAGTGCTTATTATAGACTACATCAACCAATCAAGAAATTCTAACTGAAATATGAAAATTTCATAGTCAAAACAAAGAATCCATCACCTAAAAAGTTAGTGATCAAATTGTAAAATTTGTAAAGTTAGATAGACTAAATAGAATTTTTTTAAAGATAGAGTGATAAAAATATAGTTTAAAATTTAGGGAAAAATATTTTTAAAAATAATAATGCTATACAGATAGATGGCGTGTTAAACATTCTGAAAATAGCATTTAACATATGGTAGATGTTACACAATCATTTTTTCTAATCATTAATAACTAACACATGAATGATCAAAATTTGTAACATCTTTAATTTTTGTTCTTAAATCGATTGCTTTAATAGTTGATGTCAAATCATTTATATTAATAGTTTATGTAAAAATTTAAAATTATATATAATTATTTTATTATTTATTAAAATATAATTTAAAAGCTAAGAATAAATTAATAAAAATTACATAATAATAAAAAAATAATAAATTTCTTTTGGTCATGTAGTATGTTTGGTATTTTTTTTTTAAGTAAAGGTTTAAAGGAGTCAAACAGAATAGGAGAATAGGATACGGAAAGAAGAAGGAACCATAAAAAAACAAAGGAGAATAACATGAATTAGGAGAGTCCTTACATTACCATAAGTTTATTGTACACCATACTAAAACATAAAATGATTTGAAACACTACATTAAAATCTAACAATTTTTTGGCCCAATATGGAAATAATTCAAATGTTCTTATTCATTTGGGCAAAAATATTGGGTGGACAAATAGTGAGAACACTTTATCCTTGACTTCGTTATTTTCAATACCAAAACCATCATCCTTTTGGTATATCATTAAAGACATTCTAGCATGGTTTATAGCCATTTCAATAAACTTTCGAGGGAGAGGAGAGATAGTCATTTGATCTTTATTCACCATTTTCCCTGCTGCGTCAATTAACTTCCACATGTGCTCACGAGCTTCTTCTTCAGATGCTCCACTTTCGTTCATATAACATAGGACGGATTTAGGAACATCACCTCTTTTTAGCTCATACTAGTTCAAAAATAAAAAAAAGTAAGGTAAAAGGATATCACTATTAGAATAATTAATTAATAGAAATTTCAAGTTTACTATTGTATATATTGCTTACCGATGATGTCGCTAAATCATTTACTAATCGTACAATTATGTTGGCCTGATATATTATATCGGGGTAATATTCTTGGACGTTGTGCAATCCCTCTTTCGTTATGTGATCAGTTTCCAAATAGGAATGACCAAGCATTGCAGGACCCGTTATTGAAATCCAAGCATTATTAATGTACTATTGTAGGGTTGGCGTATATCCAGTGTAATACCATTTTGCTTCCAACAAATATGCTTTACAAAGATCTGTCCACTGAATGAATAACACAAATTAGATAGAGTTAATAAGAAAAGCAAGAGAAAGACTAGAAATTAGTTTAATACCAGTTTCTTGAAGAAGGGAATGACATTTATCTCTTGTTCCTTAAGAATGTCAAAAGCCAACTCATTTACGAAATTATAAAGAGCAAGATAATATATCTTCATATAGTTTGGAAGCCTCTCTATTGCATTTATATCCCACCTGAAATTACACAACATATATATTAAAGCTTACTATGCTTTGGTAAGAATTATCAAGAGTAGATAAAATCATATAGGCAAACCTCTCAACAACATCTGTGAAGAGTTCCAACTCATCTAAGGTGCCATAAACATCATAAACATCATCTATACATGTTAATAGAGAATTAAAATTTGTCTGATTTCTTCTCCTTTCCTATCCCAAGGAGTAATTATTATTCCCACACTCCATAAAAAGTTTGACATCAGCCTATCTCTAGCAAAGCTAAGGCTTTCACCAAGACCAAGTTCCTTCCACCATCTAAATAATACAAGTAAAAAAAAAAAAATGAAAATCATACTTATGTTGAAGCATATATGAGTTAATTTTGAGCTAGTATGTAGTAGGCATACTTACGTTGAAGCATATATAAAATCTTCCAAGTGCATCGATTGGACTATGTTGTAATCCGATATAGCAAGCTATAAAATAATGGGATTTTTGCCCTTGATTTTTCTCATACACATCTATGAACCATCTGGCTTCCAACCATGGAATCCTCCAATGTAGAGGAAGCTCAAAGGCATGGTCCACAAGCATCCAAAGAAATTGATCATCATTGTTCTCCTTTAAATATTGTTTTAGAAGTTTAGCTGCTAACTCTCTTGCATTCTCTAGCATTTTTTTACCTTCTAATAAGAGGTATGAAGCGTCGTAAAGCTTGAGTAGTCCCTTGAAATCTTGATTTAGGCCTGATTTAATGTTTCCAACATCATTTATGAAGCAAGTGAAAACATCTAGTAGATAAAAATAATTCAATGTTAAGTATCGTTAAATTAGATATAAAAATTGAGACATCCAATTTTTTAATATTTTTTTACCTTGATCCACCTTATCCCCATGTTGTCTAAGCAGTCTAAATTCAAGAGCTGTAGGATATAAATTGTCTTTTTTCCATGCAACAGTACCGATGCTGTAACGTTCCGAATTTTGGGCCTAGAAGTTTTTGGTTTTGAGTATAGAGATAGTTTAGGAGATTGCACATATGTGTTTAGCTGTGCAACTTAGTGACAGAATGAGCCTGTTGGTCTGGTGGTTGAGAGATTGTTAGTGAACCTCAAGGTTCTGGGTTCATGTCTTTGGGTGCACATTTTGGAGCGCCTTCTTTATTTTTATTTTATTTTATTTTGTTTTCGATTTTATTTTTTTATTTTTTATATTTTTTTGGATGTCCCCTTGTTTTTCTTTTTGTTGTTGTTTCCCTTGCTTTTCTTTTTGGGGATTATTCTGATTGCTTTTGAAAGTGATTTGTCTGCGAATTTTGGATTTGCACTATTCCTTCGGCTTCTTCGTCATTGGCTCCAATCGCAACACAGGTGTGGGATTCGAATATGGTTTACCCTTTTCTTATTAATTGATATTTTGTCTTTCGAATCCCTTTCCTTCGGATTTTCGTAGCTAGACATTAATCCATTCATTTTTGGGTCTTGAAACGTTGTAAGAGAGGGGAAAATGCTAGTATCTGATGTACTCTTGATGTGGTTAAGGTTAGGGACTGTTTCGGTGGCTTAGATGGTGGTTTCGGGCTATTTTAGAGGTGATTTCGTGACCTCCTTCAGCTTTTCGTAGCTAGGCATTAATCCCTTCGTTTTTGGGTTTTGAGACATTGTAAGAGAGGGGAAAATGCTAGTATATGATGTACTCTTGATGTGGTTAAGGTTAGGGATTGTTTCGGTGGCTTAGATGATGGTTTCGGGCTATTTTAAGGGGTGGTTTCGTGACCTTCCCGACGGCCACACGGGCGTTTGCCAAGGCACAAGGCCGTGTGGTTGATTTGGGGAAAGTTGTCAATTTTCACACGGCCGTGTCCCTTGGGCACACGGGCGTGTGAGTTTGTGAATTAGGGATTTCAGATTTGGAGTCACATAGCCTAGCCACACGGTCGTGTGGCTGATTTTGGAGATTTAAGGATCCCACATGGGCGTGTGTTTCGGAATATACGGTTGTCTCTGGTGGGCATACGGGCATGTGAGACCCTCACACGGCCGTGTCTGCCCTGCACCTTATTTTAGTGAATTTGGATAGTGAGTTACACGTCCTGTTCACACAGCTATGTCGTTGCCTCACATGGGCGTTTGGATCCCCACACGACCTGGTTTGTTCCACACGGCCGGGGACACGGGCGTGTGGCCCTATTTTGCTAGATTTTGGTTTTAGGGAAAATGTAAGTGCAATTAGGACTTTGTGTGTTTCAACCCTTAGCTAAGCTTTAGTGAGGGTGTTTACGACTCTGATCTAAGTTGGGATAATGTGTTATTTGTGATTGGTTGTGTGACATGTTTGATTCTGAACCCAGTTAGCTGGGTGAGTGTGTGTACAACTAGTTCTATCTGACTGTCTAACTATGTGTCATTGAGATGCGAG
Source organism: Gossypium longicalyx (assembly GCA_025698465.1). NCBI lineage: Eukaryota > Viridiplantae > Streptophyta > Magnoliopsida > Malvales > Malvaceae > Gossypium > Gossypium longicalyx. The sequence continues at coordinate 5,788,409 of CM046999.1, read as the reverse complement.
GTTATTTTGTAATTGATACTGAACTCAAGTAACGAGTGTGTACATTTCTAATTCTGATTGACCGAATATGAGTGACTGTATCTGATTGACCATCTAGAAATCAATATTCTGAGTTTTGTGCATCTGTCTGCATACATACATTTGCATGAAATTATTTTGGGTGTGATTTTGAAGAGAAGGGAGATTGACTGATCTGTTGGTTATTAGCCTTAATACCCAGAGGGTCATGGGCGGTCCCAATACCCTAAGGGTCGTGGACAATTTGGTAGATTGCGGATCATCGATCGCACCGAACAATACATTAAATCAAGATTGCTACGTATCATTGACTGAACTGGCAGTTTTATTGCAACCTAACGGTATAGCGGTTTACTGCATTGCACTGTACCATATGTACATTAGCTACGCTATGTACCACTATCTGATCTGGCAGTTTATACTGCATGTTTGTACCGCAGTTTATCGCATTGCACATTACAGCTTATACGCTAGCTTTGTTGTGTAATATATGTGACTGGTATTTTATCTGCATACTGTTAACCCCAATACCCAGAGGGTCGTGGGCAGTCTCAATTCCATGAGGGTCGAGGAAAATGTTGATGTCCATCGTTGCTGGGCAACCCGGGATGACATCATGTGGAGTGTAGGGTTGGATGGGGCTTTCTTGGTCCTATATGGAGTGATTGGTTGGATGAGCTTAATAGCTCTATTGAGGAGTGATGAGGGACGGAGAGGTGTGTTGGCTGGATGGGTGGGTTCTTCCTTAACTCAATTGCATATCATATTGACTGATCGACTGAAATGTCTGATTGACTGTTCGACTGAAAGGCACTTGTGCCTATGAGAATTTTGTAGACTTTGACTGCAACTGTCTGACTAGTTAGTTACTATGACTGTTGAGAATTACTACTACTACTGTGTCTGAATGGTACGTGAGATTGTGTGTGTCTAATTGACCCATATGACTGTAAAGTACATATGGTGGGTGTTTGTTTTGGGTGAGTTCGCTCAACTATCATCTGTCTGTAAGTATGTTCTGCGTCTGAACTACTTCTAGTTCCCTATTTCTATTTCTGTAGTTTAACTGGTTTGATCTCATATTGAGCTTGAGTAGCTCACCTCCTCTCCCGTTTCCCTTTCAGGTACATTTCAGAATTTTGGATGCTGGACTCAGTACGCGGAGGTCTCAAACTGTCTCAACGCAATGGAATGTTAGATTTTGTTTTCTATTACGACTTTATTATTTGTTTAAATGTCGATCTGTAAGGTTTTATAAAACTGTGGTACATATTCTGATTTAAGTTTTATTCGTTTTAATTACGATTTTATATACTAAACTCAACTGAAATTTTACTGTTTAAGTTTTATATGATTAAACGTTTGGATATGACGTAATAATTTACTTTTGTAAAAATTTACCTACGATCACCTCAGTTATCAATGTAGCATTCTGAATTCGATCTAGACTTCTAGGCCGAGTTTAGGGTGTTACAAATGCGATCAGTACTTATATTCTTCAAAGTTTTTATTTATTTATTTTAGCTTCAAAATGATAGGACAAACCAAGTCTTTGTAAGGTATCAATAAGCTCAAGTTTCTCCAAAGAATCCACCATATTTCCAAGTATCATCCTCACTTCTTCTTGTAATTTGCTTGCTCGTTCATTGTATGATTCATCCTATGCACACAAGTCAGAGTTTTTATTAGCTTTCTCCAAATTTAGTTTTATTAGGGAAAAAAAGGAAAAGGAAAAGAAAAACAAAAATGGTGGCAACTGCCACGTATATAAGCAAAAAGAATGTGAAATATACTTGTACAAAATAATCTCTGAGTGACTGAACATAATCATAATCCCAAATAGGATGATGGTAATTAGCCGTTCGTCTAATTTTGCTGTCATCTTCAATAGAGGTTTTGTATGTAACATCACTTTGTGAGGCAGAAAAAATAGTTAACCTACAAAAGCTTGACCCATTGTATGAGAAGCTTTTCAATTTTGATTGTATGGGGAAACTACACATCGGGAATGAACTGAACAGGCAAAAAGCCATTTTTGAAGCTTCAACCTACTGCTCAATAGATCGTTATCATTTGTATGGAGAACGTATTAGAACAATGTGAAGTTGTATATATAGAAGTAATTTTTGTTGTTACATGCATTAGCAAACCTTAATAGAAAAAAAATATTGAATGCAATGATAAAACATTTTATATTATACGCTTTTAGAAAATAATATAGGTTTGAATATTGACATTAAAAGAAAACATTAGTACATTTTGTTAGTGTCTTTGTTTTTTTAAATAAATTATATTTTTATTAAAAATATTATTCACATGCTTTTATTTTTCTTTTACTTTTTGTCTCCTTGATTTTTTTATTATTATTAATTTAAACAAGTTTTTATTTTAGTGATATTCTCAAGTAAAAAAAAATGCATTATTATATTATTTTAAATAATTAGAATGTAAAAATAATATTTAATTAAGATATTTGAGATAATCTAGGATCAAACTTTGTTTAGGGAAGTGTTTTTTCTTCTTGGACCTCTCTATTAATGGACATAAAAATGTGACCTTCCTTTTAACTACTAAAAACAAATGAATTAAATATCCTTTAAAATTAAAAAATTAACAAAATATGCTATCTAAATAAGTAATTTATTATTTAGTTAAACTTACATTAATTCATATTTAAAAATATAATTTACAATATATTAATAAATTTAAATCTGAAATTTTAATTATATTTTTCAAAATTTCAAACTTAATAAAGTATATCTATTGAAGTATGTAAAAAATAATTTAGTTTAATTTAATTAAAATATAGTTCTAAATAAGTAATTTTATTATTTTATTTAAACATAAATTAATTAATATTTAAAATTAAAATTCACTTTATATTAATCCACTTAAAAATTAATAAATTTATATAAAAAATTAAATTATTTTATTTAAATTTGAAATTAGTTATTTTTTTTCTCTATTTAAGTATATTAAAAATAAAAAAAATCAATTTAAGTAAAATATAGTTCATTAATTTATAATTAATTTAATTCTAAATTTTCAAATTGCATATTTAAAAGAATAAATATTTAAATATTTGAATAATTATAAATGTCAATAATTGTAAAATGGTAATCCAGTAATATTTGATTAATTAGTAGTATATGATTTATAATAAAAATTTAAATCATATGTATGCTTTCTAAATAATTCATCGGGTTTCAATTTAATCTGGTTTTGATTTGATAATCCAACAATCATAATTATCTATTTAGACACTATTTTAAAAAAAAAAAATGAAGATTTTAATTATTTAGTTGTTAGTTAATGACATAACAATATAAAATCTATTAGATTTTACATGACATTGTCAGTATAAACCATGTGTCAATGTAAACATACATTTTGTTTTTTAAATAATTTTTATAAAAAAATTACACTTTTGATAGATTTGTTGGTCAAAGATCGTCATGGGTCTAAATCCTTTTAAATTATGAATTAATTATTGTAATCACACAGTAATATCTCTTTTCTACTAAAAAAATTTTCAACATCTAAAAGGACATAAAATTAAAATTATTATGAGTAAACATATTAATAATTTTTTAATCTAAAAACATCTAATTTAATGAATTAATCTATTCAATATTACATTATAATCCTTAAAGTATAACTACACTTTGGTATTATAAAATTATAGCATGTAATCAATCATTTATTTTTATTCTATCAAATATCTATCATGTACAGTTATAGCATATTTACTACAATTTTATTAGCTACTGTTAAGTTATTAAAAATTACAATTATTTATTATTATGTTATTTATCATATCTATTATTTTATAATTACTTATTTTTTTAGTTAAGAAGTTTACCATATTTTATGTGTAAATTATAGTGATAACCATTCAATGATTTGAGGAGTTTGGGTTCCATCATTCAACTATTAAAAATATAAATTTGTGCATTAACATTAATGACATAAAAATTTTGGTCACATAATCATTAGAGACTCTCTAATGATTGGATGGTGTAGCAGTGTCGTGACACATTTATTTGACATCCGAATTTATTACTGAAGTATTGACATCCAAATCATCAAATATTTGAGTGCTTGTTATAGACTACATCAACCAATCAAGAAATTCTAACTGAAATATGAGAATTTCATAGTCAAAACAAAGAATCCATCACCTAAAAAATTAGTGATCAAATTGTAAAATTTTTAAAGTTAAATAGACTAAATAGAAATTTTTAAAGATTGAGTGATAAAAAATATAGTTTAAAATTTAGAAAAAAAATATTTTTAAAAATAATAATGCTATACGGATAGATGGCTTGTTAAACATTGTGAAAATAGCATTTAACATATGGTAGATGCTACATCATCATTTTTTCTAATCATTAATAACTAACACATGAATAATCAAAATTTGTAACGTCTTTAATTTTTGCTCTTAAATCGATTGCTTTAATAGTTGATGTCAAATCATTTATATTAATAGTTTATGTAAAATTTTAAAATTATATATAATTATTTTATTATTTATTAAAATATAATTTATAAGCTAAGAATAAATTAATAAAAAGTACATAATAAAAAATAAAAAATAAAAAATAAAATTCTTTTGTTCATGTAGTATGTTTGGTACTTTTTTTTAAGCAAAGGTTTAAAGGAGTCAAACAAAATAGGAGAATAGGATACGAAGAGAAGAAGGAACCATCAAAAGCAAAGGAGAATAACGTGAACTAGAAGAGTCCTTACATTACCATAAGTTTATTGTACACCATACTAAAACATAAAATGATTTGGAACACTACATTAAAATCTAACAATTTTGTGGCTCAATATGGAAATAATTCCAATGTTCCTATTCATTTGGGCAAAAATATTGGGTGGACAAATAGTGATAACACTTTATCCTTGATTTCGTTATCTTCAATACCAAAACCATCATCCTTTTGGTATATCATTAAAGACACTCTAGCATGGTTTATAGCCATTTCAATAAACTTTCGAGGGAGAGGAGAGATAGTCATTTGATCTTCATTCATCTTTTTCCATGCTGCGTCAATTAACTTCCACATGTGCTCACGAGCTTCTTCTTCAGATGCTCCACTTTCGTTCATATAACATAGGACGGATTTAGGAACATCACCTCTTTTTAACTCATACTAGTTCAAAAATAAAAAAAAATAAGGCAAGGATACCACTATTAGAATAATTAATTAATGGAAATTTCAAGTTTACTATTGTATATATTGCTTACCGATGATGTTGCTAAATCATTTACTAATCGTACAATTATGTTGGCCTGATATATTATATCGGGGTAATATTCTTGGATGTTGTGCAATCCCTCTTCCGTTATGTGATCAGTTGCCAAATAGGAATGACCAAGCATTGTAGGACCCGTTACTGAAATCCAAGCATTATCCATGTACTCTTGTAGGGTTGGCGTATATCCAGTGTAATACCATTTTGCCTCCAACAAATATGCTTTACAAAGATCTGTCCACTGAATGAATAACACAAATCAGATAGAGATAATGAGAAAAGAAAGAGAAAGACTAGAAATTGGTTTAATACCAGTTTCTTGAGGAAGGGAATGACATTTATCCCTTGTTCCTTAAGAATGTCAAAAGCCATCTCAGTTACGAAATTGTAAAGAGCAAGATAATATATCTTCATATAGTTTGGAAGCCTCTCTATTGCATTTATATCCCATCTGAAATTACACAACATATATATTAAAGCTTACTAAGCTTTGGTAAGAAGGATCAAGAGTAGATAAAATCATATGGGCAAACCTCTCAACAACATCTGTGAAGAGTTCCAACTCATCTAAGGTGCCATAAACATCATAGACATCATCTATGCATGTTAATAGAGAATTAAGCTTTGTCTGATTTCTTCTCCTTTTGCTATCCTGAGGAAGAATTATCATTCCCACACTCCATAAAAAGTTTGACATCAGCCTATCTCTAGCAAAGCTAAGCCTTTCGCCAAGACCAAGTTCCTTCCACCATCTAAATAATACAAGTTAAAAAAACCAAAATCATACTTATGTTGAAGCATATATGAGTTAATTTTGAACTAGTATGTAGTAGGCATACTTACGTTGAAGCATATCTAAAATCTTCTAAGTGCATCGATTGGACTATGTTGTAATCTAATATAGCAAGCTCTAAAATAATGGGATTTTTGTCTTTATTTTTCTCATATACATCTATGAACCATCTGGCTTCCAACCTTGGCATCCTCCAATGTAGAGGAAGCTCAAAGGCATGGTCCACAAGCATCCGAAGGTATGGATAATCATTGTTCTCCTTCAAATATTGTTTTAGAAGTTTAGCTGCTAATTTTCTTGCATTCTCTAGCATTGTTTCACCTTCTAATAAGAGGTATGAAGCCTCATACAGGTTAAGCAATCCCTTGAAATCTTGATTTAGGCTTGATTTAATGTTTCCAACATCATCCATGAAGCAAGTGAAAACATCTAGTGGATGAAAATAATTCAATGTTAAGTATCATTAAATTAAATATAAAAATTGATACATCCAATTTTTTAATATTTGTTTTTACCTTGATCCACCTTATACCCATGTTGTCTAAGCAGTCTAAATTCAAGAGCTGTAGCATACAAATTTTCTTTTTTCCATGCAACAGTACTGATGCGATCAGTACTTATATTCTTCAAAGTTTTGTTTATTTCAGCTTCAAAATGATAGGACAAGCCAAGTCTTTGTAACGTATCAATAAGCTCAAGTTTCTCCAAGGAATCCACCATATTTCCAAGCATCATCCTCACTTCTTCCTGCAATTTGCTTGCTCGTTCTTTGTATGATTCATCCTATGCACACAAGTCAGAACAAGTTTTTTGTTAGCTTTCTCCAAATATAGTTTTATTAGGGAAAAAAAAGGAAAGGAAAAACAAAAATGGAGTCAATTGCCACGTATATATGCACAAAGAATGTGAAATATACTTGTACAAAATCATCTCTGAATGACCGAACATAATCATAATCCCAAATAGGACGATGGTAATTAGCTGATCGTCTAATTTTGCTGTCGTCTTCAATAGAGATTTTGTTTGTAACATCACTTTGTGAGGCAGAAAAAACAGTTAACCTACGAAAGCTTGACCCATTGTATGAGAAGGTTTTCAATTTTGAATGTATGGGGAAACTACACACCGGGAATGAACTAAACAGGCAAAAAGCCATTTCTGAAACTTCAACCTACTGCTCAATAGATCGTTATAACTTGGTATGGAGAATGTATTAGAACAATGTGAAGTTGTATATATAGAAGTAATTTTTGTTGATATATGCATTAACAAACCTTAATAGATAAAAAAATATTAAATGTAATGATAAGACATTTTATACTGTACACTTCAGAAGATAATAGGGTTGAAAATTGACATTAAAAGAAACATTACTACATGTTGTTAGTGCCTTTCTTTTTTAAATAAATTATATTTTTATTAAAAGTATGATTCACATGCTTTTATTTTTTTTTTTACTTTTTGTCTCCTTGATTTTTATTTTTATTATTAATTTAAACAATTTTTTATTTTAGTGATATTCTCAAGTAAAAAAAATGCATTATTATATTATCTTAAATAATTAGAATGCAAAAAGAATTTTTAATTAAGATATTTGAGATAATCTAGGATCAAACTTTGTTTAGGGAAATGTTATTTCTTCTTGGACCTCTCTATTAATGGACATAAATATGTGAACTTCCTTTTAACTACTAAAAACAAATGAATTAAGTATCCTTTAAAATTTAAAAATTAACAAAATATGCTATCTAAATAAGTAATTTATTATTTATTTAAACTTACATTAATTCATATTTAAAGATATAATTTACAATATATTAATAAATTTAAATCTGAAATTTTAATTATATTTTTCAAAATTTCAAACTTAATAAAGTATATCTATTGAAGTATGTAAAAAATAATTTAGTTTAATTTAATTAAAATATAGTTCTAAATAAGTAATTTTATTATTTTATTTAAACATAAATTAATTAATATTTAAAATTAGAATTCACTTTATATTAATCTACTTCAAAATTAATAAATTTAAATAAAAAATTAATCATTTTATTTAAATTTAAATTTAATTATTTTTCTCTATTTAAGTATATTAAAAATAAAATAAATCAATTTAAATAAAATATAGTTCGTTAATTTATAATTAATTTAATTCTAAAATTTCAAATTGCATATTTAAAAGAATAAATATTTAAATATTGATAGTAACTTTTATAATTATAAATATCAATAATTTTAAAATAATAATCCATCAAAATTACTAACATTTGATTTATAACAAAAATTTAAATCATATATATTCTTACTAAATTATTCATCGAGTTTTAATTTGGTCATTTAATCTGGTTTCGATTTCATCATCCAATAATTATAATTATCTATTTAAACACAATTTTTTTAAAAAAAATGAAGATTTTAATTATTTAGTTGCTAGTTAATGACGGAACAATATAAAATCTGTTAGATTTTACACGACATTGTCACTATAGACCATGTGGCAATGTAAACATAGCATTATGTTTTTTAAATAATTTTTATAAGAAAAATTACACTTTTGATAGATTTTTAAAAATTTTGATCTCATGTTTCAACTGAAAATATTGCAATAAAAAATATAAAATAAGCAGTAATTTTCGCAAATATACGGGTCATATTGTAATATAATTAAGTTTACAACGAAAACTTAGGAAGTATTTCTAGGATTGTATCCAAGGGAGGTTATGTAACGCCCCAAAATTTATGTTTTTTGATTCTGCTTGAATATGACATAACTTTGTATTTGCTTCAGTGGTTATGGGTTCTGGGTGTGCGTGAAAGGTCCTAAGTTCAAGCCTTAGGTTTGACAAATTTTGATATTTTGATGAATAAAGCCTTACTTTTGTTCAGTGGACTTAAGTTTAAATTCTAGTAGGATTATATTAGAATGGGTTTGTTGGTTTGGTGGTTAAGGTGTGTGTTTGAGTGTAGAAGGTATGAAGTTCGAATCCTTGCGTGAGTAAGGGATTTATTTTGCTGTTTGTGCCATGTGAGAGTTTGAGATAGACTATAATGCTGATAGGGAAGAGGTTTATGTAGAAAATTAAGGAACTGAGATAGGGAAGTTATCAAGATTCTAGTCTTTTCCATTTACCGAAATTTCTCTCTTTTCTAAAAGTCTCTGCCGTCTCTTATTCTTTTTTCTTCCATTGCTACCATTTGTCACACTTCTCCCCTCACTTTCTTTTGTTTTTTTTCTTTTCATCTCGACTGCGACTGTACTCTTGTTCTTTAGTTCGTCTTTTGGCGGACAACTTTGGTAAGTATTCTTATATGGTTGAAGTTGAGTATGTTAAGTTGCTGACTAAGGGGTTATTCTGATATTGGGCAGCATCGTTTCACTAGAATCGAGACCCTTCTCATACGGTTTCATAAGCAAACTATTTTTGAGGCGTTGAAGGTAATGGTGCTATTTTAAGATTTGGATATCATGTTTCGGGTTTGGTTAATTCGTTGTTAAGTGATTAATTAAGAGTTATGTTGGGTAAATATAGGTTCTTGAGTGCTCGAGGATTGTTTAGGCATCAAATTGTAACAGGTGTGTACTCCAAACGCACTGAAAATGAGATTCGGTGAAAGCCAAAAAGTAATCTATCGAAGCCACACGAGCGTGTGGCCACCCGTGTGGTAGGCCGTGTGGCAGCACACGAGCGTGTGATTGACGAACCAGGCCGTGTGCGCGTAACACGGGCAAAATAGACACGACCGTGTGATGGCTTGTAGGCCGTGTGCGAGGCACGGGCTTAGGCAAATGGGCCGAGTGGGCCACACGGGCTTGTGGGAATTTTGGCCAGGCCACATGGGCTTGTGAGCCCATTTTTTTAAATTGTATGGTAAGGTTGCATGGGTTGCTCAAGTCGACTGTGACCTGTTCTAGGGTCGGTAAGCTTTACTTAGAGCCCTATTCTGTGATGTATGTGTTAGCATGTTATACCTAGCATGAGTGTTTGATCTGTTTTGAAATAAATGTATGATTTGCTTATCTGCATTATTGCATGCCGTTCTCGTATAATGCCCGTTATTTGGCAGCTAAGCTACATATTATGATATGTACCGCATTACGGTACTCTATGGTGTGTAGGGTCGGATGGGTTAATTTTATCCCTATATTTGGTGTGTAGGGATGGGTGAGTCGATTTTATCCCCACATGGTGTGTTGGGTTAGACGGAGTTGGTGTGCAGGGTTGGTGGGCATGTTTCTATTATTTAAATATGATATGCATACGTCATCTGAGATGGGCTGAAGCCCTAAGGCTGTATTTGATACTGATTCTGTAAGGGCTCAAGCCCAAATTATGATTGTACTCTGATGTCTATTTGTATGCATGCTGGTCTGTGGGGATGTACACACTGAGTTGTGAAAACTCACCCCTTTATTTATTTATCTGTTCAGGTAATCCCCACCAGTAGGCGGATCGGTGTAGTGGAGGATTCGACAGTGACCACGTCTGCATACATTTTGGTTATGACTTTTTACTTTGGTTTATTAATTATTTCTTTTGGGGGGTTTTGATGTGACTTTGGTTTTGGATTTTCGGCTTTTAATTTGGGTTTTGTACTGTGGATATAGACTATAGATTACAATATCAACATTGTGGTTTTCTTGAAATAATTTAAGAATTTTCGTAAATAAAAATGGGTTCTTAAAATAATAATCAATAAATGGGTTTCAAAAGCTTCCGCGATAAAGAAACGTTTTCAAAACAATTCGACTTTTCCACGTTTTTCGAATAAGTAAAAGATAACAAATAAAATGGTTTATGAATTGAAATGGTTTGGTTAAAAACACTTTCATGTGACATCGTCAGATTTGGCCATAATGTCTAAGCCGGGTTTGGGGTGTTACATTTAGTGGTATCAGAGCCAGGTTCAAAACTCGACTGTGAATTTTGAGTTATAAAATTTGTTTTAAAGAATTATTTTCGAATGTTTTCAAATACTCTGATTAAGTATGTGGTTCATCGAGTCTCTGACATCGATCTTGTAAGTTTTTAAAACTCTATTTAAAATTGTCTTAAACATGCTTAGAATTTTTTTTTGAATTTATTTGAAAATACTATTGTATGCTATGAAACTACTGTAGGTAGTAGATTCTACCAAAACACTCTAGGTAGTGTAAACTGAAAACTGTAGTGAACTGCGATTTGCGATAACAGACTCTAAATACTCTGATAACTCTTCTGCATAAAATACCTGATAACAACTATCAAAACTGTAAACTGAATTGCATAAAATTTTTAATAAAGATTAATTCGAAATTACGATGAGCACACGTGGTACTCGTGGACGGGGTACTAGAGGCCGCAGTAGAGGCCGTAGAGGGGCTCGAGCTGAGTCCTTCGCATCTGATACGATTTCGAATCTAAAAACTAGTGAGACGCCGGTTTCACCTGTTACTGATACTGGGTCGGAGTCTCATGATTGTGCAGTTGGGGACGTCGCACTGTCTTAAGCTATGCTATGGATTTTGGAGAGGGTCGCTGGATCTAGCACTGGTTCTTGGGGCCGTGGGTCGGTTACAGAATAACTCCGGTCCAATGAGGTTGAGGTATTTACGGGCATCGCTGGAATTTCTCCTAATGTGGCCGAGTACTGGATGGAGGCCATGGAGCGTATTATGGATGATCTGGACTTTTCTACTGAGCAGAAGCTCTAGGGGGCTGTTTCACTACTTCGCGATGAAGCGTATCAGTGGTGGCTGACGCTTAAGGATGGCATTCAGCCCGATCGGTTGACATGGGATCTGTTTAAGATGGCTTTCTAAGGCAAGTATGTGGGAGCCAACTATATCGACCCTAGGAAGCGTGAGTTTTTGAATCTTACTCAGGGAGATCATTCAGCAGCCGAGTATGAGGCCGAATTTCTAAGACTGAGCCGTTATGCGCCAGGCATGGTGGCGACTAAATATGAGCACTGTGTCCATTTTGAGAATGGCCTTGGGGATAACTTGAGGGTCTTGATAGCTCCGCAGAGGAAGCGTGAGTTTACTATGTTGGTCGAGAATGCCAAGATTGCGGAGGAGGTTAAGAGCGCTGAGTGCCAGAACTGTGACAGAGGGAAGGCTAAAAGGGATACAGAGCCTTCGAATGTTGGGATGAGGCCTAGGAAAAAGGCCAGATCTGATCGGCCCGTGAGAGTTGGGCCTACTGTTACACCTGCTGGGGTGGCGATTTGTCAGCTTTGTAATAGACGCCATCCGGGCGAGTGTTGGAGGTCTACTGGAGCTTGTCTTAGATGTGGGTCTTCTGAGCATCGTGTTAAGGACTGTCCATTGAGGACTAATCAGATGCAAGTTCTGACTACGGAGACTGCACAGTCGCCGAGGGTAGTTTAGCAGCCACCTAGGGGTTGAGGTCAGGCTAGGGGTGGTAACAACATGGGCCGAGGACAGAGAGCACCAGACAGAGGTGCTGGACCGACTGAGGTGAGGCAGCCTGCACTAGTTTATGCTGCTTGTCGCTGAGAGGATGGAGATGCTCCGGATGTCATTACGGGTACATTCTTAATTTTTAATGTACCTTACTTTGCATTGATAGATATAGGTTCTACACATTCTTACGTAGCTAGTACGGTGTCTGAGACATTGGGGTTACCGTTTGAGAGCACTTCCAGTGAAATAACAGTGGTGAGTCTGTTGGGGCAGTCTGTGAGGGTCAATAAACTATTTAGAGACGTACCATTAGAGGTCCAAGGAACGATATTTTTGGCTGATTTGATAGAGCTTCCTTTTGGGGAGTTTGATTTGATTTTGGGTATGGACTGGCTGGTTAAACACTGAGTGAGTCTTGATTGCGCTGAAAAAATGATTGTTATGAGAACCGAAGAGGATATCTAGGTAGTCGTGATTGGGGAACAACGAGATTATCTGACTAATGTGATATCTGTATTAGTGGCAAAAAAGTTAGTAAGGAAGGGGTACGATGCGTACTTGGCGTATATCAGTGTTGCTGATTCTGAAGACTCTTTGGTTAAGGATATCCAAACGGTGAGGGACTTTTTAGATGTCTTTCCAGAAGAACTACCAGGATTACCTCCGAATCGTGATGTAGAATTCGGGATTGAGTTATTTCCGGGCACAGCTCCGGTGTCTATCGCCCCTTACCGAATGGCACCGAAGGAGTTGATGAAACTTAAGGCTCAGATTCAGGAGCTGTTGGATCGTGGGTTTATTCGTCCCAGTGTGTCTCCATGGGGAGCACCGATTCTGTTCGTGAAGAAGAAAGATGGTACGATGAGAATGTGTATCGACTACCGTCAGTTGAACAAGGTGACGATTAAGAATAAGTACCCACTTCCGAGGATAGACGATTTATTCAGTCAGTTCAGAGGGGCTTTAGTGTTTTCTAAAATCGATCTGCGGTCAAGTTATCATCAGTTGAGGGTAAAGGAGGCTGATGTACATAAGATGACATTTAGGACTCGTTATGGACATTACGAGTTCCTGGTTATACCCTTTGGGTTGACTAATGCACCAGCGACAGTTATGGACTTGATGAACCGTGTGTTCCAGCCCTACTTGGATCAGTTTGTGATGGTGTTCATTGATGAAATTTTGGTGTATTCTAAGTTTGAGGACGAGCATGATGAGTATTTAAGAGTGGTTCTACAGATTCTTTATGAGAAACAGTTGTATAAAAAGTTCACGAAGTGTGAGTTCTGGCTCAGAGAGGTAACCGTTTTGGGGCATGTGGTTTCTACTGAGGGGATTCGAGTGGATCCTTGTAAGATTGTGGTTGTGTTGGATTGGAAACAGTCGAAGAATGTGTCAGAAATTTGTAGTTTTCTGGGGCTGGCAGGATATTATCGTCGATTCGTTGAGGGGTTCTCTTTGATTGCTGCTCCGATGACTAAGTTACTACGTAAAGGAGTTTCTTTCGTGTGGACTGATGCACAGCAGGTGAGCTTTGAGAAGCTCAAGACTGTATTAACTCAGGCACCTGTACTGATTCAGCCTGAACTCGGTAAGGACTTTATGGTATACAGTGATGCGTCCCATGTGGGTCTAGGTTTTGTACTGATGCAGGATGGTCAGGTTGTTGCGTATGCATCTCGATAGCTCAAGATTTACAAGGTGAATCATCTGACGCACGATTTAAAACTGGCTGTAGTGGTTTTTGCTCTTAAGATCTGGAGACACTATCTGTACGGTGAGAAGTGTACCACCTACACTGATCACAAGAGCCTCAAGTATCTCTTTACCCAGAAGGAGTTAAACCTTAGGCAGCGTCGATGTATTGAATTACTTAAGGATTATGATTGTAGTATTGAGTATCATCCTGGTAAGGCCAATGTGGTGGCCGATGTGTTAAGTCATAGGTCTGTGACCAATCTGAGAGCGATGTTCGCTCGACTGAGTCTTTTTGACAATGGGAGTCTATTGGCGGAACTTCAGGTTAGACCGACATAGATTGATTAGATCAGGGATAAGCAGAAGGGAGATAAGTCTCTAGAGTTACGTTTTCGTCAGATTGAGAGTGGAGTTACGACTGATTTTGAAGTTAACAGTGATAGGGTATTGTGTTACCGCAGTCAGATTTGTGTACCAAATGATAAAGATTTGATACTGTCAATTTTGAGGGAGGTGCATAATAGCCCTTATGCTATGCATCCCGGTGGTAACAAGATGTATCGAGATCTCTAAGAGTTGTATTGGTGGCCAAGATTGAAACGTGAGGTTTGTTGCTCGCTGTTTGACTTATCAGCAGGTTAAGGCTGAACATCAGTTACCTTCGGGTTTGCTGCTGTCGGTTAAGATACCGATGTAAAAATGGAAGCGAGTAACAATGGACTTCGTTAGTTGGTTGCCTCTAACACCCACTAAGAGGGATTCTGTTTGGGTCATCGTGGATCGATTGACCAAGACTGCACATTTTATTCCTATGAGGACAGACTTCTCCCTACAGAAGTTGGCCAAGCTTTACATTTCTGAGATTGTGAGGCTGCATTGGGTGCCTGTCTTGATCGTCTCTGATAGCGATCCTCGTTTCATATCTCGGTTTTGAGGAAAACTTCATGAGGCTCTGGGTTTGAGATTGGACTTCAGTACTGCTTTTCATACTCAGACAGATGGCCAGTTAGAGAGTGTGATTCAAATACTGGAGGACATGTTGAGGGGCTCTATTATCAACTTTCGAGGCAGTTGGGAGGAGTAGTTATGTTTAGTAGAGTTTGCACTTTACGATAAAGTCCCTTATGCTGGACTGAGTTGGGTGAGCGACGAGTTCTGGGTCCAGAGTTGGTATCAGAAACTGAGGATAAAGTCTGTTTGATTCGAGAGCGTCTGAAAGCGGCTTCTGATAGACAAAAGTCCTATGCTGATCTGAAGAGGAATGACATTGAGTACTCTGTGGGAGACATGGTTTTTCTTAAGGTCTCGTCATGGAAGAAAGTTCTGAGGTTCGGTCGCAAGGGCAAGATGAGCTCTCGGTTTATTGGGCCGTACCAGATTCTGAAGCGAGTGAGGAAGTTGCGTATTAGTTGGAGCTACCTCTAGAGTTGGATCGTATACATGATGTGTTTCACATCTCGATGTTGAGATGCTACCGCTCTGATCCCACACAAGGAGATTGAGGTTAGGCTAGATCTAACTTTTGAGGAGAAGCCGATTCAGATCCTAGATTGCGACGTTAATGTTCTACGTAAGAAATCTACCCCTTTAGTGAAGGTGTTGTGGCGGTATCATAGCACTGAGGGGGCTACTTGAGAGCTGGAGGATTCGATACGTCGGTAGTATCCTCACCTTTTCTGATCAGGTAAAATTAAAGTATTCTAAACATGGATAATAATACGAATGGCCCTAAAGCCCATTCTCGGCCCAAATGGTCCCACACGCTCGTGTGGCCCTTTTAGCCCAAACCTAGCCACAGATATGCGATTCACCTAGCCTAGTCTAATGTTTACTACACAATCAAACAACTTATCCAATTGGGCCCGTAGGCCCATTGGGCCCACATGGCCCCTTTCGGCCCATCGCGGCCCGAAGTAGCCATCCAACAATTAGAGTAGTGAGAAATACACACCTGATTGGAGACTGGAGTTAATCCACGCTCCAAGCACTCTTAGCCGACGCCCAACCCAAACGAGCACGCCATAAAGCGAAAGGGATCAGCCAAGAAAGGTACCTTTACTCTCCTCATGGTTCTCTCTATTTAAAGCTAGCTTCCCATCCACTCTTATGTTAGCTTCCCGATGTGGGATCCCTCCAACATCAGAGTTTAAATTCAACACCAACTCTTGCCGCCCCCTGTTAGCAAAATAAATGCTCTTTGCTTGCCATGGGATTCGAACCCATGCCTCCCCTCAAATGCTCCACATGCCACTTGCCACTAAGCCACAAGGCTTTTTGTGTCACAATTTCTCCAACAATATTCTTAAGGCCTACCTACTACACCCAGGGTTTGATTTACCTTAAACCAAAATTTTTGCTAGAGTCCAGGTTTGAACCCGGGACTTCTCCAACACTTCTCAACACACTTAACCACTAAATCAAGCCTTCATTAACGAAATTTGCATGCACAACAGAATATTATAAGCTGCCTTCAACCGCTCCCATACTCAAGGCCCAAAACTTCTAGGCCCAAATTCAGGGTGTTACACTCCCTCTCTAGTTCTTTTTACTTTTTGCTCTTTTCTTC
Organism: Gossypium longicalyx; assembly: GCA_025698465.1. Taxonomy (NCBI): domain Eukaryota; kingdom Viridiplantae; phylum Streptophyta; class Magnoliopsida; order Malvales; family Malvaceae; genus Gossypium; species Gossypium longicalyx. Next base: position 5,771,663 of record CM046999.1, on the reverse strand, counting down.
TTACGGAAATAGGATATTTGTGGATTTAGGAATCTCACACCTTTGTTGTCTTCTCTGATCGCAAACAGGTGTAGGATTCGAACTGTAACTACGCTATTTCTATTTGTCTATTTGATTTGCAAACTCTCTGTTCAGTTTTCTTGACTGTAGGCTAACTTGTTGGTTTTGGGTTTTTAGTCGATGAAAGAGATGGGAATCATCGCTTTTTTATATGTGTTGATAGAGCAAATGTTAATGGCGGTTCTGGTGGCTGAAACGACGGATTTGGGGATGTTTTAGGGTGGTTTTGTAATCACCCCGACAGCCAAATGTGGATTTGGCAACTAGGGTTCTGGGCCAAATTGGGTGCCACACGGCCGTGTGGTCGATTTGGAGATTTTGTCGAAATTTACATTGGCATATCCTTTGGGCACGCGGGCGTGTGGGTTTGGGAATTAAGGTTTCAGAGATTTAGAGTCACACGGCTTGGTTACACGACCGTGTCGTTGATTTGGGGATTTAAGAATCCCACACGGATGAGTGTTTCGAAACACACGGCCGTGTCTAGTTGGCACACGGGCGTGTGAAACCTTCATATGTTCGTGTCTACCCTGCATCTTACTTTAGCAAATTAGACCGTGAGTTACACGGCCTGTTCACACAGTGGTGTCCCTGCTTCACACGGGCATGTGCCTCTGTCACACAGTCATTTGCTACCCTTCACACGGGCGTTTGGACCCCCACATGGCCTGGTTTGTCCCACATGGTCGGGGCACACGAGCGTGTGGTCCTATCTCGCCAAATATTGTTTTTAGGTCAAACTTACATGTAATTACTGCTCTATATGATATAACCCTTGGTTAAGCTCTAGTGAGAGTAGTTACGACTTTGATCTGAGTTTGGATAACGTGTTAATTGTGATTGGTTATGTGACATGTTTGATTCTGAACTCGGTTAGCTAGGTGAGTGTGTGTGCAACTAGTTCTGCCTAACTGTTTATGTACGTGTCATTGATATGTGAGCTTATTTTACATTTACTTTTAAATTCGGGTTACGAGTGCACTCAAGACTGATTTTGTAACTGACTGATTGGATGTGAGTGTCTACTTCTGATTAATTATCTGAGACTAGTATTCTGATTGTGTACATCTGACTGCATACATACATATGCATAAACTATTTTGGGCAGGATTTTGAAGAGAAGAAAGATTGACTTAACTGAATTGGCAGTTGATTTGTTGGTTATTAGCCCTTAATACCCAGAGGGTCATGGGCGGTTCCAATACCTTAAGGGTCGTGGATAATTTGGCTGTACTGTGAACCCGGAATGACATCATATGGAGTGTAGGGTTGGATGGACTTTTCGAGGCCCTATAAAGAGTGATTGGTTGGATGAGCTTAATAGCTCTATCGAGGAGTGATGGGGGACGGAGAGGTGTATTGGCTGGATGGGTGGGTTTTCTTTAACTCAACTGTATTCATATGCATCTTATTGATTGTTTTTTGAGTGCGACTATCTGTTGTACAGTTTGACTGAAAAGCGTTTATGACACTGTGAAATTGTTAAACTCTTATTGTATCTGATTGACTAAATTGAAACTTGTGACTGAATGACACTTGCGACTATCCGTTTCGAACGTACCAACTGTTCTGTATAACTTTGTAAGTATGTTCTGCTTCCGAACTGCTTTTTGGCTTTTTGCATCTGATTCAGTAGTTAGATGGTTTGCTCTCACACTGAGCTAGAGTAGCTCACCCTCTCATCTGTTTCCCTTTCAGGTACAGTTTTGGATTATATTGATGGACTCGGTACGTGGAGGTCTCGGATAGTCTCGGTGGAAATGGATTATCAGTTTGTGATTTCCAGTTTTCATATTTGGTTTTCGTACTGTAAGACTTTATAAAACTGTGGTACAAATTCTAATTTAAGTTTTATTCGTTTTAATTCCGAATTTATATGTTAAACTTAACTGAAATTTTACTGTTCATGTTTTATATGATTAAACGTTTTGATACGACGTAATAATTTATTTTTGTAAAAATTTACCTACGATCACCTCGGTGATCAATGTAACATTCCGGATTCGGTCGAGACTTCTAGACTGGGTTTGGGGTGTTACATTTTGGGCTAGGCCGTGTGATCCACACGAGTAAGGCCAATCTGGACGTGTGGGGCCATTTATTTGAAATTGTCCCTAGAGTTGCACGGGTCGTCCTAAACGACTATGTGCCTACTGTAGGGTCGGTAAGGGCTAACCAAACCTTAAAACTGTAAATATGAAAGACTGATATCCTGCTCTGAGCATGATATTCCTATGCATGTTTGTTTTATCTGATGCATTTTATATCTGTATTTAAGCGTGTAAGCATGTTTAATCTGTATGTCTGATTCTAAATTTACTATTTTTATTAATGGGGTTGGGATGTTATATACGGAGGAAGTGTTCTGAAAGGTGACTTTTGCCTATATTTTGGCAGCAAGGCTGCATTATATCTGTTCTGTGCTGCATCGGTACTATATGGTGTGCAGGGCTGGGTGGGTGTTTTAAACTCCACATGGTGTGTAGGGATGGTCAGAGATAGTGTGTAGAGGATGCGGGTAGGATTCTGATTTTTTATTCTGTTTTGCACATCAGTATCTTTATCTAGGATGGGCTTAGGCCCGAATCTGCATCTGTAACTGTAATGGGCTTAGGCCTGAATCTGTATCAGTCTAATTCTGATTTTCTGTATGCGTGCATGCTTAATTCTGTGGGGTTACACACTGAGTTTACGTAAACTCACTCCTTTCTGTTTGATCTGTATAGGTAATCCACAGAGTTAGGCTAATAAGTTAATTAACCAACGCTTTCGAGTTTCACAATAAACACGATTATTTTGTTTAAAACATTTTTCAATGCCTCATCAAAACAAATTGATTTTCAAATCCATTCCATGTGACACCTCCGGATTTGGCCATAACGTCTAGGCCGAGTTTGGGGTGTTACAGAGGCCGTGTTGGCCACACGAGCATGTAATATTCGACTTTCAATGATGTCAAAAATAGTGATTCGAGACCACTAAATTCGGCAAATAAGCTCGTAAATTTATTTATTTAATAATTACGAGCCTAATGTGATTTTTGAGAGATTTTTGAATTAGTAATTTGTGTTTTATAGAGATTTATTAAGTCAAGAAATTGAGGAAAAGAGGTATTGAGACCTCAATGTTATAAAACTAGCAGTAAATATTTTTATAAATATTTATGGAGTGTCAATAAGGTTGTATTAAAATTTTGTCATAAAATTTTAACGTTTCGGTAGTCAATTAAATAAAGGACTAAATTAATTAAGAAAAGTAAGCGATAGATGGACCCAATCTTAATGCATTGTTTGAACCTCGAAGGTTCGTTAAAGGAATGTTTATAATCAATCTCAATATTTGAATGATAAATGATTTAAATAATCTGTAAGTGTTCTATACTCCTTGGTAATGCCTCGTAACCCTGTTCCAGCGACGGATACGGGTTGGGGGTGTTGCATTTAGTGGTATCAGAGTTACGGTTTAGTCAGTTCTCGGGCCGAGCATAACATATATGAAGTCTAGAAATACATGCCATTATAAAACTTGTGATAATGTGATATCTCCCAGCCTTGACGAGAATTGTTTTACTAATAGATAGAGATGCTTCCAACCGAGCGACTTCCGACAGTGATAAAAGTGATATTTGAGTATTTGATAGAAAAAGGGGATTGCCTATGATGAGTAAAGATTTATAAAGGTATGAAATGAATGTTTGTAAAGAATATATTGACGATAAAAGTCATGTTATGTGTGTATATATGAAAGCTAAAGTTTAAGTCTTTATGACCTCTGCCCCCTCATAAGTATAGTTTATTATAGTGAAATTTACCAGATTTATATTGATTAAGTTTGCAAGTGTGAAATTGAAGAGTTCGGTGGTTAAATGATTAATAATGCAGTTCGAGCTGTGAATGGGTTAGTAAGTAAAGATGATTATGATTGAGATACTACATAATTTTTCTAAAAATTATTCAGAATACGTAATATCACTGTTAAGAAGAAGTTATTCTTGAGCAATCGATTTACGATGATACAGTATCTGCAGAATGGATTAATTGGGAATTACTTCTGAATTAGTTTCTTTAGTGAACTTAATAATATGAAGTTATTGATGATTTTAATAATCAGTGAAACAATGATGAAAGGAAGAAGATATCTGAATGTAGTAGTTATAATTGTATATCTTACCGTAATTCTTTTTGGATATCTTATATGTTTGCTATTTACAGAGGTATATATATAAATGTTCATTTTTAGATGTGATTCTTATTATATAAACAGAGTGGTTAATTATGATATTAGACGGAATTATTGAAAGTTTGGTTGGTTCATGAACAATATTGCTCTATTGTTCTTTGGCTTCTAATTGATTATGTTTAAGAGAAGACTTGAATGATCTGATAAATGTTCACAAAGTTTTAACTAGATGAGAGTTCTGTAAACCAAAGCATCAATTCTGGTTCAGTTTGAATCGAGTAAGAAATTTGTGATCTATAGTGAAATACCATTGAATGGGTTAAATTATGTTTTGATGCAGTAAAGTTTAGTAATAGTCCATATCTCAGATAATGAAAAAAAATTGTTAAATATTTACTGATTATAAAAGTTTTATAGCAATGCCATGATATATAAGAAGCTACCTAGGAATTAGGGAAAGTTGTGAAAAAGAAATATTTGAACCTCTCTACTAGTGGAATTTTCGAGGATGAAAATTCTTAAGGGGGAGAATTATAATAGCCAACTTTCAATGATGTCAGAAATAGTGGTTCGAGACCACTAAATTGGGCAAATAAGCTCATAAATTTATTTATTTAATAATAACGAGCCAAATGTGATTTTCTAGAGATTTTTGAATTAGTAATTTGTGTTTTATAAAGATTTATTAAGTCAAGAAATTGAGGAAAAGAGGTATTGAGACCTCGATGTTATAAAACTAGTCGTAAATATTTTTATAAATATTTATGGAGTGTCAATAGTATTAAAATTTCGTCAAAAAATTTTAACGTTTCGGTAGTCAATTAAATAAAAAGGACTAAATTGATTAAGAAAAGTAAGCGATAAATGAACCCGATCTTAATGCATCGTTTGAACCTCGAAGGTTCATTAAAGGAATGTTTATAACCAATCTCAATATTTGAAAGATAAATGATTTAAATTATCTATAAGTGTTCTGTACTCCTTAGTAATGCCTCGTAATCCTATTCCGGCGACAAATACGGGTTAGGGGTGTTACAGAGCATGTGAGCCCAAATTTTGAAAATCTACCCTAGGGTTGTAAGTGTCCTTCGGTCAAACTTAGACCATTTGTAGGGTCCATATGACATAAACTAAGCTTTTAAACATGATCTCCGATGTTTTGTTAGTGTGAAATATTGATATGTGTTTGCATGGTTATTATGATGTATGCTCAGCATGATCTATAATAAGGTAAGTCTAATATGTTTTTCATCAAGCATGATCTGTATCTATTATGAGAGCATGTATGACATGTATATTCTGATATATGATAAATTATGTATGTGCATTGGGGTGAGATTTGTGATTTGGAAGAAGTGTGGGCAGTTTAATTATCTGTCGTATTTGGTGGCTCAGCCACATGTATATCTGTATTTGGTGATAAATTGCTTATTGATCTAGTAGCTAAGCTGAAAATATTCTGAATAGTGTCATACCGAAACTAAGTGGTGTGTAGGGGCTAGATGGGTCTTTAATTCCCTATATGGTGTGTTGGGATGGTCGAAGATGGTGTGTAGCAGATGAGGTAGGAATATAAATTTGCATCTGATATGTTCTAACACTGTTTTTGTATGAGATATGTCTGAAATGATTTCTGTTGGTGTTATGATATGTTACACACTGAGTTCGAAACTCATTATCTGGTTGTTTGTTACTTTCAGGTAACCTTCATGTTTATGACGGGTCGGTGCGGTAAGAGCTCGGTTAAAATATTTTTATTTGGTATTAACAAAAAAACAGGTTTATTTTATTTTGAAAAATCCGTTTTAAAGTATTTTGACATAATTTTTATGATACTCATTGTATTTGCAAAACTACGATTTTCCAACAACAAATTGCATTTTACAAAATCGAGTTAGATTAAGAATTCCGTTGCAAATCTAAATTTTTAAAAAAGTATAAATAATCAACGGTTTTATCGAATTGGTTAAGAAAGAAATGATCGCTAATAAACTGGATTTTTACTTAGTAATAGTTAGCATCAACCTTACAAATTAGATGGTTTCTAGGTTTTCAAATGTTTTGCAGTAACATCTCCAGATATGGTCATAACATCTAAGTCGGGTTTGGGGTGTTACAAAAAAGATTGTAAAAGTGAAATAAAAATCGTATTTATAGTTTTAAAATGACCTATTTATCCTATTAAATAAAGAAATTAAAATTTAGCCTAATCCTGATGTGTGAACGTATGAGTTGGAAATATTGCAACAAAAAGATAAAAAATAAATAGCGGTGACTGAGGGTATACGGGTAAGGTTGTAATACAGTTAAGTTTACAATGAAACACTTACAAAGCATTTGGAGGATCATATCAGAGGGAGGTTGAATTAAACTAAAAGTAATTTCTACTCTAACAAGTCTAAACAGTAATAACCTAAAATTATAGTATGATAAATCAAAATAAATGAAGTAATAAAAATATCATAAATTAAATAAAACTAAACTAACAATCGAAATTCACTCAGATGACAGACAAAAGATTAACTCATATCAATGTTCATAATTAACATTAGAATTCGGGTTTTAATTAATTAGCTACTATTCAACCAGTTATTAACTTTTAGCCTCTAACTAAATCAACTAATCGACAAAAACTACTTATCTCTTGACATTACAATTCAAACTGGGTTAAATTAAGAGGTGCCCAGTAAACTATTCTTTCGACCTCATTTACGTAGATTACTTCCTAGGTTCATCAATCCTAGGGGTTTAAGCATACATAATTTAAACCAACTAATTCTAAAGAAAACCCTAATTCCTCAGTTTATTAATCCCACCTTCACTCATTAATCTCCCTACAAGTTTAGCTACTCATGAATCTAAATGTCATTTTCCCTAATTCAATTTCAAACATACAAAGGAAATAGAAAAGTAAAGAGAAGGGAAAAGAGAATTGTGATTTGTTTTTATGTTCAATGCGCTCGGAAGTTGAAAACCCATTAACAATCGTCAAGGAAATTGTGACTGCAAATGAAAACAAATGAACAACTAATTGTTAACCGAAGAAAATAATGCTTAAATTGAAATCGAATCCAAATAAGAAAATAACAGCAAAAATCTTTAGAAATCTAATACCTAAATTAAAAATAAGAATTCAAATAATGAAAAACCCCCCTAATAAGGTATTAAACTTAGCTAGTGTTTTATGATCTTTTTATTTCCATTACAAGTGATTCAATTGGATTAAATTGATTGTGCAAATGAAAACAAACTCAGATGTAATTTGGCTCTGGACGAATCTGTGTCGTGACACCATAGGACTAGTGTCATAACATTGAACATCAAATGGAAATTCTATTGGCTTGAAGTTGGGTGTTGCGAAGCTACATGTCGGTGACGCAACACTAAAGTTGTCCCTTGTGTTGTTTGGCCTAAAACGTTGTCCTGCACATTCAATTAGCACGTTAGTCATACCCTAGGCCCGGGTTAGCCTAATGGGTCATCAAAATATTAAACTTGTGTAAAAATGTTTATTTTAAGAAAATCAAATATAGACTACTAAAATAAAAAATTGATAAAATAATAATATTAAAATACTGGAAAACAAGCTCATTAAGTGTTGTATCAAAATAAATTGTGGCAAATCAAATTTCTTTTTGGATCACTTTATTTTAATAATTTTGCAATTTATAATTAATATTTTTAGAATGATTAATATTTTGTTCTGACAGTGCACAAATTTCATGTTTTGGTCACAATTCTTCATGATGTATTACTTACCATTTTCGTTTTAACTATTCCTTAGAAACCAAATTAGGAATAGTTTACATTTTTTTCTTTTTTATAAAAAATACGGGGTTTTAAATGTGTTAGTTATTGATTTTTGTAATCATGAGGTATAGTGTGGTGGTTGTTCACCTCATTCTTTAATTATGTGGTCAGAAGCTTGATCTTTGTCAATGAGATTGAAGCAAATTTCATAGTTAGTCGTGTATCTCTTTAAAGAGTACTTATGACGAGGAAACTAGTCATTGCTACCAATAACGGACATTCTAGTTTGGAAAAAAAAATATTGATGATTGTGAATAATAATACTATGAGTAGTCAAATTTGAATATTTCAGGTAGCGTTGGGAGTGGGAATCCTTTGATATTTGCTTTGACATTTGTCCAAGTTAGAAGAAAACGAGGGGATTAGTCATTGCCGACAATAGACATCCTAATTTCGAGAAAAAAAAATTGATAATTGTGAATAATGATACTTTGAATAGTCATATTCGAATATTTTAGGTAGTGTTGGGAGTGGGACCCTTTGATTTTTACTTCTACATTTTTCCAAGTTGGAGGCAAACGACGAAATTAATCATTGCTATCAATAGTGTACATCCTAATTCCGACAAGAAAAATGATAATTGTGAATAATAATAATAATAATAATAATAATAATAATAATAATAATAATAATAATAGAAGTCAAATTTAAATATTTTAGGTAGTGTTAATTGAATAATGCCCACGTTTCTCTAATGCATGCACATTTTATTTAAATGTCCCACATGTGATTTACATTTATGTCTTATTTAGGCTTGAAGGGTTAAGGAAAGAGAAATTCGCTCAAAATATCAGCATGTAGAGTGAGTTTTATGTTGTTTTTTTTTTTGTGTGAATTTTTCATGTTTAATTTGGGTTGTTTTTAACAAAACCCGTGTTGTTTTGTGAACCATTTGTTGGTTTATAAATTTTCTGGCGGCTCTCCGGTGAGTTTCCGGTGGCATTGTTGGTACCAAATGAAAGGTCTCTTCAAGCCCTTTCTAATGGTAGGTATGGCATCATATCTGGCTGAGTATAATAAGAGAACAATTTTTTAAATTTCTGTTCCTGGGTTTTTGACAGATTTGGGTAGCTCAATTTGAGGTTTTTGTAAAATTATCTAATGTTGTTCATTCTAGTCAAATTTTAGGTGATTCTTATAGTATGAAATGTGTTCTTTCCATTGGTATGTGGTCCTAGCCAAATTGAACTCTGTGTTAAAAGAACTAAGCTCTCAAAATAGCCTACTTGAAATTAGAAATCTAAAAATTGTGGGCAAGTTGTGATGATTTTCAAAATTTTCAGCCCCGAATCTTAAGTTTTTGGTAATTTGTTTTGATGAAATAAAATTCCATGATTTAATATTACATTCAAACTTTAAATTAATATTTTCACAGCCACCAAATTTTTGAAAGAGATTACAGTTTTAATGGCTTAAATTGAACCAAATAGTCATGAGAATTTTGAAATATAGAATATGAAAATTTTTTATTTTATTTGGTTTTAATATTTATTTTGGCCAAATTATGTTTTATTAAGTTAGACATCATATTAAATTAATATTAAAATTTTTATTAAAATTTTACATTTATATATATTACAAAATAATAGAATTATCATATTTATCTAGTTACTCGAATGGTTTCCACACAATTGAAATGCGTTAGAACCACCAATGGAGATTATAACACTTTATGTTTAGGATTTCATGGTTAGATTTTGATTTGTGAATGCCTTTCATAAATTTTAAGCTTCTAGGATATTTGTGTATTCATTGCTCAAGTCTCGATTTGGTTACTTAGGCAAGTGACTCGATATTTCTTCAGTCTTTAAATTTTTGAAATATTATTTTTTAACGATTTACATTATTTATGTAACACCCCTCACTCGTCCTCGTCACTAGAGTTGAGTTACAACATGCTATAGCCAATAACCTAATAGTACATGTGATTTTAAATCAGGAATTCATTTAAAACATTCCATAATTCTCATACATTCACACAAATCATGCTTTGCAAACAAAATTAGGTTTAATCGAGCTTATCAAAGCTCTAAAATCGACTCGGAATTAATCAAGAATTATTTTTAAACTTTTACAAAAAGAAGGAAATTAGTGCAAAATAGGGGTTACATGACTGTGTGCTCGAACCGTGTAACATGCTAAAATCGTGTAACCACTACAGGAAAACAGACTTTTAGCGGCTTTTTTTTTGCCTTTAGCTGCGTTTTTAAGCGCCACTAATACAAAGCGCCGCAAAAAAATCGCTATATGCAACGCCGCAAAAATTAGTGGCGTTTTTTTGAAAAAACGCCGCTAAAGACCATGACCTTTAGCAGCGCTTTTTTCGCAAACGTCGCTAAAGACCAAGACTTTTAGCGGCGCTTTTAAAAAAACGCCGCTAAAGACCATGACCTTTAGCGGCGCTTTTTTAGCAAAGGCCGCTAAAGACCATGACCTTTAACGGCGCTTTTTTCGCAAACGCCGCTAAAGACCATGACCTTTAGCGGCGCTTTTTTAGCAAACGCCGCTAAAGACCATGACCTTTAGCGGCACTTTTTTCACAAACGCCGCTAAAAATCATAACCTTTAGCGACAATTTTCTCACAAACGCCGCTAAAAATAATGATCTTACAAAAAATTATTTTATTTTAATTAAATAATATTTATTTCTATGTTAAATATTATATTATGTTTAATTTTTGAAATTTGAACTTTAAACTATATACATTTAAGGATAAATAAAAAATATTAATTAAATTAAATTTTCCATTAAAATTTAAACTTCAAAACTAAATATAAAATTTAATGAATTTAAATTTAATACATAAACATTGATTCAATATGTAATTTAATACATAAAAAACACACACACACATAGAGACACACAAAGTATTAGAATTTCTAAAACATAATTCATCCTGGTGAGAAAATAATGCCAAATCATCATCACATTTCATTAATCAAAGGAAAAAGATCAGAAAAGAAGAAGAAACAATATACAACAGAGGGCTGGTTCAAGCTTTAGATGAAGCCAAAGTATTGCAATGCCTGCATATATAACTTAGTGAAGTACTTTGATCTTGATCTTGGTTAAGACTTGTTCCAGCAATAAAGAAAATTGTTAAACGGAATCTCGGTCACCTGATTGAGCAAAACAAGGAAATTAGTTATACCATTTACTGTAACGAAAGTGAAATCAGTAAAAAGTAAACCCATAATAAAAAAACTGATGCTAGGCTAATCGTAAATGCTAATGTCGCTGTAAATAAGTGACAGGCATAAGTCCAGTTTCATGTTGATGGACTTGTAAAGGCCTCAAAAAGAAAATAAGTAGCATATATGAAAAAGACAAAAAGGGTCAAATGAAGGTCGAAGGAGATGTCATGACAAACCTCACGTGTTTAATGTCTATCTCCTTTCTCGATTTCATGAGACTCATAACATGTTTCACTTTTTTTATTAAGCTCACAAATATCACAGGTTTTTAGTTATCATAATCTTAATTTCTATGTCCAATAGCATTGATAAAGTAATTATTTTTCATTCAAACAAATTTGGTATTATCTTTAGTCACTTTGAAATGTCTAATCGATGAAGATGAGCAAAAAATGCCATAGTTGCTGAAAAACAAGCTTATTCCAAAGTTTGAACTCTATACCTCTAGCATATAGGGGATCTTGAACCCAAAGTATTGAAAATGTCGATCAAAAGGAAGAGGAGATAAATTTGACGATGAAACTCTAATGGAAAGACGTTAAACTTTTGGAAGAAAAAAGCAAAAGATGTTTAAGGGACTCATGTCAAAATCAAACTGGTAATGGATAAACTCGGGACTCATCAAGATAAAAAAATAAAAAAGAACCTACCTCGTGCTATTGCATCCTCTTTCCTTCTCAACTCCTGTAAAATATAAAGTTAACATTCAGTTACTACAAGGACAAATTAATCTAAGAGCAAAATGAATAGCAAAATCACCTTACATATGTTTCTTGCTTTTAGATCATATATATTTTAATCATATATAAGATAAAAACATCAAAAGAAGTCTATGATTTTAATCATTTTGTGACCAAAGAATGGATGTTGGGTAGAAAATATATAAGAAAATGCATTGAGAATCGGACAAATGTACTTCAAAGTTAACATCTAAAATTAACATAACATAAAAAAAAATTAACTTTTATGAATGATATAACAGCATAAAAAATATCTTCTATCATATAAAAAACCTCAATTATTGATGGTTTTTTTACTTATTAGTTTTAATTAATCATGAGGTCTCAAAACATGAAAAAGTGATTAATCAAAAGTAGACCATGGGAACACACATCTGAGGAAAAATATTGGACAGGAAAAAAAGGAGAATTGCAATGAAAATCATCTCAAACCCTTTTATTTTTCTCTTTCCTGGAAGTAAAGTGCTTGAAATTACAAAGACAAACTGCATAAAAATTCCATTACAACATGATTCCAGGAACATCTTGTATCAGAAATCATTCAGTTGCTCTTTATATCATCTTCCATTTCCAAACATAAATATAAAGCAAGTAAATCCAAAAACTCCAGTTGTTTGAGAACCCCATATGGAACCTATAAAGTAACCCACTTTGGTTCAGTTGTTATCGAAACCCCTTTTGTCCCTCCAGACATCTAAAAGCGAGTAAAGCTTGTTTACTATCTTTTGAACCAATTAAAGAGGCGCATGTGTGACCAATATAAATAATCTGAAAAGTGGACCGGATTAATCTAAAATTTAGACCAATAAATGAATCCTACAAAAGTGGACAATATTGATTTGAACTTTCTTTAGACAGCACTGTCCTGCAGCATTAACAATGGACTGGCTATTCTATTGCTCTCACTAATCAGAGGAATTTACTACAATTCTTAAAATACATACTTACATATACAATTCTCATTATGTTATCCATCAGATTTGGACCAAAATTAAGTCAACTTACATTACACAAGAAGGGAATATTATTAAATATCTCTTACAAGCGTTGAATTAATACCTGCAATTTGGGACGGAGGGCTTGAATTAATACCTAAAATAGACATGAGAAAAAAGAGTAAATCACCTCAACTGAAGAACTCCAGAAAAATAATTTTAATCCAGTACATAGCTATGATCTTTAATCAATCAACATTCCATAGTGAAGATAAGAACAAGACCTCCTGTTGAGATGACGGCATGGATTTTCCAGATTCCTGTGCAACAGTTCCGTCTACTAGTTCTTGATCTTTGGCGACCTCCATGCCTGACATCAGTTCCTTGCAACCGCCCAACTGACAGTAGCCCAGATATGAAACAAGTAATTTGCATTAAACTTTAGTAATGCCAAATTTTAGCAGATCACAAGCACCAGAAAAGGAATTTCATTTATTACCATCAAACAAATAAGATCAGCAATGTAGAATAAAAATATAAAATCAAAGGAGAAAAAAAATCAGCCAAAAGGCCATGATGCAAGTTCTACAGAATACCCATATTTACTCAATACTGATCATTAACATAATCAAAACAGCAGCAGGCATTAGTGAACTCGTTAGTGGAACTCACAACACATTCATAAGCAAAGAACGCCACAACAAAATCAAATTCAAGGGGGGGAATAGCAATTTTTGAGCATATTACCAACTTTCCAGCCTTAAAAATATTTCTTGATGCATATGTGTTTTACATCAAAACCAATTATATATTTGCAGCAACAATAGATCACCCTACATACCAAGAAATTCCACATTACTATTTGTCCAAATCAATAAGTTATGCCAATCATATATAGAAAGGAGAGCATTACTTGCGCAAATTCAGTAACAACACAGAATTCTTGTTGGCTTTCGAATGAATCAATCATTTCAATGATATTTTCATGCTTCAACTTTCGCAGAATCTGCAATGCGTAAGAGGCTAAATCACAAATTACAAAAAAAAAAAAAAAAACAAAGAAGCAGATCAAACAGCAAAAGCATTGATAAATCTTACTAGAAAAAACATTAGGGAATACCTCAATTTCCTGTCTTAAATTATGAATGTCCGTCTCAGTTTTTCCATGCTTCATTATAAACTTCATTGCTACAGTCTGATATTGAAAAATATGCAACAAAATTACAAAAAAAAAAGATACAAAAATTAATAAAAAGTAAAGAGAAAATTTAAAATTTACCTGGCCAATGTATTTTCGCCTTCCTTTATATACTTTACCGAAAGAGCCTTCACCTACAAGCTCTATCACATGGTATTCTTCAATTCCCATCCTTTTAATTCCACGATTTTTACTTATCTGTTGTTTCTATTCAATCTAAACAACAACGAAAAAAAATAAGTAATTAAAATCGAAAAATCAACTTGGAATTAGAATTATTTTCGAATTTCAAGATGAACAGACAACATAAACCCTAAATCTACTAAAAGTTTCAAAATGTAGCACTGTTTCAGAGCTGAGAAAGGGAAAGAAAAATTCAAAAACGGCTTCTTTCTGTTTTTCATGCATTCAATCGGCGATCAAAAGTTGCAACGGAGAGAACAAAAAAAATTAGTAAAATGAAATAAGAAAAAACAAATGGTGAAAGAGAAAGGGGGAAACTACTTCAGTTTGAATCAGCGAACAAAGCAAATCTGGAGAAAGTTTGTGAGAAAGTTTTTTTTTTTTTTTGAGAAGTTGTTTAGATTTTTATATAATGGCATACTGCTTATTACATCAAATTTTATTAATTTTATTACATAAAAATTTAATGAGTGTGCCATATTCTACTGTGATTATTTTACTTTACGAATTCAAAATATCTATTGTTTCGAATCGAGTTTTAAATAAAATTAATTGTAATTTTATAATTTATATTAATTTGAGTGCAATAATTGTTTGTCTATATAAATTAAATATTAAAAATATTTTTAGTTGAATCATATAAATGGAAAGAAAAATTTATAATTATAGTTATTTTTTTATTAAGTTGGTGTTATGGGTTAATCAAATATATTAATTCAATTGTGAAATTATTAATTTACCCTCTCACATATAAATTAAGTTATAAGAATGTATTTTTATATTTATATATATATAATAAAAATTCGAAACACAATTTATGATTATAACCAAAATAACAATTAATTTTTATATAAACTTTTAATAAATATACGAGTTAAATAATATCTTTTCACATAGGAGTGTTAAATATTAAAAAAGAAAAAGTAATTCTCTTAACATTCTTTAACAAATTGAATACTAAACCACTTAATCTGTAAAAGCTAAAATATGAGATAAGTATTTGTACTTTTCGTAAAATTAAAATTTAGTCATTATATTTCTATTCTTAAGAATTTAATTCCTCTATGTTTCAAATTTCTGAATTTAAGTTTAATTGTTAAAATTACTTTTTTATTATTATTAAATTCGTTAGGGATTTAGGATGTCGAATTTGGGAATGGGTGATAATACTTTAGGGATTTAGGATGAGGAAGAAGGGGGAAATAGAACTGGGGAAAAACGGGGAAAATGTTAGGTGTATCAGGTGTGGGTAAAAAATAAGACAGCTAAACGACGAAGTTTTGAACAAAATAACTTAACATTAGCAACGTTAATAACCTAGCGCCACTAAAAATGCACCTATTGCGGCGTTTAGGGTTTTAAGGGTTATAGTTTAGTGTTTAAGGTTTGTTAGGGTTTAGCGGTTTACTATTTTAAGGGTTATAGATTAGTGTTTTATGATTTTTTTAGGGTTTAGAATTTTAGGACTATATGACTTTTAGCGGCGTTTTATCAAAAGTGCCGCTAATGCTTTGGTCTTTAGCGGCGTTTTACCAAAAGCGCCGCTAATGCTCTGGTCTTTAGCGGCGTTTTACCAAAAGCGCCGCTAATGCTCTATTTTTAGCAAACGCCGCTATTACTCTGTTTTTAGTGGCGTTTTTGTTAAAACGCCGCTAAAGCCCTATTTTCTTGTAGTGAACATTGGAATCATGTAACTAACTGTGTGTACCAAGATCATGTAACTAACTGTGACCATGTGAATCAAAATGTAAAAATCCAACAAAAGTCACATAGTCGTGTGGCTGGGTCGTGTAACTGACTGAGGTCGTGTGAAAAGTCATTCTTCTAAATGTTATGAGTAAAGAAGAATTTTTGGGAAATATATTTTGATCTCTTTAAGAGTTCCAACGATAGTCATAACAAAATTTGATCATGATCTCTTCTATAAAAATACATTTGGATATTTTAGATCATTTTATAATCTTCCTTCAACTGCTATTCACTAGGTTGAATTTACAACATATGCTTAAATCATTTCAATTCATATAAATATTTACACCACCGTATTGAAAATTTTCTCAAGAATTTTTGTATGTTTCTATCATTCTAAACCCTTCAATGATTTTAATATAAACTTCCACTATATAGTGATTCATATAAAATTATAACAATCATTAAAAGCATGTCATATTTTCATGAATTGTCAAACTAATGATATATCTAAAGGTTATTACGTTCACCACAAAAGAATATTTTATCTTTTCATAATCAATGTTAGAAAATAGTGAAAAACTTTATTTTCTTATTTCATTTTTACAAAACTACTCATTTATACCCTCACTAGCTTTATACCTTTAGACATTTGGACTACTAGTCGAAAAACTTCACGAACTTAATTCTATTTAAATCGTGTCTTTCCATTTTGGCCAAGTTTTTTCATGTCTATATTTATCGACAGATTTATTCAAGATCCTCATTTTCTTTCATTATCTCAACAATATTATTACATACAAAATCGTTGTCGAAAAATTTTTCATTCAGCATTCCATATTTTCTCGTATTGACATAACTTATCGATATCTCTTTATTTTTACCATTTCCATCTTCAATTTTAAGTAGCTAAATCTTTTATGAAGTTTTAATAATTAGTTATGACTTAGGTATCTTCAAGAGCACTGCCTTTACTATATGACCATCTAAATTTATTCTTTTCTTTTACAAAAAAATTCATCTTTGGAACTAGTTAGATCTACCATGCTTCATGCATGGATTACTTTCTCTTATTCTAATGGATTATCCTACTAGGAGTTCGGTACAAATACAAATATTAGTTGGTACATAACACTTGTTCTCATCAAGTCAGTAAATGCATCTGACAACTAACTTGAAATAAAGTGAAGTATCCTTTTTGAACTTCTTGTTCAAATTACTTTCTATGAGGATCTAAATAATGATAATTCATTTCAATTAATTATTTCATCCAACTATTAGTTCTCTCCCCCTAATTTTGGGAAAACTTGTCAGATCAAAGTAGTAATCACAAAATCATGTCATAATTGAATCTCCAATCTAATCAAAACATTTAATATGGCAAGTAGATTAATAATTAATCTATATTCCCAACATTCTTTAAATACCCTTTTTGTGCATTGTGGTGGAGCAACTTGAACATATGCTTCACACTCAAAAATTCTAAAATGGGTTATATTTGGCTCCTAACCAAAAGCCAATTTTAAATAGAGAGTATTTAACATAATTTATTGGCATAATGCCTACAAGTGTCAATTCATGTAAAATATCATATCCTTATATTTATATACAAAAAAAAAATCTCAAAAGGTATGGTTTAACTACTAATTGGAGGCATTTATTTCATAAATTCTACAGCAAGCTTTGCAATAGTTATTTGCACTACAATCTAACATATAATAATCATTTAAATCTTAAAAAATAAACTCACCAACATTATCAAGAATTGTCTTAATTGCATCTAAAAGTTTTGCTCATAAACAAATCATTAAACAAACAATCTCGCAAACTATAAGTTATGAGTTAATAAATCACATGTGATTAATTTGCAGATGCACCTAATAAAATTATATCAAAGCATCCACTCCCATTTTTTTCTTCCAGAAATGTAAGAGATTCAATCTCAACTTTTTCTAGTGAGATTTAATGAATCTTCTTTGAGAATAAGTAACACTTGAAAAATCTTTAATATGAAGAATCTTCAAGTTCTTTAATATCCACGTAAATTCTCAATTGTTACATCATTATTGATCGGAATGGTCTAATTGGTCATGCCAACTAATTAATAAATTTGGACTAGTAAAATTCAAATTTACTATCTCATGTGATTCAATTATACTAATATAAACTTCTGGTTAACTATTGCATGTGATTTAACTATTCTAATATATGCATAGCACAAACTAGAGGAAATAGGATAATTTTCCAATACAAAATTCTTTCACAATATAATAGATTTAATATATAGAAATCAATTGTTTCCTCATCTACAGTCTCAATATGATATCTATTATAGTGAATATTTTTTTTAAATATATTAATTTCTTTGAGTCTGACTAGTTTGTTTTTTAGGATAAATATGTATTAGCTCTTTTAGATCCTTGAATTAATTTTTTAAATGAAAGGTTAGCATGTTCCATTACCATATTAAACATAGAGTACCAATAAGTTAGCTATTATGGAGTCTCAAATCAATTTTGTACCACCAAAATTGGTTCATTCATTACCAAACAAGATAAATATTTCTTGATAGTATGCACTATTGTATTGCCTACAGGTCATATGTTTTCTTTCCTTTAAGAAATATTAATTGAATAATAAAATTTTCAGGTGTACAACATGAACATAACCAATAAATTTTCATAAATTGTCTCTCTTCTTTAAAGCGTTATGTTGAGAACTCTTGTTATTCTATTATTTATCTCTATATCTCCACTCCTAGTAGTGAAAATAATTATTACTAGTAATAAATCTAATAATTAAGTAGTTAGTATCACAATCCACAAAAGGATGCAATTCACACTTAATGTTTAGGCGTACAATAGATACTCAACCAATGACCTTTCATATCACATCAATAACATAAGTTATCTTCACTCTTTAAATATTTCTCTTGGATATTCTTATTCTTCTCTTATTTATCTTCATTTTTTCACTTGTGGTGGAAAGAAGAATTAATATAGCCATCCTTGTAATACCCCAATTTTTTCTTTTTTTTTGAGTTTTTGGATTGTTAAATTTTGTTAAGTGAATTAATTTGATTCAGTGGTTAGGTGTTGTGAGTGGTGTGGGAGATTCTGGGTTCAAATATATTTCTTCAAAGTTTTAAGTATTTTTGTCTCATCCTTGATCCTGAGCATCTAACTTATGTTTATTTCTGTGCTATTTTTGTCAAGGATGAGCCTATTGGTTCAGTGGTTAAGCTTCAGCTTACTCTTTGGTCTTGAGTTTGAATCCTTACATTAGCATATGAAAATATTTTTATGTCAAATTTTGTGCGGCCTATGTGGATGAAGTTAGATTTAATTTAAACTCTTAAAAATCTGATTAGTTATTAGTGGGATAGAGTTTGTTTTCTTTTTGAAGTAAATAAACTTTTAATTAATTATTTTTTTTCCAAAAATCTTCTCACACATTTTCACTTATCCATTTTCACGTCATTTTCTTCTATTCCCCTTTTGATAGCAGTTTTTTTTTTCTTTTTTCATTCTTTTTCATTGCACTTGCTTCTTGATTTTTCATTCTTTACTTGGTTTGTGGCTACTTACATCTTTTTCTCCTATTCACGATTTCGTTTTTCCCTGCTTCTTTGCTATTGGTTTCGAACTTGGTGTTGTGGTTGTTTGCAATTGTATCGTCAGGTAAGCTTGTAAAAATTTGTTGGATTGGTGTTTTCGAGTGTATTAAGATTTATGTTGTGGAAACGGGTTTCAAGTGTTTCGGTTTTTAATTTAATCATTTGCACAATGTTAGGAGAAGATCAATAGGCAATTGGTGCTCCTCTAGCGACTTAGACATCGATTTGTTGTCATTTCCTATTGGGTAAGTGTTCTAATGTCTTCTTAAACGCCGAATGTGGGCATATATTATCGAAATTTTTTATTTATTTTTCATTTAATGTTGCTAAAATTAGTCCTATGATTACTGAATTTAGGTTCTTGAAGTCTCGTGTTTGATTTTGCATCAAGAAATATTCAAGTGTGTGTTTCTAACTTGAAACATTCGCGAACAAAACTGGAAAATCTAGAAAAAAAAAACCTAAGAATTCAATAATGTTCTTCGTCACACGACTGTTTGGTTGGCCATATGGCAGACCGTGTGCACCACATGGTCATATGGCTAGCCGTGTGGGTGCAAACAGGCGTGTGTGATTACACTGGAAATTCAAGTAGGCTGTGTGGGTGCAAATTGGCGTGTGTGATTACACTGGCAATTGAGGTAGGTCGTGTAGGGCACACGGGCATGTGTGATTACATGGTCAATTCAGGTAGGCCGTGTAGGACATCCGGGCATGTGAAATAACACAAGCAAGATAGGTAGCTCGTGTGGACCACACGGGCTGGTCATTTGGGCCATGTGGGCCACACAAGCGTGTGGCCCATTTTTTTGAAATTTTTATTTCGGGCTAATTTAATTTGTAACTCATAATTAGACCCTTCGTGGAGTCCATATTGCTTAAATAAAACTTGAAATGTGGTATGTATTAATGTGTTTGGTATGTGGGTTACATGTATGATATATGTATTGATAATTTTGAAAGCATGACTATTTCTGTAAAACATGCATGATATTGATATTATGATTATTTGTTTGTAAGATTATTTGTATTGGGTTGGGTTATGATATTTTGGAGGAAGTGTTGGCAGATTAATTTATCTATCTTATCTGGTGGCTTAGCCACATATGTCTAAATTTGGCAGTTTACCACATATTGTATGTAACAACCCTATTTTAGCTAAATCAGAACAGTGGTTTCAGAACCACAAATCTAAGGTTGGAAAATTATTTTAATATTATTTTATGTGTTTACAGCATGATAGCATGTATGTGTGAAAATTTCGTGAGCTAATTTTATCGTTTAATAGCTCAATTTGAGAAAAAGGACTAAATAGTGTAAAATGCAAAAGTTGCATTCTACTAGTTTAAAGTGATTAATTACTATGGTTTATTAAATTAAAGGTCCTTATGATGTTATTAGACCATTGATAGTGGAATTTGACATAAATGGACGTTAAATGGATGATATTAAATGTTTTATAATAAGGTTAATTTAGTAATAAGGTTATTATTAATAAAACAAAAGGAAAATTTTGCTTATATTGTCATCTTCCAACCGAATATCCAAGGAAAAAGAAAGGGTTTGAAGCTTTTGAATTTTCGGCACTTGCATAGCTTGATTAAGATCAAGAAAAGAGGAATTTGGAATTAGATCGGGGGAAAGGCAAGTTAATCGAGTAATTGACTCATTTCGTCGTTTTCATACCCGAGGTAAGTTCGTATGTGGTAATTTCATTATAAATGTGTGTTAAATGCTTTGATATTGCATAAACTATGATTTTGAGACTACAAATAATGTTTGAATGGTGAATATGACTTTATAAACATGTTCAATGATAAAATTGACAAGTATAAATTCCCGGTTGAACCTTAGGAATAGTTTACGATGCTAGTGACATGTCATTAGGTTATGAATTGGCTTCGGGCCATGATATCGGCATTTTGGGTGTGAGTGATACCTTGATTTGGCTACGGGCCATGGTATAGGTATTTTGGAAAGGAGTTACCTTGATTTGGCTACTGGCCATGGTATAGGTACTCCGGGATAAGTTACCTTGATTTGGCTACAGGCCATGGTATAGGTACTTATCGATAGAGATCTTTGAGTATCCGACTTCTACTCTGAATGGTTCAATAGGTAAACGAATGTTGTGGTTGAGAAAGAGGTTAGTATTAGGTGACACAGGTATGTACAGAAACTATTCAAGTATTAAATAGAGAAAGTTCAATGAAATGGTACTTAATCATGTTGAGACATGAGAAAGGTTTGTAGTTAATGTGATTATGATTTTGTAATGTGTAATTGGTTGAATTACATATATTTTATTTATTGAGTTACTCACTTACGAACTTACTAAGCTATGAAGCTTACTTTGAGTTATTTTTCTATGTTTTATAGTGTTTCAAAGCTAGCTCGGATCCGGAAGTCGTTGGGAACATCATTGCACTATCAAACACTTAAGTTGGTACTTTTGGGTTATGTATATATAGTATATGGCATATATAGGGTAGTTAAGGTACTTTGGTTGTGAATATGGCCATGAAATTTGGCTTATAAATGTTTATGTTTTGATTTGTATAGATAGCCATATGTGATAGCTTATTTTGGTATGTTTTGGTATAAATGTGATTAAGGCATTATAATTGTTCAAATGGTTATATTTTGAGTTTGGTAAATGATCTATATGGTATAATTGAAGTTGATAAATTGAGAAGTTATGTGTTTGTGAATGAATGTTTGACGATATAAGTTTTTGAATAGGTATTTGGCTTTAATTGACTATGGAATTTGGTTGAAATGAATATGGTATAAAATGTGCTTTTGAATGATGATTTTAGTTGATTATTGTATAATGAATTGGTACCATTTTGGTTGTAAAGTGTGTATGAGAAAAGGGTGGCAAATTGGCTTTGCAAATGGCTTATTTTTGTCCACACGGGCAGAGATACGGGAATGTGTCTCAGTCATGTGCGACACACAGTCATGCTACACGGCTGTGTGTCCCCTAGTGTTGAAATTGAATTGAAGTCAGTATGCTCCACATGGGCGTGTGGCTGGCCATGTGGTATAAGTCAGTATACCCTCCAGTTTTCACACGGCCTTGGCACACGGGCTTGTCTCCAGCCGTGTGACGCAAGTTAGTATGTATGCCCTGTTTCCACACGACCTGTGACACGGGCATGTTTGGTGGCCATGTGAGGCACACGGCTTGTTCACACGGGCGTGTGATCCCTGTATGTATGAAAATTTTATAAGTTTTCCAAAATTTTTGTATGTTATCGGTTTAGTCCCAAACCTCTTTCAAGCATGTATTAAGGTCTCGTAGAGCCTTATAAGGGACAATATGATTATGTTTGATTGATGTTTATATGATAATGGATTTATATTTGAGAAATGTATATTATATGTTGTGTTTTGATTAGTAATACCTCGTAACCCTATTCCAGCGACGGATACGGGTTAAGAGTGTTATATTGTATTTGGCAGCTTGACTGCACTGATTCTATAAAATGACATATGCTCACTTATTGGTGTGTGGGGTTGGATGGGTACTTAATACCCTAACTAATGTGTAGGGATGGATGAGATGGTGTGTAGTGGATAGGGGTAGAACATATATATATGCATCTGATTTTTTTATCTATCTCTGAAAATAATTCTGCATCTGATCTGTTCATGAACAACATCTGGAATCTATAACTGAGCATGATCTGATATGTGTACTTTGTGAAATTTTCGTATCTGATTTATTGATTGAGTTAGTTCGCACACTAAGCTCGTAAGCTCACATTTTTTGTTTGAATCCTTTTAGGTAACCAGCAGCCTTAGGGTGGGTCGGTGTAGCGGAAGCTCAGTTTTTAAATTGCATTTTCTTTAGTATTGATAAGTTTTAATTTATGTTTCTTGTAGACAATATATTTTAAACTTTCTGGGACTATTTTTAGACTTAATCTTTTCTTTGGAACGATTTAATTATTTCATGAATGTTTTCATTTCAAACTTAAAAGAATTAAATTTCCAAGATCAAAATATGGCTTTTCAAAACTACGATAATTTAGGACTTTCCATTGCAAGTAAATGAAGGGATAGAATATATGTGGTTCTAAAGCAAATTGTCAAAATTTGATGATGAGTTTTTCTTGAAGTCTGTGAAGAGGGACAAAACGGGGTTTGACTTCAATTTATATTTAGACTAAACTTTGGATATCAAAACGAACTTATGTAATCTCTCAGGATTCGACCATAACGTCTAGGCTAGGTATGGGGTGTTATAATCCTTTGTTTTAGGATCATTATTGTAACACCCCTAACCCATATTCGTTGTCGAAACAGGGTTACAAAGCATTACCAAAATTTACTGATCAAATACAAACATTTCATACCATTTAACATTTATATCAGGAATCAATCATATTTAATCATATTTTTTCTTATATGAGCCCTCGAGGCCCAAAATACACATTAGAAACAAGTCGAGACTAAAATGGGTACTCAGAGAATTTTTCGCAAAATTTCAAAATTTTTCCAAAGTACAAGGGACACACGCCCGTGTGGTCAAGCTGTGTGTCTCACGCGATCAAGAGACATGCCATTCGAAATAGGGACACACGGTCGTGTCCCAGCCCGTGTCCAATTTAAGGTGCTCACTGACTTGGGTCACACGGCCAAGCCACACGCTTGTGTGCTAGGCCGTGTGAGCATACTGACTTGCATTAAATAGGTACAGGGGTCACACGGCCAAGCCACATGCCTGTGTGCTAGGCCGTGTGGATAATTTTGAGCATTCTGTTTCTCAATTTTTAAGATGCAGGGGACACACAACCAAATCACACGCCCATGTCCTAGGCCATATGTTACACACAGCTGAGACACACGCCCGCATTTCTGCTCGTGTGGACAAAAATAGGTCATTTCCAAGGCTACATTTCTCACCACATTTGTCTTCAACCTACATTATCACTATAACATATCATTAAGCCATACCAAAGCATTCAAATCAGACCAAAATCTAGTTCGTAATTCCACATATAATTAAGTAATTATATTTACTTATTTTCCCAATCACATATATTAGTTTATTTGTACTAAATCTACCAAATTAAACAATGCCTCAATATGCCTATTAGTATTCATCATTCAACCATAACAAATCTTACATCAAACATATTAAGGCCATATTTATACATATCAAAATATACCAATCACAAGCCATACCAATGGCTATTTTCAACCAACCATTTTCATGCCATCATTGGCCAAATTTAGCCTAAACATGCCATTATAACCAAAAATTTAGTTTGTTACATATACCGAACTGAGTTGATGGATAGTGTGAGATATCTCTGCCAAGATTCCAACCCAACAAGCTTCCAAAATACTATAAAACAAAGAAATAAAACAAAGTAAGCATTTAATGCTCAAGTAAGTTCGTATAACGGGAAATTAACTTACCATTTAATTCACATTGAAGGTAAGCAAACTAAACATGCTCAAACCAATTTCGCCAAATACCTAAACACATATCCTTACCAAGCATGTTAGTCATGTATTTCATAGAAATATCAAGAAACATATATGAGCTCAATAATCAAAAAATTACCATATACATTTATTTTCCACATCATGTGTCCATATAACATGTGCAAATCATTTCCATATATTTCAGATTTATTTGCGTAATGGTTCCTTCTGAATCTATGTTATATCATATTAGAACTTTGCCCGTTGAACCATTTAAAATGTCGATGGATACATGGGTAGTACACATGAAGTCTACAAATCTGTAATCTGTCAATTCATATTCGGGAATGCTCATACGAGCACATAAATGGGAAGCTCCGGAGAGCCATTAACGGAAAGCTCATATGAGCCAATATCAGGAAGGTTCAAGCGAGCCAATTAATCGGGAAGCTCCGAAGAGTCATATATCGGGACGCTCATAAGAGCTGCGGTGTGTCCACAACACATGCAGGATCACAACAATCGGGATGCTCCGAAGAGCTAGTTACGGGAAGCGCGCAAAAACCATAGAACAGGAAGTTCATGAGAGCTAATAACGGAAAGCTCTTTTGAGCTGTGGTGTGTCCGCAACACATGCAGGACCATAACCAATTCGGGGACCCTGTATCCATCGAATTTCATTTATTTAAATGGGACTTAATAATTGTCAATCATCGTCGGATATATGATTAATTTCATATACATGGCAATAATACAATCACATACATACAATTCAATTCAAACAAATAAATATACAATTTAGTTACACGAACTTACCTTGACAATGTTCGTGTACACAAAAGCTACTAATTCGTTACTTTCTCTTTTCCCCGATCTACCTCCATATTAGATCTATCTAGATCTATACGAATGAATTTAACATCAATTTATATTCAATTCAATCTAATTCACATCTTTGGCAAAATTACCATTTTTCCCCTATACTTTTGATTAATTTTGATTTAGTCTCTAAGCTCGAAAAATGAAATTTATGCAATGTAATCATTGTTCCAAGCGTAGCCAAATTTTACATGTAACAATAGCAGCCCATGTATTTCATAAAGTTTAGAATTTTTCCATGAATTTTACATCTTTTCAATTTAGCCCCTAAATCATAATTTCATCAAAATTCACTTTAGAAAAGTTGTTTATTTATCAACAACCTTTCATTTTCTACCATAAAACTTCATAATTCATGCATAATCATCCATGGAAAAACTTTAATACTTTGATAAATTTACAAATTAATCCCCGAGATAGCTAGATTAAGTTATTAATATCTCAAAAATATAAAAATTACTAAAAACGAGACAAGAATGCTTACCTAATTAAGCCAAATAAGCTTGCTCAAAACCCAATTTCCATGGCGAGGGTTTCCATCTTTTTGTTTTAGGAAAGATGATAATATGATGATATTTTTCTTTATTTTATTATTTATCATCTTTTTATCTTTTACTTTCCAATTTCATCATTTTCTTTATCAAATTTTTCATTGATGACAAATCATACTTATCTACTAACTCCTCTTAGTGGTTTATTTGCCATATAAAGATTTCAAATTTTGAATTCCATAGCTATTTGATACCTATAGCTACTAGAACTCAACTTTTGCATTTTATGCAATTTGGTCCTTTCCATCTAATTAGACATGTAACTGATAAAATTTCTTTACGAAATTTTCATACAACATTTCTATCATAATGCAGACCATGAAATAATATAAAAATAATTTTTCTTCTTGACTCGGATTTGTGGTTCTGAAACCATTGTTCCGATTTCACTAAAAACAAGCTGTTACAATTATATAGTCACTTACTATATCCACATCAAATATTATGTATTTATATATTGTTACATTTACTTTAGAGAATGGAGCAAATCTAATACGATGAGCTTTAGGGTTTTTCATTTAATAGCACATTTAAAGGATGAAAATTTGGAAAAATTCTCTAATAAGATCTCATTAGTAATATTCTTTCACATACTCACAATTTTAAAATCTTGTAACTTTTGGTGCATCCGATCATAACGAGCCTTAAATGGGAGATTTTGAAACTACAAGTGCATCTAATCATAACAAGCTTTAGATAAAATTATCATTTTTATGATTATATTGTTCTTTTAAATTATTCCACAATTCAAGTGGATATTACATGGTCAAATGTTCTATTCTCAAGCCTTGATGATAATGATGATGAAAGAAGATCATGGAGATGGTCATAATCAATTCAAATTTTTCATATAAGACTTGGCTTAATTCATATATCAAATAAACCACAAACATTAGTAAATAATGCAACCATCAATTAATAATCCACAAATCCAACACCAAATATTAATTAATAATCCACAAACTCATTAAAATCAAATACCAAATATAACCAATCTTTTCCTTATTCACTATCTCACAATCTCAATATGAGATCCATTTATGGTGAATATCTTTTAAAACCAACGAATCATCATAAATTTTAATTATTTAGATATTGATATATTAGCTTTCTAGAGCTTTCAACTAATTTTGTTGTACTAAATATTGCAATAATATCGGTTTGTTTCAGTACCAAATAAGACAAATACTTGTTATCTGTAAGGATAATATTCATTGCTACATTGTCAACAAGACTGTCGAAACTATTTTTTTGAAAAACGGGAATCGACTTAGATTTTGAAAATGAAAACGAATAGAGGAGTCGCCACCAATCCCTTTTGATGAGGTGTGATCGGGTCACCTCGTAAAAGTGGTTGTTTTTAATAAATATTTTGATTTATTTAAACAACGATTTTGGTCCACGAAATTCAAAAAAATGGGTTCGGGAGTCAGTTACGCACGAGGAAGGATTAGCACCCTCGATATGCCCAAAATTGGTACCTAGTTGATTTATTAGTGTCTTAGTGTCGAAGATTTGAAAACTTGAAAGAATTTAAAATACGATCCCTCTTTGTATTAATGCTAATTTAAAAATGATCGAATAAATTGAAACAGATGTTAAAGACCTTCTCATCTCGATGTAATAAAATGTCACACCCATTTAGTTAGGACAGGACACCTCGAGCCTTCAAGAATGAGCTTGCCTTTTATTTGAAATTCGTGTATTTTAACCCTTTTTTTAAAAGGGTATTCAATTATTTAGAGTAAACGAGAAAAATCGAAACCCAGTAAGTTAAGGCGCGGTATCTCGAACTTCCAAATACCAGATATTGCCTTTGTTCGCAAAAACCTCATCTCGAGATGACGAGATGTCATATCCAGTAAATTAGGACACAATACCTCGTATCTCTGAGGATATGCATTTTATTCAAAACTCGTGTTGTGATTTAAGAGGATTATGTCGTTATTTAAGTTAAACGAGAAAAATCGAAACCCAGTAAGTTAGGGTACAATTTTCTCGAATTTCTAAATACGAAGCTTGCTTTGTGAAAGAATTATTTTAATGTATCGAGTAAACATATAACGTGATTTATAGTGAAATATAAAAGCAAATTATGGTACTAATACGTATAATAACATAATAATAGGTGTGACAATGCTAATAACAATAATATGAGCAATTATAAAAAGATGAAATAAAAGCAAGGCTAGTAATATAAAACAAATGCATAAGGAAAATGAAATAAACGAATACATAAGTAAATAAAAAAACATGACAACATAAAAAATGACAATAATGATGAAAACAATAATAATAATAATAATAATAATAATAATAATAATAATAATAATAATAATAATAATAATAATATAGTAGTAGTAGTAAAAATAATAATACTAATGATAATGATAAAAGTAATAATAAGAATATTAATATTAGTATTAATAATAATGATAATAGTAATAGAAAATAAAAAATAATAGTAATAGTAATAAAAGTGAATATAATAGTAATAATAATGGTGAATACAAATAGCAACAACAATAATACAAATAATAAATAATCTAAAGTTTAAAATTATTTAAAAGATATAAATAAAATAAATGATGAAGTAATAATAATAAGAGTAACAATATATAAATAAAATAAGTGTGCTAAGATATATATATTGAATTGGTTAATATAAAAATAATAACGTATAATTAAATACAAAAAAAAGAAAATATAATAATAATAATAGTAATAATACAATAGTAATAATAATAAAAAGGTATAATAATAATAATGATAATAATAATAATAACAGTAATAAAAAATGGTAATAGTGATATTAGTAATAATAATAATAATAGGAAATAATAGTACATTAATAATAATATATGTTAATAACAATAATAATATATATAAAAATAGGAAATAATAATATGGTAAAAAATAATAATAATAACAAAAATAGTAATAATAGTATGTGAAATAATAATTGTACAAAATAATAGTAATAATTATATTGATAATAGATAACAATAATACTAATAATAGTAGTAAAAAATATAATAATAATAATAATAATAATAATAGCACAAAAATGACAATAAAATAAGATGATAATAATGATAATAAAAAAATAGTAATAATGGCCATAATAATAATACCATAATAAAAAATAATAATAATAACATGTAAATAATAATAACAATAATATATTTATAATAATAATAATAATAATAATAGTAAAAATAATAAAATTAACTAATTTTATAGTAAAGTAACCAAATAATTAAAAAGGGGATTAAATTGAATTCAAAACAGAAAGTTTGGGGAAATCTAGAAATATATAAAAGAGAAAAGAACTAAATTGCATGCGCAAATACCCAGGAGGGACTAAAATGGGCAATAACCCCTCCATTCAAAACGAGCAGCATAAGGGAGGACCAAAATGAAAACCAAAATAAATTACAGGGTAAAATTAGAAATAATAAAAAATTAAATTTCAAAACAATAAAAAAGTAGAAGGGCTAAAAGTGCAATTAGTCCTTCCACTTAAAAACACGCGGGTCCTAAGCCTGGAGCGGGTCGGCCAAGGCAAAACGACGTCGTTTTAAGGCTTATGAGCTTAGGCCAAAACGACGCCGTTTTGATCCCTTATATAAGTCAAGTTTTCTAAAAAAAATTTCATTCCTCTTCAAAAAAAAAATTGAAAAGCTCTCTCTCCCCCTCTCTCTCAGCTCTCATTCCGGCCATGGGTCCAGTCACCGGACCGTCGCTACTACCAGGACGCCGCCATCGCCACTGCAGCACGCGCGTCGAAAAACGAAAAATCGCCCTTTCTTCTTCTTTTTTTTAAGGTAAGCTTTTCTTTCTTTTTTTAACGTCTTTTTTATATGTATAAATATATAGCTTTAAAAAAGAAATAAAATAAAGAAATATGTATATGTATATGTATATGTATATGTATATGTATATGTATATAAGCGATTTTGAAAGAAAGAAAAAAAAAATATATATATATTTATATATATATATATAAAAGACCTTAGCCTGCTCTTGAACTTCCTTTCTTCTTTGATTGCTTTATTGGTTTTAGTATTCAAACGATACTCGGATATTACAAAAAAGAAAAAAGAAAAAAAAACCCCCTTGTGTTACATTTTCTCTCTGGCTTTATAGCCGATTTGAATACCTATTATTTGTTTCTTTGCTGCCCTTTTTCTTGCGTGTTTTCCTCTTCTTTTGCAGATGTTGCAGAGCAATTGGCAGAGTAGGTGGTGGTAGAGGTGGAAGCGACGGCTAGGGTTTCTGACACTAGTTTAGGTTATGGGCTATTAGGGTTTTTTGTTTTGGGCTGATTTTTTTTTATAATTGGGCTACTATTTTTTGTTTTTTATTTATTTATTTGTTGCTGTTTAGGGCCGGGCGAATTTGGGTCTGTACAAAGACATATATATTTCTTTAAAGAATATTAACAAAAACAAAATATTTGAGCATATGAAAGGCATGTGACCAATGATCTTTCAAATCACATTGATATGATAAGTTATCCTACATTTTAAAAAGTTATCTTGAGAACTCTCATTGCTCTCTTTTATAAATGTTGCATTATCTAACAAGAACTTATATCTCTTTATATATGAGTTATGTTAATCTCATCCATAGTGGAATATCATTACTTAAGAAGGTTACTTAAAAATAACTAATAATGGCAAAAAGTCATTTTTGTTCAAATAGCCAATTAATGTTTTTTTTTTAATGGTTAAATGTCATTCTAAACTTTTGTAATGGTTGCATAGTCATTTTTATTTATTTTTTCTTAAAAAAACTATTGAAGCTGTTGTTTTATAGGAAGAAAAAAAGTATAGATATAATCGATAGATACATAGATATATAAACTACCCATGGTAGTTTTTCGGTAACTACTCTTTAATAACCTTAATTGGTTTGAGTTCTACCCCATTATGTGCAAATCATATCCAATTGAATCCAATATTTCCAGTACAATATAATATTAAAAATAAAATTTTAAGAAAATTAAAAACATATCGGGTATAAATTTAATTAATATATAACTCATATAATGTAAAAATATTTATGAAACTTTGATGTGATCGAATGGTTGATGTCCTATACCTATCTAAATTTTAATTGATCAAGAACCAAAATTTATATTCACATCAAATCTTCCACCATTTTTTAAAAGAAAAAAATAAAATAAATTAATCAAATCAATCATAATTTAAAATTAAAATTAAATTAAATTTAGAGATTAAATATATAAAAAAAAAAAAAACACTTCATGTAAGTCCCTACATCTTGTATCTAAAGGGGAATAAATTTGATTTTCAATCAGTGTCATGCTGATGGGGGCATGTTGAAACTCTGATTGTAACAAGGGAAGTGTTAACCCTAGTGACATAGCCACATAGGTTAAGGTTGTTTTTAGTTGAAAATTTTATAGTTATTGATTATTTTTTCTACAACTGAGTAAAATAAATGGGAGAAAAATTAAAATGATAACTAAATAATCTTTTAAATAAATGGATCTTTTTAATTTATAAGACTTTGCAATTATTATATTAGGTTTTTCTAAATATTTTAGTTTTTGAAATTATTATAATAGAGCCTCGAACAAATCAAGGGAAGATGTCATAAGGAACTTTTTCTAAGAAAAACCATCAAACTAGATTAGCACCCCACAATGCTTATGTATGTGGACAGTACCTAATTAATCTTATAATAATATATGTTTTTATGATTCAACTTTGATGTAAACAAGTGAAAAACTTTTGGAGTTAATTAAATTGATAGACATATTTTATTATTTTAATTTGAAATAGATTTTTTAATCGAATCGAATAAAATAAAGTTTGAATTGGATAAATTTATGCAAATAAAATTTAAAAAAAAAACAAACAGATCGAAGTTAAAATATTTGTTAACGATAAAGCTAAATTCCAAGCTGGAACTCACCATATATATTTGAAAGCTGTTTTAGTTTAAAGTAAGTGAAAAACAATAAATTTAGTATGATAAACCTTATTTAGTAATTTTACTTGCTTAAAGTTTTGAGTTTATCATTTTGGAAAGAAAAAAAGAACTTAAATTTTTTAGTTCTATTTTTTTTATGTGATTCTTATAATTTTTTATAAAATTTTGGAAATTTGTTTATATATATATTTTGACTATTTTGTTACTTTTACAAATTTAAAAATTGATAGGCACTCAATAAGTATTTAAATGACATAGGTTTAAATATTGCTGTCCCTAAAATCACATTTTTTTTGTATAATCATAGATGTTATCATCCATTTTTCAGTATAAGCTTAGTTTAATTCGAGTCAAAGTGATATTCAATTAAAATACTATTAATAATATCACTTCAAAATTCAAAACTTGATCCAAATTCGGAGCGACCTCCTAAGATTACATTTTAGTATTGAATGAAAAATAACAAATTATATATTTCCAGCTAAAGTGCTTAAGTAACCTAAACCTCCGTCATAATGTATTAATCTCAAAGCACTGTTAAGATTCTTTTCTTTCTCCTTTCTGTTTTGCTTGGTGAATAATGAGAAAATGGTGTAGCAGCAAATTAAGGCATGTAAATGGCTACTCACGTAAGGTCCATGATCTCATATTAGAAGAACCAAACAAACAAGCAAAGGCAATGGGCATTTTCTGCGTTGCACTTTTCAAATCCTCTTTCTTTTGACTGGCAATTT
This sequence comes from Gossypium longicalyx, assembly GCA_025698465.1. Taxonomy (NCBI): domain Eukaryota; kingdom Viridiplantae; phylum Streptophyta; class Magnoliopsida; order Malvales; family Malvaceae; genus Gossypium; species Gossypium longicalyx. The sequence goes on along the minus strand of CM046999.1, from coordinate 5,738,488 downwards.
TTCACACTATAAAAGAATGATATGATACCTTTCATTTCGCATGGAAGAAGAAGAAAAAAACAAAACCAGCAAAATGGCATCCCCAATACTAAAATTTACGTGCATTATTATGTCAGTTTCTTTATCCTTAGGCTTCAGTTCGGCTAATAGGTTCCTGTTGGATCAAACCAATCATGCCCACAAAAACATGGACCCTGTTGTCCATGAACCAATGAAAAACCCTAGTGATGAAAAACTTGGTATGGGTTATGGCGTTGGAAGTGGCTCAGGAAATGGCATGGGATATGGCCTTGGATATGGCATTGAAGATGGGAACCAGTTAGGTACAGCCATTGGATATGGCATTGGAGAACGGAACCAGGTAGGTACAGGCATTGGACATGGCATGGGAAGTGGGAACCAGTTAGGAATGGGCATTGGGTATGGCATTGGAAATGGGGATCAATCAGGAAATAACATGGGATTTGGTATCGGAAATGCGAACCAGATGGGAATGGGTATCGGGTATGGCATTGGAAATGGGGGTCAGGCCGGAAATAACATGGGATATGGCATTGGATATGGCACTGGAAATGGGAACCAGTTAGGAACTGGTATTGGATATGGTATTGGAAATGGGAACCAGTTAGGAACTGGTATTGGATATGGTATTGGAAATGGGAACCAGTTAGGAACCGGTATTGGATATGGTATTGGAAATGGAGGTCAGTCGGGAAACAGTGTTGGATATGGCGTCGGAATTGGATCAGGTGGAAACAACTGGAATGGACCTGGGACTGGAGTTGGAATTGGGTCAGGATCAAGCGGACTAGGGTCAGGGATTGGCGTGGGATACGGCTCAGGAGGTGTTCCTGCATGTACAACCGGCAATTGCAATCTAGTGAATGGCCCTGGGAACTGTGTACCAGTTGGTCCAGCTCATTATGAACTTCAAGGATGATCTGCTGCTGGAGCTGCCAAAGAGATGTCGAAGACTATGAGTACAGTTACTCAGCCCTAGACACCATATAACTGTTCTAATATAAAGAGCTAATGATGTTTCAGAGGTTTACGATCAAGCCTTGTTGAATCAAATCAATAAGATAATAAAAACCCAAATAGTCTTTTTGGTAACTTTTTTCTTTAATTATTATTATTTTTAGGTTAAACTTAAGGGGGTAGCCAGGGCTGGCAGGCTCACCTTAAAATGATTTTTTTTTTATTCAATTCCTTTAAATTTTTAAAATAGTAAAGTTAAAATTACAATTTTCCCTTCATAATAGAATTTTTATTTAATTTTTAAAAAATTATAAAAATATAAGCTATTAAAATGGTGAAATTCTATTTGTACTATCGTAAAAGTCATAATTTAATTTTGGCCTCCTAGAAAATTTTGTAGTTTCCCCCTAGTTAAACAACATTGGTAATCACTTAACTATTAGTAAGTTTCTTTTTTTATCACCTAACTATCAAAGGTTACAAAATGATTATCCTACTATTTGATTTTTTTTTTCTTTTTTATCGGAAAAATGATGTGTCATCTTTTAAAATTACCATTAGAGCGACATTAACCAACATTTATATATTGTGTTAATTCAATCTTCATTTTTTATAAAATCAACTCTTAATATTTACCCATTACCTAATTTATCCTATTTTTACATGAAAATACAATTCAATACATGATAAGTAAATTAGAAATAAAAACAAAAAAAAAATTAATTTGCTTATTATTGAATTAGATAATAGTCAAACACATTGTTATCCATATACTTTAAATGGTTGAGAACTTTATATCTCTTAATAATAATTAATTATTTTTTTCTTAACTTGAGTTGGTTGTCATTGATGAAGCAAATTATGATCTTGGGTTTCTAGGCATTTCCTTTTTTGGTATACTTTTGATCAAATTTAGATGATAAATTTATTTTTTCAACTTTTCAAGTGAAAGAGTCACGAAGAAAAGTAAGACTGTAAAAAAAATTAAATAATAAAATGTGCAAACGTTGAGGGTTGACTGTAAAAAAATATCAAATTATACAATGTGCAAACGTTGAGGGTTAATTTTTTTAAAATCAATACCAAATTGATACAATGTATAAGTGTTTCAAGGTTAAAGTTGCTATCATGCAAATTTCAAAAGCTGGCATGTCATCTTTTCTTTAGTCATTTAACAATAGATGGTCAAAAAAGAAAAAAAAATTGAATAGTTAAGTAATCATTTTGTAACTTTTCATAGTTGAATGACCCAAAAAATAACTTAAAAACTACTTATAGTCCCTCCCTGATTTTTAAATAGGAAGATAATGCGTTTCAGTATACTCAAACTCACAGCCTCCTGTATTGATAATATCAATGCCAATCAAGCTAAAACTCAATCAACTTTGAATTAATTGTTTTTTACTATAATTAAAGTTATAATATGTTCCAAATCATTTTATATTTTAGGTTCAATTGTTAACATCGTTTAAATTTTTTTGTTAAATTAATTTGTGTGACATTCTAAAAAAATTTTAAAAATTAATCACACGACACTTATGTGAAAAAAAAAAAGTATTGAATGCACTTGAATTTAAGTAGTGATATTATAAATCTTGTATAATAATATTATGTATATATAAAAAAAAAACCATGTACACGTCATAAAAAGGAAGGCCTATATGTGTAGAGTGAAGTTCCATATTACAACAAAATTATCGTAAAACAAAAATGTTTGCTTTTCTAAATATAGATATGCTACATTTAATTAATCCAATTTGCTAATTTTTTTTATTGAATTTCTTGCTAAAAAATGGTTTTTTTAGTTTTGGGTTTTGAAGATTTATCGATACATTGCAAGTGCATTAGTGAATGAATGAGAATGGGGTGCCTATGTTTAATTTAAACTACCTCATCAATACCCCATGTTTAATTCGTGACATTTACAGCATTAGCATTAGCCTTAGCAATAGCCTTTGCCTGAGCCTTGGTTTTAGCAGTTTGGAGGATTTGATCAAAGGCTGATTTAGCTTCAGGGGACCAAAGTTTCTCTCCCTGTGGATAAAGCCTGGTCTTGACTTCATCAGGATTTATTATTCCATCATCAGCCATTTTCATGAAGGTGCTTACCAGCATTGATTGATAAAATTGTTCTTGCTGTTGAGGGGAAAGTTTGATTGATTGCACGTCGTCTAGATCCCCACTTTCAAAGGCTTCTTTGATCTCTTCGTTAAGCCTATTTGCTTGATCAGGTGTGAGTTCTAGATTTTCCAATGAAGTAGCCATTTCCCTCAAACTATCGGTATGATCGCCTGCAACGTTGAACCCAGGTTTGGGCTTGAAATCTTGGGTTTCTTGTCCTACCATGAATTGGATTGAGAGAATCAATGTCAATGAGAATACTACAAAAGCAATATTCCCCATTTTTTTTTTTTTTAATTTTTAAAGCTTAAGATAAGAAAATTTTTAAAAAAATGGCTAATGATGCTTAACTATGGAAATGAGATGAAATTTAAGGAGTTTTTAAGATGAGGTATTTGCGGCTGGTTGATTGGTCTGGTGTCTGATGGCCATACACGAGTAAGACAAAGGTAGCTTCTCTCAACATTTTTAAGCCATATTTTTCACTATGATTGGTGTTTTTCAATTATCTCCTTTTTTCAATCGAAAGAGTGTTATAAAAAAAAATGTTTCACATTGTATACTTATTTTAGGCATTCACATTTTACAAAATTTTGTTGATAAATTGTATAAAATAATAAACGTTTTTTTTATCAACAGTGAAAATTGTAAATTCCTTAAATGAAATTATTATGATAGTCGCAAGTGGTGTCCTAAAATATGAGAGAAAGGAGCTCTTGTGACTCTTTATGCTGAGAGAGAATGAAGAAGTCCCCTTTTAAGTCATAACGGGTGGCTTTTATAGATATCATTTCCATGTATTAGTAGTCATGTAACATTTTTGGCAAGATCATCTTTGAGGTTGAACAAGTAAGATCTTTGTGCATTATGGTCACCGAATGAGACCTTCTAAGTGCAATGGAGACATAAAACAATCGCTTTAAGAGAATTGTGTCAATAGCGTGTTATAAAATAAAGAACAAAAATAAAATAAAAGGAAAAAGAGATGTGTGAATAAAGAGAAGTATGTACGTTTTTTATTCATCAATAGAACATTTTAATACTTTTTCAAAATTTATATTTATAAACATCAAAAGTAAGAATGATATAAAATTGACATTATAGCCCTAAGGTATATCAAGCTTTTAATCCTACTTAACATCCATTTTATAACAAAAAGATTTATAACAAATACACTTTCTTTTGATTTTTCAATTTGCATACAAGTGCTCTTTATTTCTCTTTTTTTAGACTATTGTTTTCTTTTAAATTTTCCTTTGAAGCAAAATGAAAACCATGCTTTGTTAACTCTCTCACAAATGCAAGTCACATGATGATATCATTAAACACTATGTTAAGGCAATTATGTGAGCAGTGACTTGCATAGTGTCAAATCAATGCTAGTTGCTCTTAAGTACTACGCAAGTCACATAACTCACATTATTTAGAGATTGACAATCTTTTGAAACAAAATCTTTAGGTTGTAATTCTTGTTGATATTTTAGACGTGTAGTAGCCCATCTTTGAAGATTGATCCATTTGGATCAACATATCTTGAAGCTTACATCGGGCCAATCAATCTAATCCCTTGAAATATGGATATTGGATAAAAACTGAATTGAAGACTTACCTCTAATATTTCCACAATATCTTGGATTTATTAATATTGTAATTGTAACGCCCTTAACCTGACCTGATTCACCGGGTCCGGATCTCGGGTGTTAATAAACGTACAAAACTTTTAACAAAAATAATTTATAATTTATCAATTATTTTAAATATGTTATTTGAAGTCCAAAATAAAATGTGACATTAGAAAATGTAAAATGAGATATGTATTTAACACCTTATTACAACAAATTTGATTTGGATCTTTACAAGTTTCAAATTTAATCAAGACAAACTTAAAAGCAAATTTCAAGACTGCGCCACAATCCTCTGTATGCATGATAGCCCAATCTGCCATCAGCTTGGTGTACTCCTGGCATTGTCCCTTCAAGAAAAGCCTCTTCTCATCAAACCTGAAAAGAAATAATAATCTTGTAAGTATAGAAGTACTTAGCAAGCTCATTGACCATACCTTGATGAAGTCTTCGAAATATTCTAGGACTTTCTATGAGTCAACTTCAACTCTACATCATTTACTATAGCAGATATCATATGATCTTATCACTCTGTTATACGCTAATTATCATACCCCTATTATACTTAATCTTCTATATCTTGTTAACTAGGGGATCCTTCCAGTCAATTCATGAATCTTTTATTTCAAACAACTACTCACTAACATTATCTTGGGCGGGTACATATACATGGCGAATACTTATGCCAAATTTTGTACCAGTGCTTCACACTCAAACCTTCCTTGATCTAATTTCGTGCACTTATCCATACTGATAATTCACTGCATATAACATCCAGATGAACTTCATATCATGCTTTAACAGAATCTCATAATTCAAAACAGAATTTACTCAAATTCAAAATAAATTTGGAAGAAGATGTGATACCCCTTATTTTCATACTTACATATCATCATAATAGACACGCTTCCTAACATACAGATATACATCTCTTCTTTTCATGGAAATCCCTTAGACTTCATTCAACTCTTATTCCAGAGCATATCAACTCATTATCTTGGTTATACATATTACAGAACTACTAAAACTTACTCATATCTTGCCATAAAGACAGACATTCAAATTCGTAGCTTACCAAATATTCCTCACAGTTCACGCCACATAGACTTAGCAAAAGACACCATACAGACAATCAGATAGAACATTCCACTAAGGCGATCCATTCAGGGTTCACCATAAAGGCTTTTCTTTCATATTACGCCACAAAGGCTTTTCTTTCATATTACACCACAAAGTTGTTCCTTTCATATTGCAAAAGTCAATGTAGAGACTCACCTGACATCCACGAACAACAACTTGATCTCCAGATTCAAAAATCCATCAAGGGACTTCAGAAACCTCTGCTTATAAGACATAGGAACGCCATTAAAACTCATTCGTATAATCTTTACCATCATCTCAAACCCAGAGAACCCTCATGTAAAGCCTTACTTCTTTATCTTATTGTTCGAGCACATAAAAACATACTTACTTTTTTAGAAGTCAACATGTAAGACCATAATACTTACCCAGGATGCTAAACAACCCTCCACATGTACTCAGATCCTTTGGTTCAGCTCAATTAAGAAAGATCTATGCACATCTCCAAGGAAAATCATCAATGGTGTTTTAAATGGAAGAAAGAACATAACTCTCTTTCTTCTCAAGCTCATATCATAATATATATAACCCATGTTCTCACAGTGAAACTTGACACGTGCCACAAAGTTTCAAGACTACCTTTATTAATGGTTTACAGCTGTAGAGAAACGTATAAGAGAATCCAATATCTTTATATACATATAATTCATCCCTTCGTTCATTCCTGACCATCTCGTTAGAACTTAACTAGCATAGTAACTAAATAAACTTGGCGTATCATTCCTTTAGCGATACCCATAATATCTAAAACCCTCAATACTTTTACCAATCTCCTCTTTTTTACATCTTCGCACATCCAGACAATAATTCTTACCTGATACTCTAAGATTAACTATGCGCCCGATGTACACACCAAGAGCATCAATTGGGCGAATAGGACTGCGCCACTCAAACTACTTTCAGGTTACGCGTCAAACTCAGGAGCCGCCAAAACTAGGTGTTACAACTCTCCCCAGTTAGGAAATTTCATTGCCAAAATTAATATAATCTTGTAAAATTTATCTCAAATAATAACAAACTGCCTATTGGCATATCACAAGAGTCTTTACTTGCTTAGAACACCAATAGGCTAGCCAAAACTTAGTGTTTACACTAGAATTTCAAATTTTCACAACCTACCCAGTGATAGATGTCACCATCACATTGGAGAACTTAAAAGTTTATCTTCAACTTGACTTCTCCGGCAAGATTACCTCTATTTCTATCCATCATTTCAACACCCCCTTTTGTTTTTCACTTTGTTGCAACATCTGAATCCCTAATTTCTTGTCTACTCAACTTGTTCTCTACTCTCTTTATCTTCGTCTTACTCAAATATACTAATCATTCTTCCTTTCTCCTCCTCTTCTCCTTACTTTATATCACAAAAATGATTCGAACCACTACTTGAGGGAGGGGCCAAAGCCATTCCAAGTGAAACGTTACTCTGACTAGTCCCATTCCATCCGGTCCTCAAGGTCCCGAGAATACCCTTCTGAGTGTAAGGACTCATTCGATCACTTGTAGCACCACCAAGGACAATATGGATCGGTATTTAAAAGTCCAAGGTATACTAAACCCAAACTTGAGCGATGTCGTTTAAGCGATAACATCGTAGGTTTTGTTTTACCATTGATTCTATTGGAGGCTGGTTTCCATTTATCATTGAATCTATTCTTCTATGTTGTTTTAAATAAGTATTAGATTGCACCAGAGCAATTACCGGCTCTATCTTGGTAGACTTTGGTGGTGTATTACTACTTGGAAACAGACTAACTTTAATACATTTCGGCGGAAGCTTTAAAGCTTTCTTATAACATTTTAGATTTAGAACATAGTTTAGCTACTATTTTAATATGGTGAGAGAAATATCATCACTTTAAAAATAATACTCAATTTATAAGGCATATAAATTCAACAATGATAACTTCATAAATAGAATATATTGACTTAAAACCCAAATATTAATACTTCATTCAATTCTTATCAAAATAAAGTCTTAATATTCATAAGTTCTTTATACACATCATTTTCAACATAGACTTTAGCGTCATCCCTATATATCATGCATGATATAGACACAAAACAGGCAGATCACAATCCTAATAGCTCTTTGGCGTAGTCCTTGATCAAAATTTTCATTCAATCAGCAAATCCTAATAAGGAAAATGATAACGGAGTAAGTTCATATGAACTTAGTGGATTCCAAAGAGAATTCATACAATACAATACTTAGAATATTAATTGAATCTTTCTAAAAATTACACATGTTTTACACAAAGTACACCCACTAGCGTAGACAGAACACAGACAGATTCATTAGGCCAACTCATCTCACTTTGACGTACACGTACCCAAAATACAAAACTAGAAGCATATCTTTCAAACTTTTTCACATTCATTCTCCCCTTAACTCATCATATCAATTCATTCATAATAGTGTGTTTTATCGTGATCTACCAATCGATTTGTAATATTTTTGCCCTACCGGAGGCTGCACAAACATATATCCACTTCTCCTTCATCACATATCATATTGTATCGTTTCATACATATCAAAAGCTTATGGTAGTGGCTTAAGCATGAAAATGACGCACATGAAAAAAATACTTACCTTACATTCTTTACAAAGGAAAAATAATTACCTTACATGAAATATAAAATAAAGAAACTACAGCACATGGAAGTAAGAAAGAACTCACCAGAAACTCTAACACTAGTCTATAAAGTAGGTATATTTCCTTTATTATTTAGACCTTCGTTATCTTCTTGAGCTAAAATAAAGATAATAAACATATCATATCATCAATTTATCAAATATGATCATACATGCAAGAATCACAACACTTATACCAGAATCAGGAAGTTTTCTTCCCCATACACCACTCTAATACTTATACATACAAAATGAAGAGCATCAAATGATAAAAAGAATAACCTAGGGTTCATCAGTAATTACCAGTAAGCTGGTACTAACGTATAAGTTAGTTGAATACTGCGAACCTTACTTTAAAGGGGTTTTTTTAACTTAAGTTTTCAAAGAATTGCAAAGAAAAATTGAGAAAATAGAAGAAAACGTAAAGGTGTTCAGCAAAATCACTGCTAACCTTATATACCTAAGCTCAGAGACAAGGATTAGTGGAAAAATCAAGTAATTCCACTAACTCTCTTGATTCTCATGATTAAGTGCTCTTAATTTAATTTGGGTCTTATCATCTACAATAATTTAGTTCCATTCTAACTAAACCTCAACTCAACTAACCAAATTACTATACTTAAATAATAAACAAATCTAAATAGTTGTGAATTTACTGAGTTCGCCAAAAGCATCTGAGTTGGGCGGATACTAAATAGAAGAGTCTACCAAACTACAGAATATGCCAAAAAAAAGAGTTCGCCAAGCGGCGTATACACACAAAATCCTATACTTAATTAAAATAAACACGTTAATTACTCACATCTATCCTCATTTTACCAAAACATATCAAATAGTAACCAAATACAGAGACTTTGTCGGGCGGGCAGTTACAATTCATTTACAGAAAATCCCCATGCACAGCTTCTTATTCGTAACTTACTACTTCATTACCTCATAGCATCCTTATTCCTAACATGCAAGGTTATCAGACTTACTAGGAGATGGAACACCTATACATTATCTAAGAATCCTTAGCTTCCAAATAACATAAGAAAAACAACCAACAATAACCTTTAATACTTAAAAGGGAAAAAATGAAAGAAGTAAAGAATTACTCTGAAGGAAGAGGAACCTCTCACAAAATTTTCTCATACACATATATATAATCCACTTCTGTTTAGTAGAACTTGACAAATGTCCTTAAATGTAACATCCTAAAATAAGGCCTAGTCGGAATAGTGGTTTCGGGACCACAAATCTGACGTTAAAATATTTGTTTTATGATTATTATGAGTTCTAGGATATGAAAATAAGTAGGTGTTAAAGTTTCATGAAGAAATTCTAAGTATAAGGTGTCCAATTGGAAATTAGGGACCAAATTGAATAAATTGCAAAACTTGGGTTCTAAAAGAAATTTACATGAAATTGTTTTGAATTATAAATTATAAGGTCTTAAATATAAATTTTCCCAATTTCTAAGTTTTTGGACAAAAATGGACATGCATAGAAAAATTTGGAAGTTTTGTAAGGAGGGGCATTTTAGTCATTTGGTAATAAACTTAATAAAAAGGGAAAAAGAAAGCCAAAATCAGCCATCTTCTTCCCCATAGCTGCCGAAATTCCTAGAGCTCCATAAGCTAGGGTTTTCAACATTTCAAGCTCAATAGTAAGTACAATGTTCTTTGTAATTTTAAGTTCCTCGTAACATGCTCTATCCATTTCTACCCATATCTCAAGCTAGGGTTCATGTTTGTAAATTTACTCATACATGAGATGCTTGTGTTTTGATGATTTATGGAGGAATGTGAGAGTTTAAAGGATGGTAAACAACTTTTACTAGGTAGGTTTTCATGGAAATGGCTTCAAGGACCATTTTGTAAAAAGTATAAAATATGTGGTAGAAATGTGAAATAGAGGAAAATATGGGCTGGTATGAACTTAGGATACATTCGGCTAGGCATGGGTAACCAAGGAATTTCATGCATTCTATTATAAAAGCCTAGGGATTAATTTGTAAAATTGTGAAATGTTGGGGGCAAAATGGTCATTTTTCCTGAGGGTAAAATGTATGTCTGAAATGAATAGTATGAGGTATTAATAATTTATTTTTACTGATATAGACCCCGATGAACCAATTCTGGAGGTCGGCCGTGGAAAACGAAAGGTTTCGGAATAACCGAAATACGAAACCGAAGCAATTACCAGGTAAGTTCGTGTAACTCGATGTAAAATTTAAATATAATTGAAAATTCATATTCTTAAATGTATGTTAATTTAGATATTGATTACATGACAATCCATGAAATGTGGTAGTGTAAAATGAAAAAGATGACAATTGTCCCAGTTGAATGAAAAAGGGAGATTCGATGGGTAAATTCTTGTTTACATGACATAAGATCCTGCATGTGTTGCAAAAATGGATTTAGCTTGGACGGGTAATCCGATGATCTCAGTATAGTAAGGATCCAACCCAGACAGGTGTTCCTTAAGTGATCGAACCCCCCGATGAATATATGTGCATTGTGGATTTAGCCTGGACTGGCATTTCAAATCCGAGTATATTGGAGTAATTTTCGTTGTAAGAAATTTAGCCTGGAATGGTAATCCCGACAATACTCCTTGAATTTATGTTATGAAGGATTTAACATGGATTGGTAATCACGCCGTAAGATTGAGGTTCACGGGAGTGTGTATTTAAAATGGTCAATAAGCATGACTTGATGGTAAAGGGGATAACCATCGAGATTTCTGAGAAATTTAACCGGACTATAATGAGAAACAAGAATGGAAATGTTTGAATTGATGAGCTCACATAAGATTAACGCTATATTGCTTGAGATGAAACTAACTTGATGATTGAGTGTATGTGATAGGAGATTTATACTATGCATGTTTGGCATGAATATCTTTTATGGTTATATGCTAAATAACTAGTAAGTTTACCTTCCTGTTATCCGAACTTACTAAGCATGTTAATGCTTATCCCCCCTTTTCCTTTCCTTGTTTTACAGAGCTCATGGACTCATGAAGATTGAAAGACGATTGGAGTATTGTCAACACTATCAGCTTATCTTGCTTTGGTATATAGATACTTTTACTTTGTTACAATGGCATGTATAGGTTTTTGGTTAGTTTGTTATATGTGTCATTGGTTAGCCAATATAAGGGTTAGAATGATATACCTATTCACTTTGTATATGGCCAAAAGACATGGCTCATTTTGATGTAGGTTGTAACTTACTAATTGTGCATGTCGGTGTTCAAATTTTCATGAGATGGTTAAATGTGGTATATCATAAATGGACATGTGGAATGTGGCCAAATCACTTGGAGATGGCTAGGTCATAATTGGCAATGAGTTATAAAATGAGCCAAGTCTAAATAGGTTTGATGATATGGTAATCTTTAATACAAAGAGGATAATCTAGCGTATAAAACCAATGAGATAAGGTTAACATAAAATAGACTATTGAAGGTAGTCATTAGGCATATTTAGGCTCTGTTAAATACCATAGAAGTCACAGATGTGTGTAGATGTTGAGGGTGACCATTGGCTTGGATTGTAGCCTCCAAAAAGGCCCACACAGGTAGACACACGGGCGTGTGTCTAGGCAGTGTGTGACACATGGTTAGTTCCATGGGCGTGTGGTACAGCCGTGTGTCCCCTGCACCTAATTTTTAAGTCAGTATGCATGGTAGTAAACACACGGGTAGAGACACGGCCGTGTGTCTCAACCGTGTGGAGGACACGGCCTAGTACACAGGCGTGTGTCTTGGCCGTGTGCCCCTAAATGCATGATGACGTCATAAACAAAATACTCAGGTTTTTGGACACAGGCGTGTCTAGGCCGTGTGAAGGACACGGGCTAGGGGCACGGCCGTGTGCTCGGCTGTGTGAAAACCCTTGTAGGTTCGAAATAGAAAATAAATTCAAATAATTCCACACGGGTAAGGGACACAGGCGTGTGAGGCTTAAACCTAGGAATTTTCCTAAGATTTTCTTGAGCTCTCGGTTTAGTCTCGGACCATTCTTAATGTATGTTTTGGGCCTCATAGGCCCATAATAGGGACACTATGAATATATTTGATTGGTTTTAATTTAGAACGAAATTTTATAGCCTGTGATTTTTTGGAAATGTCATGTTTGTGTATGGTAATGCCCCGTACCTTGTCCTGGCCTCGGGTACGGGTAAGGGGTGTTACATGAAATTTCAGAATATACCCTTCATAATGGCCTATAAAATCCGAAGGAAACATAAATGGAAATCTTTTCCATGTCATTTGTCCATCAGTTTAGTTGATTTATAACTAAGTCTAGTTATTGAGACTTACCCTTCACGGTATTTAAACAAACTAAGCGTAATATACCTTTGGTGGTTACTTATACAAAGCTAGCGTAATATACCTTTGGTCATTACTTATACAAAGCTTACTTTTCCCTTTTTTATTGAACTCTTTCTTTTACTGAAGAACATGTCGAAGACTAAATCTTAAAATACTTTCTTGGGTGGATACACAATTCACCCAAAAAATTAATTCGCCAAAAGCTATGATCTGGTGAACTAACTTCTGTAGTGCGCCAGAACAAACATCTTCTCATCTACGTGCCTAAAATTCAGGTTATCCAAATTTGGGGTGTGACATGCTGATTTACACGATTAGTTAGTCCAATTTGTGTACAAGTTAACAATTGCAAGTTTCAACAAAAATATAGTGGGAGTTGTTAGCATTTGGGAAACTAATGACTTAAAAGATGTAATGGTTTCTTATTGCTATAGATCAGATTGCTTTCTACGTTTTTTTTTTCTAGATTGATTCTCTTCTTGTTCTCTGTTTTCTCTCTTTGCAAAGACACCAACACTCAATGTTTCAACAAACAATAGTCACTACTTCTGAGATTTTCTTTTTTTCTCTCTGAATTTAGCAATGGAACATAAATTAGAGGTTCTTTTTCATCTCATTAATGGTGGTTTTTTTTTTTTTTTGCTTCCTTGAAGTAGGGTCTTTCACTTCGATGTCCACGTTAAGTTCATGTTCAGGAAGACAAGAATCCGGATAATGTTCAGGAAGACAAGAATCCGGAGCAGGCCACCGTATTTGAACAGGTGAAGTAGAAACTGAGTTAGCTTTGAGTTAGCTTTGTTTTAGAAGCTCATTCATTGGCTATCTTGTACCCAGATTTTCATTTTCCCTAAAATACTGGCGTTCGACCCTTGCTTTTGACATTGTTTTTGACATATTCAAACAAGATTACAGGACAAGATAGCTCCCGAACATACATTGTATCTTGTTTAATATTTACTTGGGTTGTTGAAATTCATGAGCAATAGCAAATTGAACCAAAAAGTTCAGAGGACGATGAAGATGAGCGTTCAACACTTCAGGTCCTAATACGTACAAATATACAATCACAAATGGACGCTAGACAACCGAACCATTCTCAATTACTTCATTTTTTTTATTGAGATAAAACAAATTGCTCATAATAAAATATTAAGAAATTTTCTTTTCTTGAATTACAACGAAAAAACATAAATTTAATTTAACTTGGTCAAATGTTTTTCCTATTAAGAAGGGAAAAGAAAAACATATTCCAGTTACAATGACCAACCCCTAACTACCAAAAATCGAGCCTTCCATCTTTTTCCAAAACAAAATGTCTATGCTTCATCTGAGCTACTACCTTCAACCTCATCATCATCATCGGAGGCTCCATCTTCACCAACCATATCACTATCAGGTACCTGGTTGGTTGCCTCACCGGTGAGTTCATTGTCACTGAAGAGATCAGTTTTAACAGGTACACTTTTCTGCTGCTGGAACAACATTACATTTGCAATGGCTTTAAGTGCAGCGTCAGCCTGATTATTATCAGCCATGGCATCCTTGTCTATCCCATGCACAGTGGGTTCATCTGACGAATCATCAGCTTCTTGTTTCGGAGGAACAACAAAGAAGGGTATTCTACCTCTCTGCCAGTCATGAAGGATCATCTTCGCACAAGTAGTCAAATCAGGTTCTCCACCCTACATACAAGCCATTTACAATGCGCAAAATTTAATCTTACTTTATATACTACAGTTAATACTAAATGAGGATTGAAACTTTAGATTAAAAACATACCTTCAAAAGTTTTCCAGTTGATTGGCATAGCTGAACTAAGAAGTCATTTTCATCTTCCCTGTTAACAGCAAAACAACAAATATAGCACAAATAAATTGCAACTTCATTGTTGTATGACTATCATCTTAGTAAATGGGCACAACACTAAACGAAAATGCCCCAAGGTAGGCCATCATACTTTTAGAAGGCTTTAAGACGCCTCATATAAAAGAAAAAAGGGGGATAAAGCAATAGTTAACCTATTTTTTCACCATATGTAATTAAACAAACTGCATTTAAATCAAATATCAAACAAACAACAATGGGCTCCATACTAAGAATCTACGGAACTAATGACCACAAAGTTACTCACCAGTCCTTTATCTTGTATGCCCTCTCCAAGTGCTCTTTTTTGACACGCTTTAAAACTTCTCCAATGTGTTCAGCAGCATCCTCTAGATTCGTGACGCGTACCTAGAAAAACCAAGAGTTTGATGCTAAGAATCTGTGACATGAATGTAGATAGAAGACACAAACAACAGCAATAAGATGTAAGGAACATACCACACCCTTCAGCACAATATCTGTTTCCGAGTCACTATTCTGGTAAACAACTCCAGGGCAGTCAATTAAGTAAATCCTTTTAGTGAGTGTTATATACTGCCAAACCTTAGTCTCCCCAGGGATGGGAGCAACCTTACAGACCTTCAGAAAATTGAAGAAAACGAATTAAAAAAGGAGAACTAAATATAGAGAGAGCATTATTTACTCCAATTACCAATTACAAACTATTGACATGAATGCCTGACAGATTAAAGTTCTCATTGTACCAAAATAGAAACATGATCAATGTTCTCGATTAAGGGGCAATGACAGCAAAAGGTCAGGTACAATACAAATCTAAAAATAAGGAACCTAAAATAAATGTATGCATAAGAACACGTGAATACAAAATACATTACATTTTAATATTACCATAATACCGGACTACCAGAACTTAAAGTATAGCGTGCATGAAACAAAGAACGAAAAAGGAGAAAGAAAACTTACATTTTTTGTGCGGAGTGTGTTGATAACTGAAGACTTGCCAACGTTAGGATAACCAATAAATCCAACAGATATTGCTTGCTTGTCACTTTTTAAGCGGGCAAATTGTCTTAGTACCGATAAAAGAGAACCCTACATTTGATGGAAACAGATTTTGATAGAAATTCTAAAACAAAAATCTAAACAATGAATAAGCACAGGTAAACATCAAATCAACTAAATATGCTGCAATGAGCAAATTTCTAAGGAATTACAGGTAAGAATTTCATATTCTGATTAAAAATTGCAACATCATAACATAAAAAGCCACACATAAGTTGGAGGGGCCATAATGCCATAAATTAGCAGCATGAGACATAAATAATGAAACAAAGGAGATGAAGGTGTAAACACTTTCTATCTATATCCTAAATGCAACAACAATATGAAATGAATTAGAGTTACCTTGCCAAAAGACTTGTTAACACTAGCATGGAATGCTAGAGTTGGATATTCTTTGGATAGAACTCTAAGCCACCCCTTCGTAGCCCAAGCAGGAACAAGATCACACTGAAAATAGGTATTACCAGCATTTACAAGCAGTTTTGCAGAAAACATCATGGACTAAAATATAATAATAAAAATAACAACAGTATTAGAGAAACTTCAACATGAAAATGCAACTTACCTTGTTTAACAGAAGAATCATGTGTTTATGACTGCAATGCTCTTTCAAATGCCTCTCTAAATGATGACATCTGGTGCCCTGTGGGTCCCTAGCATCCAAAACCTGTAATGCAAAAGAAAATTAGAAAACGAAGGCTACTAATGTTTCCTCTTAAAGAGGGGACAGAAGTTATGTATTGCCTCACAAAGAAACATTCAAAATTTTGAAAGGAACATATCTTTACGTCCAGGTCTATTTTAAAAGTGTTTGACATGTGCCTGACATATGTATGTAGGGAAACGAATTCGAATTTCCTGAATTTTAGGTGATAAAAATAGTTCCAATAATTCAACAGAAGTAACAAGGAAGAAGAGAAAGTGGGTAAAAGAATTGTTGTTTCTAAGCAAAAGAAGATGGACATATACTGACCTGGACAACAACATCTGATGAGTCTATTACTTTGTAGAGTTCACCCCATATTCGTTTACTTTGACCCTTCTCAAACATAGTGTGCCGAACTAAGTCACGGAACCCATCTGCCCCACCTGCTTCTGCAGAAGTAGAAGCACCATGCTTCTGCTCAAATGCATCTGCGGAGTTGATAAAACAAAATGTGAAACACATAGCTTAAACTACAGTAAGATGCACTTTAAGACTAAAATCCTCATAATAAAAATATTAAAAGTAATAATTTACCTTGAGAACCATCTGCTTTCTTAAGTAAAGACTCATAATCTACAGCTAGGAGTTTTGGGCGCTTCCTCTTTGTCTTAGGTCCAAATGCATTCTCGAAAGGCTCTGTGTCCAGAAGATGAGCTCTAGCTTGCTTCATATACATACATTTTAATCAACAGTACAATAGAATTAGAAGTATCTTTTTCTTTTTTTTTTTTCAGTTTTAACTTAAAAGTCAAAGCAAATTCTGAAATCCAAATGCCAAAAGGGTTCACTTCCAAAGAATTCATACCTTAGCATGGTCCTTTAAGAGAGATAAGGGCAATTTCTTCTCCTTCAAAATGAC
The DNA here is from genome assembly GCA_025698465.1 of Gossypium longicalyx. NCBI lineage: Eukaryota > Viridiplantae > Streptophyta > Magnoliopsida > Malvales > Malvaceae > Gossypium > Gossypium longicalyx. The sequence continues at coordinate 5,721,194 of CM046999.1, read as the reverse complement.
ATTGTAATTGCTTGACATCCGGCTTTGGAGCTCTTCTCGAAAAAATTCTAGCTCCTTTTGATTCACAACTCGAGTATTCCCTGCAAAAAAGAAAGGTATAGTTACACTAAGTAAGCTTCATACAAGACCAAAAAAATAGTAATAATAATAAAACCAAGCCCATTAAATGAAGTTAAGACTTCAGTTAAGGCTCTTTTCTGCATTGCTTTCTCATTCTTATTAGCTTTATTTGATTAACATGATCAAACAATATACAAAAAATTTCAATTATTCAAAAACATAATTTTCTTATATTCCCAATTTCTAAGAAAAAACCATATAAATTAACAAAATTAACAGCTAAAGGGAACTAACTTAAATTAAAAAAAAAAAAAGTGAGCTTAAGCTTACCGAACCATCGGCGATCAGGTTGGATACGTGTATTCGGTAGTTCTTTAGACTGAAACTCATGACTCAAGATTTTCCCTTTAGCGTTACGTTTGGGCCGTGTGTTGTACATCTTAAGGCGGCGCACCGTGGCGGCGGTTCTCGAGTTGTTCTTGCCATCGCTCCGGTTCACGTCTAGCGAGTGCTTAGGTTTACCCGACACGTTGACTTTCCTCTCCGTGTTCTTCTTCGCCATTTTACGATATACTTGAGGGTTAAGTGTGTTTGGCTGCCAAGAAAGTGTCGGAAAGTGGAAAAATGGAAGTACAAGATTTTCTAGGGTTTTGAGAGGCAACCCGGAAATTAGACTTTTATATAGTTGGATCTTTTTTAATTGGGTCGGTTGGGTCGGGTTAATGATATCAAGGTTTTTTTCCTTGGGTAAATTCTATAAATAGTCATCCAACTATGAGCATATTTCTATTCTAGTCACTCAGGCTTAAAATTTTCTATTTTTGTCACTAAAGTTTAGACAAATATTTTGCACCTCGGGCCGGCTCAGAGCAAACTCAATTTGAATAATAAAAATTTTAAATATAAATTTAATTATAATTAAATATATATTGAATGTTTTATTAATTTTTTAATAGTAAAATGAACTTTTTGGGCTAGTCAAGCTGGGCCAAAAAGGGCTCGAGCTTGAATTTTTTTAGAATCGGGCTTCAAAGTGGCCCGACTCATGGAAACTTTTATTAATGTTATCGAAATTTAATATTTTATCACTCCTCTATTAAATCATTGCCGAAATATTGGCATGACCTTTTTTATTAGCGTAATAACAAATCAATACTCTAATATTTACAAATTCTATCAACTAGGTCTTAAATCTAAAAAATTTAATAAATTTAATCATCTATTTTACACATTATATCAATTTAGTCTTGACTCTTAAAATTTTAAATTTTAAAAATAAAGACTATTTAAAAGTTCAATTTTTTTATAAAAACCAGATAAGATTATGTAAAAATGCATTCAAAATTATGAAAAAAATATATTTAAATGAATATATATATTTTCTCATTTCCTAACAGGACATTTATTTATTAAAATAATAATTTTATAAATAAAATAATTAAATGGAAAAATAATAATGAAGAAGACTTAAATATATTTAACTTTTTCCCCCTTTTTTTCAAGATTAACGACCATTATGTTTAGGTTGGATTATAAACTAAACTCGAGGTCTAAAGGGGTAAGAATTGACGCTTGTAGGTTGTTACCCAAAATAAGTTTGTTGTGTTTGAGGGGGGCATGACTGGAGATATATAGGTGAGAATGAGGTCTTGGAGACCCGATAGGTGAAAGATCATGTTGGCAACTCCATAACTAATTCATAATTCAAGATGGCATGACAATGAAGGATATGGAAATCGAAAAGTTCGAAGTAAAGGTTATTGGTGCCTATGGTTGTGAGCAAAGGAAGTGCCCAGTGTTCAACAACTTTGGCAAGGACTAAGAAAGGAGGTCAAATGAATGATGAATAAATTATTATTTTAAAAAAAGAAAATGTTGTTTGTGGGTTTTTTTTTAAATATTTTATTTTATTTATAAAATTAATATTTTAATAAATAAATTTCATGTTAGAAAAAAGAGAAAATTGGGTATTCATCTATCTATAATTTTGTATGTATTTTTATCGAAAAATGAAGTTCTATATACTTTTTAATTTTTGTACTTTTTCAGAATCAAGACTACATTGATAAATTGTGTAAAGTTGAGAATTAAATTTGCTGATTTTTTAGTATTGAGACCAAATTGATAGAATATATAAACATTGGAGGGCTAAATTTATTATTATGCCAATATAAAACACCGCATCAACATTACATTAGTGATTTAATGAATGAGTGACCAAAATATTAAATTACGATAATGTTAGGGACTAAAATAAAAAATTTTAAACCTACACTAATAGTTGGGTGACTATTTATATAGTCTACCCTTTTTCTTTATGGGAAGGAAGGGTAAACGAAAAAAAGGGCATAATGATAAATTTAGCCTTCAATATTTACATTTTTTGTCTATTTAGATCTTATTTTTTTTAGCTAAATTTGGTCATTGACCTTTAAAAAAGAGTCAATTCGTTTTTAATAAATATTTACTAAAACATTAATTTTTTTTTAACAATAGAAGCATCAAACGCAAAACTAGAAATTTTGTAACGGGGCAAAAGTGAAAATTTAGTTAAAAATAGACTTAAATTAAATACTTTATAATTGAAAAGGGCTAAAACTGATATTTTACCACTTAGTTAAGGGGAGGGGGCAAGCCCACTTTTTGCTCCCTCTAGCCACACCCTTAGTTAACGTGACAACTTGTATGGTAGTTCATGTGTAATTCATAATAACATGACCTTATTTATCTTATAAATTATATCAAAAAATAATTTAAAATTAGAAAATATTCAAAAGAATAAAAAAAATCCAAAAATATGAATTATATGCGGATTGTTATACGAGCAACCATGTATAAGAATTTAAAGTTGTTGTCAATATTTCTATTAAAAAATTAACAATACAACTTTTAGGTCAAACTTAACTAAAATAATAAAGGTCAAATTGACAAAAGATGTGAACATTAAAAGTTAAACTTATCATTAAAAATTAGCTAAAGGGTATAAAAGCCCCTACTAGACCTGATCATGGGCCGGGCTGCTCGGCCTGGCCTGAAGGCCCGCTCGAAATTTGGGAGGATTTAGACAAAAATATAGGCCTGAAAAATGGGCTTGGGCAAAAAATAAAGCCCGTTTAAAAAATGGGCCGGGCCTCAGATAAGACATTTTTTGCTCGAGCCCGGCCCGGCCCAAATACACTAAAAGAAAAAAAATTATTTTTTTAATATTATTTTCTTGTTGTTTTCTCCCTATTTTGCTATCATTTTACTATTATGTTGCTACTATTTTGTTGTTATTGTTTGAATATTATATAAAATTTATTTTATTGTTAATTTTATTATTATTTTAAAGACATTTGTTAATTTTATTATTATTTTAGAGACATTTGATTGTTAAGTTGTATCTATCTTAGTGTTATTTAAGTATATATATATTTTAAAATTTATTTTCAATTTGTTGGAAAATATTTATTTTGATATTTTTAGTATTTTTGATACATTATATATATATATTTTAAATTATATAAAAATAATATAAAAATTAATATGGGTGGGCCAGGGTCGAGCCTGAATTTTAGTATTTTTATCTGGGTCGGGTTTGGGCAAAATTTTAGGCCCATTTTTCTGGCCCGGCTAGGCCTGGGCCTAGCAAACTGGCCTAAATTTTTAGTTGAACCCGGCCCGGCCTATGTTCACCTCTAGCCCCTACACTTTAACAAAAATATCTATTAAACCTCTCCACAGAAAATGCCCTCAATTAAACCCCTAAATTAAAAAATTATATCAATTAAACCCTTTCCATCTTTTACAATGATTATCATTAAGTACTCAGAAGTATTCTTGATGGTCGGAGTCATGGTGCATAGCATATACAGAGTGGCAGCAAGGGATTCTAGCCAACATCCATTCTCTGCTTGTACAAGTCATCAACTTCAAGTCAACAATGTGCTGGTTGTCTTGATGGCTCACCTCAAATCTCCCATCACCATTCCATATCAGCCTACTGTGGGTGGATTGCTCTATATTTTTCAACAACTTCTCAAGAACCCTTAGTGCTATGTTTGTTCTCCATTTTGCTTCCCGAGTCATCTTAAGATGCATCATTTATATCACCAGTATTCTGATATCTTCCAACATTGTTATAATTGAATTGCACCTTGCATCCAAATGCCACCCATTGAAAGTTTTTGCCAAGTTATTGTCTGCTCTTGTTGGTACCCTTGAAGTAGGCCCTAGACCAATGCTCAATTGGTGTTTCTAGAAGATCATTACTTCAATTATGACCCATTCTTCAACTCTTCATCCAATTGTTCAACAAATATTGCCCTAACACACTTCCAAAATTGGAATTTTCTATTTATCTCTTTCCATTTTTTGTGCCAATTTGTCTGGCACACATTCTATGCTCAAGTTCTTGGAAAACTCATTGAGTATAGGCAGCAGACCTTACTATAGGCATATAACAAAACCAAGTAAATTCATTTGGATCATCTAAATCCACCATCAGATTTTCTAAAAACCATTTCCATGACTGTTGGCCCTCCCCTTCAATTGCCCATGCCACAGGGAACATTTGATTGTTGCCATCCCTGCCAACAACAGCTGGCAGTTCCCTTTTGCAAACTGGGTTGAAGAAGCAATCATCAATCACAATGACTGGTTTGTAACCCTCCTTCCAACCTTGCAAAATCCAAAAAAAAAATGTTACACCAACTAATAGTACTTACATTCTTACTAAACCAAAAAATAGATTCAGCAAAGTAATTACCATACCTTGTTTCAAACCAGCTAAGCAGGCATACCCCCACAGGGTTACTAGAATTGAGACTGTGCTACCAGGGTTACTAGAAATCAATTCAACGCATACCCCCACAGATTGACATATTCATCTATGTAAAACCCCTTCTTCTCCTTAAGAACCCCTCTCCTAGCTCTCTGACATATAACATAACTAGCATAAACTCTTAATTCATTTTTGCAAATCTCCTTTAGTGTGTGCCACTATCATTCTTGGATCGGCTAGGATTTTGTCCTTAAACACTTTTTGGATATACTTGCAAGAGATAATGTTGTTCTTATTACTCCTAACACACTCAAGGACATGATTGTAACTGTCAACCATATAGCATTCATACTTATTGTCGAAGCTAGTAAATAATCTCCAAGGACAACCATCCCTACAACCAACCCTTGTCCTTTTAGGTTCATTCTTAAATAAACCTCAACTAAACCCCTTTTGCAATAGCATATTTTTGAACAGCCTCCTTGAATTACTCATTATCTTTAAATCTCAGACCTAATTCCCACAAAGGGATAACACAGTTAGGATCATATCTATGTCATAGTGATTTGTTCCCTAGGTAAGCTCCACATATTTCATCATCAGATTGGTTATCACTATCCCCATATTCCCCCGGATCTTCACTGTCTATATAGTCACTTTCATGCCCCTCTAGCTTGCCCTCATTTTCCTCGATCTCATCATCATCAACCATATCCTCTCCCTCTTTTCTCTCTCCTTGAACACCTTCATTAGCATCATCCTCGTTACTATCTCCACTATCACCTTCAGGATTATCCTCAAAAATTTGCTTTTCTTGTCTAACAATTTTTTTCCTAATGGCTTCTACTTTCTCATCGATATCACTGCCTACCTGTACATCAAATAAGAATGCCTCTTCTTTTGAACCAGCTTCACTACTAGAACAACAAATCTCTACACTTGCACCCTCACCATCAGCATCTAATCCAATACCAACATCATCTACACCATCAGTAGCAACACTTACACCTTCACCAGCGGTATCTACACCCTCGGTATCAACACTTAAACCTTGTTAAGAAATGGCTTACATGCAGCTAAGTCTGTTTTTTGGTGCATGCTTGTTGCAGCACGACAGCATGCTGACTTTGGTTGTTTTTTTGTTACTTAGTTACAATTGAACTAAGTAAGATTTTTGTTGTGATTAGGTGCTGATTGACTTGATTAAATCAGCTTATCTATGTGTACAAATTTAGTTTTATGAGTTTCAAGATGTATTAGTGGTGTTAGGTAAGTATTAGGTGATAGTTTTTTCTTTTCTCTCAAGCTGTTTGCTTGTATATATGTAAGCTTCAGTTGACATCTATGGATGAATTTTTCAGCCATTTTTCTTCTCTGTTTTGGTCGAAAACAAGCACTTGTTCTTCTTTTGATTAAAAAAACACCAACAAACCCTCCCCAACTGGTTCTGACTCTAAACCAACACCCCTTAAACCCTCAATAGGTTCTAAACCATTAATACCAACATCAAAACCCTCAACAACCCCAATATTGCCCCCAATCAAGTTTTCACTACCCTCACTAACCTCTTTATTGTTATGACTCTGTTGGGTTATCTTGGGACTGTGGAACGTCAAGCATATGGTCAACATAAAGCTCTATAGAACACCTATTGTTTAACAGATCAATCACATGCCTAATTGTGTTTTCATCATGTATCAGCACTAAACCATCCCCATCAAACTTAGTCCCTGGGGCTGGGACCCTATAGTATACAAGTGGTTTAGTCTGATACCCTAAGTCCTTAACATTATCTATCACATCCCAATAACACAACCCATCAGGAGCTACCTAAAAATTTTCTATGCTACCACCCTCATAGTCAAACTTCGGGAAATTTATAAACTTACCCCCATGAAAATACCTTAAAACAAAGGCTCCACTGTCATCAACAATGCTGCATACAACATAATACATTAAATATAACAATTAATAAGAAGATAAAACCACAGAATCCCATGTATAAAATATTATTTAGAATCAAATATATAAAACGTTAATGTAAATTCCATGCAAAAAAAAAATTGTATTAAACAAATAATTACACATATATCCAAAGCATACAATATTAGTCAATTCAAGAAAAAAACAAAACCATGGAAACTCACAAGAAGACAGAAAAAAAAAAGTGATGTTCAATACTTTACTGCCTTTTTTTAATCCACCCAAAACAAAGAATCTACACATTTTCAGACATATCAGTACAGAGAAACATGATTTAGTACTTCATTAAACGTGAAAAGGGGATCTGGGGCCAACCAAGTAGGGACCATGAACAAAACAGTAAAGCATGCAACCCTAAACCAATAGTGAATCTTTTTTTTTTCCTTAGTTAACTAATTAAAAGGAAAAGCCGATTTAATGAATAAATTTAATGTTTTAATTTTTGTATATTTGTTTATTGAAAAGTTTTTTTACTGAGTTAATTTTTTTATATAATTATGTTTATTTTCTTTAAATTAAGAGTTATTTTTTTAATTTAATATATTATTTATTTTATTATTTTTCAAATATAATTATCTTATTGGTTATCTAAGTAATAAATTGTATCTCATTAAAAATATTGTATATATGAAATTTCACATCATACCGTTAACTTTTTAACTGTATTTTAACTAAATCTATTAGAAACAACAGATTGAAAAAAAAAACAAAAGTTGATGGCCAAAAAAGGCTGAAAAATATAATTGAGGCCATTTTGATAAAATATACAAACAGTAGGCCAAATTTGTGATTAAGGCTTTTTTTTTTTTTAATCTATTGATTCAATTTACTTTTACAACCATTAATTTGTTTTTTACTGTTTCAAACCCATAGGAATTAATCAGCCACTTACTTTTTTTTCAATTTGGCTTACTTTGTTCTTAAAAATAAAAGAAAATGCCACGTGAATAATCTAGTTGGAACTTTTTGCTTTTTAAAAAATAATTGTTGGCACGTAAGTATGATTTAATGATAGTAAGGATTTAATTGATAAATTTTTTAATTCGGGAATTTAATTGAATGTGTTTTTAGTTAAAAGATTTAATTGATTTTTTTTTTCAAAAATTCAGGGATTTATATACTTTATCTTTAAAAATAAAAATTTAGATTTACAAATAGTTTCATCAGATTCTTTAAAATACAAAATTTTTTTGTTCATTAAAAATACAAATACTATATTTGTATCCCTTGTGCCTCCCAAAATTTGAAGTTTGTCCATGAACAACCCAACCATCAGATTCTTTGGAGTTGCTCTGGGTTACTTTGGTTCGATCAGATTTTAAAGCTTCAATCGGAAGTATTAATGGTAATGTTAATCAGCTTAAAAGTTAATATATAAATTAACTAATTCAACTATAATCAAAATTAGACAAATCCAAATAAATTAATTATAAGCTGAAAACAATGAGAGTAACATGAGATAAACTTATTTAAGTACGGGTTATTCGATTAAATTTGAAGGTTAGTTTAAAATTTGGGAGGGTTTTTGGCTAAAATATTAGGGTTAAAAAATGGGTTTGAAATTTGTGTTTGTGGAAATTATCGAGTAATTGGAAATCAAAAGGAGGGCCCTAAATTTTGTGAACAATGCGGAGTTGAATTTGTTGATTCTCGGATACGAAGATATCAAATGGGATACATAAGGCTGGCATGTCCAGTAACTCATGTATGGTATTTGAAACGTCTTCCTAGTTATATCGCCAATCTTTTAGACAAACCTCTTAAAGAATTAGAGGGTCTAGTATACTGCGATGTGTGATTTGATCGAAATTATTATTTTACAGATTAGGAATGAGAAACTGTCATCCCATTCAATCGAATTGGGATGCCCTGGATCTGACATGTCTCTTGGGAAGAGTAACATGAAGCTCAGAATTATGGGCGTATTCAATACTCCCAAATAAAAAGGGAATTGGTTTATGATTGAGTCAGTAAAAATAAATAAATTATGGGCATATTCAATACACACACACACAACACACACACACACAATTTTGTAGTAATAACTATCATATATAAACTTAATAACAAATGATGCCTAATTAAACTTAATTTAAATTACATATATTATGTATATGAGAGTGGATAGTGATATATTAGAGTTTGATGGGCAGGGATGAAGCCTTTAGAGAGACCAAAAATGAATAATTTTTTTGGAGACAAAATACGATTTTATCGTTATACTAATTTATAATTTCTTAAAAAATTAAAGAGCCCATATAAGAAATTTTTCATTTTTTGGGAAAGAGGCGAAGGCCGATCTATCTTCCTCCTTTCAACCCCAGTGGATGGGATGAATAAAGCCAAGCATGAGTTAAAAAATATAAAATAATTAAAACATTCCTATTAAAAAAATACTCATATTATATACTATAAAATATTTATTATTAAATATTTATAAATTGTAATATATATTTATTATTAAAATAAAATCGTAATAATAAATGATTTATCAAAATAATAAATTTATTAATTATAATAATTATTTGTAATATTATTAAATATAAATAATTAAATATGTATGTTTAATAATGTTTAATATTATAATATTTAAATATTAATATTTTAATATTTTAAAAATTTAAAAAATTATAATAATATTAGACTTGATTTAAACTAATTTTTATATAAAATGAAATTATTCATAAAAGAATTTTTTTATAAAAAATTACTTATGCTTTTTAAAAAAGGTTGGCTTGATGGTTTACCATTGATGTTAAAAAGTATTATGAAAAAGTGATTTAGAAAAGTGTTTTTGAAAATTTTGATAATATTTACTATTGTTATTCATAAATACTTTTGGGAAGATAAAATACTTATTTTAGACATTATGTTATAAAGTAAAAGATTTAATGAAAGGATAAAAATGTAAATTTATTGAAAATCACATTTTTTAGAAGCTAAAAATTTTGGCTTAAAATCCCAGTTTAAAACCAAGATTTGATTTGAAAAGTTGTTTGTTTATTGAGGGCTAGTTTAGCATTAAGGTTAAAAAGTGCGTCTTAAAAATACTTTTAATAAGATAAAGTTTCAATTTTAGACATGATGTTATAAAATAAAAGATTTGAATCTTTAATGAGAGGATAAAAATGTAACATTATTGGAAATCACTTTTCCAAATATCAAAAACTAAAAATTTTAGCTTATTGACTTTGGATTAAAATCTCAATTTAAAATAAATGCATGTTTATCAAAATTTTTTGATTTAAAATCTAGGTTTGAATACTTTTTTAGAAACTTTAAATATTTTTAATTTAAAATTATTGTTTAAATTCAAAAGTAGTTTTTGAACATTAATGATAAACAACGTGGTTACTTCCATCTTAAGAAACCAAATTATTTATTTTAAATAAATTTCATTGAAAATAAAGGGCTTGGTGTGATTTCAAAAATTTAAAATTAGTAATTTTGTTTTTATTCTTGCTTTTATTTTAATTGCTTATAAGAATCTATACTTGCAAATCGCAGCGGTCTTGGGTATATTGCTATACTCGTTTTCAAGAATATATTTTAGTGAACACATACTTAAAACATAAGAAATTGTACCATAATCATGCTTGGATTACATCCTAATGAAGTGGACAAAAGCTAACCAACCCCATGCCTTAGTATTAAACTAATCCAAGCTTGCACCGAATATGCCGTAAATATAAGAAAACAATATGTTTTCATGCCAGCTGAGAGAGAGATTTTATGAAGCATCATCTTTTTATTTCATATATTAAAAAAATTGAGTAATCCATGCAGAACAATATGCCAAGAATTCTAGATTTACAGATTGTCTCATAATGCTAATGATTTGGAAAAGAATCTACTTGTTTATATGCAAATGTTAAACTCAATTTTATACATTTCTGAAATATTTTACATCTTTTTGTGCACAACATTTCCAAATTTGCAGATATTACCGAGAGAGTGCAACAGAATTTGGAATGATGAAAGGTGAAGCTTTTGTCACCAGGAGGTAGATTGGTATCAGCAACACCACTTTACCAAATTTGCTGGCCAAAGCCAATAGGTGAACTGGCTGGAATTATGAATGACACTCTCTTTTGCAAACAAGCTTGGCAAATCCTCACAAAACCACACTCCTTTGCTCATGTAATGCTATTGTTCCGATAAAATTTTTAGGTTCAGGCTCCACCATCTGATTCCTGAATACGGAAAAGCATCCTGAAAGGATGTGACATATGGTAATGGGATGGCTTTACACCAGCATCCGCTCCAACAAGTTTCGTGCGTATTAACTGCAGAACTCCAGGATAATAACATACACCAGTGGCACATTCAATCAATAAAAGGAACTCCAGAAGTATGCTTGGAAGCATAGCTTCTTGGGTAAGTTCTTTGTCAAAGCAACTTACAAATTTGTAATTACCCCAACACATGGAAATGGCGCAAATAACCCGTTTAACATTAATTGGAAAGCTTTTTGGAAGATCAAACTCACCTTTAGAATTCTAATCTTCTTATAGAAAGTGTATCATAATGCTCTACCTCTCTGTAAGGAATTAAGAGAACGAAATATATCAGTGCATCCCTATTGTGTTCTATGCTCCATGGAACAGGAATCTGTAGACCACCTGTTTCACAAGTCCCCACTGGCTAGAGCCATATGGTTCGAAATTTCTTGGTCAGTGCGAGTCGATGACATTAGGTCTTAAATATTTGTGCATGGATCGGACAATGTATTAACGACTGCATTCTAGTGCTGAGGCATATCTAAAAGAAAACATATTCTAATCATAGTATAAGAAATATTCATGCTTGTCATCAGGATTACCAGCTACTATTCCACATGTCTTCTTCGAGCACTAAATGAGGAGCTGTGCATGTACAATTAACATAGTAATTTGAGAACGATTAAAGACCACCAACAAATCCTTCCTTGAACTACATGCCTTTTTCAATTATCATTTCGCTCCTCTATGACAGATCCACAATGACCTTCGGAACATCCGTAGCCCTTGTTGAATACTCTCCCTTGCCCCTAGTTTTGATCACACATTACACTGGAACATCTAAAATCCAAAGTAAACTCTTTCTTGTCAGGACTATCCTGTAGAAACTTAAGGCACCCGGCATACAAACCTTGCAGGCAAACGATTGTGTTTTGATGGAAATCCAACGACATCTTCTCATAACAAAACAACAATGATTCGCATGGCGAGCAACGTCCTCCGAATCCACTACTCTATGGCACTAGTTGATTTTCTTGTTTTGTTTTGATGCATACCAAAAAAAAATAATTCTAGATATAAGCACCAATTTAAAGTTATTTAATTATAAACGGCAATCCTTATTTTTTTGTTTAGTAACAAAAAATACTTATGTTGTATGATATAAAAATTTAGCATTAATTCTAACATTATTACCTCTTGCCTTCAATTATTAAAAAAAAAAAAATCTCTAGCAAACTATTGGTGTGCTGATTTAAGATGTTTGAAATGCTAGCATTCATCCATAGACTAAACATTTTGAATTGCATCCTTTTCTCAATTTATGATATTAAAAATAATGGTAAACTATCAAAATAATCACTTTTGTTAACTTCAGGTTGCATTTTAGTCATTTATGTTTGAAATATTACATTTTAGTTACTTACGTTAACATGTTGTAACATTTTAGTTATTGAGCCATTAATTGTTGTTAACGGTGTAACGGTAAGCTGACATGACACATTAAATCATCAGTTTAAACAAAAAAATTAGGTTAAATTATACAATTGATCCCCATATTTTTTCATTTTGAGCAAAAATTTTTCTTTTATGTTCTTTTAATTTCCCCTTTTTTTCTTTATTTCCATTCTCTTCTGCTGCTCCTGTTTTCCTCCCTTCCTCATCTTTTTTAACGTAGTTTTTTTATATTTATCATTTGCTAAAAGTACATTAAAAGAAATGGAGAATAGAGAAAAATAGAGGGAGAAGGAGAAGAGAACGTAAAATAAAGAAAAAAAAAGAAAGAGGAAAGTTCAAAGAACATAAAAAAAAAATTTACTCAAAACAAAAAAAAATATAAGGACCAAATGTACAATTTAACCTAAAATTTTGTGCGGTTCACTTCTCCACTTTTTCTAATTTTCCAAATTTTGTTTTTCTCACGTTAGTTCCTTGTTACAGCAAAAGATTTTTTTCTCTGTTGATCTCTTGGCCAATTTTTCCTCTATTCAACTTCTGAAATTCTACTTTTTCTCGCTGTGATCCTACTTCTCCTTTTTTTTTTTTTTTTTTTCGTTTTTCTATCTTTTCTCCTTTCATCCGATTTCCATAGTTTGTCTAATTGTTGACTGTGTTCTTCTCCTCCCTTCTTCCTTGTTGTTGCTAGTGTTATGTTCTCGGTAAGCACGATTGTATTTCATTCAGTTTTTTTTTTCTTTTTTTTTGTTTAGATGTTTTGCTATTCTTTTCAAGGTTGGTAAGTGTTGGTGAGTTAAGTGGATTTTTAACTGGTTTTAATGCTGAGTTTGAACGTTCTTGTGTTGTTAGAAGTTTATTGTGAGGTGCACAACGATCCTTTGGCGAGTTAAGTGCTATTTAAAGCTGTTGTTTTCCTTCGAGGGTAAGTGTTCGGATGTTCAAATTAAGGCTGGGTTCGTTTAGTTATAAAGACCGATTGCTCAGGTCGTTATTGTATGTGTGTTAATTAATTGGTTCGTTTTGGATTTCGTATGCAGATTCCATGTTTGCTACTGTTGAGATGTCGTATATGAAGCATGTGTGTGACCGAATCTCATAAGTTTCAAGTGTATCTTTATCACGAAAATTCGAAAACAGTGGAAAAAATAAATCTATCAACTTCACACCACTGTATGGACTGTGTAAGCTACATGACCATGTGTCAAGTTGTATAAGTGGAAACATGAGAATATATAGACTTTTTCAGCACCTTTTGAGTACTAATTCATGCAGTTTTTAAGTCATTTTTGTTAAATTTCATACTTTAATTATAAAATAATTAATTAACACTTAAATTATGAAACATATTAAATTTTAATTATTTTTATAATAAATTTGCACAATTTGATTTATTTTCGACAATTTTGCACAAAGGGTGAAAAATTGGTTGAACAGTCACCTTGAGATCAAGATTGGACCACCGAAGCACTTTTCGTATCAATTGACCTAAGATTATGACTGATTAATTTCCAGACATGGACGACCCAAATTATATTCCTTTAACACATTTAATAATTATTTTTGATCCAACACAAATTGGGTTAAAATTTAATTATAGTCTAATTTAGAGAAAGGAGCCCAAATGTGCTAAGTGAAGAGGACTGATCCACTAAGAAAATAATAGCTCAAACTGTCCAAATTAGTTGACCCAATCATCTTATTTTAGCTTATTTTTACACTTTCAAATCAGTCCTTAAACTTTTCCTAAATGCCATTCAAACCCCTCCTATAACAGCCCGTTTTTAGTGAAATCAGAACAGTGATTTTGGGACCACAAATCTAATGTAGAAAAATTTATTTTTCTATTATTATGTGATCTACCGAATGATAGTAGGATAATATAAAAATTTCGTTAAGAAATTTTACCGTTTATATGCTCAATTCGATGAAAAGGACTTAATCGCATAAAGTGCGAAAGTTGTGTTCTATTGGCTAATGAGATTAAATAGCTATAGAACTTAAATGTGGAGGTATTTATATGGTAATTAGACCATTAAAGGTGATAGTGAATGAGCATGGATTTGTAATCATGACAAATAGTAAAGATGGTAAAGGAAAATTTGGAATTTAGTAATTATTGATAAAATAAATAAAACATTAAAGGCATCATCTTTTCTTTTTCTTCTTCAACCCATTGGGAAGGGAAAAAGAATCCATTTTTTCTCCTTAGGTTTTGACATCTTTGAAGCTTAAATGGTGAGTGATTCTTGTCCCGTTTTTGATTTTTTTATGTTTTTGGAATTGTTATATCTTAATCTAGCTAAAGAGGGGACTAATTTGCAATATGGTTGAAAGTATAAGGTTTTTCCATTAGATCATATTGGCTTTTTTTGAATTTTAATGGAAGAAAATAAATCCTTGTTGTTGATTAAACAACTTTTGTTAAGTAATTTTTAACGAAATTTCAAATAGGGATTTAATTGAGAAATGTGATAAATTGTGTGGTAAAAGTGTAAATATATGCAATATATGGGATGATATAAGCATTCTTAATATTTGGCTAGGTTTGGGTAGTGATAAAATTTAATGAATTTCATTTTTCCGAGCCTAGGGACTAAATTGCAAAGAATTAAAAGTATAGGGGTAAAATGGTAATTTTGCCAAAAATATGTGTTGGACTAAATTGAATGATATTTGTATTGAATTAAGTTGAAATTCATTTGTATAGATCCGGTTAGACCTCATATGGAGTTAGAACGAGGCAAAGAGAAAATCTCGAATTAATCGCCTTCAAGTCTACGTAAACTCGTCGAGGTAAGTTCGTATAATTAAATTGCGTATTTATATGCTTTAATTGAAATATATGTATGTGGATTGTATAATTACTACATATAATTATCGAACGCATAATCGATGTTTTACGAAAAATATCGAGCCCCGTTTGAACCTTAAGAATTCGTAGGATACAAATGACAATGTCATTAGGGTTACTGATTTGGTCGAAATCCTTCATATGTTGCAAACTCACCACAGCTCGTAAGAGCTTACCGATATTTAGCTTGAAGGAGCTTACCGATTTGTAGCTCGTATGAGCTTACCGATATTCAGCTCGGATGAGCTTACCGTTTATCGTTCAGCATACATGTATAAGAATTGATGGATTACCATTCAGTACACTTCGTGTGTACTAACCGCGTATCCTACGATATTCTAAGTGGTTCAACGGACATAGTGTTATTACAAGATTATACAAGTTTGATACGAACTAGTACAGGTATTTACATGAAAGTGGTTTATATATGATATACGGATACACGGTATATATATGTTACATGTACATGGAATTTAATAATGGTAAAAATCATACATAATTCTGTTACAAGTTTATATGAGTTCAATACGAACTAGCACAGGTATTTACGTAATTACACAGAAATGGTTTGTATATGATATATGAATACATGGTTAATTTGGTAAATGGTTCAGCGAGCAAAGTTCTAATATGATATGACATGAGTTCGATACGAACTATTACAGATATAGATATGTATTACATAAAGAATGATATTATATGGTATATGGATATATGAAATAGATGATACATGTGTAAGTAATTTGAGTAATTGTTGAGTTTATCTATGTTTTGGTTTATATATATTGTTTATATGACACTATATCGAAACTGAATAAGACCATAGTTGAAAGAAACTATGGTATCATACCAAAAATGAGTAAGACCGTAGCTAAAAGACATTATGACATCATGATTCTAACGAGTATGACCTGAGCTGAAAGACACTATGGCATCATAAATCTGACGAATAAGACCATTGTTGAAAGACATTATGACATCCTTTAACCATTTGTTATTCAGCTAACATGTTTTAGGTGATGTATGTATCATAAAATTAGTACAGGTATTTATAGGAAATATATGGAAATTTAATTAATTGTTGAGTTCATCCATGATTGTTGATTCATAGGTGAATTTACATGACTAACATGATTGGTATATATGTGCTTAGGCTTTGGATAAGTTGTGGTTGGATTATACCACGTTAAATTTACAAGTTATACATTGAAATGGTAATTGCCTAAATGGAAATATACTTGTGATCATGGAAAGGGGATTTTCGATTTTATATGAATACATGACTATCTTGATTGATGATTATATGTTAGGCTTTTGAGCCAAATTGAGTTGTGATATTTAACCTTGAGAGGTTATTGTTGCTTAGGCTCAGGCCAAGACATGTCGAATCGACTTAAATGGATTACACTTAAAAATTGAAGCAGTGAACTTTATTTTTTTTAGTTTGCGAACTTACTAAGCTTAATTTCTTATCTTGTTTATTTTTTCATGGTTTATAGATATCGGAAGCTCGTTCAGGTTGAAAGTTGTCAGAGATTTCATCACACTATTTATCGACTATTTTGGTATTTATGGTTTATAATTTTGGTCATAATGGCATGTATAGATTGTTTGGCTAATGTAGCCTATATGATTTGGTCAAGTATTTAGCCATTTGATTTGGCTTGTTTTGATACATGTTATGTATATATACGTAAATGGTCTTGTCATATTGATATGCGTATCATGATGGTATGTGATATTATAACATGTTATAAGCTTGATATTGGTTGGCTTTGGATGCCTAATTATGGCATGATTATATGCAAATTGTTGTATTTAGGTTGGTACCAATTTGGGTGAGAAATATGGCTTGGAAAATAACCTATTTATGTCCACACGGGCAGAGACATGGATGTGTATCTTACATGCGTATGGTTTGGCCGTGTGTCCCCTGCATATTTAAATTTTAGAAACAGAATGCTCAGAATGGTTCACACGAGTAGAGACACGGGTGTGTGCCTAAGTCGTGTGTGGCACACGACCTAGCACATGGGTGTGTGGCTCAGCCGTGTGACCCAAGTCAGAGAGTTACACAAGTATGAACACGGACTGGGACACGGCTGTGTGCCTTACATCGAATGCCAACATGGTCTAGGACACGGGCGTGTCACTTGGCTGTGTGAGCCACACGGCATGGAAACACAGGCGTGTGACCTCTGCACCTTGAAAATTTTCCATGTTTTCTTTCTGAAAATTTCTTAAATACTCGGTTTAGTCTCGAACCACTTTTAATGTTTATTTTGAGCCTCGAGTGCTCATGTTAGGGACTATATGAATGTATATGAATGGCTTTTGATTTGAATGAGAATTAAACATGAAATGTTTTAATTTATTGATTTATAAGTCTGGTAATGATTTGTAAACCTGTTCCAACATCGGATACAAGTTAGGGGTGTTACACCTCCCCTTTTCATGTATTCTATTTTTAGCCACAAGCTAAAAAAAGCAAATTCAAACTCAACCACTCCTTCCACTAGTATAGATGGCCATAGGATGAGTGATTGATTGCTATTTTAAACTAATTTTAGTCACCATCTCCCACTATAAAAAGCCCCCTTCACTTCTTCATTTTTCATCATTCACTTCACACATCTCTCTCACACATATTTTCTCTAATCTTTCTTTTTCTTTTCCCTTCTAGTTGCTTTCAAAGTTCTTTCTTCCTTTGTTGATTTCCCCTCTTGAAATAGAGCTAGCATGCTCATTGGAGAAGTAGCAATCAAGTGTTTGTAAAGGCCTTGGATCAACAGAACAGGCAGAGAAGAGAGGAGTGCACTAGTTTGGCTTCGAAAAATCACCGGGATTTGTTTTTCTAGTTCCTTTCTCTTAATATTTTTAGTTTATGTTGTGATTATGATTATGTATATTTGTTGTGTTGATGCTCTTGTATTAATTAAAATGACTTAAATTTCGTTCGTGTTAGATTAATTGCATTTTGTCCACTTGAATTATTAAAAAAGTGTTTGTGTTGTTATTAGGCCTTGGTAAATTGTTCAATTAAATAAAATCATGCATATGTTATGCTTGCATTTTAATTGTAAGGTAACAATTGAATTAATTATTAAATGGATTGAAAATATAATTAATTGACACAGTGTTTAATTGGTGCATGTTTAATCTTCTAAGGTAGTTGAGGGTTAAATTAGCAATGATATTAAGCAATACTTTAGCCTTGCATAATTTGTAAGATTATTTTGATTAAATTGTTTCAATATAAAAATATATTGTTACCTCACTTTATCTTATACTTGCTTATGAAAATTTGATTAATTGTTTGAATTGACATAGAAGTATGTTTAAGAGATTAATGGATTTAGTAAGTATGTGCATTAGTTAACAAGATACCAGGTTGCCATGAAATTATTCGTAACAATATGAATATAGTTTTAATTATTCTAATTTAAAGAATTAAATTAATCTAATACATTTATGTCATATTGATTAAACTTTAGTCTTTAGAAGTCGTGCATTGGAATTTTATTTTCTTAGTTAATCACTTAGTTAAATTAGTTTTATTTTTAGATCACCTTTTCAAAACAACATTTTTTTATCACAAAATTGTTTAATTGTACATTTCATAAATATTCATTTACACAGTCCTTCTAGGTATGATAACTCGACATTACTTGTCACTTTATTCCTTGTTAATGATTGTGTACACTTGCACATTTCTATTGTCCCAAGTTTTTGGCGCCGTTGCCAGGGACTGTTTTAAAATACATTATTTGTAAAATTGTTAATTTCACATTTTAGTCTATTTTTCTGTTCAACTTTAATTTGTTTATTTTTTCTTTGATTATTTCAAGTGTTTATGAATATTGATCGAATTATCGACTTACTCCCTGTAGATCCTGAAATTGAAAGGACTTTTCGACAACGAAGAAGAAAAACAGCTTAAAGAATGACCGAAGAAATGAACTTCAAAAACCATAATCAGGGAAATGGAGAAAACTCAAAATCCTATCATTATTGCTGATGCTCTAAGACTGTATGTCGTGCCATTGTTTCATGAGCTTAATCTGGGTATTAGGAAACCCAAAATTGAGGCACAATAGTTCGAGCTGAAGCGAGTTATATTCCAGATGCTTCAGACAATGGGCCAATTTAGTAGAATGCCTACTGAAGATCCTCACATTCACCTCAGATAATTTATGGAGGTGAGTGATTCCTTCAAGTTAGCCGGAGTACTCGAAGATGCACTAAGATTAAAGCTATTCCCATATTCACTAAGGGACAAAACTTGAGCCTGGTTGAACTCATTGCCACCAGATTCCATTACCACATGGCAATAGCTAGTAAAACGCTTCCTTATGAAATATTTCCCACCTAGTAAGAATGCTAAGTTGTGGAATGAAATCACTACTTTCCAACAGATGGATGACGAGTCCTTATATGAGGCATGGGAAATATTTAAAGAATTGTTATGAAAATGCCGTCATCATGGAATCCAACATTACATCCAATTAAAGACTTGTTATAATGGTCTCAATGCTCACACGAGGATGGTAGTAAACGCTTCTACCAATGTTGCTCTCCTTTCTAAGTCTTATAGTGAGACTTATAAAATCATTGAGTGAAATGGCAACAACAATTACCAATGGCCAACCAATCGAGCAACTTCAAGACGAGTTGTAGGAGTGCATAAAGTAGACACCCTCACGTTACTTGTAGCTCAAGTATTTTCAATATTCTCAATGTTTAAAAAATTTACTACTAATGGGTTTAACAATGTTGCAGCTCAGCCACCTAATCAATTCGAGAATATAGCCTGTGCTTATTGTGGGGAAGGGCACTTGTTCGAAGATTTCCCATCAAACCCAAAATCTATTTATTTAATGGGTGGCCAGAACCAGAACTGAGGAATTGAATTGAAGAACTTGGAGAATTAAACTTGAGGTTCATCAAACACAAGCCAATTTTTCAACAAGATTTCAAACGAAAGAACTTAGAGAATTGAAGCACTTCTTAAGGCTTGAGATAGAACGGACCAAGAAAGGCCTATTCTTATGTCAACAAAAATATATACAAGATCTCCTAACAAAATACAAGATGTAGAATTGGAAGTCGATTTCAACACCAATAGAGACGAATGCCAAACTTTGTGTAGTTAAAGGAAAATAGTTAAATTAATGCTACTGAATATAGCCTTTGCAGTTGGAATACTTAGTCACTTTATGCAGAAGCCAAAGAAACCTCTTTTAAAAGTTGTTCATTGAATAATGAGGTATGCCAAAGGCACACTTGACTGTGGCTTATATTATAGGAGCAAGACATGTGAATTAGTAAGACACTGTGATACAAATTAAGCTGGCAATCATGACACATGACTATAACCATTAAATATGCTTTCAGTTTGGGATCTATTACCATCTCTTGATATGGCAAGAGACAACCTAACTTCTCTCTCTCTCTCTCTCTCTCTCTCTCTCCCTCCCTCCCTCCCTCTCTCTCCCGATCCTTCTCATTGTCTCTAGAAAAAAAAATCAAACTTATCATCATTCATCATTATCTAAACTTATCCATTAATTAAAACAATAATATATGTATAAACCGACTTGCATTAAGCCGACTTAGGGAAGGTATAAATGAAAAAGGATTATATGAAACTGGAATACCACGTTAGTTATATCCATTTCCAATAATTTAATGTCATTCAACATTTTAATCTTAAATTTTAACGTATCATGTTTGATTTGATTCTTTTTTAAGGATAATAATATTGAAATTTAAGATGAAAATGCAGTAAACTTTTCATTATATATACGTGAGTTAGAAACAATTAAATGAATTGATAGCTTTCTTAAAACTTTGATATTATTACTTCTTTAAGCATTCAAGCTAATTTTATCTTTTATTCAATATAATCCCTCATTTCTTTTGCATAAATTATTTTATATTTGCTCCCCCAATTACTTCAACCGTTAAGAACCACATTAGACAACCACAAACTTTCAATACAAACTATAAAACCAACATTAAAAAAAATTAAAAATCTAATAAACAACTAATTTTAAAATTTATATAAAATATTTATAAACAATGGAATTGTGGTTTCCACGTGGCAAGTTTTTAGGACTTCACGTGTCAACCAATCTTCGGACAAAATAGAAGGGGAGAGCGACAGGTAGCGGAAATCCACGACCAAACAGAGAAAACGGACCAAAGCTTCCGATTCGTAGATTTTGTGCTGTAAACCAGAAAACAAATACCCAGCTCCATCGCTTTTGACGTCAGTTAGCCAATCCTCATTCGACACGTCATCTAAAAGAAAAACTTTCTCATCCGTGTTGAGATGTTATTGATTCTCTTCACATGGTTATCTTAGGATTGATTCTATCAAACAAATTTTTGAACTCTAATAATTTAGAGTTTATGATGCCATCCCCTCATGTATCAAGTTAAGAAACAGGCTTACAACTACGTTTTGTCTAATTTAAGAACATAAAATCATTTTTATAATGTTCCCACCAATTATAACCATAACATAACAAAAATCATATAAAAATCGAATTAATAGAGACAAAACTCATATAAAGTATATAAGTTTCTACTTTTATTTAAATAATATTTTAAATTAACTTGATTCAAATAAATTTGATTTAAATTTGTGACTCAAGTTGACTAAATTAGATTTATTTAAGAGTTGTCATTATTATTTTTAAAATTAGACCGGATTGATTAATCGAATAGATTGAATTAAGAATTAATTGAGCTGTTAATTCAAAATAAAAGATCAAATAATTATTTTAATAATTAATTCATCCGAATTGAATAAATTGATTTAACTGATTAAACCAAAAATTGATAATTTATGGTTGTTGGACTATGGATTCAATGCGGAAAACCTTGGTTGGCAGTATCTTTTCCTTCATGCCTTCTTTTACATCTCCTTTTTCATTTTTTAATTTAATTATTTTACAAATAACGTACTTTTCAGCTCAATTTTCCACTTCCAATTTTTCGGTGGAAAAAGAAAAAGAAAAAGCAAGAAAGGAAAAATCCTTCTTTTGGTAGTGATCGATCTTCACTGATTTCCTTCACTTATTTTTTTTTCTTTAATTGTTTCTTTCTTCAATCCAATCTCAAACTTTTGAAATTCTGGTAATCCTCTGTTTTTTAAATCCATTTTCTGCAGATTAATTAAAAAAATTTCTGAATTTCTCATTCTCTTAACAGCGAAAATCAACGGTGATCTAGTGATCCGATCCATCCCATCTGATGATTAGTTTCCAATCAAAGCATCAATCGCAATTGAATTTCTCAATTCTCCTTCCTTCCGATGCTTTCTTTATAATTTGTTTTAATTGCTTAAGGTTTCGCCTCAAAATTTGATAATTTTTCTTTTTCTCTTGTTTCTTTATCTTAGAAATCGAAACCCTAAATCCGTTACATTTCCAGTTAAAAGAAAATCAAAAAATTTTCAATGGCTGATCGGAGTAGGTTATTTTCGATTGACGATCTACCGTCGCATCTAATTTTGGAAATTTTAACGTCCGGTAAACGGTTAAGTGCCGTTGACCTAGTGTCGCTGGAGCTGACTTCGAGAACATTCGGAGGGTGTCACGGTGTTTATCCCACGAAATGCAGGTCGCTGGTTGATTTAGCCGCGTTTCAATTGTGCATGACGAATGGGTTATATATAGGGATGAGTTGTAGTAGTCAAAGGGACATTTTTGAACGGTGTGATGGGAATTGGAAGCGACTTTTGAGGTTTTTGCAATCAGTAGAGCAATCGTCGGACATGGTCCAAACCTCTGCAGGCAATGTAACTATTTCTTTTTCTTTTTTTTTAAATATATTAATTTTGATCATTTTGCTTTTAGAATTAATAAGTTTTTGTACTTTTGCCTGTTAACTTGAGAAATGGCTCAGAATTTAGTTGGGATTTAGTTTCTGTTTGGTTTCTTATGGTTTGCTCTTTTTGGTGTGTTCGGATATAATAGAAATGAATTTAAAGTTACATTACAGTTTTTGTGAATATTAAAATGCCTGGTTTTTAGTTTTATATGGAGAATTATGATTTAACTGGTTAGCATAGATGATTTAAAGCAATTTCCGGGGCAACATAAAGGAAATAGCAGAAAGTAAGTGATAGAAGCAACAATTGTACAAATGCTTAAATTACAACTTAAGTTGAAATTTGGCTGAACTCTACCTGCTTTCACTGTGGATTATTCAGTATTAATTTGGTTGCATTTTTGCTGGCTTTAGTAATTAGTAGTTTGATGGTTCCTTATCATTCATTTTTTGCTACACAAAGAGGTTTGTTTCTTTTTTTTCATGTTGATACTTGATTGCATCTTTCAAATCTCTTATGTTTCTGTCTCCATCTCTTATATATCTTATATTGCCATTAAATGAGTTCTGGTTGCTCAACACTTATTATCAAGTTTGATTTACCAGATGCAGATAACAACTGGAAGGTATCACACATTGCTAATTAGGAATTCATCAGTGTACTCTTGTGGTTCCAGTTTGGGTGGTGTCCTTGGACATGGTCCTGAAACAACACAGTGTGTAGCATTTACGAGGATTAACTTCCCTTCTCTAGCTAATGTGATCCAGGTGTCGGCCTCTCAGAATCATGCTGCATTTGTTTTGCAGTCTGGAGAGGTTTGTTACTCACCTTTATTCAGTTTGCCATGTTTTTCAGTTGGCCAATAGCATACACAGGGTACATTTCATAAACGAGCCACATATATTCTTTCCCTAGCAGCTGATGTCAATTCTTTGTAATTGCATATGGATGTTAGTGCTTGATGTGGTTTTGAATGTTTGATCCAGCCACAACCTCTGAGAAAGTCAAATATTACATGACTGGAAATGATGATAACATAATATACTGTGAATTTGTGATAACGTCAAATATTCTTAACAGCTATGTTTCTTATTGCTTAACATGGGCATCTTTTAGTCTATTCATTGCTGGATAGATCAATTCCTAGTATCTTGATTCGGCTGGATTTGGTAATAAGTTTATGAAAATGTGAACCCTAAGGGAAGGGTTCATAGCGGTTGCAACCTCTGTGTGGTCTTCAAATATTAAATTCAGGCAGAAGCAAGCTGAACCTAGCCTAGAAAGCAGAATGTATAAATTTACAAGTCTGGTTTGGTTATATTTAGCTCTTTTAGAGTATGATAGCCATCTATGAGCCTGCACTGATGGCTCTGATGCCTGATTAGTTGAGCAGCCCTTTGGTTGAACTTGGTTTGCTCTGGTGAAAAGCTTGAAATTGGCATACTTGAGCCAAACTCCAAAGCTTTGTTGAATGAGCTCAGGTGAGTTTTAATCTGTCTTGGCACGATGAACTCAGGTGAGTTTTAATCTGGCTCAGGTGAGTTCTAATCTGCTTGGCATGATGAACCAAGCTCATGTTACTTGAGTGTTATACAGAACTATAAACCTATTTTCTCATATTAGAGATGCCTCAGATGATTATGCTTTACTGATCCTAGCTTTTCAATGTATATAAAGTTCCATAGTTTTGGCTAATTTTATATGTTTTTCACCCACTTTACTTTGTGGTCGCAATTTTGTGAATTCATGCTTATCGTTTCAACATTTAAGGATGTAGGTGATCAGTATACCAAGTGGTTTCCATATTCATAGTGGCACCAATACTTATGCAGGTTTTCACATGTGGAGACAATTCATCTTTTTGTTGTGGCCATAGAGATACAGGCCGCCCCATCTTTAGACCAAGGCTTGTTGAAGCAATGAAGGGGATTCCTTGTAAACAGGTGTAGTGTATATCACCCTCATCATATACCGTAACATGTAAATAATAGTTTTGCTCGAGAGTTTAAGCAGCTTGTACTATAGGTTCTACAATAAGTGGTTCTTAAACTTCTTTCTATGTTAGTATTAGTATCTTATCAATATTGGTTGTATTTTGTTGTTGCTTCTATCATTGATGCTCTGTCATCTTCATTATCTTCCCCTGTGTCATTTTGAGGAGGAGATAGTAAAAGTTTTCACCATAATAGCCTAACGTTATTGCTACCATGCCGATGTTTGCTGTCATCATTATAACTATTGAGCTTCATACACTGATTATTTTCATGAATCCTGTCAAGTATGATGCTTAGATTTGCATTTTGTTTAGAAGAAGTCAGTATGCAGTATTTTGTTAAAATGCTGTTTATGTTTGTTGGTGATAAAGGTTTAAGCCATCAAAAACCATGTTGTTTGTGATAGATTAAGACTAAATTTAATGTTCAAGGTCAGAGCAGAGAGAGCTTTTGCAATAAAGCAAAAATTTAGTATAACCTAAAGAGTTGATTTTGAAGATTGACTGTTATTATTGTCATGGCAAGAATTTGGTAAGAAGTTTCCGCATCTTCTTTTTTCATGGTTTCAGGTTGCTGCTGGACTGAATTTTACTGTGTTTCTTACAAGACAAGGGCTTGTTTATACATGTGGAACTAACACACATGGGCAGTTGGGTCATGGTGACACTCAAGACCGACCAACCCCCAAAATGGTTGAACTGCTTGAGAGAGTTGGCTCTGTAGTTCAGATTGCTGCTGGCCCAAGCTATGTTTTAACTGTAACTGACAATGGAGTAGTCTACTCATTTGGTTCTGGTTCTAATTTTTGCCTTGGCCATGGGGAGCAGCAAAATGAATTCCAGCCACGTGCAATCCAGACATTTAAGAGAAAGGGTATTCATGTTCTTCGTGTCTCCGCTGGTGATGAGCATGTTGTGGCAGTTGATTCGAGTGGATATGTGAGTCTCTCCATTGGAGTTGAACTTTGTGGTTGTTTATTATGCTCTTTTTTTATGGTTTTACAATTTTCCATGCTTTTTGCAGGTTTATACCTGGGGAAAAGGTTACTGTGGTGAATTAGGCCATGGAGATGAGATCGATAAGACTCTTCCTGAACACTTGATTAGCCTTAAGGGTCAGCTTGCCGTGCAGGTTAATTTTCTCCATCCTTATAACATTTTTATGCTTCGTTTGGTAGGAGCATTATTTTTTCAACACGTATTAGTACATGAGTTAGCAATAAATTAATTTCACTTGATAACTTTTAGCCACTCACATGACTTGTTTTCAGCAAAGGGAAGGAAAATCTTTTATTTTGAGAGGTCATTTTTTTTTTAACTAGGGTTTACTCATCCTTCCAATTTCAAGCTTAAATTTGTACTGATAACCAAACAAGGCGTTAGAGTAATGTGTTTGAGTGAATCAGAATATACTATTTAATTCTACTTGCGAATATGACCCATATCAAACTCAAGCACACTGTTCTCTTAATGAGTTCAAGATTTGAACTCCTATTCTATGTGCTGATAATATTTAATTGTGAGTGTATCGCAAAGCTTGCTGACATGCCTTGAAGCGTATTGAAGCTAACATGGATGCTTGTAACTTCCAGCCTTCAGTATGCATGCATCTCTATTCATGACTATATTTGTCACGAAAAGAATCCAGTTGATTTACCAATAGCTGTGGCCGGGGGTTAGTTAGTAGAGTGTTGGACTCTTAGATTTAGTAATAGCAGAAAAGAAGAATGATGATGGTTACCATTTGATGTAGGTTTGTGCAAGAAAGAGGAAAACATTTGTTCTGGTTGATGGTGGTGCTGTCTATGGCTTTGGGTGGATGGGATTTGGCAGCTTGGGTTTCCCAGACAGGGGCGTATCTGACAAAATTATGAGACCTAGACTCCTTGATTGCTTGAGAGGTCACCATGTTTCACAGGTTAGCACAGGTCTGTACCACACTGTGGTGGTAACTCATTGGGGGAGGATGTTCGGGTTTGGAGACAACGAACGAGCACAACTTGGTCATGACACACTGAGAGGTTGCCTTGAACCTACAGAGATTTTTATTCATGAAATGGAAGACGAAGCAACTCTTCTTTCAGAAAGCAGATGAAATGCAATGAATTGCATCTGCTTTTATGGAGATCAGTGACGACCGTCTTGTGTTCCCACTTGAGAGGTGAAACACCGTTTATCCCCCCTCATTAAAATTCTTGTAGAATTATATGAATTTTTAACTCCGCATTCTGGATGCTGACTGTTATATTTTTTTGAAGTTGCATATGTAGGCCGTGATATTTGCTTTTCCCCTGCTTCTATCCATGTTTGTTGTTAAGTTTTACTTATTCGAGTTCAGAAGATTGCTTTGTTCTTTATTGCCCTATTCTTCTCTTGCAATCTGCAAATGATCATAACTCTCTGTTATGAACTCAAGATTTATGGTGAATACAATTGTGAATCTTCCATGCATACTTAAATTGCTTCAGGTCTTATTTCTATATATGATTTTGAAAATTTAATCTCAATTTTGCTTGGTATATTGACTATATATATATTCAGTCTTTTACTATGTCCTGATTAAATTTTGGTTCTGTATGAAACAAAACAACCAAAACCAGGTTGTTTGATTCATGCATAGTCATTTTCATTTACCCTTGTGTTCTCATTTTTTGTACACATGCAAATTTGATATGATGGTACAATCATCCTAATATATTACAAAGTAGGGAGGAAAAAAAAGAGAGTATACCTGTTACCTATCCTTTTCATATTCAGAATATTTTCTGCATGATAATTAAAAAAAAAAAAAAACCAACCAGCTGGATTGATAAGACTAGGCTTTGCAAGACATGGCACTATTATTTTCCAATGTTGTCTCAATCGAATGCAGTCAAAACGGTCGGTTAAACTGGAAATTGATTGGGGTATCAATTTAGAAAAATATTAAAATTCGGTTGATCTACAAGTTGGTATAGACTATTTGAATTGAATTTTATAATTTTATAATAATTTATTTAATTTGAATCGGACGAACCAATCAAATCAAAAATTAATCAGATTAAAAATTAATGATCTAATAATCAATTCAACCTCCAGTCAAATTAAAAAAAATTGTTACTTTCTTCCCACCATTTCCGTTTCTTTCAGAGACAGATTGTAAAGAAAGAACGAAAGAAATATGTTGACCAACAGATATACGTATTAGTTGGAAGATGCTTGTCATCATCTTTTATATCTTACAAAATCTGACAGTAAGATAACTTGCGTAAAAAAAAAGCTTGTTAGATTGATGAACCCTAGAGAAGTGTCAAATGGTAGCATATGATTTGTAGATTCAACCTCGAAATCACCATCTTTGAAACTGTTACTGATTAACTCATTAATTGCTTATCCGGTTTCTAAAGTGAGTGTCCACTGTGGGTGTATAATATATATACCATACTGCTCGTTGTTCCAGGTCATATGTTTGAACGAGGAACAGAAGATATATCTAAAACCTGAGAAGAAACACAGTTATATTCTGTCTTTAGATTGTGATAATTCACCTACTTCTTTAGGACCACCATAATACGATGATACTGTCATTCACATGCTATGTGAGCCTCGAGCTGGGACGGTCACGAGCCAACGATGTCCCCATTCGACGATGATACAAGACTGCTGTCCGTGGAAAGTAGATTAAGACATAATTCCCATCTTAAAACAGTGGAGATATTTGTTTCATCTTTCAACATTTTTAGCCTCATTTTAGTTGTCTCTTATTGTTTCTGCTGATCACTGACTGCTCCATAGGTGTTTATTTTACACCTGCCAAAAAAATAGATTTTTAAAATAGGAAATAAATAAATAAAACATTTTGCTTCTAAAATTAAAAAGCCATAATGATAAATTTAGTTTTCTTCCCTTATATTTTTTCATTAAATTAAATTTTATTTTATTTTAGTTAAATTTGACCATTAACTTTTTAAAAGGACTCAAATCACTTTTCTAAATGATTGATTAAAACATTAATTTTTTAACGATGTTGGTCTGATGACTCGTACGGCAATTCATGTGTACTTTATGTCAATATGACATTATTGGTCTTATATGACATGTCAATAAATAATTTAAAAATTATGAAAATATTAAAAAAATAAAACTAAATTATAAAAAGTTCATAAAAATTAGCATGAGGTACACATAAATTACCATATGGGTTGCTATGTTTAAAAATTTAACATTTTAGTTGATATTTTCATTAAAAATTTAACGTTTTAGTCAGAATTTTTATTAAAAATGATGGTCAAATTCGACTCTTATTAAAAAGTTGAGAATCAAATTTAGCTCAAAAAAATAAATGCAATAAAATATGTAAATATTAAGGATTTAATTTGTTATTATGCTAATTAAGAAACTTGATATCTAATGTACACATAATAATCATATATATCTGATGATTATTTATATCATTATAAGATCTAAAGGCATGTTGCACACTCAAAGAAAGAACATGATTCAAACTTTTGAAACAATATTATTGAGAGAAATAGTCACAAATTCTGAACATAATCCGTGAAACAAACATAAAAAAGTATAAAAAGAATCTCATATGTAATGTATTTAAGTTAGTTGGTACAAATATTATGCTAGTTGGAATCAAATTGTGCTGACTTCTGGTTGGTACCAAGAATATTATTCTATTGTAAGATCATTAAATAAAGAAAATATACTTTTTCAAGGATCGGGGATTTGGACCAAAATTTTGTAAATTTATCCTTATTATTATTTAATAATAAAAAATTAAAATTTAATTATAATAATATTTGTTTAAACTATTTCTATTTTTTATTTAAGAATTTGAAATAAGATTAATTCAATTATAAAATTATTTTATAATTTATTATTTTTATATAATAACAAATATTATTCTAAGAGTTTTTTTTATATTTTTAAAATCGAGAAAATATATAGAGATGATTAGTAATTTCTATTATCTCAAATTTACTATTTCATATCTTATAATCTAATTTAACTATTAATTCTTTTTCATTAATTTTTTTCTTTAATAAAATGGGTTGTAAGGTAAGATCAAATTTTTAAAAAAAATTAGGCCATCACTTAATTTATAGACAAATTCTACAAGAAATCACATGTTAAAATTCCAACACAAACCTATTAAATATCAAAATTTCCCCTACAAGGCTAGTAGGGTTTGAATTACCACAAGGCTAGTAGGAAACTTTTCATCGTAAAGAAGTATTATTGTGGGTATCTTACTTTCCTCCAAGTATAATATATATATTTTTTAAAAATAATATCCGATGCATATTAATGTATATGTTTTATATATTATCGATAATAATAGTACATATTAAATTTTATGTAATAGTTTGATGGTTAAAGATGTTCATCGCTCTAGATGTACTTTAAATTTGAGTCACGTTAATCGTGTTGGTTGTTTGAGTTTTACCTTATTATTGTAATTAATTAAAATAATAATATTTTATTATTAAATTTAATGAAAATTTTCAATTAAATTTTAATAATTTTTTAATTTAAAATTTAAAAATTTAAATTTAGAATTAAAGATTTTGAGTTTAAGATCACCTTTCACTTTCTTTTTTTCAACAAATGTCATTGTCAAACCCCACAATGAATGGGAAGATGCCCTCTTTTTTCCACTTTCCCAGCATTCACACATCTCATTTGTTTGAAGCTTAATCTGAATCCATGCCAGCAAGCTCAAAAGCTGCTTCTTAAAGGCCAATTTATATATATATATATATATATTCACTTTCTTTTATACAAAATTGCTGGCAACATCATGAACTGTCATCATGAACAACTTTAATATTACTATTCCACTTCAAGTCTTTAAAATGATTTCAAAC
The DNA here is from genome assembly GCA_025698465.1 of Gossypium longicalyx. NCBI lineage: Eukaryota > Viridiplantae > Streptophyta > Magnoliopsida > Malvales > Malvaceae > Gossypium > Gossypium longicalyx. The sequence continues at coordinate 5,690,175 of CM046999.1, read as the reverse complement.
TGGATAAAAACAACTCCATTTGTGCTCACATGTTGATTTCAAAGTTTAAAGTGAATGTAAATGTTGGTATTCATTAAATATTGTTTTAATAATCACGAAATTAAATAAAAGGATAAGAGTTTTTTGTTATTTAATTAATAGTCAAAAGTTCGATTCATTTATGGCTAGTTCTTAATTATTAAGGGGTTGGTGGGGTTAGTTCAACTATCTTAATATCTTTTATTTTCATACTTATGATTAAGATTCATAATTATTTTTTTAATAATATGATTTTTAAAATTTGTATTCTTATTTTATTCTTAAGGATTTAATGTGATTTATAATTGCACTCAAATTTTGAGTAATATACTTAAGAGATTTTAAATTCCTACAACTACCATTCAAACACACATGGGGAAGAATCTTTTAACCAGAATCATGAAATAAAAGGCTGAATCCTTTTGCATTTTGCTTTTTGTTGTTTGATATAATGAAAAGATGAGATAAGCTCACAAATATTATATATATATATATAAGATAAAAAGAGACTTAAAATCATACTATCAGAAATGAAATACCAAACTCCAAATCATCTCAATTCTCACATGACAATAACAAACAAAACAAAAAAATTCCAGTATTCACACAAATATTTTTTATTTTTTTATTCTTCCTCTACCAGCCTCAACTGAGTTCTCTCAGCATTGTTAGCATCGACAGAGACGATCAGCCAAAAATTATTAAAAAAAAGAAAAACTTTCTCATCTCATTTTCCTTTTCAGGCCATGGTTTCAAAGCTTTCCCGGACAACTTTTAACATATCAGAAAAAGTAACAATCCCAACCAAGCTACAATCTTCTTCTATAACCCAAACATAATTCACCCTATGAGCAATAGCTTGAATCATCACAGCAACAAGTGAACTCTTTGGATGACAAACAATTGCCTCTGATCTCCTTACCATCCTGGCTGAATAACTCATTGATCTACTTATCCTTCCAGGCCTTGGAAATGGTGAAACTTGAACCGCCATTGAAGATGATGAATATTCCTCATCTGATGAAGATGATGATGAAAACCCACCACAAGACATTGAAACTGTGAAATGTTGAAGCATCCCATTCATGTTTTTCTCTTTTAACTTTGCTGAAACAACCTTGACAAGCTCTTCTGGTGGACCTCCACAGTCAATGTAAGCCATTAAGTCCATAGATGACAGGGTCTTGAGTGCTGCAGCTACTGTCTCATCACAACAGGCTAAAGTGAAAGGTGAAATCTCACCTATTAGGGTCCTCTCACTGTCAACAACAGCCACTGAGGTTTGTTCCACCAAAGCTCTAGAGATAGCTCCAATGGCAGCTGAGGCAGGTGAGTGATACTCAATGGTGAGGGTATTGGGGCTGATTATGTTAAGTGTGTCAATGGAGAAAGAAGAGATTGGTGAAAAAAGACCAATGGAGCTTAATAAGAATCTGATAATATCTTCTTGTGTTAACCAACAAAATGGCTTTTGTTGCTGTTTTGATCTCTTGTTGTTGAACACCTTGGTTTTGATTGGTACCACAAGGTTTTGTGCTCCTTCAAGTATAAGATCAATTGCTTCTAACAAGCTGAAAATTATGAAAATTGATAAAACAAAACTTAGATAAACCATTGAAGAAAAAAAAAAAGGCTAGAAATCATGTGTGTATATAAATATACCTGCAAGATGGTTCCACATGGATAATAAGACCAGGGATCTTAGGTAAGAGTACAGAAACTGGTTGTTTCAAAGCAATTGAAGGTGATACCAAATTTTCATCTTTGCAAAGATAACAAATCACATCCACAATGCAAACTTTGCCTACACATCTACTACAGCACTCATCATCATCACAATTCCAGATACTAACAAAGTTGTCATCAGAGGTTTTCAAGACCTCAAGAGCTTCATCAATGGTGGATGTGATGGAAAGTGACCTTAGTGCTGGCTTCCCAAGACACAGGTCAGACAACTCATGTGACAATAGACTTACTGCCATGCAAAAAAGAAAAGTACGGAAATTTTGAGTAACTTAAAGTGGGGTATAAAGAGTTGCTTCTTCTTTCTTTCTTTTGCTGGTTTTTGAAAGAAAGATGATGAAACTGGAGATTGTGTAGGGGATAATATATAAGAGAGGTGATTTGTAAAATGAAGGGGCAAGGGGGAAGGGGAAGGGCAAAAGAGAAAATGTGGGTCCAAGTTAATTTGTTTTATAATTTTAAAGTAAATAAATAACTAAATGAAATTATTCATGTTACAGTTGCCATTGGTAAAAGTATTATGTAGGTAGTGTATTAGAAATTAGATTATATTATGTTTTTTATTAAAAAAATAAATATATTAATTTATATATATTATATTAAAGAGTAGATTGATTTTTTTGTCAAAAAATTTATTTATTTTTATTGTTAGAAATTAATTTCTATACGTCAATATAAGATGCACTTAGCATCTCATGTATCACTATTTGATTATTCTACTAATCATGTTAATTTTTAATAAAAATGATCAATTTATTTTTTAATCTAATATACTTAAATTAATTTAATCTTTTTTTTAACTAAATAAAATAAAATGCAAGAGATATTCATTTTACTTTTACCTGTTTTTAGGTCACCTTCAAATGTGTAAATCTACATTTTATGGTACAGGTTAGGTTTACATTATGGTAATTATCATTTCCTTCTGGACATCATTAAGTTCTTACAATGGAAGCTTTTTATATTTATGTTTCATCGGTTTTGTATTTCATATATTTTGATATTAATTTTAAAAATTAAAGATAAATATTAAAATTATACATGAATTTTAATTTAATATATAATTTGATAAATGAATTTTAATTTAGAGTAATTATACACATGAAATTTTAATTGTAGTTCAAATGTATATGTGAAACTCTAATCTTGATACAATCATATATATTTAAAAAAATACATCAATTTATTTTTATATAGGTTAAATATAATTATTTATATATGCAATATATAAATATATAAAATAATGTTATATTAATAATTATATTAATAATTTATGAGAATTGGATCAAATCGAATTTCATATATGTATTCTATATTTTTCCCTAAAAATTGACAATAAATTTATTAGTAATGTATTTTAATATAATTTACCGCCGGTTAAATTGAATGTATCAATTATATTGATTAAGTCGAATGTATCAAAACTTGGTTATCAAATAAACTAACTCCATAATAATAAATATAATCCCTAACGTTTATCTAATTTGTCATTTGGGTCTTAATTCTTTTTCTTTTATCACTTTAATTCTCAACCTTTAAATTTGAGTTAAATTACCTTTTCTTAAATGGAAAAGTTAACTGAACTGTTAAAGGTTTAACGATATTGACGTAATAACTCATATGGCATTTCATGTGTACCTAATAAAAATAAAAATTCAACAAATTTAAAAAAAAATCTTCATATTTTTTAAATATAATCATCCACATCAACAACGAAATATATGTAGACTATCACGCGGGTTAGCACATGAGTACGGTTAAAAAATTAACAATTTTGTTAACTTTTCTACCCAGCAAAAAACAATTTAACTAAAATTTGAATGTTGAGGGCCAAAGTAATTGAAAAAAAAAATTAGTACTAAAATGACAAAATAGATAAACAATAAATAATTACTAATTTTACAACCATAATTTTTTATTAACAATAAATTACTAATTTAAGATGAGTTATCGAATCTGGTTAATTGGTGAAATGTGTTTATCTCTTCTCAAATTGCAGGAATTACTTATCAATAATTAATCTACAACTTTGAATAAAATATGCTTCCCTTCTTATAATTCTTTTTATTCCAAATTTATGCATGCCTCAGGTTGTTCATGCATCATCCTTGCTTAATTTATGAATTCTTTTCCTAATTAGAGAAAGAAAGAGAGAGATGAAATTAATATTTTATTTCTAGCTAAAAATTAAAAAAATTGAAATATATAAAAGAAGTGTAATGTCTATTTTTATTCCAAATTTATGCATGGGGCATGTTGTTCCTACATCATCCATGCTTAATTTATGAAATATTTTCTTAATTAGAGGGTAAAAAAAGAGATGAATTAATATTTTATTTTAAGCTAAAAAAAATAATTGAAATATATAAAGAAAAAGGTACAATGTTTTTTTTTTGTGTAAAATAATTAAAATAAGCGAATGATTACATAGACTTATTCATATTAAAGATTCTTGAATAATCACAGGAGGGTCGTTAAACATATGTAAATCTTCATCATTCGAAAAATTCATTTTTACTATTGCATCCACTACCTTATTAGACTCTATAGGAATGTATCTCAAAAACCATTTCTCTTCATTTGATAAAATCTATTGAATTCTCCTAACTAGTGTAGAATTTGAGCATTCAAGTTTAATATCACAAATAGCTTCAACAACCTCAAGATTATCAAATTGGATAGTAACCTCATCATAATCTTGTTTTTGAAGTAGAAGTAGACTATTCAATATGTCACATAACTCAACAATAAAGATCAAATACTTCCCCAAAAATGGCATTTTACCCTAAGCTTATGCTTTTGATTATGTGGTTTTGTAATAATTTGTAGTAACAATTTGCTTTTAAGAACCCTAATTTAATTGAATCTATTCATTCAATTGGTCATATGAGATAAATTACAAAAAGTTATCCTTTAAGAAGGAAAGAGAGTGAAACATGTGATGGCATTGATTAATTTTAATTATTGTCGTTCAGCTCCTTTTTACTCTAAGTTGAAACAACAATAATTAAATATAATGCTAAAATTAACATGTGCATAGACTGGGGATTGGGGACCAAAATGCAAAAGAAAAAAAACTTCTCTATTGTAACAAAATAATACTCAATATTGTATTTAGGCACCATTTATTTTGAAATATTAATTTCTATTTATATTTTTGTGGGTATTAATTTATGAATTTTAGTCGATTGAATCTTAATTTGATTGGCATGGATATTATTGCTAGTGTAGGAGATCGTGGGTTCGAGTGTGCCGAAGCATATTATCTTCCTATTTATGGGTTAGGAGGGGCTATGGGTAGTTCTAAGAATTGTGTTAAAAAAAATAGATATGATCAGAACCTATAATGAGATTATTACAAAAATTATGAATTTTAATTAGTAAATATTTCTTAATCAGTGACACCAGATATATATATTCTTTTGTTATGTAATTTTCAAAATTTTAAATTAAAATGTCTTTTTAGTAGTAATTAGGTACCATATAATTTAAGGGTTAGTATTTCATTGGTAGTGAAATCTTTTAATTCCACAAGCACGTTAAAAAATTGCCTCGTGTCTTTTTTCTTTTATATATTTATTTTTTTAAATATTTTATTATACTCTATAGGACATTTGTTATCATCCAACTTTGCTTGTATAGTTTAAAAATTCTATTGACAATGTACCAAAATATTTTTTTTTTATAATTTAATCGGTCAATTCCCATTTATATTTTTATTTTGTTGTACTCACAATATAAGAATATAATAAATTTATAAAAAAATACTATAAAATTCAAGTAAGACTTTGGTTAAAATGATATAGTTAAGAAATAGATATAAAAACCAAATTTATAAAATTATAAATAAAACTTTCTCAAAATAATATTTATTACTTTTTAAAAATAATGAATTTTTAATAATTTCACAATTAAATTAAAAAAAAAACAGATAAGTGAATCAAACACTTAAAATATAATATATATATATATATATATATATATTAATATATATTTTCTAATGAATAGCATCAAGTTAAATATATTCTTTTGATATTAACTTTCAAATTAAAACAAAATTCTTTTTTTAGTGAAAAAATAAGCAATTAATGAGCATAAATTAATTCCCAAAAAAAGATATGTTCCTTTGCAAAAGGTATGGTCATGCTCATTTTTGTAAAGACATTCAGCCTTTCATCTATGAGATATTTTTCTTTCAGCGAAAATAAAATTAGTTTTTTTAAAAGAAATTTGTTGGGAAAAAGTTTATGAAAAAAATAAAGATTTATTATTATTTTTAAAGTAATGTGGTTTTAGTTTAATTTTTTTGTTTTTATTTTAGTTGAAATGGATTTTGTTTTCTCTAAAAGGGTTTTAATTTTTTTTTAAATATTTAGATTCGATATAGGATTAAGGTTAAAAAGTATTCAACTTAAATTATGATTTCATTTCAAACCAAAAGTAATGATAAATAATGAGTTTTTAAATCCAAATCATGATTTTGTTGTTGCGGTTAAAAAGTGTTTTTGAAAAGTGTTGTAAAAAAAATGTGTATTGTTAATTTAAAGTGTTTGACATTGTTATAAAAAAATTGAAATGGGAAATTAAAATGTTCATTTTAGATATGATGTTAAAAATTAAAAAATAAATTAAATTATTTAATATTTAAATAATCTAATATAATTATACATAAAACATACTTTTAAATACCTTTTAATAATTAATTAATTATTTGTAAATTTAATTGTACATGAAATATTTTAAAATTTTAAATATAATAAATAATATTTAAATAATTTAATATAAATTATATATAAAATATATATTAATTCAAAAAATTTAATATATTTTAAATATTTATATAAATAAGAATATTTTGATAAATTATACTTCAAAACGTAAAAAACCAAAAGCACCTAAACTCCAACATTTGTCTTTGGATGAAAAAACATCTTTCACTAAAATTTTAACTTTTGTAAAATTATTTTTTTATCCTAATTAAAGAAGTCCAACATATCTTTTACTTTATAGCATTATATTTAAAATTGATATTTTTTTAAAAGAAAAATACTTTTTGAAAGCAATGACAGACACAATTAAAATTTTCAAATACACTTTTCCACGACACTTTTCTAAAAGTATTTTTCAACTTCAATGGTAAACTGAACTTTAGCTTAATTGTGCTATGGCACATATATGTAAATTACCTACGCAAGTGTGTCGTTAGATCTATTAGAAATAACTAATGGAGGACTTTGTCAAAATAGATCAATGTGATTAAAAATGTGAAATTTGTATTCCGAGATGATGAGGAAGATGATAGGTCACTTGAGATCTAGTTTTCATGCATCACTAATGTGGTGAGGTTTTTTGTGAGCCTTTAGCAGTGTCTAAATGGTTGACTAGAGTTTGTTATTAGTCAATTTAATAGAGGTGAGTCTATAATGCAAGATAATTAATCAATGTGATGCGTATCTAATTAATTTTTAAAACTTTAATATAGTAATTATTATCAATTTGTATCTCTCCTCTATTAAATTATTCTTGAAGAAAATGATATTTGTGGACTATAATCATTGTCCTGTTATGCATTCAGTATCACTCTTTTGTTCTTATTAATCAAGTTATCTTTTATTTAAAAAAGGGTTTTCTTTTTAAATAGCAATGGTACATACATGTGTATATATATATATATAAACTAAAATCAAATTTCTAGAATTGAATTTTAATCCTTAAACTCACCAATTGTCTCCTTCATAAGAATCTATAACTTTTGTTTTACTTGTTTTATCCAATAAAATTACTCAATATTGGAATTGAGAGGTTATACTAATGAAGCCCAAGATTGAGGTATTAACAATTTTGAAATTTCAAGTTTGAGTCTCATTTCATATAATTGAATTTATTCTTCTCTAATTTTATTTTGATTATACTCTATTAATTTTAGCTTAGCCGTTAATTTATTTATTTAATTTGATACTTATACTAATTGATTCTGATTGGAGCTAATATTATAGATATAACTTAAGAAAAGTTGAGGGGTTACCTCTGTTAATATTAGAATTGTTCCCCAGTTTCACTGAGGATTTTCAAATTTTTAATGAAAACTTATCAACTGATAGTTATTCATTTAAATTCTTTTATCTTTAAATTGTAATAATATGGGTATTTGATTATTTATGGAATTTAACTTTATGATAATTGATTAGTTTAAGATATAAATCTATGCTGAGCTGCCTGTCAAATCAAATACTTTTAAATTATATTTTAAAAAAATTTACTGAGTTGAATTCCCTATTATTATTATTATTATTATTATTATTATTATTATTATTATTATAGGGTTAATGATAAATTTCGACACTAATATTTGTATATTTTATTAAAATAGTATTAATTATATTTTTGAGTCTTTTTTTATTATTAACCTTTGTTCTTTTGTTCAATTTATTTTTTTAACAGATTTAATCAATAAATTCAAGGTTTCAATCTTTCATATGTTTATTTATTGATAAGTTTTTCTACTGAGTTAATTTTTTTAGATAATTACGTTTATTTTCTTTAAATCAAGGATTATTTTTAATTTAATATATCATTTATTTATTTTATTATTTTTTACATGTAATTATCTTATTGGATTACCTAAATAATAAATTACATCTCATTAAAAATATTCCACTTATGAAATTCCATATCTAACCTTGTTAACTTTTTTAACTATACTTTCATTAAATCTGTTAAAAAAACAGATTAAAAAAAAATTAATGACAAAAAAAAACTCATTTTGACAATTCTTTTTATGTAGGTTTAAAGCAGATACTAAATTAACTTGCTGAGTGTATTATACTATTACTCCCTCAATTACATCATTTTAAAATATATTAAAATTTAACACACATTTTTAGAATAAATAAGTGTGAATCCTGAATTGATTTCACTACAAATAAATTCATTTGCTACATGATTTAAAGTTAAAATTAAAATAATTAATAAAAATAAATTTTATTTTAACTCTTTTATTTTTCAATTTATTGAATACAATTCTAAATTAACTTATGAGTCAACACATAAACACATTTTTTACAAATAATATTTTTGTATATATTGATAATTTTGAAAATTAAGTTAAATAGTTTTATATTTTAATATCTCAAAGAAAGAGCTTAAATTTAAATGATTATGGACCATGAAGTGTGATGGTTGCATATCCCGTCCTTTTATCATGTAGTTGAGAGTAAGATTTCCACTCATGATAATGTAGTACATTTCATGGTTAGTTATTTTTCTCTTTAGAGAGTACTCACAATGAGGAGATTAATCATTATTACTGACAATGGATACCTTAATTTAAAAAAAAAACTAAATAATTATAATAAATTATATAAAATATGGTATGAATTAAGGTGCTAAATAAAATGAAAGGTAACATGAGTATTCTAATATTAATTATTAATGTGTATTTATTTAAATTTATAAAAATTCAAAATAAAAACAACTAATAGATAATTTGTTTTTAAAATTGAACTATTTTGATAATCATGCAAAACATATAATAGGTTGAGACACAACACATAAGAAATAAGATGAAAACATTAATTTTTATTTGAATTCAACCATAATAATAAACTATACAAAATACAATATAAATTGATACATAACGCACAAATAATATTAAATTTTTTATTATATATTATAAAAAGAAAAAAAATAACATTTAAAAAAAAATCCTAAAAACTTCGATTTTTAATTTTTACTATAATAAAAGAAATTTTATTATGAGGCCTTGACTTAATGGGAAGGTTGATGCTCTGGAAAATTTGACATTCCATGTTCAAGTCTCACTTTATCTAAATGTGCGAGTTTAATTTTAATTAGTTGCATGGTTATTTTAATTGGAAATGTTGACGTATTTGGAGGCAAGGTAATTTTTGTGGATGCTTCTGTGGCTAAAATAGTGACACATATTTAGGCAGTATTTCATTATCTTACTTGCCTATTTTAAAAGTTGACAAATTTTATAATAAAAAAATTGAGTTATTTATTCTGAAGATATTTGGACGAGTAAAACCCATAACTTTAAGACCAATTAAATAGAAATTAAATACTTGAAGATTAGTTTCTTATGGTCCAAGGTAAATTACTTGTCAATTGGAGACTTGATCTTTAATGAGATCTATCAACATGCTGAGAAGGTGTATAATAAGCTTGTACTTTTGCCCTTATATGTTTAGGATCATATTAACAAACTTAAGGTTTTGTCTTTACTTTATTCATACATATATTAATGGATAACAAGAGTTTTTTTTATTAAAGGGGAGAATATGTAACTGTTATGATTTTATTTTCCTTGTATATGTTTTGTTCAAAAATTGTTAAAGGGGGAGATTATTGACACATTTAGAGGCAAGATGATTTTCGTGTTGCTTCTGTGGCTGAAACAGTGGCCACATCTTCGGGCACTGTTTGATTGCCTTACTTGCCTATTTTTAGAGTTGCCACATTTTAGAACAAAAACTTTGGGCTATTTATTTGGAAGATATTTGGACGAGTGAAGCCTATAACTTGAAGACAATTGAGTAGAAATTGAAGACTTGAAGATCGATTTCTTACAACCCAAGGCAGATAAATTTTTAAACAAGGAAAGTCACTTTTCATATTTTGAAGGCATTAGATTAAATTGAAACTCTTTTGAAGTAGTATCTTATGCTAATTTTTGCCTGGGTTAAACGATAACCCGAGACTTTGAGAGTTTGATAGAGCACAATTTGTTCAAGTTAGGAATGTGTATGTGTGCAATATTTCTGTAAGCAATCAAGAGAGTCTCTTGAGTTTCAAAACTAAGCTTTTGAGGGAAAAACTTAGTGGGAGGGTGGTCTAGTCTTTGTACAACTACGAGGTTGCTAAATTGGTGAGTGTTAGGCCAGTGTTGGGACTTAAATCATTGGTTGTACTATGAGAAAGATAGTTGATCATTGCTCTTGGCAATGTCTCACATACATAGATTGGGGTCGAATTGCGTAAACAATCTCAGTTTTCTTTGCTGTTTTTGCACTTTTGGTTTTGTAGTTAAAGCTGTTGCCACAGTGCCAAGCATTGTTGCAGCCATTTTGTTTTGCAAAGCAAGTACCCTTTCGTTTCTACAGGAACTATTAATGTAATTTTAACTTAATTTTTTTATCATAATGTGTTGCTAAAAAAAGCCTCTTCAGATCTCTAGTTTTTGGCCTATTAGTCAAGGGTGTTCATTATATCCCCAAGGTCATAAGATTGTTCAACAAGTTGTGTTTGTATGGTAGTTCAAATGAGTGTGTGTAGATGTGAGTTTGAAATTCTATTGTATTAAAAGAAAAAACCCCTTCAATTAAGACAAATACCATACATTATGTGTCCATCAAAATTGAATTCAATTATCTCAAATCATTGGGATAACTTTTATAGGTGGTATAGATAGTATAAGGATGATGAATAAACAAGTGCTCTAAAACTAATAAAATTTACAATTTTTTAAAAATACAAATACAAATATAAATAATATATATTTAAATAACTATAATAATTATCAAATTCAACTTTACCAATAGAGAATATAGTTGAATTAAAATGTATAATTTTTATCCATTTATTTCACTGTAACACCCCAAACTTGACCTAGACGTTATGACCGAATTTAGAGAAATTATATTAGTTTGTTTTAAAAAACCGAGAAGTTAAATTCTAGCTTTAGAAATCAAAAATTCTGAAAGCATTAAATTTTAGCAAAACACTTAAGTTTTAGCAAAACACTTACATGTTATTTCGAAAATTACACACAGAGCTTATTTATTTTACAGAATAGCTCTTAACTTGACCTTATTTGAAAACTTTTGATTTCAGTAAGCGTTTAGAAAATATGGCCAATATTAATTAGAAGCGATTTATTCGTTTACAAAAAAAAAAAAAACACTTAAGAAATTATGTAATGCCCCAAAATTTACTTGCTTTAGTGGTTAAAGGCATAGAGTGTGTGTTGTGGGTTTGAGGTTTGAGTCCCTTTGTGAATGATATGACAATAATTTTTATGTATGTTTCGTTTAAGTGGTAGAGTTTGGAGTAAATTCAAATGTTAAAAAAAAAACAGTTGAGATTAATGGATAGCTGTGATATGGTTGGGATTTTATTTTTGTTTATTTTATTTTATCTTTTTTTATCTTAAAAAAATAAGTGTTAATTAAATCAAAATGTTTTGCTTTCCTACTTTTCACGTCTTTTTCCACATTCCATTTCCCATTCTATTTTTGGAACTCACAGTAAAGAAAAAACAAAAGAAAAACTCTTTCCCTTTTCGTGAATTTTGGCTTTTGTTTCAATTGGCCCTTGGTTTTGTTCCGATTGGTTGGTTATTTCCCTCTTGGGCAGTCTCATAGTGTGGGTAAGATTAAAGTTCTCTTCTTGGATTTATATTTTAAGGGTGTGCTTTTGATAGTTGTTGTGAAGGGAGTTGTTTGGAATTTGATTTCTATGTATATTTTGTTTAGGAGAAGATCGTGTAGTAGTGGTGTAACACCCCGAATTTTAGGGTTAGAAGTTTTTAGGTTTTGTGGTTAGGGTCAGTGAGAAGGTTGTGCTATTGTATTTAGTGGCGCGTTTAAGTGGCAGAATGGGCCTGCTAGTCTGGTGGTTGAGTGGGTGTTGGTTTATCTCTAGGTCCCTGGTTCGAGTACTTGTACGTACGTTTTAGGGGAAATACTTTTGTTGTATTTCGTTTTGTTAATTTGTAAATTGTTTTAAGTTAAAATATATTTACTTTTACTGTTAATTGATATTTATCTTATTTTATTTTGATTTTTGTTAATATACTTTTTGCTGGACATTAATTTTCTTTTACTCTTTAGTTTTCTTTTCTTTTTGGTTCTCCATTATTTTCTCTTAAAAACGATTTGCTTAGGGATTTTTGGAGAGTCGCTTCCTCGTCGTCAAGTCGGTGACGGAACGTTGTAGATCACAAAATAGGTGTGGGTTTCTTACCTTCTTTTGTTTTATTTGTGAATTTTATTTCGACTTTATGAAAAGTCGACAACGTGTGTGTAAGCGTTTGCAAACCTATTAATTCCGAAGTTGTATCGCTGTCTTATGCTTAGAATCTGTATGATTTGGTATATTTTCAAATTATAAAGGGCTGGGGAGTACTTTGTGGCTAAAAGCACATTTTTCGGGGCAGTTTTAGAGTGGTTTCGTGACCACACGGGTGGCCACACAGGCCTGTGCCGGTTCACACGGTCATGTGCTTTTAAGAACTAAGGTTTTTGGGCTGATTTGGGTGCCACATGGCCGTGTGGCCGATTTGGGAACACGAGCGTGTGTGTTTGGGAATTAAGGTTTTAGTATTTTTGTGCCATATAGCCGTGTAGTTAATTTGGGGAGTCAGGGATCCCACACGGGCATGTGTTTTGGACACACGGCCATGTCTAGTTGACCTACGAGTGTGTGAGACCCTAATACGGCCGTGTCTGCCCTGTACTTTATTTTACTACAAATGGACAGAGAGTTATTCTGACGGCCATGTCGTTGGTCCACACGGGCGTGTGCCTCTCTTCACATGGGTGTGTGCTTCAGCCACACAACCGTGTGCCCCTCTTCACTCGGGCTTTTAACCTCCCACATTACTTAGGCATTTTCACACGCCCAGAGCACACGGGCGTGTGGTTCTAAGGCACTTATTTTGGTTTTGTATGTGTTTCTAATTTGAAATTGTGTCCGTATGCTTCAATCATTGGCTAAGCTTTAGTAAGGGTAATGAAGACTCCGATTTAAGCTGCGGCTTAAATGTTAATTGTAATTGTTGTGTGAGATGTCTAACTCTGAACCCGTTTAGCTGGGTGTGTGTGCGCATATCTGTTCTGTCTGATTGTCTGTTAATGTGTCACTGTTTTGTGAGACTGAGTGCATACTTACACTTGCATAAAGTAAAGCTTTGGGCGGGATTATGAAGAGAAGGGAGTCTGATTCTAATCTAATCTAGCAGTTCAACTGCAATTTACTCGTACAACGATTTATCGCATTGTAATGTATGTGCATTAGCTTTGCTACGTACTATTATCTGATATGGCAGTTAAAACTGCAACTTGGCTGTACAGTGGATTACCGCATTGCATTGTACTGTACTGTACATACGCCAGCTCGACTGCATATTAATATCTGAGTGGCTTAGTCCACACATATATGATGTGTAGGGTTGGATAGGCCTTCGAGGTCCTATGTGTTGTTTTTCGGTTGGATGAGTTTAAACAGCTCTTGTGGGGTGTGATCGGGAGATAGAGAGGTGTGTTGGCTGGATGGGTGAGTTTTATCACTTGACTGCATTCATATGCATCTGATTGTGTGTTTTGGATGTTAGACTATCTAACTGTATTCTGATCGTTCGTGTGTGATTTGGTGTGCTTGAGTGTTATGTTCTGTTAGGACGTTAGTTCCAAGTTTCCTTTCTTACTCTGTGAATATCCGTAAGTCTGTTGCACTGTTGAGTTAAATTCAGTTTTTAGTTTTGTTTTGAACTCACACTGAGCTTATGTAGCTTACCTCTTTAGTTTCCCCCTTTCAGGTACTTTTCTGAAATTCTAACGCTGGGCTCGGTATGTGGAGATCTCGGACAGTCTCGAAGAAAAATATAGTATCAGTTTGTATTTTTATTTTCTATTTGTTATTCAGTTTTTAAACTGTAAAGTTTTATAAAACTATGGTATAAGGTCCATTTCAAATTATTATTCGTTCATTTAATTTCGGTTTTATATTAAACTTAACTGTAAATTTATTGACTAAATTTAAACGATTAAATGTTCTGGTTTGGCGTGATAACTTGTTTTGTAAAAAATTACTTACGATCACTTTGGTGATCAATGTAACATTCGAAATTCGGTCTAAACTTCTAGGTCGGGTTTAGGGTGTTACAAGTGGGTTCTCCAACGAGTTGATTTCATTCAAGTTGTTGTTTTGACAAGAGGTGAGTAATTTGCTGTTGTTGGGGTTCGGTCGTGTTGGTTGTGATATTGTTCGTTGGAGAATTTGTTAGAATTAGTTGTTTAGGTTGGGAAATCTCTGTTGTTGACTCATGTTTTTGTTAATTTAGGTACTGGGACATACTTGTTTGAGCGTGCATCGAAATTTCGATTAGGTGTGTAACGAGAAACCCGAAAATTAACGAACGATGAAAGCTGAAAAATAACACTATCAACGCCACACGACCTGGGCTATCTTGGGCCGTGTGGACCACACGAGTGTGTGGCAAAAATTCAGAATTTTTTTCTAGGACCGTACATGTCATTCCGATCGACCGTGGGACATCCGTAGGGTCGGTATATGATTAAATATACTATAAAACATGAAATCTGGACATATTTCAGTACAATTTCTGCTATCCGTAAGAGTAATTAAGATGTCAAATGATTAGTAAACATGAATATTTATGATAAATATATGATTTGTATCTGTTATGTTGGAATGTATAATTTCTTCTCTGAATATGTATGATATTTATTGTATTTTGTATCTGCATTTGGGTTGAGTTGTAAATAACATGTGGAGGAAGTGATTCTGTAAAAAGGAGATAAATCGCCTATTGATCCGGCAACTTAGCTGCAACTATTCTGTAAAGTATCGTATGGACACTAAGTGGTGTGTAGGGATAAATGGTGTGTTGGGATGGACGAAGATGGTGTGTAGCGATTGGGGGTGGGATTATATGTTGTATTGTTCTGCTCTGTTATAAATCTATTTTTGATAGATCTATCTGATATGCATTTAACTGTATTAAGTTAATCGTTATACACTGAGTTTTGATAACTTATGTTTCATTTGTCTGATATTTTAAGGTAATCCTTAGGATTAGGCATGTCGGTGCGATGTGATATCGGTTATAGTAGTATTTCGCTTTTTTTTAACTATCTTAAATTGGGTTAAGTGTTTTGTAAAATTTGGACTGTTTTGGACATTTTGGGACTATCCTGGTTTTGGATTTTATTTTCGATTTACACTTGAAACTAGCAAAATGATTTTATCATAAATAATTATTTTCCTACAAACAATCGATTTTGAGAAACAAACTTGGTTTTCCAAAACATAATAATTTAATATTTCCACTGCAAAGTATTCGTTTTATTTAGAAAATGTATATAAACAATGTTTTCAATTAAATAGTTATGTCAAATACGTTTCCTAATAAAACAGATTTTTAGGTAACAAAGGATTACAATTTTTTTTTTCAAAATATACGGAAATTGAATTTACAATTATTTTATGTAACATTTCCAAATCTAGCCATAATGTCCAAGCCGAGTTTGGGGTGTTACAAATTATTTAATTTACAGTGGAAAATTTTTAGAATTTTAGTTTTGAAAACCGAAGTCCATTTTGTTAACTTGTGTGATTTTTTATTTTCATGTTCGAAAATATCAATTATCGACGAATTAAACAAAAACCAAAACAGAACAAAAAAATAGGCTATAGACCTCAAAAGTTCAAAATAGATAATTACGAAAATCACCATATTTTAATTGACTAAGAAAACAATCCGAGCTCTTACACGTCGTCTGGTCCTAACTCAGAAGATTGCCTGAAAAGTCAGAGATTAAACAAAGGGGCGAGCTATAAGGCTCAGTGTGTAACAAACTCAAATTAATAACTCAAATAACACAACAAACAATTGACAGAATCATAAAGAATTACATAACGATCATTTGATCAAAACTGAGAATGCGTGCTTTAACCAAAGCAATATTTTTTAGAAAATCATAATGTAGATTTCTTTTCAGAAAACAACCTACCCAACTCCACTACACACCAAATAGAGTTCCTCATAACTCGTCCATCCAATCACACCAACAAAATAATTGTGTTTGATGCCACCAAAGATTGCAGTTAAAACTACCATATCAAATATATGTAGACAATCCACTATATTGCAGCCAAGCTACCAGAACAACATATGTGTGTGGTCGAGACACCATAAATGCAGACAAGCTGCCAAAACACAAATGTGGATTAACCACCAAAATGTGCAGACCATTAAACTACCAGAATCTTCCTCCTTTCAACATTATCCTAAACCCCATGCAACATGTCATGGCATGCATATGTAGAACCAGAATGATAAACGTGTAGAACTGATAATACTCTAAAATGACGTGTTTATATATATTAATCATGTGTTTATTTGGAGCTTGAGCCTACTAATTTGAGCTATTTATGTCTTTTTATCTTTTAGGGACTAAATTGGAGGCGAAAAGTAAATTCAAGGAAAAAAATGTCAATTTGGAGATTAAATTGGCCAATATGCAACGTGGGACAAATATGGTGCCAAAAGTGCGAACATGGAAGGCACAAGGACTTAAAAGCAAATAGAAGAGATTTTATTTTGGAAGACTCTATTTTATTTTATTTTATTTATATTAGGATAATTAATATTAAGATAAATATTAGGATTATTTAATTTTAGGATTTTATTTTAATTATCTTTAATTATCTTTAATTAAATGTATTTATCTTTTAGGAATTTAAGTTAAATTAGACTTTCTTTCTAGCACTATAAATAGGGGGTGAAGTGACTCTAATTGTGTCCATATTTTTCTGTAAACACTCTCCCCAAAAAGTCTTTTGTTCTTTCATATTTCTTTCCAATAAAATTTCTTTTTCCATATTTTTATTTATTTTCTTTCCCACAATTATCACGAGTCACTAAAACCCATCTAGCCAAAAGTTGTCAATATTTCCCAAAAAGGGTTCTTGAGGCTTAGGACCTGTACTTAGCCCCTTTTTCAACCAAGTATTCATCGTTTCTCTGCACTACGGGTTGACGCTTTCGTCCATGGCCCTTAAAAAGTAAGCTTTTCAACGTATGCAAAGACGACTGCTTTGTGTGTTTTGGAAGGGTTGCACCTTCGGTTCATCAACTTACTACGTCAGAGGTTGGCGAGCCAAAGAGACAAAATGGCGTGGGATTCGCCATTGAGAGGCGTTGATCTAGCATAGTTTGCTAGCTAGAGTCAGGTTCCCTAAAATTGTAAGTCTAAATTCTCGGAGCTGGTGGTCGTAGGCGTCCTCTTCCACTATAATTGGCTTACTTGGTTCGAGAAGGGTCATCCAAAAGCCAATGATTGAGCCCAAGGCGGAGACAATCGGAGGCTGGAACTTTCCCATAAGAATTTCTTTTCTCTTAAAACTCTCTTTATTATTTTTATTATTTTCGTAATCATAATTTCAATAAACTTTAAATTCTGTTTTTATTTTATTTTCGCTTCCAAAATCAATTCTTAAATTCTATTTTTTTATTTTTTTCAGGAACGCAGGTTTTATTGGGCACGATTCTGCCCATGATTTCGAGAAACAAGCATTCGTATAATCCGGTCCCTGAGGATTCGACCCTACTTCCCCTTTACTATTTTTTTTGTTATTTTACAGGGAATAGGATATTTTTGGTGCTCTCAATGACGCATCAAATTTTGGCGCTGTTACCGGGGACCGGCAACATACTAATCTTGTTTTTCTTTGTTTTCTTTGACCAGATCTGCTCCAGGCACTCTTGCGTTCGACTCAGAAATCGAAAAGACTGCGAAAGCTAATCGAAAGGAAACAAAACTAAGGAAAAAGCAGTCAGCGGTGGTTGGAACTCAAAGCAATCCACCGCCAGAAATTAGAATCGACGACGAAGTAGAGTCTAGGGTTAACAAAAAACCTAGTCGAATGTTAGAAAGTAAAGAAGAAGAAGTCGATTCACCTGAAGAGGTCCTTGACGCCAGGGTTAACAAAAACCCAAATCAGGTGCAGCAACAGATGGCTCAAACAATTCGGCAACTGGCCGAAGCGCCGACAGAACAACCGCCACTATGCATCGCGTATCCTACTATGGATACTGATTTTGAATTAAAGTAAGGCTTAATTCAGCTACTGCCAACTTTCCGTGGGTTACAAAATGAAAACCCCCACAAGCATTTAAAAGAATTCCATATGGTTTGTTTGAGTATGAAACCTCAGGGGGTAACTGAGGACCAAATTAAATTGCGCGCTTTCCCTTTTTCCCTAGCAGATTCAACTAGGGAATGACTATTTTATTTACCTCCTGGATCCATTACAACTTGGGCTGATCTATCTCGCTTATTTCTTAACAGGTTTTTCCCTGCATCGCGTGCAGCCGAGTTAAGAAGAGAAATCGTGGGCATAAGGCAAAAAGACGCAGAGACTCTATACGACTATTGGGAGCAGTTTAAGAAGTTGTGTGCAAGTTGCCCACAACACGGTATAACGGAATAATCTTTGCTCCAGTACTTTTATGAAGGCTTGAAACCCATGGAGATGAATATGGTTGATGCCGCGAGTGGAGGAGCGTTAGTCAACATGACTCCATAACAAGCAAGAGACTTAATCTCCACAATGGCTACAAATTCCCAGTAATTTCGAGCCAACCTTGAACCCCCTAGAAGGGTTCACCAGCTAAGTAATTCTACCTTTGAGGATAGACTTGATAGACTTACTAATATTGTGAATTCCCTTGTTGCAGAAAAAGTAAAACCAGCTCAAGTATGTGGAATATGTGCTACACCTGAACATACGACTGATGCATGCCCTAGTCTGTGTGACGATACTATGGCCTATTTAGATGATGTGGGAAATATTTCTGGGCCACCACAAAGACGATACGACCCTTACGCCAATACCTACAACCAAGGATGGAGGGACCACTCTAACTTTAGTTATGGGGCTAATCCACGATATAACCAGCCATACCAAAATCAGGCCCCACAACAGCTACAAGATTCAGGTAATTTTCTGGAAACTTTGGTCAATAAATTAGCAGCTAATGTCCTTGATTTTCAACAGCAAACTCTTAATTTCCAAAAAGAAACGAAGGCATCTATAAGAGAATTGACCACGTCAATTGAGAAATTAAGTTCTCAAGGAAAGTTGTCGTCGCAAATAGAACCAAACCCGAGACAAAATACAAATGCAGTAACGTTGCGAAGTGGAAAGGTGCTGGAACCAATTCCTGGCAAGAGTCTTGGTCAAGAAATTGCCCAGGAAACTCCAGAAAATGACGAACAGATCCGAGCGAAACCCCCACTGCCGAAAATCCAACCTCCATTCCCCGGACGATTAAATCAGTACCGAAAAAGTAAGAAAGATAAGGAGATCCTCAAAAAATTTAGGAATGTTGAGATCAATTTACCACTATTAGATGCCATCAGACAGATTCCGCGGTATGCCAAGTTCCTCAAAGAGCTTTGCACCAACAAACGAAAACTAACAGGTAATGAAAAGGTAAGTGTTGGTGAGAATGTTTCCGCAGTGCTACAGCGGAAAATGCCAGTTAAATGCAAAGATAGGGGTATGTTCGCTATTCCATGCAAAATTGGCCATTTGGGAATTAAGAAGGCTATGTGTGATCTAGGGGCCTTCATAAATGTAATACTTTATTCTATTTATGAATCACTTAACGCATGTTTTTTAACAAAGATAGGTGTTATTATTCAATTGGCGGACAGGTCTATCGTGCATCCCGAAGGAGTCCTCGAGGATGTCTTGGTAAAAGTTAATGAACTTATTTTTTCTACAGATTTCTACGTAATAAAGATGGAGGAGGACAACACTGCTGAATCTTCGGACCTCCTGTTGGGTCGACCCTTCCTTAGTACTGCTAGCACCAAGATTGATGTCTGAAGCGGTACTCTTACAATGGAATTTGATGGGGAGATCGTGAAATTCAATGTTTACGATGCCATTAGCCATCCAAGCGAAATCTTGAGCGTAAACCGTGTCGACCTGGTTGACTCATTAGTAGACGAGACTTTTGAGTCAACTTATGAAGACAAATCTGAATATAGATATGATGATTATGAATTTGTTAATACATTATTGTCCCCATCAGAAACTAAACTTCTACCTTCTATTGTGCAGGCTTCAGATTTGGAATTGAAACCGCTTCCCGCGCATCTCAAGTATGCATTTTTAGGAAAAGATAATACCTTACCCATTATAATTTCAAATAAACTCTCTAAACCCGAGGAGGAAAGTTTGATCCAGGTACTAAAGAGTCATAAGGAGGCGATTGGCTGGACCATTGCTGACTTGAAAGGGATAAGCCCTTTGACATGCACCCACAAGATTTACTTGGAGGAGAACACGAAACCAATGAGAGAGGCACAAAGACGTTTAAACTCGAATATGATGGAGGTGTTAAAAAAGGAAATAATTAAGTTGCTGGGTGCTGACATCATATTTCCCATTTTTGGCAACAGATGGGTAAGTCTAGTACAAGTCGTGCCCAAGAAAACGGGCGTGACAGTAAAGAAAAATGCTGAGGGTGACTTAGTACCGGTCCGAGTGCAGAATGGGTGGCATGTCTGCATCGATTACAAGAAGTTGAACGCTTATACTAGAAAAGATCATTTCCCTCTTCCTTTTATAGATCAAATGCTTGAACGTTTAGCTGGTAAAACTTATTTTTGTTGTCTTGATGGATATTCAGGTTTTTTCCAAATCCCTATTGCGTCAGAGGACCAGAAGAAGACCACTTTTACATGTCCGTTTAGCACATTTGCGTACAGGAGGATGCCATTTGGACTTTGCAACGCACCAACTACCTTTCAGAGATGCATGATGAGTATATTTTCCGAATATGTAGAAAAAATTATTGAAGTTTTTATGGATGATTTTACCGTGTATGGAAACTGTTTTACTGAATGCCTTGAAAACCTTATGATAATTTTGAACAGGTGCATAGAATTTAATCTTGTCTTGAACTATGAAAAATGTCATTTTATGGTAGACAAAGGTTTGATTCTAGGTCATATAGTCTCATCTAAGGGAATTGAGGTTGATAAGGCCAAAATTGACATTATAAATTCTCTGCCATATCCCTCTATTGTTAGAGAGATACGTTCTTTTCTTGGCCATGCAGGATTTTACAGGAGTTCTATAAAAAATTTCTCAAAAATAGCTGAACCATTGTGCGAGCTGTTGCAGAAAGACAAGAAATTTGAGTTTGACCTAAAATGCAAGGAGACTTTTGATACACTTAAGCAAAAGTTGGCAACCGCCCCTATAGTGCAAGCACCAGACTGGAACTATCCCTTTGAAATTATGTGCGATGCAAGCAAACGCAGCGTGGGAGCCGTATTGGGACAAAAGATAGCCAAGGAGTATCATGTCATCTGTTATGCCTCAAAGACCCTAGATGCTGCACAAAGCAACTACACAACCACAGAAAAAGAACTTTTAGCTATTGTGTTTGCTTTAGATAAATTTCGATCATATTTACTGGGATCTAAGGTGATTACTTTTTCTGACCATGCAGCTCTTAGGTACTTGATCGTAAAGAAGGAAGCAAAGCCAAGGCTCATCAGGTGGATTTTACTGCTCCAAGAATTTGACATCGAGATTTGTGACAAAAAAGGGTGTGAAAACCTGGTAGCCGACCACTTGAGTAGGATAAAAACTCCGTTTGATGATGATCCTATAAAGGATGAGTTCCCTGACGAAAGCTTATTCTCAACCAAGACTTACTATCTGTGGTATGCAGACATAGTTAATCTCTTAACCACAGGATCGTTGCCTACTGAGTTACCTCAATCCGTAAAAAATAAGCTTAGGCGCGAAGCTCAGAATTACATATGGGATGATCCATACTTGTGGAAACACTGCTCAGATCAGATAATACGACGATGTGTTCCAGAAACTGAGGTAACCTCTATCCTTACTTTTTGTCACATAGAAGCTTGTAGAGGTCACTTTGGCCTTGAGTGGACAGCTCACAAGGTATTGGAGTGTGGGCTATATTGGCCTACAATCTTTCGTGACGCGTTTAACTTTTGTAAGTCTTGCGATAAATGCCAGCATACAAGTAATATCACTAAACGAAATCAAATGCCCCTATCCCCGATTCATGTATGTGAGATTTTTGATGTATGGGGCATTGATTTCATGGGCCCCTTTATTTCTTCGTTTGGGAACGTATATATACTTCTTGCAGTAGACTATGTTTCTAAGTGGATAGAAGCAAAGCCTACTCGCAATGATAATGCTAAAACTATTGTGGAGTTTCTAAAACAAACTATTTTTTTCTAGGTTTGGAACACCTCGAGCTTTGATCAGTGATCGTGGTACCCACTTTTGCAACAAGGTCATGGAGGCACTATTATCAAAATATGGGGTTCATCATCGTATAGCAACAGCCTACCATCCCCAAACGAACGGCCTAGCAGAGGTTTTAAACAAGGAGATCAAGTCAATTTTAGAAAAAACGGTTTGACCCAACCGTAAGGATTGGAGTCTTCGGCTCAATGACGCACTTTAGGCCTATCGGACGGCGTATAAGGGACCAATTGACATGACCCTGTATCGACTTGTTTTTGGCAAAGCGTGCCATCTACCAGTAGAGTTGGAGCATAAAGCTTATTGGGCTATTCGACAATGTAACATGGAGTTAGAGCCCGTAGGGAAGGCAAGGAAATTGGACATTCAAGAATTGGAGGAAATTCGCAATAACGCCTACGAGAATGCTCGAATTTGTAAAGATAAAGCAAAGCTGTTTCATGACAAAAATATAATTCAGAAGCATTTCTCAGTAGGACAAAGAGTTTTGCTTTATAACTCCGTATTAAAGCTATTCCCAGGTAAGCTTCGATCTCGGTGGCAAGGACCTTTTATTGTGACTGAAGTATTTACGCATGGCGCAGTTGAAATAGAAAGTGAAGAATCAGGAAAGCGGTTCACAGTCAATGGTCAACGGCTGAAGCCATTTTACGAGAATTTCCAGGCCCACACGGTCGAGAAAATTCAGTTAGAATCACCATAAATCCGTTCAAGGCGTCGAGCTAGCGACGTTAAACAAGCGCTTGTTGGGAGGCAACCCAATCTTTCTTTTTATTTTTATTTATTATTTTCCTTTCTTTTCTTTTATTATTTATTATTTTCTTTTATTTTTATTTTATTTTAGTAAAATATTAATAAATTTCTCTTCTTCCATCTAGGTGAAATGGAGCGAAAATACGAAGAAAAAAAAAAGACAGAAAGTGTGCACCAAAACAACCCTATCCATGGTACCAAACAGTTCTATTCCAGCCCAAAATGCCATATCCCTGCTACCAAACAGTTCTATTCCAGCCCAGAATACCATATCTCTGCAGCCAAACAGTCCTATTCTAGCCCTAGAATCCCCAAAACCTACAGCCAAACACCCCTTTTCAGCAAATAAAACCCCCAAACCTTACATTTTTTTCCCAAATTTCTCCACAACCGCCGACTCCTTTCTCCTCCACCACCCACCGCCGATTTCTCAGCCACCATGGTGAGAACCCGAAGCCGAACCGCCTTTGCACACGTCACCCACCCTGTCTCCACCTCTTACCGTTTCGCCATCTTCTTCTCCACCGTGTGCGCCAACCGACGGTAACTACATGGGGAGTTTTTCTAAACTTTTTTTTTCTCCACCTATTTGTTTTCCTTTTACTTTCACATCGAGGACTATGTGTTTTAAGTGGGGGGAGGCATTCTTCGTTGTTACTGTTATTATCTGCTATTTTTGCTGTCATATTGTTGTTGCTGTTGTTTTGTGCTCGTTTCTGCCCATTTATTTTAAGAATATCCTGCCGCTTTTCATGCCCAAGATTTTACCAAGAATTGCCTACTGTTTGACCTACAAGCATGATTCTTATCTTCTAAGGAAGTTATGATTTTTCCCATAATTGATGTCATCTACATTGTTTTCTTTTTATTAGGCTAAAAATAATTGTGATTAATAGGATTAATTCTATCTTGCTTTTCGTAAAATTGATCAAGTTTAATATAAAGTGAACACTTAAAATGATTGCATGCTTAATTAATGTTCATGGCTATTAGGTGATTATTGAAACTTATTTTTGACACTTAAATTTTTTTCTTTCCTGAGTTCTCAAGAATTTTAAATATCGTTTAATTTTTAATAAATGTTTTCCATGGTTATGAGTACAGCTTAAATTGTGACTGACTGAGTAACCGGGGTAGGGTGCTTGGGTTGTCATTCTACTTCGCGTCAAAAGGTTGTGTGACATGACAAGTAAAACTTCGCTAGCTGAGGTTATGAGTATGGCTGAAATCGTGACTGACTGAGTAATCGGGTTAAGGTGCTTGGGTTGTCATTCTACTTCGCGTCAAAAGGTTGTGTGACGTGTTGGGTAAAACTCCGCTAACCGGAAATAAATAATTTTAGGAGTATGTTGGGCTGAGTAACTGGGGTGGGGTGCTTGGGTTGTCATCTCTCTTCGCGTCAAAAGGTTTAATATATTCCTAAGTAAATAAATAATAATAAAATTAAAAAAATCAAAAAAATCAAAAAAGGAAAAAAAAAGAAAAAAGAAAAAAATAAGTACTAATAAAGTTACACTTCGGGGACTAAAGGAGGAAATAATTAAGGTGTCTTAATAGGTTTGGTAATTTACCTAAATAGCATAACTCAAGTCGATCTTAATTTTTGTGTGAATTAATTGGAATACTTTTTCTGTTTTACTTAAAGCAAGCTTAGAGGTCTCTTTATTTTTCATATGCATTTTTAACTAATTTTTATGAAACTTTGGAGTGGTATTTCTTTTATGGCAGAATCTAGCTTTCACAGTCGATAGGAACCATACTTGAGGGCAAGCATGGGCTAAGTAGGGGGAATTTGATAATACTCTAAAATGACGTGTTTTTATATATTAATCATGTGTTTATTTTGAACTTGAGCCTACTAATTTGAGCTATTTATGTCTTTTTATCTTTTAGGGACTAGATTGGAGGCGAAAAGTAAATTCAAGGAAAAAAAGGTCAATTTGGAGATTAAATGGGCCAATATGCAACGTGGGACAAATATGGTGTCAAAAGTGCGAACATGGAAGGCACAAGGACTTAAAAACAAATAGAAGAGATTTTATTTTGGAAGACTCTATTTTATTTTATTTTATTTATATTAGGATAATTAATATTAAGATAAATATTAGGATTATTTAATTTTAGGATTTAATTTTAATTATCTTTAATTATCTTTAATTAAATGTATTTATCTTTTAGGAATTTAAGTTAAATTAGACTTTCTTTCTAGCACTATAAATAGGGGGTGAGTGACTCTAATTGTGTCCATATTTTTCTGTAAACACTCTCCCCCAAAAGTCTTTTGTTCTTTCATATTTCTTTTCAATAAAATTTCTTTTTCCATATTTTTATTTATTTTCTTTCCCACAATTATCATGAGTCACTAAAACCCATCTAGCCAAAAGTTGTCAATATTTCCCAAAAAGGGTTCTTGAGGCTTAGGACCCGTACTTAGCCCCTTTTTCAACCAAGTATTCATCGTTTCTCTGCACTACGAGCTGACACTTCCGTCCATGGCCCTTAAAAAGTAAGCTTTTCAACGTATGCAAAAACGGCCGCTTTGTGTGTTTTGGAAGGGTTGCACCGTCGGTTCATCAACTTACTACGTCAGAGGTTGGCGAGCCAAAGAGACAAAATGGCGTGGGATTCGCCATTGAGAGGCGTTGATCTAGCATAGGTTGCTAGCTAGAGTCAGGTTCCCTAAAATTGTAAGTCTAAATTCTTGGAGCTAGTGGTCGTAGGCATCCTCTTCCATTATAACTGGCTTACTTGGTTCGAGAAGGGTCATCCAAAAGCCAAGGATTGAGCCCAAGGCGGAATGAGACAATCGGAGGCTGGAACTTTCCCATAAGAATTTCTTTTCTCTTAAAACTCTCTTTATTATTTTTATTGTAATCATAATTTCAGTAAACTTTAAATTCTGATTTTATTTTATTTTCGCTTCCAAAATCAATTCTTAAATTCTGTTTTTTTATTTTTTCCAGGAACGCAAGTTTTCTTGGGTACGATTCTGCCCAGGATTTCGAGAAACAAGCATTCCTATAATCTGGTCCCTGAGGATTCGACCCTACTTCCCCTTTACTATTTCTTTTTTGTTATTTTACAGGGAATAAGATATTTTTGGTGCTCTCAACGACGTATCAAGAACATACTGACATACAATAATAGAAACAGAAAGCATGAGAGTCTATACTTTGCGAAATAGATTTATCAAACATTATAGAAACACATCAGTTTTTCCATTAAGTCACATGTATGGTTATATAACATATTCAAAGATATACAAATTATCATATTCTAACATCACATGCTCACACCAAACATAATAACACAAAAACATACCATCAAAATTAACAGAACATGGATCGTACATGTATAGATCACACACCTTAAATACATCCCATACAAAGCACTTTAACAGATACTTGTTTTCAAGTCTTATATAAGCGATATGGACCCTACGGAGAGGCTAAATACAATTCATGGATCAAATCGAGCCAAAATGAAAATTTTTAAAAAATGAGCCTACATGCCCGTATGGCCCACACAGCCCAAATGACCAATCCTTATGGTCCACATGGCCCAATTGACCCAGATCACACGACCTGTCACACGGTCATGAGGCGCACACGGCCTGACAGACGGTCGTGTGACGTTGATAGTCCAGTTTTTGGCTTTCTGTCCTTTGCTATTTTTCAAGTTTTTCGATACACACCTAATCGTTTTAGTAATTTAGTAATGATTTGTTAATTTTACAAGTAACTCACTCGATCAAAACTGTTAACATACACATTACTAAATCGAAACTTAACCTTTTGGGTGTTCGATCACTTACCCAAACAATCACAACAATCCTCCGAAACAGCTATATTACTAGTAACACACCGTTCACCTTAGCAATTCCTCCTAGTAGAACACAAAACAATTAACCCAAAGAATCTACTTTCAAATAACCACAATAGCAAATCACATAACACAAATCCTTATCGACTTACTACGCAGATTGAGAATAAGGAGAACCCAATCGATTATAAAAGTTTCAAGAAAAAGCAAGGCAAAAATCAACACCAAATTATTTTTTGTAACCAAAGGAAAATTGAATAAAGAAATAAGAGAGAACTTCTTGATTGCAAATAATGTGAGAAAAAGAGAAAAAAATAGAAGAAAATTTTAGGGAAAGAAAATAGAGAAAGAAAGAAAATATAGTAATGGACGGTTGAGTGAGTGAGTAGATTGGGGAGAAAATCACTCAACACTACCTTTTTACAACTTCTCCACTAACTCTTATCCTTATCCACATCAGATCTTCCCGAAATTTAAAATAAAAATAATTTTCCACTTCGCATACACAAGGATTCAAACACAAGACTAAAAGGTAAACTAACACCTTACCACTAAACCAATAAGCTCATTCTAATATTAATAGAACGGAAATAATATATAAATTTATGAAGGTGTTTAGGCAAAAATAACAAAAATTAAAAGAAATGATTCAAACTTAAAACTTCACATACACAAGCACAACACCTATCCACTTAACCAGATTAACACATTTAACATAATTTCACAATCCAATTCTTCTAATTTAATTTTTGAGATGTCACATTCACAAATTTTATTTATGATGTTATTAAGTGGTAATTGACAAAGGCATTAATGGAACCTTTAGGATCAAGTCGTCAATTTTAAGGCACGGGGTCCATAAGTAAATTTCCAAGAAATATTCCAAACATTTTGCTGTTCTTCTCACTTTTTCTAGTTTAGGTTATATAGTAAGTACAACTTTTCAAACTGGGGGTAATAATTTGTGGATTATTATAATCCACTTACCAAAACATTATTATATCATTGACAAACACAATTAGCCTGTACAACATATGAGTATGTAAACTAGTGTATATATATATATATTATATTAAAAAAAGAACTTTTATATAGAAAAATAAATGAAAAAAGAAAAAAAAATAACTTATTTTGTTGGCCACATTTAAAGCTACTTACTAATTTATAGTAAATTTTTATGAATTGAGGGATATCTAACCAACCAAGTGCTTGGCTAAATTAAGCATTTCCATACCAAACATCAAGAAAGGGTGTTCACATATGAAACAATAAATTCTTATTTAAAAAAATTAAAATTGAAAATTTCTTCAATATTATTGTGTAATTTTCAATTATACATTTTAATCTTGCAATACAAAAGAATTCAAGGAGAAAAAAAGAAAACATAAAAAAAGTACTTTAATAATATTAGAGAAATTTTTAAAAAAAATTAAATTTAATAATGTGTAACAAGATTTTCGTACAATATTTAGAATTACTCATAATTCTTTCTCAACCCATAAATAGAAGGATAATGTAATTTTGCACACCAAAACTCTAAAACTCACATCCTTCTATATTAATAATAATACTCATAATAATCGAGTAACATTTTAATACAAAGTTTTAGTCAAATATACAATTTTTTTTTATTTTTGAAAAACTCAAAATTTTAAGAAAAAGTCTAAATTACTCCCCATCATGAATGCAGATCTGTGATTGACCGATTGATGTGGTGGGGGGTCCTCCATGTGATTATCTTAAAATGACGTTTTTGTCCACGTTATCTAGGCCCTACTACTTCTATCCAACAACGCTTTTGTTGAATTTGTATCATTGCCTTTGTATTTTAAAAAGTAAATAAATAAATCTATTATAATACTAATTAAATAAAAGGTAATTGTACTTCGTACCCCCAAAAAACAAACTAATTGTACAAACAAGAAAATTTGATTGCAAAGAGTGTTGAAATGGTCCGTTCGAGTAATCGAAAAAAATTATTATTAATTGAATTACTTAAAATGTAAATATTTTTAATCGTTAAATAAATTAAATTTTTTTAAAATACATTAATTAAATTAAAATATTTTAATTAATTCAGTCAGTTAATTGAATTAATCAAAATTTATATATTTTTACTTTTTAGTTAAGATAAATATAAAACATATAAAAAGTACATTCTTAATGTTCATTTTCTTTTATTTAATAGTTCAAAAAACTTTAAATGAAAATAAAAATAATAAACAAGACATTAGGAATACTACATAAGTCTTAAAAATAACAAATATTTCGATTAATTATCTGATTTTGAATTGAATTAACCAATAATTAAAATTTTAAAAAATCATTAATCGACTTCTAATTGAACTAAATTCAGTCACCGATCGATTAACCGAATTAAATCGATTAATTTAATTTTAACCGAAATGTGAGCAGTCTAATGAAAAGTACTATACCATTGCAAAATATAATGCTAATAAACAATAATATTAATTTTTATATTGTTTTTTTTTCTTTTTTTTCTATGTGTGCTTAATTCAACAAATTTATATATATTTAAATAATTATAATTAAAATTAAATTAATAAACATATAAATAAATTTAAAATTGAAATATAAATTAATTTATATTAGAATAAATTTGAATTATGAACTTAAATTTGATAAATCTGAAAAAAAAAAACTGAAACATTAGAGATTCTTATTACCAAAATCTTATCCTTTCATTCAAGGCTTCATCTGGCAATTTTGAACGATTTTAAAACTAAAGATGTCATCAATTACTTTCTTGATTTTAATGTATTTGGTAAGTACTATTTAAAGTTGTCTATAAGTTGTCTCCTGTCGGTATTACTTGATTTGGGTCGAGATTAAAAAAATAGAGTTTTCGTATATAATCTGGTTTGGATTTAAATTAAATATTTTTTAAAATATTTTTATTTACATTTAGTTATAAAAATATGTAAATATTAGTATAAAATTATATATGTTAATATTTTATTGTTTTTAAATAATAATATGAACTTTTGGGATAAACTAGGTTTAGGTTCAGACTCTTATTATTTTTTTTAAAATATGTAAATCATTCCAATATTCTGTCCATTCTATCAAGTAAAACTTTAAAGTATTGTTAAGTTTTATTACGACATAAAAATAAAAAAGAACAAAATGACACGTAAAAAGGCTTAAGAGTTAAAAAGAAACTCTTGATTTAAAAAAAAAATTAAATCAATTCGTAAAAATGCATTTAATTATTAACAAATGTTGAGTGCGGTGATAAAATATACCACATTTATGTTTAAACTTTAAAAATAATATTATTAAAAAGAATAATCACGAATCTCGAAAGAATTAATTCTTATGAATCAAAATAAATATAAAAGATACCATAATCATAAAAAAAAAAGTCTAATTGAGTCCTAAAATGGAAATGGATACATGCATTATGTTATCGACGAAGAATTGAGTTGAGTAATCAGAGGGAAGGAAGAAAGAACAAAAGGAGAAGAGAAGGAGGAGAAGTTGAGAAAAGAAAACCAACAGAAAGACAAATGGTCTGTATTTTTCATAATGCCCTCCTTGCTGTCAAAAAAGGTTAAAAAGGTACAGCCAAAACAGATAAAACAGCTGTCCCAAGCAAAAACAAAACTTACCGTTTCACTTAATTGGTCCTTTGTACACTAAAATTGAAACTAAGCTAAATGTAGTGTTTAACAACAAGCAAATTAGCAATTAAAAACAATTCAAAATTGCCAGACTTGAAACCATGAGCTCCATTTGATCTGTATCAGATACTCCCTTCTAAAATATGATCCTTGTCCTCAAGGATCAAAAGTAGGGTACCTCTGTTGTAATTCTTGTAAGTCCTCCCATGTTGAGTCTTCTGGATAAGTGTTGAACCATTCAACCAGCACCTCTGTCGCAGCTTGATTGCCCTTCTTGACCATCTTTCTGTCTAATATTCTCATGGGTTCCTTGTCGATGACGCCATCAGTCCCCACTACAGGTAGTATAGATGAATTTGGTGCCTTACCAATGTGTTTTTTTGAGCTGGGAAACGTAGAACGTAGGGTGAATTTTTAATCCGATTGGTAAGATTAGCTTGTAAGCAACTTGACCCACTTTGGCTTCTACAGGAAAGGGTCCAAAGTATTTAGGAGAGAGCTTATGATTCTTCAACTTGCGGAGTGAATGTTACCGATATGGTTGTAGCCTTAAGTACACCCAATCCCCTACTTCGAACCTCTGATCAGATCTCTTATTGTTGGCAATCTGTCTTATTCTCTCTTGAGCCCTTTTCAAATGGAATTGAAGAAACTTCCTCATGACTTCTCTGTTTTGCAAGCTTCGGTCTAAGTAGCTACATTTGAAGAGCCAGCTAGGTAAGGCAAGCGTAGGGGTGGTGCTTGACCATAAAAGGCCTCATATGGGGTGGTGTGGATGGCTGAGTGGTGTGTGGTATTGTACCACCATTCAGCTAAAGGTAGCCAATACACCCACTCCTTGGGATATTCACTCACCATGCATCTTAAATAGCCTTCTAGACACCAGTTCAGAACTTCTGTCTGTCCATCTGTTTGTGGATGGTATGCTGTTGACAAACAAAGTTTAGCTCCTAATCCTTTAAACAGTTCTTGCAAAAAATTACTCACAAAAATCTTGTCCCGATCTGATACAATTGTTTCAGGAACGCCGTGCAACTTGTAAGCATGTGTCAAGTATTCTTGAGCTACAGTGATGGCTGTGAAAGGGTGTGAGAGAGGTAAGAAATTCCCATATTTTGTGAGTCTGTCAACTACCACTAGGATGGTGTTTTTGTTGCGAGCTACAGGTAAACCTTCTATAGAATCCATGCTGATAGCCTCCCAAGCTCGATCGGGGATAGGTAGGGGCTGTAGGAGACCAGGGGAGGCGGCAAGGTCTGCCTTACACTGTTGACAAACAGGGCACTCTCTTACCCTGTATATCCTTGGTTATGCCCTTCCAGTATACTTGTCCAGATATTCGTACTTTGGTAGCATGCGCCCCTGAGTGACCTCTCAATGGGCTACAGTGGAAACATTCGAACATCTCCCTCCTGAGTTTTATGTCATTCCCTACAACTGCCTTCCCTTTTCTCCTCAGTACCTACCCATTCCACGAATATTTTGGATGCCTCTGAGGGCCCTCTTGAAGCTCAATGCATACTTGGTGTAGCTTCGGGTTAACTAAAGCAGATTCAACCACTCTCTTCCATAAGTCTGACCATGAAACACTCCCCACACATGGAAGGAGCTGTCCCTCAAATTCGTGGGCCTTTCTAGACAAAACATCGGTCACCAAATTTTGAGCACCCTTCCTATAAGTGATGTAATAGTCATAACCGAGCATTTTAATGACCCATTTTTGTTGAAATGGACTAATAGCTTGTTGATCAGCTAAAATTTTCAAACTTTGATGATCGGTCCTGATTTGGAACCTCCTCCCAACCACATAGGCGTGCCATTTTTTTACTGCCAAAAGAACTGCGAGCATTTCCTTATCATAGATGAAAAGTGCTTGATGTTTCACTCCTAACCCTTTGCTAAAAAATGCCACTGGTCTCCCTTTTTGGTATAACACTGCCCCGACCCCCTGACCACATGCGTTCGTGTCAATGCAAAATTCTTCATTAAAGTTAGGCAGGCATAGCACTGGTGCTTAGCATACTGCTTGCTTTAACATTTCAAAGGCGATTTGTTCATGGTTGGTCAATTCCAAGGAGTGTTTTTCTTGAGTAGATTGGTCAACAGTCGAGCCATAACCCCATAGCTTCTTATGAATCTTCTATAGTAACCCGAAAGGCCTAAGAAGCCCCTCAATTCTTTGACCGATTTGGGAGTGGGCCAATTTGAAACTCCCTCTACCATTGCGGCATCCATCGTTACCTCTCTTGCAACTATAACATACCCCAAATACTTTATTTGATTAGTGCCAAATGTGCATTTACTTTGTTTGACAAACAAATGGTTGTTCCTCAAAAGTTGCAACACCTCTTGTAAATGCATCATATGTTCAGTCCAGCTGCTAGAAAAGACAAGTATATCGTCAAAAAATACCAAGACCGACCTTCTTAGTAAATATTTGAAGATAGCATTCATTACTGCCTAGATGGGTGAAGGTGCATTGGTTAAGCCGAAGGGCATAACTAGAAATTCATAATACCCTTCATGTGTTTTAAAAGCGATTTTGCTAATGTCTCCCTTTTATATTCTGATTTGGTGATAACCCAATCGAAGGTCCAATTTGGAGAAAAAAAGAGCTTGTCCAAGCTCATCTAATAGTTCTTATATGACGAGGATCGAAAAATGATCCTTAATGGTTAGTTGGTTCAGGTGGCGGTAATCTACACACAAGCACCAACTCCCGTCTTTTTTCTTAACTATAACAACCGGTGAAGAAAAAGGGCTGTTACTGTCTCTTATGATCCCAGCGCGCAACATCTCCCTGATGAGCTTCTCAATTTTCGTCTTCTATACTGTAGGGTGCCTATAGGGTCTCATATTCACCACCTTTGTCTCGTCATGCAGTGGTATTCTATGATCTTGTGTTCTGACAGGAGGAAGTGTATCAGGCATTCGGAATACGTCGTCATATTCTCTTAAAAGTTGTTGCAAATCTGTCGAAGTAGATGCAGGTGCCATTTTCAGCTTGGTGTGTTGTTCGGTAGCCAATATCATGGGACAAGGACTGAGTGGTGTCATAGACAAGCATTTGGACATTTGTTGACCCGTCAGTATATGTAAGCTGCTAGGTTGAATACCTTGAAGTAAGTAATCATGGCCCTCGTGTTCGAACTTCATAGTAAGAAGCTGGAAATTCCAAGTGATGGCTCCTAAAGAAAGTAGCCATTGTATTCCTAGTACCATATCGCAAC
Source organism: Gossypium longicalyx (assembly GCA_025698465.1). Taxonomy (NCBI): domain Eukaryota; kingdom Viridiplantae; phylum Streptophyta; class Magnoliopsida; order Malvales; family Malvaceae; genus Gossypium; species Gossypium longicalyx. Next base: position 5,655,872 of record CM046999.1, on the reverse strand, counting down.
CCTTCACCGGAAGGACCATGAAATCAGTTACAAAACTGTAGCCTTGTGTTTGCCATTTAATAGCTCGACACCTTCCCCTTGTATACAAACTTCTTCCATCAGCAACCATAATCTCCATTTTATTAGCTAGTTCCATAGATAAGTTACCTTTCTTGACCAATTTGGAGTCCACAAAATTGTGTGTACTACCCGAGTCTACTAATATTATCACATCAATGTGCCCAATTCTAGCTGCAATTCTCATGGTGTTATGCCCTTGGAATCCTTGTAAAGCATGTAATGAGAGAATAGAAGGGATGGCTTCAACTTCGGGTTCTATATTCTCAAGCTGTTCAGGGTAGTCTTGAAACTCTTCCGTTGGTAAGGTTATGGTCTCCATTCCTATTTCATTGTAAGATACCACCACTAGCTGATACAGTTGGGACTTCACGCACTTGTGTCCCGGGGTATACGTTGCAGCGCACTAGAAATATAGCCTTTTTTTTCTCCTATCCTCCATTTCAACTTGGGATAAGGACTTGGTTGGAGTGTGATGATTGTTTAGAGGTGGTTTCGATTTGTTATGGGTTGGAGAGAGTCCTCTAGAGGCGGGGACATGACTGATGGGTTTGGGGTTAGAAAATAAAAGTTTAGAATACCCCTCCACTTCCCCCCATCAGAGGAGGCCTTTTGACCATGTTTGTAGATAAAATGCCTTCGACCTGTCTAGCTAACATAAAAGCTTCTAACAGCGTTTGAGGTTTGAATAATCTAAGGTACTGGCCAACTTCCACTTTAAGATTACTTATGAATATACTTAAAGCGTAAGGTTTGGGCAGGTGTAGCAGGTTGAGAATGCTTACAAATTGGTCGTGAAACTAGTCAACAGACCCTTGTTGCTTCAAGGTAACCAACTCAGTCATCGGGTCAGTAAAGTTAGAAGAGCCAAATCTCTCTTGCAGCCCACGAGCGTAGGTTTTCCACAATAACATTTGAATCTCTCTATGTCGTTGGCAAAAAAAAAAAAAATAGTGCCAGTCCAATGCTTTTCCTTCCATATGAAGCATAACAATTCTCACCTTACCTTGCTCCAATATACCTTCAGCTTCAAAAAATTGCTTTAATTTCGACCACCACCCTCGGAAGTCACCCCCATCAAACCTCAGACATTCGAACTTAGAGTTTCTTCCCATAGAGTCTAAGGCACTAGCCCTTGAATGGACGTCCACGTGACTTGATTCGACCATAGGTGACAATAAAAGAGACTCCTTTGGTGGAAATCCAGGAGGCGTACCCTCCAATACCCCCTTTCCCTTGTCTGATGTTTGCCCCTGGGTGGTTGGAGTCGTACGCCCGACGTGTTGGTCAAAGAAATTTTAGAGCTCGGTTCGAATGCCAAATTTTATGGTTTCATGAAACTCTTTGAAGCGAGATTCTATTCGAGTGTCCATTTGGGATACATTGGTTTGAAGTTGAGCGAGTTCCTGTTGCATCAGTCCCATGTCTTTTTGCATGACTCCCATATCCTTTTGCAATCTCGTAGTGACGCCATCACCAACCATCAAGAGCGTTATGGCTCTGATACCCTTGTTATCGACGGAGAATTGAGTTGAGTAATCAGAGGGAAAGAGGAAAGAACAAAATGAGAAGAGAAGGAGAAGAAGTTGAGAAAAGAAAACCAACAGAAAGACAAATGGTCTGTATTTTTCATAATGCCCTCCTTGCTGTCAAAGAAGGTTAAAAAGGTACAACCAAAACAGATAAAACAAATGTCCCAAGCAAAGACAAAACTTACCGTTTCACTTAATTGGTCCTTTGTACACTAAAATTGAAACTAAGTTAAACGCAATGTTTAGCAACAAGCAAATTAGCAATTAAAAACAATTCAAAATTGGTAGACTTGAAATCGTGAGCTCCATTTGATCTGTATCACACTAGCCAATAGTGCCAATAGTCTCCCCTGTTTGTCACATGCACAGTAATTTATATGATAAATAAGTCAAATATATATCATCATATTGTTCTAATAAGCTATTTTCTTATTTTCTTAATATAATATATTTATTTGCATGCACGTGTTTTCTAAATGTTTTTTATTTCTAAAATAATAATATTAGGCTATAAATATTTGAAATTATTAAAATGTCATATTTATAGGTAAATTTTAGTCCCATACTAGATATATGAGACATACTAGATTAACTTAAATTTTAATAGTGTTAATTAAATTACTAGAAAATACTTTAACAATTCCAACAGAAGCCCCTATTTTAGAACTTTCATATTATAAAATTAAAATAGCTTAGACGGTAGAGGGCTAGTCTCTTGAGACAAATTAAAATGATATATTTTTACATTAAAAAATGAAAAAAAAACGATATTCATGGCAATAAATTTGTCTAGTAGATACACGAAGACTTTCAATTATATCATACCTTTTGTTTTTTATGGTGAGTGTTTTTTTTATTAATTTTTATAAAATTTCAATGCAGGTTAGTTTTCGGGCTATTTGGGATAGTAAAAAATTAAAATAGTGAGAACAATTGTAGTCAGATCATTCACGATGATAGAATATGAAAACATTGAAATCCATCATTGTTAGGCAACTCAGGATGACAAAGTAAAGTAAAAATTTATTGATGATAGAATATTAACATTATGTTTATTTAGATTTGCTAATTGTGGCAATGTATGAATTGAATCATATGATATGAATAGGTGAATTGAGATGGATGACAAATTGATCATGCTTTGAATGTATCTTTAACGTGTTAATGCTTTTATGTTATTGACTTGAATTATGAAAGTACCATTGAGCTTTATCGCTTAACATACAATTTGTTTATTTTGTGCATAAGTATTAAGGAATCTCAGAGTCTTGGGGATTGATTCAGCATCCAAACTGCAGCTCTCGACTCAACAAAGTTTGTATAGTTCCTTTACGTTTTGAAATATGGCATGTACCTAAGGTTCAGTCGGTTTATAGTCTGAATGGTCATGTTAAGACTTAGAATGGTAAACATATATTTGAGCTTAATTATATGATTGTAAAGACATTTCTATAGTTAATATGATGTTAAAGAAGTATGTTATGTAAATGATTATATAAATATTGAAAGGTAGTGTTTTGGTATGTTGGTGCCATGAATGAAATGTTGTATGGCTTGTGACATTTATTTGTGTCAAATGGTTATCTGCTATGCTGACTGAAGTTTAAGTGTTGATTTGGTTGAAAGCTAAGTTGTGGTTTATTGGATTTTGTCAAATAGGGGGTACCGTCGCGACCATAGGATCTCAACATTGTGACTGGAATCATCAATGAGTGGAGTTCTGACTCGGAACCCCTGAAGCCGCGATATCAAGTCGATAATTTCAAGAATTTTACATTTTAATCCTCAACCGGTCTTGATTTATCAGAAGAGCTTTTGTAAGCTCATTCAAATTTTGAATTTAATTATATAACATATTGTAATTATGTATTAAGCCTAATAACATGTATAAATAGCTTATTTGTTTTGCGAATTTGATCATAGTTGCCTCGGCAAAAAACATGGCATTTCATAGCTTAGACCCGATAATCGTTTTAGGTATGGGGTGTTACATTTAGTGATATTAAAGCTACAAGTTTAGCTGATTCTTGAGCTAAATTGAGCTCAGAATTGAGTCTAGAGGTACTTGCCAAGGTCAAGTTGAGTCTGAGTCAAGATTTGGATGCTGATTATGAATTGTCCTGTTTTATAGCTGAAAATGTCAGAGCAATCAAGAAATGCTTTTGAAGAAGAAATCAACAATAGTGATCACTTTGTTGAGGGTGAGAATTAGGTAGAGATCAAGGCACATGGTGTTGATCAAGTCGGTGTTTGACCAAATAGAGATGATAGACCTCGTCGTGAGGGTCGAGGTGATGAGAATTTATTTCGCACAATAGCAGAAGTACTTTAGAGAGTAGCGGAACTTTTTTTGTCAATTGTGCCAGTAGCTGTAGCTCAGCAATCCCTAATAAAAGAGTTGCTAAAGTATAGAGCAACTAAATTCAAAGGATTGAAAGGTGTTGACCATTCTTCAACTGAAATCCGGTTGGAGTCAACCAAATGAGTTCTTCAACAGTGAGAATGTTCATCGCTTGAGTGTGTCACTTGTATGGTATCTTTTCTAAAGAAAAAAGCTTATAGATGGTGGCTAACTGTAACCCATCATGTGCTAGTCAATCAGATTACTTGGACATTCTTCCTGTCTTAGTTTGAAAAGAAGTATATTGATAAATTGTATTTAGAGGATAAAAAGCAAGAATTAATGATGTTGAAGCAATGGGATATGCTAGTAGCCGACTACGAATGAAAATTTTTGCGACTCCACAAGTATGATGTCACACCCCAATATAGAAATAAAGCCTGGATATATTTGAATTAAAATCTATATGTTACTTAATTTCTTTTTATTATTTTATTTTTTTCCTATGGCAATTGTTTAGTATCAAGTTGAAAATATATCGGTTGAAGTGGGCCTTAGAGTAATTATGGAATACTTATGTGGCTAGGTGGGGAATATTTGGAGTAGAATCGAATGGTTGAGATGTAACTATACAATTTTTTAATGGAAAACTTAATGATGAGGATATAAATTTTATAATGTTTATTGGGTTCTAGAGATCAGGTCAGGATGAGGGGTATATAAGGGGGAGAATCAGAGTTGTCTTTCCATGGACTCTCTCATTCTCTCATTCTTTTTCTTTCTTCCATTTCTTCTCTAGTTTGTGTTGCAAGTGATAAAAAAAAAGGAGGGAATAAAATGAGCTGTTTGCAAGTGGGTAGAAACAAATGTTTTGGCTTGAGTAATAAAGATTTTGGCAAGCTGGTAATCTTTCTTTACTCTTCTATATCTTTTGATTTTGAAAAGGAAGAAGACTTGTGAGCAGTCGATTTAAATGTTTAGTGGTGGATTTAAAAGTAAGAGAAGCTTGTTAAATGTAAAAATTTACCCTACATGTTAATGAAACTCAATTTGTCTTGCTCATGAATGCCTCATTTTTCTTTTTCTCCTTTTTAAATGATCGATATTATTTTGCTAATAACAAAGGAGGACCGAGAAACAAGGGAAAAACTAAGCAAAGGAAGGTGGAATCGACTTCTAGGTATTCTTGTTGGTTAGTTCCTGAACTTAAATCTTCAACTTTTGTCTTGCATGCTTTGTACTGTGATGATCAGGTTGTGTGTTATACTGATGATGAAGTGTTACATTTTTCTGAGAAAATTACCACAATTGCAGATGTATGTTATGAGATAAGGAGCAAGTTGGTTGTGGGCTTGAGTTATGGTATTGATGAATTATTTGATGAGTATAGTGTTATTATGTATGATGATCTATAAATTGTCCTCTAGTTACTTTGCATGTATATTGTTTTGGTGAGGTTTTTGTTATGATGTTGATACATGTTAAGTTGGGTGTGCAAATGTATGCCTGGTTGTAAGCATAAGCTTGTTGTGCTTATAAGTTGTTACTGGGTAAAGTAATATGGATTATGTTATATTGATGAATGCTTGATATGTGTTATTTGGTGAAAATGAATGATATGCAGAGTATGGAGGGATGTAATGATGGATGAATGAATAAGAAGATTACATGTTGTGCACTTTGTGCCACATGTTATTTGGTTTTGCGGAGGTTCATTAGACTGTATAGAGATATATGTGCACAAGTATATGATAGCCCTATGAGGGTTTTTCTCAAGTATGAGGCTCTGCGGAGTCTAAGGCTTTATGCCTCATGTGTGTATGTAAGTTCCATGGCTATGGACATATGCAAGTTATGACAATTCGTTAAACTTGTCTTCATGTTTCAAGTTAGGACAGTCTATTGGACTTGTGCTCATGTTTCAAGTTATGACAGTCTATTCGACTTGTGCTCATATTTCAAGTTATAATAGTCCATTAGATGTGTCTTTAAGTTTCCATGCTAAGGTTATGCATTGGACTTTGCCATAAAGAAGTCCCCGAGACTATTTCGTGTATGAGTACCTATGGACTAGTATAAAATCTGAGACCACAAGGACTGTTATCAAGCATGTGTCTGTAGGAACTATTCCATGTATGAGTCTGTGGGGACTGTTTCAAACATAAGTCCGCTAAGACTAGTGTAAAGTTTAGGACCGCAAGGACTATTAGCAATCATGAGCCTATTGTTGGATCTGGTGCCCTAAGTGAAGTATATTCTTTTGTAAACTTGTAATTTTTTCGAACAGATTGGTTAATAAAACAAATTCATTAATTACATTAATATACTTTGTATAATTTTCCTCACATGGTTTTTTTATGCAAAGAAAAATGGAAGCAAATGTTTCTTAATGGTTGTCTATATGTTTAACCAATACTAAGCAGTACTACATGGTCCGATCATAGTACGGAAAGACAACTTGTATTAGTTGATAAACCTAAACATGTCATTAGTCTAATAAAAAATCAGCAAACCGATTAAAATACTAATATGCCATCTATCAAGTCTAATTAGAGAGGTGCGTTATCTTGGACATCAGAGTAGATGACTCCCAGAAGATAGAGACATAGATGTGACTGACTAGGCTGACAGTATATCGGACAAGACCCAAGTAGAATGGATCTTGAATTTGTTTATTGATTTATTCACTTGTGACATTTATAGTGTGACAAACCTAAATCTTGAGTGGATAGTAGACTATGTATGCGTGACTCATACAGTTAGTTGTAAGTAAAAGCTTGAATTCAAATAGATAAGGAATCGAAAGCTAGTGTGTTGGGTATACGACTTCTGTAGTATATAGTGTCATTCACAACAGTGGAATTCATAGCCTAAAATATGAGTAAATGATATCCTCTCATTAATATTACATGGTTGATTAAAAGTAAATGTGGCCACGGGTCGTCCATCTTTGTGATGGATGACTTGATCACTATTTGATAGTGATTGAATTTTCATGAAGGAAGATGTAATAATTACCATGAGATAAAATAAGATCATATTGAGAGAACAATTATTATCCCAAAGAGATCAAGGATATTGTAATGACCCAAACTTTACGGTTATCGAAAAAGTGTATTTTCGAGTCTCTGTTTCTGAAAAATGGATTCGTAAATATTTATTAAAAATATTTACGAAGTTAAGTGAATGGTTAATTAAAGTTTAATGAAGTGAATTAGCTTAAATTAAGGATAATTAGGAAAATGGATTAAATTGAATGAAGCTTGAAAGTTTAATTGTAGATTAAAAGAAAATAAAAAAGACCAAAATGGCAATTAAGCCAATTTACTATAGATGTGGAGGCAAACTTAGATAAAATCTAAGATTTTTATTCGATTTATTTTTTATATGTTTAAGGTTTTAAATTAATTATATTAATTATTATTAAATAAATAAAAGAAAGACAAGTGTATGGTAAAAATAAAATACATGTGTAATAAATATTGTACATACATTTGTAATACATGTATGTATTTACTTATTATTTAAGTAAATATTAATGTATTTATTATTATTAAATTGATATTATGAATAAATTAAATAAAGACAAATGTGTGGATATGATTTGATACAAGTGTATAAATAAAAATACATACAATTGTAATACTTGTATTTAAGTATTAATAAATATTTATTATTTACAAAAGATATTTATTAATTAAGTAATTATATTATAAGATTTTATGTGATAAATATATTAAATTAAGACAAATGTATGGTGCATATGGTGACATGTGTGATACTAATATACATACATTTGTAAAATACATGTATATTTACTTATTATATAAGTATATTATTAAATTATATATTATTATTAAGTAAAAGATATTTATATAATAAATAGATTAGAGAAAAACAAGTGTGATAATATAAATGGATACAAATGTTAAAAGAATATTTGTTATTAAATAGATTTTTATAATATATATTTATTAAGTTATTATATATATATTGGTTTAATGAAATAAAGAAAAAAAAAGAATAGAAATAGAAACAGAAAGCCAAACGAAACAGAGAGCAGGGGAAGGAAAGAAAGAAAAAGAGAAAAGAAAGAAGAAAAGGGAAAATTAAAGGTTTGAAGCTTGAAAGTTTAATAGGTAAGTTAACTTAGCCCTTTTTACTTAATTTTGATGTTTTAGAAGCCTTGGAACAAGGTTTTGATGAAGTTAAGTTGATATTTTGAAACATAGTTAATTATTAGACATTGTTCATGTTGAATAAAATGAGGAATTAAGGGTTAAATTGATAGAAATTCAAGTTAAGAATAAAGTAAGGATTGAATTGTAAAGTAATTCATAAGTTTTATGTTGTAGGGACTAAATTGATGAAATTTTGAAATTAGAAAAATATGCTGGAAATTTAATAGTTAAGTATGAGTTTGGACAAAATTTGAATAGAAATGAAGTATGAATTGAGATAGAAAAAGTTAGTGAATTTAATTAAGATTAAATTGAAATTAAAGTAGAAATTGAATAGAAATTGTATTAATTAGATATAAATTAGTAGTGAATTAACGAATATGAATTGTTTTAATTCCCGTAGCTAATGTTGTCTCGGGAAATCTCGGCTAAACAAGGAAAAATGACAAAGACAACGGGAGTTAGCTCGAGAAAATACAATTTGTATTTCTATAATCCGAACTTAGTCATTATTTGTTATATTTATATACATATGGAAATTGTTAGTGTTAGAATTATGATGTTTTACAATTGAAATGGATTGATTTTGGTATGCGATGAATTTATTGAAGTTATATTGATTGAAATTATTTTGATTGAATTTATATTGATTGAATTATATAATATATATGATTTATGCAAAAATTTGAATATTGAATGAATGTTATATTAAAAAATATATTGATTGGAAATATGAGGAAATTGATATAAATATATGAGATTTGTGATATTTGAATATTTGATATTGAAAAGTGAATTGAATTGTATTAAATTATGAATTAATATGAATAATTGAAATATATTTGTTGAATTGAATGAAAATGTATGAAATCGTGAAAATGTGTGAAAATATGTGATTATTAGAATGGTATATTGATGAAAGAATTATTGAATTGAGAGAGTGAATCAAATACCCTATTAATAGTATCGGGCTAGGTCGGATATAGTTGACATGCCATAGGATTGTGATGTGATGAGGAGATTTGTAGCTCGGCCGAGAAGATGGTTCTGTTATTATGTGCTTCGGTTTAATCGAAGAGGCATTTAATGCCTTATTGGTGTGTTTGGGAGGATATGATATATCGGTGTGTTTGGGAGGCTATATTATACTGGTGTGTTATGGAGGATTTATATTATTTCGGGTGTGCTTGGGTTGGATATTCTGGTGTGTTTGGGTGGAATCCATGTATCCGTCAAGGTCCAAGTCTTGTTAATAGGGGTAAATAAGTGAAAAGATAAATCGAATAAATTTGATTGATCAAGCTATTGAAATAAAACGAGAAATTGAATTGAGAATTGAAAATTGAGATATGAGATTGAAAACATGAATCAAAAGTTCATGAAATGATTGGAGTTCGAATTGATGATATATGATGTCACTTGATGAATTGAAATATGATTTGAGATATATGAATAGTATGTATATAGTGAAAGCTATCGGGGATAGTAAGTTGATATGATATAAATGAAATTGACTGTTATTGAAATGGATTAAAATGGAATATGATTGATAAGTGCATAGTTGAATATAGTTTATTGATATTGAATTGAGAATAAATTAAGGAAAGCTATACCGATTAGTAAGTGAAAGAATGGAATAAATAATAATGGATTTATTTAAGAATTGAATAATTTTGTTATTGTGTTTATTATATGATTTGTATAGAATTTATATGGTAAGTAGTTAAAATATATCTATGAAAAAAATAATTAAATAATTGTAATTGTTATTATGATATTAGGTATTTGTTATATTATTAAATGTTCGGATTATAGAAATACCACTGTATTTGAATTATGTTATTGTGTTTATTATATGATTTGTATAGAATTTATATGGTAAGTAGTTGAAATTTATCTATGAAAAAAATACTTAAATAATTGTAATTATTATTATGATATTAAGTATTTGTTATATTATTAAATGTTCGGATTATAGAAATACCACTGAGTATACCTATACTCAGCGTACGGTTTGTTTCCGTGCGCAGGTTAAGTAAAGATAGAACGTTGAATCAACATCCTAGGCCGATCCTGAATTCAATAAGGTAAAGTGTGTTAATTATTGGTAATTGCATGTACCTAGGGTGTTTTATGTGTGTGTCATTTTGAAATTGTAAATGTAAGGATGAAATAAACAAATTTAGGTTTGGTTATGATATATAATAGAATTAAATACTGGATGGTATGTAAATGTTTAAATTTGGCAAATTATGAGTGTATCTGGTTGTGTTGGTATTTATGTGTATATTAATTGCAAATGTCCGATAGGTCCGGTAATGCTCCGTAACCCTGTTCTGAGGATGGTTTGGGGTTAGGGGGTGTTATAGATATCCTCTAAGGGTAACTGACTTATAACAAGGTCATTGGATAAGTACTGAGTAGTTGCTTTTGTAATGGTATGTCGTTAGGGAGAGCTTAATCACGATACTATTAATAGGCGAAAAGTTGAAAGTTAATTATAAATCATTTGAGTCTTAACTACATATGTCCAATCGGTCCCTCCACTAGCTTGTTGAAACCAAAAATGAATTTCGTGTTTGAATAGAAATGAAAGAAATGGATAGAAAAAGAGAAATGAGAAACATACAAGAATGGTTATGGTTTTTCTCAAAAATGGAGAAATTGAATTATTTGAAAATGAAAGTAAGTTTCCAAATATGAAAATGGAAATGGAAATGAAAATGAAAATATAAATAATTCATTTGCACTATATAGATTACTTAAAAAATGATCGGAAGAATAAGTTTATGTTTTTGGACTGTTTTAAGGCCTGAAAATGAAAATAAACCATTTGGTCATAGTAAACACGTTGAGTTGTGAAATATTGAACATATTTCTCAATATTTACTAAGGGAAAAATCATCAAAATTTTACCAAGGGTAAAATTGTTAAAATTTTGTTGGGGGTAAAATAGGAATGATAAAATTGTTTATATATAAATATTAAAGTTTATTTTGGGAAATAGAAAAACTGAATCGTGTTGGATCACATTACAAATTACTGGGTCAAAAAGGCTTATAAAGTACTCATAATTGGACCTAATGTGAGAGAAGCCCAAAAACCCCTTATGGAAATAAAAGGGGCGACAATGCTAGTAGGATTACTAGGGTATGTCATCTGCCCTAGTACTATTCTAAGTAGGATTTTTTTATTTGAAATAAACCACTACAACTCAACAAGGTTTCTAATTCTCTTCCTATAAATAGATGGTACTGATAGAGCTATTAACATAACTTTGAGAGATTGTTATTTTGCCGAAAAATAGAGAGAATTTATTCTCAACTATTACATATATTTTCCAGAATAACTATTCTATTGGTTTCTATTAAGAAGAGAGTATTTTCGTTTTCCCCCCTAAATGAGAGAAAAAAATTTCTAGTTCTGTGTTTTGATTCAATTGGTTCGAGTCCACACTTGATGCAGTTCGTAGTACAAGAATAGTAGAGAAGATCGTTTGGTTGAAAGTCGGGAACAACGAAAGTCTGCTAAGCCGAAAACACATGTACGAATTCAGTTAAGCTTTATTGTTATAAATATCACAAAACAGGTCGATTTTCAAATTTTTAATTTTTCACTGTGTAAGAAAATCATTTTCAAACTGAGATTTTTCCAATAATCGGTATCAGAGTGATAGGTTGTACTATGTTTATGGTGTAAACTGAGATCAAATCTCTCTCTTTATCTTGTTTGATTAATATTTGATAAGATGTGATATTCTTGTAATTATTCACATGTTTAGGAGAATGTATGTGAATGAATGCAATATTATATATTTGTTATGTAATTATTTTCTTGACAAGGTATTGGTTATTAGGAAATAGATCGTGGACTATCTTATCCACGTAGGATTATTTTTATTTATAGAATTCTTGTGAGAAGGAAACGGACATAGGACATAAATGTAATTTTTCCAAATAAGAATCCATAACAAGGAGAAAATGGAGCGATGGTAGTCATAGACACAAAGAATGCCTTGTGGCAAAAAACTATGTAATTTTTTTTTGTTTTTCATTTATTTTCTAGAAATAGAACCATGGAAACCTTGATTGGCAATTTTATTTTATTACCCATATCTTTATATATCTGTTTAATAATTATTTCTAATATAATTGTTATATATGTATGAGATAATCCACAATTTGATCTATTAAAGATAAGAAGTGTGATAATGAGAAAATACATATGTTGTATTGTTCCATTCATTTCATTTGGTTATTTGATTATTTTGAGAAGTGTGGTAATGAGAATATGCATGTCTAGGATTGGATTTGGGAAGGAAAGACTTTGTTTTTAAGTTTTCAAATACGACTCACCTCCTTTCTTGTAAATCTACTTGGTGCACGGTTCACGTTAACTTCTTCGGTTTTTCCCTTAAAAGAAAAACTGTAAAGAATCAAAATTGTTTGATTGACTTTTTTGAATAATTAAATGTGAATATTATGAAATTGCCATAGCATGTCATGCATGTATGAAATAAGTATGCCATATAGTTTAGGAAAGAATGCCACATGTACTGGTCATATATATATTGATCATATATGACTGAAACCAGAAATTATGAAAACCTTACATGTTTTTTTTTACAATATTGAGTGGGAGAAGGTCCTTAAACAAGACCTATGGCCTCTATCAATAGTCTCTTGTGTGAAATATAGTGATTGGTTTCGGATTAGAGGATGTTTGTGATTGATTTTAACGATCTTATTGTCGATTTTAGGTATTGGTGTATTCGTCGTTGGATTTGCATCGAAATCAGCCAAGTGTGTAACGAGAAACCCAAAAGATAGCGGACGATGAAAGTAATGCACTGTCGACGCCACACGGCCTATGTCAAACTATGTGGTTGGCTGTGTGTGACATACGACCATGTGTTGGACCATGTGAGACACACAGTTTGAATTGAGCTATAAAGCACGAATTTTGACCATTTGTTAGCATGAAATTTGATATAAATACATATGTTTGAATTGATATAAGATAGGTAAAATATGTAATAAGTTTTGTATAATCCGAAAAGTGTTATATATGTTCTATAGATGTCATTAGAAACATGTACATCATAAACTTTCCTGATACCTGTTAGTACTACATTTGCATCTGGGATAGGATTTGTTATATGGAGGAAGTGTGAGTAGTTTAATAACTTGTCGTATTTGGTGGCACTGCCACATATAATTCTGTAAACAACGATAAATCGTCTAATAAACTAGCAGCTCAGCTACAATTATTCTAAGAAGTGTCATACCAGCATTATGTGGTGTGTAAGGTTGGATGGGTACATAGTACTCTATATGGTGCATTGGGATGGTCAGAGATGGCGTGTAGCAGATGGGGTTAGGATTATATATCTGTATTTGTTTTGTTCTAATAAACTCTATTTCTGATATTTGTTTATATATTTCTGATTGATATGTTACACACTGAGTTTCAAAAACTCACTTTCAAGTGACCTTCAGACTTAGGGTGGGTCAATGCGACGGAGCTCGGTTAAAACTTACTTAGTTAATTCTTTTACATATTTTGATTTTATGGTTTTGGATTTTTTTCGTCCTTCTCTAGAAATGTTTTAAACATTCTTATTGACAACATATGTTTTACCTGCAAGTGTCAAATTTTCAAACAACAAATCGTGTTTTCCCAAAATTTTATGTTCTAAAGAATTTCACTGCAAAGTTATATATTTTGGGAAGTATAATCTAACAACGTTGTCATTAAATCAATTAAGTAATATATGTTTTCTAATAAACCATATTTTTACGTAGCAAAGGCTAACAATGACTTTTCAAAACAGATGAACTCTAGTTTTTCAAATGATTTACTGTAACATCTTTGGACCTGGTCATAACGTCTAGGCTGGGTTTGGGGTGTTACAATTTATATACAAAAATTAGCAAAAATCAACAACTTAATAAATTATATGCACCAAATTATCAAATTTCAATAATTCAAATTCATGTAATTATCAATAATTGGATTAACTTTTCAATTTTCATGAATTATGAAGATTGAATTTTGATGACTTAAAATTAGATAAACTAACTTTTCAAGTCTTACAAAATAAATAGATGGAATTTAGAATTACACTTACGGTTGATAGTGATGATGACGATCAGGGCCCTATAGACTTAATATTTTCTTTCAATACTTGCTTTAATTGTTTCTCCAACTTAGGGTTTGAAAACTAAGTTTAAAAATTAAGTGTTTAATATTGTTGTAAATAAAATGCTTTTGATTAATAAAAAATATATTGTAAACACAAGGTTATAAAATAAAAATATGCATTTAGATGATATTCAATTTTGTTAGTATTATTATATATAGTATATAAATTTAAATTTAAATTATAATAAAAATATAAAAATTAATTCATTGAATTCATTATTAATATTTTGATATATGAAATATAAGATTTAAATAAATTTTAAGCAATTAATATAAATTATCGGTAAAATTTAATTTAAACATATAAACTATTTTTGATTTATTAAAATCACATATCAACATAACTATTAAAAATTCAAATATATAATGGTTTATATTTGAAATAAAATTTAAAAAGAGAATAATTGTATAATCAATATAAATATTATAAAAATACATTTGACGAACAATGAAGGTTAAAAATGTGATTTTGATTCAATTTTTTTAAAAATAATTAAAAAATTATAATTTCTGTGTTTGGGTTAAAAAAAATATTTTTTTAAAAACACTTTATGTTTAAAATATGTTTATTGTTGCTTATGGCTCCATTTTTATCATTACATGCGTGGTATTGTTTAGATTCATTTAGTTCTTTACCTTCTTCATTTGTCAATTCATTAGTTGGGTCAAAATATGGTTTTGATTAAAATGATAAAATTGAGGGAATAGAAATATTAAGATATTGGGTTCAAATCTAATCATACGCATATATTCCAACAAATGGTTGTAAGAAGTGGTAGTGGACTTCTTCCTAACCATTTGAACCAAGTTTTACTTTTGTCATCATGCATTAAGCTAAATCTTATCAACTTTAAATTTATTAGTTAATTTGAATACTATTAGTATTGGAAAGCATAATTTTAATAAAAAAAAAATCCAAGGTTTAGGAAAAAGAAATGAAAATTTGCATATATGATGATGAAGTTCCATCCTAATAAGGATTTATTATTTTTTAAAAGATGTAGGTGGACTATTGAAGTTAAATATTCATAATCAAGAAGTAAATTCATTAAAGCTAAAATTTAATATATATATATAGATTAATGTAAATAAATTGTAAAATAAAAACATTAATTTTAAAAAAGAAAATATAAGAAATTGAATTAAAAATGCTAATTGTTATACAAAATAATTCAATACATTTTTATATTGTTTAAAATTAATTATAAATCTTAAAAACAAATCTTATAAAATTATCTTCATTTGTAAAAATAAATATCTCTACCTTATATTAAAAAAAGTAAACATTTGAATCTTTTGAGTACACAGATTAAGGTCAGTTGAAAGAATCCTTTCTTGGTGTTGCTAACTTTGGCAAGGTTTTCGATCTTTTTTTTATGATTCCTAGTATTTATTATTGGAAAGCAATTTTAACCTATTTAAAAATAGCCCTGGTGTTTGTCATCATTGGTTGTAGTTTCTAGTTTGAAATGGTGTGTCCTTTAAAGATATTCCTCCATTTCATGTTCTCATTGAAGCAAAAGCTTTAGTACACTTTGGCTTCTTGTAGGTGAGAAAGAGCTAATCTTACAAGCATAACATGGGCTTAGACAACTATTTGAGCATTGATATTTCTACATATGATGATTGAGTTTCTTTTCTAGCAAGATGCAATTACTCTTCCACCAAAGGTCAGGTCCCTATTGCCTGTGATCACTTCTAACATGATCTTTCTGTACGTGTTGAGAAGTACTTGATTGTGATGCCTTAGCAATGATTAAAAGGTTGTTTTCTTTCACAGTTGAGGAGACTCACGTGTTTGTTTACTAAATGTTTTAGGGATAGAAGAGGTGTACTTAGTTGCTAGTGTTAAGGTCTTATATGCTATCAGTTGATTGATATGGAATATAATTTCATTGATATGTTCCTAAAAAGCCGAAAATGCATGTGTAAGACCTTATATGCTATTCTTGTTATCTATGGGACTAAGGTTTAAGAATTAGTGTATCCATTTCACAATTTAGTTGAGTTGAAATTTCTCAGCTCTAATTGATAAGGAAGTACCAAACTATACTATCCTTGCAAAATCACATATAGAGAAGAAATGCTTAGCATCTTTCTTTTCTTTACTACACATTAAACAATAATGATGGACATGTAAATTATGTTTCCTAAGAATATAATGAGTTTAAAAGAGAGCTTGATTTTGCAGATGACCTTTCATTTCAAATCACTAGTTGATAATACCTTTGTGCTAGGATGTTATAGGCTAGTTTTACAAAAAAAGATAACATTGGAGTCGCATTTAAAGACCAAGTTGTCCTCTTTTTTAAAGAATGAAAATATTCTACTTATAAAATCTTTGTAATCTTCTTGTCTTAGTGTTGTCCTCGACTTTTCACTTCTCCATGATTTAAGAACGTAGTTGATGAATTCCTTAATAAGATCATTGGTTTGTTACTACCTTTATTGACCTTGACAAGGTTTTGAATCAAGTTAGACAATTCGCTGTTAAGTTTACTCCAAGCCTATACATCTAACCCTAGTTTACAAACATCTTTGTCTTTCAGCATATCTTCCTACATCCATGAATATAGAGGCTTAGGAATAGTATCATCAATGCTGATACTTTTACAATACTTAGCCTTTAGAACCCGAGATAGAAGAGAAATAGGGGAACTCATTATTCTCTAAGCCTATTTTCTAAGTAAAGCTTTATTGAATATGTAACAGCCCGTTTCCAGTGATACTGGAAATATTGATTTCAAAACCTCGATTTTCGATGATCGAGTTAATAAATATTTGCAAGTCTATGATAGTATTATATTAAGTTCTGGTCTAGTAACTTTAGTGATTGAGTAGTAATTAAGGTATAAGGACTAAATAGTAAAAATAGTAAAACTTGATTATTATGGAATTTTAGTTAATAAAAGGTTTAATTAAGGTTTGTTAAGGGATTAAGCTGAAAATTAAGCAATTTTTATTATAGTTGGACGACTTGTGCTTACTTTTGTTATATATAACAATTTAATATCAAAATAATTAAAATAAAAGTTGAAACATGAAAGCATGATCTTTTTCCCTTTTTTACTTTCCACCATTGAAAATAAAAAACCAAAGCATTAGAAGTCATTTTTAAAGCTTCCAAGGTTCATTCAAGTGCATGTAAGTAAAATTCAAACATGTTTTTAATGATTTTTATGTTTTTGAGATCGTTTTAGCTTAATCTAGCTAACTTGGGTGCTATTTCATAAAACTGTTAAAGGTTTTAATAGTTATCATTAATGATTTATGAAAGTTCTTGATGTTTAATGGTAGATTTGTAAGCTTGGTTGTTAAATGGGGCTAATTTGTAAAGTGATTTTTATTAGTTTTGTGTTTAAGGGCTAAAATGAAAATATGTCAATTTTAGAAGAAAGTCCAATTTGATCTTCGCTCTTGTGGCTGAGAAACTAGTTTGGAAAGGGTGTGAGGCGTATTTGGCTTACGTCAATTTTTCGGTTTATAGGGACTCTTCTATCGGAGATATCAGAACTGTGAGGGATTTTCTGAATGTCTTCTCTGAGGAGTTATCGGGTTTGCCTCTAAACCGAGAAGTTGAGTTTAGTATCGAGTTTTTACCGGGTACAGCTTCGGTGTCCATCGTTCCCTACCGAATGGCACCGAAAGAGCTTACAGAGATTAAGGTTCAACTTCAAGAGCTTTTGGATCGTGGTTTTATCCGCCCTAGTGTGTCTCTATGGGGGGCACCGGTTCTGTTTGTGAAGAAAAAAGATGGCACCATGAGGATGTACATCGATTATCACTAGTTGAATAAATTGAATGTGAAGAATAAGTATCCACTTCTGAGGATCGACAATTTGTTTGATTAGTTTCGAGGGGCTTCAGTGTTTTCGAAGATTGATCTTTGTTCTGGGTATCATCAGTTGAGAGTTAAGGAGGTAGATGTTCATAAGATTGCATTTAAGACTCGTTATGGGCATTACGAGTTCCTAGTTATGCCTTTTGGTCAGACGAATGCTCTATTTGCATTTATGGAACTGATGAACTGATTCTTTCAGCCATATCTGGATTAGTTTTTTGTGGTCCTCATCGACGATATTCTGGTTTACTTTAAGACCGAGGATGAGAATGATGAGCATCTTAGAGTGGTGCTTCAGATTCTTCGTGAGAAACAACTCTATGCTAAGTTGAGCAAGTGTATGTTCTGATTACGTGAGGTGGCTTTTCTAGGGCACGTGATTTTTGCTGAGGGGATCTGAGTTGATCCTAGGAAGATTGTGACTGTACTTGATTAGAAACAGCCTAAGAACGTATCTGAGATCTACAGTTTTTTGGGTTTGGCGGGATATTATCGGTGATTTGTAGAGGGGTTTTCTCTGATTGTAGCTCATTTGACTAAGCTTTTGCGCAAGAGTGTTCCTTTTGTCTGGACTGATGCGCAACAATTAAGCTTTCAGAAGCTCAAGTCTGTTCTAGCTTTCAGAAGCTCAAGTCTGTTCTAACTCAGGCTCCTATTCTGATACAGCCAGAATTCAAGAAAGAGTTTGTGGTTTACAGTGATGCATCGCACGTTGGTTTGAGATGTGTACTGATGAAAGATGGTAAGGTTGTGGCTTATGCGTCCCGTCAGCTTAAGGCACATGAAGGGAATTATCCGACGAATGATCACGAGTTGGCTACGGTGGTTTTGCGTTAAAAATCTTGAGGCACTATCTGTATGGTGAGAGGTGTATTATGTACATTGATCACAAGAGCCTCAAGTATCTCTTTACCCAGAAGGAGTTGAATCTTAGGCAGCGTCGTTGGATTAAGCTGTTCAAATTATGACTGCACGATAGAGTATCATCCTAGTAAGGCCAATG
Source organism: Gossypium longicalyx (assembly GCA_025698465.1). Lineage (NCBI taxonomy): Eukaryota > Viridiplantae > Streptophyta > Magnoliopsida > Malvales > Malvaceae > Gossypium > Gossypium longicalyx. The sequence goes on along the minus strand of CM046999.1, from coordinate 5,636,713 downwards.
TGGTGGCCGATGCTCTTAGTCGTAGAGCAATGACTGACTTGAGGGTGATGTTCGCTCGCCTTAGTCTGTTTGATTATAGGAGTCTGTTAGTCAAGTTGCAAGTTAAGCCTACTTGGATTGATCAAATTCGAGATAAGCAGTTAGGGGATGAGTCTCCGGGTTTACGGTTTCGTCAGATTGAGAATGGTAATACTTCTGACTTTGGGTTGAATAACAGTGGAGTTTTATGTTTTCGAGGTCAGATCTATGTGCTGAATAATTCTGATTTGAGGCAGTCGATTCTGAGGGAGGCACATAGTAGCCCTTATGCTATGCATCCCAGTGGTAATAAAATGTATCGCGATCTATGTAAGTTGTACTGGTGGCCGGGTTTGAAACGTGAGGTTACGAATTTTGTTGCTTGTTGTCTAACGTGCGAACAAGTTAAGGCTAAGCACCAGTTGCCTTTAAGTTTACTCCAACCCGTTAAGACCCCCTTATAAAAATGGGAACGAGTGACGATAGACTTTGTTAATAGGTTGCCCTTAACACCTACTAAGAAGGATTCTGTTTGGTTCATTATGGATTGATTGACCAAGTCCGCTCATTTTGTTCCGGTTAGGACGGACTATTCTTTACAGAAGTTAGCGAAGTTCTATATCTCTGAGATTGTAAGACTGTATGGGGTTTCTATTTCAATCATTTTTTATAGAGATCCTAGCTTCATTTATCGGTTCTAGAAGAAATTGCACGAGGCTTTGGGTTCGAGATTCGACTTCAGTATTGCGTTCCATCCTCAGATCGATGGTCAATTTGATGGGTGATTCAGATACAGGAGAATATACTTCGAAATTGTGTTATTGATTTCTGAGGTAGTTGGGAGGATTATTTACCGCTAGCTGAGTTCGTTTACAATAACAGTTTCCAGACTAGCATTCAGGTGGCACCTTACGAGGCTCTGTATGGTCGTAAGTATTGTACTCCCCTGTTTTGGATTAAGTTGGGTAGGCGTCGGATTTTGAGTCCTTAGTTGGTTTCTAAGACTGAGGATAAGGTTAGACTGATTCGAGATCGTCTGAAGGCAGCTTCTAATTAATAAAAATCTTATGCAGATCTGAAGAGGTGAGATATTGAGTACTTTGTGGGGAATTTCATGTTTTTTAAGGTTTCTCCGTGGAAGAAAGTTCTGAGGTTTGGTCGTAAAGGCAAGTTGAGCCCTAGGTTTATTGGGCCATATCGGATTCTAAAGCGTGTGGGACTGGTCGCTTATCAGTTGGAGCTACCTCTAGAGTTAGACCGTATCCATGATGTGTTTTAAGTCTCGATGTTGAGGCGGTACTAGTCTGATCCATCTCACGTTGTCTCTGTTGAGGAGATTGAGATTAGATCGGATTTGACTTTTGAAGAGAAGCCGATTCAGATTCTGGATCAAGATGTTAAGGTTTTAAAGAGAAAGTCCATTCCGTTAGTGAAGGTTCTGTGGCAGAATCATAGCACTGAGGAAGCCACTTGGGAACCTGAGGACTCGATGTGTCAGCAATATCCTCATCTGATCTAATCAGGTAAATTTCGAGGTCGAAATTTCTTTTAGGGGTAGAGTTGTAATGCCCTGAATAATTTATTTCTACTTTTGTAAATATCTGACACAATTGTGTATCTATTTCAGTGGTTAAGTGTTCTAGGTGTGTGTTTGAGGTCTTAGGTTCAAGTCTCACATTTGCCAATTTTGTTATTTTTGGATCCAAGCCTTATCCTTGTTCAATAGGCTTATATTAAATTGTCTGTAAATTCATATTAGAATGAGCCTGCTGGTTCGAGTGGTAAGGGAGTTAGTGTGTTGGAGGTCTTGTGTTCGAATCCCTACGCGAGTATGGGTATTATTTTTACTCGATTTTATGATAGAATTTCAGTGGAATTAAAATTCTGAGGAAGTTGAGATTATATGGTTAGTGGGGAGTTGAGTGTTATCTGATTTATTAATTATTTTATTTTTTATTTTTGAATTTCTCCTTTCTATTTCTGACGTTTCCTCTTCCCCATCTCTCTTCTTCGTTTTTACTCCTTTGTTTGTTTATGCTTTTCCTCTGATCCCTATTGGATTCTTCTTGTTAAATCATGGCTTTTGTGCTCTTGGTTCTCTATTCGGTTGGTAAGTGAATTTTCAACCCTTTAACGTTTGGTTTGGGTTTAGCAATATTAATCTATAGTGGCTAAACGATGAATTCTATGATTAGGAGAAGGTTGTGAGGCAGGAAATCGCACTTCAACGGCTTGATTCGAGGTGGTGGTCATTTTTTGCATAATTGGTAAGTCGATTTTGCGTAATTGAGTAAATCGTGTTAGGCTCGTAATTGATTACTAAAAGGTGTTGGGCATTTTGTTTTAGGTACTTGTGGTCTCAGGAGTGATTTCACTACGAAAATGAACCAGGTGTGTACCCGAAACACAGAAAAATTAAATTTTAGCAAAAGCTGAAAACTAATTTGTCGACACCACACGGGCTTGTGGTCACCCGTGTAGTTGGTCGTGTGAGAGACACAACCGTGTGGTCGACGAAGGCATCGCCATGCGCAATACGCGACTATGTAGTGGCTGGAATGTGGCTGTGTGAGCCACACGGGCTAGGCCAAGTTAAGCGTGTGGGCCACATAGGTATGCCACACGGACGTGTGGGTTTTGGGTTAGGCCGTGTGGGCTACACGGGCATGCCACATGGACATGTGGGTTTTGGGCCAGGCTGTGTGGGCCACACAAGCAAGGCCAATCTGGGCATGTAGGCTACAGAGGCATGTGGGCCTATATTTCTGAAATTTTTCCTAGGGTCGCATGGGTTATTCTGATCGACTGTGGGCCTACCGTAGGGTCGGTAAAGGCTAACCAAACCCTAAAACTATAGATATGATAGTTTGATATTCTGTTCTAAGTATGATAATGCTATGCATGTCTGATTATTCCGTTATCTGTATATAAGCATGTTGAGCATGTTTAAACTTTTATTTCCGTATTTGTTTTGGGGTGGAATTTGTATATGTGGAGGAAGTGTTCGGTATGGCGATCACCGCCTATATTCTAGCAGCTTGGCTGTACATTATCTGATATGTGTCGTAATGGCACGATATGGTGTGTAGGGTTGGGTGGGTGTTTTAACCCCATATGATGTGATGGGATGGTCGGAGTTGGTGTGTAGAGGATGGGGGTAGGATTTTGATTATCTAATCTATATGTTTGACTCTGTTATCTATATCTGAAATGGGCATGAGCCCAAATCTGTATCTGATTGTATGTGAGTTTTCTGAATGTTCGCATGTCTAATTCTGTTGGGCACACACTGAGTTTACGAAAACTCACCTCTGTTTTTCTATTATATACAGGTAATCCACAGACTTAGACAGATCGGTGCGGTGGAGTCTTGCGGTGACCACTAGTTTACGAACTGAAATTAATTAAAAGTTTTATTTACTTAAAGGATATTTATGAGAGTTTGTATTAATTGGACTTTCCAGATTGTTGATTAAATTTTTGGAATTTGGATTTTTGTATTTAATATTTTGTTTGGACAACTCGCTAAAAACACGATTTGTTCTAAAATAAGGTTTTTTAAAATACGAACTGCCTTCTTGAAATACAACGGTTTTCGTAAGCTTCCGCTATAAAACACGTTTTAAGACAAATTAATTAATAGAATAAACGTTTCGACAATAGACACAAGCAAATAGGAGTTGAAAAACTGAAATGGTTTTATCGTATAAACTTTGTTATCAAAACCCATTCTTTGTGACCCTCCGGATTTGGCCGTAATGTCTAGGCCGAGTTTGGGGTGTTACACACAAGACAAGAAACAAAAAGAATTCCCACATTATAAACCCCAAGATTCAAACTCAAGAACCTTAAGTAAGCTAACACCTTACTACTAAACCAACAAACTAATTGTGTCATAATTTGTACAGAAATAAGATTTAAGTCAAAAGATTAAAAATAGGGATGGAACTAAAAATTAACAAAATTTCAAAAGGTAGAATTTGAATTTAGGACCTCTTACACACATGCAAAACACATAACTGAACTAAATTAAATCAATTGCTATAATTTAACTTTCTAAATTAAAGAAAATTCAGTGCGTTACAATTAGTAAAATCAAGAGTTGTCAAAACTGTATTTTTTACTAATGTTTCAATCCTTTCTTTAGAGACATGACGTAAATATTCTATGCCACAACATGTATGAAGCCTTATATTGATTAACACATTCGATGCAAATATTCACATTCACATGGATCGGAAAAATATCTAATTGAGGTTCACTATGTATAATCCATCAAATAAACAACTTAGACCAATCAAAATATTTTCTATAAGGTTACAAGATTGTTTTTAAAATAAAAATAATAGGACAAGGTGCAATTATATAAATCTATGGTCTAGCCTACATTAAAAAAAAAGTTTGTGGTTTCTATTTTTAACTTTTGAAAGGATTTTATTTCCCATAAAATGGTCTTTCTCTATCTACGAAAGCTAGATTGTAAGAAATTCGAAATGTGAATATCTTTACACCAATATCTAGCCACCATGTATTAGAAGAGTAACATACATAAAATTTATTGCATTTATGAAAGAAACTAGATTAAATTTGCTTCCAAAATATTCTTTTCTTTGTGGTCATTCCTTTTTTATTTATATGTCCATTCTTCTTATGAGGAACAACAATATATCACCTTTATCCCCGTTACTTGATGCGCTATTTTTTCTTTTATTTGGTGATTTTCTTGTATGCCTCTATGATATTAAGTGGATAATTTGCATTCATTTTTTCTTACTTTTGCACACATATATCTATTACTTCATTATGGTCCATTGAGCCTTTTATGTGTTGTAAGTTATCTTAGATGGACCAATCTAAAGAGTAAGAGAGATAAAAACAAATTGCACTAGAAATAATTTTGAAATAATCATATTCAAGGAGTTAAATTGTTCTGCCAAGTTATTCATTTCCATTATGTGCTCACGCAAACAATACTCACTGACTATAACGTATGCTTTAATAGTCAAATAGTTGGAAAGCTCCCGAATTTCATGTAGATTTTCTCTTATCATCTTTAGCGTTTTTAAGTTTATCCATCCTTAGGCACAATCCGAGTCTAAGCATTTCATCTAAGCATTTCATTGTAATGAGTCTTTGTTCATTCTAATAACATTAATTGGAACTAATCAAATTGAAATGTTAGACAAATAGCCTTATAAGAAGCTAGAGTAATAACTATAAATATACCACAGGACATAAAGCCATAATGTGACAATCAATGCCTTACAATGAGCAATCTAGTGCATCATCAAGACCAACCTTTGAGTTAACGCAATCACATGCGATTGATTCACTCTCAAGTAAGACGATTAGTATCTTTTAATGAGTAATCTATTTCATCATCATAACCAACCTTTAGGTTAAGGATATGACATGCTAGTGATTGACTCTCAAATGTGAGCATTAATATCTCATAACGAGCTATCTTGTAATCAGCATTAATATCTCATAATTTTGTGAATAATAAGTATAATAGTGTTCATAAAATAAAACTCATACAACATAATTTTATGAATCAAATAAGACATACTTTGAGGCATCTTAAGTCTTGGAACTTGACCACTATTGATTTTAGGTCTTGTAGAAATTCAATTGTCAACATATTAACACTTATGATGGAAACTTGATTTATGTCATGATGCACACTTTATCTTCTCTCTCCTAGCTCACTTTGATGTTTGAACTTAAGTTATAGGAAAACTCTTAAACTTGGTTAAGTGGAAAGGGACCGAGGGCCCTTTATATAGTAATTCCATAAGACATAACCCATCATAGTGTCAATGTCCATGCCCTATTCTTCCTCCTTTAGCACATGAATGTACAAGTGTCACAGGCTACGAATCAAAGCCCGTGATGAATCCACACAGAACATTCCATGGAGGTCAATTGATTAAATGGGGCCCATTTAACCCACTTGAATTGGCTCGATTTGTGGAACACATGGAGAAGTCCATCTACTTGAAGCCTTGGTGGACCAGTGGAACACTCCCGTAAAACTAGTGTTACCATGGTTAATTAATCCTAAGGGATAAGATTGTATAGAGTTTAAAACCCTTAGAACTCCTATATTGTAGATAGGATTTAATATTGACCATTGATGTAATTTAAATTGTATGGTTGGATTTGGGGGAGCTAAACTATAAATAGAGGCATTCCCCATCATTTGTAATCATCCCATTGTATCCTATTCAAAGTTATTAAATACACTTTGAGAGCATTTACTCAAACACTTGGTGTGTTTAGTTTTATTGTGGCCTTTCTATTCGATCCAGGTTCCTTTGTCTTTTCGAGTTTGCTTCCACTTTATTTCGGTGCCTTAGAGAATTTCCATGAGAATTCTCATCTTTCGAGAGTTTGACTGACTTAAGGACGTGTGATTTGTTAGACTTAAGTTCTAGCCTCGTAAAACAAGCACATGAATCATTTTAATGCGATACAATTAACCTTAGGAGATTAATCTTAATCATACATTGATCTAGGGACAATGCCATTTTTTTAGGGGGCGCAAAATTAAGCTATATATTTTAAAGAGAGTTAAATTGCAATTTCACAATTTTAATAGCTTATATCTTTATAACTTTTTAAAGGACTAAATTAAAATTTTATCATATTTTTGAAGGGGAGGTTAAGTGCAATATTACCATGTACTCATTTTTTCTAATTTTAAAGGGTCAAAAATTGAATTTCCTATTTTAAAGGATAGAGGCCCTTGCCAACCTCCTACCATTGCCCCCACATTGATCATTAAGGATACATAATTTGGTTAATTTACATACTAAATTTTAATGTATATACTTTAATTGTACTTTGAACATTAAAAATGCATTACTTTGATGAATGTAACTATTAATGTTTAATGTATATATATAGTACATAACTTTGGTTAACGTACTTAATAAATAAATTAATAAATAAATCTTTTGTGTTCATGAACACATTATTCTTAAGATTCTTCTTAGAAGAATGCTTGTCGTGACGCCAAAAAATTTGGTTGATATCACCTAATGCAATCCAAGAATTGTCATCTTTGTTAAGCAAGATTTATAAGTGTGTCTCAAACTCTTTGCCTTCCTCTAACTCTAGGGTTACCCTAAATGCATGTTAACCAAAGGGAACAATTAGCTATATATAACGATGCAAACAAAATAAAATTTGTGTTCACATATAATATTGAATCCAATGTTACTACTCCATAACAAAATAGTTCCCCCACTATTTCCAAAACATTTGAATTAAGTCAATACAAGAAAGAAGGCCATGAAACACAAGGGTTTTTACTATATGGTAATATATACAACTTACTTGAAACCCCAAATTTTATTTTTGGCTATTCAAGCTGACTACAATTAGAAATAATTAGTAATGGGATGAAAACAAATTACTCGTTTATTTGATGTCTATTTTTTATAGTTTTTCTTTTTCGAATAATCACATTATAAGTTCTGATCATATCTTCTCTTTTTGACACAATATCTAGAACTACCCATAGTCCCTCATCAACTCATAAATAGAAGAATAATGTACTTCAGCACACTTCAACTTACGTCATCCTACATCGACAATAATGTTCATACCAATCAAACTAAGACTTAATCACCTTTAATAATAAGTTATATATAAATATGTATAATTAGGTGAAAGAGATTTGTATTGCTTATAGGTTTTATTTTATTATATTTACTCCTATATATTGTATTACAAGTTTCTTCAAAGATTTGTTTAATTTTCCCCCGAGTCTCTCATTTTTATCATATTTAGTATTTGTTTATTTAACAAGTAAATATATAATATCGAGAAATGATTATAATTTATACGAAACAATTATGTCACATCAATATATATTTCCTTCATTTAAATTAGGTAATCATATTTTAAATGAAAAAAAAATCATACTATTATTAGATATCATCTAAATTGTTGATTTAAAAATTTGATTAGGTGACATTATTTAAATGAAAGCTATATAGATTGTTCATACAAACCTTTCTTCATATACTATCAATTAAAAATTATTTAATTGAATTAAAAATAATTGTTATAATAGTTTAATAGATCTTTTTTAGATAGCTTGGTATTAAATGTGAGCAAAATTCTATTTGATTCAAAAAAAAGTAAAAAAAAAAAAAGAATTTTGAGTTAACTGAATCGAATTATTTGAATTATTTGAGTCAACTCGAATAACTAGATTCGAGTTTCAAGTTCGAATCGAGTTAAATTTTACAATTAGAATAACTCTAATAATTCAAATAATTCGAATAACGTATTGGTGTAAATACTTTTTTTTATCCCTATCAACTTTGAAAATGAGCAAATTGCTCTCTCTCTCAACAAAAATTACAAAATAATTCAAAATATTTATAAAAATTTCAAAATTTATATTTTTTAAAAGATTATAAAAATTCTAAAATATATATAAAGAAAGTTACAATTTTTAAAAATTTCTAAAATAATAATTTTGGAAACTAAATAAGTTAACTAATGACTCAAGTTTATCATATTAAAGTATCTTTTTTTTTTTTTTTTTTTTTTTTTTGCTTTGAAAAAGTTTTCAAATATATATGGTTTCAAATTTATGTGGTCTAATGTAACACCCTAAACCCGGCCTAGAAGTTTAGACCGAATCCCGAATGTTATATTGATCATCGAAGTAATCGTAGGTAAATTTTCATAAAACAAGTTAACACGTCAAACCGAAACATTTAATCATTTAAAATTCATTCAGTAAAATTACAGGTAAGTTTATTTGATAACTGGAATTAAATGAACAAATAAAAATTTAAACGGAGCTTGTACCACAATTTTATAAAACCTTATAGTTCAAAAACTAAGTAACAGAGTAGAAACTGAAAATACAAACTTATACTATATTTTTCTCCAAGATTGTTCGAGTCCTCCGCATACTGAGTCCAGCGTCAAAATTTTGAAATGTACCTGAAAGGGAAACACTAAGAGAGGGTGAGCTACTCGAGCTCAGTGTGAGTCTGAATCAAGACTAAAAAAAATCACGGAGTTCAATTCAACATCGCATCAGATTTACAAATATACACTGAGTCAAAAAGAAACTTGGAACTCACGTCCCAACAGGACATAACACTCGAGCACACCAATTCACAACCAGATAGACAGAGTACAGTCAAATAATCTCGCACCCAGAACACACAAATAGATGCGTATGAAATACAGTTAGATAATAAAGCCCACCATCCAGCCAACACACCTCTTTGTCTCCTGATCACACATCAAAAAAGCCGTTTAAGCTCATCCAACCAAAACACACCACATAAAACCTCGAGGGCCCATCCAACCCTACATACCACATATGTGGACTAAGCCACTCAGATATCAATATGCAACAGAGCTAGTGTATGTGATGTTCAGTGCAATGCGGTAATTCGTTGTATAGACATGTTGCAGTTTTAACCGCTAGATCAGATAATAGTATGCAGCAAAGCTGACGCACATGCAGTACAGTGCGATAAATCTCTGTACGAGTAAATTGTAATAGAACTGTTAGATCAGATCAGAATCAGACTCCCTTCTCTTCACAATCCCACCCGAAAGTTAACTTTATGCAAGTGTATGTATGTATACATTATCACAGGAAACAATGAGCACATCCACATATAGTCAGACAGAAATAAATATGCACACACACCTAGCTAATCGGGTTCAGAGTAAGACATCTCACACAACAATTACAAATATCACCTAAGCCGCAGACCAAATCAAAGTCTTAGTTACCCTTTCTAAGGCTTAGCCTAGGGTTGAAACACACAGACATATTTTTAGATCGTAAACACACACAGAACCAAAATAAGTGCCTTAGAACCCCACGCCCGTCTGCTCTGGCAGTGTCGAAAAGCCTAGGCCATGTGGGAGGTCAAAATTATGTGTGAAGAAGGGCACACGACCGTGTGGCTGAGGCACACGCCCGTGTAAAGAGAGGCACACAGTTATGTGACTGAAGCATATGCCCATGTGGACCAAGGACATGGCCGTGGAAATAGGCCATGTAACTCTCTGTCCATTTGCACAAAAATAGAGTACAAGACTGACACGACCGTGTGACTGTCTCACACGCCTGTGTGCCCACCAAACACGACCTTGTGTCCAAAACACACCCCCGTGTGGGATCCCTAAATCCCCAAATTAGCCATACGGCTGTATGGCCAGGTCATGTTGGACCAAATCACTCAAACCCTAATCCCCAAACATACATGCCAGTGTGCCCGAGGGACAAGGCTATGTGAAAATCGACAAAATTCCCAAATCGGCCACATGGCCATGTTGCCAGGCCGTGTGGCACCAAATTTTGCCCGAAAACCCTAATTCCTAATTCCACATGGCCGTGTAAACAGGCACACGCCCGTGTAGCCACCTATGTAGTCACGAAACCACCCTAAAACAACTTGAAAAATGAGTTTTCTGGTCACTAAATCGACCCTTAACCAATGGAACTCAGAACCGCACTAACCAAAGCGCATTTCCATGCCATTCGACAGTACTATCGTACTGTAACAACAAATTGCCAAAAGCCACCAAGATTGCCACATTCTATCAAAATCAATTTTACCATTCACAAATAAAATAGAAAAGTTTCGAAACCCACACCTGTTTCATGATCGAGAACGTTCTGACACTGACTTGACAACGAGGAAGCGACTCTCTGAGATCCCTAAAAAAAAAGTTCAAAAGAAAAATAAAGAAGAACCAAAAAGAAAAGAAACAAAGAGAAAAAGATGAGGAGAACGTTCAGGAGAAAGAAAAGAAAAGAAAAGAAAAGAACCCAAAGACTTGAACCCAAAACCTTAAGATACACCAACACACAATCTACCACCAGACCAGCAAGCCCATTCTAACACTTAAACACGCGATAAACACAATAGCACGCCCCTCTCCATGACCCTAACCACAAAACCCCAATACTTTTAACCCCCAAAATTCGAGGTGTTACATCTAACATGGAATTAGTTATACTGTAACAATATTTTAATTTGGCATGTTAAGTTTTTTTTAATTTAACTCGAACAATTTCACTCGATTCCACTTGAATTTCATTTCATTCGACTTGATTCGAAAAATTTCAAATCAAGTTGAGATGATAAAATAGGACTCATGAACTCGATTAACTTAAAAAAATTTCACTCGATTCGATTGAACACTAACCCTTACTTGATATGATAGACTCCACCTTTATTATTTATTAAATATTTTATTTAAATTTAATTATAAATATAAATATATATATATATATATATATAAATATTAATATAAAAAAGTTAGCAATGAAATAAACTTTTGATTAACTTGTACTTAATAAAAAATTAAAAAAATAATATCATAATCCAACATATTTAATGTTTATCATCAACATCATGAGTTGATTACATAATGGCATCCTAATGCTTAGATATTACAACACATTTTCAAAGAGTGTTCCATTCATACCTCCTTTCAATACTACAAAAGGACAATTCAATATTATCACTATACCTTTTCTTTGCATTTTAAATGTTTAGCCAATGAAGTCATTTGTTTTTGCAACAATATCCAATAAGTGGCCACATCCAACCATATTGTTGAGTTATATTCCCTTTCAACATTGGGTGAAGAACTTAAGAAGAAATAAAAAAACATATGGCCTTTTGAAGAAAAGGAACATTTCATACATTACAATAATTCAAAAGTTTATATATATATATATATATATATATGTTGTTGAGATGATTATTCAGGACCCTACTTGCTTTAATTTAATCCCTAATTGCGCCATTAAAAATGTTGAATAAATAATGTTCATATAATTATTTAAGGTGTGTTTTTTTTACTGTGGCCATCATTTTGTTTTTGCTTTAACTTAATCCCTATTTGGTAATGTTTTTTTTTTTTACAAGTAAAGTTATAGATTTATTATGGGTTTTATTTTTATATTTTTTTTACTAAATCTTATATAAAATTTTCATTAATTCAATCTCACTTGTGGATTTTTTTTTAGTATTTGAAGTTTATAAAATTAAATATCTCTAATTAAAATAAAAAGTTTAATATTTATTGATTAAAAAAGATATTTATGAGTCGGTTTAGATCGGGTTTGGTTTGAGTTTAAATTGAGTCCATGTTTGATATTAATATCATACATGGTAGTCTAAACCCAACTCGACTCAAAATATGACTCTCGAAAACCCGTTCATATTTGTAAATGATCAACTCAAGTTCATTTAGGTCCACCTAAGTTATTCTTTATTTTTTTTATAAAAAAAACTTTTATTTAATATTTACTAATTTTATATTTTTTTTTGTTTTAGTTAAATTTTTTTATACAAAGTTTAAAATTACTCATAGCCTCTCTCCAATGCTTAAATATAGGAGGATGATGCACTTCAGTGCACTAACAACAATGTTGATGCCAATCAAACTAAAACTCTATCAGTTGTTTTAGTTAAATTTTAAACACGAACAACATAAATATTTTTTAAGATTGAAAAACAAATCAAGCCATTAAAACCCAAATCTACCCATATTTTAAATAAGTTTAATTTTTTACCTAAAGTTATTGTTAGTGCCTAATACTTTTACTCAAATCCTCTCAAATTTTATACCAACCTTTAAGGCTAACGAATAACTCGACTCTTGAACAAATCACTCTTACATTTTTCGTTAATTTTTTTTCTTTCTAATATTCTTGAAATCATTTTAATAACAACAATGAAATTTATTTTACATTTGCCTTTTTCACGAAATTATTGATACATGAATCACTTCCAAAGTTCCAATAAACTCATATCATTATATTTTGAGAAATAGTTTTTTTATCTTAACAACATAGGAAGAAATGCAAAAAATAGTGACTTAATCGACACATTAACTACCATTAAAGATATGCTTCAGTAAAGCTGAATAATTAGTATACGTTAAACTCTTCACACACACACACATATATGTATAATATAATATAGTTCACGCATGTGATGAATCTTATTTCAAATATTTGCCCAATTAAGTAAGAATTCACAGCTTCTTTAATCAACAACTTGTTTGTTCATTATTTTCATCATCATTTCTGATCATCCTTTCAAAATTTGGAAAAAAAAATGCAAAGCTATTCCCTTTGCTTCCTTTTAATATATTAAGAAAGGGGAAGCTGAATTTGACACCTAATTATTTGTAATGAAGAGGGTGTGACCATTTAATTAAGAGATGTTTGGCCATTAGCCTCTTTTTTTTTTTTCGTTTATCAAATATGCTTTTTTTGTTGTTGTTGATTTTGATGAATTTCTCATTTACAAAGGTAAAGAAATTATCTTGAATTTTTAAAAATTAAATTAATATTTATAAACAATTATTATATTTTATCATATTATTGAATATAGGTGAAGTGATAATGAATACGTGTTTGATCATTCGATTTGTTTTTTTTATAAAAAATTTTATTTAAAGATAATATAAAAGTAAAGATAAAACTGTCATTACAATAATATAATTATAATTTTTTTAAAAATATTTTATAATTTCATGATTGAATTAGTAAAAAGATGATATAAAAATATGAAAACATAAAAGTACTATCATAATAATATAAATTATAATTTTAAAAAATATTTTTATAATTTATAATTAAATTGATAATTCAATTAAAAATAACATAAATTTAATAAAATACTTAAATATAATATAGATAGATAATTAAATTTAAATATAGTGTAAATAATAAATTCAACCGAGGCGACCGGAATCCTAATCAGGGCAGATAACCCACTTTTGCACGTGCCTTGGTCATCATAAATTGCAACCAAAACCATTAGCAAAGCTAGAAAATTGGTTAAAATATCAATGCTTAGAAATCATTTGATCAAATTAATAATTTTTTTATAATCTAAAATCGATTTTTTTTGGTGAATTACAAACAGCGGTTAACGTAACTTAAACCCAAGTTACAACTAAGGTAATGAACACTCTTAATCATTAAACCAATTTACTTTGTTAACATACTTTTTTTTTTCTCTACTTAGATTTTTAAAAAAGTTATTTATCAGAATATGATTTTTTAATTACCTTGACATTTATGGGATAAAGGAAAAAGAATATTCACTCAATTTATACTAAATTCGACACTCGTGGGTGTTGAGATACTCCTAAAATAAATATTTTGTAAAATAACTTTTTCATATACTTATAATAAATAATATGGTAAACTGTAAAACTAATCACTCAACTTTGGTTAAAATTTGTTTTCATTGAACTATGAAGAGTTACATTTTGATCATTCGATATTTTTAGAAATTTTTTTTAGAATTATTGTTAAAAAATATAAAATATCAAATTAAATATTTTAGTTATAGCTCAAGGGTCAAATCAGATATTAACCCTTAAGTTAACATGCTACATCAATTCTCCATTAAAGTTGTAATAAATTTTAACGAATGTGTAACTAAAACATTTTAAGTCGATATTGTTAATGACTAAAATGTAATATTTCATAACTTTATAAAAAATAATTTAAACTAAATTAAAGTTACTATTTTTTTATAATTTGTTCTAAATAATATTAAATTTTATTATATCAAAGTCAAAACACCACCAAAACCAAATTCATTTATTTTCTTAATAATTAATGACAACAAACTGAAGAAATCAACTTCAAATGCATGTGTGAACTGTTCAATTACTTCAATGCTTAGCCCATGTAGGACTTTTAACCAATTGGTGGGGACCCAAGATACTATGGTATCAATGTTGTAGGAAAAGAATCCATAGATCATAAAGTAATTTCTTCTCTCCTCTTTCTTCATTAATTAAAATTGATGTTTACATCTCAACCATCTCTTTTATGCTTTGAGCCATTCGTAAAGGTTCATGGTAGCCTGGCATTGGCAGCAAAGTTACTGAATTACAATTAAATGATTTCAAGAAAGTTAAATTCTGCATTTAATCTTTGTTGAGTTAGTTTTTATATTTTAATTTAATTAATTTTAATTATTGTAGTCTTTTAATTTTAAAATTTCAGTTCTGATTCATAGTAATTAAATCTATTTGGTTAAATTCAATTATTAGTTATTTATTATGCATATAATTGTAGATTTAGTCTATATTCTTCAATTGAACTTCATTCATTAACTGGATTTTCAGTTAGTAATATGTGAAAATAATAAGTTAACATAGATATAATTAAAAAAAATTAACTTAATCAATTTAATAATTATCGTTTAGTTAGGACTGAAATTTTAAATTTTAAAAATTACAAGGACTAAGAATAACCAAATTAAATGATAAATATTAATGTCAACAATTTACTAATGCTTCTTAAAATTAGAATGACTTTTTTCTTTTAGGAGTCTTTTTATTAAAAAATTACTTAGACATTATTTTTATTTGAATGAAATTTGTAGTATTGTGAAGAATCTATTTCGCATCATCTTCTTTGATTCTCATGATGAATGTAATGATTTAAGATTTAATTTTTGAAAAAGAAAAGAAAAGAAAAAATAAATATTTCAATATAACTACTTTGCAATTAAGTTTTTTTAATAAATATATAAAAAATTATTATTTTATTAAATGTAATGGTTTTAATATTTTTTACAAAATTAAATCAAATAAGTAAAATTAAAACAATTGTGTTAAGTGGCGGGTTCAACCTAACTCGCAATGTGTCACAAGAATGCTAAAACCAACACCTAATGTGGTGATTTCACTTGTCTGACATGTCTACTATCATGACAATTTTCTACCACATCTTGTTTGTCAAAGCCATGCTGAAATCGCCACTAATATGGTGATTTCACTTTTTTTACATGTCTATTGCAGTGATAATTTTCTGCCCATGTGTTAGGTTCAAGTTGAAACCACCATTTAAAGTATTGATTTCATGTTTACTTTTTGAAAGTTTGATATAATTTTGTAAAATTAATGCCAAATGTAAGTGTTGAAGTTATTGAGTATGTTGCTATGTTGCGTTGCGATTTTGGAACTTTCATGTATGTTATGTATATATTTAGATATTTGTTTTGTAGCAGAATTAGTGAATTGCTATCAAGCGAATCTCGGCTTATGACATTGACAAGCAATAAAGTATATACTCAAGTATTTACAGAGAACAAGGGATTATATGCTTGTGTAGTCTGAAAGAAATCTTCGTAAAGTATATACTCAAGTATTTACAGAGAATGAGGGATTATATGCTTGTGTAGTCTGAAAGAAATCTTACTCCTATTGGATATATTGCTTCTAACTTCCAAACATATCGAGATTTGAGGAAATCAAAATCAAGCTATCTTTTTTCCCAGGCAACGGGTCTAAAGTGTAGAAAAGTGTCAAGTAGAGTTGTATTGCTAACTCCACTATAGAGTCCGAATATATGGTTACTTTTGAGGCGACAAAAAAAGTAATATGACTTCAAAATTTCCATACAAATCTTGAAGATGTTCCTAGTATGTAAAAGCTATCACATTGTATTATGATAACAATGTGGCAATAGCTAATACAAAGGAAACCAGAAACCACATGAGAACAAAAACACATTGATAGAAAGTATCAAAAGGGAGACAGTATTGATTGACAAAATAATTGATACAATCAAATAACACTTTTGAGGACAAACCCTGCAGATTTGTTTACCAAGACTCTACTAGATAGAGAGTTTTGAAAAAAAAAACACATATAGAGGGCATAGAAGTGTGAAACATGACTCATTTATTTCACCATGGCAAGTGGGAGAGTGTTGGATCTGGTGCTCTAAGCATAGTATTTTTATTTATGTACACTTGTATTTTTTTGAACAAATTGTTTAATAAAATTATTCATAAATTACATTAATACCCTTTGTGTATTGTCCTTAATGGTTTTTTCATGCAAAGCAAAATGGAAGCAAATATTAGTTCACTAGATTTCTATTAGTTAACTAATACTAAGCGGTATTACGTGGTCGGATCATAGTACGGAAATACAAATTGTATTAATAGATGAGCCTAAACATGTCATTAGTTTAATAAAAAATAAGCAAACCAATTGAAAGACTAGTACGTCATCTATCAAGACCAATTGAGAAGATGTTTTTTCTTGACCATCGAAGCAGATAACTCTTAGAAGATAGAGACATAGATGTGACTGGCTGGATTGATAGTACATCGAACCCGACCAATGTCACATCACAAAAATCGGGTTAGTAGAATCTAGTTTTTAAACTGAAGGTCTGTGTCAGATATCGTAAATGAGTAATTAAAGTATTAAAGTAACATAATCGGGTTTTTATTTTATTAACTAGCTTAGAACGGAATTTAATTTTGAGGTCTAATTTTAAAAAAAAAATTAATTGAATTAGGACCTAATTGGGATAGGGAATAAATTGTAATACCCCAAACCCGGCCTAGACGTTATGGCCAGACCGGAAGAAGTTACTACAATTCATTTGAAAACCTAGAAACTGTTTGAGAGCTGTAAATATGATGCTAACTTTTGCTAAGTAAAAGTCCAATTGTTAAGGTAATACCTTTCTTTACAAATTGTTGATTATCTATACTTTTTTTTTTTAAAAAAAACCTTTAAGTTTGTAGCGGAATCCTTAATCAAGTTTAATTTTGGAAAATGCGGTTTGTTGTTGAAAATCCAACGTTTTGCACATAAATACATATCATCAGGAAATCATTTAAACAATTAAAAACAAAAAATAAAATTCAAACTTTAAAAACAATCCAAAAATAGTCCATGAGCAACTAGATTAAATATGAATAAATCAAAGATTCTCAATAGTAATAAATAATCGAGCTCCTGTTTCATTGACTCGCCTAAGTATGAGGATTACTTGAGAATCAAACAAACAAGGAATGAGCTTACAAGCTTAGAGTGTAACTTATAATAAAATCAACAAATACGATTTCAGGCATGCTTTCAGATTTCAACCAGACATATTTCATAAACAGAACAAAACCAGAACATATTAGATGCAGATTAACAATCCTACCCCCATTTGCTACTATACACCATCTCCGAGCATCCATACACACCATATAAGGTATTAAATACCCATCCAACCCTACACAACGCTAAGTGATTGTATGTCACTTTTCAGAATATTTGCAATCTAGCTGCCAAATCATTAGGTAGTAATTCGCTAGAAACAAATATATATATATATATATATATATATGTGGCTGAGCCACCAAATACGATAAATAGATTAACTGCCCACACTTCTTCTATAAACATATTTCTCACCCCAATGCACATGAAAAACTAACATATATTAGAAATGTATATGGCATACATGCTTTTTATAGAAGAATCAGATCATGCTTAGGAAATAATAGATCACACTTAACATAATACAGATCATACTTAGCATATAACTTATTAATCATGCATACATAAATTGTATTTAACGCTAACAGAACATAGAAATCATGATTTGTAGCCTAATTTGTATCATACGGACCCTACAGAAGGCCTACATTCGACTCGTACCTCGAATAGGCCCTTGAGAAAAATTTTAAAATTTGGGTCCACATGCCAATGTGGCCCACACGGCCTACTTAGCTAGCCTATGTGGCTTGCACAACTTGGCACACAATCTCACACATGCTCGTGTGGCCCAAATGGCCTAATTGATCCAAATAGTGTTTAATATATAGAGAGTAATAGATTTTTGTAATAAAATAAAAAATTTGATATATTTATTAATAAAAAAAACCTTGCAATCATGTAATGGATTATAAAGGAACTTGGTTGCGAGATGCTTTTTTGATATATTATAATAGGTCCTTTTTTGCCTTGCCATTTAGTTGAAAGTATCATGTTGCCAAATTTTCAGTGCCTAGATTGTCCTTTCAAGGCTAGGCATTGCAAGAGAAACTGTATTGCTTTGCCTTCTTTATGCATGCAATTCGCATTGTAAAACACATGATTCAATTGCGCATAGGTCCAAAAGAAATAAATGATTCGATTGCGCCTTTTGATGATTAAATCAAAATAAAATAAATGACATTAAAATCTCCTTTTCATACTTGAAAATTAATCAAATATATTAAAATTATGAATAGTAATACTTGTAATTAATGCTTTGTTGAAGAATTAAAAGTTAACTAATGTGATGATTGAATTTTAGTTTAATTGACATTAATATTATTATTGGTACAGGAGGAAGTGAGTTTGAATACGTTGAAATATATTACCCTCCTATTTAAGGGTTGAGAGTAACTATTAATAGTTTTAAATATTATATTAAAAATAGTTAATATAATAAAAAATTATAATAAAATTATTATTAATTTTTTTAAAAAAATTATTATATTTTTCTATTTTAAAGAGACCAGCCCTACCGACTTCCTTAACTCCGACCTTGCATTAAAATAAACTTATATTTCAATCAATTAAAAATTTCATTTAAAACAAATTGAGGGCCAACTCTTGATGATCATGGTTGGTTTCCTTGTACGAAAATGAGGAAAAAGCTGTTTATCAGAACATGGAAAACAGGAAAAGCTTAAATTTCACTTTCAAACATTAACATGTTAGAAGACAGATTTTTGGTGTAACGTGCTTGATTTTGTGTTGGAAATAATGGGTTTTGATTTATTGTCTTAAAAGATTCCATACTATTATCCACTGTATAAATATGATAAATAGATTAAACCACGAAAATAAACAAAGACAATGTGTGAAGGAAGCCATAAAATTCGATCTCAATCCCATTTTTTTCCTATCTCAAACCATTTTCATAATTAATTTGTTACCAACCCTATTTTTATAATTAATTAATTTTTAATATTATTTTTATAAAAAACCTTAAAATCGAAATGAAAATCTACTCCTATCTCTAGCCATGATTATCCCATCGATGGAGGCGAATTCAAATTTTTTTAAGAAAAACCGAAATTAAATTATAATTTTTACGATAGTAAAATTATAATTTTATTGTTTTAATAATCTAAATCTTTATAATTTTTAAAAGATTAAATTAAATTTTTATGTGCTAAACTATTAGCAAAGATAAAAATTGCGGCGGTTAATAAATTACAACCTTTCAAATAGGAGCTGACCCATCCATGAGTATACCACGAAATTACAAAGGTTGTACCTATAAACCAACCCCTAAAGCGAAATAGGCACAAGGAAAGAGCAATAGGCCGGACCAACCTACAAAAATGAAATGGTCCATCTATAATATCAAATAAATCATTTTCATCTTAGGTAAATTTATCAAGGGCTATAGTCATAGCAATTCTCCTATTCAACTACTTCAACCATTTACGAACACCTTATATTATGGGAGTGTTGGGGGATTCGATTTTTTATGTATGATTTGATTTCTTGTGCACAGACCCTTATAATTAATTGGTTTCAAATATAAAAAAATATTTTCTTTTATCGGTCCATAACTTGACTTAGGTAAATCTATGAACTCAATTTGTTTATTCTTTTGTATTTTTACTAGTTGTCTGAATCATGAATTGTCTTTTGGCTCATCAATCAGATAGATGAATTTTTTGAATGTACTATTTAATTCAAGGAAGAAGCGATCCCTTCTCTCGCTACTAGTTGATCTTTTAAGATGGCCAAAATACAATTTTACTTTTACTAATATAAAATTTTAAAAATTTTAAAGATACCTAAATAATTTTTTTTTTCATTTAGGGGGGCAAGGCTTCCGCCAGCCCCCTAGTTACACGCCTGCCAATTGAGCTAATTTTCCGTCAACGGCCTCTCCTCATCGTGGCCTCCCTTTTCTTCATTGAGATTTGTCGATCTGTGAACCAAAGCCCTTTCCTCCTTTTGACAGAATATTTCTCTTTTTTTTTTTTTTTTGGATGTTTGTTGGAACCCAAACTTGGAATATTCCTTGGAATTAATGTGCTAAGTTGTTTATTGTTGTCAAGTTCAGTACTACAATATATATTATATTTTTATTTTTAACTTTCATATTCGTTTTATGATTCATATTTAGAGTTCATAATGATCTCTCTTAATAATGTCATCTTCAAGATTTGAATATGTGTTCTCTATTGAGAGTACAATGTATCTTATCACTGTACTCAAACTTTAAAATCGATTTATTTTCTTAAAAAATTAACATAAAATCCTAATTTTAAAAAAAAAAACCTAACATATATCTAAAATTTACTCAGCAAACCCATTTCAGTTTGGTCTTCAATTTAATTTGCTTTTTCGTTGTTTTTTTAATGTATATATATATATATATATATATATATAGAAAATGAGAAGTCCTTTATTTGTGATCTCATCCAATAGATTGTAATTTACTAATTTTAGCAATTCCATCTTTTTCAATCAAGTGGGAACATGATTTCAAGACATTTTAATAATATATTTTTTTCACGTGATTTCTTTTTGAAAATTTGTTTCTAGGGATTTATTTTTAATAAATTTAACAAAAAAGCTGTGCAGCTTAACATAATATTAATTCATGGTTTCAGTTAATGTTGATTGATTGATTTATTTGTTGCTTAATTAAAAAAAACAACAATTGCCCAGACATTCTCTCTGGAATTACCATTACTAATCAGTTGTTCTATAAAATAATAAACAGGAGAAAGAAGAGACCAAGAATTCTGTATTTAAATCCAAATTTTTAAATAAAAATGCTTTTAAATATTTTAAATAATGTGATATAATGGTATATAAAATATAAAATTTAAACATCTTTTAGGTAATTAATATAAATTATTTGTAAAATTTATGATACATAATAGTAATAGATTATATTTAAAGAATTTAATAAAATGATATAAATTAATCTATTTTTTATATATCTTTTAAATCATTAATATAAATAAAAATATTTTGATAGCTTTCACTCGTAAATGTAAAAACAAGAGCGATGTTGGAAGGATTATTCTTAACTTGAAATAAAGGGTTTTGGAAAGTTGAAGTTGAGTGTGATGATGCTCTGTTGGTTGAATTATTTTTGTCTGGTGGAGGAGCTAGTAGTAGTTTAGTGGAACTGCGGCTGTTACATCAAGTTTTGCTTCGGAATTGGGAGATTCATATCCAACATATCCCGAGAACTCTTAACGGTATTGCTAATCACATGACTAAATGTGCTGATACAAGTAGTTCTTTGATACGTTTATTTAAATCTTTATCGGTTTCGGTCATGAACTTGTTGGAAAAAATCGTAACATGTTTATTTATTTTTATTATGATTTTCTAAAAAAAACTTAAATTTTAATTTTTACATTTTTTACTACAAAAATCAAGTATTTTTCATTATTTTTATGATGAAAAAACACTTGAAATTCCAAAACTAATGAAGAAGAGGCCTTAATTTGACTCGCTTGTTTTTTGTTATTGAAATTAATTTATTAAAATTTCAAATAAAATTTAATTAATAACATAAGATTCTCAGTTTTACCCAATAATATTTTCACAAAATTCTAATATCTGACGTTGGATAATTGGGTTGAAGCATAAAAGTAAAGAAGAGAAACGACAAATACCAACCGACAAGCGCACATGAAAATCCAGAGATTAATGAACTGTCAAGATCCGTACGTTTCACATGTGAAGAAGATAAGTACACAAAAACAGTGTAATTACCTTACAACAATATTTATTTATTTATTAAATTCTGAAAGTAAATCAAAGAAAATATAGAAAAGAAAATAGGGGAGATTTAGTGAGAGGAGAGGTAGCTTATCGGCCATATTTGTCAGTAAAACATCAACAACAAAACATGGAATTTAAGATTTTATAAACATCTGTTGCGAATCTTTGTTTGGATTATTACAACATCTTTTTTTGTTTTGTTGTTTGTTTTTTTTTTTTTTTTTTTTTTGGTTGACAAATATTCCACATTATCTGTTGGGAATTTCAAACCATTCATTTCGAGTGAAGATTGTCATGCTGGTTTTATTGTATATATTTTAAGTTTGTAATTATTTTTTTATTTTATTTTTAAAAATATAATATATCTTTATCACTACATCTACTATTCGTTGATGACTTTAATTAAATGTAAGGCTAAAATTTAAAGTTATTTATAAATTATGTTAAGTTAAAAGGTAAATAATACATATAGTTATTCAACTATAAATAAATAAAAAATTTATAATTTAAATACAAACTTTATATAGTTCGTTTATTTTGATCACTTCCGTTAAAATCATAAATGATAAGTTGACAATTAACCTTTTGAATATTAGAGTTTGGAGTCGTACGTATATCCCAAAATAACCATGATTAAAGGAAAACAAAAAACAATTATTAGGAAACAAAGGGAATTTCTAATTGATATTGTTGTTGAAATTTTCATCCCTACCTCGTACCAAGATGATCATATTTGAAAAGAAATAAAGAAGCAAAAAACATAGTGTCCACGTTGAGCCCACCACATGAAATGGTGAATGGGCGGGCCATTTAAGTTGCTTCAGTTGAACTCTTATTTGTTTTTTACAAATGGTGGGGGTGAATTATCGCAGCCGAGGATGGTTCAGTGGTCATACGTTACGATTTTGTACTATATGATGCCCCAACCCATCAATCATAAACTGCTCAATCTATACGTTGTATTACTAAATTTTCGTCAAACAACTTCTAACAAGTTATACAATATTACTTTATTATTTAAAAAAATTATTTTAATTATTAAGTTGTTAAAATAGTTGTTGTATATTTTTCTTTATTCTCAACTCTTGCACTAATCCAACGCTCTTATTCTCATTTTCTACAATTTAATATTTATTCATGAAATAACTTTGGACATCACCAATTTGTGAATCATAATCTAAACAACTTTTTCATCTGATCTCCAACATTGACTGTCAGTTCGACTTGGATCTAAGATATGTTCTTCAACTCGTCAATAGGTATCAATCTACCATATCGATTATCAAATGGTTGCTTAATGTACTTTAGAACTCTAATAGTCATTACAAATAGAGATTTATTTATACTTCCTATGTCTATAAATATAAACTTTGGAGAAACATTGTAAACATCCCTATTGATGAATAAAAATACATTCTCTTTTACTCTCCCATTTTACTTGTTCTTTTGCTTTCTTTATTATTTATTTCATAACAACACAATACTTCCAAAATTTTCTAACCTTCTTCTTCTTAAACAAGAATTCTGAAAAAAATAAAATTTCCTAAAGCCCAACCAAGACCAAACACATGCCTATTGGATTCTTCTTTCTTAATCATCCGACTATGCAGTTATCATTGTTATTTTATGTCAAGTTTTTTATAAAACTAAAACATCGAAATATTCATAATTTTTATAAACATCAACATCACGATAGTTGTTGTGATTGTAGAAAACAAGTTGTAAAGAGTAATGGGATCCAAAAAAGAAGTCCTCAAATGAAACTTTAGATCTTTTATGTATAGCCTTCCCAAAATATATGCAAAGAATGGTTATACAATAAGTTCCATATTTTGTAGGATATGGGAGAAATGTAAGTTAATTTACAAGAACTTGTTATAAATTATGGGTAATGAACGTGAATGAAATAACATTCATGTTATTTGTAGTGAGTAAATGGGAGAAAAATTATGAAGATAGTGGATATAATAGTAGCTTTATGGAAGTTACACTTATGTAATTCATTTTGGCAATGAGAGTGTACTTGCAAATTTAAGTGTAAATATACAATTTGATCAACTAAGAGAGGGAGGGGAAAACACTTGTACTCCATATAAAGGTTAAGAACTAGCAGTCTTCTAAGCCTCCAAGCTATGCTCTCCAAGACATCACAGTAATGAAGCAAACTTCAGAATCCCGCCAACCTTCTTAAGCTTAGCTCTACAACATTTTTTTAATATGGAGTGATTCTGCAATGGATGATATTTCTTGACACTATTATTGATAAAAGTGTTAATAACAAAAAAACGAGTATCTACAATTTCAGAATGTTGACAATATTGAAAATGTAAAATTAGCACATCAAGATAATATTTGCAAACCAAACGTGATACTATTATGTAAGAATCTCACATTACCCTTGAAATCTAACACAGACCTAACCAAATGCCCCTTGATTATATTTGGATCATGTTCAAATTGATAACAATTTTAAAAAAAAATATCGCAATTATTAAAATTGAATTAAATTTTTTTAATTTATAATTTATTTATAAATTTTCTAATATAAGAATAAATGTTTTACATCTAAAGTAGTAAAAATCAAAATACACACATCAACCACAATTTATTTTTTAAAACTAATCCAAACCAACATGTTATTATCATTTTTGAAGTTGCAAATATCTTATATTTTTTATAAAAGTACCATAGAAGTCCTTATACTAAGAGTCAGATTGTATTTTATCTCCTCTATTAAAAAAAAGACAAAATGTTAGATTAAAGAGTAAATTGATCATTCATTAAAAATTATATCTATTTCTAATATTAAGTGATAATGTAGCTAATGGAGCAAGTAGACAACGACGTACGTCGTGCCATGTGTATCTCATCAAATATTAAAAAGTTCTTACAAATAAATATTTTTTAATAATTATTTAAAAATCTATGTTCAGGATAAATGGAAACAATTGTCTATCATACTAGACAAACAATTGTGCAAATACATATTAGACGTGATTTTTCAAATAATTATTCAATTTGTTTGGATTCCTTTTGTAGTGATTTTCAAAAACAAAAGTTTATTTAATTTAATTTTTAAATATTTACTTACATGACAATTAACATGAGATACATGCAGTACATCATACCGTTGCTTACATACTCCGTCAACCATGTTATCATTTTATAATTGAAATAGGAATTTATTTGCTCTTTGATCTAATATATTAAGACTAATTTATAAGACCTACATACAACTTTTACCTATCATTTTCATATTAATGATATTGAAATAAATCCATGTTAAGTTCCACAATAAGTCAATAATCATGGTCAACATTTCTGGATTACAAATACCTCAATATCAATAACTTTCTATAACACATCCATTAATGGAATCAAAACCTCAGTGACAAAAATGAAAACTTAGACCAGGCTCCGCAATTTCGCATCGGACACGAAATGCTTTTTCCGGACATGAAACGCTTTTGCCGAACACCGATCCTTTTCACTTCCAGAGAAAAAAAGATATTGAGGAACATTAATCCCTCCACATATCTGCAAATTCATCAGGCTCCAATGGATTAGATAGCTCATGCATTTTCCTCCTTGTCTTAGCTTTAACTTTCTTAGCATACTTCCCGGCCTTCTGCTTTTTCTCCAATGCTCGGATCTGCAAATGTTGGGAACGGAAAAAACATAAGTGGCAATAATGAGTAAATCCGTAAAATTATCATTAGCCATACATTATTTGCACCATAAAATTTATGATTAATGTAAAATCCTCTAACCTGGTTAGGGGATACATAGAAAGGATTCTCATATAGTGTTGGACCCCCGAAGCTGCCAGCGAATATCTTGATCGGATTCAAGCAAAATCTGGGACCAACCTTCACGGCACCAGTACGGAGTATTAAACTACAATTACAACATAATCATATAAACAGAAACCAATGCATACCTCAATTAAGGTCATTTTATCGAGTCCCCCTCGAACCATTTTGTCAGATTCATTATGAGGAACAGATATCTACATTAGGAAACAGCAGTATTAAAAGTGATATGAAAAGTTAATTAATGCATGCACTACACAAAGCATACAACTTCACGAACCTGGTAATTGCGGAACCATATGTGGTCATCGACAATAGAGAAAACAAAGACGTGATCATGATACGGTTTAGATTTCCGGTGCTCCTTCGGAGTTCCAAATATCTGACACAAAAACAATAGAAAAGAAAGTGTCATGGAGTATTCTCGTTTTCACTCCACAGTACCGTCAACAGTTATATTGAACAATCTTCACCACTAGGAGATTTTGCCATCCACATATAAAGATCTTGATGTTTCCTACACTGGAATAAGCACCATTTAAAATGAGTTATTATAAACAATTTAATTGCATCAAAATTGAAAAATGTGAAAGAAACCCAAAGCTTAGATATATACCTCAAAAAACAAACAAGAAGAACAACCCCTTAATAAGTTCCTTCAAGGTAGCTCCTTTGCTACTCTTTGATTCAACCTTGTTATCTTTCTTGCAATGAGGCAAAACTGAAACCAAATTCAACATCAAATGCCTGTACCTACAAAAACCCATTCAACCCAAATCAAAAACAAAATCAACCAAACATTTAAGGCAAAGAACATAAACATTTTTGTTTTTTATTTTTATTTTTAACCTAACCTGTAATTAACACGGCGTGAACATGTTACCATAACTTTCTCTTTGTTTCTAAAAAATTGGGAAGAATCCGTGTCAGACTGAGTTTGTTGCTTAGCTTCTTCCTTTTCTTTCCAACCCAAAAGAGTCCTTGTTGGTCTCTCTGGAGCTCCTTCATCTTTCTTTGTTGGTTCTGCTGTCTGAGTTTCGCTGTGTTTTCGTTTCTTCCCCATTCTGAGGGAATTTGATGAAGTTACTTTTGGGTTTTTGGCTGCTGAAAAAAGGGGAAGACTCAGGGTCAGATAAACCCTATTTAAACTTTTGGGTTTTCCTAAATGGGCTAATCTAGGACTTGAGGACGTCCATGATTGAATGAATATCCATGTCCAAATTGTAAAGGATTGAAGTTCTGTTTTGGTGGGTTTGGTGTTTGAGTTTTAAATTTTGGGATAAAAGTATCATCCACGTTAAGAGTTGTTGCATTGCCTGCCCTAGTGAATAAATAAATAAATTAGTTTTTATATTTTATCATTGTTAAATATCGGTCTATATACATCAATATCAAATATACATAACACATCATATGTTACTATCTGAATATTTCGTATAGTTTTTAACTGTACAAATAGATGAAACTTTTAACAGAAATGATTAAATTACTGCTTAAAATAATGTAGAGGGACTGATTTGTTAACTTTTCAAGTATAAGCGGTAAAATATAATCTAATTCTTAATATAATGATTTTTTTTTTTTTACTTTTACCAATTTTTTGGTGATTCTGGTTTGGAATTATTTTGGATTCCACTCATTTTAGTTCCGGGTTACTTTCTAGTTTGAATTATTTCCAGTTTAGGTCGTTCTGAGTTAGGATAGTTCGAGTTTGAGATCGAAATTTTTCGAATTAAATAATTATAAATTCAAATTATTTCAATTTCTGATCATTTTGATTTGATAAATTTAAATTGTTTGTTTATATCACCTTAAATTTAAACTATTTTATATTCGATTATTTTTTAATGAAAAATTAATTAAGTTTGAATCGATTCAAATTTATGATTCAATCAAATTGGACCGGATTTATATTGAAAACTAAATCTCAGAGTTTTCAAATATAAGTTAGAGTAGACAGGTGAAGATATTCTAGTTTTGTTTTTATGTAATGCGCCATATAAATTGATTTCTTTATCAAATAAAAAAAACACTATTTGTAAAATAGTTTTTTTTAATATTAATCTTATTATAAATTCTCTTGAATAGGATGATAATATATTTCAAAGCATTTAAACTTATATCTTCTTATATTAGAAATAATATCAATGTCAAGAGTTAAAATTCAATCGGTTCATACAATAATAGTTAAATTTTTAAATAGATTATACTTACACGTAGATTTATTTTATTTTACAATGAGATAAAATTTAAAATTATACATGAACTTTAATTTGGTGCAATTATTATAAATTTTTTTAATATGATTCAAACATCATAAAATTTTAATTTTAATTCAATCTTATTCATTTAAGAAATAAATAT
The DNA here is from genome assembly GCA_025698465.1 of Gossypium longicalyx. NCBI lineage: Eukaryota > Viridiplantae > Streptophyta > Magnoliopsida > Malvales > Malvaceae > Gossypium > Gossypium longicalyx. Next base: position 5,607,923 of record CM046999.1, on the reverse strand, counting down.
ATCAATTTATTTTCATTCAACATATTTTAATGATTATTTATAATTTAGGGTCTAAAAATTTAAGATATCATATATAGGGTTATAAAATTTTATAAAAACTATTAAATATTGTCTAATCTTAAATCTAAAAAATATTAAATTAGGTTTACTAAATCTCTTAAATTAAAAAAAAAATTGGAATGAATGGTTGTGATTGACATTAATTTTTTTTTAAAAAATAAATTAGTTTTACTCAATGTTATATTAATAAGGGTAGTGCAAGCCGCGATATAATTTTAAAAAAATTAAATTAAATTAAAGAATAAATTATATTAGAGTGATTTTAAAATATATAATTTTTAGGTACCAATAAAATAGTGCCACATCATCAATTTTTAAAAGTATATAAATATTATTATACACTTAATCATATTTAACATCTTCCCTAATTTAATTTAAGTTTAATTAAATTACTTAACAAATTAAAATTTTTAATAAATAAATATACGCGTTTTTATTTTATAATTTTTAAAATATTTTAGTTTTTTTTAATTTGATGTCCCAAATTTTTTCTGTAACAACCCAATTTTCAGTGGTGTCGGAAACAGTGAATTGAGATCACAAAATCCGACAAGTAAGATTGAACAAGATATTAATTTAATATTTATGAGTCAAGTAAGAAATTAGAAGAATTTGTGAATTGGTGAATTAAAAGAATTAATTAGGTAAATCGGGTTGAAAACGAGGTATCGAGGCCTCAAATTTGAAAATCGAGCCATAAATATTTTTAAAAATATTTATTGAGTGTCATTAAGTTAGTATTAAAGTTTGGTTGAGAAATTTTAACGTTTGTGTAGTTCATTAAATAAAAAGAACTAAATTGTAACAAATGCAAAATTTGCTAGAAGGATTAAATAGCTCAAGTGTTAAAATAAAGAGGATTTAAAGGGAAATTAAGCCTAAAAGTGAATAAGTTGGATGGCAAGGGCAAGAAAATCAGCAGAAAAATAAAGGAAATAAGGGCAAAATTGGAAATTTTACAATTTTAACATATAAAATAAAGACAAAATTGAAAAATTTAGTGATCTCTTCATATTCTCTCAGCCAAAACGCCATAGGAGGTCTGGAGAAATCTGGTTTTTCATATTTTTAAATCATGTGAGTTTAATTCTTGCTTTTTCTTGATAATTTTTATGTTTTTATGACTTTTACAATTAGGTCCACTTATAGAATTCATTAGTTTTTTATTTGGTGGGTGAAATTGGAAGTTTATGATGAATTATTATGAAATTGAAGTTCTAATTTCATATTAAGGTGGTTTTATTAAGTAATTTTGATAGAAAATAGTATTTAGGACCTAATTGTGAAAAAGTTGTGAATTAGAGGTTGGTGTTGAAATTCAGAATATTAAAAGTTTTGAAATAGTTTATAATGATAAAATAGAGTGTTAATTGGGGAAAAATAGTTCAATTGATGGGTGAATTGAGTAAGAACTAAATTGTAAAAATTGTAAAATTGGGGTAAAAGTGTAATTTCAAAAATTAAAGGGCATAAATTGTGAAGTGAATTAGATCTGAAATGGATGCTAATGAATGGAAAATTCTATATTATAGATCGAGAATTCGAAGAAAACGTGGAATAGAGGAAATTTCTGATTAGTCCCTAAATTTCCATAACTTCTACAAATTGGCCCAGGTAAGTTCGTACGGTTAAATTATTAAATTTCAATATTATTTTATGAATGGTGATTAATATTTATGTATGTTAATTTTTGAAAATAAGTAAATTATGTACAAAAGTTACGAAATTGAACTTAGTATTTCGGAGGAACGGAACGCAGGAAATGAGTATGATCGTTCAGTGAAAGAAATGAATTGATGGTAAAATATCCAAGTAAACCGAGATTCAACATTTGTTGCGAATTCTCGTGTTTGTTTTCTGTTTAGCTCTTACGAGCTTCCGTTAACTCATGTGAGTTTTAGTTAACCCTTTTGGGTTTTGTCATTCGATGACGATGAGCTTGATTATCGGGCTTCCATTTAACACTTGTGTGCTTCAGTTAGCGTTCGGGCTTCCGTTTAGCACTTATGTGCTTCAGCTAGACTTCGGGCTTCAGATCACAATGTACTTAAATCCGTAAGCTGTTCCTTGAATGGACAAGTTGGTAAGTCGTAAATGTAACGTGTGGAAAAAGAAATGTAAGTAATATTATCATTATTATTATTGAGCTCAATTAAGTAAAACTTTTTTAAAAGAGATTATGACTTACAGGATGAAAGGAACTTACTTGAAATGTCTATATGATTTGAATTTTGGAAAACTAATATTTGGTAAGATTTATGTTTCAAGCCTATGAACTTACTAAGCTTACATAAGCTTACTCCTGTGTATTTAATGTTCTTTGTAGATTGATGTGAGGTCGGTGGATCAGATCAATACATCAGGGCACACTATCCAGATTACTTCGGTACATTTTATTATGCATCTTAAGGTTTATATGGCATGTATAGGGTTTAACTGAAAGGAAGTGAAGGTGTTATAAACTTAGTTATCAACATTTTTCACTAAAATAGTTTTGGACAGCAGCAATAGTTCAACTTTGAAAAATCACCAAAAATTGTGAAATCGACTTAGTGGTTGAATAAAATATGAAATTAAAGGCTATTAAGTCTAGTTTTACATAGAAGAAACGGTGTAAGCAAAAGAATTTTATTTTATGAGATATTTGAATTTTTTTGAGACAGAGTCAGAATGATTTTGGAATCTCCTGTTCTGAATTGGGAAAATCGTTAAAAATTGTACAAAAATAATTATGTTATAATTTATATGATTAAAATCCTTAATGAGTCTATTTTCAAAAGAAACAAATGGTAACATCATCCAAATCCCGTATGAGGAGATAATTAAATTTTAGTGAAGAAGGGTCGAAACTATTAGACAGCAGAACAGGGGTGAGTTTAAAGAATAAACTATACTTATTGGTTAAACCAAAAATTCTGAAAATTTTGTGGTAAGAAGATACGTGAGTCTAGTTTCAGGGAAAATTAGCGGATATTAATTTGGAGTTTCATAGCTCCAGATATAAATAAATTAGTGACTATGACTAGTGTGGACAGCTTTGATATGAACATAAGTAAATAGTGAAATTATGTGTAGTTATTCTGTAAACTCCGGTAACATCCTATAACCCTATTCCGGCGACGGATGTGGGTTAGGGGTGTTACATTTTCCTCCATTTTTAATCTTCTATTTTTAATTCTTAATTTTTATTCAAATTCCATATAACTAGTACTTTTTCAATTTTTAATTCTCTGCTTATGCTTTTATTTTTAGGTATTTTTCAGTTTTTTTTTCCAATTTTTGCTTATGTTTTTTTAATTAATTATTGATTTTAGCATTTTCAAATTTTAAAGTTTTTAGAAATTAATGATATGATATTATTTTATTGATATCTAAAAAATATATATTTCAGGATGATTATAATATAAATTATTTCATAAAATTATGGAAAATAAACCTTCAAAGATAATACTCTAATGGAAAAAAAATTGTATAGGGTTGAAGTTGAAGCTTTAAAATTAAGAATTAAATCAAATTAAAAGTCATTTAAGATAATTTAATTGTAACTTATCTGTATTACCAAACCAAATAAATACATTAAATATTTTTGAAAATATGCAATTTTGACTTTGCAAAAATTTAGCCTAACCTAGAAGTAATTTAAGAAATATAATAAAAATATTATATATACGCCAATGACAAAAGTTCAAATCAATTATCTCTTTCTCTCACTCAATATTGTAATGATAATATATATGCATATGATTTTGAAATCGAATATTTGAAAAAAATAAATTCAAAGTAATATATATATGTTACAAATTTTCTTATGATGTGTAAGTGTACATAGTTGCTCACAAGTTATATAGTAGTGAATACTAGAGTTATCGTTTCCTCAAAGACTGATTTTAAACCTATAACTGCAAAATTAACAAATGACATATTGGGAAGTAAATAAAAATATGAATCTAACATATGTTTATGTCAAGTTAACATTAAGATTACAATTGCAAGTACCATTCCTACAATATTATGCACGATAACAATCTATGTCTATACTGTTACAAATTTAACTTCAAAGAAGTTAAACATGCACCATTCAAGTTTTATTTCCATTAATCACAACCCTATCAAATTTAGTAATTAATTCAATTACCTACTAATGTTGATCAAGCAATAGTAAACTTTAGACATGAAAATCACTTGGATGAATAAACATCAAATTACATCAAGCATTCTTAGCAAAGTACCAATAATCCCATTATTAGTGTTCCATAGTTATTCTAGTTAATAACGTTTAGCACATAGTCGTCAAAGAAAAATCAATCAAACAAATTGCAGCCATGGTTTCACACAACAGAAAAATGAAATAACAGATAAAGAGAAAGGCGAAGAGATGTTGAGTCGAATGTCGGTGGTTCTCCGTAAGTCGTTCGCGTCTTATTCTTCCTCCTCTTCTCTGCTTCTTTTTTGACACACTTGCTTTGTAAATTCCTGTTTTGAACCTGGCGGCCCTCTTTCTTTGCTCCAAAATACAATATTTATATCTCTTAAAGCATAGTAGACTAGGTCAACCACTTTTCTTTTCTATCTTTGTCCTCTTGTAAGTGATTTGGGCTTTCATATTCTTGCCTACCCTATTTTTTCGGTCCTTGGTTGTTATCAACACTTAATTGAGAGATATTTTAATCCCGAAAGCTGACGTGGTGCTCCTTAGATATGAAGTTCCTAACTTGTTCCTGTCAGTATGATGCTGTGACATTGCTACAGCATTGAGCGTCACTAGGTGAACTTTAATACTTTCTTTTCTCCACATCTTCAATGTTCCACCAACCACCTTCAAGGATAAAACTTCATATTTTTAGCGTAGAAACACGTTATTAAACTAAAAACTTCAAATATTAAATACTAAACAAAAATATATTTAAAATGGCTACTAAAACATTCCCAATCACTTTTAACTTGAATGAAATATAAGCTTAAAAAGTAATAAAATAACTCTATATCCTAGAGTTATCAATATGATACTTATACCGGAATAAAACTTGTAACACCCTATACCCGACCCAAATGATTAGTTCGGGTACTAAGTGTCACATCAACCTAAATAACTTAACAACATTTCAAACCTAACAAAGTTTTCACACTTAAAAAATATTAAATTTCAAAGTTTGACTTCTATTATAGATTCTACCGTACGTGTTTTAATTCTTTACAAAATTTCCTAACAAACGTTTACAACTTTGCGATGAGACTATAATATAGGTTTAACCAACTAATCCCTTGAGGCGTGGCCTCCAAGGGTGCCCCTTTATATACATGAAACAACCTCCTTGCCCAACTTTAACACTGGTGGGGTTTGGCTTGGTCCCTTCTCTGAATATATAGTCTTTATTTACCCTGCACCCACGTAGTAAATTTTTATAAGTTCAAAAGAACTTAATAAGATTTGTAAAATAAATTCATGCAAGGCGTCATAAATCTTAATAATTTAATTTTTTATTTTTGTAAGAGGATTTGTGAATTTAGTTGACAAGGCCAATGCCACTTTTTTCTCTCTGAGCCGAGTAAAGAATGTTTTAGATTCATGTTGTTAAATTAATTCGTCAATAAGCATTTTTTTCACATTCTTTTATTTATATATCTTTTATTAATCCTGTTAATTGAATTTTTTTATGAATATTAGAATAGACTTACGCTTTTATATGAATCTCACATGAATCAATTAGTTAACCGATTAATCGATTAAGCAAGTAATTATCTGAAATTAGGTATTTATTTAGGGCTGTTAAAGAACTTTGTATACTAGGATTGATGACCCTAGTAAAAAATCTAGATAGATGAGACTGAAAGGGCATCTTGTTGGGTAAACCTTAGTAGATTTGTGCTAAGCGGTGAGATCGAAAGGGTATCCGTTTACCTAAGTGAGACTGAAAGGGTATCTTAGGTAGTAACTCTTATCGAAGATGAGACCAAATGAGTATTTCTAGTTAAGGGTCGTAAATACTTCAACTAAGGGTAGTTATTGACTTAGTGTAACACCCCCAAACCCGGCCTAGACGTTATGGCCGAATCTGGTGACGTCACATGAAAGTGTTTTTAGAAAATCTTAGCAAGTTAAAAATAGTTCTGCTCATTATCGGTACTTAAGTCGTGAAATCTTTATTCCCAATATTAAATAAAAACATTTCATTAACGTGGAAGCTAAAACATCATTTAGTTATAATTCTAAAATTTAACAATTTTAAATCCCAAAATAACCCCAAAATGAATATTTAAATAAAGTAAAAAAAATAAAGTGTTACTAAAAAATCCATAAATGTCCAACAGTGGTCACCATCAAGCCCTCCGTCGCACCGATCCATCTACTGCTGAGGATTACCTGATAGACAAAATAAATAAAGGGGTGAGTTTTCATAAACTCAGTGTGTACATTCCCACAAACAACATGCATACAAACAGAGAACAGAGTACAAATATTCGGCCTTAGCCATACAGATATCACATGCATATCAGATCAGATATTAGAAAACATGCCCACCAACCTTGCACACCATCTCGGACCAACCCAACAAACCATGTGAGGATAGAATCGACCCACCCAGCCCTATACACCAAGTATGGGGATAAAATTGACCCATCCATCCCTACACACCATGAGGTACTATAAAACAGTACATAATAGATATATGCAGTGTAACTGCTAAATAATAGGCTAATCGCCTCATAGACTTCCTTCTCTTCACAACAATCCTAGCCCAATGCAATGCATCATAAATATCATGGCATGCTATTATGCAAATAGCAGATCATATCAACATCATGTCAGAGCAGATATACAGAAACAAACAGTTACACATGCTTATAATAACATGCTTTGGCATGCACTACAGTAATCAATCAAAGTATGGGGTCTAAGTAACGCTTACCACCCCCACAATCAGGTCACAGTTGACTTAGGCGACTCGTGCAACCTTGTAGAACATTTCAAACAAATTGGGCTCACACGCCTGTGTGCTCTGCTCGTGTTGGCCCACACGCCTGTGTAGGTCACAAGGGCTAAATTGGCCTTACCTGTGTGGTTCACTCGTGTGGTCCCACACGTCCGTGTGGCCCACACGGCCTATTTGTCTGAGCCTGTACCTTGCACATGGCCTACAAGCCATCACACGCCCGTGTCTGTTGCGCCCGTGTGGCGCGTGCACGGCCTGGCTCGTTAGTCACACGCTCTTGTCTCACGACGTAGGCTACCACATGTGCAGACCACACACCCGTGTGGCATCGACAGGCCACTTTTTGGCTTTCGTTGAATCTCGTTTTCTGTGTAATTAGAGTACACACCTGGTTTGTTTTCACTGCTAATCCAATCACGAGCACTCCGAAGCCTAAGATTGAAAATTCCAAGCCAAAATCAGTCACTTAAACTAACTTACATAAGAATGAACAAATCCCGAAATGCGAGATCTTCTTACCTTCGATGAATAACGTGATTCCTCGCTGTTAAAAACTCGATAAGCGATCCACTGAACCTTGAATATCCCCTAAACAGTAACCAAAATTCCATTTAAAACGATCTCCAAATGAAGTCATGCAAATTAATAAAATCTTACTTATCGAGCCGACGAATCCACTAGCAATACGACACCACTAATCGAAAAGAAAAAAAATGAAGGAGATGGGAAAAAGAAGAAAATAATTTTGGCAGCAAGGTTTTGGAAGAGGAAGAATGATAGAGAAAAATTTTGCCAAAAAGAAGGAAATAAGAAAACCCCTCTTTTTTCCCTACAACCCTCAACTCAGAATTTTAATAAAGCCCAATTCCTAGCCACGACTTGCAGCAAAATATTCCAACGTCACTGTAGGGAATTGAACCCCTGAACCCAAGTGTATTCCCTTGCCACTTAACCACTAGACCAGTAGGCCCATTCTGTTAAGTTTCTACCCATAATTCATTATAAGCCCACTGACCTCAAGTTAGGCTTTATTCACTAAAAGCCAAAATTTAGCCCAAGTTAAAGCTTGAACTTGGAACCTCCCAAACACACCCAAGAGTACATTATCATCTAACCCACATATATTTAAAGGAAAAATAACTTGAAACACAAATTCAGACACTTCCAAGCCTAGCACTTACAAAAGCCGAAACTACAGAAATTTGGGGTGTTACACTTAGTTAATAATTAAGTAATTCAATTGACTCTAAGTTAAGTAGCTCGCCTCATCGAAACTAGGAATAGGAAGTTTCAATAATCTTAACTTAGGTTTAATTTTAGTTGTAATTCAATTAATTAAAAGTTTATTTTGAAGTTACACTACTAATTCGTGACTTTATTAGATTAATAGTTATTTTCATATAATTAATTTAATAACAATTTTCTCCAATATGATCCATTGGGTGCAATCCTTAGAATATTTTCCAAGTATTTCATTGTAAACTAACTATATTTCAATTTGACATGTTCGTTTGCAGGCACCGCACTTCAATTTTGTATTTAAACTGCATATTTATAAGTCTAGACATACGTATGTCGAGGAGGCAATCTCCCTGACAGATAGAAAAATACTATGAAGCTCCCCTTTAATTTTAGCTCGATTAGTTAAGTAGTTTAGTTAAGTAGTTAAGCCCCTCTATACATGAGACAAAAAGGTAAAGGGACAAGGGATCACCTTGACAAAGCCTTTTCTAAGGAGTGATTGGACCCACTTAATGTTGGAAAAATTAGTTTAGAAAATAGTTACTTTAGTAAAGTGGAAGTTTAATTTTGTTTTTCTAAAATTGAGCTTTTTTATGATATTTACAGTAATAAACCCTAACCAGAATTATACCTGTGCTTTATGCGAGGCAGACACAAGTTGATTATGACTTTCAACCGAACGTCCTTTTCCGTTATCCTTGAACCACAAATTGCGTCAAGTGTGCCTTGAGCAATACAAACCAAAACACAGAAAAGAAACGATTTGCTTACTTTCAATAGGAAAGTAAGTTCTCTTTATATACCGGTAAAATTCATAGTTGTTAGATAATAATATTTATTCTTAGTAAATAAATTTCCACTAATTTTTAGCAAAATAACGATTTATGAAAATTATGTGTTAATAGCTTAACTGGTGCTTTCTCTATTTATAAAGAGAAATACAAGAGTTTTGGTTGAATAAGTCATTGATAAATGCTACTATTTAAATAGAAAATAGAATCTTACTCCAACTAGAGTAGTAGAGCAACACGCCCTTGTATTTTCTTCTAGGGTTGTTGCGCCTCATACAAAACCTTCCTTTTACCACAAGTGTAGGAAAGCTTGATATTGAATTTTAATGCATTAAAAATATAAGTACCATTGTATTCTCATACATTTTCTATAATAATATGTTAGAAATTTGGTGAAAATGATGTGTTAAATATGAAGTTGAGTATGAAAGTGAATATGTTTACTTTCCATGGATTAAATGTGTTAGGAATAATGGTTTGGTAAGTTACCTTAATCATAACTTTTGTATGAATTAATAATGTGAATGACAATTTGGTTGACATGAAATGATTAATGAATATGATTTGATATATATGAATAAATATGGAATGTGAAATTAATTAGGTAAATGTGTTTAATGTGTCACTTGAACAATTTGATTATAAACATTACACTTCAACAATTTTGGACAACATTGCTGGTGTAACTTTGAAAATTCAACAACAATTGCAAAAATTGAATTAAAAGTTGAGCTACATATGGTCGGAAAGCTTAGTGAGCCTAGTTTTTAGTGGAACAAACGAAACTTCTATCTTAATTTTACATTATGAGAAAATCTATTTTAGTGAGGAAATGTCAAAATTGTTGGCGGCATCCCGTGTTTTGGCTTTGAGAATTAAATTATTAAAAATTACATCAAAATGAATTAGAATATGATCTTTATATGGTTGAAAATTTTATTGAGCCTAGTTTCTAATAAAACAAATGATAATTCCATACAAATTTTTAATTAAAAGATAAACATATTTAAGTTAAGGAAGGTCCAAACTACCTAGGAGTATAACAACAACTTAAGAAAATATAATATTTTATTCATTCTTGGTAAAATTTTAAATTTTTTTGTGGTAATTTATTAGTAAGTCTAGTTTCTAAAAAAATTAAATGGTTACTGATTTTGAATTTCATGGATTGAAAAATAAATAATTTTGTGACTGCTACTCATGTATATATGTGAATGCACTTAAAGTGCCCTTATGTAAGATGTATGTATATGTTAGGCACTTAAGGTGTCCATATGTGATTTTAACAATATGTTGTCTAATAAATCTCTGAACATGCCTTTTCTTGATTGATAAATGTGGCAATGACCTTGATTGAAATATGTTAATTGTGAATATAAATGTCCTAGTAAATTTAGTGAAATGTTAGAATATGACTTGTATACCAATTAAGGGTTAAAGTGTGATTATGTGCATCTTGGTATGGTGTAGTTTATGCTCTTAAGAGCTCTTTGTTATGGTGGATGGATGTTTTATGTTATTTTACAGTTTAACACTTCAGTGCTAATTGGAGTGGTGGAGGAGTCCTATAACGCCCTAATAAATTTGTTTCTGTTTCTGTAAATATCTGACATAACTGTGTATCTTCTTCAGTGGTTGAGTGTTCTGGGTGTGTGTGTGAGGTCCGAAGTTTAAGCCCTACATTTAGCAAATTTTGGTTATTTTTGGATCTAAGTCTTACCTTTGTTGAGTGGGCTTATATAAATTTTTTTGTAAATCCATATCAGAATGAGCCTGCTAGTTCGAGTGATAAGGGGGGTGTGTTGTGTTAGAGGTTTTGTGTTTGAATTCTTGCGCAAGCGTAGGTAATTATTTTTACTCAGTTTTTTAAGAGAGTTTTGGTGGAATTAGAAGTCTAAGTAGTGGGTGATTATGATTGTGTGGTTAGTGGGATAGAATTTCTGATAATCATCTTTTTGTTTTTCTTCCTCTTTCCAAGTTCTGACTTTTTTTTCTGGATTTTCTTCCCTTCCAAAAAAATTCTTACCTTCTCTTTGATCTACCAACGTTGTTCGTTTCAAATTGTAGCATATTAATTTCCAAGTACTTCGAGTGCTTGGTAAGTGAGGATTATGGATTTATTCGATTTGGGGGTAAGTTCTTTAATTGTTATTACCAAATTTGATCCTTCCGTCAATATGATTCTAGGCTTTTTGGCAGCAAATCGTGAAGAACGAGACCTTTCTCTAGTAGAACCATAGTTGGAGTCGTTTGGGGAATCGGGTAAGTGTGAATAGCCAAATTTTTCCTTTTTCTATTTTGAGAAAATTCGGTTCAAAATCGATAAAAGCGTTTAATTCGGTGTTTTGTTGGTCAATCTTAGGTGTTGTGTGGTTCGGGGGTGTTTTTGCATCAAAACGATACCAGGTGTGTACCAGAAACGCAGAAAATGAGGCTTTGGAAAAAGTTAAAAAATGATTCTGTCGACGCCACACGGGGGTATAGTTGCTCGTGTGGATGGCCGTTTGTGAGACACGGCCGTGTGGTCGACGAAGGTATGGCCATGCGCAGCACATGGCCGTATGGTGACTTGAATATGGCCGTGTGGGCCACAAGGGCTAGGCCAAGTTGGACGTGTGGGCAACACGAGCATGTGGGCCCACACGGGCAAGTTATACGGGCGTGTGGATTTTGGGGCTAGGCCGTGTGGGCCACACGGGCAAGGCCAAACTTGGCGTGTAGGCCCACATTCTGAAATTTTCCCTAGAGTCGCACGGGTCGCTCTGATTGACTGTAGGCCTATTGTAGGGACAGTAAATGCTAATTAAACCCTAATTTGTATGCTATGATATTCTGATAGACTGATCTAAGTAGTATACTAAATGTATGCCTATCTGTACTGTATCTATATATAAGCATGCTGGTCATGTTTAATCTATTATACTGTATCTGATAATTCTATATACTGTATCTGATAATTTTGTATCTTTGATTGGGGTGGGATTTGTATATATATGGAGGAAGTGTTCTGTACAGCGTATATCACCTATATTCTGGTAGCTGGGTTATATATTTATTTGATATGTGTCTTAATGGCCCAATGTGTGTGTAGGGATGGGTGGGTGTTTTTAACCTTACATAGTGTGATGAGATGGTCGGAGTTGGTGTGTAGAGGATGGGGATAGGATTTTGGCATATCTGCTATCTGAATCTAAATCTGAATGTGATATCTGAATCTGAATCTGAAACTGAGTCTGTATCTATTTCGGATTGTGTATATGATACTGTATATTTGCATGCTTAATTCTGTTGGGTTACAAACTGAGTTTACGTAAACTCACATCTGTTTGTCTGTTTTGTCAAGTAATCCAAAGACTTAGGCGGATCGGTGCAGCAGAGACTCAGCGGTGACCACTCGACTGTAAACTGTTTAAACTTGGATATTTATGATTTTGTTTTTCATTTGAGAGTTTGTAATTTCTGGGACTCTCTGGACTGTATGGTTTTAAACTGTTGATAACCTGCATGCCTTGATTAAATTATTTCATGAGATCGACGGATTTTACCCCCAAAAAATAGGTTTTTCTAAAAATACGATTCAGATTTCTAAAATGTATTGGTTTTATTAAAACTTCCATTGCAATAAGTGTTTTGGAAAATGAACTTTTTAAATGATGTTTTTAGTAATAAACATGAGGGAATATGGGGTATAAAAGTGAACAGTTATCGAAACAACTTAGTTTTCAAAACCCATTCTTTGTGACACATCCGGATTTGGCCATGTACTAGAATTTACTGAGGGCAAAATGAATTAAAGTTGAGATTTGTCTATAAATATAAATTATTATATTTGAACTAAAGTTGTATACATTAAATGTTATAAGCTAATAAGTTGAAAATAAATTGAATAAATGAACATACTATAATAAATATGTTTTGATATTATGTTCCAAAGATTTGTAGCATAAAAGGATCTTCTGATATGCTAATTAAGCCAGATGATTATGTGTATAAAAGGAAAATAATATATCAATTCATAAAAATATGAACTATATAATAATGTTTTGAGATTAAAATTTTTAATTTTGTTGCTAATGAAATATAATACTTGACTTGTATTTGGACAAATGAGAAAAAGACTTTAAAAGGGGGTATATGTGTTAGTTTAAATAACATGTGAGTACTCATCAAGAGTAATATGTTTGAACTTCAAAATGTGATCACTATTGAACCAATTATTTGTAAGTTGAGCTAAAGTAATTGATCTGCCACAATTTACAATGTTATTTACATCCCATTTCACATAATTTTAGCCTGTTTAATAAGTTAAATGAAGTCATTTTAGTATTTATTAATGTTTTCACATCCAAAGTAATAATTTACATTTTATTATAGTTTTTATGATATTTTTATACTTAAATAATGTTGCATGGTCATGTAGGTCAAATCAGGAACTAAAGATGTACATTCATACTGAAACTGTTGTCAATGTCACGACACCAAGACACCAATGTTGTGACACTGAAGACAAACACTACTAGGTTCAAAATAAATTTGACGTCACGACATCGAGGGTAAGTGTCACCAATGTCGCAACATCGAGTCGAAATCTTGACTTAAGTAGTCGCGTTTTTATAGTGAAATTAAGCTTTCTTTCCCAGTTGAACTCTGAGTACTATAACGATATTTTAGCCACTTTAGTTTCTCAATTTTAGCTTATATAAAAGGGTCATTGTAACCATGATAAATATATATGTAGATCTAGGGAGATTACCTAGAGTTTACAGATTTTATATTAGTTTCAGTTTTTATTTAGTTTTATTTTTATTTTCATTTAATCGAAAGATTTTGATCCGAAGCTAGACAATCATGAGCAGAGAATATTCCGAACACACACTTTTATCTTCAAATATATGTTAACATTCTATTTTCTTATTCTTTTTTTATATATCTTTCGTTAACTTCGTTAATTGAATGTTTTTATGAATAGTAAATATGTAACGACCCAAATTTTAAGGTCATCGAAAAAGTGAGTTTTTGGATCTTCGGTTTTGAAAATTAGATTTGTAAATATTTACTAAAAATATTTACGAAGTTAAGTGGGTGGTTAATTAGATTTTAATTAAGTGAATTAGTTTGAATTAAGGATAATTAGGTATAAGGATTAAATTGAATAAAGTGTGAAAGTTTAATTATAAACTATAGAAAAGTCAATGGATTAAATTAGTAAATAAACCAAAAAGAAACAAGTGTATGGTAAAACTATAGTACATGTGTAATATACATGTTTGCACATTTGTAAATACTTATATGTATTTACTTATTATATAAGTAAATAATAATTATTACTAAATATAATATAATAATAAAAGAAATAAAAGAAAGAATGAAAACAAAACAGAACGGGAAAAGAAAGAAAGAAAAAGAAAGGAAAAATAGGGTTTTAAGGTTTGAAGCTTAATTGGTAAGTCAATTTAATCCATTTTCTTGTAATTTTAGTGTCTATGGAATCCTAAAAAGAAATACTATTTGAGTTATGTTGAAATTTAGAAAGTTATTAAATTTTTAGATGTTGATTAAGTTGAATAAATGGAAGAATTATTGGTTTAATTGATAGAAATTCAAGTTAGAAGTGGGAGAAGGATTGAATTGTAAAGATAGATATAAGTTTAGTTATAGTGGGGACTAAATTGTTTAAATTGTAGAATTGATGTTTTATATTGAATATTAAGAGTTGAAACTTGTTTAAAATAGGTATTAAATGAAAATATGATATTTAATTAAAGAGAAAGAATGGTTATGGTGAAAGAACTAAATTGGAATTTATGTAAAAAGTTACATGAAAAATAGAAGAGTGTGTTATTAAATGATATGTATGATGATTTTAAAATATTAATTTTTCCGTAGCTAACGTAGCACCGAAAACGTCATCGAAAAAGGAAAAAAAAAGTAAACGAAGATAACGAGTAAACTCGAGAACTACGGTTTGTATTTCTATAACCAAACTTAATAGTTAATTTGATACATATAATTGATATTATATATGGCTATTGAAATTAAGGTAAGTATTGATATTGTGGTATAGTGTTGGCTTATGAATATTTGAATTGAAATGCATATTGGTTGATAATGACGAATTGAAAGTGAAATGAAAACCCTATTAACAGTGTCGGGCTAGTCAGATATAATTGGCATGCCATAGGATTGGAAGTGTTTAGGGATATTCCGACTTTATGTTGATGAGACACTATAAGTGTCGCCATCTTATTCATCGTTCGGATTCGTCAGAAGAGGTACTCCGCACTCATCATTAGCATCAGCATCGCTCGGATTTGTTCCGATGAGGTACTCTGTGTACCGCTACTGTTATTGTTACTGTTACTATTATCGTTACAGTGTATTCTGGCTCTGGCTGATGAAACATTGTATATTATCTCGGTGTGTGGGTTGAATCCGTGTATCCGTCCCGGTCCGAGTAATTTAATAGGGGTAAACTACTGTACTGAACACTGAAAGATACTATTGTTACTGTATGTTCTTATTGAATATGATTTTATTGATAAATGTTACTGAGATATAAGGATAATTGAATGATAATTTATAAAGTTCTTATTGTTAGAATTTATAGTTATATTTTAAATGTATAGTGAAGATAATGAACCGTATGATATAAATGAATTAGAGTCTGTAACTCCAAGTGTAAACCCGGTAGGTAATCAACCGTCAAATACTGGAAGGGGTGGTACTAATGAGAGAGATAATACAGAAATACTCATAGTAATAGCTGATGCTCTTCAAAAAGTAGTGGGAACCATACCTGCAACGATTACTACTCCTACTACCCGACGAGCCCAGATTAAAGAATTGCGTAAATATGGAGCTACTGAATTTTTGGGTTTGAAGGGAGATGATCCGTCAAAAGCTGAAAACTGGTTGGAAACTACAAAGAGAATTTTGAAGCAACTCGAATGTACCCCAAAAGAAAGTCTAACATGTGTCGTTTATTTACTGCAAGAAGAAGCATATGTATGGTGGGAGACAGTAATTCAAAGTGTATCAGAAGAACAAATAAGCGAGAGTTCTTTCAAAGAGAATTTCAGAAAAAGTATTTGGGGGAAATGTATATGGAAGATAGAAAACAGGAGTTTTGACACTGAAACAAGGCGAAATGTCTATAGTGGATTATGAACGGGAATTTTTGAGACTAAGTCGATAGGCCATGTGTCCCCTGCATTCTTAAATGTGAAGTCAGGATAGTACACGGGCAAAAGACACGACCGTGTGTCTTGGCTATGTGAAGGACATAGGTTTTAAGCACGATCGTGTGTCAAAATAATGTGAAAATGACCTAAAAATGGTGAAAAATCAGATTACCACACGGCCTAGCCACATGGGTTGTGCTCAGGTCGTGTGCTCCTCTGGTACTTAAGAATTTACAAGTTAGATCTGCCCACGGGCTGGCCACACGGCCATGTCTCAGGTCACACGGGCGTGTGCCCCTATCTTTAAGGAAAAATTTCCAAAGTTGCCAGTTTAGTCTCGAACCATTTCTAAAACATATATTGGGCCCCGTAGGCCCATAATAGGGACTTTAAGGTGAAATTTGAAAAGTTTTGATTTAAATTGTGAATTTATGACTCATTTTTTTTTGTATAAATGCTAGTGTATAAGTCTAGTAATGCCTCATAACCTTATTTTGGTGACAGTTTGGGGTTAGGGGGCGCGTTACAGAATAAGTTTATGCGTTCACACATATCTAGCATGATTTAGTTGTTTAATATGGTTAATTGATCAAGTAAATAATCATTTAAAATTAAGTATTTATGCAAGAAAACTTAGTATACTGGGATTGATGATCCTAATAGAATATTCAAATAGGTGAGACCGAAAGGGTATACTGTTGAGTAGACTTGTACCAAGCAGTGAGATCGAAAGGGTATCCTATTGACATTGAGGGTCTGATGTTGTGATGTCACTCATTAGTTTCAAACATCCATATGGTACCAATTCAAAATGACCTAGAAAAATGGTCAATTTCGTATCTGACTCATTTAAACATAAAATAATACTTTCAAACATGTTATATACTACCATATATGTATCTTCATTATCAAATTCATCAATCTAACCATTCAAAACTCAAGACCAACCACAATACACATGAAAATTTCTACCTTTCAACCATTTGAACCTTATAACATATATGTATATGACAACTTAACAATTCATGTGCATAAGCTTCAAATGACACTTGCCAATTCAAAGTTCCAAAAAACAATATACAATACAAAATCGGCTCGACTTTAGGTACATGTCATATATCGAAAAACATAAGGGCCTATACAAACTTTGCTGAGTTGAGGGCTACGGATTTGATGTTGAATCTCTTCTCGGGGCTTTAAGATCAACTAATACCTGTGCACAAAAATAAACAAACCATACCCTAAGCGATAAAACTTAATGATACTTCCATTATTCAAGTCATAAAACGAGCACAATCATAATAAGAAATCAACCAATACAAGTTTAATTTTTAACCATTTCGATTTACATATTCATTACTCATATACCAATTTCAAAAATCATCTTAATTGGTTATCAATATAAGTACTTCATGCCATATATAAGTACTTCATGCCATACTTTCTATTAACAATGACATACTATAACACCCCATACCCGACCCGATCGTCGGATTCAGACTACAAGGTGTTACATTCCAAATTCAAATTTATCTAACACATTCTTTAATATATATTCCAAGATTTACATTCACTTAAAAAAGTATTATTTAAACATGATTAGCTAATTAACTTTCCCACATACATGAATTTATTTCAATTATATAAATTTAATTTAAGATGCAAAACGTTTGCAAAGGGAGCTTTACCATAGTGAGATATTTACTTAGTCTTGAAAATAAAATTTAAACCATACTTAAATAAAAATTTAACTCTAACGCTGAGACTCTGCCTCTAGGCCGCCCCATTGTATGCATATTACAACTAAGAAGTAAGCCCACCTGAGCACGACAAATTTTGGCCTAGTCCCTCCTTGAATCCTTGGGTTTCCCATTTTTACCTATAATACATAATAACACATACATAAGTTCAAATGAACTTAGGGAGTTGTCCATACCTTGTTTCAACATAACGCTGGAAAACCTGTATTTCATGATTTAGATTTCATGTTGACTTTGTCTGTACTAGGAGGGTTCGCCAATCATACTGGCGTAGTTTGGACATCGCACAAATTTGGGCTCATCTTGTACTTGGCACAATATCTTTAATTACACCATCGCTTATTCACTTGTGTGTCTTGGAGAAACAACACCGCTTGCTCGACTCCATTGGATCTATTACAACGACTGCGATTAGGAGATTTCAGCTCTGGACTATACAGTCTTGTACATGTAAGACTTCTACTTATGAGCTTTCATAGACTTATAATCATAAATACAAATTTATAGACATTTGACAGTACGACGAATTACACTCGTGGAATCTTTCTTCAATGGTTATCTTTGTGAACTCCTAAAAAATTACTTTTTTGAAAAGTAACTCTTGTAGATTCTTCCCTGCAGAACTTATGGATGGATTCATAAAGAAGACCCTCATAATGAGGTAGGTTCATAGACGATTAGCTATACTGCGGATACATATACTTTTTGCACAGAGTTTTAAAAAGATGTATTTTTGAATGAGCATCTCACCAATTACGGAATAATAAAAAGTATAATCTCATACAAATCAAATAGATGAACCTAGTGGATTGCCATATCTTACATATGACTTGTATAACTAGATAGCTCATACCTTTTAGTTCACACTTAAAAATAGATTACAAGGAAATGATCTCATCCTTGATGGACTAATGAAGATAGACACAATATTTTGCGGAAACATATCTGTGGACATATACACAAAATCAGGAATGATGCATATTTGTATGCACTAACTATTCGTATACTTTCACAGGGCAAAACCTCACTTATAACTTCTATCAAGTAGGTGAATTTGGCTGACTGTCATATCTTTTATGTGTGGACTAGTAAGATGCAAATTCCCAAAAGATATTCCTCATATAGAAATGAATTCACATACGAAATCAATTTGGTAGACCTTCCTGGATTTTCCCATATAGGCGAGTCTGGCAGACCTCCCTAGATCGTGTCATTGCCACGGACTTACATTTCACATATACAGCTTAAAGCCTTACACTCCGCAGAGTCTAATATTACCTTTAAGGGCTTTCATACCCCTCATAAAGGGCTTTCATATACAAGTGCACACCTTTCTCCGTACAGTCCAACCGAATCTCCACAAAGTTAAAAACCATTGATATTCATTTTATGTATAGTTCGCCGAACCTATGTAAATCCTCTTTGTTAATTTGAACACATAAGTGTTCCCCCACAAGGTCAGGGTCATCCACCAATCTCGGTTTGCATTCACATTACATACTGGAGGCAAAATGTGTAACATATCATATTCTTTTCTCCTTCTATCTCAATCATACTTTGAAAACCCCCCACTAGTCTGCATATCATTCATATGCATGCATTTCATACACAAGCACTCAACCAATACTATTATTCATGCACAATACACATTAAGCTAACATTTCATTTACTATACATGGACAAACTTACAAAAAGTCATGTATTTTCATATTTATACACAACATACACCATGAATATTTCATAATTTTCAGAATAGAAGATAACATACCAATACACGATACTGAAAAAGTAAACATCCATTTAAGACCTGAGTTTTGGAATTCACTTGGAAGTTGACACCAAATCCATCTACTTAGTTTTTCCCTTGCTACCCAAGCCTTCAACTTACAAAACATAACAATCATTTCAGAATTTCCAACAAAGATAATTCATCATCATAAGAACCATAATTTTTTATCATGCAAAGGCCATTGAAATGATTATCGTATCCAAAAAAGAACAAAATCAATGGATAACTGAATTCCTTAACTTTCTTTGCTTTCTTTAAATTTATTAATACGGAGAGGTTAGGAAGTTTACCAGCTAACAAAATTTCCAGTTTCTTAGTTTTACACTTCAGTCTCTTCCTTCCGAGCATAACACTCTTTAACCCTTCTTCCTTCTAGAAAAAGATCAGAGAATAACGTCTCTGTAACACCCTAAACTTTTAATGTTTGACTAAGAAATGCTAGTGTAAATGAATCTCTTTTTCTGTGGTTTTTTGCTCTATTATATGTTCGAGGTCAGGAGTTCGAGTCACGTCTTTAGAAAGCTTTACTATTTTATTCTAAACTAACATCTATATTTGAATTGTTGACTTAAGCTTAATTCTGTATAAATCTATGTCAACGATGAACCTAGTGGTTCAATGGTTAAGCTTTTGTATACTTTTGTGTCTTGTGTTCGAGTTTTGGCGTATGCATTAGAGAATATTTTTACTTATTGTCTGAATTCTGATTGGTGATTAAAACATTAAATTTTAACATTTCCTCTTCTTCTCTTCCTTCCTCAATTTCTTTTTCTTTTTTTTCTTTTTCTTATTTCTCTTTTATTTTCTTTTATTGGTCACCGAACTTCCAGTTCCTTATTTGTTGTTCTGGTCGAGTAAGTACACATGATGTTAATTGTGTAGTTTTGTTGTGAATTCTAAGAAACAACGGTTTCGTACTATTGAAATAGTTTTGTGTTAGTGGGTTGAAGTTTTTTCGTTAAGCGATCCTGGTTTCTTTATTTTAGGTGTGCATGTCGGAAGTAGCATTTCCCAACAGGCTAATTCGAGCGAGTTTCGTTGATTCGTTGGTAAGTGTTGGTTTCGTTATAGGTTTCCTATCAAAGTTTTTGACATAGTTCAGTAAGTGCTAAATTGTACAAATTTTATTGTTTTAGTTTATTGATTGATTCTGGTTGGCTCATTCAGGCTTCAAGATTTCTCTACGTTTTTTCTACATCTAAACTACTTCAGGTGCGTAACAAAAACTCATGCTTTTATGAATTTTGGATGCAGAAAAAAATGGTTGTCAACGCCACACGACCGTGTGTCAGGCCGTGTGGTAGGCCATATACACCACACGACTGTGTGGTAGACCGTGCAACTCATTATTCACGAATTAGAGGCACATGGGCTAGAGTTATAGGCGTGTGTTTAGATTGTGTGTGGGGAATGTTTAGTACAAGGTTTACACGGGCCAGGGGCATGGGCGTGTATCCAGGCCGTGTGACTCACTGTTTGTGATTTAGGACTACATAGGCAAACGACATGGGCATGTGTCAGGCCATGTGAGACACATGAGCATACACATGGGCATGTGCCAGGCTGTATGGAGCCACACGGGCCAGTCATTTAGGCCATGTGAAACCACACGAACGTATGACCCAGAAATTGGATTTTTCTCTCGAGTATTATGCGTCATTTGAAACTATTGCAGGCCTTCTGTAGGGTTCGTGTGTACTGAATTAAAAAGTATAAGCTATGATTTCATGATTTGAAATTGAATATTGAGAGATCTGTTGTATATTGCATATGGCAACTGTTACTGATATTGAATTATTTGGTATGGACAACAATTGTATCTGAGTGGTCGTGTACGACTCTGTATTAACTATTATTTGAACCTGTATTTCCATCGGGCCGAATTGAGTAAAGGAGGAAGTATTCTATTTTGAGACGGTAGTTAAACCACTAGTATTTATATTCTGATTAGGCAGTTAGTCTGTAACTATTGGAATGTGTTATATCGACATGTGTGGTTAGTCTGTAACTATTGGAATGTGTTATATCGACATGTGTAGTGTGTAGGGTTGGACGAGTATCTAATATCCTAATTGGTGTGTTGGGTTAGTCAGAGATGGTATGTAGCGGGTAGGAAATAGGAAAACTACATATATTCTTATATGTATTGTCTTTGAGAGTAGCTTGCCTTACCATCTGTTTGAACTGCTATGATCTGTTAAACTGAAGGATCTGCCTTCTGGATCTGACTCTGGAATCGAATATTGGGACCTTATCGGTTCTAACCTAAATATGTTGAATATATAATTATTCTTTAAGGAAATCTCTAACTTATTTGTTATGCTGACTGAATTACAAGTAAATCACAGACTTGATCGGTTCGGTGGATCGTGAGCTCAATCATACCCCTTATTTGTTTTAGTGTTATTAGTTTTGTTAGCTTACTTTTAATAATTTCAAAACATAAGGTATTTTAAGAGTATAAGTTATGTATTATGCTCTACAATTACTAATTTCTGCTAGATTGGCTTAAAGACTTAAAATTTGATATTGTGTTTTGAGAAATATTCGAGGTAGCTTCCCAAATTTGGCCTTATTGTCTAGGTCGGGTATGAGGTGTTATAGTCTCTCCCTTATATAATACTCTTGCACTTCCTTCACCGATATCAAATTCAAAAGCCAAGTGTACATACCTCTAATCATCATGTCACCCACTAAGAAATCTTTAGTTCAAGCATAATCAAACTAAAAGTTGAAATCTAACCTTTCCACAACTTGTAACACCCCATACTCGACCTAAACATTACGGGAAAGTCTTGAGGAATCTCACATGTTCGTTTTAAAACCAAAAATTAAATTTGTTTAGTAAAACAATGTTAACCTGTTAAATTATTTTCTAGTTTTTAGGGAAAATACTCAATAAAACTATTTATATTATTACAGAAAAATTTAAGTGATCACTTCCTTTTGCAGCGAAATTCCAAGTTAAAGTTATTTTGAAAATCATGACTTGATTTGTGTAAAAAATAATTTTGTAGTTAGAAACATAATATTTACTAAATCCGATGAAACAATTCAAAATGAAAATAAAGTTAAAAAATAATTCATAGTCTAAAACAGCCCGAAAAAGTCTAAAATTAAACTCAAAAGTTCGTTTAAAATAGTTTTATTCAAGAATCAAATCTCGAGTTTCCGCACGTCGTCCGATCCTAGGTTTGCTGATTACCTGAGAGGATGCAAACAAAGGGGTGAGCTAAAGAGCTCAGTGTATAACTTAACCCAACAAACAAATCAGATACAAACATAATAATAGATATGCATACAATTGCAATTCAGATACAGAGTCAGATGCACTTTCGAATTCAGAAGTAGATGTATTTACAGATACATATTTAGATTTAGAAATAGATATAAATCCTACCACCATCTACTACACACCATCTCTATCCATCCTTACACACCAAATAAGGTATCGAATACCCATCCAAACTGACACACCTATAAGTGAGTGTATGTCACTTTTCAGAATAGTATAGACAAGTTGCCAGATGCAATGCGGTAAACCACTAGATAAGGCAAATTATTAATCTGTCAACACTTCCTCCATAAATCATATTCCCACGCCAATGCTCATGCACATAGTAACAGATAATAAATGCATATTTGTCATGCATGCTTTTCACATCAAAACATGCTATTAAAATTATAAGTTTACAGATCAGATACAAATTCACACATTAGACATTCTAGTAATTTAAAAAAATACAATAACTATATCACATATAGTAGCAGTATATCAAATTTAATGTTTCAAAGTATTTTTATACAATACGGACCCTTCGGATTGGCTAGATACAAATTGCAAATTAATGCAGCCCCAGCTAAAAGTTTCATAAAATGTGCCCACACATTCGTGTGACCCACACGGCCAAACTAGCCCAGCCCGTGTGGCCCACACGGCCTGTCACACACCTATATGGCTCACACGGCCGTGCGTTGACAACCCACTTTTCGGTATCGCACTGTTCATTATTTTTTTTAGTTTTTCGTTACACACTTGTTCATTTTTCGATGCTGACAGGATCCCTAAACCTAAAATGACGATTAAAATTGACAATCTTAGCAATGAAACACCAAATTTTAAACTACTAATTCGGCTACAACCACTACCAAAGCCTTAACAAAACGGAAATCAATCTTTCGACAACTGGTTACTTACCCGAAATAGTAGTGGCAGATAAAAAATCCTTAATTTTCCAATAGAAATTTGCTCGTTTCACAATCTCTTCCTAATAGGACCAAAACAGTTAAACCAAAAACTTACTTCCTAATCTTAACAATGATATACCACAACAAAATGAGACCTTCTGAACTCCCTCAAACGTGCAAACAACACCATGAAATAGAAGTGTCAATGAAAATTCAAAAGGAACATAAACAAATAAGAAAATCTAAAAAAAATGAAATAATCGGTAAAAGGTTATATTGTTTTCTTTATTGTAACAAGAAAGAAAGCAATGAAAACAGAAAACCAATGTGACAAAAAAATGAGAAATGTGAAATGACAAAATGGGGGAGTGGAAGAAAGATTTTTTGGGAATTATCTCAAAAATAAAATATAATAAAGTTTAAAAAATAAAATCCTAACCTTTCATATTTTCTGCTAACTTATCATTTTGACCAAAGTTTGAATTTGACCCAAACACTAGGCACATGGGCGGCATACTAGGGGAGAAGCAAAAAATATTCTCGTTTGCACGAGCAAGGTTTCAAACATAAGCCCAAATAGTAAGCTAAAGTCTTATCACTGAACCAACAAGCTCATTCTATCATTAATTGAGCAAAATAATATATAACTCTAATATCCAAAGTCAGGGGTTGGGAAAAAATTAACAAAATTTAAAGGGAAAATAATTCAAACCTAAAACCCCTCACGCACTACTCACAATATACTTAACCACTAAACCCAATTAGTCACTTTGACAAATTCTAACAATTCAAAACTAAAATTGTTGGGGCGTTACACAACTAGTTTGCAAATCCCTCATTTTTGCATTAGAGCCTGTTCAATTTATAAGTTTTTTAATTTGGTACCCAAAGTAACTATTACAACTTAAGCTTTGACTTTTCTAGGTGTGACACATACACACATTTCCATTACCATTTCAAGTGTACATATATATACCAATATAATAATCAATCTCAATTTCATTACAATTTCAGTTGATCATTCATTGTACGATTCCCTCATCTCTCTCGAATATATTGACTATTTTATATTCGATTCGACCCTTAGGGCTCGTTTTTAACCAGATCATGACTTAGGGCTCGTTTTTAACCAGCTCGCATGATCTTTCACATATTGTTTTTAATCACATTTCACATTTATGGATATATATAGTCAATTTCATATCACCACTTCAATTCAATCTCATTTATCGAGTTCATTCTTTATAATCCTTATTAACCTGATTTGGGCTCGAGATGGGTACACGGATTATCAACCAACATACCAAACTGGCACTCAATGCCTCATTGGAATGCTCGAAGTATACGCTGCACCCAGCTATCATCGGCATATAACCAAAGTATAACTCGTACTCAATCTAATCCTATGGCATGCCACCTATATTTGACTCTGCCTAAATAGTTAATACGATACCAATGGTCCAATTACATGTTATAACCAATTCACATGTCATATCTCATTTCATTTCATCATCAATTCACATAATATGCCATTATCAATTTCATATTATGCTCGTTTGCACTATGCATATCTCAATTCAATCCTCAACATATTAGCATTTAACACGAATCAATCCGTATGACAAGCGTAAGCTTACCTCGATAGTTAATCGTGCAATCAACATGTATATGCATATAAATATATTGATCTCAAATTATAAAAGTACAAACTGAATTTCTGTTTCTTGTCTACGATTCTCGACTTTCTCTTCTCTCGCTACAGCCCAACATTGTCTTTAATTACGTTCGATAATTCAATAATAAAAATAATATCCAACTATATAGTCTCTCATATTTTAATTTAATAAGAATGAAACTAATTATAATTTAAAGATTTGATTTTAAAAATTATAAAAATCCAAGAGTGTTGAATTTAACTGGAAAATGTTATGCCCACGTTATTTTTAACGAAATATTATGCCCACCTGAAGAAAGAACTTTTTATGTTTTAGGGTTTAGGCTTGCAGATTTCTATGCTCTATATAAACCCTGAAAATTTCAGAAATAGAGAAACCAGAGAATCATTCCAAGGTTTAAAGCAAGCAAAATTCCAAAGAAAAAAAAATGATGAAGCAATTCTCATTGGTTTTCTCTGTTCTGTTAGCTTGCTACAATGGGCTTAATTCTCAGGAATTGAAGCATATTACGAATGAGGATGAAGTGAATGCGTCTGCAAGTGAAGCTTGGGAACTTTATAGGAACCTTGGGATCTCAAAGCTTGTTGCACAGGAGCTTAAAAATGTTATCCAAAGCCTTGACGTTTTGGAGGGTGATGGTGGGGTCGGAACTGTTATCAAAGTCACTTTCGTTCCAGGTACTTAAACCTCTATAAAATACCCTTTAACACCAAGTTTTTGTTGACTAGTATTCTTGTTTCGCTAATGGATTGAGCTCACGATGGATTTTTTTTTTAATGATTACAGTATCGGGAAGGGAAAAGGAATGACAAGATTTAAAGCTCTAGCTACAGCTCTAAACAAATCTTAACGAAGAGTACCCTTTGAGACCAAGCTTTTCTTAATCAAAATCCTTGGTTTTTTTTTTTTTTTTAATTGTTTGAGCTTGTCATCTATACCCTTCTCCAATGGATTAAGCTGATGATGGATATATTTTTTTATCTCTATTAAGTGTGAGAGAGTTTAAATTCATGTAATTTAAATGTCAAATGAAAAGTTTGATGACGAACACCATTTAAAATCAAATTTTTCTTGATAAATATTCTTATTTTTTAATGATTCAAGCTTATCATATATACCCTTTAAAAATCAAGTATTTCTTGAATAGTATTCTTGTTTATTTTAAAGGTTTGAGCTGATCATACTTACCTTTTAAAACAAAGTTTTTCCTTGACCAATATTCATGTTTCTCTCATGGTTTGATCTGATTATAAATACTCTATAGAATCATGTTTTTCTTTGATCAATACTATTGGTTTTCTAATGATTTGAGCTGATCATTAATACCCTTGAAAAACCAAGTTTTCTTTGATCAAATTTATTGTTTTTACTGGTTGGAACTGATGATGGGTTGTTTCCATATGAAGCAGGGAATTCAAGTTATACAGAGAAATTCACTGTGATTGATGACCAAAGGAGGGTGAAAGAGACAAAAGGCTTGGAAGGCGATTGTCTAGCTATTGGTTGCTCAGTTCAAATCGTTGAATTTGAAATAATAGAGAAATCCCAGAACTCAAGCATCATAAAATCTACCATTTCATATGCTGTCAAGGAAGAATTTCAAGCCAAGGATCCAAAGCCTAGCATCGAACTCGTTGAAGCTATTGTACAAATTTCCAAGAAGTTCCTTGAGAGAAACAATTAATGATGGTTAAATAATAAGTGTTAGTAAGAAGCTAGACCCTACATAAATTGCCTTTTTTGGGCAGAAATTGTGCAGAAGGAAAAAAATATATATTTTAAAAATAATGATTATTGAAGTTAGTATTTTATTTTGTATCTAGCTTAACCTGTGTTTTAAATAATTTTAAATTTGTTTTTAAAAGGTTATATATTTTAATATGGCATACAAATAAATTATGAATTATATTTGAATAAATATGAATTATGAATTATTAATAATATAATAGTATGGAGTGGGATTTACTTACACACTGTAAAGAGTAAAGTAGTTTTATATATTTCTGCAATTATTTATATGATTAATATTTTAATGATTCAACCGTTGAATTTATCAATTATATTGTCCTTACCATGCATGTAAATTTTCAAACCAAACCAAACCGAACTGAAATCTATATAATATCGATATAAAATACTCTATATATTAATATATATTTAACGGTAGTATTTTTTTACATAGAAGAAATAATTAAAATATATTAAATTTAACATGCATGATCTACATGAACAAATCATGAAACATAACGGTTGAATCATTAAAATATTAGTCATATAAATAATCATGAAAGTATGTAAATTTACTTTAATTTTTACACTTTATAAGTGAATCTCTCTCTTTATATATAATATATAACTTTCTAAAATAACCAAAAATTGTGTAGGGTTTAAAAATAATTTAATAGTCATAATCTTTGAACATTAATTAAACACAAAAACTGTTGCATATAGGTGCATAAACTTCAGAATTATTAATTTAAGTAAGATTATTGCATATTAAACTATATTTTATAGGATATAAAATTATACATGTTATATATAAAAGAAATATTAATAAACTGGTGCAAATAAAACTTTTTAGCATATAAATATGAAATTAATCATAAAAAAACTCATATTTCTCATGATTTTAGGTCAAAAAAACAACATTGAAATTAACATGGATAATAAATAAATAAATATGAAAGAAATTATACACATTATATTTTAACTCTTGAACATCATAAAGGTGTCCACATCACAAATCCACATCGCAATAATACAGTTTACCAAATGTGCCAATACGATAGTTGAATAGAGAAAAACTGCAATTAATAATTTAAGAAAACAAATATGAGAATAAACAAACATAAATTTTATGTGAAAAAATTCTTAATTAATATAGAGAAAAAATTATGGGTATAACATCTCATGTTTAATCTAGACGTTATGACCGCATTATAAAAAATTACACAAGTTCAATTTGAAACCCAAAATTTAAAGTTCATAAACACAACATAAAACAAAACTTGATATTAATATTTTCAGTTCTTAAGGGAAAATACTTAATTACGTAAAATATTTTAATTCCAGAAAAACACTTACGATCACTTAAATTTTGGCAACAGAATTCTTTAAATTAAAAATCGTGGTTTTGATTTTCAAATACAACACATTGTAGTTTGAAAATAAATATTCTAAGTATAAAAAGAAAAACAGTCCAAAACGTCAAATAAAAATCCAAACCAAATCATCAGTACTCAGAAAGGCTAAACAGTCCAATTAAGAACAAACTTTATGTTAGCCAAATAAAAAAACAAATACACCTACCCGTCTTAAGTTTGATAGTTTGTAACATCCTAAAACTCAACTCAGAAATTTTACCCGGATTCAAAGGTTACATTGACCACCAAAATGATCTAAAAGTAACTTTACAAAACGAAATGTTAAAATTTCATTATGAACATAGTTTGCTAAAATTGAACTAAACCGTTTAACCATTTAGGATTCAAAAAAGAAAATTTGAGTTACGTTAAAATAATTCGAAAGTATAATTCTGTAGTTTCTAAAATTCAGTCCCAAAATAAAAATTTACGAAAATCTAGAAGTAAAACTTATACGACAGTCCCCATAAACACTTACAGTCCAAAACAGTTTAATAATTTAGAATTTGTAGAAAAATTTTGATAGCTTAACTAAAAAATTATCATTTTCGAGACCTCCGGTATGCCGATCCAGCTTCAGAACACGAGAATACCTGAAAGGGGAAAAACTAAAGGAGTGAGCTACACGAGCTCAGTGTGAGTTCGAAACAGACAAAAGCAAAAGATGGAGTAATTCAACATATAGTTCACTAAAGCATATGTTTACAAATCACATACAAATTCCTCAGACGGCAATCCGATAAACTGAAAGTTATCATTAACAAACTGAAAACATTTATATTATCATTCCAAACACACATGTACCCAATCGCAACAGACTATTCAAAGCATTTTATTAGTGTGCTAATGATCACACAAACAAACATAAATTTAGATGCATAAAATATGCGACAATCAGAAATCCCACCCAACCAACCGAACACCTCTTCGTCCCCCCTGCACACTACATAAGGGCTACAGAAGGCTCGTCCACCTTGCACACCACATAGAACCATTAAAGGTCCATCCACCCTAGACACCATGTAAAGTGGAACAAAGCCACTTGAGTAAAGGTATACAGCTAAGCTGGTATACAATTAGTATAGTACGGTAAACCGCTATACAAAAGATTGCAATTAAAACTACCTGAATCAGTCTTCTCTTTGCAACCAAAACCCAAAATTTTATGCAAATGTATATATGCAAACAGTTCACTAACAGACTTATAGAAAAAACAATTCATACTTAGTCGATCAAATTCAAGTTAATACACTTGTACACATTTAAAATATACGAACAAGAAAGTATCTCACATTAGCACATTTTCTGATTAACTAAACTTATCTTACACAACCACATACTTGAATCCAAGTTGTTACAGAGTCCAAACACAACTACTAAAGTTGAACCGAGGGTCAAAATACACAGAAATATTAAGCGAGTTAAAATTTGACACAGAGCAAAAATCTACGAAACAGGGCCACACAATCGTGTACCCTAGCCGTGTGGAAGTGTCTAGCCGTGTGAAGGTTTACATGCCCTTATGGAAGAAGCACACGGTAGTGTGAAGAAGCACACGCTCATGTGAAAGGAGGCACACGACTATGTGGCTATGACACTCGCCCATGTGACCGAGTGACATGGTCGTGTGAACAGCTCGTATGACTCTCCGTCTGAATGCCAAAATAAAATGCAGAGTTGACAAGGCCGTGTGAAAATCTCACATGCTCGTGTGAATGTCGACTAAAAATCCCCAAATCGAAGCCACACGACTGTGTGGCACTAAAATTCGCATAAAAACCCTAATTTCCAACTTCACACGGCTGTGTGTCTGCTTGTGTGTGGCACACACCCGTGTAGCCACTCGTGTGGTCACAAAACCACATCGAAATAGGTTGCAGAACGTGCTTTTTCTGCCAAAATGGTTTTCTAACCCTTGATAACTCAAAATTATACCGAAAATCATACGATTCAATACCGAATTTGAACAGTTTCAGAACACACAGCTTAGACACGATAACAAGCACCCGGAATCATTTGATTCGCTCCACCAAGCTGATTCAGAAAGCTCAATTAACATATAAATTGATTCGGTTTTGAAACCAATCAAACGAAACACTCGAGAACAATCAATCAATAATTATGATGATAAACCCAGAGTTAATTTGAGGAATAGAAGAAAAGGATTGATAAACAGAAGAAACAACTATACTCTCCCCCAAGAAAGAAAAATCTCGAAATTGGGAAAAAAAAAAGAAAAAGAAAGAACGTGCTGTTTTTTTTTGAGAACTTCCTTTCTCCCAAATTAAAAGAAAAATAAAAATAAATAAATATTCAAAACTTAAAAGAAACAAAAATAAAACAAATTCCCCAAACCACACATGGGACTCAAACCTAGAACCCAAAGGTAAACTAACACACATCCAACCACCGAACCAGCAGGCTCATTGTAATATTAAAACACGACTACAAACCTAATTGCTCAACCTACTCACTGACTCTTACTTCAAGCCTCAAAACTTCTAACCCCAAAATCCGAGGTGTTACATGGTTACCTGAAAGTGAGCTTACGAGCTCAGTGTGTAACACATTCCAAGTAACAGTTTAGATATATGAATTAACAGATACATTATCAAATGCACGACCAAATACAGAATCACATATGTTTTCTTAATCAAATACATAATTACATGGATTTTCAGAATCATATACATATTCAGATGCAGATGCAGATGTGGATGCATATTCAGATGCATAATCAGATCCTACCCCCATCCGCTACACTTCATCTCCGTCTATCGCTACACACTAAATAGGGTATTAAGTATCTATCTAACCCCACACACCAACAAGTGTGTAACACCCCAAACCTGGCCTAAACGTTATGGCTAGATTTGGAGATGCTACGTAAAAGTGTGTAGTTATAAATCCAGTTCTCAACTATTTTGGAAAGCACATAAACTAATGGTATTTAAAAACCGTTAACGTACTTATTTAATTAAAATCGTTGTTTGTTTATATTATCTAAATAAATCGGTTATCTTGCAGTAGAAATTCCTTAACCGTTATGTTTTAGAAAACCGAGTTTGTTTTCTTAAAAACAGTTGATCGTAGAAAATAACCATTTTTTGAAAAATCATTTTATCGAATGTCATGCCAAAACTCCAAAATAAAGTCCAAATAAAAAATAATATCAAATGTCCCGAGAGTCCAAAATTTATAAAACTCTCAAACCAAGAATTTTAAATAAGTTTAGTTAGTTTACGAAAGAATGGACATAACCGAGCTCCCGTCGCAGCGACTTGCCTAAGCCTGAGAGTTACCTGAAATTATCAGACAAACGAAGAGTGGGTTTTTATAGCTCAATGTGTAACTCATAAGAAAATAGAATTTCAGATTTATTTACATGGCAGAACAAATACAGACATACATCTTATACAGAATCAAAATCAGATAAAATTAGTACAGATGCAGATATAAATAATCCTACCCCTATCCATGCACACCATCTCCGATCATCCCAACACACAATGTGGGGTATAAAACACCCACCTAGCCCTATACACCGCTTAGTATCCATATGACACTTTCAAAATAATCCCAGCAGCGCTGTTAGTATAATGGCGAGATATTGCCTTACACAGAAAACTTCCTCCACATAGTACATGTCCCACCCCATAATCATATATAAATAAAAATAATAGATGCCAGAATTTACATACCATACAGGCTCCTGTAACAAATGCAGAACATGCTTTATACATAACAGATCATACATATTAAACGTTATTTATATTAAGTTCCATACTAACAGTTTAACAGAATTCATGCTTTGTAGTTCATACAATCACATACTGACCCTATGGAAGGTCTACAGTCGACCGGGACGACATGTACGACCATAGGGAAAAATTCTAAATTTTGGGCCCATACAGCCTAAAATGGCCTACATTGTGTGTCACACATGGCCTATCACATGGCCATGTGTTGCACACGGCCTACCACATGGCCTAGCACACGACCGTGTGGCGTCGACAGGCCCCAATTTTGGTTTTCGTCATTCGTTGTTTTTTAGGTTTCTCGTTACACACCTTGCAAAATCTGACGTAGAATTAACAATCGAGTATTCTGGTACCTAGATTGACAATTCACACGAGTTATTAACCAAAATCTATAACAAATCCAAATGAAAAATTCGTAAGAGCAACACACATTGAAAGGCAGTACTGCATGAAGTAGGCGACAATGTTGACAAAACTGGGCAAACTGAGATGATTGTTTAAAATGTCATCAAACCAAACAATTGGGATAGAAAGTTATTTAGTAAAAGTCATTGTCACGGATGACAAGTGAACAACCATCGTCACTGGAAAAAAAATCCGAGATGGTCAGTTATCAATATGAGTTTTGGAGTGTCGAGCAGTGCTTGATGGTAGATAGGATGGATGAGTGAGAATTTAAAATTCATAATTGCATCGCATCATGAACATAATTTGTACACACATTGGTTTACTAAATGTTCCTTACATTATGCTTAATTGCTATGTTGCTATAAATTAAATGCTTTACTGTTTGTACAATCGTTTAAAAAATTATACTCACACTGAGCTGTCATAAGCTTACTCCCCCTTTTTCCTTATTTTTTTAGGTAACATAATAAACTAGGACTCGGAATGGCATCGGAGGAAACCTTAGACTAGCATCTCGTTTTTCTTTTGTTATTATTTTAAAGTTTCCTTTAAAGTTTTCCTTAATTGTTTTAATGGTTTGTTTATCAGGTTATAAGCTATTAATCATTTATTGCTTTTATAATTGTGGTTTAAAATTATTTAGTTTAGTAAAATTTTTAAGCATGATACTTAGTTAATATTTTGATTATTGCATGCTAATTGATTTAGAAAATTGTTATTTTTAACAATGTTTTCAGCTACTTTACAAAATATTTAAAAATTTTGGAAATTTTCTTTAAACTTTAATTGTTTTTCTCAAAACTTCACATTAATAATATTAAATTGCTAAGTTAAGAAAACTTCACATTAATAATATTAAATTGCTAAGTTAAGGCGGTTTGATTAACAAATGTTTTTTCTTAAAAATAAAAGATCGATTTTCATACAATCCAACTCAAGTAAAAGAATAACTTTATAGGGTCACTTCGGTCATCAATGTACTGCCTTTGACTTAGCCGAAACTCTTAGGCCGGGTCAGGGGTGGTACAATATTTGAAAACTTTTTCAAAACAAAACAAAATAAAAAAAATAAGATACTTTAGTATGATAAACTTGAATAATTAATTAACTTATTTAGATCCCAAAATTATTATTTTAGAATTTTTTTTAAAATTTTAACTTTCTTTATATAGTTTTTATATATATATTTTAGAATTTTTGTAATTTTTGTTGAGAGAGAGACCAATTTGTTCATTTTCAAAGTTGACAGAGACTAAAAAGTATTTACACCAACCTATTATTCAAATTAATCGAGTTTTAAAATTCAACTCGACTTGAACTCAAAACTCAAATTACTTATTTGAGTTTACTCGAATAACTTAGTTTGGTTAACTCGAAATTCAATTTTTTTTCAATTTTTCCTAATCTAATTGAATTTTGCTCACCATTAGACAAAAATATATTAAATTATGCAAACATGTGAGAAAATAAAAACACAATTAAAGTTAAACAAGTAAGAACAATTACATTGTCGTTAAAATAAATTAAACACGTAACAATTACATTGTCGTTAAAATAAATTAAACACGTAACAAAAAAAATTGGGATTTGAAAATTGAAAGTTAATTGGAACTTACAAACAACACACCACTGAGGAAGAGGTGGTGATAGTGGTCATTGGCAAGGTCTCCTCTTTCTACTTATCCCCTTATATATTCTCCTTAATTAATTAAACAAGGATTTATAATAATCGAGAGAACTTAAAAAAAAAAACGAGAAAACCTATAACAATCAACAACACAAGATTTCAACAAACATGAAATGTACAACATAAATTAAAAACACCTACAACAATCAACAAACACAAAACCTACAAAAAAATATTAATAAATAAATAAATAATAAAAAATCACTCAATGCAATAAACCACAAAGTAATATAAAAACACAACTAGAAATTGAAAAAAATTAACTTACCTTGCTGAGACGAGAGTGAATGTCCAAGAAAGTGCAAAGTTAAAATTGGGATGAGAAAGATAGGGATTTTAGAGGATAATTTTGTCTTAAAATTTAGATTCCACCTATAATTTTAGATTAGCTAAGAAAGAGGTCATAACCAGATTACACCCTATATTATGTGATGGTTGTAATGTGAAATTCAAGGATGGTCGGGATGTTGAAATCCAAATACTATAATCTTATTTCGAGATGTAAGATTACAAACTGTAATATTATATTTGGTGAACCAAACGCCCTTTGAGCAATGCAAAAATATTTATGAAGAATTGATGTAGTTGAATTGTTAAAGGTTTGTACCTTATGTAGTTGGTGCAAGTTCAAGTCCTTTCCTTAGCATCTTTTACGTTATAACGTATTATAAAATAAATAATTAACAACTAGAGAAATATGTATTTTATTTATCAACATCAAACTTCTTATCCTACTTATCCTAATAGATATCTATTTTATAATAAAAATATATTTATAATATAACTCATATTTTAATTTAATAAGTATAAAATTGATTATTTTAAAAAATAAGAATAAAATTAATTACAATTTAAATATTTAATTTTAAAAATTATAAAATCCAAGAGTTTTGCATTTAGTTGGAAAAGTATTAATATGCCCGCTTGAAGAAAGTACTTTTTATATTTTATGGATTTATAGATTATAGGTTAGAGATTTATAAATGTATCATTCAGTGAACATATTAACCTATTTCTATGCTCTATATAAACCCTGAAAATTGCAGAAATAGAGAAACCAGAGAATCATTCCAAGGTTTAAAGCAAGCAAAATTCCAAAGAAAAAGAATGCTGAAGCAATTCTCATTGGTTTTCTTTGTTCTGTTAGCTTGCTACAATGGGGTTAATTCTCGGGAATTGAAGCATATTACGAAGAAGCTTGAAGTGAATGCGCCTGCAAGTGAAGCTTGGGGGCTTTATAGGAAGCTTGGCCTCCTAGATGTTATTGATCGTAAGCTTACAAATATTTTCCAAAGCACTGAGGTTTTGAAGGGTGACGGTGGGGTCGGAACTGTTGTCAAACTCACTTTCGTTCCAGGTACTTAAACCTCTATAAAATACCCTTTAGCACCAAGTTTTTGTTGACTAGTATCTTGTTTCTCTAATGGATTGAGCTCACGATGGAATTTTTTTTATGATTACAATATTGAGAAGAGGAAAGGGATAATAATATTTGAACCAGGTTTTAGACGAAAACTCTAACCACATCCCTAAACAAATTTTGACGATGAATGCCTTTAAAACCAAACTTTTCTTGATAAAAAAATTTGTTTTGTTTTTTTGTTATTGATTGAGCTTACATTTATACCTTTCATGAAAGGATTAAGCTGATGATGGATTTTTTTTTTTTATTTCTATAATATTGGAAGGATTAGGGGATGTGGGACTTAAATTCGTGTCAGGCGAAAACTTTTAACCACTACTTCAAGGAAATCTTGACGATGATGAACACCATTTAAGATCAAGCTTTTCTTGATTAAAGTTCTTGTTTTCTAATGGTTTGAACTGATCATACTTACCTTTTAAAACAAAGTTTTTCCTTGATCAATATTCTTGTTTCTCTCATGGTTTGAGCTGACCATTAATACCCTTGAAAAACCAAATTTTCTTTGATCAAATTTCTTGTTTTTACTAGTTGGAACTGATGATCGGTTGTTTCAATATGGAGCAGGGAATTCAAGTTATACAGAGAAAATCACTGTGATGGATGACCAAAAGAGGGTGAAAGTGACAAAAGGCTTGGAAGGTGATTGTCTAGCAATTGGTTGCTCAGTTCAAATCATTCAATATGGAATAATAGAGAAATCCCAGAACTCAAGCATCATAAAATCTATCATTTCGTATGCTGTCAAGAAAGAATTTCAAGCCAAGAATCCAAAGCCTAGCATCCAAGTCGTAGAAGCTGTTATGCAAGCTTCCAAGAAGTGCCTTGAATGAAACAATTAATAATGGTTAAATAAAGAGTGTTAGCTAGAAGCTATACCCTCAATAAATTGCCTTTTTGGGCAGAAATTCTGTCGAAAGAAAAGATAACTGATGGTCACTAAACTAACTAAAAATTCGACTAAGCCAAGCGCACATATCGAACAGTAGTATAGTTATAGTGAGACCAGAAATATCGTATCCATAAGGATTAAAAGTACTAGTAATTACTATCTTTTTATTATCTAACCTAATAATTAAAGGGATGTTTTTAAACTAACATTACTATCTAATTAACTAAGAGCACGACAGAGGTAAAAGTTGAAAAATACTGTTGGAAAATCGATGGAGAAGACAACACTCAAGGAAGAATCCACCTAAACTTCACTTATTACTTTCTAAATTAGACGATTTATTCACTTGTCTTAATCCATAGAAATCCTTAATTTATGTTAATATCTTTCTCGAGACTAAAAACAACTAACTCTAAGTTGATTAATTGAAATCTCTTTCTAATTAAAACCTCTATCGTCGCATTAACTCAATCTATAGATTTCCTTATTAGATTTGACTCTAATCTGGCAGATTTATATCGTCCTATCTCTAGGATTGCATGCAACTCCGCTTAATTATGAGAGATCTACTCTTAAACAGGGACTTTTGCTCCACTGAATAAGCACATCAAAACCTGAATTAATATCCTGGAATATTAAAGTAAGAATTAAAACTCACAGTTAAGAATAAGAACAAGTATTTATCATATAATTCAAATAGTAATAAGATCCGTCTTAGGTTTCATCTCCCTTAGGTATTTAGAGAGTTTAGTTCATAATAATGGAAAACATCTCAAAATTGGGAAAACAACAAAACATAAAAAAAACCTAAAGAACTTTTAGGAAATTGGATGGAGATCTTCAGTCTTGAAGTAGATCCTGTTTCCAAGCTGATTCCGATGGCTATCCTTCAGTATTCTCTTCCTTCTACTCTGTGTGTCCCCTTTAATCTTCTTCTAGGGTGTTTATATAGACTTTGGAGTGCTTCAAAACCCTCAAAATTAGCCTTTTCTGAGTAGAATTAGACTTGGGCTCAACAGGGACACGGCTGTGTGCCACGCCCGTGTGAAAGTGCTCAGGCCGTGTGCAATCCTGACTTAGTTTAATGTCGACACGGCCATGACACACGGGCATGTTGCCTGACCGTGTGCATTACACAGGCATGTGGTTTACCCGTATGGACGTGCCTAGGCCGTGTGAAATACTGAGATAAGCTCATTTTGTCTGTTTTCGGCCCATTTCTTGTTCTTTTCGCCTTCCTATGCTCACGTAAGTATAAAACATGAATTTAAAGTATTAGAAGCATCAAATTCACTAAATTTTATGATAATTCATCCAAAAATATGCCAAGTATGGGATAAAAATATGTATATATTATAGTTTATCAAATATCCCCAAACTTAAACATTTGTTTGTCCTCAAGCAAAATCCTCAACTCACAATTAAAATAAATTCTTCTCAACTCATAATTCTCATCAATAATGTTTCGAAGTAATCCATTGATAATCACATTTGAGCATTCAACTAAAAGAACATTAAAGTTTCAAACAATCTAAGTTGAGCATTTTAATCATAAAATCATAGATATCCCCTTTTATTTAAGTAATCATCTTTAATTCTAAATTGACAAGAGTTGACATCCTCACTAAAGATTCACTCAAATCGCTCGAAGTGTTTAAGGTTCAATAATTAAGCACTCAAACGGCAAACATGAAAAGTTATTACCATAGGCTCGTATGAAAATAAAATCTCCACCACTATAAATGAGATAATACACAAATCAAAAAGGTCTTTAACAGGGTTGTAATGGGGCTTGGTTAAAGGTGTGGATAAAGGCTGAAAAAGAGGGTAGAATCGAGATTAATTTAATAGGTTAACAAACTTAGAATAAAGCTAATTACTGAATTACAAACAATTGCCAGAATAAAGACTATCCAAAACCAATGAAATGAGCTTTCTTTTTCTCAAAATAATAACTTTAACTTTTCCAAGCTCTTTATAACAATATGTAATGAAAATAAATCTACGATTTTTTTGTTTTCTTTTTTTTTTTAAGAATAAGAACAAGTATAATAATGGAAAGTGGATAATAAGAAATAATTCAGCAACTGGAATGAACGAACATTAGTTAGGTAACTAATTAAATCAAATCTCGATAAAAAAAGAGTCAATGAAAAGGGAGAAATTCTTAACGAATCAAAAGGGATTAAGTTGTGGGTTAACATTAAGGGGGAAAATCAAGAAACAATGGTTAAGGCTCAAAGAGGTTCACTAATGGTCAATTATGTGGGTAGGCTTTTTATGGGGTAAGTGGGTTAAAACCTAAGTGTCTTTATCATCTTGGTATATCAAATCAAAGGTGTGGTCTTGACATGCATGGTCAAAGCAAATTCTAGAATAACAAATCAATGTTGACACACTCATAGCCAATAAAATCAGCGAGCAAGAAAGATATATGCTCAAAGTCTCACGAAAATTATGGGTATTTGATGTCAATCCTGTAAATTCAAAATTTCAAGATAATACCTCAATTCAAGAAAACAACGTAGCAATTTTAATTATCAAAAGTCAACTTATCATGCTTGATTCTCTAATGCTTTTAAAGTTTAAACACCTAATGCACAATTCCCTATGATTAAATTCAAAACATATTAATAAAAAATATAAATCAATCAAAATTCATTCTAATAATGATATGAGAAAATTATTTGAGAATGGGATAAAAGTTCAGGGATTTTCTAATAAACATAAAAATAACCTCCCTACACATAAGATGTACATTATCCTCAATGTACGAAGATAGATAATAACAATGTAAGCATAATGTCAGAAGAGATGGAGAGAAGCGAAACTACCCTGAATTTTTTGATGAAATCCTTGTAGATAAGGCGAATGAAAAGCATGATTCTCAAGTGCTAATAAGAAAATAAACACAACTATGGAAGAGAATCAATAGATTACTTGAAAATAACCATAAAAATAAACATAGTTCAAAACATAAGTCTTAAAAAATAAATAAAAGAGAAATAAAATTAAAAATTAAAAATAAAAAGAAAAGTAGTAATAAAATAAATGGACTCAAAGGTTCTAATCATTGGATGTCTCGTGGGTCGTCGGTGCCGAAGAAGAGATGTGAAGGTGGTGGCAAATCTGTCGAAGAGTGGCATCGATGCTGTCGAACCTCTCAAAACACTGTTGTTCAAAGCGAGTGAGTCGCTCAGATATATCAGTCAAAGTGGCAGCACTGGGGTAGTGACTCTGTGATGGTGGTGGAGGTGGGTCCTCATGAAGGGGAGGGACATCATCAGTAATGTCTTCTGGATCGTCTTGATCATCAAATTGGACGAGTCTGTACTAAGGGGGGTTAAATCCACGGCATTGCTCTATCATCCTCATATGGATCATACTAGAAATTCCCTAATGAGACATCTGGCCAACTAATGTGAGTGTCGATGACATTTCTGGAGTATCGAATAGGTCGAAGTGTCGAGCGAGGCGAGTTACGTAGGGACCAAGATAGATGGGACCCCTCCTATGGCGGTCCATCTGATGGCAAAAAGCAAGTGCTATGAAGTATGTTAAATCAAAGACATTACCAGTTGCCATACTCAATAAGAAGTAAGTATCGGTGGTGCTAACGACGCCGGTGCTCTCTCTCCTCTTAGTCAAGGTGTGAGCCAAGATGGCGTAGATGTAGTATAGTGCTGGGGGAAGAGAAGTCGCTTTTGAGCGACTTGCGTCATAGGAAACAGTACTCGCTGTAAGGTCGATCCAATAGTAGGAGGGCGAGTAGTGTATGTGACGGTTAAGATGTATAAAATCCTCGGAAGCCACAAACTCCTCTGTGTAGAGGCCCAAAGTAGCTCCAAACTCTGGTACACTCATGTGTCTTACGAGTCCACCAAGTCTAAAAGTGATAGTATCGGCCTCGTTATGTGTATTTATCACATGCTAAAGATGGAAAGTAGTGCAAAACTCCAAGGTAAGCTCCGAATAGGTGGGCTCGATAATTGCAAAGAACCGATCCTACAGGACAATATCGAGATAGAAACGAACCAGGTGGGCAAGATGGACTTGCTCCAAGGCGGTCCAATCTATGCAGCAGCCCACTCCCAATGGTCGTATTTGAAAAAGCTGAAACAAGTCATCCTGTGGGCTTGACGAGAATCAAAGCAGAGGGTGATAAGCTTCGGTCACGACGCTCGAGGAGGTTGCGCCAGGACCCTTCCATTTTTTTGAAGCAGGGACGGCAATCTTCTTGCCTCTTACGTTTGTCATGGTGTGCCTGAAAGGTAGAAGAGTTGATTAATAATTAAATAAATCAAGTATCACCAAAAGCCAAGAATGGCAAATGCAAGTAGTTTAAACGGGCAAAGTACTGTTAAAATAATCAAGAATTAGAATATTCTAGAAAATGAAAATTTAATCCTAAGACTAAGGATAAAAAACACAGTACTCAGCTAAGTACATGAAGAAACAGTGAGTAAAGGAATGAAAAAAAAAATTATAATGTGACAGACTAATGGTTATCTACATGAATAAAATAGCGGCATGAAGAATAAAGCAAAATAAATGACTTACGTAGATAGCAAATATATGTATGGAATAACTAATAAAGAAAAGAATAATAACAAATATAGAAATGAAACTAGACTAATAATAATACTACAGAAAATGATTAATAATAATAATAATAATTGGGAGGGGTAATAGAGGAAAATTGATAGTGGTGACTGAAGGTGCGGATAGCGGTGGGTTGGGGATTGGGGGTGTTACGCGTAGGAGAGAGAGGGAGAAAGTGGCTGCTATTTGGTACGTGGCGGTAAGGCCTATATGGGATGTGCGTGAAGGTGAGAGGGTGCTAAGAAAGAGGAGGGTGAGGGTCAGGGTTGTTGGTTTAGAGTGGAAGTGGGGAGGGGACTGCGCGCATGAGTGTTGAAGGGAGGAAGTGGTTTCAGATTGAGAGAGATAAGGGAGAAAGCTTGAAGGGGCCGGATGGGGTTTAGGCGCGAGAGGGGGAGGGGGTGTACGCGGGAGAGAAGTGGCTGGTGTGGTGCGCAAGTAACAGCGAACGATGGCCGGAATAGTGGTTTCATGTCTTGCGGCTGCTAGGGGTTGAAGAAGAGAGGAAAAAAAACAAAATAAGATAAAGAAGAAAAAAAGGGAATTAGGGTTTAAAAGGGGACACGGTCGTGTGAGGCCCGTGTTGGGTCATACGGCCGTGTACCCATGTGGCTCGAGTTTAGTCCGTGTTCGTCATGAAAGTTTAATGCCCATTCGCCACACGATCTTAGACACGCCAGTATTTTCAGGCCGTGTGGTTCACACGACCATGTGCTATGTCCTTCGCTACTACCACGCCCATGTTATATCCCACACACTCGTGTGTTTGAACACAAGGCCGTATGCCTTGCTCGTGAAACTCCCTAACTTATTTAAAATTTAAAAATTTAGCTTTAGGTTTCACATGGCCTAGGACATGCCCGTGTGTCCAGACCGTGTGGTCCACAAGGTCGTGTCGCACGGTCATGTGGCTCGATACTTGGGGATTTTTATCTCTATTTCCATACAGCTAAGGATACGCCCGTGTGTCCAGACCGTGTAGGCCACTGTACCTGCATTAAAATATGAAAAATAGCTAAAATAAACTAGTTAGTGGTGTTAGTGCTCGGGTTGCCTCCCGAGAAGCGCTTATTTATAGTCTAAGCTTGACTCACCTCATATTTGCACAGTCATGGTGGTTCGAGGAGTTGAAACTCCTCATATTTGCTATCAATTTTATCAAAATAAGGTTTTAGACGAGTTTGGAATGAGTTACATTGATTGTACCGTATGGGAAAACATTAAGTACCGTAAAAGGAATTTCTCCATTAGGTTCAGAAGTGGCAACACGAGGGTCTATTTCATCTAACAGTACTTTGTCTCCAACCTTAAGTTGATTCGATGCACCTTTAAGTTTGTCATGGTATTGCCTCGATTCATCGTGCATTCTCAGTTTCTCCTTAACCTGTGTTCGTCATTTATCTAGTTCCTCGGTCTGTAGCCTTCGCTGGTCATGGATGATTCCATGGTTAGTACTAAAACGTGGCTCATTTATGTTTTTTCGAAGAGTTTCCTGCAAAGAAGGTTGAACTACATAATTAGTCTCATTAATAGGTTTTATAAAATCATCTTCATGACTTGCTGTCTTAACCGAATCACGAGCTTAGAGCGTGATCGTATCTTCTCCTACACGGAGTGTGACTTCATCTTTACCAACATCAATGATAGTTCTAACAGTTGCTAAAAATGGGCGTCCTAAAATTAAAAGGACATCACTATCCTCTTCCATGTCTAGAACAACAAAATCAATTGGAAATATGAATTTATCTATTTTTACGAGTACATCTTCAACAATACCCCTAGAAAATCTAATGGTTTTATCCACTAATTGAATGTCATCCTAGTTTGTTTGGGTTTCCTAAGACCTAGCTGTTTAAACATTTTATAGGGCATGACATTAATGCTCGCCCCTAAATCAGCCAGAGCATTATTAACATGTAAACTACCAATTAAGCAAGGAATCGTAAAACTCTCTGGATCTTTCAACTTGTTGGGAAGCTTATTTTGTAGAATGGCTGAGCACACTGTATTTAATTCCACATGCAACGCATCATCTAACTTCCGTTTATTAGCCAAGAGTTCCTTTAAAAATTTCACTCAGTTGGGCATCTACGAAAGAGCTTCAATAAACGGTAAGTTAATATGTAATTTTTTTAAGATATTAAGAAACTTACCGAATTGTTCGTCTGTACGGTCTTTCTTTGTCACTTTGGGGTATGGCACGCGAGGTGTGTATTCTCTACTTACCGATTTTTGTTTGTTCTGGCTTTCATCCACCTTATTTTTCCTTACCACTGTTTCTTTCCTTAGTTCTGGTTTAAGATCAACTAACCCTTCTTAATATTGAACGGTAATCGCATAAAGCTGTTCTCTTGGGTTAGTTTCGGTGTTACTTGGCAAGTTACCTTGTGGTCATTCAGAAATCAACTTAGCAAGCTGTCCTATTTAAGTTTTGAGCCCTTGAATCGACGCTTGCTGATTCTTAAGCGCTGTTTCAGTGTTTTGGAAACATGTTTCTGACACCGAGATGAATTTAGTTAGCATCTCCTTAAGGTTCGGCTTCTTTTCCTGTTATTAAGGTGGTTATTGAAAACCTGGAGGATATTTTGGTTTTTGATTTTCTTGACCACCCCACGAGAAATTAGGATGGTTCCTCCAACCTGCATTATAAGTGTTACTATACGGGTTATTTTGAGGTCTAGAATTATTACCCATATAGTGGACTTCTTCCTCCTCGGTGCTAGAGTTGAAGGATGGATAATCTGTGTTGTGTACTCCTCCTCCGATTGAATCGCACCTCATCATTGGATATACCTGAGTGGAACCATACAAACCATCAATCTTTTTATTTAAATGTTTTAACTGATTAGATAGTATAGTGACCGCGTCGAGGTTGAAAACACTCGCTACTTTTGTCGGCTTCGTTCTCATAACTTTCTATTGACTGTTATTCAATAACATTTCTTCAATAAATTCGTAAGCCTCTTCAAGTGTTTTTTTGTTTAAAGTTCCACCGGCGGCTGCATCTATCAGTTATCTTGTTGAGGAGTTCAAACTGTTGTAAAAAGTCTAAACTTGGAGCCATAGAGGTAACCCATGGTGAGGGCACCTTCTTAATAAGTCTTTATACA
This sequence comes from Gossypium longicalyx, assembly GCA_025698465.1. NCBI lineage: Eukaryota > Viridiplantae > Streptophyta > Magnoliopsida > Malvales > Malvaceae > Gossypium > Gossypium longicalyx. The sequence continues at coordinate 5,563,278 of CM046999.1, read as the reverse complement.
TTTCCCATGCATTATAAAGAATTTCTAGATCCATCCGCACAAAAAAAGAGATATTATTCCTTAATTTAGCTATTTTAGCCGGCGAAAAATATTTAAGTAAAAATTTTTTGGTCATTTGTTCTCAAGTAGTAATTGACCCTCGTGGTAACGAGTTCAACCATTGTTTAGCCTTATTCTTAAATGAAAAGGGAAATAACTGAAAGCGAATGACATCGTTAGAAACGCCATTGATCTTAAAAGTATCTCAAAATTCTAAAAAATTTGCTAAATGAGTGTTTGGATCCTCGTCCTGTAAACCATCAAACTGAACAAATTGTTTTATCATTTGAATCGTGTTAGGTTTCAATTCAAAATTATTTGCAGCAACAATAGGTCTAACTATACTCGATTCAGTTCCTGTTAAATTAGGCTTAACATAATCATACATAATACAAGAACCAGGATTCTGATTTACTGGATCTACGGCAACCACAAGAGATAGTGAATTATTTTGATTTTCAGCCATCTTTTCAGCTATAGTATGAATATCGTCCTCTCATCATTCCTCTATTTATTATAGACTTCGCCTTATTTCTCTTCGATTTCTGCGAGCTGTGCTCTCGATCTCACTGTCAAAAAGCAAAGGTCCTAACGGGTTTCTTCTAGTTATAAACTATAAAAACCTGCCAGAAATAAAGAAAAGAAAAATTAGTAAAGAAAAATTAAACTAAAAACAAAAAGTAAATTGCAATAAAAGTAAAAAATGACTAAAGTAATAAAAATCAAGTGTTCCTAATATTTTAGTCCCCAGCAACGGCGCCAAAAACTTGATGGTCACTAAACTAACTAAAAATTCGACTAAGCCAAACGCACCTATCAAACAGTGGTATAGTTATGGTGAAACTGAAAATATTGTATCCACAAGGATTAAAAATACTAATAATTACTATCTTTTTATTATCTAGCCTAATAATTAAAGAGATGTTTTTAAACTAACGTTACTATCTAATTAACTAAGAGTACAACAGAGGTAAAAGTTAAAAAATACTGTTGGAAAACTGATAGAGAAGACAATACCCAAGGGAGAATTCACCTAGACTTCACTTATTACTTTCTAAATTAGACGATTTATTCACTTGTCTTAATTCATAAAAATCTCTGATTTATGTTAATATCTCTCTCGAGACTAAAAACAACTAGCTCTAAGTTGATTAATTGAAATATCTTTCTAATTAAAACCCCTATCATCACATTAACTCGATATATGGATTCCCTTATTAGATTTAACTCTAATCCGACAAATTTATGTCGTCTTATCTCTAGGACTACATGCAACTCCGCTTAATTATAAGAGATATACTCTTAAACAGGGACTGCTACTCCACTAAATAAGCAAATCAAAACCTGAATTAATATCCTGGAATATTAAAACAAGAATTAAAACTCACAATTAAAAATAAGAACAAGTATTTGTTATATGATTTAAATAGTAATAAGATCCTTCTTAGGTTTCATCTCCCTTAGGTATTTAGAGAGTTTAGTTCATAATAATGGAAAACATCTCAAAATTGAGAAAACAACAAAACATATAGAAACACAAAGAACTTTTAGAAAATTGGATGGAGATCTTCAATTTTGAAGTAGATCCTACTTCCGAGCTGATTTCGATGGCTATTCTTCAGTATTCTCTGGTTTCTACTCTGTGTGTCCCCTTTAATCCTCTTCTAAGGTGTTTATATAGACTTTGGAATGCTTCAAAACCCTCAAAATTAGCCTTTTTCGAGTAGAATTAAACTTGGGCTCGACAGGGACACGGCCTTGTGCCACGCCCGTGTGAAAGTGCTCAGGCCGTGTGCAATTCTGACTTAGTTTAATGTCAACACGGCCATGACACACGGGATTGTTGGCCGACCGTGTGCCTCACACGGGCATGTGGTTTACCTGTATGGACGTGCCTAGGCCATGTTAAATACTGAGATAAGCCCATTTTGTTCATTTTCGACCCGTTTTTTGTTCTTTTCGTCTTTCTATGCTCACCTAAGTATAAAACATGAATTTAAAAGATTAAGAGCATCAAATTCACTAAATCTTATGATAATTTATCCAAAAATATGTCAAGCATAGGATAAAAATATGTTTATATTATGGTTTATCAATAATTAAAAAAAAAGAAGCAAAATATACAAGTTAAAAATAATAATTATTGAAATCAGTGTTTTATTTTGAAGCATATTACGAATGAGTTTGAAGTGAATGTGTTTGCAAGTGAAGTTTGAGAAATTTATAGGAACCTTAGGCTCTTAGAGCTTGCTGCAAATAAGCTTAAAAATGTTGTCCAAAGTTTTCAGGTTTTGAAGGGTGATGGTAGGGTCGGAACTGTTGTCAAAACCACTTTCGTTCCAAGTACTTCAACCTCTAAAAAAAAACCCTTTAACACCAAGTTTTTGTTGACTAGTAATCTTGTTTCTCAAATGGGTTAAGCTCACGATGGAATTATTTTATGATTACAATATTGAGAAGAGAAAAAAAGAAGAAGACAAGATTTCAATCAGTATAATTTAAGTGTTAGACAAAAACTATAATCATAGCTTTAAATAAATCTTGACGATGAATACCCTTTAAAACCAAGCTTTTCTTGATCAAGATTTTTTTTTATTTATTGTTGAGCCTATCATATATAACCTTCTTTAATGGATTAAGTTGATGTATACTTCTTTTTATCTCTATAAGGGTAAAAGATTAGTGGCTTGAATTCATGTCATTTAAGTATTAAACGAAAAGTTTTAACCATTATTCCAAGTTTAAAAATTAAGTATTCTTAGAACGGAGAAGTCAATAGTGCTCTCTTAGAGTTTTCGAAGAAACAAGGAATACTATGGTTGAAAAGAAGACGAGTGGTGACTTCAAATCGATGGATGAGATGAACGAAGTGGCTCTTCTTGAAGAAGAATTAAATCTATTAACGGTGAAAAACTCTCTAGTAATCCCATCGAAGATTCCGACGTTAATATGCTCAGTCTGAACAAAGAAAACATATAATCTAGATAGCATAAGAGCACAGTTACGAAGTATCTGAAAAAAAAAAGTTCGAGATCCTCATTGCAGGAAAAAACCTGTTTACGATTTCGTTCAAAGATGAAGAAGACTTAGAATAAATATTGGAAAGTCGCCCATGGCTCTTTCGTAAACAATTAATTATCTTTGATAGGTTGACGAAACCAATAGAGAGAAACAAGATCAAATTGGTTTTTTCACCGTACTGGATAAAAGCTGGTTCGTGCCCATCCGAATGCGATAAGAAAGATTTGATGCATGCCATTGGATCCACTTTTGGGGGAGTAATACGATCAGAGATAAAAGGGGAATTTTGTTGAATCAGGGTGAACCTAGATGTTCAAAAACAATTAAGGAGGGGAGTATTTGTTTCTCCAAGTGGAAAGGAAAAGATATGGCTACCTTTTAAATATGAAAACCTCCCCACTTTCTGTTTCGACTGTGGGAAAATGGGTCATAGGGTTCAAAAATGTTCGGCAATTCACTGGGAAGATCGTACTAAAACAGATGACGAGAATCTTTTCTCGCTAGCACTCAAGGCAGAATCCTCCATGGTGGGAAAAGAAAGTTTAATTCTAAGGACCATAAGGGAAAAATAAACGGAGCAACGTCTGTTCATAGGGAGCGAAAGGGTAGAAAACTATGATGCTCTTTTACCAGATAAGTCAAACCTGTTCCATCGACCGGGGAATAAAGTTATCTCAAAGAAGAACTCCTAAGTCAGAAAACGGAAGAAAAGCCGAAATAATCAAGAAACAAATAAACGAATATTTTGTCTCAAGATTCGGCTAAGAAAGGAGAGGAAGAGTCAAACAAAAACAATGGCACTACAGAAGACAATCAAAAAGCAAACTCGAAAGATGAAGGCCCTACAACAAAGATTGAAAAGACAGGTATTAATTGGTATAGCATTGTGGATAATTTCGAAATAAATTTAAAGGCTGATGGGCTCACAAAATCATACGAAAGTATCCAGATGGGACACAAGAAAAGAGGTTAGCGTCGACTAGGACATAGAGAAAGTAGTGACTTCAATATGACTGAAGCTAAATTTGGTAAACGAAAATTCAACCAAGAGGAAAAGACTGATTTTGGATCACCCGGTGCAGAAGAAAAAAAAACTACTGAAGAACGAATAATAATTGATCTGATGCGATCTAATACAGAAGAAGGTGAAATTTTTCAACAAAGTATATCGGCAGCTGGCAAATGGCTAGCTGACAGAAACCAATGAAAATCCTAAGTTGGAATGTCTGAGGACTGGGAAATCCTCGGGCAATTTGGAGGCTTTAACACACCTTGAAGCTCTATAAACCCCAATTGGTCTTCTTAATGGAGACAAAACTGAATGGTGTCTGAATGTAAAGGTTACGGAAACGATGTGGTTTTCATAATGGAATGGATATTCTAGTAAATGGCTCACCGGGAGGGCTGAGTCTCGCTTGGAATGGAAACAACTTAGTGCAAGTTTATAGTTACTCAAGCAACCATATTGATGTGAAGATCGACGAAGTAGAAAATTCAAAAAAGTGACGTTTCACTAGATTCTATGGCAACCCAAATCAGCCTAATAAATAAGAGTCATGGAACTTACTTCGTCGATTAAGGAGCAATCACTCAATGACATGGTGTATATGTGAAGATTTCAATGAGATCATGTATGCACACGAGAAAAATAGTGGGGCAACAAAGGACAAAAGGCAAATGGAGGAATTTCGAAAAGCTCTGGAAGATTGTGATATGTCGGATATGGGATATCGTGGAAAAAAGTTTACTTGGAAAAGGGAAAATTTCGCAGACACAAATATAAAGGAACGACTAGACAGGGGAGTTGCAAATCAGGAATGGCTAAATTTATTTTCTGACTATTTGATACAACATCTACCCCACTCCTCTGATCATTGCCCAATTTTCATCCAAACAACGCCAAATGTATTAAAGTATGAGGTTAATCTTTTTAAATTCGAGTCATGGTGGATAATGGAGCCTTCATGTGAAGATGTTATTAAGAAATTATGGTAAGAGAAGAATGGCAACGTCTTGGAGAAACTTGAGCATACACGAGATGATTGCAGAGGTGGGGGAAAAACATTAAAGGAGAACGTAGTAAGAGATTAAAATTTCTTCGAGAAAAATTGTCTGGACTTGATGAAATGGATAGGGACGACGAGATCCAAGAAGAGATGATCGATGTGAAACTAAAATTGAATTGGAAGATGGAAAAGGAGGAATTGTATTGGGAGCAAAAAGCAAAAACGAATTGGTTGCGTCAAGGGGATAAAAATACAACTTTCTTCCATAGCCAAGCATCACAAAGACGCAGAATGAACAAAATACAAGGGATGGAAGACAATGAAAGCACTCTCAAAACCGAGGGCGAAAAAATAGAAGAGATTATAAGAGATTACTTTTCGAAGCTGTTTGAATCAAGTGGAGTTAGAGACACCAATCACCTCCTTTCGAGTGTTAAGCGAAGTATCACTGAAAACATGAATCAAGCGTTGACTGAGAGTTACAAAGAAGAGGAAATAAAAAAGGCAGTAAATTGTATTAGGGCGACAAAAGCCCCTAGACCTGATGGATTCCCAACCATTTTCTTTTAAAAGTTTTGGCACATCGTGGGGCATAAGGTCAGTGAGTTTTGTTTAGATATTCTTAATAACGTAAAATCTTTTGATCGTCTAAATAACACGAATATTGTTTTAATACCTAAGAACCCCCACCCGAAAAAACCATCAGAATTTAGGCCAATTAGTTTCTGTGCAGTTTTATACAAAATAATTTCAAAATCTATAGCAAATAGATTCCAAAAAATACTAGAATACTGCATTGATCAAGCTCAAAGTGCTTTTGTTCCAAGAAGGCTAATTACTGACAATGTCCTACTAGCATATGAAATTCTTCACTTTATGCAGAACAAAAGAATAGGAAAAAAAAACTCATGGCTTTAAAGATTGATATGAGCAAAACATACGATCAGGTGGAATGGGATTTCTTGAAGCAAATGATAGCCAGAATGGGTTTTGCTAATTCTTGGATACAACTTATTATGAGGTGCATTAGTATTGTTTCATATTCAGTCGTGTTAAACGGGATACTAGGGAAAGCTTTTAATCCGATGAGAGGCCTGCACCAAGAGGATCCACTAAGTCCCTTTTTGTTCCTAATTTGTAGTGATAGGGGAATTAAGGCAAGTAAGAGAAGCCCCTAGATCACTCATCTCCTTTTTGCGAATAATTATGTTTTATTTAGGGAAGCAACTGAAAAAGGAACAAAAGTTTTTGAAAAGGTCATCAAAGAATATGAAATCTGTTCAAGGCAATGCATCAATTATGGTAAGTCAACGATGTTCTTTAGCTACAATACCTCGAATACAAGTCAATTACCTATTTCAAACAGGTTGGGGGTTAAATAGTCAAATAATTGCGAAAAATACCTTAGTTTGCCGAATATGATCAGAAGGAAAAAAAAGGTTAGCATTTCAACATCTCAAAGATCGCATAAAAATGAAAATAGATTGCTAGAGTACGCAATTTTTGTCACAGAGGGGAAAAGCAATTTTTATTAAAGCTGTTTTGCAAGTTATCCCAACCTATACAATGGGGTGTTTTCTATTACCAAAATCAGTTTGTGAGGATATGAAACAAATAATAGCCAAATTTTGGTGGCAAAAGGGCCACGAGAAGAAGGGAATACATTGGTGCTCATGGAGTAATCCATGTGAATTGAAGGAGTTTGGTGGTCTTGGATATCGTAGCTTTGCAAAATTTAATTTGGCACTCCTTGCAAAGCAAGGATGGAGACTAATTGAACACCCGAAGTCTCTTCTCGCACAAACTTTAAAAGAAAAATACTTCCTGAATTTTTTAAATTCAGAACTAGGTAACTTATCCTCATATACCTAGAAAAGTATTTGGGCCGCAAAAGGGCTTTTGAAATCAAGATTATGCTGGAGGGTGGGTAATGGGCGCAACATTAGAATTGAAACTGACGTGTGGGTACCGACTGCTAACAGTCTGCATATTCAACAAAGCGTTAGAGGGCAAGACTTGGTGATGGTAACAGATTTGATCGACAGTAATACTAATTCATGGAAATCAGAGCTGATTAAAAACACCTTTTCTGAAGAAGATGCCCAAAAAATCCTCCAAATTCCAATAGCCAATACTCCACATGACGACCTTCTGGTATGGAGGGGTGAACAAACAAGCGAGTACACAGTGAGGAGTGATTACAAATTACTATTACACGACAATTTTACCAATAGCTACAACCAAGTGGAAGCTAGGAAATGCTATAAAAAGCTGTGGATGAGTGACCTCCCTTCAAAAATAATTATTACAGTCTAGAGAGTCACTCCAAACTATCTACCTACACTAGCTAACCTAAGAATTAAAAGACTGATGAATGAAGCTGTTTGCCCCCGATGTATGGAAGGTTTGGAGAACAGAGAACACATCTTTCGGGATTGTGCTGTTACAAAGGAAATTTGGAATAAATTAAGTGTTACATGGCCTGATAATATATCTCATACAGAGTTTACAGACTGGTTCACCTGGATCGTGCTCGATAGTACAACTAACGCCTGTCAAAAAAATTTCTGTGCCATATGGGCTATATGGTCTGCTAGAAACAAATGGGTTCACGAAGGACAAAAGCAATCGGCAACAGAGGTAGCAAAGTTTACTCTTAAGTATCTACAGGAGATAAAGGACATTAAGCAAACACAGGGTACCTCACATCCGAGCATTAACATTTGGAGACCCCTGGAACAAGGCCATTACAAAATCAACTTTGACGCAGCAGTAGACCTCAAAACAAACAAATCATGTTCAGGAATCATTGTCCAAGATTACAAAGGAAATGAGGTAGCAACAAAATCCACAATCCATGAGAACATACCTTCAGAATTTGCAGCCGAAGCCATTGCATGTTTACAAGCGGTTATTTTGGGTAGAGATCGGGGACTGAAATTTGTTGATATCGAAGGAGACTCCCTGACAGTGATCAAGAAAGCCAAAAGCACAAAAAGGGATAAATCGGTCATCGGTTCCTACATTCAAGACATTAAAGAGTTAAGTAAGCTCTTCCATAAAAGCAACTTTCAACATATAGGCAGATTAACAAACGAACAGGCGCACAACTTGGCCTCAAAAGGGCTAAAAACAGGAGAGAACACTTACTTTGATCGTAGAACAGCCGGCCAAGATATTACAGAAGCGGAGATTGACAGAGGATGGCAATGAAGGTTTACGATACGAATAAGAGAAGAATGAAAGCAGCATCAGACTGAGGAAGGTTGTCACGAGAGTCTGAAAAGGAAATGGTAGAAGAAACTAGAAGATTTTTTGAAACTGACTACCAATTGAAGACTGGTACAGGAAACTGAAAGGCAACATGTTAATTGGGACCAGCTGTCAAATTTTAGTTTTTCACATTTTATTTCTTGAACTAGGGCCGCCTCTTTGCTTTTGTAGGCCTTTTTCTTTTAGGTAATAAAATCCAGTCAATTTATATCAAAAAAAAAAAAAAGGATTCTTTGATTAATTTTCATATTTTTACTGGTTGAAACTGATGATGGGTCGTTTCAATTCAAGTTATACAGATAAATTTACTGTGATTGATGACCAAAAGAGGGTGACAGAGACAAAAGGCTTGGAAGGCGATTGTCTAGCTATTGGTTGCTCAGTTCAAATCATTGAATTTGAAATAATAGAGAAATCCCAGAACTCAAGCATTAGAAAATCTTTTAATATTAATTACATTAATTAAACACAAAAATTGTTGGATATAGGTACATAAACTTAGAATTACCAATTTAAGTAAGATTATTGCATATTCCACTATATTTTATATAAAAGAAAATTAATAAATTGGCGTAAATAAAACTTTGTAGCTATTAATAATGAGTCCCCACTACATTAAAATATTACGTTTAAAAAATTAAATTACTTTAATTAAGTTTCAAATGAATTATTAGATTTTTAATTATGATAACAATTTCGAAATTGCAAATAATATTTATCGATAGAAGAAATCATTCCAAAATATATTCAAGATAACAGTAACAAAATTAATCTTTAAAAGAAATAAACATCAAATTTGGTTCACAATTTAATTTATGAATTTTAATTTGGTGTAATTATATATATGAAATTTGAATTACAGTTCATATATATACATAAAATTTTAATTTAAAGAAACAAATATATACATTTATTTTCATATTTGATTAATAAAATTATTTGTGTATGCAATATATCAACGTAACATGATACAAATCAAAGTTTACGTACGATAGTGCACATTAGATCAAAATTTATTTATACTTTTGATATTTATCCTAAATAAAAAAATACAAAAAAAAAACAGATTGAAATGCATACAAAATATTTATTTTATTTTATTTTTCAATTTTGTTTGTAAATAAATTTTTAGTTTAGGATTTTAATTTATAATTTAGAGTCTAAAATTTTAGGATATACAATTTAGGGTTATAAAAATTTATAAAAACTATGAAATTAATTTTTAGAATTATATTAGTAATATAGTCTAATCTTAAATCTAAAAAATATTAAATTAGGTTTACTAAATATCTTAAATTTAAAAAAAAAAGGAATGAATGGTTGTGATTGGCATTAAATTAAAAAAATTAAATTATTTTTACTGAATATTATATTAATAAGGGTAGTGTAAGCCGCAATATATTTAAAAAAATAAAAATAAAAATAGATAATAAATTATATTAAGATCATTTTAAAATATATAAGTTTTAGATACCAATCATAAAATAATATTAGATCATCAATTTTTAAATATATATAAATATTATTTTACACTCAATCATATTTAATATCTTCCTGAACTTAATTTAAATTTAATTAAATTACTTAACAAATTAAAACTTTTAATAGATAAAATATACACGTTTTCATCTTTTATAAAATTTAAATTATTTTTAGTTTTTTTTTTTTTTTGTAATTTGATGCCTTTTATTTGTTTTGCTTCCAAATTTTTTTCCTCCATTGTTAATTTTCTATTTTTATTTCTTCATTTTTAATCAAATTATGGAAAAACTAACAAATCTTGAAAGCTAGTACTCTAATGGAAGAAATATTTTGTATAGGCTTGAAGTTGAAGTTTTAATATTCACAATTAAATCAAATTAAAAGTCATTTAAGATAATTTGGGTATTTTACCAATAAAGGCCCATTTTCAACTTTTTTTACGGAAATGGGCCGATTTCTTAATTATTTACTGGAATAGGCCGAAAACGGGGAAATCGCTTCCACGTCGTCAGCTCGAAGTCAGGGTATTTGCCAGCAAAGCGCGTCCCTGAGGAAGCGCTTTGTCCACATCAGCAGAAAACGCTTCCCTGAAGATGCGATTTGTGCTGATGTGGACAAAGCACTTCCTCAGGGATGCGCTTTGCCCGTGTGTTTCAAACGGTCAAAAATTTGACCGTTGGGCCCCTAACGGTAAAAAAAAACTATAAAACCCCCCTCCCCTTGATTTTTTACACAAAAAAGTTCTCCTATCCAAATTCTCTCAAATTCTTCCGAAAATTCTCTCATATTCTTTCAAATTTTCTCAAAGCTCTTTTTAGTTTTTTGCAAAAAAGCTCTATTTAATTTTTTTTTAAATTAGTTGTATTTTAAATTAAATTTTTGCAATAGAAAGGAAATTAATTCGTCTCGATAATAAACACATCTTCGTCGATCAAATGACAATGGTAAGTGATAATTTTAATATTTCAATAGTATTTAATATATTTTTTTTAATTTATGCAATTTTAATTAATTTTTCAATACAATTTAATATTTTTTCATTTATGCAATTTTAATTTTAATTTTATATTTTTTATAACAGTCTGTAGATCGGATGTTGCAATGTTATACTCGTAATATGTCTGGTCCTCCATCGCCGTTAATAGAGGGTTACCTGCGGGACGCTGATTTTTGGCTTGTGGCCACGATAGGCCGGGGATGCAAGTTGGACCTGAAACTAATCAGTGCGTTGATAGAGAGGTAGAGACCCGAGACGCACACTTTTCATCTTCTATGCGGAGAGTGTACTATCACTTTGGAAGACGTGGAGTTGCAATTGGGATTGCCGGTGGATGGGTACGCGGTCACTGGGTCTGCTTATTCTGCTGATTGGAGCGTCGTATGTTACGAGCTTTTGGGTGCTATTCTGGATAATATTAACGGAGGTCGGATCGAGATGGGCTGGTTACGAGACACATTTCCGGAGCTGGATAATGATTCAACTGAACTAGAAAGAATACGATATGCTCGGGCATACATTCTTGAGATGATCGAAGGTTATCTAATGCCAGACTTGTCATGAAATCGCGTACATCTAAGATGGCTGCTGAAACTCGTTGATTTTAGAGCAGCTGGTGAACTTAGTTGGGAGTCTGCCGTGCTAGCAACATTGTACCGGGAGATGTGCAGGGCAACGCGACCAAATAAAGTCAAAATCGGAGGTTGCCTATCACTACTACAATCATGGGCACGGTTTCACTTTCTATTTTTACGTCCTCGAGTGGACCAGCCATATACATTCCCACTTATAACGAGGTAAATTTTAAATTAGATTTTACAATTATTACGTAGATTTAAAATATAATTGTATGCTAAAAATTTATTTAATTAGGTAGAACCATTCGGCGAGTTATGTTGGAATACCTACATCTCTTGAAGATATACGGCTTCTATTTGACCAACGGCCGGAAGCACAAGTAAGTTTTAAATAAAATATATATAGATAATAAAATACTCGTTTCGTATTTAGTATTTAATATTTAGTATTTAGTATTATGTATACAACTAATATTTTTATTATGTTCATATAGTTTCAATAGACACCATACAAGGATACGACAATTCGGGCAGTAATTCCGGATGAATTATTTCAAAATCCGAACGTTTGGCACGTGAAGGTCCTATTGGTCAACTATGCTATCGTGGAGATGCACCAGTCAGATCGAGTATTGCAGCAATTTGGCTTCCGATAATCGATTCCTGTGGCACTTGAGGTGCTCGATGATGAGCACAAAATGAACTTACAGCAATTGCATACGGATTGGCTAAGATTCCACTCAGCATATATCGAAATGTGGGAGAATCGGTATGATTATATACCTACTTGAGAACCGATCATCGTTCCTAAGTTAGCGTACGTACCGAAATACGTGCCATGGTTTAGGATCCATGGGAAGCCATATTTACTGTCCGAAGAAGAGAGGCGACGACAAATTCGTGTCCAAAGGGAACGACGAGGCAAGAAAAAGGGATAACGACCCGGGCCTATCAATAATACCCATACAATCAGCTAGCCCATCAATAGCGCCCACATAGTCACTGGGCCTAACACTTCAACCGACGACACCCATATCACAGCCTTTTCAGATTATGCGAGGTGCATATCCTAGCCCTTATATATATCCTAACCCTTATATGTTTCCTTTTTCCAGTCCTATGGCAGGTTGGAATGCATCTCCGTTTCCAATTACTCCGAGTCAATCACCGATCTATAGGCCGCCGTCGCATGAGGTGCCGTTGGGAAGCTCTTCTTTTTCTCAAGCCCCATCGCCTTATGAGATTCAAACACCTCCGCCATGGGTGATGCAAACACCTCCGTAGTCATTATTCTATCAAGATGGCTCATCCTCCCAACACTTACAACTAGATCTCCAGCCGGATGAACCACAATCCCTGTCGGAGCAACCAGAACCCTCTCCGGAACCTGAACTAAGGAAATCCAACGCGTAACCGTCAACGACCCCCATGTGGCACTGATTTTGACCAGCACCAACATTGATTTTTTTAATATACTTGTATAAACTTTTTTATATTCTTTCATTTAATAAAATAAAAGTTGTTTTTAGTATTTTAATTATAATTTACTCTCTTATATTTGTAATAAAATAAAAGTTGTTTTGAATAAGGAAATATTTTTAATGTTTTCTATAATTTTAATAAAATGTAAATAATGCAACATAATTTTATTACAACAACTATCAGCTATTTCGATTTGGACATGATCGAGTTGTATGGCCTGGGTTCCTACACCATCCGCACAACTTGTGTTGGTTAGTTGTTTCTCGAATATCCATATTGTTACGTATTCTAGTCGAGCAAGGTCGACCCTTTGGTTTACAACGCAAATCTCTATCCGGTAACAACTTAAACGGAGCAAGCGATACAGACGACCATTTACGTTTATTTGGGACCGGTGGGAATAAGTGTCTCCACACGGTGTACATGTATTCTATTTTGAACACTTCGTCGACATAGCTCATGGGATCCAAACGGAGATTCTGACAAGCTGCAATTACATGAGCGCATGGATAATGAAGTGCGTCAAACCTCCCACAGCCCCAAGTCCTATTTTTCAAGTGTACACGATATTGCCCGCCAACAATACCTTGGTTCGGTCTGTCAAACTCGATCACACGAAACCATAGGTTATCACGATCGTGACACACTGTGTGCATGGTGTTGGCCCGTGCCTTCGCCTTGTTAATTTCTTACAATACCTTCGCACACCATACATAGCCTCCTTGCATTTCGCCTTTATACCTCGCTGCTCGCTTTGGAAATAGTGCTGCTAAACGAAAATACATCTCTCGGACAACCGATGTTATTGGCAAATGACGCGTTCCTTTTAGAACAGAATTTATGCATTCAGTCAAGTTCGAGGTCATTTGACCATATCGTAGGCCGCCGTCGTATGCTTGTGTCTACTGTTCGAAAGGTATGTTACAGAGGTAGTCATGGCCTTCTTCATTAATTGAATGCAAAACCGCCAATATCTTATGAAAACGGTCCTTATTTATCTCATACCCTGCGAATATAAGATGATAGCAAAAATTACATACCATTCTTCCATTCAGAATAAATTAAATATTACAAAAGAAATTATATTAGTAAAGATTAAATACCCATGTTGGTCACTTGTCGTCATTCACTTATAGATCGAAATTGCCCGTAATAGTTTGACGCAACGTGCCTTAGCAATACTGATGGTGTGTGCAATGCCATAGGCTACCCTGACGCTCAATTGAGGCTAGTATTCTGGTGCCCCGATCCGATATAACGCAGATATCAGGTTGGGTTCAGACATGCCTCATTAGTCTAGAAAGAAAGAATTCCTAGTCATCAGTTGACTCTACCAGTGTTATTACAAATGCAATTGGAAGGATTCTCCTATTGCTATCTTGTGTCACAGCTAGCAGTAGTCGATGGGTATATCTACCATACATAAATGAACCATCAATTTGTACCAACGCCTTACACTATAGAAATGCGTCTCGGCATTGCTTAAAGCTCTAGAACAGACGCTTGAACACTTGGCATCCACGGAGCAATCGGTTGTTGTAGTACGCAGGTGCCGTTTCAAGGTCTGTTATGCAACCTGGAACATATCTCTCCAGCACCTGACACTACTGCCACACTTTATTATATGAAGCATCTCACCCACCATGCATCTTTTCCAATGCCTTTTGCTTAGCTATCCAAGCCTTGTGGTAAGAGGGTGTGTACCTCAATTGGCTACGAATATTGGCAATTAAGACCTGCATTGAAGTCCTGGGATCTGCCTTCACCGTCGGTTGTATTAAGTCAACTGACATATCTGAATCTATCTTTGGATGATCTTGTGAAACACCTGTAAACAAAGTACGTTAAATAATGCAACATTACATAATAACAATATTATTCAAAAACCTTAGAAGTTTAGTGAAACTGTACCGCCAACACATGTATGTGGACCTTTGTACTTTTTAATCTCCCACAAGCCTGTCTTTTTCCTCAACGATGCCATAATTTTCCATGAACATGTGTTATCTTTCACTGCACACTTGGCCTCAAACTTATCAGTTTTGGATTTAACCAAGTTGTAGTTAACCCCGTCCATGATACTATGTTGTTTCAATGCACCAAGAAAACTATCTTTATTGGAAAGCACCTTACGAACTTCCAGTTCACCCGAATCCAATAATGAACTTGTACGGTCACGCCTTCTGTGTGGTAGATCTGGAAACTCCAACGCATCATCTTGAGATAGATCGACATATGCATGTGGGCTGGAGGCGAGTACGCCCTGAATCGTGGATCTTCTTCTTCTTCATTTGAACCACCTTTAACATCTTCAGGTATGGTTGGAGTAGGCTCCAGTTCAGAAAATAATGCAACTTTTGCACTATCGGGCCTGAGCTCTTGAGGTGGATCCACATCGGACTCATCATCCGACCCACCATCATCTGTAACAAAAGATGTTCCCTCGCCGGTGGATGTCGTTAGGAGTAAATAGTCCCTTCTTGTGGATGTTTCATAACGTCCCCAATCAGATGTTGATTGCCAACCACTAGTAGTTGATGTCATTCCCCAGTATGTATTTCCAGTATCAAACGTCGACCCACCAAGGTGCATGTTTCATGCACTAACGGAGTCTCGGTCAGGGGTTGTGTATTCCATATTGTTACAAAATACGGACGCTTCCGTGTTTTGCCACCCACTAGCAGAGTCTTGAGCAGAGGTCATGTATTCTTCTTGAACAGCAGTAGATGTTGAAGTCGTAAATGCATCATTTAGCGATGCAAATTATACATATAACTCGAGGTAGGGTGATCCACTAGCAAGATGAGTCTCCACCATTGCCTCCAAGCTACGAGGACCTTTGATGTCAAATGAGTCATATCTCACGGGATCAACCGAAGCACAAAATCGATACTTAATAGACAAAACTTTTATTGGAGTCATTCCAAAGATTTTACGCCTAATTCTTTTTCAAAGTTCTGTCAAATCTATGTTATGGTTAAAAACCAGTCGCGCTGTGTTCTCCGATAAAAAAACAACACCGTTCTCGGTGTCATGAACCTCACCATCATAGTAAATAATAGAACTAATACGTTCACTCATCTTCAGTTTTTATTCTATTTTAACCTCAGTTTCTCTTGCTGTAACTTATGCAGCCTGAGAATGAAATTTGGCTCATTTATAGTCTAAGACCAAATAGGAACTACTGTAGAAAAAGAGCGTCCACGTGTGAGCTTTTCTCATTAATTTTGCTGAAAGTGCATACTGCATGAAGTGTTTTTTACACTATTTGTTTAGAAAGGTCATCTCACAATTATTTTTTTGGTACCATCAGATGTAAAAGAGCGCCCACGTGGGAGCTTATTTGAGATTTTTTTTGACGGTGCATCTCGCTTAAAGCATTTTTACACTATTTTTGTAAAGCGTCTTTTCAAAATTATTTTCTCGAGATACCACTGTAGAAAAAAAGCGTCCACGTTAGAGCATTTTTCAGTAATTTTGCTGACAGTGCATCCTGCTTGAAGCGTTTTGGATACCATTTCTTCAGAAAATTCTTCTTAAAATTTTTTTTTTCCAGATACTACTGAAGAAAAAAAAACCAAAAATTTATTTTAAATACACTAATACATAATTTATATTGCATATATTTTTTTCCAAAACCTTAAACACAAATTTAATTACTTAACCCTGAACCCGAATTTAATTAATTTTTTAATTAATATTTAATTTAATTAATTAATCTTACACCCTAATTTAATTAATTAATCTTACACCCTAATTTAATTAATTAAACCCTTACAAAAACCATAAACCCTAAAAAACCTAACCCTAAACCATAAAAACCCTAACCCTAACCCTAAAAAACCCTAATCCCAACAGATAAAAAACACGGGCAAAGCGCGTCCCTGAGGAAGCACTTTGTCCACATCAGCACAAATCGCGTCCTCAGGGACGCGTTTTCTGCTGATGTGGACAAAGCGCTTAGGAAGCGCTTTGCTGGCAAATACCTTGACTTCGCGCTGACGTAGACGCGATTTCCCCGTTTTCAGCGTATTCCGGTAAATAATTAAGAAATCAGCCCATTTTCGTAAAAAAAATTGGAAATGGGCCTTTATTGGTAAAATACCCAGATAATTTAATTGTAACTTATCTATTGTACTAAACTAAATAAATACATTAAATACTTTTGAAAATTTGCAATTTTGACTTAGCAAAAATTTAGCTTAAAAGTAATTTAAGAAATATAATAAAAATATATTATATATATATATATATATGCCAAGATTTATTTAGTGTTGTGTTTAAAGCTTCTTGTATCTCAATGGTACAAGTTCAAATTAATTATCTCCTTTTCACCTTCAATATTCTAATGATAATATATAGTATATGATTTTGAATTGGAATATTTGAAAAAAAAATTCAAAGTAATAATATGTGTCGTGAATTTTCTTATGATTCGTAAATGTACACAATTGCTCACAAGTAATATAGTAGTGAATATTAGAGTTATCTCCTCAGGAATTGATTTTAAACCTATAATTGCAAAATTTAAAAAATTGCAAATTGAGAAGTAAATACAAATATGATTGAATTTAACTAAAAATGCTAATCAATTTAAAAATAGTAACACAAATTAATAGTAATGAGATGAACAGCTAGAACAATTATTTCCCCCTAATATGTAACTATAGGTAGCGATGTTGTACCAATGCTGCGACAAAATGATAGTTTACTAATATGGAATCAACAAGTTATAAGCTTCTCTTGAAGTCGCTACGTTCAATCTTTTAATCAATTTAACATTTGTCTATGTCAAGTTAACATCAAGGTTACAATTGCAAGTACCATTCCTGCAATATTATGCACAGTAAAAATATATGTCGATACCGTTACAAATTTAACATCAAAGGAGCTAAACATGCACCATTCAAGTTTTATGTCCATTAATCACAACCCTTTTAGATTTATTAATTAACTCAATTACCTACTAATGTTGATCTGTAACACCCCAAACCCGGCCTAGACGTTATGGCCGAATTTGGCGATGTCACATGGAATGGGATTTGAAATTGAATTTATCAAGTTAAAACTGTTTCCGTTTATTAGCTTCTATTTATCTCTCGTCAATTTCAAAATTATTTTCTTGTTAATTTGATTCATTTAAAAACATATTCTATAGCAGAAGCTTTTAAAACCGTGATATTTAAAGAAAACCATTTGCGTTTAGGAAAAACATTGTGTTTAGTAAAATCGAGCTTTCGTTGCAGTTCAAAAGTTCATGAAAACAGTTAAATCCAAATCAAAGGCAAACAATCAAAAAGTCCCAAATTACATAAAAAAATACCCCAGAAAACAAATAAGAAATAAAAACCATAAATGAATTAAAAATAATTAAATAGGCATGTGGTCACCGTTGAGTTGTTCGGCACACCGATCCATCTAGGTTTAGGGATTACCTGTACATATAAACAAAAAGGGGTGAGTTTACGTAAACTCAGTGTATAATCCCCACAGGAGACATGCATACAGTCAAACAACAGTTATCAGTCAAATACAGTCTGGGGCCTAAGCCCATTACAAATTCAGATACAGTTTAGGCCATAGCTCATTCAGATATAGTTTTAGATTTAAATTAGGGCCTTAGCCCATCTCAGATACAGTATGCATACAGTAACAGAAATCAGTATCCTACTCACTAGGCTTTACATACCATCTCCGACCATCCCTACACACCATGTGGGGTTTAAAACACCCACCCAGCCTTACACACCAAGTCCTACCAAATGCGGCACATATCAGTAATATTACAGCTAAGCTGCCAGATAATAGGCATGGAAGCCTTTCAGTACACTTCCTCCAATAATCAATCATCCCACCCAAATGTAGATGCAACTAAACATGCTCAATGCAGACATACAGAAATACATGCTTACATGCTAAAATTTAGTTATCAGTCATACATACGGATAAGTAAACATGTATTATATATTCAGGTCACACGATTTAGGGTCTAAGTAGCGCTTACCGACCCTACAGTAGGTTCACAGTCAACTTGGGTGACCTGTGTAACCCTAGGGAACATTTTAGCTAAATGGGCCCATATGCCCAGATTGGCCTTGGCCCGTGTGGATCACACGGCCTGGCCTGAATTCCCACATGTCCATGTGGACTACCTGTATGGACCTACACGCCCGTGTGGCCTACACGACTCAATTTGGTTTAGCCTGTATTGCCCACACGTCCACATTTCAGCCACCATAAGGCTGTGTACTGTGCACAGCCATATCTTCATCGACCACACAACCGTGTTTTTGCACACGGCCTATAACACAGGCGTCCACACACCCGTGTGGTGTCGACAGTGGGGTTTTTAGCTTTCGTCGAATCTTATTTTTTTTTCATTTTGGGTACGTACCTAGTATCGTTTCACTGCAAAGACAATCCCGAGCCTTCCAAATGCCTAAAACAGAGTACCCAATAATGATTTAGCGGATTTAAAAATGAATTTGACACAAAGCAAACGATATAAAACTCACTCAGCGCCAACAAGTACAACTACTAACACGTTCTAAACTATCAAAGCTCTAACAAATGGTTCCCCATTAATTCTTGCACATAATGATATTAATGAATTACTATTCTTTCGAAAAACCCTATTAAGAATAAACTCCACCGTTCGAATAAACCTCAACCAAACTAAAACCTCATTTTCCAAAACGCACGACAACCACGAAACAAGGCACCACGAAATTACCACGACAAAAAAGAAAGAATTGAAGTTAAAAGAGAAGAAAAAAAAGAAGGGAAAAGAAGCACAGAGAAACAAATATGTTATTTCTTTTCTGGAAGGGAGAGGAAAACAAAACTAATCAGATATATCCCAAAATCCCTTAATTCTTTCCACCACCCCACTCTT
Source organism: Gossypium longicalyx (assembly GCA_025698465.1). Taxonomy (NCBI): domain Eukaryota; kingdom Viridiplantae; phylum Streptophyta; class Magnoliopsida; order Malvales; family Malvaceae; genus Gossypium; species Gossypium longicalyx. The sequence goes on along the minus strand of CM046999.1, from coordinate 5,543,505 downwards.
GATAACTTCCACATAATTTCTGCTTGACCGAAACTCTCACGGTAAAACGAACAAAAATAAACTCCCATGCTCGCGTAGGGATTCGAACACAGGACATCCAACACACCAACACCCTTACCACTCAAACCAACAAGCTCATTCTAACAAGGTTTCACAAATAATTTAATATAAGCCCACTGAGCAAGTAAGGCTTAGGTTAGAAAAATACCAAAATTTACCAAAGGTAAGGCTTGAACTTGAGACCTCACACACACACACCCAGAACAAGTAATCACTGAAACATATACAGATTTTGTGTCAAAATTTTATAGAAGAAGACTTAACAAATTTGGGGTGTTACAACTCTAACCCCTAAAAGACATTTCGACCTCGAAATTTACCTGATCAGAACAAATGAGGATACTGCTGACGTATTGCATCCTCAGGCTCCCACGTGGCCTCCTCAGTACTATGATTCCACCACAGCACTTTCACTAACGGAATAGACTTCTTCTGAAGAACCTTTACATCGTAATCCAGAATCTGAACCGACTCTTCCTCGAAGGTCAAATCTGGCCTAACCTCAATTTTCTCAACAAGGACAATATGAGTAGGATCAGAGTGGTAACGCCTCAACATCGGGGCGTGGAATACGTCATGAATACGGTCTAGCTCTAGAGGTATCTCCAACTAATAAGCGACCGATCCCACTCACTTAAGAATTTGGTAAGGCCCAATAAACCTAGGGCTCAATTTGCCCTTGTGACCAAACCTCAGAACCTTCTTCCATGGCGGGACCTTGAGAAACACGAAGTCTCCTACAGAATACTAAATCTCACGCCTCTTTAAATTTGCATAGGACTTCTGTCTATTAGAAGCCGCCTTCAGACGATCCCTAATCAGTCGAACCTTATCATCATATCAGAAACCAACTTAGGACCTAACATTCGACGTTTACCCAGCTCAGTCCAACATAGAGGAGTACAAAACTTACAGCCATACAGAGCCTTGTAAGGTGCCATCTGAATACTCGACTAGAAACTATTATTGTAGGTGAACTCGACTAGCGGCAGATAATCCTCCCAATTGCCTCAAAAATCGATAACACAACTTCTCAACATATCTTCCAATATCTGAAGCACCTTCTTAGGTTGACCATCGGTCTGAGGATGGAACGTAGTACTGAAGTTCAATATCGAACCCAGAGCCTCATGTAATTTTTTCTAGAACCGAGACGTAAAGCGAGGATCCCTATTAGAAATGATTGAGACTGGTACCCCATGCAGTCTCACTATCTTAGAAATGTAGAGCTTCACCAAATTTTGAAACGAATAGTCGGTCTTAACCGGAATGAAGTGCGCAGACTTGGTCAATAGATCCACGATGACCCAAATAGAATCCTTATTTATGGGTTTTAGAGGCAACCCACTAACGAAATCCACCGTTACTCGCTCCTACTTCCATAGCAAAATCTTAACCAGCTGCAGCAAACCCAAAAGTAACTGATACTCAGCCTTAGCCTTCTGGCATGACAGACATCGTGCCACAAAATCAATAACCTCTCATTTTAATCCCAGCCACTGGGACAGTTCTCGAAGATCTCGGTACATCTTATTCCTACCAGGATACATAGCATAAGGGCTACTATGCACCTCTTTCAGAATACATAGCCTCAAATTAGTATCATTTAGTACACAAATCCGACCACGGAAACAGAGTACCCCATCATTATTCAGCCCAAAATCCATAGTGCTGCCACTCTCAACCTGACGAAACCAAAGACCCAACGATTCATCCTCTAACTGCCTATCTCGAATCGGTTCTATCCAAGTCCGTTTAACCTGCAGCTCAGCCAACAAACTTCTGTCGTCAAACAAACTAAGTCGAGCGAACATCGCTCTCAAATCAGTCATCGCCCTATGGATCAACGCATCGGCCACCACATTGGCCTTACCAGGATGGTACTTAATAGTACAATCATAGTTCTTAAGCAGCTCAATCCATCTACGCTGCCTAAGATTCAACTCCTTCTGAGTCAGGAGGTACCTAAGGCTTTTGTGATCAGTGTAGATAATGCACTTCTCACCGTACAGATAGTGCCTCTAGATTTTTAAGGCAAAAACTATGACGGCCAATTCCAAATCATGCATCAGATAGTTTGCCTCATGCGTCTTGAGCTGACGAGATGTATATGCCACAACTTTACCATTCTACATTAGAATATAACCCAAACCCACATGCGACGCGTTACTGTAAACCACAAACTCTTTTCCAGGTTTAGGCTGTATTAGAATAAGAGCCTCAGTTAGAATAGTCTTAAGCTTCTCGAAGCTCTCCTGCTGCATATTAGTCCAGAAAAATAGAACATCCTTACGTAGCATCTTCGTTAAGGGTACTGCAATTAGTGAGAAATCTTTCACAAACCGCCGATAATAACCTGCTAGACTCAGAAAACTGCGGATCTCAGATACATTCTTAGGTTTTTCCAATCCAGTACAGCATCGATCTTCCTAGAATCGACTCGAATCCCCTCAGCAAACAACATGTGCCCCAGAAAAGTGACTTCACGAAGCCAAAATACACACTTATTGAATTTAGCATAGAGCTGGTTCTCACGCAGAATCTGAAGCATAACTCTAAGATGCTCATCATGATCACCTTCAGTCTTAGAGTATACCAAAATATCGTCGATGAAGACCACGATGAACTGAACTAGATAAGACTGAAATACTTAGTTTATCAAACCCATAAATGCAGTCGGAGTATTAGTAAGACCAAAAGGCATTATTAGGAACTCGTAATGTCCATAACAAGTCTTAAATGCAATTTTATGCACATATACCTCTTTAACCCTCAACTAGCGATACCTTGAATGAAATCGATCTTAGAATAGAAACCCCTCAGAACTGATCAAATAAGTCATCGATCCTCGAAAATGGATACTTGTTCTTAATGGTCAGCTTGTTCAACTGCCAATAGTCTATGCAATCCTCATGGTCTCATCATTTTTCTTAACATACAAAACTGGTGCTCCCCACGGAGACACACTCGGGTGGATGAAGCCACGGTCTAACAACTCCTGAAGTTGAGCCTTAAACTCCATAAGCTCCTTCAGTGCCATTCGATAAGGGATGATAGACACCGGAGCTGTACTAGGATGAAGTTTAATAACAAATTCCACTTTCTGATTCGAAGGTAAACCCGGTAACTCTTCAGAAAAGATGCTCGAAAAATCCCTTACAGTTCTGATATCCTCTACAGTAGAGTCTTTAAAAATGAAAACACTAATATAGGCTAAGAACGCCTCACGTCCCTTACGAACCAGTTTCTCAGCCACTAGTGTAGTTATCACATTAGCCAAATAATTCCAACATTCTCCAATCATGACTACCTTATTATCCTCCTCAGTTCTCAAGACGACCCTTTTAGTCACACGGTCTAGACTGACACGGTGCTCGACCAACCAGTTCATACCCAAAATCAGGTCAAACTCCCTAAACGTAAGCTCCCTCAGATTAGCTAGAAATGTCGACCTTTGAACCTCTAGTGGAATATCTAAATACAGTTTGCTAACCCAAACCGATTACCCTAATGGACTGAGTATAGTCACCTAACTAGAAATACTCTCAACCTAAATCCCCAAGTTTTTAGGCACAATACTAGCTACATAGGAATGTGTGGAACCTGTGTCTATCAAAGCAAAATAAGGTACATTATAAATTAAGAACGTACCAGTAATGACGTCTGGAGCATCTCTAAACCCTCGACGATGAGCAGCATAAATAAGAGCAAGTTGCTTTGCCTCAGTCTGTCCAACACCTCTGCTAGGTGCTCTCTGTCCACGGCCCATACCGTTACCACTCTTAGCCTGACCATAACCTATCGGTGGCTGTTGAATTACCCTCTGTGGCTGCACAGTACCAGAAGCCGAAGCTTGCACCTAATCGGCCCTCAGCAGACACTCCCTCTCGAATGGGGTGCTCTAATGACCCACACCTCAAACACGCCCCAGTCCTCCTCTAACACTCGTCTTAATGACATCTACCACAATTTTCACATGACTGCAATCTAGTAGGAGCAACAGGGGGCCCAGCTCTAATCATCCCATCATTCCTGGCCTTTTTCTTAGGCCTCTGTACCAAACTCGAGGGCCCCGAATCCCTCTTGTTCTTACCCCTCTCATGATCTCTGTTTGGTGCTCATCGCGCTTAACCTATTCGGTGATCTTCACCTTCTCTACCAGAATGGAGAACGGAGAACTCTTGCTCCTTCTGCGGAGCTATCAATACCCTTAGGTTATCCCTAAATCCATCCTCAAAACGGACACATCTTTCATATTCAAACACCTCGCGCATAGCGGCTCAGTCTCAGAAATTCAGCTTCATACTCAGCCACTGATCGGTCTCCCTGAGTGAGGTTCAAAAACTCACGCCTACGAGCATCGATGTAACTTACTCCCACATATTTCCATAGGAAGGAAAACTTAAAGAACTCTCAAGACAGACAACAGGGTTGAGTGCCCTCCTTAACAGTCAGCTGCCATTGGTAAGCCTCATCGTGAAGGAACGAGACTGCACCCTTCAATTTCTGCTCAGGGGTACAGTCTAAATCATCCATTATTCTCTCAGTAGCCTCCATCCAATACTCAGCCACATTATAGAAGACTCTAGTGACACCCCTAAAAAGTTTAGCTCCATTAGACCGGAGTCATTCCGTAACTGACCCTTGACCCTTAGATCCAGTGTTGGGCCAAGCGACCCTCTCTAATATTCATAACATAGCTTTGGACAATGCATCATCCCCAACTATGTGATCTTGAAACCCAGCCTCAGTAGCAGGTGACATCGGCATCTCACTCATATCTAGGTTCGACATGCTGCTCAAAGAATAGGACTCATCTCAAACCCCCTTACAGCCTTTAGTACCACGTCTCCGAATACCTCGTGTGCTCATGTCTATTCAGATTTATCTGTATTACGAATTTTATGAATCAGTTACAGTTTTAATATTTATTAATAGATGTTTTATGTAAAGCAGTACCATGAATTCAGAGTTTGTTTTTCGCAAGTACAATCTTTATCAGTTTCAGTTTCACTACAGTTTTAGTATACATTAACTAGAGTGTTTTCAGAACAGACTATCTATAATATCATAGCAGTTTATCAGAATACTTATAGGATTGGCACCGGAGACTCAGCATACCACATCCTCAGTCAAATTATTTCAAATCATTTGAAGATCACTTCTTAAAAACAAAGCTTTAAAACCAAAAATCCATAACCGATTTTTGCAACCTGACTCTGATATCACTAAATGTAACACCGCAAACCCAGTCTAGACGTTATGGCTGAATCTGGCGATGTCATATGGAATGGGATTTGAAATCGAATTTATCAAGTTAAAACTATTTCCGTTTATTAGCTTCTATTTATCTCTCGTCAATTTCAAAATTATTTTCTTGTTAATTTGATTTGTTTAAAAACATATTCTGTAGTGGAAGCTTTTCAAACAGTGATATTTAAAGAAAACCGTTAGCGTTTAAAAAAAATGTTGTGTTTAATAAAACCGAGTTTTCATTGTAGTTCAAAAGTTCATGAAAATAGTTAAAATCCAAAACAAGGGAAAATAGTCCAAAAGTCTCAAATTATATAAAAAAATTACCCCAAAAAAAAAAAAAGAAATGAAAACCATAAATGAATTAAAAACAGTTCAATAGACATGTGGTCACCGTTGAGTCCTCCGCCGTACTGATCCATTTAGATCTGGGGATTACTTATACAGATAAATAAAAATGGGTGAGTTTAAGTAAAATTAGTGTGTAATCCCCACAGAAGACATGCATACAGTCAAACAATAGTTATCAGTCAAATGCAGTCTAGGGCCTAAGCCTATTACATATTTAGATATAGTTTAGGCCTCAGCCCATTTAAATACAGTTTCAGATTTAAATTAGGACCTTAGCCTATCTCAGATACAGTATGCATACAGTAACAGAAATTAATATCCTACCCACTAGCCTCTACGCACCATCTCCGACTATCCCTACACATCATATGGGGTTTAAAACACCCACCCAGCCCTACATACCAAGTCGTACCAAATGCGGCACATATCAATAATATTGCAACTGAGCTGCCAGATAAAAGGCATGGAAGCCTTTCATTATACTTCCTCCAATAATCAATCATCCCACTCCAATATAGATGCAACTAAACATGCTCAATACAGACATACAGAAATACATGCTTACATGCTAAAATTTAGTTATCAGTCATACATACAGATCAGTAAACATGCACTATATATTCAAGTCACACGATTTAGGGTTTAAATAACGCTTACCGACCCTACAATAGGTTCATAGTCGACTTGGACGACCCGTGCAACCCTAGGAAACATTTTAGCAGAATTGGCCAACACGCTCATGTGGTCTGCCTGTGTAGACCCACACGCTCGTGTGGCTCACATTCCAGAATTGGCCTTTACCAGTGAAGATCACACTGCCTGGCCAAAATTTCCTCACGCCTGTTGAGTCTACCCGTGTGGACTCAAACGCTCGTATAGCCCACACAGCCCAATTCAGTTTAGCCTGTGTGGCCCACACGGCCACACTTTAGCCACTACATGGCCATGTCTTCATCGACCACATGGTTGTGTTGTCGCACACGGCCCTACACGGGCGACCACACGCCCGTGTGGCATCGACAGTGGGGTTTTTCGACTATCATCGAATCTTATTTTTCTACGTTTCGGGTACGTACTTGATATCGTTTCACTGTAAAAACAATCCCAAGCCTTCCAAATGCTTAAAACGAAGTACCCATCAACGATTTAGCGTATTTACTAACGAATTCGATACAAAAAAAACAACACGAAACTCACTTACCACTAACGACTACCACTGCTAACATGTTCTAAACCGTCAGAGCTCTAACGGATGGTTCCCCATTAATTCCTGCACATAACGATCTTAATGAATTACTTTTCTTTTGAAAAACCCCATTAAGAATAAACTCTACGTTCGAATAAACCTCAACTAAATCGAAACCTCATTTACCAAAATGCATGACGACCACGAAACAAGGCACCATGAAATTACCACAGCAAAAAAGAAAGAATTGAATATTGAAAGGGAAGAAAGAAATGAAGGGAAAAGAATCACAGAGAAACAAATACGTTAATTTCTTTTCTGGAATGGAGAGGAAAACAAAACTAATTAGATATCCTAAAATCCCTTAATTCTCTCCACTACCCCACTCTTGATAACTTTCATAGAGTTTCTGTTTGACTGGAACTCTCTCGGTCAAATGAACAAAAATAAACTCCCACGCTCATAAAGGGATTTGAACACAGGACCTCCCTAAGTCTACTTTGGGCCAACCTGATCCCTAGTCTGGCCATAACCATGTTTTCTCATTAGGGTCTCACCCCATTGATAATTGATTCACATCCTTAATACTCGTATTCATTACTCCTAATTGGTGATGCTCAGTGTTTACCTAAAAAACAATCGTAATTTCAGGTCCTTACCAGAATACAATTCCTTTCTAAGATTCTCTTTTCCTTGGGGAATTAGGTCCCACAATGTAACCCCATAGTACCCACTTCTTCAGCATATTTCTTTGAGATGCTCTGTTAGACCGTGGTTCATGGTCTCGATGGACTTCTACTTTTCATGATTTTTTGGTGGACTTTATTGATTATTCAGCCTCGACCTGACATTTTCTCCCATGAAGACTCGAGTTGGTTTACCCAATCTTCTAGCTATATCTTTGTTAACTTACAAATTAAGATTGTATCCCATTATAGCCTGTTTTGTGTCTGCTTAACATTCTCTTTCATTTCACCTTAATTGGATTTGGACGCTTCTTTAGCTCTGTTCATGCTCACCTATGGTAATTCTCTCACTATCCCGCTAGTCTATGTTTCCCAAACATATAAAGTTCATTCGATCTGGTGACTTATTGCACCAATCACATCGCAACTCTAGTTTATACCTTAGAGGGTCTCCTGTTATACTGATATGTGGACTTCACACATATAACCCTATGTTTATCGTCCTGGTGAATTTTCCCATGTTTAGTGTCCTGAAGGATCCTCTATGTTGCCATAGCTGAGCCATGGTCTTACATATTATTCCCCATGTTTAATCTCCTGGCGTACTCAGTTTGTTGCCATAGCTGATTTATGGTCTTACGCTTTAAACCTTTTTGAGGTGTCACCCTGAAGAACCTCACTGTCGGTGCGGTGTCACCCTATAGAGCCTACTAACTATCACTACGGTATTGCTCTAGTGATCCGGTTAATATCATTCCATTTTATATTTAACCTTGATGCTCGAACACTGCAGTGTCCCCTCCACAAGGCCTGGAGCTTTACACACCCAGCAATATCGTATTACGGTATACACAAACACCATTTTCCAAATTCTAACTTTATTTAACCCATCAAAAATTTTCCTCTGTACTTCACCATTGTAAACATACGATTCATGCATTTCGCACATACTATGACACTATATACCCACACTCGATACACCAAATATTCAAACATCAAGAAGTAACCATAGACAAGCATTAATCATTTTTACAACATTCATATGCTACTATTTGCCTATGCACTCGTAGCATACTCATTCAACACTTTTTATTCACAATCACAATACATAATAGAAAATAAGGTATTTATGTCTAGAAGCATAGCATGTCACACCCCAAAATCGAGCCTAATAGTTTTGAGGGTAATTTAAGAATTGTAGATAAAGTGTGCTTAGAAATTTCGTAGCATGGTAAACCAAAAATGTCTTCATCTATGACTTTTAGATAATTAAATCAATTTTTGAAAATAAGGTTGAAAAGATCTTTAATTTTTAAATAAGGACTGTTTTGAAAAAAGGTTGAAGTTAGGAGTTGTTCAAAAACAAATAGCCCAAAACTTTAAAATCATCCTAATATTCCCCCCACCTACAGGCTTTTCACGATAGTTTTCCCTTCACTTTGTTTTGTGTCGTGCCTTAAGTTTTCTAAGCACTAATCTTCCAATTTGATTTCCAAACTTCATCCATTTGATTTATTTCATTCTCATAACCTTAAACCTCGATAGAATTCCATAAAAACCATAAAAAACACCATTGATTTCATCATTTCTCAAACTTTTAGGTTTCCCAAATTTTCAATTAAACAATTGTTTCTCATTCAATTAAGCTAATGTTTCGATTTCTTATTAGTTTTTAATGTTATCTAACCTTTAAATTAGAGTTTTACCTATTAAATTGAATGTTTTAAATAAATGCCGAAAATTGGGTCGTTAATGGTAGATTTCGGGATTTTGAATAAAAATGAGATTTCAAAGTGTTTTTCAATTAGTTTTGATATGATTAGAAGGTTTGTAAACTCTCTTTAAAGTTTAGCTAAAGAATTCTAAAATTTTAATGAATTTTTGTGAGAACTGCCGTAGCATGTCAAAAATTATAGAACCATGACTCTGTATAGTTTTAAGTAGTTTGAAGGTTGGGAATTTTTCTTAGATGGTTAATTAGTCAATTTGAATTAGTTTTATGCAATAGAAATGAGTAGGTGTTAAGATTTTTATGTTTCGACCAAGCTTGTTGAAATTTTAGTTTCATGAGGATTTAGCTTAGGCTTGTGTTTTTAGTTGATTTTGATGAGTCTTTAGCTGGATGTTAATTGCGATTGTGGTGTGATTTATTTTGTAAAAGTTTTAGAATCACTAGGACTTTCAATGAGTAAAGCGAAAGGCAAGGAAAAGCAAGTTTAAGCTTTCGGAGACTAGGCGAAAGCGTGATCGGTGAGTGTTTGGAATCGCTACTTGTAGATGAGTGTCATAGTCTTAATTGGGAACTTAACTGTAGCCTAAACCCGTACTTTAAGTTTTGAGTGTAAGCTTTCTCATACCTTTGTTTAATTTGTGAAACATGTGATTATGTGTTGTGGAAATGTGAGTTAAGATGTGATACTACGATAAGTGAAATAAGCTTGTGATGGTTGTTATGAAAGTGTTAATTGTTAGCATGTTGTACATGCCGAATGACAGTGCTTATGTTATGTTTATAATGTGAATATATAGTGAAAAATTGCATAAAACAACAAGTAATTATGTGGTTTATTGTGGATACTTTGTCCTTGTTACTTTATGAGACCATTAGATATAGTTGGCATGCCATAGGATTATGAGTACTCACATATATGTTGTGTTTTGGGGTCGTTAAGGCCCGAGACAGATTTGGAGAGATAAAGAAATGTGACTAAGCTACATTCACCAGAATAAGTTGGTTTGTTAGAGAGAGTTAGCTACATGCTACTCTTTTGAGATATGTGCGATTCTACGAATCAATTGGTGTGTTGGAGATCCATACATCCAATGTCTAGTGATAGAGCCCGCTTTTATGTTTCATAGCCTCAAGTGCCAAACTGTCGCTAAATATGATTTCCTAAAATGTGATATTACGATATGTGATGTATGCATGAACATGGGGAAAGATAAGTTAAATGTGTTGATTAGTAAGATTTGAATATGTTAATATGTTCTCTTGATATAATGTATATGTAGATGAGATTTGATCGTTTTCGGTTAACGTATGAATGCATGTCTATTTGGTGGATATTCTAATCATTCACTGAGCTTGTTTAAGCTCACCCACTTCTTTTTAAACTTTTGCAGTCTATTAGCATTGTGGTGTGAGTAGTGCAGAAAGTTTCCAAAAGGTTGATCCAAGCTAGACTAGTATTTGAATAGGTGTTATTATTATCATTATTTTGAACTGTGGGAATAAGACAATGTGGTAGTTTAGTTGGTTGTTATTACAATGATGCTTAGACGATTGCTTATTATTATTTCTCGTATAAATCACGGATGTTGTTTCTAGTTGAATAGGTGGTTTGGTCTCAATTATTGATGTTGCATAAAACTGCAAATTTTGATATTTTTGATGTCGAGTTTTGATGCCATAAGTGCATGATGATTTAGTAAGTGTATGATTGTGTTGAACACTTTGTTTTGATGATATTACTGTTGTTTTGTGCAGAGGTATCGATAATCGGGTATTTAGTATCGATACCTCCATGATATTTCGAATGTACAAAAAGTTAGTAATGCAATTAGCTATCTATACCATGTCTTAAGTATCGATACTCGGGGCCAAATTACTAATACTTCTTGAAAGGGTATCGAAAGTTTGTTGGTTTTAATTTTTGCAAAGAAATAAAATATTGATTTGGTACCAATTTTCTAAGTGGCATTGATACCATCTATAAGAAATATCGATACCATTGAATAAGTATCGATACCTACGTGATCTTTTTGGAATTTTTGTTAAATGGTCTTAAGGTATGCTTCTATCTTGTTACAAGCTCGTTTAATGTATGTTTAGCTTGATTTAGTGTCGCCTAGGGTATTTTTGACATGAAATTTCTGTGAATGTTCAAATTTGATGATGTTTGCATGCTAATGAGATGAAATGTAATCGGTGATGTTGTGACGATGGTGTAGCGCCCCGTTACTCAGAATCAGCGACCAGGCTAGGTATAAGGTGTTACACAGTGCCATGGATCACCTAAAAAGTAGAGTACAAAAGCTTACCTTTCTTCCTTATGCTTGATAGCTTAGCTTGTCCAAACGCCAAAACCTCTTTTGTCCTGGCAGCGAAGCATGAAAACCATTTATCGGTTAAACTAAAGGTGTACAACCTTTAAGAATCCAAAATCCATAATTATACAGAAGCTTTTAAGAGTTATTATGTTACTTCTTTTTTCAATCCACAAGTACATAGAGGTAAGGAAACTTACCAGTTCCTCAATTTCTCTACTACTAGACTTTAATTCACACAATTGCTGCGACATGCAGAGCTTCCTTCAACTATATTTTTTACTTCTTCTTCAGAGTGACTGAAAAAGATGATGTTATGGAGAGATAAATTTGTAAACAGAATTGAGAAAATTCTGTCTCCACATATACCTATATATATACTCCTTTGGCTCGATCTTCACTAACCATTTCAACCATTCATCCTTAATCATTTTGTCTCCCACTATGGAACCAACCAGTTCTAAACTAACTAAACCAAAATTAGAACTCAACTATTTGCTCGCCGGTTCACAAATTTTCCTAAATTTCCTCGTTGGGCCCACTAACTTACCATACTTTCAATTTGGCCCTAAATCTATTTCCTATTTGGGTTCTTCAAGATATCTGGGAGTGACAACTCCCCCACCCTTAAAGAAAATTTCATCCTTGAAATTTCCTCTCGTGCTTACTCTTAGAGGCAGACTCCAACCACTTCACTTAATCCTCTTCATAACATAGTTGTGGACACATTTATTTTTCCTGAATACTTTAATGCCAACCTTTCACTTACAAATTCTTTATGAAACTGTTTAGTCCACACGGCGGGTTTGATCTCGTTCATACAAGGCAATCAGCTACATAAGGATGGTCCCGTGTCTATCCTGGCGAATCATTGACTTTACCACAAAGCTGGTGGGTGGTTCCTAAATCAACATAAATCATATGGAAGACATTCGGTAGACAAGAAATTCTAGCGAACATTTCTGCTCTTTCTGGTTATCCTCATTTATGAAAACCCTACCTGAGGTCAACGTGTGTCAAACACCGGTTGGGAGACTTGAACCATCTCTGGCAACTTGGAACCTAACTTCTCACAGACATTTGGATATTTAAAATCTGGTCATAAGGATAAGGTAATTTTTTTTCATCAAATATTAGGTTTTCTTCAAAAAATTATCTTACCGACTTAGTTTTCTTAAAAAGTTTCAACTAATTTTCCCTTTTCCTCCCTCTCTTCTTCCTAAGTTTCCCCTCTCTAAGGTCTATCATTCTAACGAGATTTCCTATCTTCCAGGTAATCCTTTCATCACTCCATTACCTCTTCTCCATATCATACTGCAATCTCGACATGCCCAAAATTAGGCCATCATCAAAAGGGAGGAGAAGGGACTACAATGGTTGGGATCAGAGGGGTTAGGGTAGCCGTAAGCCTTTTTCAGCAAAGTAGCTTAGCCCATCCAGTTATAGAACTGGAATGTCCATAAAGTCAACATTTTTCAAATGTACGACTACTCACGAGGATATGTTCAAACATTTATCAGTCAAAGGAATCAAATTGCCCAACTTTACTTACGATTTTGAAGTGGTGGAAGGAGAATTATAGTTGAGTGACTGTCGTGATGGGTTTAGCCTCCCATTATACTTACTGGAGGTAGGTTTTCATCTCGTTTTACATCTATTCTTTTGTACTTTTTTGAAGGACCACGAGATTGTAGCCGGGCAACTTATTGGTACTTGGTCGACGCTGGTGGCTTACTTTTTTGACTATAACAAACACTGGGAGCCACCGTTCCTTGGCCTTTTTTAGCACTTTTACCAAAAATGAGGCAGCTGTACAAGCCCAATTTTGGGCCCTAAACCTACCCGAAGCCCACTAAGTCTAAAACAGCCCAAATAGGCCCAACTAGTAAATTTAGGGTTTCAGAATCTGAAACCCTAAATCACTTAACCCCAACAGCCGCCTCTGACCTTGTCCCATCCCCCACCGCCTCCGTCACATCTCCTGCAAGTGGCCTCTGCTCCACCGCTTCTGTACCTGCAAATATTAAATGAAGGAGTAGACATATATGGAAAAAATAGAAGAAGAAAAAGGATGGCTATAAAAAGCCGAGGCAAGAATCCATTGGAAGGGTTTTTTTTTCGGATTTCGAATAAAACAATAAGCAAACATTAAAAAAAAACTCAAGAATCACAGCAAAAATAGACAGATCGGAGGCTAAGCAAAAGGTCGATCCCTATTCCTTTTCATTTTTTTTCCTTTCTTTTTTTTTCTTTCTTTTTTCGGATCCATTCGCATACACAGTTTCTACCCTATTTTCAAGCGGCGTATGCACTAAATACGAACACATAGAAAACACGAAGAAAAAGAGGAAAAAATCTTACCTTTTCGAAATTCCGCCACGCAGTGCACGGTGGCGACGACAACGACCCGTGGCGTTCGGTGATCCCGACGATGACCGCCCCCTGGCCGGAAATCGCCCCCTCCCTTCTCTCTTCCCTTTTCTTTTTTTTCCTCAAGCTAAATGATTTTTTTAGAAATTTTCAGGCTTTTATAGCCTATCAAAACGGCATCGTTTTGGTGCCCACTTCAAAACACGAAAACGGCGTCGTTTTAGGCCTAGGATCCGCGCGTTGACCCGACCCACTAGAAGGATCCGCGTGTTTTTGTATTTGGGGGTAATTACGCTGCAGGTCCTTCCGCTTTTCACTTACTTTACAATCAGCTCTTCATTTCTTTCAAATTGGCCTCAAAGTTCACCACGTTTTATGATTTAATCCCCCCCCTACGGCGTCGTTTTGAGAATTTGGGCAAATTACTCTTTTAATCCTCCATGATCCATGTGCGCATTCAAAGGGTCCCTTCTCTCATAATTATTTCAAAAATGGCCCCAAAATTTAGTATATGTCCAAATTTAGTCCTTTTTATATATTCAATCTTTGTTCCTATATTTTTATTTTTATTTTTTTAATTATTTTACTCTTTGTCATTTTAATTTCTATTTTACTTTCCTTGTATTACTTTTAGCATATTTTATGATTTAGATATTTTAATTAATATTGCATACATTTTATTGTTGTTTTATGTATACCATTATGATTCCTAATATACATTTTATGCATACATATTCGAATATTCCATTATGTATATTTTGTTACGTCCGTTCTTACCTCTATACTCATTATTAATATTAATCTACGTTTTACTATATATCCGTAACATATATATACGCATGCATTTGTGCATTATTATTATTAGTTTTTCATATTATTAATACATTTGTGTCCTGTATACATACTTTTATTATATATTTTCATATTATACTTCATGTTATGCCCGTGTGAATTAATATCATATCATTTTGTCATAAATTATTTATTTATTTATTTATTTTTATCTTATTTTCGTACATGTATTGTAAATATCCTATTAGATTTTACCATGTATATATTTCATGTACATTTTCCTTTATGTATATCATGTATATCTTATAAATATTATCACATTATTGTTATTATCACTATACCTTTTACTATTATTTCTACTGTATTATCACTTTTATCACTGTTACTACTATTATTATATTATGTTTATATTTATTTCGTTATTTTATTTATATTCCTACCAATCATACTTTTGTTTATATTTTATTGATATTACTTTATTTTACCTTTTTATATACCCATATTTTATTTATTCATATCCTTTTATAAAACTTTGCATGACTATTATTATTATTATTATTATTATTATCATTATTATTATTATTATTATTACTACTACTATTGGGGTTTTATTATCATTACGTATTTTTATTATCAATAATTATTATTATCACTACTATTATTTTGTTAACACATTATTTCTTTTTACCATATTATTATTTCTTATTCTTATATATTATTATTGTTTTTATCATATATTATTACTAACGTACTACCATTTTCTACTATTATTATTACTAATATCACCTTATTATTATTATTATTATTATTATTATTATTGTTATCATTATTATCGATATTATTATAACATAACAAGTGTATATTTTTATCGTATCATTATATATTATTCATTTTACCTTAATATTATTATTATTGTCATTATATTTACACTTATAATTATTTTATTTTCCTTACCGTATCTATCACCATTATTACTATTATTATATAGACATATCCTTTCACTATTATTTTATATATATATATTTTAAGTATTATCACCATTAGTATTATGACTTAACATATTGTTACTATCGATATCATTATTTTCTATCATTACTATACTATCATTATTTAATTTTACATAATGTCCGTTTATTTATCACTAGCACTTTTTAGCTTCGAATATTTTCTAGCATACTCGTCACTTTCTCCTTATTCGTTTTAATTATTTATTATTGCTCTTGTCATCATCATTGCTCACGAGCATGTTTTACGTTTACTCTGCTATGCTCGTCAATACCGAAACTTTTATTTGTTTAGGCATTCTCTATTAGCTCGTATTATTACGAATTTATGTTTCGTCCAAACCCAAAATTAAATCTTTCACGAAAGCAATATCCGGTATTAGGTAACTCGAGATAATCGTGCCCTAACTTACTGGGTTTTGATTTTTCTCATTTAACCTAAATAACGGGATGTTCTTTTCAAAATAAAATACGAGTCTTAAAAAGGCTTATTTTCGGAGGTACGAGGTGTAGTGCCCTAACTTACCGGGTATGACATTTTGTTACCTCGAAATAAGATTTTCCGCAAACAAAGGCAATATTCGGTGTTCAAAAATTCGAGGAAACGCGTTCGACTTCTTTGGATTTCGATTTTCCTCGTTCACTCTGACTAACCGAATATCCTTTTAAAGAGGTTGAAATACGTTAATTTTTAATAAAAGGCAAGCTCAGTCTCATAGTTCGAGATGTCGTGTCCTAACTTACTGGGCATGATATTTTATTATTTCGAGATGAGAGAGTCCTTAACATCCGTTTAATTTATTCAATCCTTTTAAATTAGCATTAATACAAAGATGGATCGTATTCTTAGATTCTTTCAAATTCTCAAATTTTCGACACTAAGACACTAATTAATCAACTAGGTACCAATCTTGGGCGTATCGAGGGTGCTAATCCTTCCTCGTACGTAACTGACTCCCGGACTCATTTCCTGATTTTCGTAGACCAAAAATTTGTCGTTTTAGTAAACTTTAACTTTTATTAAAATGATTGATTTAAGGTGACCCGATCACACCTCGTCAAAAAGGGATCGGTGGCGACTCCTCTATTCGTTTTTTTTTCATTTTCAAAAAAAAAAAAAACCAAGTCGATACCCGTTTTACCAAAAAATGGTTACGACAGAGGTCATTACCTAAGGGATCTCAGGTAGAATGGTCCACTTCTACACTTTTGAGAGTCATGAATCTATAATTCAAAGATCCTATTCGAGTTTTCACTCAAACTGCCAAAAGTTCATACGGTGAGGAAAAAGCTCGATAGTAGTTTTGGCTTTCCCAGTAGGTGGTCTATCCCTCATGAGACTTTTTGTCTTCACTGAAAACCAATCTTTTTCAACCTCTCCAGGTCATAATACAATCGCTAAAGGATTGGGCATCCCCTAAAGTTGGACAAACTCTTAATAGTAGGGAATGTTTTTTGTTACTGTCTAAAAGAGCAAAGCCCTAATGGCTACAAATCAACAGATTTAGCATTGGGTGCGGACCCTGAAATAGTAAAGTCTGCCAATGAAGCATGGCCTTATGGGGTTTCTGATGAATTGGCCCAGTCCTTCCTCCTAATCATGGAAGCTATAGGGTGGGCGACAAGCTTAATAAACACATGGGAAAAATGTAAAAAATAAATAAATGAAAATGTGTGAACAAAGGGACTTGAACTTTGGACCACCAGGATAGCTAAGAAGTATTAAACCACTAGACCACTTCCTTCCCTATTCTTATTCTTGCGCCAATAATCATAAAATGTGGGATGTGACATTTTCTTACACAGTTTTTTTTTTTGCATGCCTGATTTCGGTTTATATCATCTCACACAATTGTCTCAAATTTTTAATAATTCACATGAATTTTATACTAACCTGAGGAACTAAGTTGGACTTAACCTAACATGTATATAGAGGTGTTCACGTAACTTCCTATTTCCATATGATTGACTAAACCATAAATCTAATACCACTAAATTTGTAACACCCTATACCTGACCCGATCGACTAGTTTGAATACTAGGTGTTACATCAACCTGAATAACTTAACAATGTTTCAAATCTTATAAAATTTTCATACTTCAACAGTATCAAATTTCAAAGTTTGACTTCTAATATATATTTTATCATATGCGTTTTAAGTCTTTACAAAATTTCCTAACAGATGTTTACAACTTTGCGATGAGGCTATAAGATAAGTTTATCCAACTAATCCCCTGAGGCATGGCCTCTAATGGTTCCCTTCTATATACATGAAACAACCTCTTTGCCCAACTCTAACACTAGTGGGGTTCGGTTTGCCCATCCTTTGGATATATGCTCTTTATCTACCCTGCACCCACACAGTAAATTTTTATAAGCTCAGAAGAACTTAGTAAGATATTTAAAATAAATTCATGCAAGGCATCATAAATATTAAGAAACTGAAATTCCTGGCTCAAAATTTAACTCCTTATTTTCGTAGGAGGATTTACAAATTTAGTAGATAAGGCCAATGTCACTTTTTCTCTCTAAGTAGACTCTAGGCAGACCTGATCCTTGGTCTGGCCATAACCATGTTTTCTCATTGGGGTTTCACACCATTGATCATTGATCCACATCCCTAATACTCGTATTCCCTACTCCTAATTAGTGATGCTCAATGTTTTCCCAAATAATGATCGTAACTATAGGTTCTTACTAAGATACGATCCTTTCCTAACATTCTCTTTTCCTTGAAAACTAGTGCCCACAATGTAACCTCATAGTACCCACTTCTTCAGCTCATTTCTTTGAGATGCTCTATTAGACCGTGGTTCATTATCCCAGCAGACTTTTGCTTTTCATGATTCTCTAACAAGCTTTATTGATTATTCAGTCTTGAGCTAGCATTTCCTCCTATAAAGACTTAGGCCAGTTTTCTTAATCTTCTAACTACCTCTTTCTTGACTTACAAATTAAGACTGTATCCCACTATAGCCAACTGTGTATCTGTTTAACAGTGTGGGATCCATGTCATCCTTGGAAGACTCTCATTGATGTACATTACATTTACCTCATTTTCTAAGGAGTCTTTCCCTTCTTTCACCCTAACTAGATTGGGAAGCTTCTTTTGCTCTACTCATGCATGCCTTTGGGAAATTCTCTCATTATCCTGCTAGTCTGTGTTCCCCAGATGTACTAAGTTCATTTGGTCTGGTGACTTATTACACCAGTCACACTGCAACTCTACTTTATACCTTGGTAGGTCTCCTAGTATACTGATATGTGGACTTCACACATATAACCCTATGTTTATTGTCCTGGCAGACTTTCTAGTGTTTAGTGTCCTGATGGACCCTCTATGTTGCCATGGCCAAGCCATGGTCTTACACATTATTCCCCATGTTTAATGTTCTCGTAAACTTTTTTGGTTTCCATAGCCGAGCTATGATTTTACAACTTAAACCTTTTTTAGGTGTCGCCACAAAGGACCTTACCATTGTCGCAGTGTCGTCCCATAGAGCCTGCTGACCACCATCATGGTGTTCCTCTATGGAACCTAATAGCCATCGTTACGATGTCGTTTTGGCGAGCTAGTCAATATCATCCCATTTCATATTTAACCTTGATGCTCGAAAATCACAGTGTCCCCTCCACATAGCCCGGAGCTTCGCACATCACAATTTGCACTCAACAGCATTAGATTGTAGAATCTAATGGAAATTTCATTTCTCTATCTATCCGCCCATTTCGCCACTTTCAACCTTAATGCTCGGACACCTTAGTGTCCCCTTAGCAAGGCCCGAAGCTTCACACATCACAATTTGCACCCAACAACATTAGATTGCGGTATACAAAAATACCATTTCCCAAATCCTAAATTTGTCTAACCCGTCAAAATTTTCCCCTTTGCACTTCGCCATTATAAACATGTGATTCATGCATTTCAAATTTTTAACAAAATATATTTAATGGTGTTTTGCAAATTATATTTCATAATAAATCCTTTCAATTGTCTTATATTCTCTAACTTTTTGCTTTTTTTTTTATTTTTTATAATAAATCATCCAAATGTTTTTTTAATTTTTTTTCTTTAAGCTATGCCACTTCTTTATGTAACAATTTTTTTAAAAAAATAAAAAATATTTCTTAAAATTATTTAACAAATATATTTTAAAACAATTTTTTTCGAGTTTAGTTACTTTATTGATTCACTTACATCTATTATGTTAAAATTAATCATTACTGTTGGAATTTTTGTTCTTATTTTTAGTGACAATTATATGTCTCATGATTAAGGATATTTGAGTTTTTTTTTGTTTATATGAGTTTGTTCAATACTTCAATGTTGACATTAGTTACTAGTTCGAATTTGATTCAAATTTATATTTTTGAGAATTAGTTAAAATGTGTTCTTATCTATTTATAGGTTTTTTGTTTCACACGCTCCATTACAACAAACGCTTGTCAAAAAGCATTAGTAACTAATCTGATAGGTGATTTTAATTTATTATTAGGAATATTAGGTTTTTATTGGATATCGGGAAGTTTCGAATTTCAAGATTTATTCGAAATATTTAATAACTTGATTTATAATAATGAGGTTCATTTTTTATTTGTTACTTTATGTGCCTCTTTATTATTTGTCGGTACAGTTGTTAAATCTGTGCAATTTCATCTTCATGTATTGTTACATAATGTCATGGAACGGCCTACTCCTATTTCAACTCTTATACATGCGGTCACTATAGTAGCTGTGAAAATTTTTCTTGTAGCTCGCCTTCTTCCTCTTTTTATAATTATACCTTATATAATGAATTTAATATTTTTTATAGATATAATAACAATATTATTAAGGGCTTGCTCAAAAAGATATTAAGTGGAATTTAACCTATTAACTTATTTTACAAAAGTTTACATAAAATTTTAAATTATATTAAAAACATTTTACAATATTCTTAATTGAAAATGTATATAAATTAAATATATTTTTATTGTACTTTATTTAAATAAAAATTTTATTTAAAACTTTATTTAAGTAAAATTAAAATAAAAAATTAGAATTTTTATTTTTTAAAAATTTTATTTAAAAATTTTAAATATGTTTTAATTTAT
Source organism: Gossypium longicalyx (assembly GCA_025698465.1). Taxonomy (NCBI): domain Eukaryota; kingdom Viridiplantae; phylum Streptophyta; class Magnoliopsida; order Malvales; family Malvaceae; genus Gossypium; species Gossypium longicalyx. The sequence continues at coordinate 5,522,661 of CM046999.1, read as the reverse complement.
AAAAAAATTAGAATTTTTATTTTTAAAATTTTATTTAAAAATTTTAAATATATTTTAATTTATACATACAATTAACCCCGTATATAAATAAGAAAGAAAAAACACCTTTAGTTTGAGAAACTTTTATTTAATAATCAGAAGTTGAAAGATAAGTCCTAAAATATTTAATATAATATTTTGTTTTACCTAAAAAAAAAGTCAAACAAAACGTTATATTAATTTTAATTAAAAATTATTTATTTAATATTTAATAGTTGAAAATTGGAAAAACATTGTGAAATTACCTTTTAAATAGTCAATTTTAAAATTTATGAAGTATGAATATATCTTTATTATTTACAATTTTAGTGTCGGTAAGTAGATTAATATCATTCAATCGCAGAAATAGAGAAACCAGAGAATCATTCCAAGGTTTAAAGCAAGCAAAGAAGCAAAAAACAAATGTTGAAGCATTTCTCATTGGTTTTCTTTGTTCTGATAGCTTGCTACGTCGGGGTTAATCTTCGGGAATCGAAGCATATTACGAAGGAGTTTGAAGTGAATGCGCCTGCAAGTGAAGTTTGGGAACTTTATAGGAACCTTGGCCTCAAAAATCTTGTTGCTCGTAAGCTTAAAAATGTTGTCCAAAGCGTTCAGGTTTTGAAGGGTGATGGTGGGGTAGGAACTGTGGTGACAACAACGTTGGTTCCAGGTACTTAAAACCTCTATAAAATATCCTTTTACACCTAGTTTTTCTTTCATCAATATTCTTGTTTTTCTTATGGTTTGAGCTATCACTGCTGCAGCTCCAAACAAGTCTTGACGATGATGGATACCCTTTGAAACCTAGCTTTTCTTGATAAAATTTTCTGATGATTTCGTGAGCAATATTCTTGGTTCTTTTTAATGGTTTGAGTAGACCATACTTACCTCTTAAAACCAAAATTTTCTTTTGATCAATAGTCTTGTTTATTCTTATGCTTGAGCTGATTATAAATACTCTAAAATCAAGGTTTTCTTTAATCGACACTCTTGTTTTTATTTGTTTGTATTAGATAAGTGATGAAGGTTGAGCATTATCTAATACTTTGAGATAAGAAATACCCTTTAAAAATCAATTTTGCCTTTGATCAATACTCTTGGTTTTCTAATGGGTTGAGCTAATGTTCAAAATGAATCAGGGATTTCAAGTTATACAGAGAAATTCACCGTGATTGATGACCAAAAGAGGGTGAAAGTGGCACAAGGCTTGGAAGGTGATTGTCTAGCATTTGGTTGCTCAGTTCTAATCCTTCGATTGGAAATAATAGATAAATCCCAGAACTCAAGCATCATAAAATATACCGTTTCATATACTGTCAAGAAAGAATTTCAAGCCAAGGATCCAAAGCCTACCATCCAACAATTAGAAGCTATGATACAACTTTCCAAGAAATATCTTGAGAGAAACAATTAATGATGGTTAAATAAAGAGTATTTAAGTAGCTAAAAGCTATGTACTTGATCATAGTTCTTTATCCTTTTAAATAAATTGCCTCCCTTTTTTTTGTAAAAGCATTGTCAACAAATGTAAACAACATGCATTTTGATGGGGAGAGAATTTAGATTCCACCTTTAGAAATAATATTACGAGAAAAGTAACCATAAATACTAAATAAACTACTTTTTATTGATATAAAAAAAAAGAAACGTTAAATGTGACTATGCATGAGATACTCAATTCAATCTTTTTCTTCTTCTTCTTTTTTTTTTTTTTTTTGCAAAATTGTTTTTTAGATATAAAACATTGAAATGGAGTTCTATCAATCATATATATTTTAAAATATCTAACCTTAAAAAAAAAACAGACTGAAATGCGTTTGAATTTTTTTTTTTTAAAAAAAACTTCAAATAAAATACAAAAAGGTGACAAAAATATATTAATTTAAGCAAATATGTGAGAAAATTAAAACACAACAAAAATTAAACAAATAACAACAATTAGAATAGAGATGAATAACAAAATAAAAGGAAAACTGAATTATTCTAATCGAGGTAAATATCATAAATATATCTTATTAAATTGGAAAAAGGTTTCTAACCATCCGTGGAATTCAAAGAATAATAACATGCAAATTTGACATTTCTTTAATTTTTTTAAAAAAATAATTTTATCGATTGAGTCTTAGTTTAGTTGACATCAGTATTATTGCTAGTGTAAAAAGAGGTGGGTTCGAATTTATTGAAATACATTATCCTCTTATTTAAGAGTTGGGGAGAGACTACGGATAATTCTAGATATGATATTAAAAATAACAAATACGATAAGAATTCATAATGAGATTAATGTTAAATATATATAATTTTATAAAACTCTATTAAATTAATTTTTAGAATTATATTGGTGATATAAGTTTAATATTAAATCTAAAAGAATAACTCTTTAAATGTGAGGATATATAATTTTAGTATTTAGGATTTAAGATTTTAAAATGAATGGTAGTGATTGAGCTTAAGTTCTTTTAGACTCATGTGGACTGTGAGGGTAGTGCAACTCTATCAAATTAAATAAATAACTTATAAAACCTTCAAAGCTAGTGCTCTAAGGCATGAAAGTAAAAAAAATGTATAGGGCTGAAGTTGAAACTTTAAAATTAGGAATTAAATTAAGAGTAAAATATATCAATAGTCACTCAACTCTGATCTTAATAATAGAATAGTTACTTGACTTTTAATTCAGTCACTCAACTTTTAAAAAATAACAAATCAGTCCAACTAATTATTTTTCGTTACAGACGTAACGGAAAAGTGACATGATATTTAATCGGCCACGTTGGGATCCTTGTTGTCATTTAATCGGCCATGTTGGAGGGTTTACTGTAATTTAAATAGCCCCATTTTAGAACCGTAGCTGGGTAAAAGACGAAGAAGATAAACCAATTTCTAATATGATAGGTTGTTCGATTATACCAAGAAGGTGCAAAAAATATATATATTCTAACTACTAACCATTAGAGATTGAAGAACAAAGAGGAATAGTTACATCCATATCACCAACAAGGCTATCATTTTGAACACCAAAAGTATCAACTAAAAAACATGTAAGAGAAGTCAAGACGCATAAACAGAGAGGAAAAAAAAACAGAGGCAACTAACTGAAACCCAGGAAAGGAAAAAGAAGAGTTTACAAAGATGAGATAAACCAAAAGAAAAGCTAAAGAAGTGAGGAGCCAATATGAAAGCATAAGAAAGAAGTGAAAGTAAAAGGAAAGAGAGAAGTTTAGGCTTTCTTCTCCGCCCTTTTTCAACTGGTTATAACGGCTCAACCCAAAAATAGAGAGAGGAAATCTATAAAAAGCCCCAATTTCCAATTCCCAATAAATCCTAACCCTAGATCTAGAAATCGTTAAAAAAATCTATAAAATGTAACATATACCAAACTAACCTAAAAAAAATTTACAAAAATGACCCAACTTCAAAAACAATTATGGGAAAGACCTGAAATGAATAGTGCAGGGCAATGTTGACACCCTCATGGCCAGCACCCAAGTCAATCACATGAAAATCACTACCTAATGATTGTTGGGTGGTTTAAAAAAAATATATTTTTTGGTGTCGGCATTGCAATGGTAGGCACTCGTATGTATTTTTTCAATTATATTTTGTAAAATACAGGTATTATTTGAGTAAAAAATATTTTTTATTAGGTGTCGACGTCTAGGTGGCTCGCACCGTAAAAAACCAGTTTAAAATTTTTTCAGTAATTTTTTGTGTCACCATTGTGGCAACTGGCACCTATGTCAATAAAAAAATTTGTATTTTTTGGTGTCGGCGCTATGGTGGCCGACACCCATGTTAGTAAAAAAAAGAATTTTTTTTGGTGTCGTCTTTCTAGTGGCCGACACCCAAGTTATCTTTTGAAAAAAAATTTGGTGACAGCCTTTAATTTGTCGATACCCTTGTACTAAAAAAATGATTTTTTTGGGGTGCTGACAGATAGCCAGCACCCAAATAGGCTATATATTGGATTTTTTTTGTGTTTTGTTTAAGTTTTATTTTTCTTTTAACAGTTGAAAAAAAAGCCATATGTAACACCCCAAACCCGGCCTAGACTTTATGGCTGAATCTGGTAATGTCACAAGGAATGAAAGTTGAAAACGAGTTTGTCGAGTTAAAAATGTTCCAGTTAAATTAACCTTTATCTTAGTTTGAAGTGAAACTCATGTTTCCCCATTATATCTAAAATCATATCTTTTTAGTAGAAGCTTTGGACAACGTTTATTTTTAGAAAACTGTTCGTGTTGAAAGAAACCTTTTTTTTTAGCAAAATCGAGTTTTTACCGTCCAGTCATGCTAAAACCGTAAAACAGTTAATGAATCCAAAACTCAAAACCAGACAGTCCAAAGTCCAAAAGTTACATCAAAACCCCAATTAAGTACTAAAATCTGAAAAGTTAACGGAAACAAACTAAAATTTGCATGTGGCCACCATCGAGTCCTCTGCTGCACTGATCCATCATGTTTGAGGATTACCTGTACAGATTAAACAGAAAGGGTGAGTTTTCGCAAACTCAGTGTGTAATCCCCACAAAAACATGCATACAGATACACATCAGAATACAGTCAGATTTACGCTGGGCATGAGCCCATTCAAATACAATCTCAAAATTACATTAGGGCCTTAGCCCATATCAGATACAAAGTGTAGATATAGTAAATCAAAATCCTACCCACCAGCCTTTACACACCATATCCGTCTAGCTCTACACACCATGTGGGGATTAAATTAACCCACCCATCTCTACACACCATGCTGTACCAAAATGCGGCACATAATCAGAAGTTTGCATCTGAGCTGCCAGATAACAGGCTTAAGAGCCTTTCAGATACTTCCTCCAAATGTCATCAACCCACCCCAATGCAATGCAACATACCATAAATGACATGTAAATATGCTAATAACAGAACATACATTTAGTTCAGTACAGATATCATGCTTAGTCAAACACCATACAATCAGATCACATAATTTAGGGGTCTAAGTAAAGCTTACCGACCCTACAGTAGGTCCATAGTCAACTTGGGTGACCCATGCAACCTTATAGAATATTTCAGAAAAATGGGCTCTCATGCCCATGTGGTTTGCCCGTGTGGGCCTACACGCCAGTGTGGACTACTCGTGTGGGCCCACATGCTCGTGTGGTCCATACGGCCCAAATCAGTCTAGCCCGTGTGTCGCAGACGACTACTGGCCATCAAACGGTCGTGTCTGTTGAACACGTCCTGGCCTCGTTGATCACATGCCCGTGTTAGGAGATACGGCCTACCACACGGCCATGTGGCGTCAATAGAATGGTTTTTGGCTTTCTCCAAAACCTCGTTTTCTACGTTTTTGGGTACACACCTTGTGATGAAACGATGCTAAAGCAACCACGAGCACTCCAGAACCTTCGATCGAGTAACAGCGCCTTCTCACAACTTCATCACTGACTGACAAACTCTAGCCTTTTAACCTATTCCAAATACAAAATAAATCCCATTTAATCATTATTCAAAACCAAAAATAAACCACATACCGAAGGCTTACCAATAGTATCGAATTACAAGGTTGAAAACAGAGCAAAAGAAGATGAATTGGGGAATCACAAAATGAAACAGAAGATGAAGGAAGGTAAAAAAGAAAGGGACTTCCAAGAAAATTTTGGCAACAAAGGGAAGAGAGAATGGCAAAGAAAATAAGAAAATGTCAAGGGAGATAGGGCCGAAAGTTTAGAAAAAGAACAGAAAATAAAAAATTATCCCTGATAACCCTCAATTCCTAAATTCACTCCACTAATCCCAGTGCATCTCAACTTCTTAGCATTTTAATTCATTTCAAACTCCCACACGACACCAGCAGCAAAAATAATTCCCTCGCTCACGCAAGGTTTCGAACACAAGACCTCCATCACACCAACACTCAACTTAACCACCAGACTAGCAGGCCCATTATGATATATCCTTACAATAATTAAACTAAAACCCTTTTAGCAAGGATAATGTTTTATTCAGAAAAATCCCAAACTTTAACCCAAGTAAGGCTTGAACTTGGGACCTCACACACACACCCAGAACACTTAACCACTGAAGCAGATACTTAATTGTGTCAATTAATAGCAAAAGAAGAAACATAAAATTTGGGGCATTACACCACGTTTGTGTTTTGTTTAGGATGAAACAAATTTTGTTGAAGATGAATAACCAAATGTTGTTAGTGTATGTCCATTTCGATGAAGAAATGGTAAATACAACTGAAGAAGGTTTTATATTTCAAAGTCTCCAAAAAATAGAAATGAGATTCAATAAGTTTGTAATGTTGGAGAGCAACAATTACCAAGAGTATTTGGCTAAGGGATAATGATGGGAGCGATCCTTTTGGGAGAAATATTGATAGAAAGAATTCGGGGGGAGGCCTAAGGGATGGGGATCAGAGATGTTCACAACTCCGAGGGTTTCAATAGGTGAACTCTATTCTAGGGTTTAATTTGGAAAGGAAATCAAAAAGGAATGGGTGAGAGAATGACGGGTATTTGAGGGACCTAAGAGGAGACAATGGATACAAGAGGTGGAGGATAAGACGATAGAAGAACTAGATGGAAAGAAGAGACCAAGGTTTTCATTGAAGGTCTTGGATGAGGTTGGAAAATCAGATCTAATGGATTGTAGAGAGGTTTAGGGATAAATTAGCCAACAGAGAAGATCAGCAACATCCACAAGGCCAGCTGATCAGATGCAATAAAAATATTTAGTTGGAATTTTCGAGGATTAGGGAGTCCTCAGGCTTGTAGAAGGTTTCAGCATGTGCTGAAAGTCAATCATCCCCAAGTGGTCTTCTTAATGGAAACTAAATTGAATTGTAAAAGGATGGAATGTATGAGACGTAAGTGTGGTTTTCATAATGAAATTGATGTACCGGTTAAAGGTACAAAGGGTGGGCTAAGTATAGGGTGGAAGAAAGGAATCAATGTGTCTTTGAGGAGTTTTTCAATTAACCATACTGATGTGGAAGTGGAGGAGGAATGTGCAAATGAGAAATGGAGGTTTATGGGTTTTTATAGTTCTCTTGATGGTCTCATGAATGAGGAAACTTGGAACCTTTTGAAGGCTTTAGGATGAGATTAGAGGTTGCTATTATTGATGGGGGGACTTTAACGAGATTCTTTATTCTTTTGAGAAGAAAAGAGGCAGTAAGGGAGAGAGGAAGAATGGAGACATTTAGAGAAACTTTAAAACATTGTCAATTGAAGAATTTGGGGTTTGTAGGTCAATGATTCACTTGGGAATGAGGGAATTATTAGAGAATAATATCAAGGGACGTCTAGATCAATACGTTACAAATATAGATCGGTGGACTCTTTTCCCGAATTATAGGGTAAAACATTTAGGACATTCTTTTTCAGATCATTACTCAATGTTATTAGAGATAGATCACATTGAACTATGGCTTAAAGCTCAAAGTTTTAGGTTCAAACAATGGTGATTGTTGAAGGAATCATGTCAGGACAAAATTTTTCGCTTGTGGAAAAATAGAGGTGGGGGTGTGCCTAATCGACTTGTGCCTTTGGGGAAGGGTCTCCAAAGTTGGACTAATTGATTGAAAGGAAAAAGGTGGGAAAGAGAAGGGGGTTGGAAAGGAGGGTCGCTGAGCTGAATGATTAGGATCGCATGTATCATACCCTAGCTTTTATTTATTAAATTGCACAAGTTTGTATCATAAGGTAATTAGTAGTCAAGTGGTTAAGGGTGTTAATTAAATCCTAGAGGTCTCATGTTTGAATCCCTTTACACTCCATTTTATTTATTTTTCTCATACTAGCCACAATTATTTACCATTTTAAAATGTCAACGCTCCCTCTTTCCATCCAAGTCTTTCCATAAAGGGAGAGATTCTCCTTCCTTTTGTTTAAGTTAAACTTTCCTTCCAATGCCCTCTTTTCACCCCCTCTTTTTGCTCACGATCCACTTTCCACTCCCTTTGTCCTCAAACTTACCTAAAGTAAGCCTTTGACTACTCATGGCTGGCCCTAGCACCCCCATAACCCTATTTTTCATTTTGATACTCCCATTTTTTCCTCTCGTCCCTTATTTTTCCGTTCACCATATTTCCTCTACCGACTTTCAGCTTTTTCTTCCTTTTTTAACACTTTTAAAGCCAATTCTCTTATAATCTCTTCCTTTCCTCCACTATACATAATTGCAGCAACACCTTTCTATCTCTCGCCGCACCACCGTCACGTCACTGCCATGCCACCATCGTTGGCCACTGCTAATTTTTCTCATTTTTTTCTCTTCTTTTCGAAATCATCTACATGAACTATTGAATCTAATTTTTAAAATATTAAATATAATTTTTTTTGAATTATTTCTCGAAAGACTTCTATTTGTGTTTATAGAGCCTAATTCTACCCTTTGATCAGCTTTTTGGGATTTATCATCGAGCCTCCTCCTCTGTTATTTCTATAAGTAGGAAAGGTTTTTACTCACACTATGTTCTCATAATATTATTTCTAGATTTGAATAATATTAATCACTCCTTTTCGTGCCTTATTAAAGAGTTAATCAAAAATCTTAAAATCACCACCCATTTGTGACAGTGTGAGATTTGATCATACTTTTGTGTAAGTATTGCTAAATCACCACTATTTTATTATTAAAGGTCTTTATTTATTCATTAGATCGATACTAATATGTACATATGATCAAACATAGTGACTCAAGAAACTGGATTCATCTCTTTCGAAGTGGAATCGGGATCTATTCCATCAGATCTAAGGTGTGAGGACTTAATTGATGATAATCGATATTAATGATTAAATAATAATAATGAAGATATTTTTAAGTGTAATATTTATGGATATTTGATTCTTCAAATATGTGTATTTACGAATACAAGTGTAGTCATAGGGATCGATGGAAAAAACTGATAAATGAGGATAACAAGTAAATCCCGAAACTTTGAGATATGTGATGTGATTGGTTTATTGGATGATTCTGTGAAATATGTTAATATGTGATTTCCATTACTCATGTCATGTGATTTATGGCTTATGAAAATATGATATTCTGATATATATGAAAATAATATATGTTACTAAATTTGATCTGTGGATTTGCATCTTGAGCATTCCCTATTATGATATTCTTTTTTGCATGGTAAATTATGCCATTGTGAAATTATGTGTAAAAAATAAGATCTGATCGCATGTTAAACATGTCATATTCTAATATTTTGATTCGGATGTAAAACATGCTGTTGAAAAATCTGTTCTGTTGTCATAACACATTCATGGGGTGGAAAAAATGTACGGAGGAAGTATATGGTAGTAAATCTGCAAAATTCTAGTGGCATGTCCATATTATTCTGTATTTGGCAGTAAAACAGACAATAGCTAATGGTTCGACCACACTATTCTGTTTCTGGCAACACGATTGCACTATCTGGTAGCTAGTCCACATTATTGGTGTGATTTAGATGGATGAATTCTGGTGAACTCTTAATGATGTATAGTGGAGTTGGGTAGGATCTGTTTTCTAAAATCTACACCATTTTATGAAAAGCGTAGAATTGACATCATCATCATGCATTCTACTTTATCTAATTTTGTGATTGAATAATTTATATGCTATGATATGTTTAAATTAATGTTGATTTGAGTTTCTTCTATGAATATTATTATTGGAGACCCACACTAGGTTTTTTAAAGCTCACTCCTTCTAAATTCTTTTAGATAATCGAGGTTAGGATGAGCTCGGCTATGGAGATGCTTTCGGTAATTTTTCAGTTAACTCTATTGTTATTAGTATTTGATATTTTGGGGTATGTTTACTTATTATGGACTTTAATTTTGGGACTTTGGTTTGGTTTTTGGTTTTGAGACTCGGAGTTGATTTGAGAATTTTTCTGCATGATTTCGATTTTAAAAAATTGACGTTTAAATGGTTTGAGAAAAAAATAATTTAAGATGGATTTTCATAATTATGACAAAACTTTAGCTTAATAGAGACAAATTTCAATACTCAATATTGTGTTTTCAAAATTCGACACATCTATTTACGAGACTACATTTTTTTACGAGTTGTATGATTAATTTAAATTTTCAAAATAAATAATGAATTTTTTATTTAGAAATTTGTTCGCTGCAATGTCTTAGATAAATTACGACGTTTTCAATAAACAATCAAAATACTTAAGCTTTACCAAAGATAAGATATCAACTAAATTCGGTTTTACTTAAAATAAGTATTAATAATGATTTCTCAAGGAAATTTTTAAGAGAAATCCTCTAAACATTTTACTGTGCCATTTTCATAACCAATATGACCTTCAAGATTTAGCCATAACGTCTAGGTCGAGTCTAGGGGGTTACAATAGGGATGAGGTAATCGAAAACCTAATTGGTTTGAAATTGGACCTTAACATGGAGATAGATAAAGAAGAGCTTTATTGGGAGCAAAGATCAATGGCTAATTGGTTAAAGATGGAAATCACAATACGACTTTTTTTCCACCGGTTTGTATCCCAAAGATGTCGAATTAACCATATTAAGGAACTCAAAAGGGAGGATAATTCGGTTACTACAGATAAGGATAAGATGGTAGGGATCGTGAATGATTACTTTTAAAAATTATTCAAATCAAGTAGGGGAAAGGGGTTGGAGAGTGGCTTGAAAGGAGAAAATAAATGTATTTTAGTAGATATGAATCAAGAATTGAAAAAGGTCTACAAAATTGAGGATATCCAAATAGCTTTGAAAGAGATGACTTCATTGAAGGCTGCTGGGGAGGATGGTTTTTCAACACTTTTCTTCCAAAAGTTTTGGCACATTGTGCGTAAAAATGTGGGCAGCTCTGTCTTAATGTTCTAAATAGAGGTAATTCATTAGAAACCATTAACTCTACTCTTACTTTTTTAATCCCAAAAATTTCTTGGCCAAATAGTTTGAAGGATTTTAGGTCTATTAGCCTCTATTCGATTCTCTATAAGATTATATCAAAAACCATGGCGAACCACTTTTGGAGAGTACTTAATAGTTGTATTAACGAAGCACAAAGTGCTTTTATTTTAGGAAGAATGATAACAAATAATGTGCTATTGGCCTATGAGATTTTGCATACTTCAAAGCAGAGGAGAATTGGTAAGAAAAGATCTTTTGCGCTCAAATTAGATATGAGTAAGCCTTATGATAGGGTTGAGTGGGGTTTCTTGTGCGAGATTATGCTAAAAATGGGTTTTGAGAGGGAGTGGGTAGATTTAATTATGACATGTATTTCTTCAATGTCATACTCAGTATGCTTTAATGGACCGATATGAGAAAATATCAAACCGACAAGGGGACCAACTAAGTCCTTATCTATTTTTTATTTGTGGGGAGGGACTGTCGACATCAATATGAATGGTAAAAAGGGAGGGGTGAATAAATAATGTCAAGGTTAGTAGAAGGGGTTCTGAGATTACTCATCTACTCTTTGCAGATGGCTGTATCTTATTTAGTAAAGCTACGAAAAGGGGAGCAAATGAGACAAAAAGGATTTTGCAAAAGTATGAAAAATACTCAGGACAGAGAATTAGTTCGGAGAAATTGACACTATTTTTAGCTCAAATAGTTCTTTGCAAGTAAAGGATTCAGAAGCGCAATTATTAAGGTTGCATTTTTTTGATGTATCCGAAGAAGTACTTGGGGCTCCCGAATGTTATGGGGAAGCAGAAGCGATTGACCTTTTAGGGTTTGAAAGAGAGGATGACAATACTCTAGAACGACATATTTTCATGTATTAATTACATATTGATTTTGAGTATGATCCTACTAATTTGAGCTGTTTGTAATTTTTATCTTGTAGGGACTAAATTGAAGGCAAAAAGAAAATTTTGGGGCAAAAAGCGTGAATTTAAAGATAAAATGGGCCAACATGTGAAATAGGAAAGAAGTGGTGCCAGAAATACAAAGTATGGAAGACTTGGAGGGTGAAAGTGCACAGAAGTGATTTTATAAAAACAAGACTCTATTTGATTTTTAATTATATTAGGATAATTATTAAAGATTATTATTTAGATTTAATTTTAGCATTTATTTTTATTTATCTTTAATTATTTTTATTTATTTGTATTTATCTTTTAAAATTTAATTAGGAATAGACTAGGTTTCCTAATACTATAAATAGGGGATAGAGTGACACAAATTTCAATCATCTTTTCTGTAACACTTTCTTTCCCAAAAAGCTTAGCCTTTGTTCCTTTCATTTATTCAATAAAATTCCATTTTCATTATGTTTATTTCTTTTTCCCCAAAAAGCATGAGCCACCAAATTTATCTAGCCAAAGGTTGTCAAAATTCCCCAAAAAGGGTTCATGAGGCTTAGAATCTGCGCTTAGTCTTCTCAACTAGTATTCATCGCTTCTCCGCACTACGGGACTAATGCTTTCGTCCATATCCCTTCAAAAGTGATCTTTTCATCTTGTGCAAAGGCGGTCGCTTTTTATGTTTTGGGAAGGTTGCACAGTCTATTCGTTAACTTACTACGTCAGTGGTTGTCGAGCCCAAGAGACAAAATAATGTGGCATTCGCCATTGAGAAGTGATGATCTAGTGTAAGACAGTCCCACAAAAGCGACGGTTGGCTAGGGTTAGGTTCCTCTAAATCATAAGTTTAAAATCTAGGTGGAACTGGTGGTCGTAGGCATCCTCTTCCACTATAACTGGCTTATTCTGCTCGAGAAGAATCACCTAAAACCCGAGGATTGAGCCCAAGGAGGATCAAGACAACCAGAGTCTAGAATCTCTCCATCAAAAACTCTATTTTCTCAACTTTTTTTATCTTTACAATTTTAATTTCTTTACAAAATTTCAATTCAATCAAAATTTCAATTATGTTTTTATTTTTTATTTTTTTCCCAAGTACGCAGGTTTTCTTGGGCACGACTCTGTCCGAGATCTTGAGGAACAAGAACTTTTGCAAATCCAGTCCTTAAGGATTTGACCTTACTTCCCTTATACTATTCTTTTCATTATTTTATAAGGATAGGATATTTTTCGTGCTCTTAACAACCGCATCAAATTTTGGCGTCGTTGCCAGGGACTGGTAACGTACTAATCTTGTTTCTTTGTTTATTATGTCCAGATCTACTCCAGGTACTCTTGCGTTTGATTCAAAAATAGAGAAGACTATGAGATCCAATCGCAAGGAAACAAAGTTATGGAAAAAGCAGTCAGGAGTGGTTGGGACTCAAAGTAACCTACCACCAGAAATCGAAATCGACAACGAAGTTGAGTCTAGGGTTAACGAAAACCCTACTCAAACATTTGAAAGTGAAAAAGTAGAAGTCAACTCACTAGAAGAAGTGATTAACGCTAGGGTTAACAAAAATCTGAATCTAGCACATCAACTAATGACCCAAACGATTCGGCGACTGGCCGAGCTCCAGCAGAACAACTGCCATTGTGCATCGCGTATCCTACCATGGATACTGATTTTGAGCTGAAGTCAGGTTCAATTTAATTACTGCTAACTTTTTGTGGGTCGCAAAACGACAATCCCCACAAACATCTGAAAGAGTTTCATACGGTTTGTCTTAGCATGAAACCTCAGGGGGTAACTGAAGATCAAATCAAACTGCGTGCTTTCGCTTTCTCTCTAGAAGATTTTGCTAGGGAATGATTATTTTATTTACCCCTTAGATCTATTACAACTTGGGCTGATCTTTCTCATTTGTTTCTCAACAGGTTTTTTCCAGCATCAGGTGCAGTTGAGTTAAGAAGAGAGATCGTTGGAATAAGGCAAAAAGAAGCAGAGTCTCTTTACTACTATTAGGAGTGATTTAAGAAGTTGTGTGTGAGCTGTCTACAACATGGTATGACAGAACAATCTCTTCTCGAATAATTTTATGAAGCCTAGAAACCCATAGAGATGAACATGGTGGACGCCGCTAGTGGAGGAGCATTGGTCAGCATGACTCCCTAACAAGCAAGGGACTTGATATCCAAGATGGCTACAAATACTCAGCAATTCCGAGCTAATCCTAACCCCCTAGAAGGGTTCACCAGCTAAGTAATTCAACCTTAGAATATAAATTTGATAAACTTACTAATATTGTGAACTCTCTTGTTACAGAAAAAGCAAAACCAGCCCGATTATGCGAAATATGTGCTACACCTGAACATACAAATGATGCATGTCCTAGTTTGTATGATGATACTATGGCTCATTTAGATGTTGTAGGAAATTTTCCTGAGCCACCACAAAGGCTATATGACCCCTACACTAATACCTACAACCCAGGATGGAGGGACCATCCCAACTTGAGTTATGGGGGCCAACCCACAGTATAACTAGCCATACCAAAATCGTAGCCACGAGATTCAGGTAATTCTCTAAAAACTTTGGTCAATAAATTAGTAGCTAATATGTTTGGTTTTCAATAGAAAACAGAGGCATCTATAAGAGAATTAGCCACATCAATTGAGACAATGAATTCTCAAGGGAAGCTGCATCACAAACAGAACCGAACCCAAGACAAAACGCGAATGCAGTGACGCTGTGAAGTGGAAAAAAGCTGGAACAAATTCTTGGTAGAAATTTTGGCCAAGATTTTGCCCAGGAAAAGCCAGAAAATGATGAACAAGTCTGAACAAAACCTTCATTGCCTAAAATTCAATCTCCATTTCTAGGAAGATTGAATCAATGTCAAAAAGGTAAAAAATAGAAGGAGATCCTCAAAACATTCAGAAATGTCAAGATCAACATACCACTATTGGATGCCATTAGACAAATTCCACGTTATGCCAAATTCCTCAAAGAAATTTGCACCAGCAAGCGAAAATTAACTGGTAATGAAAGGGTAAGTGTAATGACCCAAAGTTTACGGGTATCGAAAAATTTAATTTTCGGGTTATTATTTCCGTAAAATGAATTCGTAAATATTTATTAGAAATATTTACGAAGTTAGTAGTGTGGTTAATTAGATTTTAGTTAGGTAAATTAGCTTGAATTTAGGTTAATTTAGTGAAAGGACTACATTGAACAAAGGGTAAAAGTTGAATTGTAGAATAAAGAAAAGTCAAAGGTCTAAATTAGCAAATAAACCTTAAGTGAAAAATGTATGATAAAAACTAAATACAAGTGTAAAAATTATTATACATACATTTGTAATATATGTATGTATTTACTTATTATTTAAGTAAATAATAATTACTAAAATATAAAAATATAATATAATAATTAAAGTAAATAAAAAAAAGAAATAGAATAAAGAAAAAGAAAGAAAAAGGGACAAAACATAACAGGGAAAGAAAGAAAGAAAAAGAAAGGAAAAATAGGGTTTTGAGGTTTGAAGCTTAATTAGTAAGTCAATTTAGTCCCTTTTCTTGAAATTTTGATGTTTTTGGAATCCTAGAACAAAGCCCTACTTGAATTATGTTGAAATTTAAAAAGTTAGTGATTTTTTAGATGTTAATTAAGTTGAACAAATAGATGAATTATGAGATAAAATGATAGAAATTCAAGTTAGAAGTGGGAGAAGGATTGAATTGTAAAAAGATATATAAATTTTGTTATAGTAGGGACTAAATTGACTAAATTGTAGAATTAATGTTTTATGGAGGAAGTTAAGTGCTAAAACTTGTTAAAGATGGATTAGAATGAAAATATGGGATTGGTTTTAAAGAAAAAGAATTAGCTATGGCTTAAGGATTAAATTGGAATTTATGTAAAAGTTGTGTAGAAATTGAAATGTATAGTGTGAAATGATACATTGAATATTTTTAATTGTTTAATTTTCCGTAGCTAACGTAGTACCGGAAACGTTAACAAAGAAAGGAAAAAAGAAAGTGGACGAAGAGTAACTCAAGAATTACGTTTGTGGACGAAGAGTAACTCAAGAATTACGTTTTGTATTTCTATAAACTGAACTTAATAATTGTTTATTGTATTTATTATTTAAATTGCATGAAAAATGAAAATAAGGTAAGTATTGTTAACTTACTATACTGTTTTGAAATGTGAACTTTTAAATTAAAAAAAATTGAAATCCCTATTAACAGTGTCGGGCTAGTCGGATATAATTGGCATGCCATAGGATTGGAAGTGTTTAGGAATATTCGACTCTGCGTCGATAAGACACTTAGTATGCCATACTGTTACTGTTACTATTACTGTTACTGTTTTGGATTTGTTCCGATGAGGTACTCTATGAATCGTACTGTTACTGCTGTCGTTACTATTTATTCTGGCTTCGGTCGATGAAGCACTATGTGCTTTACTGGTGTGTGGGTTGGATCCGCGTATCTGTTCAAGTTCGAGTTATGTTAATAGGGGTAAACTACTATACTGAAGACTGAATGAATATTGACTGAACTGAAGATCTTACTGGTTTTGGATTTAATGATAAATGTTTAATAGAATGAACATAATTGATTGAATATTCATGATATGTTTATTTATTAAAATCTATGTTTTAACTATAAATGTAAAATTTAAGTATTGGTTTATAGAAATAACACTAGGTGTATATTCAGCATATGGTTTGCTTCCGTGTGCAGGTTAAGTACAAAGACTGCTAACGTTTCAGCATCCAAGCCAACTCTCAAACTCAAATAATTGGTGATGTATCTTGTCTTGTAGAATGACATGTACATAGGTTATCTTTTGAATTTGTTTTGGATATAAAACTACTAATGTAAGAATGATTATGGTTAACACATATATGCAAAATATTTATGTTTATATCATAGTTTTGTAGTTAATTTGAATTGATTTGGGTGATACTTAGTATAGAATTCAGAGTTGTATCGTTTAATGGTTGTTAAAATACATAAGTTAGATTGTTATACTAGTAGAATTAATGTGTATTAGATGTGTTTAATCATGTTTGGACAGATTGAAATATTGGAATTTTAAATTGCTTGCAATTCAAGGTTTGCAGGGTTAGTAAATTTGAACTACAAGGTTCATTTTGAGTCCACACGGCCTGTCACACAGGCGTGTGATCAGACTGTGGAGACACACGGCTTGCACACAGGTATGTTGTTAGGCCGTGTGTCCCCTGCACCTAAATTTTTGTAAAACAAAATACCCAGGTTTTATCACACAGGCAGAGACACGAGTGTATGTCTCAGCCGTGTGAGGTACAAGACAATAGTACACAGGCATGTGCTTGGCTGTGTGAAAACTGCACTAGGTTCGAATTGAAAATAATTCCACACTAGCCAAGCACACGGGTGTGTGACTTGACCGTGTGAAACTAGTTTATTTATAAGCAATAAGTCAGTGTTGAACACAAGTAAAGGACACGAGCATGTCATGAAGACACACGGACGTGTCATGAAGACACATGGGTGTGTCACCTAGACCACACAGGCGTGTGGTACCGTTTACAAAAGGAAATCTTAAGAATTTTATGAAAGTTTTATAAACTTCCGATTAAGTCCTGGTTTGGTTCTAACATTCATTATAAGTCTCGAGGGCCTATTAAGGGACAATAAGATATATTTTATGAACTGAATTATATTTCATTCTCTATTAATCATAATCGAACTGTAGTGACTGGTAATACTCCGTAATCCTATTCCGGCTAAGGGATAGGGTTAGGGGTGTTACAGTAAGTGTTGGTGAGAATGTATCTGCAGTATTACAATGGAAGATGCCAACAAAATGCAAAGATAGGGGCATGCTGACTTTACCATGCAGAATAGGCCATTTAGTAACTAAAAAAGCTACGTGTGATTTAGGGGCCTCCATAATTGTAATGCCTTTTTCTATTTATGAATCACTTAACGTGGGTTTTTTTATGAAAATAGGCGTTATAATTCAATTAGCAGACAGGTCTATTATGCATCCCGAAGTAGCCCTTGAGGACGTATTAGTGAAAGTCAACGGACTTATCTTTCCTGCAGACTTTTAGTGATAAAAATGGAAGAGGATAAAGCTCTCATTTCTTAGTACTGCAAATACTAATATTGACGTGCGTAGCGGAACCCTCACGATGGAGTTTGACAGAGAGATCATAAAGTTTAATGTTTATGACGCTATTAGTCACCCAAGTGAAATCTTGGACTTAAATAGTGTCGACATAATTGACTCATTAGTAGAAGAAACTTTTGAGTCATCTTATGGAGATAAATCTAAAATGATGTTTGATGATTTTGAATATGTTAATGAATTATTGGCTCCTATGGATACTAAACTTCTAACTTCTGTTGTGTAGGCACCAGATCTAAAATTAAAACCACTTCCTGAACATCTCAAGCGCACATTTTTGGAGAATGATGAGACTATTACCGACTTAAAAGGGATTAACCCCCTGACAGGCACACATAAGATTTTCTTGGAGGAAAATATGAAACCAAAGAAAAAGGCGCAAGGACGATTCAACCTAAATATGATGGATGTAATAAAAAATGAGAATTTTCAAGCTCATACAAATGAAAGAATTCAGCTGAACAGCTCCGATACTAGTTGGGGCGTCAAGCTAGCCACGTTAAACAAGCACTTGTTAGGAGGCAACCCCAATTTTTTTATTTTATTTTTTTCTAATTTTAATCTTAATTTTAATTTTATTATTTTATTTTACTTTATTTTATTATTTATTACATTATTTTTATATTGATAAATTTATCTTCTTCTGTCTAGGTAAACCGCAGCGAAAATAGGGAGAAAAAGGAGAAAAACAAAAAATTGGCATGCAAACAACCCTTATCCTATCCCTATTCCAACTAGGAATAGTGTGCCCCTACGCATGAATACCCAAAACCTACAGCCAAACATCTTATCCCTTCAGCCAAACATCCCTCCTATATACCCCCAAACCTTAAAACTTATCATATTTTTCACTTAAACCCCCACCAGCCACCGCACCCCTTTCTACCCCCTCTAGTGCCGATTTCTTCAACACCTGGTGAGAACCCGAAGTCGAGCTGCCACCAAACCGTCCTTTATAGTCAATAGTTTCCAGTATCGATTTTCGACACCTCAACACGTCGACTTGGCCAACGAAACGTGTAACAGCCCGGTTTAGACCCTAGTCGGAACAGTGATGTCGGGACCACAAATCTGATTCAGAAAAATATTTTAATATTATTTTCAGTGTTTATTATGTGTGAATTAATATGTGTGAAATTTTCATGATTTAATTTTGTCATTTGAATGCCGATTTAATAAAAAGGACTTAATCGCGTAAAATGTAAAAGTGACTAGATAATTGTGTAAGGGCCGACTTGATGTTGTCTTTATAACATAAGGTATTTAAGTTGCAAATTTCCCATGATATAATGTGATGGACGGTAAAATACAATCAATATATGGTTTTCTAATTATATTATAAAGGTTAAAAATGTAAAATGTTAAAAATGTTATTATAATAAAACATATAATAAAAGGCATCATGCATTCATCTTTATTTCATGACCTAAACTTGAGAAAAAATCTTTGGGGTATTCAGCACTTTGGGAGCTTGATTCAAGGTTAGTTTTTGTTCGGTTTTTGATAATTTTTACGTTTTTTAGATCGTTACAGTGTAATGTACAAAGCCCATGTCTCAATTTTTGAATTTGATGATCATTTTGTATTTTGCCATTGTTGAAAGCTTGTGATTTTTTTTGTTTGATGTTGGAAAATAAAAGATATGTGATAGATTAACATGTTTTATATTTGAAGTTTTGATGAATTTGAATAATTAGGGCTAATTTGTAAAAATAATAAATTGAGGGACTAAAGGGTGAAATGAATGAAATGTATGGACTTTTATGAACACAAGTGACATTTTGCCTAAGCATGGTATGTGCAAATTTTGCATGTTTTGTGTTTTGTGCAATTTGGACTAAATTGTAAAAAGTGTGAAATGTCAGGGGGTAAAATGGTAATTTTCTCATTTATGTGTTTTTGGACTAAAATGAGTGAAAATATGTTTGAATGAGTTTAATTTGAATATGCTTAGATCAAGAACTAAAGAAATCAGATTTGGATCGGGAGAAAAACCAAAGTTGTCGAATATCCATCCCGTCCCGATTACCGTTGTCCGATGTAAGTTTATAAGCAAATAAATGCTGTAAATTTTGAATATATGTGAATGTGAAATGATGATTTGAATTTTATGAATTTATATATAATAGCCGAATGTGTATATACTTGGGAACTATGTTTTCGGGTTCGATTCAATCGAGTTATGACGTCCAAAAGTCCAGTATGAACCTTAGGAATAGCTAAGATACATATGTCATGTAACAGCCTAATTTTTTAGTGGTGTCGGAACAGTAATTCGAGATCACTAGATCTGACAAATGAGTAGGAAATATTATTAATTTAGTAATTATAAGTTAAATATGAAGTTAGGAAAATTTTTGAAATAGTGAATAGTGTACTAAAAATAAATACTAAAATAATTAGAATCGAAAACGAGGTATCCGGACCTCGGAAATTTTAAATCGAGCCATAAATATTTTTATAAATATTTATGGAGTGTTAATAAGTTAGTATTAAAGTTTCGTCAAGAAAATTTAAAGTTCTGATAGTTAATTGAACAAAAAGGACTAAATTGTATCAAATGCAAAATTTTGGGAAATGATTAAATAGCTTAAATGATAAAAGAAAGAGGGTTTAAAAGGCAAATAGACCCAAGGTCTATTTGGGCTGGACGGCAAGGGCATGAAATCAGCAAGAAAATAAGGAGAATTAAGGGAAAAATTGGAAAATTGTAAAATTTACTTGATAAAGTTAGGACTAAAGTGGAATTATCTAGATTTCTCTTTATTTTTCTGTATTCTCATAAGCAAAAACACAATGAAAGAGTTCCCCTAAGCTGGTTTTTCATATTTTTACTTAAAGTAAGTTAAATTCTTGATCATTTCTTAAAATTTTTGTGTTTTTGTGACTTTTACAACTAGGTCCACTTGTTGAATTCATTAGTTTTTGATTCTATGAAAGAAATTGAAAGTTTCTATGAATATGTGCTGGAAGTATATAATGATTTGGCATGGAATTAGAGCTTTAAATTGTTTATATGTTGATTTTATTGAAAGAATTGAATAGAAAGTGAACGTTTGGGACCTAAGTGTAAAAGAGTTTGAAGTTAGAGTTTTATGTGGAAATTCTGAATATCAATAGTTATGAAATAACTTATAATGTCTAGTAAAAGTATTAATTGAGAAAATTATCTTAATTTAGGGGTTAATTGAGCAAGGACTGAATTGTATAAATTGTGAAATTTGGGGCAAAATAGAAATCAACATTTTGCACTACAACTGTTTTGGACAGTAGCAGTAGTCTAACTTTGAAAAATCACCAAAAATTTTAGAAATGGAATTATAGGATGAATAAAATATGAAATTAAAGCTTATTGAGTCTAGTTTCTTATAGAGAAATGATGTAAGCAATGGAATTGTAAATCGTGAGATATGATAAATTTTGTAAGACAAGGTCAGAATGATTTTGGGTTCCCCTGTTCTAACTTTGTAAAATCATAAAAAATTGGATAAAAATAATTATGGGATTAAATTTATATGTTTAGAATCCTGAATGAGTTTGTTTTCAATAGAAACAAACGGGAACATTATTCAAATCCTGTACGAGGAGATAATTAATTTTTAGTGAAGAAGAGTCGGAACTGTCAGACAGCAGAACAAGGGAGACTTAAATGAATAAACTGTATTAATTGGCCCAACCAAAAATTATGAAATTTTTATGGTAAGAAGATATGTGAGTCTAGTTTCAGGGAAAATTAGCGGACCTTAATTTAGAGTTCCGTAGCTTTAGATATAAATAATTTAGTGACTATGACACCGGTGGATAGCTTGAATATTCACATAAGTAATTAGTGAAAATTATGGATAAGGTTACTTACAAGTTTGTTATTTATACCAAGGATGTGGATGGAGAGGAGGAGGAGGAAAAATATATGAATGACTCATGTATAAATTGATCACATGCCCGATTATAATCGATAAGCGTTGGATTAGAAATGATATAATGTTTTATTTGGAATATTTATTATGAAATTATGATTACCGTCATAATAGAAAAATTGAACTTGTGAGTTTATATGGCTAAATTTTAGTGATTATTTGTTAATTTTATGAATTTCATGATGTGTTATTTCATATGTATTGATGATAAAACCGTGAATAATGTAAAAGCATGAAAATTGAATAAATGATCAAATTGAGCATTTCAGTTCAATGACAAGATGAATTGAAGGAAAAGACCATGATTGGACCATGGCAACAAGTGATAAGTGATAGCTTTGGCTACACTTATCTGATCAAGGACAAGTGAAAGTGATAAGTGATAGCTTCGGCTACACTTATCTGATTAATGAAAAATGAAAAGTGAAAAGTGGTAGTTCCGGCTACTTGATCAGTGAAAAGTGGTAGCCACGCACACGATCGATGAAAAGTGGTAGCTCGGCACACGATCACTGAAAAATGGTAGTTCTGGCTACCTGATCAGTGAATAGTGGTAGCTTCAGCTACAAGTGACAAGTGACAAGTGATTTCCATATAAGACCATATCAGGGATATGGCATCGGTGTGATATATGCTACTGTATAAGACCATATCTGGGATATGGCATCAGTGAGATATGTGATTCGTGTAAGACCATAGCTGGGCTATGGCATCGATATGTGATATGTGATTATGTGTAAGACCATAGCTGGGTTATGGCATCGATATATGAATATGTGTAAAACCATAGCTGGGCTATGGCATCATTATGTGAAGATGTGTAAGACCATAGTTGAACTATGGCATCGAGAAAATGTAGTACTCAACTCCGTAAGATGTTCACTAATTTGAAGAAGTTTGGTAAGTATTACATGGAATTATGTGATATAAGGAAATACGAGTTGATGAGACATGAGCATAAAACTTAGTTGATGAATGAGTTCATTTGTGATTATATATTTCTACGCCTTGAGTGTATTATCCGTATGAATTAGTATTCCAAATGAGTTAATGAGAAAACTTATAGTATGAAATAATCTGAGTTCGAAACAAAATATCATGAAAACGTACTTGAAATACATTGGTATGTCTTGTATATGCTATTTGAATTCATAAATGTGGAAAGTAAATGTATGTGGAAATATGAGATGATGATATCTGTACATGGAATTTATTGATGAATACGTACATCCAAATTTATATGATAGATTTTATTGAACATTGAAATTGCGCTCAATAAGTGATTTGGCAATTTAAAATCGTGATTGGTAGGAAGAGTTAATGAATTGCATATTTATGAATTGTTACACGTATTTGTCTGAAATACGAGGAAGTGATGGTAATTGATACATGGAAATATGAAACTATGATATATATAAAAACATGAAATATGTTTGATAAATGTGTTCATTCATAATTATGGAATTTATGTACCTCATGTGTGCTATTTGCATAAAGATGATATCTTAAATACTTTGGTGCAAAAAGCTTAAATATGAAATAGTATGAAATCGAAACAAATTGTTATGAAAATGTATTTCAATTATCTGTAAGTGTTTCGTGCTTCTCGATAATTCCTCATACTCTATTCCGGTGACGGATACGGGTAGGGGGTGCTACATGTCATGACATAGGATTCCGATATGTGATGTGCGAGTAAGATCATGGCATCGATATATGTGTGCGAGTAAGACCACGTCTAGTACGTTGGCATCAATATATGTGGTTACAAGTAAGACCATGTCTGGGACATCGGCATCGTATTTGTTTTGTGTAAGACCCTGTCTGGGATAGTGGCATCGATATGTGATAGCACGTAAGACCACATCTGGGACGTTGGCATTGTACGATATGTGTAATTATCTGAGTATCCTATTCAATTCCGAATGGTTCAATGGGCAACGATAAGTTGTGATTGAAGGTGTATAACAGACTAAAGTGATCAGGTATGTAATAGCTTATTACCTATTCGAAGTAAGGTAAGTTAGTTATTTGATATGCGATGCAATTTATTACATGATGCTAATGTAAATGTAAGTGTATTTGTGAAGTATATTCGGCTACATGATAAGTATAAGTATGAGATATTAAAGTTTGATTCAAGAATATATGTTTATGAGTGTGTATATATTTGATTATAGAATGGTACTATGGTTTTGAAATTGAATGTTACCTTGATAATAGATATAGTACATTCTGCCAAAGGTTATGTATAGTGATGTTATATTTGTGACCTATGTGCAAACTTATATAAATGATTATTACGGCCTTAAGGATATAAAATAAGAATATTTATGGAATGATCCATGAATAAATGTATATGATTTTATGTATATTCGGTTAAATAATGACATTATGGCTTTGAGTTTAAATGATATTTTGATATTGGATGTATGTATATTTGGCAAAATGAAAGTATATGTATTATATGAAACTGTAAGTTTGAAATTAAATGTGATTATGATAGTATGAATTGGTTTGGTAATTGAATTAATATTTTTATTGAGTTATTTATTTGCTTATGGCTCACTCAGCTTTTAAAAGCTTACTCTGAGTATTTTTCCCATGTTTATAGAGTTTCGGAGACTTGCTCGGGTTGGAAGTCGTAGGAGACCTCATCACACTATCCAATTTTTGCTTCGGTAAATGAATGTTTTGAGATTTGGTTATGTGGCATGTATAGGCTTGTTTTGATATATTTGGTTTTGAAATTTGTATATATATATATATAGCCATGCGAAAATGGCTTGATTAAGATGTTAATATTGTGTGCATTTGGTCAAGTCTTAAGGTTATTATGGAAGTATGCTTTATGGTATATATATATGTGTGTGGTACTTGGGTATATGGTTCGGCATTAAGAAATGTTAATGAGGATGAATAATCAGACATGAAAGTAGTTCATTTTGGAAAGTATAAAAAGTGTTATGTTTTGGCTTGATAATAAGGTAAAGTGATATATATATTTGATTGAATTTTGATTATGTTTATTTGGTTTGCAACGACAAAGTTTATACTTATATTATGCTTGAGAGATTGTGTTTTTAGGTACAATTCATGATGGAAATTGATGATTATATTTTGAGTATGCTTGATGGCCACTTAAGTAGATAGAAGTGACCTAATTGTTGTGATATTAAGTTTTGAAATTATATGTTAGTTTAAAATGTGGGTGATGGAAATGTTATAACTTATTGAGGTTGAAATTGATGTCTGAATAGTTGTTTATTTGAATGGTTAGATATACGAGATTTAAACATGAACATTTTGTATGCTAAAATAAAAAAAATAAAAAAATGGATAAGTTTAAATTATTATTTAGGCTCAAATTGATAAATTTTGTTGCAGTGAAAGGGGTATTGTTTTTAGGTTGATTTGCTAGTCGTATAGATGGAAAATGAATTAATTGTGTATAAATAAATTTTGATATGCTGTATAGCATATGAAATTTGATAGGTTTGGTTTAGAAATTGAGTTTATAATTAGTTATTGAGGTTATGGAAAAAATGCGCATGAAATTATAATGTTCAAAAGCTATACTCGTTCATTTAGTAGTATTTGATATTGATACATACTTGAATACCCAAAAAATGATATGAATGATATTTAGCATATGAAATGGATATGTACAAAGGGATAATGTGAGATATGCACTTGTATATGTAATGAAATATGCTTAATCATAATTTATGTATTCGAATACTATTAAGGTGGTGATCATATGGTTCGAATTTTGTAATTATGAAACATATACAATTTGGTTTTGATATTTGATAGCTTGGTTTCAAATTTCTGAGTAAGCAAATGGTATGGAAATGGTTAAATATTAAAGCATAGTTTGTATAAGAGAATGTTCGATAAAGCATGATTGTGTGATTGAATATGTGATTCAAATATATGAATTTGACTTGTATGAATAAGAGGTTGGTTATTATTAAATTATATTACAAGGTGCATAATTTGTAAAGATTGTCTGTTCTGAATTCTGATTTGATCTGTAATGCTTCGTAACCTTAATCCGGCAATTGATATGGTTTAAGGGTGTTATAAAATGCCCTCCTCATCCTCCTCTCTGCCGCACGACCCATCCACATCATCTTCTTCTTCTCTTCCGCGCAGGCCGACCATGTCATCTATTTTTCTCCATCGCACGCGCCGACCATGCCGTCCCCTCTTTTTTTTCGCTACGCGCAACACCCGCTCCCTCTTTGTTCCCACCACGTGCCGAGGCTGACCGCTCTCCCTATCCTCCACATGCCACCCACACACTATCACCCTCCTCTCCTCTACATGTCGAACTACCTCTTCTCTACTTTCCACCACCACTTGCTTCACACGCCTCGATGCCACTACAATGTTCGGCTCCCGAATATGTTGGACTGAGTAACCAAGATAGGGTGCTTGGCTGTCATCTCTCTTCACGTCAAAAGGTTTGATATGTTCTTAAGAAAAATATAATGAATTAGGAGTATGTTAGGCTGAGTAACCAGGAAGGGGTGCTTGG
Organism: Gossypium longicalyx; assembly: GCA_025698465.1. NCBI lineage: Eukaryota > Viridiplantae > Streptophyta > Magnoliopsida > Malvales > Malvaceae > Gossypium > Gossypium longicalyx. Next base: position 5,496,235 of record CM046999.1, on the reverse strand, counting down.
CTGTCATCTCTCTTCGCGTCAAAAGGTTCGATATATTCTTAAGCAATAATAAATAATATTAGAAAAAAAAAAGAAATGATAAAATTGCATTTGGAGACTAAAGGTGGAAACAAATAAAGTGTCCTGGTAAGTTTAATAAATTACCTAATTTTCATGAAATAATCTAAGTCGGTTTTAATTTTTGTGTGTATTAATTGAAATACTTTTTCAGTTTTACTTAAAGCAAGCTAAAGGTTCTATTTTTTTTCATTTGCATTATACCTACCTTTTATAAAACTTTAGAGTGGTATTTCAATCATGGCAAAAGTTCTAATTTTCACAATGGATAGGAACCATATTTGAGGGCAAGCATGGACAAAGTAAGGGGGATTTGATAATACTCTAGAACGACATATTTTCATGTATTAATTACATATTTATTTTGAGTATGATCTTACTAATTTGAGCTATTTATGGTTTTTATCTTGTAAGGACTAAATTGAAGGCAAAAAGGAAATTTTGGGGCAAAAAGCGTGAATTTAAAGATAAAATGAGCCAACATGCGAAGTAGGAAAGAAGTGGTGCCAGAAATGAAAAGTATGGAAGATTTGGAGGGCAAAAGTGCAAAGAAGTGATTTTATAAAAATAAGACTCTATTTAATTTTTAATTATATTAGGATAATTATTAAATATTATTATTTAGATTTAATTTTAGCATTTATCTTTATTATCTTTATTTATTTGTATTTATCTTTTAAAATTTAATTAGGAATAGACTAGGTTTCCTAGTATTATAAATAGGGGATGGAGTGACACAAATTTCAATCATCTTTTCTGAAACACTCCCTCTCCCAAAAAGCTTAGCCTTTGTTCCTTTCATTTATTCAATAAAATTTCATTTTCATTAAGTTTATTTCTTTTTCCCCAAAAACCATGAGCCACTATATTTATGTAGCCAAAGGTTGTCAAAATTCCCCAAAAAGGGTTCATGAGGCTTAGAATCCGCGCTTAGCCTTCTCAACGAGTATTCATCACTTCTCCGCACTACGGGACTAACGCTTCCGTCTATTTCCCTTCAAAAATGGTCTTTTAATCTTGTGCAAAAGCAGCCGCTTTGTATGTTTTGGGAAGGTTGCACAGTCGATTTGTTAGCTTACTGCGTTAGTGATTGTCGAGCTTAAGAGACAAAATAGCGTGGCATTCACCATTGAGAAGTGATGATCTAGTGTAAGACAGTCCCACAAAAGCGACGGTTGGCTAGAGTCAGGTTCCTCTAAATCATAAGTTTAAAATCTAAGTGGAGCTGGTGGTCGTAGGCATCCTCTTCCACTATAACTGACTTATTCTTTTTGAGAAGGATCACCTAAAAATCAAGGATTGAACCCAAAGAGGATCAAGACAACCGGAGGTTGAAATCTCTCCATCAAAAACTCTATTTTCTCCAACTTTGTTTATCTTTAAAATTTTAATTTCAATTTACGCAATTTCAATTCAATCAAACTTTTAATTCTGTTTTTTTCCCAGGTACACAGGTTTTTTTGGGCACAACTTTGTCCGAGATCTCGAGGAACAAGAACTTGTGTAAAACCAGTCCTTGAGGATTTGACCCTACTTCCCTTATACTATTATTTTCACTATTTTATAGGGATATGATATTTTTAATGCTCTCAACGACTGCATCAGAGTATTGCAGAAAGAATAAACAATTGGTTTGTTAAAACACTTTCCCAAAAGGAAATTTTTATTAAGAGTGTACTGCAATTGATTCCAACTTATGTTATGTCTTGCTTTTATTACCGAATTCTTTATGTCATGACATGGAATAGGCTATAAGTCGGTTCTAGTGGAAGAAATAAAAATGAAGGGAGGGGATTCATTGATGCTATTAGAATAAACTGTGCGAACTAAAAGAGGATGCGAGAATGGGGTTTAGGAGTTTATCTAAGTTTAATTTGGCCTTTCTTGCAAAACAAAGCTGGCATTTTATAAATTACCTAGGTTCGTTATTAGCTAGAACTTTGAAATAGAAATATTTCCCTAATGCTAAGTTCATAAATTCAAAGTTAGGTAATTACCCTTCTTATACTTGGAGAAGTGTATGGGCGATGAAGAAACTATTGAATGATGGAATGGCTTGAAGAGTGGGTAGCAGTGATTGTATATCCATCTAGAAGGATGTTTGGATCCCTGGGTTTAAAGATCAGAAAATCTAAGAGTCAATTAGATATCATAATATAGTTAAGGTGGTTGAATTTATTAAATCTAATCTAAGATAGTGGAAGGAAGACCTTGCTACCTTTTTGTTTACAAGGGAAAATGCAGAAGCTGTTAGAAAGTGACCTTACATGCAAGCACATGCACCAGCAAGCAAACCAAGAAGATCAAGCCTAGACCAGAAGTTGTCGAGCCAAGTGCTGCTACTGTTCAATTTGTTCTATTTTGTTACTTTAGTTAATGTAATGCATTTCAGTTCATTTGGAACTATGTTTGTTTAATGATTGATGTAATTAGGTGGAGAATGAGCTGAAATCAGCTTTGTTCTGTTGTACAAGTTAATTTACCAAGTTTCAATGTGTTTTAGTGGAGTTAGGTAAATGTTTAGGTGAATTTGACTTGTAATGACCAGCTTATGTCTAGTATCTGTAATGGCATTATGCCAATGTTTTTTTGAATGAAATTCATCAGATTTTCTTTCATATACTCTCTATTTTTTCTTTGCTTTTGTTTTTCAACAAGTTCTGTTTAAATTTCTACTTGTTTCTTCTGAAAGTCTTGAGCTCTGCTGCTCAAGTCTCTGCTAAATTTTGTTTGCTCTTTGTTCTAACGCCAACAATTGGTATCAGAGCCATTGTCTTAGTGGACCTGTCATTGTACACCTACAAAAATTATGACTTCATTAGGCTTTTCTCCTGCAGTACCACCAGTCTTTAATGGTGAAGGGTTTCACATTTGGGTGGTCAAGATGAGAACCTATCTACAAGCATTCGACCTATAGGAGGTGGTCAACTCAGATGTTGAACCAACACCACTTAGAGCCAACCAAACAGTGGCCCAGATCAGGCAACATGCTAATGAAAAGACCAAAAGGCATAAAGCCATATCCTGCATTCAGAACTATATCTCAGATGTGATCTTCACAAGGATCATGGACTGTGAGACACCAAAACAGGCCTGGGATAGACTAAAGAAGGAGTTTCAAGGGACTGAGAGAACAAGGCAACAACAGTTTCTAAACTTGAGAAGGGACTTCAAAAATTTAAAAATGAAGGAGGAAGAAACTGTCAAGCAGTACTCAGACAGAATTATGGCTGTGGTAAATAGCATAAGGCTCCTTGGAGTGCAGTTCAGTAAAGCAAGGATAGTGGAGAAAGTGATCTCTACCTTACCAGAGAGGTATGAGGCAAAAATATCATCCCTAGAAGATTCAAGGGACCTGACCAGCATTTCTTTGACAGAGCTGATTAATGCTCTCTATGCACAAAAGCAAAGAAGAGCCAGTAGACTTGAGGAGCACCAAGAAGGTGCCTTCCAAGCCAAAACAAAGATTGCTTCAACTTCTTCTGTCAACAAGGGCAAGAAGATTTAGAGAGACAAACCAAAGTCAGATTCTCCAAGAAGATAGGATAGACCATGTAGGCATTGTAAGAAGCCTGGTCATCCAGAGGCCAAATGCTGGTTCAGACCAGATGTGCAGTGCCAATACTGCAAAAAGACTGGTCATGTTGAAAAGGTATGCAAAGAAAAGGGAAGAACAAGGCAAAACCAACAGCAACCAAGAGCTGAAGCTTGAGTAGCTGAAGAAGGCAGTGACCATGAGGAGCAGGTCTTTACAGTCACTTGCTCCACTACTCAAGAGAAGGTCTCAAATGGATGGCTCATAGACAGTGGTTGTACCAACCACATGTCACCAGATGCAACCATTTTCAAAACCTTGGACAGAAGTTGCAAAACCAAGGTGAAAATTGGCAATGGTCAGTTCATCAAGGCTGAAGGAAAGGGAGATGTGCTAATATGAACTTTCACAAGAGATAAAGTCATCACAAATGTGCTGTTGGTGCCTGAGATTGACAGAAATCTTCTCAGCATTGCTCAACTGCTTGGAAAGGGCTACTTAGTTGTGTTCAAGGGCCAGGAATGCCAAATTGCTGATCCAAATGGATCCAGCCTTATGACAGTCACTATGACTGATAAGTGTTTTGAAGTCAACTAGCCAAGTGATTCACACTCAGCATGTGTTGCCTCAACAGAAGAGTCCAAGCTTTGGCATCAAAGGCTTGGTCATGCCAACTTTAGATCGATGACTCAAACGGTTAGCAAGGGGAAGGTTGAAAACTTCACTAAGTTAATCCAAAAAGAAAATGTTTGTAAAGTCTGTCAGATGGGAAAGCAAGCCAGGCTCCCATTCCCTGCAAATACAACCTGGAAAGCATCAAACAAGTTAGAGCTGGTACATTCTGACGTATGTGATCCTATGAAATCAGAATCATTGAATGGAAGTAAGTATTTCATTCTCTTTATTGATGATCATACCCAATATTGTTGGATTTTCTTTTTGAAGCACAAGTCTGAGGTAGCTCAAGTGTTCTTGAAGTTTAGAACAGCTGCTGAAACTGAAGTAGGTTGTAAGCTCAAGACCATCAAGTCAGAAAATGGAGCTGAGTATACCTTAGCTCAATTCCATGCTTTATGCAATGATGCTGGCATCAAACATCAACTGACCAATATTTATACACCTCAGCAAAATGGGGTCAGTGAAAGAAAGAACAGAAGTCTTCTAGATATGGCTAGGTGTCTCCTATTTCAGAAAAATTTGCCCAAGACCATGTGAGCTGGAGTAGTCAACACTGTTATGTACCTACAAAACAGACTCCCAACCAAGGTTTTGGCTCATAAAACTCCATTCGAGGCCTGGTTTGGGTTTAAGCCAGCATTGTCTCATTTGAAGGTCTTTGGTTGCCTATGTTACAGTCATGTACCAATGGTGAAAAGGGATAAGTTGTCCAAAAGGGCTCAGCCTGGCACCTTGATAGGATACAGTATGGTTATAAAAGGCTATAGAATCCTAGATCCTTCAACAAACAAAGTCCATATAAGCAAAGATGTGATCTTTGATGAAAAGGCATGCTGGAACTAGGAAACAAATGAACTTGAGGCTATTTCTGAAGAACTCATGGCAGATCAGCTTGAATTTGATCAAAATGGTCCTAATATGGACATTGATGATGAACCAGTCAGAGGTACAAGGACTTTGGCTGAAGTTTATGAAAGAGCTCATGTTGCTCAAGAAGAACCAAGCTGTTTTGAAGATGCTGAAGCACATGAAGGTTGGAAGCAAGCAATGGTTGATGAGATAGCCATGATTGAAAAGAACCAGACATGGGAATTGGTTGAAAGACCAGCCAACAGGAAGGTCATTGGGGTGAAATGGGTCTATTGAGCCAAGCAGAATGCTGATGGAAGTTTGAATAGGCTGAGGGCTAGGCTGGTTGTTAAAGGGTTCAGTCAGAGATATGGCCTGGACTACCTGAAGACATTTGCACCAGTGGCCAGGCTAGACACCATCAGGCTACTGGTTGCCTTAGCAGCACAGATGCAATAGAAGATCCATCAGCTTGATGTGAAATTTGCTTTTCTAAATGGTTACCTTGAAGAAGAGATATACATTAACCAGCTACAAGGCTTTGAAGTAGCTGGTAAGGAACATATGATGTACAGACTAAAGAAAGCTTTGTATGGCTTAAAACAGGCACCAAGGGCCTGGTATAGCAAAATCGACACCTACTTGGTTAGTTTGGGGTTTGAAAGAAGCTCTAGTGAGCCAATATTGTATGTTAGGAAGGAACAAGCTGAAACACAGCTTATTGTGTCACTGTATGTTGATGATCTTTTGATCATAGGAGGAGACCAAAGAATATTGGCTGATTTCAAGGCCAAAATGATGAACATGTTTGAGATGTCAGATTTGGGGCATATGACATACTTTCTTGGAATGGAGGTGTTCCAAGCTCAAAGTGGAATCTTTTTTTGTCAGAGGACATTTGCCATAAAGATCCTGAATAAGTTTTCAATGGAAAATTGTAAGCCAACATGCACACCTGTGGCAGTTGGAACAAAGCTATCGAGCCAAGGGGATCATAAGCAGATTAGTGAATCCACCTACAGAAGCCTGGTAGGTTGCCTGCTATATCTAACTGCATCAAGACCAGATATTATGTTTGCTGTAAGCCTACTATCAAGATTTATGCATTGCTGTAATGAGAAGCACTATCAAATAGCAAAAAGTGTGCTAAGATATATTAAAGGTACCGTAAGCTATGGACTTCAGTTTGGCAAAGCTAAAAGTTTGAAACTAGTAGGATACACTGATAGTGACTGGGCTGGTTCTATGGATGACATGAAAAGCACTTCTGGGTATGCTTTTACTCTTGGATCAGCTATGTTTTGCTGGAGTTCGAAGAAGCAAAGTGGCTCAGTCAACTGCTGAAACTGAATATGTAGCAGCTGCTGAGGCTGTAAATCAAACCATATGGCTAAGGAAGATATTAACAGATCTGAATTTACATCAAAAGGAAGCAACAGAGATCATGTGTGACAATCAATCTGTTGTTGCAATTACAAAGAATCCGTCTTCCATGGAAGAACAAAACACTTTAACATCAAGTTTCATTTTGTAAGGGAGATGGAACAAGCTCGAGAGGTTGAGCTGATTCATTGCAATTCTAAAGTACAAGTTGCTGATATTTTGACAAAACCTCTTAATGCAACGAGGTTCATTAAACTAAGAGAGCTAATGGGAGTTAGCAGCATGAAGACCAATGAGGAGTGTTAGAAAGTGGCCTTGCATGCAAGCACATGCACCAGCAAGCAGACCAAGAAGATCAGGCCAAGACCAGAAGCTGCCGAGCCAAGTGCTGCTACTGTTCAATTTGTTTTATTTTGTTACTTTAGTTAATGTAATGCATTCTAGTTCATTTGGAACTATGTTTGTTTAATGATTGATGTAATTAGGTGGAGAATGAGTTGAAAATTAGCTTTGTTCTGTTGTACAAGTTAATTTACCAAGTTTCAATGTGTTTTAGTGGAGTTAGGTAGATGTTTAGGTGAATTTGACTTGTAATGACCAGCTTATGTCCGGTATTTGTAATGGCATTATGCCAATGTTTTTTTGAATGAAATTCATCATATTTTCTTCCATATACTCTCCATTTTTTCTTTGCTTTTGTTTTTCAACAAGTTCTATTTAAATTTTTGCTTGTTTCTTCTGTAAGTCTCGAGCCTTGCTGCTCAAGTCTCTATTAAATTCTGTTTGCTCTTTGTTCTAACGCCAACAGAAGCTATCTTGCAAATTCCTCCAGTGAGACATTTGAGAAATGATCGTAGAGTATGGAGTGGGGAGCGAATAAGAGAGTATATGATGAGGAGCGATTACATAAGGCTATTGAAAGAGACATCTGGCCTAGATGTCGATACTATTGACATTATAAACAAAACTGTCCTAAAAAGCCTATGGCAAACAAACTTGTCAACGAAAATCAAAATTACAAATTTGAGGGTTTACAAAAACTATATTCCGACTTTTAGCAACTTGAAATTTAGACGGGGGTGCAACTCAGATGTGTTTCAAAGGTGTAAAAGTGTAGTAGAGATGTTGGAACATGCGTTTAGAGATTGCCTTGTAGTTAAAGATGTTTGGGGTGAGCTAAGAGTTCTAATGGGAGAAAATTTTCGGCAGTGGATAGGGGAAGTACTTACCAGAAGCTCGTTCCATCAAAGAAAGCTTATCTTCTATAACATTTGGGCCATATGGACGAGACAGAATAAGGCCTCACATAAGGGATTTCATCAAATAACATTAGAAACTATACAGTTTACTAAAGCATATCTTAACAACTAAGATAGGGTAAACAGTAAAATACCTAGGCTAAGGATAGGGTTTGAACTGAAATGAGGCAGCCTACCTGGAAGGAAGAGTATCGAAATCAGCAATAGCGGCGGACGATGATAGAAGGAAGGATCTGCCATAGAATTGTTGAAGGTTCAAGAATTTTTTTAGAAGATGAAATGTGTGCGATGAGGAGTCTTGGGTTCTGATTGTTTTCTTGATTACCTAAGGGAGAGGAAGAGACTCATTTCTGATTAAGCTAAGCATTGGGGATATCTAAAGATGGGCTTAGCTAGCATTTATTTTTGTTGTTGTTTGTTTTGGTCTTTATAGATGTTGTTTTCTTTTTGGGTTTGTTATTTTTTTTAGGATGGTTTGGTTGCTTTAATTTGTTTTCAAGCATGTGTTTGAACAGTTAGTTAAGCCCCAATTATAATGAAAGTTCCCGAGTATTTTCAAAAAAAAAAAAAAAAAAAACTATCTAATATATTGCAGGAGTATGCAAACTAATATATATAAATGAATGGAAGTATATATATGGAAACATTGAATATTAGATTAGTTAATTGAATTCTAGATTATTCGATAGTTGAGTTTGTCATTACATGTAGCATTTTTATCAATGATGCTGCTAGATGGACACATCGACCGATCATTCGTAATCACCTTTGAAAAATCCTCCTCAAACAACCACGAGTTCTCGAACCTAAAGTGCTTGACTCAACGAACCGGGTAAGAAAAATTAGCAAGTATTAACGAAAAGGAAAAGATTTAACTGGCCAGTATTAACGAAAGCTCTATCCAAACATTCCATAACAAACGCATCCGGGCCCCACCCTGTCACCCTAGTAAAGCCAAAACCAGTATGAAGAACTTCAGTAAGACTGCAATACGCAATACAAGGTTTATAGATTAGATATTTTTAAAAGACAAGCAAAGTTATCCAATCCTTGATTTATTGGTAGCCATATATGATAGATTTATAGATTAGATATTTTTAAATATATCATTCAGTGAACGTATTAACCTATTTCTATGCTCTATATAAACCCTGAAAATTGCAGAAATAAAGAAACCAGAGAATCATTCCAAGGTTTAAAGCTAGCAAAATTACAAAGAAAAAAAATGCTGAAGCAATTCTCATTGATTTTCTTTGTTTTGTTTGCTTGCTACGTTGGGGTTAATTCTCGGGAATTGAAGCATATTACGAAGAAGCTTGAAGTGAATGCGCCTGCGTGTGAAGCTTGGGAACTTTATAGGAACCTTGGCCTCATAAATCTTATTGTTCGTAAGCTTCCAAATGTCCAAAGCACTCAGGTTTTGGACGGTAATGGTGGGATCGGAACTGTTGTCAAAACCACTTTCGTTCCAGGTACTTAAACCCCTATAAAATACCCTTTTAACAAAAAATTTTAATTGTTTGAGGTCATGGATAATTTTTTCATCATTATAATATTGAGAAGAGGAAAGAGAATGATAAGATTTGAATTTGTGACATTTAAATGCCCGACAAAAACTTTAATTATTGCTCTAAATAAATCTTGACCACGAGAATACTATTTAAAACCAAGCTCTTTTTATTACTATTATCAATATTCTTGATTTTTCTTGTGCTTGAGCTGATTTTAAATACTCTATAAAATCAAGTTTTTCTTTGATCAGCACTCTTATTTTTATTACTTTGAGATCCCAAAAACCCTTTGAAATTCAATTTTGCCTTTGATCAATACTCTTGGTTTTCGAATGGTTTGGGCTAATGTTGAAGATGAAGCAGGGAATTCAAGTTATACTGAGGAATTCACTGTGATTGATGACCAAAAAAGGGTGAAAGCGGCAAAAGCCTTGGAAGGTGATTGTCTAGCATTTGGTTGCTCAGTTCTAATCGTTGAATTTGATATAATAGAGAAATCCCAAAACTCATGCATCATAAAATCTATCGTTTCATATGCTGTCAAGAAAGAATTTGAAGCTAAAGATCCAAAGCCTACCGTCCAAATAGAAGCTATTACACAAGCTTCCAAGGAGTATCTCGAGAGAAACAATTAATGATTCTTAAATAAGTGTTTTTAAGTAGCTATAAGCTGCATTCACAAAAAAAAAAAAAAAAAAAAAAAAAAAAAAAAAAAAAAAAGCAGCTAGAAGCTACTCTCAATAAACTGCCCTTTTGGGGCATAAATTTGATAAAATCGATTATGATCTTTGTACTTATCATAGTTGTTTATCTTTTTATAATAAATTGATATGATGAATCACTTAATTACTAATGAAATAATTAAATAAATGTCACAATTTGACAATTAAGAAAGCGCCTCTTTAATTTATAAACACTTCTTATTGGAGTAAAAAAAAATTACCAAATATGCAGCTATTTACACAACGGAGTTTAGGGTGTGCTTAGTTGGGTAAAAAAAATGAAGAGATAGGAGAAAAGTGAAAAAGTAGATGAAAAATAAATTTTGAGTGTGTTTGGTTGAGAAGAAAAAGGAGAGAAAAAAATGGAGAAATAACTATTTTTTATTCTAATTCATAAAAATTAATATTTTTAAATTAGAAAGATGAGAAGAAAAAAATGAAAGAGGTATATGTTAGTTCAAAATTATACATTTTATTTTATTTTTCAACTATACTAAAAAATGTATGAAAAGAAAATTTTCTTTCCATTTTTCTATCTCATGCCCAGAACAGCTAATTAAAAAAAAAAAAAAAAAACTTGAGAAGCAGGCCATTGGCCGAAAAGGAGTTCATTTGTACTCATGACCAAGATTTAATTCATAAGTTTACTTGTGTGGTAGTGTAGTGTGTGTGAGTTTCAAACTATATTGTATAATAAAAATTGGAAAAAGGTTACCTAATAATCTAACAAGAAGAATGTATTATTTTGGGAATTCTAACAATTTGTTTAATTGATATAAATTGAAATCTCGATCTTGCAAATATTTCGATTTCAGTAAATAAAGATATATCTTCAATTCGATTAATTCTTAATAAATTAGTAGTCAAAATTTGTGAACATCGTTCTAGCTATATACAAAATCCTTGATTAATAATAAAATTAATTAATTATTTTTTGAAACTATATAATGACTATTGAATTAACTTTTAGAATTATTTTAATAATATAATTCTAATATTAAATCTAAAAAAATAATCTTAGATTCATGGGTATATAATTTTAATATTTAGGATTTAAAATTTAAAGGTTTAGAGTAATGGATAAAGTTTGTCTGATAATGTATGTAAAATTTTGAATTGATTAAATATTTTGACTATCAATTTAAAATATTGTCTATATTTTTATAAATAGCAAAAAAAATTTAAAATTTAACACATATAAATGAAACATAAAATATGACAATTATATTATTAAAATAAAATATTAATGGTAAAAAATATATAAAAATATCTAAAACCACCTATAGAAGAGGATGCTCCTCTCTCTCTAAATGTATATGGAATTAAGACAAATAGATTGCACATAAAACCAAACGAAGAAGACATACTAAAATAAAAAAATAGTACTGTGTTCCTATACTTTAAAAAATCCCAAAATGTGGTCTTTTAGTTGAACAATAGTTGAAGCCGAAATGACAACTGTGTTGATGCATGGCCACCTTTTGCTGTCTTGAAATTAATATATTGAGACGTGGCTTTTGGATGGATAGTTACATTATTGATGAATGGCCAGTGAAGTCATATACAAGTGAAAGGGGAAAGAAAATGTTGCAAATCTTCCATCTTCAGTGTCCTTCCCTATGTATCAACACCAACCAATTCCAATTCAAGCTTTTTTCTTGAACCCACCGATAAGCAAGCATGCAATTGAGTAACTGAGTAAAACAATTTAAAGGTCAGCCAAATTAAACGAAAGGGGAGTTACATGAGGTGCGATGAGAGATCTTGGGGGAAGAAACAACTATATATGTCAGGTAGCCAATTAATGAGAGGGGATAAATTTTGTTTTGAGTGGTTTTATGAGTTTAATTTGTGGCTCATAAATTTCATTATGTGATTTTTTGGCATGTTGTTTTCATTGCGTAGAGCCGTAGACTACATAGCTTACACACCATTGTCGGGAAGTGAAGATGGTGGAAGAAAATATTATGTTGCAATTAATTGCTCTAGTTTTCTACTAGAAACGAGAAAGGAGTAGCTTAGTTGGGCTGTTGAATTGCTTTGTGATATACTCTTTTTGGTTCAACCAAAGGATCACAATCAACTTTCCTATCACTTACGTGGAAGGGCTAGACGGATGAGGTAGACAAAGGAACCTTCCCATTTCCATCATAACACCAAACACTAACTTTTGATGGCATAGGTTTAGTATATTTAGAGGTCAACATGGGCCGGTCGGGCCGGGCTCAGCTAAAAATCTAGGCCTTGCTCAGCTCGAAAAATGGGCTTAAATTTTTGCCCAAGCCGATCCAAATAAAAATGCTAAAACTCGGGCCCCACTCGGCCCGCCCATATTAATTTTTATATAATTTTAAAAAATATATAATACATCAAAAATACTAAAAACAACAAAATAAATATTTTCCAACAAAATAAAAATTTAATAATAACAAAATTAACAATAAAATAAGTTTTATACAATATCCAAACAATAACAACAAAATAGTAGCAACATAATAGTAAAATGGTAGCAAAATAGGGAGCAAACAACAAGAAAATAATATTTAAAAATATATATTTTTTTGGTCCTTTAGTGGATACGGGCCGGGCCAGGTCAGGCTCGAGCCAAAAATGCCTTACCCTAGGCCTGAATCATTTTTAAATGGGCTTTATTTTTTTCAGGCTTATATTTTTGTCCAAATCCTCTCACATTGGCCCAGTCCATGATCAAGTTTAAGTATACCTTTGCATTCTTTTTTTTAAAGGACAGTTTTCCCAAAAGTCATATTCAATTATCATTTTGGTGTCAAAAGGATTTTTTTTTACCAACTCTTTGTATCAATGGGCACTTAAAAGTACTTAAAAAGAAATTTTTTATGGGAGAATATGTAACCCTTAAAATTATAGTTTTTGAATTGTTAAAAATTGTCAAAATGATTAATTTGATTCAGTGGTTAAGTGTTGTAAGTAGTGTGTAAGAGGTTTTAGGTTTGAATCATTTTTCCTTTAAATTTTGTTCATTTTTTCCCAAACCCTAACTTTGGATATTAGGTTTATATTTTTTTTTTGCTCAAATAATGGTAGAATGAGATTTTTGGTTTAGTGGTAAGGCTTTAGCTTACCTAGAGGTTTTGTGTTCGAGTCTTTGTGTAAAATATTTCTTTTACACTGTGTCGCCTATGTGTTGGAGATAGGGTTAAATTTGAACTCTAAATAATTTGATAAATGATCAGAAAATTAGTTTGGTTAGGATTTTTTTTAAATAATTATAGGATTTAATAAAATATTTGTTTCTCCAAAATTTTCCCATTCCTTCCTCACGTCTCTCACTTTTTCTCCTCACGTTCATTTTTTTTTCTCTTCTCTTCTCTTCTGTTCTTTTCTTTCTTTCCTCTTTTACGTTCGGCTTTCTTGATCATTGAATCTCAATTTTTTGATTTCTTGTTCTTTCCTTGTTATTTCTGTTCCTTTGTTGGTAAGTATGGTTAATTTCGTTTTGCGATTCCGTTTTGATGTATATTTCTCGAATGGTAAGAAGGTTGTCGGGATAATCTGTGAGTTGTGAAATTAATTGTTTTGATGCGCTGTTAGGAGAAGATCGTGAAGCGTTCAGTGTTCTTCCAACAAATTGGGTGTCTTATGTTACGGTTTCTTTGAGGATAAGTGACTTTACGCCGTGTTAGGGGCTAAATTTTTATTGTGTTAAGTTCGATTATGGTTGTTTGGGGCTGAATTGGTGATTTGGGAGTTGGTAATTCTTGTTAGCTAATTTGTGTGGAATGTCGTTTTAGGTTCTAGAAGTGTGTTGCGGTGTCGGGTATAAAAAAACGATCAGGTGTGTAACGAAAAACCCGAAAAATAGCAAATGGTGCAAAGCCAAAAAGTGGATTGTTGATGTCAAACGGCTGTGTGCTAGGCTATGTGAGCCACATAATTGTATGCCAGATCGTGTGGGCCACATGAGTGTGTGTTAGGTTGTGTGGACCACACGGGCTGGGCCAATTAGGTCGTGTGGGCCACACGGGCATGTGAGCCCATTTTTTAAAAATTTTACTTAGGAGGTATTGATGTGCGATTCGTATTTTGCCACTCTGTAGGGTCCGTACTACATAAATAAGACTTTAAAATAGGAAATCTAATATTTTTCTACTGTATGTGATATAAATAATGTATATGTATCAATTGTTAGCATGTTTTGATGTGAAAATCATGTATGGCTTATATGCATTCAATATCTGTTAGTATGTGCATGAGCATTGGGGTGGGAATATGATTGATGGAGGAAATGTTGGCAGTTTAATAATCTGCCTCATCTGGTGGTAAAAACCACATATATCTGTTCTGGTTGTTTGACCACATATATTTGAATCTGCAGTTTCCCGCATTACATTTGGTAGATTATCTGCACTATTTTGAAAAGTGACATACGCTCACTTATAGATGTGTGGGGTTGAATGGGTATTCGTTACTCTAATTGGTGTGTAGAGATGGACAGAGATGGTGTGCAACGAATGGGGCTAAGATCTATATCTGTTTATGAATTTGCATATGTATCTAAAACTGCATCTGTAATTGAATTTGATTCTATATCTGTTTGTTATCTATTGGTTGGGTTGAGTTACACACTGAGCTTGCTTGCTCAACCTTTTGTATTTATCCTTTCAGGTTATCAGAAAATTTAGGACCAAACGGCATGCTAGAACTCGTAAACGATTCTCATTAAAAAACATTGTATTTTAATAGACTTTTCAGACTTTCTGGAACTGTAATTGTTTTTAGACTTTATTTATGTTTTGATATGTTTCTAGTTGGATTTAGTAATAGTTTATTTTAAAACTACAAAATTATTAGTTTTTACAACTAAAACATGGTTTTCAAACTTATTAACACAAAAGTTTCCGCTGCAAAATATAGTATTCACTTAAGTGTTTTTCCGAAGTAAAATAAATAGTTTATAGTAAGTATTTTCCTAAAAATTAGAAAACGATTTCTTAAAATTAATACTATCAAAACACATGATTTTGAAATAAAATTTCTAGGTTTTCAAGCTGTTAAAATAACTCCGC
This sequence comes from Gossypium longicalyx, assembly GCA_025698465.1. Taxonomy (NCBI): domain Eukaryota; kingdom Viridiplantae; phylum Streptophyta; class Magnoliopsida; order Malvales; family Malvaceae; genus Gossypium; species Gossypium longicalyx. The sequence goes on along the minus strand of CM046999.1, from coordinate 5,481,196 downwards.
AAGATTCGGCCATAACATCTAAGCCAGGTTTGGGGTGTTACATTTGGTGGTATCAAAGCCTAGGTTCAAAACTTGGGTTGTGATTTTTGGGCTCAAATTTTTATGGAATTTATTTTAAATAATTTGTATTTTCGATTCTGGTAAATAGGTTTATAAAAGGTGAATCCGAGTCTCCGGCTCTGATCCAAGTAAGTACTTCTGCTTTTGCTATACTTGATAAATTAGTAACACTGTAATGTTAGGATTACTCTACTTTAATTAACGATTGCAACAACTCTATAAAAACCTCTGATAAAACTTTAGACTTAGGGTTGTTAATAATAAACCTAAGCTAATGAATAAAATGATGAATTGCAGATAATTAAGCATAATGAGTACGTGAGGAACTCATGGACGTGGTACTCGAAGGCGTGGCAGACGCCATCGAAGAGCTCGAGTTGAGCCATCTTCTTTGGGCAGCATGCCCAATTTAGAGACTAGCGAGACTGTTAAGACACCTACTACTGAGACTGACTCCCAAACTTAGCATGTAGGGGAAGACGCACTATCCCAAGCTATGCTAAAGGTACTACAAAAAGTCGTTGGGCCCAAACTAGATCTGGGAGTCGAGGGTCAGTAACTAAACGACTTCGGTCTAATGGGGCAGAATTGTTTAGGGATGTTACTAGGGTCACCCCTACTGTGGTTGAATACTAGTTGGAGGCCACCAAGATAATTATGAATGATTTGGACTGCACCCCTGAGCAGAAACTAAAGGGTGCGGTATATTTGCTTCGTGGTAAAGCATATCAATGGTGGTAGTCTGTTGAGTGGGGTACTTAACATAAGCTTGTGACTTGGGCTTTCTTTTAGAGCACCTTCCAAAAAAATTATGTGGAGGCGAGGTATATTAAGGCCCGTAGGTTGGAGTTTATTGGGTTGAAATAAGGTGAAAGATATGTGGCCAAGTATGAGGCCAATTTTCTAAGGCTGAACAAGTATGCTTAATCGAGCAAATCTTACCGTTATACTGAATGGAGCTTAACTAAACAAATCTTACTATTATACTAACTGATGTTTAATTGATCAAATTCTACTATTATACTGAGTGAAGCTCAAATGAGTAGAAATCTACAAATATATTGATGAAAAGTTCAATCGAGCAATGCTCACTGAGTATATTGAAATACTGAGTTGGTTGTAATTACTGTTACAAACTGCGTATAATGAAAATCTCTATGCTTAAAGTTGATTAAATCTATGTTTGATGGGAAAGGTTACGAACTTCTAAACGAACTTACTAAGTTTCATTTAAGCTTACCTATAAATTTGTTCATTTTGTTGATCACATTTTGAAGGCTAAGAAGATCGGGTCAACGTTAGGAACCACACTACCCGGGAATCTTGGTAGACTTAATTTCTTGATTTTGGTATATGGCATGTACTAGGACCTTATGTATTGTTATGTCAAATGTCTAGCTTTTGAGTAAAATGTTGTGACATGTGCACTTGATCAACTTGTGATTTCTTACTTGTTACTTAAATATGTTTGAAATGTTATAGTATAAAATGTTATGCTATAAGTTAACTTAATGCTTATAATGAAAGGAATGTATGTTTAAAGATATAGATGTATTTGTGGTTACAAGTTGATAATGAATACATGAATATGTTTGAGAATGTTTGAAGTTGATTTGCACTTCCCATATGTGTATTTGAAAGTGTGTAGGTACCTATACAAAAAGGGAGTGAAATTGAGTAAAAAATGGGTAAATTTGGGCTCACAATGCCTGAGACACAAGCGTGTGACTCAGTCGTGTGAGGCACACGGCCTTGCGATATGGTCGTGTGTCACCTGATGGTTTTTTACATGTAAGTTAGTGAGTTACACAGCCTAACGCACGGTCCAACACACGGGCTCATGGGGCAACTTCGAAAGTTACATGGCCTGGCACACGGACATGTGACACGGTCTGTGACCCTACTCAAAGAGTTACACGGGTGAGGACACGGGCTAGGATACGGTCGTGTGTCCCTAATTTGAAGGTTACACGGGTGTGTCTCTCAGCCGTGTGAGGCACACTGGTGTGTCCTCTGTTTCAATTTTTGCCACTTTTTCCAAAAAATTTTCTAAATTGATTCAAATTGGTCCTGAATTGTTTTTAAGCTATTTTTAAGGCCTCAAGGGCTTGACTTAAGGATAGTATGCATGTGTACGAATGATTTATGATATGTTAAAATTATTGAATGATATTATGTTTAAAGGTTTCTAATTGTATGGTAATACTTCATAACCCTGATCTGATGATGGATACGGGTTAGGGGTATTACACCAAGAGGTTGTGATTGAAGGCAATACCCTCACGATGGCAAAGAAGCTTCGAGAAAATAGAAGAGACGGATCGATTATTAGTGCATACATTAAAGATTCAAAATCCTTGTGTTTGAACTTTAGAAAATGTGTGTTTAAGCATACACCATGACTAGGTAATGAAGTGGCACATCTTTTGGCTACAGAAGGATTAAGGAGGGAGTGGAATACTTATTTGCTTAAGGGAGTGTCGAATTTTGCAGCAGATGAGGTGTAAAAGGATCGCCGAGAGGTAGATCCAACAGATGAACCCTAGGTTTCTTAGGTGTGGTAGGCTAACACGGGCTTGCTGTTGTCTAGTTGTCGTTTCTTTAAGGAAGATGGAGGGTTGTAAAGGGATCAACAGAGAGTGAAATGATAGTTTTGCATATAAGGCTTCTGGTTCACTGATAATCAATTTAGTTCCCAAATGAAGTGCATTGGTTTCTTTGGAAAGGAGATGACTTTGGGAAGAGGCTCTTGCGCATTCATTGTTTTGTCTTTTCAGTGCTGAGAGAACTCATTTATTAGGTTGGGGTAATATTTGTTTTTTAGGTAAGAGTAATTCAGTTTTTTAAGCATTTTGTTTTTAAGTTTCCAGTTTGTTTTAAATCTTGACCTGTTTATTTTTCACACAATGAATAATAATTCCATCTTGTTCCATAAAAAAATTATAAATTTCGAAAAATATATATTTTATCTTATTTTATTTTATTTGAAAATAAATTTAAAATACTATTTTAATCATATTTAACCTAAAAAATAGTTGAAAATATAGACAATGATATTGTCTTAATAAAATTATTCTAATAGGGATTTTTTTTAATTATTTTTAAAAATTAGAAATTTTCCAAAGTACCCCTATTCCAAGCCATTAGCAAAGATAGTGAAGAGTTTTTTGTTTTTTTTTTAAATTGATTAATTAATTCAAATAAATTAAAATTTAACATAGCTATTTTATTTTTTAATTTATATAAATATCACTTTTACCTTTATTTATTCTTAAGTGACTCCAACTATATATAACCATCTTAACCTTTAGTTTAATTTAATATATTATGAAAAACCTATTTTCATCTTGGAATTCTTTTAAAATCCCAATACTACCCTATTTACTTGACTCCAAAAAGTAGTTGGGTTAGATTATTTTCTGAAATTATTGTTGAAAATAATCATTTAAATTAATTTCTTATTTAGCTTATCAAAAAAATTGATTTCTCATATAATATTTTTCTATTGATATTTTTATAAGGGTGAGTATTTAGTATATTGACAATGTACTTTTTTAATTTCACAAGTATAGTTATAAATTTACCACGTTTTCCATTCTTTTATATATTTCTTTTTAATTTTTTTTTACTATATCCTATACACATTCGTCATCAATCCAACCCTAAATTCCACTAGCAATGTACTAAATATTTTCACTTTTCATAAATATTTTTTAAATTATTTTATTATAAAATATGGTTTATTTTTAAAAATAAAATAATATGAAAAATTATTTAATATACTGTTAGTGAAAATTTTAGACTTCACAATTAGGTTCAAGGGGTTAACAAGTATTTTATAGAGGTATAGTAAAATATTAAAAAAACGCATATCAATTTTTTAAAAATACTTGTGAAATAAAAATGTATATTATCAATGTACGAAATACTCATTCGAATAATATATGTTAATAAGCAATTTTTAAAACCTATTAGAAATAGTTTTTGAATTACAAATTATGGAAAAAAATTATTTTACTTTTAATAACATTTTAACAAAACAAAATAAAACCAATTATTTCTTATTGCTAAATCCTAGAAAGTATTTTTTTTTATCAAATTTAATAAAATATTATTTGTATTAAAATTTATTAATAACAGCTGCTTTAAAATTCATAAAGTAAATTGTTAAAAATTTTCTTAAAAAACAATGCTTAAAACAATTATTAAAAAATTCCTTTATTAAATTAAAAAAATTATAAATCTCTGCACACGGTTTTTAATTTGTCCCTTTAGTCCCTTGAATTATAATTTTATTCAAATTCATCCCTAAATGTTATTTTAAATATTTTTACTTTAATTTTATATTTTTTATTAGAAATTATTGTTTTAACCAATTCTTTTAAGCAAACATATAATGGTTAAAACATATAATGATAACATTATTGTAACAATATTATATTGTTAAAAATATTTTTCACTGAATTTATTTATTTATTTTTAACAAATGATTTACGGCATTTAAATCAATATTTTACATTAAAGAAATTATTTAAAATAATTGCGTACTTAATATTTTTCGAGAGTTCTTTTTTTTGGTGAAAAAAATTAAAATAAAAATTTATTTAAAGATATGTCCAAGCCCTTATGGGAAGTTTTAAATAAATGAAGGCCTCCTTCGTTATCAACAATCATTTTAGTTAGAGTATCAGTCTTTTTATTATCTTCTCCGGAAATTTGATGAATCGATCAATACGCAACTTTAACCAGTGAATGTTGGATTCTCCTAACCAATGCAGAATGCGAAACCTTTGCAAAACTAACTTGTATGGCTTGTATCGCCTCCAGACTGTCTGAAAGAATAATCATACTGTCAAATCCTCTATCAAGTGCAATCTCCGCACTTTGTAGAATACTCAATAATTCAATATCCAAAATAATACATGTTCCCAAAAATCGATTAAAGCCAAGAATTCAACCCACATTACTGTCTCGTATTACACCTCCAATAGTGACTATGCGAGAAATTTCTGTTACTGTACTATCAGTGTCCAGTTGAATCCAATTTCCAAACAAAATTAGAGTAAAAGTAGTACTTTGCAACTTAGACACATTTACCGTAACTCCGTAACTCAACAATATAAAATCTTAATACAAAAGTATCAAGAAGAATTTATAGATATGGCAACAAAATGGATAAATTTTGAAACTAGTCCAGCATTTATGAATTTTTTACTCAAAAGTTATCAAAATGAACTAGAAACTCTGCTTATTAAGGCAACCTTTTAGTCTTAACAAAAAAAGATTATAAAAGAAAATATTTAATTTAATTATAATTTCTTAAAGAGTTAAATGTAAATTTGCCATCATACTGTTGATGAACATCGAAATTTATCGGTGAATTTTATTTTAATTAATATTTGTCATTATATTTTGAGAATATGATGAAATTTGCGACACAACTTTTGTATGAATGAATTTTATCACTAAACTTTGAATTTTATTGAATTTTGTCACTAATTTGAATTTTTAATTAAAATTTGCCAATTAATAATCATTTTGATTATTTGAAAATAAAATTTAAAAAAATATAAATTTAAATATTTAATAATAGATTAATTTATAAAATATCAAAAGATAATAAATTAACATAGAATTTTAATTTAATAAAAAATAAAATAAAAGATTAAGTTTATTTTTATTAATTTTTTATTCTATGTTAATTTATTATTTTTAAGTATTAAATTATAGTATTAATTTTTTTATTAAATTTATCTTCAAAATATTTTTAAATTAAATTTAAATAATAAAAATTCAATCTAAAATAAAATTTTAGTGACATAATTCGAGATGAAGTTAAAATACGATGATAACTCAAAAGTAAAATGAAAAATATCAATTAAAATAAAATAATCCAACAAATTTGCACATTAATCCCCTCCTTAACTTTTTCATGTATTTAAATGGAAAATGTAGCAATAAATGGCAAACTAATCTAGCATTTATGAATTTTAACGTTATCTCGATCATTTATTAGAATATACATAACTCATTTCACACCTCTATATATAAACACTGCAAATTGTAGCAATACAGAAATCATAGAATCATTCCAAAGGTTTAAAAACACAAAGAAAAATGTTGAAGCAAATTTCTTTTGTTTTCTTTGTTCTTCTCATTGGTTGCTACATTAGAGTTAATTGTGAGGAATTAAAGCATCTTACCAATGAGGTTGAAGTGAATGTGCCTGCAAATCTGACTTGGGAACTTTATAGGCACCTTGGGATCTCAAAACTTGCTGCTCAACAGCTTAAACATGTTATTCAAAGGATTCAAGTTTTGAAAGGTGATGGTGGGGTTGGAACTGTTCTTAAACTCACATTTGTTCCAGGTACTTAAACCAGGTTTTTCTTTTTATCAGAATTCATGCATTTTAATGAACTTCATGATGGATTGTTTCAATATGAATCAGGGAATTCAAGTTATACTGAGATATTCAATGTGATTGATGATCAAAAGAGGGTGAAAGTGGCACAAACTTTAGAAGGTGGATGCCTTGAGATTGGTTGCTCGATTCAACTGGTTCGGTTCGATATAATAGAAAAATCCCCGAGCAAAAGCATCATAAAATCTGATATTTCATATGCTGTCAAGAAAGAATTTCAAGCTAAGGATCCAAAGCCTAATATTCAATGCTTAGCAGCTGTTGCACAAGTTGCAAAGTATTATCTTGAGAGAGCAAATTAGGCTTAAAATACCTTCATTAAATTGGTGTTTTGGGGTTGAATTTTGTTAAATTGATTAGGCATAATAATAACGTTTACATTTTCTCTTAATTTAACTTTTTTTTTAGCTAAATTTACTCATTAATTTTTTTAAAAATATTAAATCATTTTTCTTCAACGAAAATACTCGCAAAAATATTAATTGATTAATGAAATTGACGTGACAAGTACTAGACTTGATCATGAAGGCTCACCTGAAAAAGAAGAGGGTTCGGGCAAAAATATAAGCCTAAAAAATGGGTTTAGGTAAAAATATGAAGCCTGTTTAGAAAACGGGCTGGGCCTTGGACAAGATTTTTTGGCCCCGGCTTGGCCCGACCCAAATTATATAATAAATATTTGATTTTATTTTATTTTTAATCATTTTAAATTTTTAACTTTTCTTTTTTAATTTCACTTTTGATTTGTGTATTGTTTTAAGAATTGTTTTAGTATCATTTATGTTTTTAAATGTATTTGATTTATTATATTTTAAATTTTTTATTTAATAAAGTAAGCTAAAAAAATTTAATATGGGCAGGGCCGGGTCAAGCTCAGGCTTATCAATTTTATTTTGGGCCGGGCTTGGATAATTTTTAGGCCAATATTTCGGGCTAGGCCCAGGCCTAAGAACGAGCCTAAAATTTTTTTGGGCCCGGCCCATGATCAGCTCTAGTGACAACACATGTGACTGTTTACATATATTTCATGCTGACATATTACTATTTGTATTATATATCACTTCATCAAATAAATTAAAAATCAAAATTTGAAAAGAATTATAAAAATTCATAAAATTAAAAAAAAAGAAGAAGAAGAAGCACAGTTCATACAAATTTATAAAAGCAGTATGAAATACATGTGGATTGTCATGCAGGCTGCTATGTTTATAAATTTAACATTTTAATCAACATTTTCATTAAAAAACATCATTCCAACTCTTTTCAAAAGGTTGATAGTCAAATTTAATAAATTTTAAAAGGTTGAGGGCGAAAACTAGCTAAAAAATAATAAAGACCAAATTAACAAAAGATGTAAACATTAAAAGTTAAATTTAACATTAAGAGAATTGATTATGATGTACCTTTAACATATTTGTAGCCCTATAACATCATAAATTAATCGATATTTTGGTTATTTTTGCACATTTTCATATTTGATAATGGAAGAGAAATTTGAGATTCTTGCAAATTGGGGTGAGTAATTTTTTATTGTCAAACTGCAACTCACAAAGTCATCTATACTCATCAATGGGATCAGATATGACCCTTAAGCCATTATCAAAGCTCTGCCGCAAAGCATTCAAGGCTCTAAATTTAGGCCAAGCCAACGAGTTTCTCACTAAGCTCCCATATTTTGCGTGCTTTATCTTGATCACTAGCTTCTTGAGATAACTGGTTCTCGAATGAAGCCGAATCCTTGTTCCAGCTCCAGTAAACACCAGATTTCGTCAAGCTAGGATCGCTCACGACCTACATTAGAAGCAATGAAATTGTGTTAATGCACAAAAGATCATAACCGAGCATTCGCATTCGCTATATTAGTCTTTGTTTATACCTGAGCGAGTCTTTTTCCGGCTTCCTCTTCGGAGACGAACCCCTTGGTGATGTACTTCTGGAATGGAGGGAAGAGGAGCCTGAACAAAGGAATGTGCTCCCTGAACAAGCCGGTGGTAGCTATGCAACCAGGGTACAATGAAGCGAATGTAATGCCGGTTTCCTCATGGAAACGCCTATGGAATTCTTGCATAGTGAGCATATTGCAGACTTTGCTGTCCTTGTATGCTTTGGCACCATCAAAATCTCCACCATCAATCATGGCAGAGCTGTTCAGTCCATTTAGTCCACCTGCGAGTCCTCTTAGATCCCCAAGGTTTGCCTTCGGAGGTACATTACCGGCCAATGTATTTGTGTTTCCTGATTCATTCCATATTAGTACACCAATACCACAATTTCCTACAAAAATGCTCATTTTGAATGACATTGGTATAGCAAATTACCTGTTATGGAACCGACGATGATGAGGCGTTTCGATGGATAATCGGATTGTTTCAAATCATCGAGCAATAACCGCGAAAGAAGGAAGTGACCGAGGTGATTAGTCCCCACACTAAGTTCAAATCCTTCAGCAGTGAAAGTGGGTTCCTTGGCAGTTGGTTGATAAACAGCAGCATTGCAAACAAGTACATCAAGAGGTCGGCCTGATCGCTTGTAGCTATCGACGAATTGTCGGACACTGTCGAGGGAGGCAAGGTCTAAATGCATAATGGTGTAGTTTTCTTTTGACATTCCAGCAGACTTAGCAGCTCTCTCAGCCTTGAGAAAGTCCCTGCAAGCCATTATAACATGCCATTTCCCAGTTTCAGCCAAGGCCTTTGCAGTGGCTAAACCCAATCCAGAGGAGGCACCGGTGATGATCACACTACCCTTTCTTAGTGTTTTCTTTCCGTCCACCGTAGATCTGGTGATTGCTGGTGTTGCAGTGGCTGTTGTTTGGGCTCTAACAGCCCCAGTTCTATGGTTGAATTCCCTCTACAAAGTAAAAAAGCTCAATTACAGGCACAAAAACAGCATAAACACCATAGTTGTCCAATTTAAAGAACACAGAATCCCAACCTTGCATCTTAAAGCAGAAGAGGTGAAGTCAGCTTTGATGTGATCAGAAAGTGACACTCCAAAGAGAGATGAATCCTTGAAAGAAGCACCAGACTTTCCCTACAAATTAGAACCCCAAAATGTCAAAAACCCCAAATTGAATCAGAAAAAAAACAAGAACCAGTTCTTCAGTACAAAGCTGAAAACAAACCTCTTTTGGTACAGAGAAAGTAGATGGAACCAAAGCAGCAGCTTGTACAGCCATGTATGTACCACTTTGAAATGGCTGTGTAGTGGACCAAAGTAAAGGGTGAGCTCGGTAGTAGAAGTGAGTGTCCGTTCATTGTGGGAAACGAGCAAAGATATTAAATAGTGACAGGTATGAAAAGATAAGATAATTAAGGAGGGTAAACTTATCTGCCACATCAACTCAATGTAGCCAATGAGCATTGAGTTTGGGATTTCCTGAAACATTTTAATAATGTTTAGTCCCTGAGTATGGGGATATTTTGGAGTTGTCCCCACCCACCAAGGATGTTCCACTCCCTTTAGTTATGGGCTGGTTTATCGGAAGATTGAAAGCGATAGGGAGTGGTCTCTGGTGAGGTACAGTGGAATGGATTAGGGAGGTGTTTGAATTTGGAGGGGGGAGCCGATGTTTCTGGAATGAGAGTGGCAAATTTGGTCTATCTAGTACAAATCAATAATTTATTAAAAATTTATTTAAAAACTCAAAATATATGTAATTTGATTCAATTCATCTATATCAATTCACGAATTAATTAATTTTTATTTATTTCAAATTATTATTTCAACTGAGAAAATTTATATCAATTCATGGATTATTTTATATATTTTAAATCACTTATTTTATCTACTAAACATGAAAAAGGACTTTGGGATTTTGAGATTTTGGGTTTCAAATTACTTCACATTCCCTCTATTCAGGAAGGACATTGCTATTAATAAGGGCGTAGTTAAAGAGCGGGCAAGAGCTTCAATCACCTTAAAACATAAAATTTTTTATTTAGATTCTTTTAAAATTTATAAAAATTTAAATTAGTAAAAGTAAAATTATATTTTGACTCCTTAAAATAATAAAAAATTAATTTAATTTTTTAAAATTATAAATATATAAATATTAAATAATAAAATTATATTTTTACTATTATAAAAATATACAATTTACTTTCCACCCCTAAAAAAGTTTTTTTACTCCTACAAAGAAATCAAGCCTACTAATATTACAAATCTCAACCTATGTGTTCACTGTACACAATTCTTTCCTCTGTCCATGTAGCTGAAATTTTGTCGAAGAAGTAGCTACTCGTTGATTTATATTTTTCTTGCACATTTTAGTTAGGATGAACTTTTTAAAATTTACAAGTAAATTTAAGAAACCACTAAATGTCCTTAATTGGTTAAAAAAAACTAAATAAATAATAAATATAATAATTTTTTAACTTTCCTTATAAAATTTAAAAATTCCATCCCTAGTATATTAAAAAATATATATAAACTATACAAATAGTGACTCAATTATGCTCGCATTTTTGTTTTAGTCACTCACCGTTAAAACAATAACAAGAGACCTTTTTTTTCTAACTGGTATAATAACACATTTAGTCCTCAATACTTACATACTCTATAAATTTGATCCTAATTCTAAAAAATTCAATAAATTCAACCATTCATATTTATAAATCTATCAATTTAATCCTAAAACTTCCTAACCAAACCCTTCAACTTTTAAAATAAAAACATTCTACATCTATGAATTTATAATACTCAAAAAAGAAAAAAAAATTCTCTCAACTAACGATCATTTTCTGTGCCAATCCTGATACCAGTAAGTTTGTCTTGAAAATTTATTTTTTTCATTATTTTTCTTCTAAATATAATATTTTATAATTCTTTTATTGATAAAATTTTGGCTAAAGAAAATGGGAAAACCTTAAAAAAAAAATTAGATTTACTCTTATTGTTAACAATATGATATTTCCTTCAAGGTACTTAGAAATAGTCCTTGAAGTTAGTCCTTGAAATTGAAAATTAAATCCAGAGTTAAAAAATATGGTTTCGAAAAATCCAATTGTTCAGTCAATAACTATATAAAAAATTATGAAATTTTTTTTTCATAAGAAAAATAAATGAAAGAGTTAATTGAATTTCCTTTTGTTACATTGATAATGATTTTTTTTTTAATTTTATAAATTGGTTAAGAGATTATTATGTGTTTTATTTTTTTAATTTTTAATTTTTTATTTTTAAGTCCATAATAAGCAATATGTATCACTAATAATTTAATTTAGTGTCAACTCATTTACCAATTTAATTAAAAACTAAAATTATGATAGTTAGAGTGAAAATTTATTTTTAAAAAAAATTAAATTATATTTTTTATACATATTATCTTTTTAAACTTTGTATTTTCTATTATTTTAATGCAACTAACTTCTTAAAAATATAAACAAAAAGGGTTAAGTACCGAATTAGATAATTTCAACCATAAATAAAACAATTAATGGATATGGAATTAGAGTTGTCCATGAGTCGGGCCGATTCAGGCCGAGCCCAACTAAACTTTTAGTCCCGTTTGCTAGGCTTGGACCCAGCCAAAAATGGGCCTAAAATTTTGTCCAAGCCCGGCCCGAATAAAAATGTTAAAACCCGAGCCCGGCCTGCCCATATTAATTTTTTAAAAAATATAATATATCAAGAATACTAAAAATATTAAAATAAATATTTCCCAAAAAATTGAAAATAAATTTTAAAAAAATATGTATACTTATATAACACAAAGATAGGTGCAACTTAACAAGCAAATGCCTCTAAAATAGTAACAAAACTAACAATAAAATAAGAGTTATACAATATCCAAAGAATAATAACATAATAGTGAAATTGCAGCAAAATAGTAAAAAAAAAAAGAAAAGAAAATAGCAACAAAATAATAAAAAACAGCAAGAAAACAGTAAAATGTTCAAGCCGGGTCGGCCTAAGCCAAAAAAGCCTTTCGGATTTTTTTTGTCCAAACCTATTTTTCGAGCCTATATTTTTATCTAAATCTTCCTAATTTTCAGGCAAGCCTTCGTGATGTGGAATGCTTCTGCTTTAGGAGCTAAAAGCTTAAGTTAGGAAATTAGATGATCAAATTGATATAATTTATAAATGTGAAGGGTTAAATTTATTAAATTATTTAGAATTAAGATCAAATTGATAGAATATGTAAGTAATGAGAACTAAATATGTTATTATACCATTTAGAAAAAGGCTTTCCATTATCAATTTACTTACAGTTAACCAAAACAAAAACGAATCCAAAACTTCGTACCTAAATTGAACACTTTTAAAGTTGGGTGACCAAAATAAGAACACGGATATAATTGGATGGTGGTTTGTATAATTTACCCTTAAGAAAATAACAAAAGGGCTTCCGATCTCAGTCGAGACGCTGTCATCATCGTTGTTGCAAATTATGGAGACAAGGCAGCCAAGGCGTTAGAACACCTGAACCTGATGATTGTTTGTACTAGTAAACATTGTGTATGGTATGGATTAATTAATTTCTTATTCCTTGTGATGGTAAATGTTGGTGGGATTTGATTGTCACCTACAACCTTAACGTCTTCTAGCATAGCATGTTATGGTCTTGCTTGAGATCTGTTTGATGTCATGTGCATGATGTTGGAGTTTCATTTAATTTCTTCACTCTTTGGATAGGTTTTGAGATGCTGATTTCCGCAATTTTCCTTTTTAAGATTTTGTTATGATTTAACTTCAATATTCATACAACATACTTGAAAATTCTTGGAATCATCTCTTTATACTGCATGTTCATTGAGTATCAATTCAGAATCTAGGCCTTTATCTGCAAGAAGACCAAATTTGGAGCTTCATTGTTCTTTTTTCTTTTATTTTTAGTAAGCTATTTTTCATGAAATACGGTCCGACCCCCTAAAATAGAAAATTTATCTTTTTAACCTTTAATAATTTATAAAATTTTAAATTTATAATTTTAAAATTATATTTTTACCCCTAAAATGATAATTTTTTTATTTAATCTTTTAAAAGATATAAAAATATAAGCTATTAAAATAGTGAAAATGTATTTTTATTATCGTAAAAATATACAACTTAATTTCAGCCCAAAAAATTTCTGGCTTCATCCTTGAATAAGGTGATAAAATTTAAAGATTTTTTTTATATATTATCTTAATTAAATAGGTAGTTCTAATGAAAATTTACTATCATCTATCTATACATACATATATATATTAAGCCAATGATTAAGTTGATATCAGAAGTAATCAAACACATTGATATTTATTATCATTTTATTTGAAGCCTTGTTTCTATCGAAGGAATTATTTTGAAGACTTGTGATGCAAATGAACAAGTTGCAAATATTTTTACAAAGCTAATTCTACAAGCAAATCACGACCTTTTCAAGGAACAACTTGGTGTTTGTAGCTTTGAATCAAGGGAGAGTGTTGAAAGTTGATTCACCTTGATTCAAAGCTAACCTGTTATATTAGAGTTAGTTGGATACTTGACAGAATGTTTTGTCAAACTTTGTTGCTAATAATCAGCTTAGTGAGTTGTTTGTTTTGAGATATTTTAGATTTGTTAGTTACATGTAAACCTATCTATAGAGGCACTAAATTGTCCTCATAAAATTTACTTTTGTTTTTATTTTATTATACAATTGTTTATCCTTATACTATTTTATTTTAATAATAAATTAATTCATTTTTCTTGTAAATTAATTTCTTTATTTTTTTTCGAATAAATTAATTGAAATTGGGAAAGAGTAATAAGTGGATAGGTAAATTTGACCAAAATTATAAAAGAAAAAGTATAGTAAAATTATTATAAATATAACATTTTTGTTAAAATAAATAAATATAATATAATAGGTAAATTATAGCTGAAATGTTTCATGAATTCCGAATTTAGATTGTAAAACGAACATGAAAATATTCAAAATATATATATAGTTAAAATGTTATTGGAAGAATATATCAAAGAATTTGATAATTTAATTCATTAATTATTATTGTTTTATTTTGATTCAAGTAAAATGAACCAAGGTTATTAAAAATAAGGGTAAAATTGTCAAAAATCTCACATTACTATAGGAGTATAAAATTCCCCAAGAAAGTAGTAGTTAGATTACCTTTATATTTCAAAATCTTGACATTATTAAGAATGTAAGATTATTGACCTAAGGTAATCGTTGAAATTCAAATGGGAGAATGTTATACCGAATTTTGTATCAGCCCAAAGAATGTAATATTACTTAAATCAAACAACTCCTCATAATAATATATGAATATGTCGGATATAACTATTGAAAATGAATATTTTAAAGAAAAATAAGAGTCTAGATGATATAGTAGATAAATCAACTAGGGATGGCAATAGATAGTGTGGAGTAAGACATTTTCCAATATTTAATTTGTTTTTTGTGCATTCGGATGATATTTGGATTTGGATTTTCTAGTTATTATATGTAACTAGATATTTTAATTGGTTAGTGTTAATTGCCTAAGTTCGAAGGTTCTTTTGAAATTTGAGAGGAATTAAGTAAAAATATTAGACTTACAAAATGGGTTTGGGCAATAAATTAAGCTTGGTTAAAATATGAGTCAAGGCTCAAGCTCAAAGATTTAGTCGGATTTGTTTCTAAGTATAATATATTTTATTATGTTATTTATATATATTATGTAATTTATAACAGATACAAAAATTAAATTTATAGTAATATATAATATTATAATATAAATATTAATAAAAAAAATTAAAATGAGTCAAACTTATCTAAAAAAAATTAAATTTATAGTATTATTCTAATATAATGGTAATAATAAATTGATTTATATTTTGAAGTAAAATTGTAGATAGGTGAGCTGGGGTGTTCGACAATGAATGAAATAGATACAACATGCTACCGCCATGTCTGGAAATGAGTAATGTCACTTGAATGATTAGACATATAGTAATGTTGGTATAATATGGAAAAAAAAATTAAAATATAGTAGAAATATTACATAATATAAAATGAAAAGAAAAATAAATATGATATGATATGAATATATAAGGTAAAAAGTAGTCTATACTCTTTCAGCATTTAGAATTTATCTTCTTATTTTAATTTTTAAGAATTTAATTCTTTTATTTTTTAATTTAAAATTTTAACTTTAATTGTTGACACAGTTAATTTTTTTTGTTGAATTTATTAGAGTGACATTTTAATTCTTTTTTAAAATTATTCACATGAAAACCATGTAACTAAAAAAAATATTTTAATGGACGTGAATTTAATAGATAGTTTTAATGGGGTTAACAACTCTTAAAAATTATATTATTACTTTAATCAAAATAAAGCATTTGGATAAATGACATTGTAAAAGTTGAGGTACCAAATTATGTCAAGAAGTTAGAAGTATAAAGATTAAATCTTAAATTAAAGCATAGTATAACGACCATAATTAAAACTTGACCATTGAGAAGAAAAGGGCCTTCTAAGTCAGGCTTGGGTTATTTGTTTAACAAATAGCAAGCAAACCCCATTGAAGATCATGTCATTCATTCAAAAATACATAACCAGCATTGCATGTAGAGCTGGAAAACAAATGCCAATCTCTTTGTTATTTGATTGTATACAAGAAACTTCACAAAATTTTACAGAATCTTGGACTGGGGACGAAAATGAAATTAAAAAAATTTATGACTATTATATGAAATACGATCTATCTCCTATATCGAAACCTTAAAGAACACGAAATGGAAGTCAAAAAAGAGAAGAAAAAAAAAAACAGACAACGAAGTAAGCAAAATGATGGCAATGGCATAGAGTTCATGAGGTCATAGCTTATTTGTAGGCTCCCATGCCGACACCAGCCTCTCCGCCACCACCGTATGGCCGGAAGCTGTTTTCCCTAGCATTTGAATAGAAAATATAGTAGAACTTATTGACAATAGCAGTCAAGAAAATGAAGGCAGCCCCTGCACCAAACACTCCCTTCCTCAAAGTTTCACAAGACGGTGGCTGCTCGCTGAAGATGGTCCGGTATTTTGTGTGGTATGCATTCCGTACTGATCCGGCCAACAAACATATCTCGGCTATTAGGAAAAATAACCTGTCATACACATGCAATTCAAAGAATGAGTGAAACCATTCAAATATGCAAAAACCATAAATTTTACCTAAAGTTGGTTACGTACCAGCAAACAATGAAAAGGATGACTGCCCAAGCCCTTGAACCACTAGGGTTCAAAGCCTTTCCACAGCAAAAGCATCGGCTGGCAACCATTATAAGGGCTTGGCTAGCCATGAGGAACAAAAATGCACCAACACCATAGCCAGTTGCTATGTCTGAGTTATACACACAATAGTTGTATTGAATTTCATTATCCTGCACAATCTTGGCCTGCCATTAAACATACACCCAATGTTAGCTGCTTTGAGTTGAAGCGGAATAAAAAAATTCTTCACAATAATCATGTTGGATATATACCTTTGATCCCGATAAAAGTATCGGAGGTCCTTATATTATAAATTAGATTGTATTTTGTCTTCTCTACTCATAAAATAAGCAAATTAATTCCTATATGAGCAAACAGGTATTTCATGTTGAAATTTTTATCCATTTTTATTGTTAACAACTAACATAGCAAACGCCACATGTACCTCATGCTGACGTGCATAGACTAGTTTTTAACAATAGAAATGGGTGAAAACTTTAACAGAAGAACCAATTTACTCTTTAATCTAAAATGCAAGTATTAACTTGCCCATTTTTTAAATAGAGGAGTCAAAATACAATCTGACTCATAATACAAAAGCTTTCGAGATAGTTTTACCCTTTGATTATTTATTAGAATACTAGAACGTGTTAGAAGATCAGCTATCATACTTCATATTAAACTATCATATAGGGTACAACAAACAAAAAGCAAGATCTTGAAGCTTGGTTGTCAATAATTTAGTCAACATCACCGATTAGATCATAAAATATTGTTTCAAAAGATGAAACAGATTGGCTTCTAAATCTAGCAAAGACTAGTTCTTCCATTAGACCCTGGGGTGAAAAGCCAGTGATGGGGTAAATTTATAAAAGTTTGGGGTTCAAAGCTAAAGAATTTATAAAAGTTCTGTATTAAAATAGCTTAATTGATTTTTTAACTTCTTGAGAGGAGTAAAAATGTAAATTTTCAATCTAACAAAGGGATTAAATTGAATTATTAACATTTTGGAGCGGCTAAAGTTAAAGTTGCACAATTTAACCAAGGGGACCAGGCACCTTTTTTAAGTTAGTGAAAGAGGATAAAAACCATAAACTCAGATCTACTATTTTTATAGAAATTCAGCTGAGATCTGGTGAAGTTCATACACAATTGAGAATTATAAAAATGATGAAATCAATTTCCGTTACTATTTGATTAGCAGAAAGAGAATACATATATATGTATGTGTATGTGTATGTGTATGTGTATATATACAGACACACAAAAGATCAAGCTTGAATACTGTGTTTCTTTTCTTTCCCAGAAAACTTTTTACATGAAACAAAAAACCCAGAAAGCTAAAATCAAAATTTACCGCTTTTTTTCAAACAAAAAAACTCACTTTCTTTCATTTTCCTTCGTTTTCCAGGAAAAAAAAGGTTGCAAACTTTCAGTATACCCAGAAATCGTATGAACTAATTGTGAACCAAAACAACCAAATGCATAAAAGAAAGTGAAGGGTAAAGTTAGCAAACTCACAGTGCTTCTTCTTTGCTCAGCTGCAACAGCTAAACCAAAAGCAATGAGATCAAGAACAAATACAGCAATCAAAAGAAGCTTAGAAGCCATGGATGAATATATGGAAAGCTAAGTTGAAGAACCCCAAACAAAGGCTTCTTCTATTTTTCTTTTTGCTTTGTTCTTTCTCTTCCTCAAACTCCCCTTGTTGCTAAATATACAGAAAAATCACTATATTATTGAACAAGCAAGGCAAATGATTAAATTTGAAGAAAAAAATATGTATTTTTTTTAAATGTAATTTCAATAAGAAAATGACACATCACCTTAACTTTGAAAATGTGTTTTAACCCTCTTTGTCAAAAGAAAAAAAAAGCTTATTTATTTATTTATTTCGATTTTAAATATCAATATTTAAAAAATTTTAAAAATTATAATGATAAATTTAGTTCATAACATTTATATATTTTATTAGTTTAATTCTTATTTTTTTAGTTGAATTAGATTATTAATTTTTTTTAAAAATGTCAAATTATTTTTTTAATGAAAATGTCAATTAAAATTTCATTCTTTTAACAATGTTGATATGATAAAATGTATGATAATTTACGTGTATTTCATGTTGATATAATATTATTTGTCTTTTATATATTATATCGATAAATAATTTAAAAATTATAAAAAATATTCAACCAAATAAAATATAAATTTTATTAGAAAATTAATTTAAAAAATAAGAACTAAGTTAATAAAAAAATTAAAATACTAAATTTATTATTACATGAATAAAAATAGGTTGTAAATTACTGAAGGGATGCTTATTGGGAAAGCAAAGGCAGTTGGAAGGGGCATTTTAGGAGGGTACAAGAAAGGGAATAAATACCCGCTATAATTAACTGCCTTTTTTGGAAGCCCTGGGCGTACAACATTTTGCAGCATCAGGTACCAACATCTACAGCTTGTATTGCACGAAACGGAGAGGGTGATTCCATTGTTCATGATAAAGAATTGATACCCACTAAAATAAAAGTATGTTTTGTTTTTCAATTTTAAATTAAATTAGAAAACATCTTTTCTCATTTCAAAAATTTAATGAATTTTGATGGTTATTAAATTATTAATAAATTTATATTTTAATTATTTAATTTTAAAAAGTTACAAAATAATTATTAAATTATTCGAAAAATTTCATTTAAGTTATTAAGCTGTTAAGTTTTTTTTTTAATTTACCTAGCAAGCTCCAATCGATGATTCGACTATCAGTACAGCAAATCAATAACCATTGGTAAGTAGAATAGCATACCTTAAATCTAAGTCGACCTAATAGTTAGTATCAGAGATCAGAGAAGAAAATTATTTAGATTTTAGCTCACAAATTTATAACGTTCAAAATTATTTAATGAAAAAATGAGAGAGCTTTTAATTTGTGTAAGTAGTGCAATTAGAGAATGTCATATAATGATCTTACAATCTAACGACTTAAATGAAAATTTGTTAAAATTGAATAACTAAAATATAAATTTACTAAGAATTTAGTGACCTTTGAATATGATTTACCCATTTTTTATTTTACAAAATATAGAAAAGAGAACACAAATACAATACTTCCCCAAATTTAACAAAAGTAATTCTTTAAAACAAAAACCTCTCCGCAACTTTTAAATAAAAAGATAAATATATTTTAACGTGTTTGAACTTATATTTTTTTATGCTGACAATAATATCAATATTAATTAAATTAAGACTCAATTAACAATAAATTAATGTATTTATTTCTTTAAATAAATATAATTAATTAATTACATTAAATTTAAAAATGATTTATTTATTATTATAGACGGTATTGATTGTATATTTAATATTGTCTTCATGGTAATAAAATGACAAAATTGATGGCGAAGAGAGTGTCGGTGAAGAGAACTAATTGCTTTCACCACGCAAAGGCGACAACTCATAAATCAACCTTTCGTTTGTTGGACACGTGAAAACAAAAATATTTCCCCTTTTAAAGTTAGATCTACCACGTGATTAAAACGACGACGGATGGAGATTGCGTATCCCTGCCGACGGAATTAAATTTGTCATTAGAAACTACAGAAAAAAGGCACTGAATACAGTCTGGATACAGGTAATCATTCTATACCTTCTAACCAATAAGGTTTTGCCACGTTGGATCGTTAAAATGTGTTAGGCCGCCGAGAAATTGTAATGTCTTGACTTTTGTCAATAAAAAAAAGGTCAAGTAATATAACCTTAAAATATATTCTTAATAATTATATTAAATAAAAATAATTATATTAATATAAAATGAAATAAACCCTCCCCCACCGTCTTCCCCCCGTCGTTCCTCTCCCTTTCCGCCTCTGTCTCCCCCTCCCCTCCCCTCCATCTCCTTCCCACCCCCCACCCCGCCAAGAATGAAAGAGTTAAGGAAATCCCAAATTGCATTTGCTTGCTCCAAAATTTGCAGACTTTGATACTTGATGGGTGTACGACTGTTGAAGAGTTGCCAAGAGATGTACAGAACTTGAGCGATCTCACTATGCAATCGTTAACCACGAAACAGAGGTTTCTACCCGAGAATGGAGTGGGGCGCTTAATCCTTTTGAGGTTTTTAGCCATTTCTGGATGCCAGAACCTGAAATATTTGCCTTAAGGTATCCATTTCCTTACATCCCTTACAACATTGATTTTTAGAGATTGCAACACCTTGACCTTATTGACGGTGGAGAGGGTTTTTATTTTATTTAATATTAATATAAATATTTTATTTAATTTTTATAATACATTTTATATTTTTAATAATTTTAGTTTATTTTTAAGATTTTAATTTTTCTTAGAATAATTATTAAAAAAATTAAATATATAAAACATATATATTTATATTTTAAGGACAAAATTAGTTATTAACCCTCTAAATTAACGTGTCACGTCATCATTTTAATGTGAGATAATGAATTAGTGGCAGCAATGTAACAATTAGTAATGGCTATTATGTACGTTTTAAAAGTTGAGCGGTCAAAACTAAGGATGAGTGTTCCATCGAATTGAGTGAAAAATTTTAAGTTAATTGAGTTAACAAGTCTTATTTTATCATCTTAACTCGATTTAAATTTTTTTTAAATCGAGTCGAGTGAAATGAAATTCGAGTTAAGTAGAATCGAGTGAAATTGTTTGAGTTAAATTAAAAAAATAAAAAATGTTAAATTAAATTCTTGTTACAATATAACTATTTTAATGTTAGAGAGTACATAAATTTGAAACTATATATATTTGAAATTTTTTTAAAGCAAAATAATAATAAATAAGATATTTTAGTATGACAAACTTTGAAATTTCTAAAATAATAATTAACTTATTTAGACTCTAAAATTATTATTTTAGAAATTTTTTAAAATTTTAACTTTCTTTATATATTATTTAGATTTTTTATACTTTTTTTAAAATAAAAATTTTAGAATTTTTGTAAATATTTTGAATTTAAAAAATTATTTTGTATTTTTTGTTGAGACATTCGAGATGATAGAATATATAGATAGTGGAAGCCATTGTTGTTGGGCCATCTAGGATGGTAAAAAATCGAAATCGTGAGAACCATCATTACCTGGCCACCCAAGATGGTGGAACATTCGAATTCTAGAAGTCATCGTTTCTGAGCAACCTAGGATGACAAGAGTAAAATAAGTGCTATGGAATGTTGATGAAATTGGTATGTATTTATTCATATATATGAAATATGCATATGGTTTGTAAAATGAGATTGTGCATAATTTTGGCATTATACATGAATAGTAAATGAAATGGTTGAAACTTGATCATATAATGATTATGTACTTTTTATGTTAGTACTTTCGTTTTTATTGACTTGAATTATAAAAGTACCACTGAGCTTTATCGCTCAACGTATGATTTATTTATTCCGTGCATAGATATTTGTAGATCTCGAAAATTAGAGGAGTAATCTAGCAACCGATATGCAACTTTTGACTCAGTAATGTTTGTATAGTTTCTTATATTTTGTTTTATAAAATGTACCTAAGGTTTGAGTCGGTTGTGTAATGTAATGGTCATTTTGAAATCATGATCGTTTGGTTTAGTTTGTGAATGTTCAATTTGTTAATTTGGTTGGTAATGTCATAAGATTGGTGGTATATGAAGTGTTTAGAATGTGTATTGTGCTCAAATGGTTTCAATATGTTATAGGCTAATTTATTAGGCTAATATGAGTTGGTACCAGTTTGCTACTTGGGAAATAGTAGGTGACGTTGCAACCTTAGACCCTCAATATCGTAATGCCAAATCAATAGTTTTGAATATTTCACATTTGATTTCTCATATGATATCAATTTATCGAAGGAGTTTTCGTAAACTCATCCAAATCTCAATTTTAATTATATAACATATTGTAATTATGAATTGAGCTTAATGACATGCGTAAATTGTTTATTTGATTTGTTAGTGTGATCATAGTTGCTTCGACAATGAATGTGACATTCCATAATTTGGACTCAACAATCAAATCTAGCATGAAGTGTTACAACATTAGTTAATGAAAATAAAGTACAAATACTTAATTGGACATTTTGAAACTTTGGATACCACATTAGATAAAACCCCAAAGAACAGGGCCATCCATACCATTAACCCAATTACAAATAATTAATCGCTACTATCACTTAAGCATTTTTGGGGAAAATATATTTGGAAAAAAATATATACAATTTACATATATAAAAGTGAAATTAAGCAACTTATTCATTCAATAAATGTAGTATTAGGCCAAAATATATGGGGCTATGATTAGGACAAGTTATCATATGAGAACAATCTCTTATTTTTATAGAAATCAATCACTGCTTTAAGGCCTAAAAACTGTTGTCACTAATATATATATATAATAATAATCTTTATCTTGGGTAAATATACGATTTTATCCTTGAATTATATTTCATCTTAAAATGTGATATTTAAAAGAATTTTTTTTCCTATTTTTAAAATATGAGTCTTTGAGTTTTTTTTTTAATTTTTACTTTTCCCAGATTTTTAGAAATAGTTTCATATTTTTTATTTTGTTTGAAGTATTTTTTTTTCAAAAATTTTGATTTTTAGTTTTTAAAAATTCAAAAACCAAAAGGTTTTAGTTTTTATGAATTTTAAAAATTTTAAATATAAAATGTTAAAAAGTATAATTCTTTGAATTTTTTTAAACAATTTGTATATTCTGTTTTTTTACATATTCTTTTAAAAATTTATGCAGTTTTTGAAATTTCATGAATTTTAGGATATATATCTGTTTTATTTTATTTTTTAAAATTCAAAAAATGAAACTTTTTATTTTTAAATATTTTTTATTCTTTATTTTATTACATTTGTATTTTTTTAAAAAAAAAATTGTGATTGAATTTTTTACTTTTTGAAACATTTTTTAATGTATTGATTTTTCCTCATGCGAGGAAAGTCACATGTATTAAAAATTGTTTAAATTAAATTAAATTTTTATATTCAACAAATAAAACGTAGCGTAAATATTAAATTGAATTTTTTTCCTCCTTAATTATCAGATATAAGATGATATATAGTTTTGAGGCTTAATCATATATATATATATATAAAGGTATAATGATGTTGCAATCTCTAGTTATTTTTAAGAAAGGTGAACATACGACTAATAGATCATATATTTTAAGTAAAAGAAGTGAATAGCATTATTGTTTGAATAGAAATGGATCGGCCGATTAAACTAATTGGATCGGATCGGAAACAAACAAGACTATCAATTCAGAGAAAGACATGAGATTAATTAATTCGAGAATTGATATGAACCTATTAAATTATATTTTTAATGATTTAGTTTAATTGAACTAAATGAATCGATTGAATTAATTAGACCAATAAACTAATAGTTTAACCAATTCAATCACCGATTCAATTCTAAAAAGGTTAGTAAAATAAATTTTCTTTTATTTTCTCTACTAAAACAATTGCTGCTAAAACTATGGGTGTTTAGTTGTTCATTTTGATTTGGTCAAATTGAAAAAATTGACACCCTAAACCCTAAAAAAAATACATTTACCTGTTTCAAACAATTAACGTTGAACTCATCAAATAAATACAAACTAAAGCCTTCATATGTACCACC
Organism: Gossypium longicalyx; assembly: GCA_025698465.1. Classification (NCBI taxonomy): domain Eukaryota; kingdom Viridiplantae; phylum Streptophyta; class Magnoliopsida; order Malvales; family Malvaceae; genus Gossypium; species Gossypium longicalyx. Next base: position 5,456,909 of record CM046999.1, on the reverse strand, counting down.
GCACGCATAGAATTTCCTGCTTGGACTTTTGTGAAACACAAATCGGAGCTTTGGACACTACAATAACACTTGGTTTTCCTTGACTGACTTGTTGTAAATGAATTTGAGGTTGAGATACTAGATTTCCTACACCTATTGTCGAAACCATCCATTTATTTTACAGAAAACACACAAATCCACCAACAATAGTATTCTACGGGAAGAAGACAATGACAAATTTTCTGATTTAAATATATACAATAAAATAATGCCAAACGTAAAGAAGGAAGAAGAAAGTCAACAATGTGTCTGCAAAAGAAATCATAACTATTTGAAGTAAAAAGCAATTATTTCTTTTCTTTTTAATTTTTAGTAAAAATACTTAATGGTATGTTTCATATCCGGCCCCTGGCTGAAATAGGCGATACATGTTGCAATTTTAGAGGGCCACACGCCCTGCCATGTTATAATTAACATCGTCAGAGGTACTGGATTGGTTAATGGTGCTAAAGTTCGGATACAAATATAGGCATTTTGAAAGTATTAAGTACCACGTTAGAAAATTGGCCAAAGTTTAGGGGAAAAATATGCCATTATACTTTTTTGTGAGACTAAATTATAATTTTATCATTTATTTACTTAAAATTTTATAAATTTTCAAAAGCTAAAAGCATATATACAATTATACATACATATATATATATATCATTATTTTTGTTTAAAATATATGATGTGTCATTGTACTTTTTGAAAATTTGAAATTTAATTCCTGTCGAAACCATTTTTTGAAAAACAGGAATCTATTTTTAAAACGAAAGTTTGGAGTCGTCACCAATCTTTTTTGTTTAGGTGTGATTGGATTACCTAATAAAACATTTTGATTTATTAAAAAACTGATTTTGGCCTACGAAAGTCAAGAAAATGGGTTCGGGGGTCGGTTACGTACGAGAAAGGATTAGCACCCTCGCAACGCCCAAAATTGGTACCTAATTGATTAACTAATTCCTAATGTCGAAAATTTGAAATGATTTTAAAGATACAATTCTCTTTTTTTTTTTAAAAAAAATTGTGAACTCGAATTGGACATTAAGATTCCTTTGTTCCCAAGGAATAAAATATCACATCCAGCACATTAGGATACAACAACTTAAACCCACGAAATCAAAATCATCTCATGGTATCCAAAACTTACGCATTGAAATTTTAAAATGATATTTGGTTATTTGGTAAAACGGTAAATCAAAACCCATCACGTTAGGACACGATTACTCGAATTTCCAAACACGAAATATTGCCTTGTGTTGAGGAGTTTTCAAATAAGCAATTATAAAACCGACTCAAAATATATTCGTTTAGTTTTCTTAAGGATAAAAAGAAATCGATATTGGGCAAAAAATTTGGAATTTAAAATTTGATGTAATAATAAGAATCATATAAACAAAGTATCAAGCATGAAATAAAAATACATGGCAATAATATTACATGAATGATAAAAAATAATAAGAAAACACAAAGGAACAAATTAGGGTGCATGCGATGACAACATATCATATACTATACAAATACTAACATTAATAACCGAAGGCTAATGAATTAGAAGCTAATTTTAAAAGAAATTCTAGGCAAATTACACAAATAAAATATAACAAGTTTTAAAATAAAATAAAATGAATAATAGAAAAGAAAGAAAATTTGAAAACATTACTATACAAACAATACAAAAATTTTAAAACAAGTAATAGGTATAAGAATTTAAAATAAGTAGAAAAATAAAAATAAACTATATATCAAATAGTAATATACAAATGAGTTTTAAAATAAATATTATAAAGTGAATAATATATAAAATAATACATATATCAATTTACATAAATAATAAGAATAAAAAAACTTAATATAAATAATTGGAATATAAAAATATAAATATATAAAAGTATTTGAAATAATAAAAAATATACGATAAAATAGGGTCCTTATAGGAAATAAATTATATATAAATAGATTTTTAAAGAAAATATATACATAAGATAATATAATATTAATAATATATGCATAGAATATAAAAAAACTAAATTATGTGTAAATATATAAAATGTATAAAAATATTTAAATTAAATATCATATAAATCTTTAAAACATAGAAATATATAAAAGAGAATTTAAAATAAGTGAAATTAAAAAAACAAAAAAATATAAAAAAAGTCAATAACAAAAACACTAAAACAATACGAGATCAAACGAAAAAATAAAAAATGTTAAAACATTTTTTTAAAACGATAAATAATGAAGAAATTATAATGAATAAAGCACATAAACTAAAATTAAAAAAAAAAAAACAGACTCAATTGAAGCAGAGGCAAAATCAAAGGAATGATTTACAAACAAATAAAATTATTAAACAACATCAAGGATTAAAATAAGATGCGCGAAAACACACAAGGATTAAAGATGCAAATGCCCCAAATCACAAAACGCAATGCTCAGGCGCGGACTAAATTGAAATAGCGCGCAAACCTCAAGGAAAAAATGAAAGAGACATAATAGGGTCAAATTAAAGGTGGCGCAAATGGGAAGAACTAGCCGTGAAAATTACCCATTTAAGGTGAAAATGCCCGGATCCAGCCTATGGATCGGGTCAACGCGCAGGCTACCTTCCCCGCTCCAATGGTGCTATTTTAAAATTTAATGAAACCTTTATTTTATTTCTTTTTTTTAAAAACATTAAAAAAACTTTTTAGAAAACCCAAATCTTTTTTTAACCCTTTCTGCTAGGGTTTCATCCTAGAAACATGTAGCCGCCGAACCACCACCATAAGGTGGCCGACAGTGTACAGACGATGGCCGATTTTGCCAACGGAGGAGAACACCAACTATGCCCACGGAGGTTTGGTAAGTGCTCTCACTTCTTCTTCTTTTTATTACTCTTTGCACACCCAAAATAAATAAAAAAAACTCAACAAACAGAATCAATCAAGAATCACCTTTTAAATTTCCTTTGCACTAGATTTTTTTCTATTGATTTTTGTGCGTATTTCGTATGGATCCCGTAGGAAAAAAACAAATGAGTATTCCTGGCTTTTTATAGCCCAAAGATACAACAGTTTCTTGCTATTTCCTTGCTCAAGTCGCAAGTCGTGAAGACGTGGAGGAGGAACGGACGTGGGGCGTGCAATGTGCAAGCTGAGGGTCGTGCATGGGACGTGCGTAGAGGTGGAGGCGACGCCGGCCAAAGGGAGGGCCTAAGTGCTAGGGTTTGTTGTTTCTAAAAAAATTGGGCCATTAGGCTTGTGTAATCGGGCCGAAATTGTATTTTGGGCCAGCATTTAAACTTGAGCTTTAAAATTTGTATTAGACTATGTTATTATTTGGTTTTTGGTTTTTTGTTTTGTATGTGTATGGGCCCGGGCTAAAATTAGGTCTTACAGTTCCTATACTTTTATTTTTATGAATTTAATCCTTTTACTTTTCAAATTTTAAAATTCAAGTCCAATTGTTAACATTGTTAATTTTTTTTTAAAATTTGTTGGTGTGATATTTTGAAATTTAAAAAATACTCACTTGGTAGCCATGTAATTAAAAAAATGACGTTGTAATTAATCTGAATTTAATAAAAATAAATTTAACAGTTAGACTTTAATTTTGAAATCTGAAAAATAAATGGATTACATTTCTAGAAATAAAAGTATAAGGACTAAATTCTAAACTTTCAAAAACTTAAAATATGCCATAAGTTAATAAAATATACCCTTGGTATATTGTCCACAATGGTTTTTGCATGCAAAAGTAAAATAGAAGCAAATATTAGCTCACTAATTATCTCATATTTAACTAATACTAAGTAGTATTATGTGGTCAAATCGTAATACGAAAAGACATTTTGTATTAGTAGATGAATCTAAATATATCTTTAATCTAATCGAAAATGAGCAAACCGATTTAAACATTAATATGACATCTATCAAGCCCAATTGGGAAATGCTTTGTCTTGGACATCAGAGCAATGACTTTTAGAAGATAGATACATATATGTGACTGACTGGACTGGCAGTACATTGGACAAGACCAAGTAAAATAGATCTTGAATCTATTTATAGATTTATTCACTTGTGACGTTCATAGTGTGGCATACCTTAATCCTGAATAGATGATTGACTATGTATGTGTGACTCATATACTTTGACATAAGTAAAAGTCTGAGTTCAAATAGATAAGGAACCAAAAGCTAATGCATTTGGTATATGACTTATGCAGTATGTAACATCATTCACAATAGTAGAATCCATAGACCAAGAAGTGAGTAAATGATATCCTCTTATTGGCATTACATGATAGATGAAAAGTAAATGTGGTCACGAGTCGTTTGTCTTTGTGATGAATGGCTTAATTACTATTTGATAGTAATTGACTTTTCATGAAGGAAAATGTAATAGTTACCATGAGATAAAAAAGGATCATAATGGGAGAACGAATTTATTTCAAAGAGATTAATGATATCCTATGAGGGTAATACTATTATGACAAGGTCATTGGACGAGCATTGATCGAGTAGCTTTTGTAATGGTATGTAGTTTGGGAGATCTTAGTCGTGATACTATAGTGGAATGACTTTGTGACTAAATGAGTTTATAATTGATATGTGAAAAGTTGGAGCTTAATTATAAATTGTTTAAGCCCTAATTACATATGTCTAATCGGTCCCTTCATTAGCTCGTTGAAACCAGAAATGAATTGCATGTTGAATCAAATGAACAGAAATGGATAGAAATGATAAAGTTAGAGTAACGAGTTACATTCAGAAATTAATATGATTTCTCACTAAGTATGGACATGACTTGAGATTTAATTTAAGTTTTACGAATTAATATTTAATTAAATAATTGAAGTTAAAAAATGGAATTAAATTAATTGGTTATTATGAATCCATTGAATATGAAAATTCAATATATTTCCTCATAAATTTTTTATGGTAAAGTTATCATGACTATAACGAAGTTAGAATTGTATTGAGAAAATAATTTAATTGGCAAATTAATTTATTTAAATTAAATTAACAAATAATAATTATTTTGGGAAATAGAAAAACTTGTATTGGGTTGGATTAAATTATAAAGTGTTGGGTTAAAAGCCCATGAAGCATATATAATTTGACCCAATACATGAGATGCCTAATACTACCGTCTCTCTCCTAGTTGAACTAATGGACTAGTTTTTCTATCAGATAAGTATTATTTGTATTCTACTAATTCAACTAGGGTTCCTCTATCTGTCCCTATAAATAGATGGCACTAGTAGGGATAAAAACACACTTTAAGATATTGTTATTCTATCTCAAAATAGTGATAATTTATTTTCTAAATATAAATTTTATTTTCTCGAAATAACAATTCTACTGGTTTCTATAAGAGAGAGATTTGCTTTCCTACTGAAAGTAAGAAAATTATTTTTGGTTCAGTGTTTGATTAGTAATTGTTCGAGCCCACACTCAAAACAATTCGTGGTACGAGAATAATGTAGAATGTTACTCGGTTGAAACTTGAGAACTCTAGGATCCATCTTGCTCAAAACACAAGTACTTTTTAGGAAAAAATTATTATTATAAATATCACAAACTGACTCAATTTTCAAGTTTTCATTTTTTTCATTGTGATAGAAAATCATTTTTAAACAAATTTCTTTTCCAAAAATTGGTATCTAAGCAAGGTTGTATTATGCTTATAATACAAATCGATATTGTAATTTTCTCTCTTCTTCATGTTTGGTTATTTTTTTTATGAGATGTGACATTCTTATAAATATTAACATGTTTTGGGTTATGTATGTGAGTGGATCTTTTTTTTATTTATATGATAAAGTAATTTTATCAAAGTTGTGATTCCTAGAAATTAAAGTGGTTGTAATTATTATTTTAATACTTTTTCAAGATTTGTAATTAGATCATGGACTATCATATCCATGTAGGAATTATGTTTTTTTTTTTATAATTCTTGTGAGCCAGAAACGAACATAAGTATTATGTAACCAAATTTTTTGACGAATCCTGGAGAACTGAGATGCATTTAGGTTTAATCGATAATGGTGGTCAATGGAGGTGGTCGGTGGAGGCAGGCAACAGTCCAGTGGTGGCAACAACAACGACCTCACGACGACGACTATGGCTATAGCACCCAACACCTGACCCGATCGCTAGGTCTGGGTACTGAATGCCATAATTCAACCCAAATATCTAAACATGTTTCTAATCTGATTTAAATACATACTCAAACAAATCTTAAAATTTTATTTCTACTAAGCCTCATATCATGCGAGTAACAAATTCTTACAACTTTATTCCTTTAATACTTTTAATAGATGTTTATATATTTAAAACTTAGATTCTAACACAAACTTATTTGACTTAATCCTCAATGTGTGACCTCTAAGGGTGCCCCTTTGTATACATGAAACAACTACCGCACCATTACTGGAATCTAACAGCGTCTAGCTTAGGCCCTGCACTCGATCCCTGAGTCATCATTTACCCTGCATACCAGCAATGAACTTTATAAGTTTAAGAGAACTTAGTGAGATCCTACGCTTTTATTTTTATGGAATATTTTATTAAAAATTTTAGGGTTATAGAATTTAAGACACAAATGATAAACTCCCTGAAATCCATAAGAGGATCCGAAATCTCCTTTATCATAGCCATTGACTTGTTTTCCTCCGAGCATACTATCTGAGGCATTACTACTCGCTAAACCATCTTCAAACATTTCTTCCTTATGGGTCTTAACTCTGTTTGACATCATCTCAAGCTTCCATTGAGCTCAATAGGATATGCCTCATCACGAATTTCTCGTAGATGATAACACGAGTCGAGTGACCCTCTTAACGTTTTGATCGGGACCCCATCTTAATTGTGGACTCAAGAAGTCAGTTGACTGAATGGGTCAGAACCCTCACCTTTCCTGGTGGACTCGCATCCAAAAGGAAACCCCCAGAGTGTTTACTCTTTTGGGTCCAGACTTTTTGTGATTGCCCCATTCATTTCTAGTCCTTCCAATGGACTTTTCCATCCAAGTATTCTTGGCGGTCCACACCAATGGTAGACCCACAAGGTTTTACCCTATCCCTTTCTTTCTTAGTAAGTCACTAGGGGACTTACTGCTCCAACCGTTAGCTTAGGTCCTACTCTGCTGTCTCACCTGTCATACTTGACGTTATATTACTCGCTTAACTACTAGCGAGCTACGAATTTTTCCGTCACAATTAGGTGGATATCCTTACTAGCAACCTTACCCGCATCCTCAGGTATTTCTACTAGCTATTCTCCTCTTTATAGTATGGAAAATTCTCTTACTAATCTATTTACTCACAATTTTAGATGCTTTATAACTATTCAACTATGTTGCTTTCCACACTGGCCTTAGAACAACCCTTTTTTCTTTGCCTTGTATGTTTCCTAATTCACCCTCCTAACTTACTTTATTTGACGCCATAGCCCAGCTATGGTCTCTCACAGTGTACCCCATGTTTAATGTCCTAGTGGACCACTTGTGTTTACTATCCCGATGGACTACCCTATGTTTACTGTCACGTAGGACTACCCCAGGTTTACTGTCTCAATAGGCTACTTAGTGTTTACCGTTACGGAGGATTACCCTGTGTTTACTGTCCCGACAGACTACTCCGTGTTTACTGTCCTGACAAATTACCATGTGTTTACTATCCTGACAGATTACCATGTGTTTACTGTCCCAGCGAACTACACTAGTTGTCATAGTCGAGCTATGGTCTTACTCATTAAACCTATTTTGAGTTGTCACATTGTAGGACCTTACCACTGTTGTGGTGTCACTCCATAGAGCCTGCTGACTGCTGTGGACTTGAAGGACCATGCAATAACCGTCGTCACGATTTTATTCTAGCAAGCCAGTTGACATTATTCCATCTCACATTTAACCTTGATGCTCAAACACCGCAGTGTCCATTCACGAGTCCCGGATCTTCGTACATCACGGTTTGCACCTAACAACACCAAATTGTGAAATTTAACAAAAATTCCATTTCCCCTATCCATCTGCCAATTCCTCCAACTCCACTGATTCTTTCTAACTTCCTCTATCTCATTAAAATAAATTACCTCCATGCTCCACATATAATATAATCATATATTACATATGATTCAATGAGCTAGTGATTATCACCTATGATTCTTCATGTATCTAATTGTCTATTCGCAATCATATTGCATTCAACAAATATGCTTGCAAACCTATGCATGCACAACTTACTTAACTTCTATATTCATACACAACCATGCTTTAAAACACATCTCAAAGCAATCAAGAATGTGGTTTAAGCTAACAACACAACATCAACAACATCAACAACCACCCAAAAGTCAAGTGCAGAGACTCATCTTGTTTCCTTAAACTAGTCAACTTAGCATGTTCAACTACTAGAGCCTCCTTCGTCCTGACAATTAAACATGACAATCATTCATCAATTAATTTGAAGGTATTCAACCTTAAACCCAGAACCAAATTTATAGAAACTTATTAGGAGTTCTAGTTCTTCTTTTCTCAAAATCTCTAACACAAAATGGTTGAAAAGCTTAACAATTTCCCAATTTTACTATTTCCAGACTTCAATTTGCTCAACGACTGCAACATGCAGAGCTTTCTTCATCTACATCCCCTTCTTCTTCGGAGAGTTCGAAATATGATTTTGTATTTGAATGAGAATTGAATGAAATATGATATTATTTTATTTATTAAGTTTTTAAACGTAGCTAAAGAAGATGTCAGGTTGTTAAGAGGCAAAGAAAAATCGAGAGTTTTTGACAAGTGACAAGAGAATTTGATTTGTACTTTTATGATTCGAGATAATTATATTTATATGTATATACATATTGAATGCGTGGTTGGCTATCGAGGTAAGCTTATGCTTGTCGTATAAATTGATTTGTATTGAATGATGTTGAATATTCGGAGATTGGACTAAATTGAATGAAATAGAAAATATTATGATATAAACAATACATGGTATATGGTATGAAAATGGAATGAAACATGTTATGTGATATGAGATATTTATGAATTGATAATTAATTGAAATGAGACTATGATATTGAATGTGAAATGATATATGAATTGGATTGTATAGTGCAGTTGGAACATTGATACTTTATTAACTGTTTGGGCAGAGTCGAATATAGTTGGCACATTGTTGGATAGATTGTGTGCAGGTTATATTTCGATTATAAGTCGATAGCGTTGGACACATTTTTCTTTAGATGTTCCCATGAGTGTTGGGCACACCATTTACTTTGGTTATATCGATGGGCGTTAGGCGCAATTTATATACTTCAGACGTCCCTATAAGACATTAGGTGCCAGATAGGTGTATTGGTTGGATAATCCATGTATCCATTCAAGTCCGAGTCAAGTTAATAGGGAATATAAATGTGAATTGGTAAAATGATGCTCATATTGATTTGATAATAAGAAATGATACTATGAATGCATATATGTGATATACAAATATTGATAGCATGTGAAAGACCATGTGAACTAGTTATACAAGCCTAGAGGGCTGATATGGAAACATAGCGAATCAATGGATTCGATACAGAAATGGAATAATGATACAAATAAATGGTTGGAATTGAATTGAAATTAAATTTGTTGATGTTAAATAGAAAGTAAGGTATGATATGTTACACTGATTGCTAATAGTGATAGTTCATAGATTTGGTTAAATGTGAATGTGCATAATCTCAGTTTTTGATACATGAATGATAATGATTTTGGTTGAAAACTAGATGTTGCATGTGATGTGTTATATATAAATTTATTAATGTTTAATTGACTTAAATCATGAAAGTACCACTAAGCTTTATCGCTCTGTGTAAGGATTGTTATTCTTTGCGCAAGTATAGGTAAATCCTAAGGTTATAAGAAGTCATCCAATATCTAAAGTATTGTTTGTATAGTTCCTTTTGTTTCGGGAAATAGTATATACCTAGGTTTTTAGTCGATTTTGTATAAAAATGGTCATTGTGGAAGTTTGGTCAATTAACATTAACTTGAATCAAGATTTTGGCATACTTTAGCATGTATGAGATTGGTATGTCATTTGAAATGGTTGAATTGAGGCTTTTACACAATTGTTTCAGGTGTTGTAACTTGGTACCATATGGCCCTTTTGGAAACAGTGAGTTACGTTGTGACGATGTACTCTCAACGTCGCGACGAGATCAAGTCAGTGAGTTACGTTCGACGAGGAACCCCAAAGTGGCGATGTCCTGATAATTTGAAAACTTTTATTCGACCTCGAATCATCTTAAAAGCTTTCTTAAACTCGTATAAGACTTAAAAATGATTGTATAATATATTGTAAATGAGTAATATAATTAGTAGTGTGTATTTATGGTTAAATTGAATTGTATTTGATTGTAGTTGCTTTGGCAATGACTGTGGCATCCTGTAGCTCGCACCCAACAATCAGGTCGGGTATGGAGTGTTACAAGTAGGTCAAGGGTGAGAAAGGTGGAGGTGAACAGAAAATGTTGAGGGGTCAAGAAAGGTGATGGTGGAAGGGGGAGATGGAAGGGGGTAAGGGAGCAAAAAAGGGAAAGGAATAGAAAAAGAATAAAATAAATATAAAAAGGAAAAAAAGAGAGAGAGAGGATTGTTTAAAAGAAAGAAAAAAAGTGATTAATAAAAAAAAGGAAAGAAAATAGGGCGTAATCCACATGGTCTGACATGTTAGGTGCCACGTAGACCAAAAAAATCTGAGTAGGTGCCACGTAGACCAAAAAAATCTGAGTCAACAAAAGATAACAACTTGTTAGGGGCTTACATAGAAAGTTGTGATTTAATGGCTCAATTGATTGCTTATATTCGTTTAGGTGCTCAGTTGAATACTATTTTTTTATGATGGCTTAATTGATTAGTCAATTATTTATAAGAACTTTTTGATATATTAAGCCTTTAATAAAAGTAGAATGAATCTATTAAGATTTTGAATGAGATACTCCTAGAGATTAACTATTAGCTCTATTTATTTGATAATTTTGGATATGAAATGATGAAAAAACATGTTAGAAAAATGATTAAATACTTTTTTGGGCTTTTGTAGTATAGTTAAATTATCACTTTGACATTTGTACGAAATTTTAATTAGTTTAGTCCCTGTATTATCATTCTATCATGTCCATTACCCAAATTTGATTTTTCATTAAAAAACTGTTAAAACTTCCATTTTATCATTTTGTAACCAATGAAACGTTGTCACGTATCAAGAAAAACTTTTTATAAAATAATTGTTTGTTTTGAATTTTAATTTTTTAAAAGAAAGCTTTTGCAATTTCTATGAATTATATATATTTAAGGAATTTTGAGTTTTTTACATGTGGCAACATTTGATTGGATGAAGTAGTTTTTTAGGAATTTAAAAATAATTATTCTTTGATTTATCTGTTAATTTAAAATATTTTTTTATAATTTTCAAAAATAAATTATGATTTTTTAGTGATAATTGCATCAAACATCCCCAAAATATGTTTTTCATTCTAAAGTGGTCCTCAAACTTAAAAGTATTGTAATTACATCTTCAAACTATCCGTGTTGTATCAATAAGGTCCTTCCGTTACTAGAATTATTAATTTAACATTAAATGAGACATTTGGTCTTATGTGACATAATTTAAAATGAAAAATTTAAAGAAAAATGAATATTGTAAAAATAGAGTTGTAAAGAATATTGGTTTTGAGATTTTCTAAGCTTTTACAGAAACTACCATTCAATCTCTCTTTCTTTCTTTTTATTTTACTTTATTTTTAGTTTTTAATTTTAAAAGTTATGTGGCAACATTTTACTTTTTAAAAAATCATTTTAAATCATATCACATAAGATTTTATGTCATTTAATGGTTAAATAAATTGTTTCAATAATGGAAGGATCTGGTTGATATAATATCATAGTTCGAGGACATAATTAGAATGTTTTGAAGTTTAGGGACCGATTTAGAATGAGATCCATAGTTTAGGGGATGTGTGCTATTAACCCTTTTTTAGTTTTTATAATTTTCTAATTTTTGAGATATTTTGGGGTCTTTTTTATTTTTAATGATTTTTAAATTTTCTAATTTTTTATAAAAAAATTAAGTATTATTTTTACTTTTCTTGACACATGGCAGCATGCCATTGGTTACAAAATGATAAAAACAAAACTTTTAACAAATTTTTAACTAAAATTGGATTGGGGTAATGGGTATGACAAAATAATAACACAGGGGCTAAATTGATAAAATATTTTATAGGTATCAAAGTGATAATTTAACTATAGTGTCGGACTCAAAAAAGTATTAAATCTTAACATATATATATATATATATATATATATATGATATAAAATGAACACAAGACAAAAGGAATATATAAATGTGTAAAAACCTATATAACATAAATTATTAACATAAAAAAAAACAGTACGTAAAAATCTTAAACATTACTATAAGATTAAAAATATTGAAAGTTACTTAATTAGCTTTAATAAGAGAAAAAGAATCTCAGCAATAATAAAAGAGAAAAAAAATGAAGAAAATAAAGTAATTAATTATTTTGAAAAAGAGATAGTTAGCAAATAAATAAAAATAGAAAAAAATATATTTAAATTATGATTTATAATAGGGGTGTGCAAATTTCGGGTAAAACCGATTTAACTAATCAGATTGAATTAATTCGGTTAATTGGTTGGTTAATCGAATTAATTCGGTCGGGTGGTTAATAATTTTTTAGAAGTTATTGTCGAAACCATCTTTTTTGAAAAACGGGGATCGACTTTGGTTTTGAAAATGGAAACGAAAATTGGGAGTCGCCACCAATCTTTTTTGTTTAGGTGTAATCGGATCACCTAGTAATTTGGTCATTTTAATAAAACATTTTGATTTATTAAAAACAACTATTTTGGTCTACGAAATTTGAGAAAACGGGTTCGAGAGTCGGTTATGTACGAGGAAGGATTGGCACCCTCGTAACGCTCAAAATTGGTACCTAATTGATTAATTAATGTCTTAATGTCAAAATTTAAAAAGATTTTAAAATAAATTTTAAAATACGATCCCTTTTTATGAATATTTGGATAACTTGAAGTGGATATTAAGATTCTCTTGTTTCGAAGAAATAAAATATCACATCCAGCACGTAGGACACGGCATTTCAAATCTTCGATACCAAAATCATCTCATAATTTCCAAAACTTATGCATTGAAATTATAAAAAGGATATTTGGTCGTTCGGTCAAAAGATAAATCGAAACCCAGCACGTAGGGCACAATTTCTCGAAATTTCCAAACACGAAATATTGCCTTATTTTAGAATTTAGAAAACATGAGTGAAATTCTAAAGGAACATTCAATTATTTGAACAAACGGGAAATTGCAACCTAGCACGATAGGGCACGATTCCCCGAATTTTCAAACTTTGAACGTTGCCTTCGTTTTAAGGAATAGAAAACGTGGACGAAGTTTTAAAGGGAAATTCGATTATTTAAACAAACGAAAGATCGAAACCTAGCACATTAGGGCACGATCTATCGAATTGCTAAACACCAAACTTCGCCTTTGTTTTATAAAGTCGCCCCAAAATACATTAATTTGACTTGGAATGAAATAGAATCATAAATTTCAGATCAATAAATTGAAAATTACAATGACCCAATTGCGAATGAAAGGCGAATAAACATGGGAAAATATACATGGATAACGAACTCTATTAATGAATGGAAATGGTATAAAAATAAAAAAACAAGTTAACTTACACACAATAGCAATGAGCTCACATCTAAACAATAATAATCAAAATGAAAACTAAAATATAACTAATTAAAGAAACAAATCAGAATAAAACTATAACAAGTTGTCAAACATAGATAAATAAAATTAAGATAGCAACACAAAAAAACTAATAGACAATATGAAGTGATAATATATGAAATAATACAAAAACAAAAACATATAACATACGAAACAATGCGGAAGCTAGGAGCCAATATGATATAAAACAATTTAAAAACTATATTAGAAATTAAAAATGAATAACACATGCTAAGATTTGAAATAATTTGTATAAAATAAAAACTAATAATATATGAAAGATTATTAAAATAGATGTTATGAATGAGGGAGTTTGGATCAAATAATGTACAAAATATTTTAAAAATAAAACATGCCAACTTACAGTTGATAATATACATACAATGAGGAAAAAGATTAACATAAATAATATATAAATGGTGACAACAATATATGAAAGAGTCTTACATAACCAAGATTGATGTGAGCACACCCGGGGCATCCTCGAATGCACACCAAGAATCAATCGAGTTTCCGAAAGGCCCCATAACTCGAGCTCGAACGAAGCAAATTCAAGATGCTATATCAGCCTTTGTGTTGCCATTTGGGATGATAACAAGGTCCATGACGTTGGAGGACTAAGGACAACTCCTTGAAGACTCCATGCACCATTTTGCAATCCGATCTCAGCTCCTCTCCAGCTCCCCATGCGCCATTCAGCTCACATCAGCTCACTTGAGCTTGTTTTAGCTCGTTTGAACTCGAATTTAGCTCGTTTCAGCTTATTCCTTTGTCATTTTAATAAACTAAGTTTTAATTTAGCTTTTAACTAAGTTTGCTAAAGCTCATGCCGAATTCCCTAAGTTAACTTAGCTCACTAAGTGTTTTTGACTATTTGAGCTAGCCGAATTTAATATGATAGTTGACTTATAATTATTATGTCCAAATTTAGTTGGTGTCATTAAGTTGTTTAGTTACTATTTTAAATTATAATTATATGAATAGTTGTGTTATTTAATTATTTTATTTAATTATGTAGGTTAGCCGAATGTGGAAGATTCATTCATGATAAGCTGCATGAACGGGAATGTTCATTGAACGGGAAGATACATGCATGGATCGGTTCAATGTTTGGAGGACATACATTCATGTACATGGAAGGTTAATGTATATTGAAAGGTGCATCTCCCTTGGACGGCACACATTCATGAATGGAGGATAATTAATGCAAGTGCATGTACGGCTAGGTTCAAGCCTCCTTCCAAGTTCCATGTACAACCGATGCATGTGGGAGGACCCTTAGAGTTTTATAAGCACCTATTCGGCCAAGAGACACCTCTTGGGAGCTACATGCATCCCATGGCCGAACCTAGACAGTCCCTTTGGCTTCCAAAGCTTCACATTCATCCAAGTGTTTATGCTCATACATGAAGCTACCCAATACACTTCCATCAGCCGAATCAAGACCTAGTCAATTAATGTTTTTATTCTAGGACATTCTAGCTAGTTCATGACCGAATTTGCTTAGCCTTTAAGCTAGCTAATTTGTCCATTCGGTTACTACATGATTGCCTTTAAATAGTTTGTTGATTTAATTGTAAAAGGATTTTTGCCAAATTTGTTAATGAACATTGTTCTTGTGAGGTTGCTTCCTCTCATATCTTGTACAAGTTTCGAATGACTTATCTGGCTTGTGCTAGTGGCGTCAATCGTTCTTATTTGAACTTATCACCAATCTTGGTGTTGCGTTCACCTATCCATCTATCCATATTTTTCACCTTAACAATATAGGAATCGGGGTGACACTTCTTAGTGTTGAACCATTCCTGTCGTTGAGTTCGTTTTTCATTTCCATCTTTTAAATCTTTTTTCTTGTTAACCCAAACCGAGCCTTCTATCCTTCATCCATCTTTGCTACCCTTAACCGAACCTATACTAAACTTACCCTTCTTGAAACTTTCCTCTATCCTATTCTAATTCTTTTACTACTATTACAAAAATTCGAGGCACGAACGACTCTTTCGAACTACGATAGGGCAACTACGTGAATTCGACTCATCTACCCGGGCCAGATCACATTATTTGGTATCAGAGCTTGTAAATCGAGAGGCGCTGACACTCGTTTCAAGATCGAACTAGGTTCGTAGTAAAAAAAATTCAAAAAAAATTAAGTTGTATTTTCGTTTTTATCATTGTAAAAGTGCTATATTGAAATTTGTAAAAAAAAAAGAGAGAGAAATACGAAATTATAAAAAAAAAGGAAAAAAAAGTGAAGTGCTCAGTTTCTTCTCTGTTGTTTATCATTGTTTCAATATCAAAAATAATCTTTTCATCAAATTTTAACCCCCCCATTTCCAAAAACGCCACACTATACCAGAATTTTTTTTTAGCCTACCCGTACACCATACGTTTTAACCCTTGTAACCGTTTGAAGCTGACCCCAAAGCATCAAGACGAGTCAAGAGAAACAAAATACGAGGTTACGAGAGTAAGCTTGAGTGGTAAAAGGCTAGAGAGTGTGAGAGCATTCGAGAGTTGAGAAGCCTAAAACGAGTGCAAACACGAGTGGAGTGCTCATCCATTATTTTCTTGCAAGTGAACTAGTGAGGTTTGTGGTGAGGATTTAATCATTTAGTTCTATTTTAATCATTTTTTTTCTCTAAATCATGTTGCAAGAAGAATTTTCAGAATTTGAATTCCAGTATTTGTTGAAAGAGATGGAGTGCATGCTCGACCGAAGAATTGAGCCGATCCAAGAAAAACTAGATCATCGAGCCAGAACCCAACGAGAGCAAATTAGTCCAAGTGAAAGGGCAGAAATGAGAGTGCCAAGGAGAGGAACATCCAATGAATGTTCGAGAAGAGATTCTTATCGTGAATCCTATTCCTCGAGGAATCCAAGACAAAAAGTAGCAAACTTTGAGTCTGAGATCTTTCAAGATGACGAACAAGAAAGTATAAGTTATTCGACATATGCCTCAAAGAAATCATCTGCAAAGGAGTCCTTACGAAGGAGTGAACGTGAATCCTATGTAAATCATTCCATTCATACCCGACAAAGCTCATCTTATTTTGATTCTTTTGTTTTATCTTCATTTTGTAGAGAAATGAAGCGAGAAAAAGAAATAAAAAGAAGGGAGAGGCAAAAAAATATTATGAGAGAAAATGAGAGAATTTTGAATGAAATCTAGAAAAGAAAAAAAGAAACAAAAGAAAATGAGTGTGAAAGAAAAGAAAATGAGAGGAAAAAGAAAAATGAAATTGAAAAAAGAATGTGAGAAGAAAAAGAAAATTGAAAAAGAAATTGAGTCTGAAGAGAGAAAAGATATTGAGGAAGAAACGAGTGTTGTCGATGAAAAAGAAATGAGAAAAAGAGATGCAAGAGAGCAAGAAAAAGTGAGGAGTGTTCCTACTAACCTACATGTGAGATTTCCTCGTGCTGTTCCTTTTCAGGTTTCTAAAGATCCGAGCAAAGAATTTCGACTTCAATACCTATCCGAGGAGAAAAGGTTTACGTTGATTGAAAGAGGTAACATTCTTAACGATCCTCGTTCGCCTTTGCCAAAAGGTAAGCAAGGTATGAGTTTTTAAAGTTTTTAAAACATATCAGCCTCATTCGATTGTTGACAGAAACTTTATTAATGTTTTGGGTTTTGAAAAGAACTTGTACCATGACATGGTTGATTATTCTTTCTTGATTAGTAATGATTTGATTGTTTCAAGTGCTGATAACAAAAATGTTGCTCATAAAGTATGTGTTGTTGACGAGTATGTTGGTGAAGTAATCATTAATCGGCAATCGCAAGGTTTGGTTATGCAAGATAATAAGTTATATAAACCTTTGTGTTTGCTTGATTGTGGAGAAAATGTGTGGACGAGATTTGAAACATATGAATGTTTAAAAACTTGCATGTCTAATTTTCCTTTATTCATCTGTATGATAAAACGTTGACTTGTAAAATGCCTAGTTCATTTGATTTTGATGATGGTTGTTTAATGCTATGGTCTAAGGGATTCGAACATCATTTGCATACTCATAACTTTAGTTTGTTTCATGTTCCTACCATGTTGACAGCCAATAAATATTCAAGTCAATGTGAAATGGTAAGCAAAAACTTCGTTTTTGATCCCGGTGATTTTTATTCTTTATTGATGATTAACGGACTTGATTCAAGGATTTTTTATTTTCGAGATTCTAACTGTCGAAATTTTTGTTACTCTGGATCAATATTACTTGAAATCAAGCCTTTTGAATTTCGTGTGAATGGATGTGTAAACCATTTGTGCTTATTTGATGTTTTGTCTTTAAATCTAAACATAAAGTTGTGGATTTGTGAAAAGTTACAAATGTTAAATCAAAGTTTTGGTTTTATATTATTGTTCATAGAATTTGAGTCGTGGACTTTTGATGTTCAAAATTTTGAGTCACGAATGCTTCATGGATCTAGTTTGTTTTCAACAAAGAACAAGGTAAGATCCACTTTTACTTTTGATCCCGGCATTGGTTTATTTGCCCAAGTTTGGCTTAAGAAAATTTGGAGCGAGATTGTATGTTCTTAATTCGGTGTTTCCTAAACTTCTTCTTTATTTTGTTGTTGAAACTTTGAAATGGCCTATCCAAAAAGAAGAAGGACATGTGACTAATATTTTGTCTTTTCGAGTCTTGTGTGACTTTCAGGTTATTGTGAGCCATTCTACCCCATTCGACAACCAAGGGCCTAGTGACGACGAACGCTTTTTCGCAAGCAAATGGCCCGACTTAAGGACAAGTCGCTTTGAAGACGGGGGGATGATGTGAGCACACCCGGGGCATCCTCGAATGCACACCAAGAATCAATCGAGCTTCCAAAAGGCCCTATAACTCGAGCTCGAACGAAGCAAATTCAAGATGCTATATCAGCCTTTGTGTTGCGCATTTGGGATGATAACAAGGTCCATGACGTTGGAGGAGCTAAGGACAACTCCTTGAAGACTCCATGCACCATTTTGCAATCCGATCTCAGCTCCTCTCCAGCTCCCCATGCGCCATTCAGCTCACATCAGCTCACTTGAACTTGTTTTAGCTCGTTTGAGCTCGAATTTAGCTCGTTTCAGCTTATTCCTTTGTCATTTCAATAAACTAAGTTTTAATTTAGCTTTTAACTAAGTTTGCTAAAGCTCATGCCGAATTCCCTAGCTCAACTTAGCTCACTAAGTGTTTTTGACTATTTGAGCTAGCCGAATTTAATATGATAGTTGACTTATAATTATTACGTCCAAATTTAGTTGGTGCCATTAAGTTGTTTAGTTACTATTTTAAATTATAATTATATGAATAGTTGTGTTATTTAATTATTTTATTTAATTATGTAAGTTAGCCGAATGTGGAAGATTCATTCATGACAAGGTGCATGAACGGGAATGTTCATTGAACGGGAAGATACATGCATGGATCAGTTCAATGTTTGGAGGACATACATTCATGTACATGGAAGGTTAATGTATATTGAAAGGTGCATCTCCCTTGGAAGGCACACATTCATGAATGGAGGATAATTAATGCAAGTGCATGTACGGCTAGGTTCAAGCCTCCTTCCAAGTTCCATGTACAACCGATGCATGTGGGAGGACCCTTGGAGTTTTCTAAGCACCTATTCGGCCAAGATACACCTCTTGGGAGCTACATGCATCCCATGGCCGAACCTAGACAATCCCTTTGGCTTCCAAAGCTTCACATTCATCCAAGTGTTTACGCTCATACATGAAGCTGCCCAATACACTTCCATCAGCCGAATCAAGACCTAGCCAATTAATGTTTTTATTCTAGAACATTCTAGCTAGTTTATGACCGAATTTGCTTAGCCTTTAAGCTAGCTAATTTGTCCATTCGGTTACTACATGATTGCCTTTAAATAGTTTGTTGATTTAATTGTAAAAGGACTTTTGCCAAATTTGTTAATGAACATTGTTCTTGTGAGGTTGCTTCCTCTCATATCTCGTACAAGTTTCGAACGACTTATCTGGCTTGTGCTAGTGGCGTCAATCGTTCTTGTTTGAACTTATCACCAATCTTGGTGTAGCGTTCACCTATCCATCTATCCATATTTTTCACCTTAACAATATAGGAATCGAGGTGACACTTCTTAGTGTTGAATCATTCCTGTCGTTGAGTTCGTTTTTCATTTCCATCTTTTAAATCTTTTTTCTTGTTAACCCAAACCGAGCCTTCTATCCTTCATCCATCTTTGCTACCCTTAACCGAACCTATACTAAACTTACCCTTCTTGAAACCTTCCGCTATCCTATTCTAATTCTTTTACTACTATTACAAAAATCCGAGGCACGAACGACTCTCTCGAACTACGATCGGGCAACTACGTGAATTCGACTCATCTACCCGGGCCGGATCACATCAAAGATATATAATAGAATACGTTTCTAAGGAATATGTTATATACATAACAAACTTGAAAGGTATATATATAAAATAGTTTAAGATAAATAACATATATATGAAAAGATTTAAAATAAATAATACGTCGAATAGTTTAAAATAACTAATATACATACAAATTTAAAATGAGTAATATTTTAAAATGATTTAAAATACATAATATGTAAAAACTTGAAATAAATAATACAACAGTTTAAAATAAGTAATATAAACAAAACTTAAAATATATAATAATGATAAAACAATTTTTTTTAAATGAATAAACAAATAAATAAATAAACAAGATAGATTAGGGACTAAAATGCAACTTAGCTGAACTTTTTAGGGTGAATTTAAAATAAAAGGAAATCAAAGCAAATTTAAGGAATAACATAGCAAACGCACAAAGATATAGGGACCAAATTAAGATATGAATGAAGTTAGGGGTACAATTTATAATAAAATATGTAAACGATGACGATAATGAATGATAATAGTAATAATAAGAATAATATATATAGCAAATGAACACAGATAATCTAAATTTAAAAATGTACACACATATATAAGAAGGATAAAAATAGGTATATGAATAATAATAATAATAATAATAATAATAATAATAATAATAATAATAATAATAAAAGGTAGAGAAGCAAATAAAGCAAAAAGAGTTTAGTTAAAAAAAATGAAAGCAAAATAAAAAAAATGAAATGCTGCTACTACTAATAATAATGAGACAATAATAATAAAAGAATAATGACATACTAATACTAATAATAATAATAAAATTAAAATAAATATGTACAACGATAAAATAAAAGAAAATATATACAAAAAAAAACAATTATAATAAAGAAAACGAAATAATAAAAAAAATTAAATAAACAAGACAAATAGCTAAATAAATGAATAACTAAGTAACAAAATAACAAATCAACTATTTGTCTAAAAAGGTTAAATAAAACTAGGATTGAATTGAAATCCGAATAAAATTTTAGGGTATAATTAAAAAATAAAATTCAATGAAACGCGAATTAGGAATTAAATGAACGCGCGAATAATATGGGAGGACCCAATAGGAAATTAACCCGTCCCCCCAAAACGCACAGTCTAATTGGGGACCAAAATAAAACAATAAAGAAATTTCAGGGGCAAATTAAAAAAATAAAAAAAGACTAAGGTAAGGACCACATTAAGAACCACCTCAAAAGCGGAAGGACTGAGGGCGCAAATAGACCCTCAGTCCAAAAACACGCGGATCCTAGGCGGGTATGGGTCGGGTCAGACGGGCATTAGTAAAACGGCGCCGTTTTGGCCCTTAAATGGCCTAGGTGAAATGACGCCATTTCACACATACTATATAAGCCCAAAATTTTTCTCAAACTTCATTTTAACCCTCCTTCCAAAAAAAAAAAATAAAATTTACTCTCAACTCCCTCTCCCCTTTTGAATCCGGCCTAGCTCCGGTCAGTACCCCCGGCGCTAGACCGGTCATCATCCGCCGCGCCGACCACCGTAGAAATCGCCAAAAAGGTAAATTTTTTTATATTTTTTGCTATATTTATATCTAAATATATATACTATTTTTGAGAAAAAAAACATGTATAAATGTATTCAAAAAGAAAAAAATGAAAATGAAAATAAAAAGGAAAGAAAAAATGAATAACAGTAACCTTTGGTTTTTTTAAGTCTGTTTTAAACTTCTCTTTTTTTGATTGTGTTCTCCAAAAAGAAACCCCCTTTTTACATGGTTTTTTCTTTTTGGCTTTATAGCCGATTACAAAATATATTATTGCTATTTTGTTTTCTGTTTGCTACTGTTGCCGTTGTCTCTGCTTTTGTTTTACTTGCTCCTTTGGTTTTGCAGGTGCTGTCAGAGGTGTGGAGGAGGCCGATGGCAGCGTTGTAGCGGAGAAGGTGCCGACACCACGTGGGGGAGCGGCGCACTAGGGGTTAGGGTTTCAACTTTGCTGAAACTAGTTTAGGTAGTGGGCTTATCGGGCCCCTAGGCTTTTTAATAGTTTTGGGCTAGTTGGGCTAAGTCTGTTGGGTTTGGAATTAGGCTTTGGGTTTTAAATGGACATTTTAATTTTAGTTTGGTTTTTGTTTATTTTTGTTTTTGTCTGATTTGGGCTTATTGGGTCCGGGCAAATTTGGGTACTTACAGTTATGTTAACGGTTAATTCAGTTTAAAATCAGTTAATTAACCGAATTAACCGAAAATTTATACTTTTATATACATTTTACATATATTATATTCGGTTTATTCGTTTAATTTTTTATATGTTTTATATTTGTTTTAACAAATAAATATAAATTCCGATTAATTCGATTAATTGACGGAAATAATAAAAAAATTCGGTTCGGTCAATTTTTTTTGAAAAAATTTTGATTCGATTAATAGTTAAGTGTTTAAAAAATTCAATTAATTCAATTAATGTTAGTTCGAGTCGATTAGTCGATCGATTAACCGATTAAACACCCCTAATTTATAATTTAATAATTATCAACAAAAAATATATGTAGTCAAATGAAGGGCCGCCTAATGTTCGTCGGCCATACTACTATTTGTTCTTTTCTGAAATAAAGAAAGTACAAGTCCTCCTTAGACCTTTTCCTTCCATTTTCTTTCTATTTAAATAATGATTCTTCTTCTTAGTTTTGATCGGTGCTTGTCAAAACCCTAGTCTTCAAATACAAGTGAAGCTACCATTTTCCTACTAAGAAATTCCTTCTATATATTTATATACTTTTAATTGTATTTAAAGTATTTTATATTTATATATAAATAATTTATATTAAATGAATTTTGATATTCGCATATTTATGAACTTTTCATATTTGATCTGTGATCTGGTTGTTAAGGAATGTTCACTCATAGAACTTACCCGGGTTTAAATCTATGGGAAGTGAATGGTAAACCTTTATTTATGTGTCTCCCTTTAGACATAGTGTCCCTACCAAAAGAAATATTCACTATTTGTTTAATATTTATACCATATCATGTTGGCTTAATACGTAATTTGGTACTTGAATTTGACACTTTTTTTTTAATGTATTATTTGAGTTTTTCTCCCATGATTTTTTAGTCTAATGTGGTACTTGTATTTGACAAAAGTTATACATTTTGGTACTTGAAGATAATAGTGTTACCTTTTTAATGTTTAATTCAGGTTTTAGAGTTAATTTTTTGAAAATTTATAATTAGCTAATAATATTTGTAATTAATTTTCATCTAGTTAACTCTAAAACTCGAATTAAATTCCATCCACCGGACTGTATTTGAAAATTAAACATTAAATTAAACAAATTCACAATTAACACTAATTTAATTAACAAAATCATGAAAATTCAAATCTAAAAATATTAACAATTAATTTTCATCAAAATCAACCTTAAAATCCGAATTAAACACTAAACTATTAACACAGTTATCTTTAAACACCAAAACATATAACTTTTTTTAATACAAATATCACATCAGACTAAAAAATAACATAAAAGATTACATTAGAAAAAGATCAAATTAAAACACCAAATATTAAATATTTATTTTACCTTTGTTTGACGAAATAGTCAAAGCAGACTAGTACTGATTTCACATGTGTTTTTTTGGACTTTCCTTTTCAAGATATGGTAAAAAAAGTAGACTGTTTGTCGTCAAATTGTTGCCCTTTTGTCGTCAAACTGCTGCCCTCTTTTTGGTATCTAAAGCATACAATATGCCCAAAAAGAAGTGCAACGTAACTTGTTTGAAGGTACATGAAAATTTCCAAGATCTTTCAGCTTAGATTTGGTCAAGGTTGATATCCATTTCCTCCTCCTTTATATTCTCCTTTCAATTCAACTATAGAGAAACTTGAAAAATAATTTGAATTTAGATTAATATTTTAGATTAAAATTTAGAAAGATGTAAGTTTAAATGCGTTTAAACACATTTTTTAATTTAAAAATTAAGAAAAAATTATTAATAAAAATATTTATTCTATAAAAGAAATACTTATAAAAAGAATTTAATAACTTTAACTTTTAAATTTCAACATCCACATTTTCTTTTTCAAAATTAATTTTGATTAAAAATAAAGCTTGAAAATAATATTCTAAAATAGTGGGGCCAAAATCATTCACTTAGAGACTCCTTATATATAGAGCATCATAAAGATCAACATTCTTAAGAGAGAAGCCACCGAAAACAAAAGTTGATATACAAAAGAAAATAAAAAAAAGTTTAGGGTTTTCCATTTTCCTTCTTCATCCAAAGCCATGCATATGCAACGTTATTCCTCCGCCGCCATAATGAATCTCCACCGAAATTTTCTTGCTCGCCAAACACCGATGAAGACCAAGATGGTGAATCCCTTTATGGAAAGCAAAAAAGCTTGTGATGTTTTCATTAACCATAGAGGGATCGACACCAAGAGAACTATAGCCACCTTACTCTACGACCACCTTTCATGGTTAAACCTACAACCTTTCTTGGACAACAAGAACATGAAACCGGGAGATAAGTTGTTCGACAACATTGACAACGCGATACGGAATTGTAAGATCGGGGTCACGGTTTTCTCGCCGAATTATTGCAAATCCTACTTTTGTCTTCATGAATTGGCTCTATTCATGGAGTCCAAGAAGAAGGTCATTCCAATCTTTTGCGACATTAAACCTTCGGAACTCCGTATTGTGAACAATGGCAATGTTCCTTTGAAAGATTTAGAAAGGTTCAATTTGGCTCTTGAGGAAGCTAAATATACCGTAGGACTCACGTTCGACTCTTCAAAAGGGTGAGACTCTTCAATTTACAATAAAATTTAATCTTTTTTCCTTGATTAATTTCATAAACTTTCTGAAATCTTATTACTAACCTTTTTTTGGACTCAATTTTATGTAGGAATTTGTCTGATGTCGTGAAAAATGCTTCCGAAATTGTGATCGAAAGCTTGATTGAGATGGAAAGCCAGCAAAAGATGATTAAGAGCTCAAGGAATACTCCAATGGCTCTTTGATATTAATCTTTTTATTCATTGTTTACATCTGCATTAGTCCTTGCATAAGCCTAAAGATTCTTTCTTTTGTTAAATTTTTTTATTTTACTTGTATACTTTGTAATTGAAATAACAAGCATTGATGTTAAATTTTGGTTCTTTTGTAGAATCATATATGAAACTAATTGCAATAAGATTGAGGTTAATAAGATTTTTTTTTCCATTTCCTAATGATTTTGATGATTAGAAAATTGACATTTGTTTTGTCAATTACTCCAATGTATAATGAATCCAATTTTTTGGTAAAACTTCAATTTTATTTTGGTTTTTTTGGTACTTTCATGTCCATTTTATTGTTCATATTTAGAGTTTGTGATTATCCTTCTAGTAATATCATCTTCAAAGTTCAAATCTCTTCCCTTCAGAATACAAATTGTTTTGGTTTTATTTCGTAATAAATATACATTAATGGGATTGAGAATTAGTATTTGTGTTATCTACAAATAAAATTAATATAAGTTAGAGGTTTAACTCAAAAATTGTACCAAAATTATGTTATTTTTTCCAATTTTAATACTTAATTTTTTTTTATCATAAGTGGTACTTAAATTATTTTTTCTCCCAAGTTGGTACATTTTGTAGTCAAATCATTAAGTTTGTTTATAAGAAAAAAAATACTTAACCCACAAATTAGTACCCAAACAATACTCTTTTTCCCAAGTTGGTATTTAAACCTTTTTTTTTGCTCACAAGTGATGCATAATTTATTCTTCCATTAGCCATTTTACACCAAAATGTTATATCTGTTAAAAAGAATTCTAGTTAATAATAAATTGTCACATCATATAAACTTTTAAGAAATAAAATTTAATTATTTTATTTTTTTACATTATTTATCTTTTTACTAAAGCTAGCAATGTCTTACAATCAAGGTACAGGGACTGAAAGTGTAAATAAACCTAAACTATAGTGATGACTAACTTAACTAACACTAAGAACATCAAGAACAAGAAGTAAATGTAGAAAAATAAACTCTAAACTAATAAAGAAGAAAAGAAGTTGAAAGCCCTAGAAAAAGTGCAGAAAAACTAAGAGAAAAGCTAGAGAAAACTAAACCTAAAACTAAGCTAATGTGTGTCTCTCTTCTCTTTAGCCAAATTTGGTAGTTTTAGGTTGTCTTGTGTTTCTCTACAGGGATTCAATAGACCTATCCTTTTCATGATCAACTAGTAAGAACATGGATTACTATCCAGCTAGTACATGGACCTAATTCCTTAGGCATTCACACGTACTAATAATCGTGTAATGTTTGACCATCATTCTAACTTAAGCATAGCTCATTGGGGAGTTACTTAACTAGATGATCTTGAGTGTATAACCATTAACTCAACACCTATCGCATCATGCACCACAAATGATTCATCTTGGGACAATCTCACTAATGATCATTTTATGATTCACTAAACTAGACTACGATTACGACAAAGGCAAGCGCGCCTATCGAATGGTAGTATAGCTATGGTGAGTCCAGAATATCGTATCCACAAGGACTAAAAGTACTAGCATTAACTATCTTTCTATTATTTAGCCTATAAAGAAACCCAAAAAATTCGAGAGAAATTGAATGGAGATCTTCAGTCTTGAAGGAAATCCTGCTTCTGAGCTGAATCCGTTGGC
This sequence comes from Gossypium longicalyx, assembly GCA_025698465.1. Taxonomy (NCBI): domain Eukaryota; kingdom Viridiplantae; phylum Streptophyta; class Magnoliopsida; order Malvales; family Malvaceae; genus Gossypium; species Gossypium longicalyx. The sequence continues at coordinate 5,430,017 of CM046999.1, read as the reverse complement.
GTTCTTCGAGTGATTTCTGTTTTCTACTCCGTATGTTCCCTCCTCTTAGGTCTTCTTCTAGTACGTATTTATAGACTTTTGAATGCTCAGAAACCCTAAAAATTGGATTTTTTTGTGTGTTTAGGAAACAGGGAGTGATATCGATACGGGCTAGCACATGAGTGTATGGCCTGGCCGTGTGGATCACATGGGTGTGTGCCCAGCCTGTGTGCAAAATGCCCAGGCCTTGTGGATCCTGAAAACTCCAATTTTGACCCATTTTTTGCTCTTTTTGCTCCCAAATGCTCCCCTAAGTATAGAAATATGAATTTATGGGATTAAGAGCATCAAATTCACTAATTTTCATCATAAATCATCCAAAAATATGCCAAGTATAGAATTAAAATATGTTACATTTATGGTTTATCACTCACCAAGTAGCATACTACAACTAATTATCCTCTTTGAAGATAGAATTTCTTAATGTATCGCATGATAATACCTACCACAAGGACCGATCCAACTATCATATGATCATAAGAAAATTCTTCTTACTTTCAAGAAGTCTCCTTAGTGAAATCCACATGACAATGTCTAACTTGCGGCAAGTCCATTTCATGCCATCACAAGAGACCATTGATTGAGATTGTAGGTCTTTTTTAAAGACCTTCTCTAAATCAATATTTTAAAAAACATGTAAGGCTTTTAATTCCAGGTTTCAATCTTGTATAATAAATATATGCATAACAAGTATATGTGACATTTTTTCCTAAACTATAAGACATGCTTATCTCATGTATGCATGACATGCTATGAAAATTTCATAATATTCACATTCAATTATTCATAAGAGTCAATCAAATAATTTTGATTCTCTATAATTTTTCTTTTAAGGAAAAATCAAATAAGTGATGTGAACTGTGCACTAGGTAGGTTCTCAGGAAAGATAGGTGAGTCATATTTGACCACTTAAAAACCAAGTCTTTCCTTGCCAGATCCAATCTTAGACATGCAACTTATCATTACCACACTTCTCACAGTAATCGAATAGCCTAAATAAGTGAATGAAACAATACTACACATGTATTTTCTCATTACCATACTTCTTATCTTTGATAGATCAACTGTGGATCATCTCATACATTTATATCACAATTATATCATAGAAAATTATTAGAGATGAGTAATAAAATAAAATTACCAGCCAAGGTTTCCATGGTTTTATTTTTAGAAAATAAATGAAAAACAAAAATTACACGATTTTTCATCACAAGGCATTCTTAGTGTCTTCGATCGCCATTGCTTTATCTTCTCCTTGTCATGGACTCCTTTTTTGGAAAAATTAAATTTATGTCATATGCCCGTTTCCTGCTTACAAGAATTCTAAAAATAAAAAATAATCCTATATGGAGATGATAGTCTACGATCTATTTCTTAAGAACCACAACCTTGGCAAAAAATAATAATTATATAACAAATATATAGAATATCACATTCATTCACATACATTTCCCTCAACATGCGAATAATTGCAAGAATGTCATATCTTATCAAATATTAATCAAACAAGATGAAGAGAGGGATTCAGTCTTGGTTTATACCATAAACACAGAACAACTTGGCTATGATACCAATTGTTGGAAAAAACCAGATTTGAAAACGGTTTATTGTTATTGGTAGATATGTTGAGTCAAAATTTGTTCTCTAAAACTTTTCATTTTATTTTGCATATTTTTTGAAAATTTAGGAATTGATTTTAGGGGTTTTGAGAAGCCTATTCCTTAAGGGTAGAATAAATGTAAGCTTGAAGGGGAAGTGAATGCAATTGTTGGTTTGGGTAAGTGGTGTACTGCCTAGGTGGTGGGTAGTTTGAATACGCCACATCATATGGATAATATTGACTGTAGGGGTTGTACTAGTCATAGGGTAGCTTGTCTGTTGCTTGTAGGATGATTGGGATTGGTCCTAGGTTGTTTGAATTTGAGGCTAAGGTTAGGGTTTGTCTTTGATCTTCATCTCTGTTGGTACTAATACCAATGTTGGAGTGATACATGTTATTTGTTCATTGCACTGATTATTCATTGACTAAACTTAGAAGAGGCTAGAGAGATGGTTTACTCGATGGGTTGAGAGTATAGTAGAGATTCTAATGGGAAAAATAAGAGGTAAGAATTTAGAAAGAGGTATAAACGTGAGTAATTGTTCTTCCTTGATTGACCTTCAAAGAGATATTCAAGGGGGGAGTTCGTAGGTTACATATCCTCTCTTGGTTGGCAGGCAGTCATTAAGGTCATGTAGATGGTTTCCCTTGTTAGATTGGTTATGTGATTTGATGCAACTTGGTTATAAGGCATGTGAATGACTAGTGATATTAAACTTAATAGACGAGGCTAACATGTTGGTGAGGTACCAATAGATTGATGATGTAGTTAGCTTGGTGCGACCCATTCTCTCTAATGAAGTGTAATGCTAGCAAGGAGCCTCTCTGATAAATATGTTAGACATAATTAATTAACATATTCCATGTCCTTAATTAACATAATAGATGAGTGTACTTTTCTTGATAAATAATCTATTTATAGATCAATGGTCTTAGAGCTTTTGATTGAGAGCATTAAGAATTTTGATAATTTGGTTTACTTAGGATGACTAATTAAGCTATTATGCCAAAGTAACATTCTATTATCTGGGATGTGTTTAATAGATGATTATGACTATATGTATGAAAATATATAACAATTAATTTAGTAAATTTTTGAATCCTATATATTACTTTTATTAAATTAAAAAAATTATTTAAGTATTAAGTGAATTGACATTTATCTTACTACAAATTTTTGGAGATTATAAATTTAAATAGGTTTAAATATGTAATGTCCATCTCAAATGTCTTTTTAGATGACTATTAATAATTACCTTAAAAAAGTTAAATTAAAAACATACAAAAAAATTATTAATTATATTTTTCACCTTTAATATCATCTTAACCATTTCCACTAAACAATATTTGGAATTTCCTTATATATTTTTATACAAAAGAGGGATTAAACAAAAAAAAATTAAAACAAAATCACACTACATTAAATAGAACATCATGTAGAGAATGAAGAACTTCATCAGAGAGTTGCATGGGTATAAACTTGCCTAAAGGTCTTGAGAATGCCATTATTGCCAAACCATCCGCTACCTTGTTGGCCTCTGAAGAAGTGTATTAAGTGAATTGTCCAGTTATGCTGGATAAGCTCCTTGATGCTATGGATCACCGAAGAACAATGTTGTTCTTTTTCAACTTTTTGAATTGCTTGAATAGATTCTATGCTGTTTGTTTCAAGAATCACTTTCTTCAGGCCTAGGTTCAATGCTAATTGGAGACCATCAAACATACCCCAAAGCTTAGCCATGAGCACTGAAAAGCTTCCATTATTTCTTGTGAATCCTGCAATCCATACTTCATCTTGATCACAGATTATTCCTCCTGCAATAGCACTTCTTGAAAACTTGCACGCACTTCTTGAAAACTTGCACACAGAACCGTCAGTATTCACCTTTTTCCATCCATCTTCTAATGGTTTCCATCTTATGTCTTTACGAGAATCACCTTTTATGCTCCTCCATGGTTAGCCATAGGAAAATACTATCAATTTTCGTAAGCTCAACATTGAATATAAAATTGTTTCTCTTAATCCAAAACTGCCAGCAAATACTACTAAATAGTGATAACCACGCGCTTGACTCACAAGTGAACTATTCAAGATTAGTGAGATTTTTTACCAACCAATCTTTAAAACTAAAACTGAAAAATTCTTATCTCATTTCCACCTTAATAACGTAAATCCAATTGCCACAACTGGGGTACAAAACCGCAGCACATGGTTAATATTTTCCAACGAACTTCCACAAATCATGCAACTTGCATCAATAGTTAATGGTCTTCTCACTCTGTTTTCATTGGTTAGAATTCTATCTAAAAGTGCAAGCCAAATGAAAACACACAGCTTTTGAGGAACTAGAATGTGCCAAATCCGATGCAAAATTCCATCACTCCTACTCAATTCCATCCCACAAATAGTAGCGTAGGCAAATTTCACCGAAAACACACCTTTTTTATCATGAACCCAACCTACAAAGTCAACACGGTCATGAATTGATGGAGGCTTATAAGCTGAGATGCTTAGGATGATTGGGCGTGGTAAAACCGAGTTAAGAATAGGCCAATTCCGATTCCCACTTGGCGAAACAAAATCCTTCACAGGGACATGCTGCTTAGGAATGCATTTGGGCCTTGTACAACTGTTAATCAGGGGGCCACAATCCTTAATCCAGTTATCCCTCCAAAAATCAACACTTGCACCATTCCCAATATTCCACATTACACCATCCCGGACCATACTCCAAAATCCACAGATTCCCTTCCACAGACATGAGGTGTTTCCTTCATATAAAGAAATAGGCAATTTACCTTTCCATCTATATTTTACTCTAAGCACTTGACCCAAAGAAGATCAGTTTTTTTAACAAGATTAAATCCAATTTTCATGAGAAAAGCATTGTTCAGACAATCAAATTTCTTGAATCCAAGACCACCATTCTTCATCTCTTTGCACAAATAGTCTCATTTCACTAGATTCAAACCTTTCTTCCCCTCTGTATTTCCCCAAACGAAGTTACACATTATCTTTTTCATCTCATGACACACACCCTTAGGAATTTTTGTTGACTGCATAGGAATATTAGCTAAAACTCCTTTAGCCAACGTAATTTTATTGGCTAGAGAAAGCAATTTAGACTTCCATCCTGCTAGTTTTTTTTCCTCATATTATCAACAATATACTGAAAGGTCTCTTTCGTAACTCTCTGGTGCAACAGGTTAACAAAAATTCTGAATGATATATTTTTCTATTTAATAGATTAATAAAATATTTTTTAATAAATATATTTATTACCCTATTATATTTAAATAAAATAAAAGCTTAAGTTAAGAAGGAAAGGAAGAAGAGGATTTAAATCAATCAACAATTAATTAAATTGTGGATTGGTGTTAAATCGTTGCTATTGCTATTTGTTATTTAACTTATTTAAACGCTACAAGATCCACAATTCCATGAGCTTGGGCTTCTGTTGCTGACATATAAAACATCTCTTTCCATGTCTTCGGATACAACCCATAGGGGCTAATTAAATTGTGTTCTTTGTACATAAACCTTGTGAGGCTTTCATGAAGTTTCAGTAGTTCTTCCGCTTCCAGGATAAATTCTCCTGTTTGTGCCTCATAAAAAGAACTAGTAAATTTTCCTGTTTGTGCCTCATAAAAGAACTAGCACATTTTGGATCATTACCCTGATGATATAACATAATAAAAGGTTCTTCTAACTCACATAATGAGGCGAGAAGAATAGCTAAAAATAGCTAAAGAATAATAAGAAAAAAAGATAGAATTGAACAACCGTACAGGCATTTTTTGTGCATTGCATACGGCTTTACAATGGAATTCTCTTTTTTCTTTCATCGAAAAAAGAAAAAGAGAAAATATAGAGAGCGTCTATTAGACCCAGATCACTAAATAATCCAATTACCACCCTTCTTTTTTTTTTCTTTTTTTTTTCGGAAAAGTTCAAAAATACTATGATGGCTCCGTTGCTTTATATATTTATTTCGTCTGTGATTCAGCAATCCCAAAGTTTCTTTTTTTTCAAAAAAAAGAAAGAAAAAAATAGTCTTTTTTTTTTCGTACTCTTTTATTTTATAACCTAAATATTGTTATAAATATTGTTAATAGCCTCTGGTGTGAAAAGAAAAAAAGTTTGTGACGCTGAGATGGGCCCACGAAAGCTAAGATAAAATTGGAAATGCCCTTTCTCTCATACTACTCTTTCGATACATAATCTAATGTTTTGAAAAAAAAAAAGAAATCAAAAAAAATATCATATCGAATTCGAAGTGCCATGCTATTATTACTTACTAATTCATATTTCATATGGCGAAGGCATAGTCTTCTTTTTTCTTTCCATCAAATAAAAAAAACTCATTGGCGCCGAGCGTGAGGGAATGCTAGACGTTTGGTAATTTCTCCTCCGGCCAGGAGAAAAGATCCCATTGAAGCAGCCAATCCCATGCATATTGTATGCACATCTGGTTGCACAAATTGCATAGTATCATAAATAGCTACTCCGGGTATTACCCATCCGCCAGGAGAGTTTATAAACAAATACAGATCTTTGGTATCATTCTCTATACTGAGATATACCATAAGACCAATAAGTTGATTCGAGATCTCGCTATCAACCTCTTGGCCTAAAAAAAGTAATCTTTCTCGATAAAGTCGGTTGATTAGGATAAAATTGTATCCCTTAGTAGCCGTACAGGCACCTTTTGATGCATACGGTTCAACAAAAATTGCGAAAAAAAATCAATGTGTAGATTCCAGCCATCCTTCGTTTTTTCTAGTGTGCCTTTTCTAACTTCTAATTTCTAACGAAGGGGCTTTTTCTTACATTTTTAAAATAAAATGAAATTCAAAATGAAATTAAAGAAAGATAAGTTTTGGCCCGTTTTCCTATAATCTATAATATAGAAAAAATTCGCTAAACTTATCGCACAAACTTTTCATTGATCTATTTTTTTTTTTCATTGGGATTCAATCCAAATCACGATGTCATTTTCTTGTTCCTGAATGGGTTTCATCAATTTTTTATTCAATTTTTTTAGGTTTATGCTCTACTCCGAGTAAAGATCCGCCCGATTTTGATTTGCGCATATAGGACAAATGACCCAATACCACATCTTTTTGCTATGATTTCATTTCCTTTTTTATTTTAATTCCTTTTTCTTTCATGTTTTCCGCCAAATATTCAACGTATTTCTCATATTATTCGATTGATTAATAGTTTGAAATCGTTCTTATTTCTATTTCGAATTTGTAAATAAAAAAGATTTATGATTATGATATAGGTGGTAATCATAAATGTATTACCAATTGGGTTTTTTCTAAACGGAGCCTGGATGCTTCATTTTTTCGGTCCAACCAAGCCAACCATAAATCATTCTAATTGAAAATATTAATCTGGATACCCCCCAAAAAAAATGAAATGGATCTCTAATTGCACTTCATTACACTTCACGCTACAAATTTTTGATAATTCAATCAATCTTTTTTTATAAGGCTTTGAGTTTAAATTATGTTTTATATATATATATATATATTATTCTAGATTTTTAAAAATATATATATATTTATAAAAAGATAAGAAATGCCTTAATAATATATTTGTTATTTTGTAAAATATTTGAATATTTAGTAGTTTACTAATTGAGTTGAAATTTGATTGATGGGGCACATCAACTTAATCAAATATTTAATATATAGTATAGATATTATAGGATTGGTGTGTCTAATATATATATATATATATATATATTAATGAATTAAATCACTATTTGGGGCATAAGTTTGGCAACAACTCCCACGTTTGGGTTTGAACATTTTTTTGTCCAAATTAATTTATGAACTTAGTAATTGTTCTCATATTGGGATATGAATTGGATAATTATTTTTACATTGGAGTCTGGACTTAAACGTTTTTAAGAGAATATCAAAGACTGACTTGAACAAAAAAAAAAATTTAGACCTCAATATAGTAACATATAACAAATTCAAGAGCTAACTTAAATAAAAAAAATCAAATATGAGTAGTTGCCAAATTTAGAAAAAAAAAATAACTCAAAACTTTTTTTAAAATTTAAATAAGTTGATCATTAAGTGCACAATTTAGTTAATACAAAGAACAAAAAACAAAAGATAAATATTGATGGGAATTTGGATTTGAAATTAGAGAAAGAAGACAAAAGGGTTACAGTCTAACAATTTCAATTATGATAAGCTTAAACCAAAGTCTACCACTCATGTAACTTCTTGGCTAGCAAAAAATGGTGTTTCATATTTTGCTCATTTCATAGAATTTCTATATCAGTACCAATAAAAAACCGATACGAAAGGGGAAAGAGGATTACTGAAAAATCTCCTAACGGAAATTCCAATCATTTGACTCATCTCTACGGCATACCTTATCATCAATGGCCTCAACACCACTGCCCACAACCCTGCTATTGCCATCAACACTTCTGCTCCTCCCAAGCTCATTCTTAATTTTCTCACCAAATTCAAAGTTCTATTTATATAAAACTCATAATACAAACCATAAACCACACCATACAAAGAGAAAAAGCAAGAACAAGTCCAGCACAACAATAGCTTCTTTGTCTTCTCCAAGTAAAATGAAGCTAACGGTTTCCTTGAATCACTTGATTATAGACCTCACAACTGCCCAATCGCAACCAGCAAGACAGAGAAGCTAATACCACGGGACAACAACTCGGATTCTTAACAGACACGGACCAAAATATACCATGAACCCTTCAAAATCTGCCAAATAACCCATAGGTTAGTTTGCTCCTTATATTTGTCTCTAAGCATTTGCATTATTACTGCCTTAAGAGTTTCTTCTCTTGGTTTTGAAGACTTACATTTTGGTGTTATCCAAAGGTTATTGTCAAGTTTGTAGCTGTAGATTTTCGAAATACAGAAAATGTCAACAACCAAACATTCTAAACTACTCGTCTTTCAAACGAAACAAAATATTGGGTGGGAAATTTGGAGGATTAAGCAGGCAGAGGCCTGGTTCCCAAAATTGGAAAATTGTAACTTTGACCTTAGAATATATATATATAAAATAAATTTTATTTATTTCTATTAAAAATTATAAAATTATAAATTAATACATTCACATTTTAAAAATTAATAATCCAATTTCGAATTTTAAAAAAGATTTCTAGATTTTCCTTGATTGAATATTAATTACCCTTTAAGAGAAAGGATTGTATAAAACATGTATATTATCTCTTTTCAATAATTTTATGCCACATCAATAATTTTATCTTAAATTTAAATATTTTAATTATAATTTAATTTTTTTCAAATAAAAATACTAAAATTCAAAATAAAAATACTAATATAACATAAAACTATTAAAAAATACAAATCACATAGCGTTGTTATTTCATAAAAATATTTCCCTACCCCCTAACGAGTCAAGGAGCATTGCTTTTGACCAAGCGAGGGCATTAATTGCCTAAACCTGAAAGATTGGATTAGATTAGATTATTCATATTCCTAAGATTTCAACTTGAAAATGATTTTAAATGGTAATAAGTATAATTTAAACACTAGAGTTTACTACTGTTGTGCACTTACCTTAAAAATTTTGGCCAATCACTTATTTCCATGGTTAGGTAACGCCACCTAACTGCGAAGCAGCATCTGTACCCTATTGAAGGCATTTCAAATGAGTTAGGCAACCGCACCGGGAAGATGTTACCAAATTCAACATAATTTCATCTACCATTTTATAATCTTGAAATGAATTTTATTTTCATGATGTTGGACCCATCTAATTTTATAATATTTTATTTTGTTTTAATTTAATTTTTATTAGTTATTTTTAATATTTTCAAAGTTAAGTAAATATTTAAATATAATTTTTTTAAATTATTTTAACATAAAATATATGAATTATTCTATTAAACATTATTATATTTTTACCCTTTTAATAGCTATATATATAAAAGATAAAATAGTAATTTTCTATGGTGGAGTGGAGTGGGGCGGGACAAACAATTATCTTAATTGTTCCATACTCATTGTCTAAAAGAAAAAATTCACTTCGCCCCACCCCACATTACTTCATATGGAATGGACGGATTCGGAATCTATAGGATAGTTTGAGTTTTGTCATCCCTACTTAATATAGGAGTTATGGGTAAGCATTCGATCGAACCGAGTGAAAAAATTTCGAGTTGGCATGTCCTATTTTATTAACCTAGCTTGATTTGAAATTTTTTCGAATCGAGTTTAGTGAAATGAAATTCGAGTTGAGTCAAATTAATTGAAATTGTTCAAGTTAAATTAAAAAATTAACCATGTCAAATTAAACTATTGTTATCGTATAATTAATTACATGTTAGAGTACATAAATTTGAAACCATATATATTAAAAAGCCTTTTCAAAGCCAAAAAAAAAAAAAAAAAGAAGAAGAATAGATACTTTAGTATGATAAACTTGAATAATCAATTAACTTATTTATGTCCCTAAAATTATTGTTTTAAAAAATTTTCTGATTTTTAATTTTATTTATATATTTTATAATTTTTTAAAAATTAAATTTTGGAATTTTTATAAATATTTTGAATTTTAAAATTTATTTTTAATATTTGAAAATTAATTTAATTTTTATACGTAATTTTTGTTGAGAGAAACCAATTTACTCATTTTCAAAATTGACAGAGACCAAAGGGTATTGGCATTAATGTGTTATTCAAATTATTTGAGTTATTTAAATTGAATAATTCAACTCAACTCGAACTAAAAACTCAAATTACTTGATTCTAGAAATTTAATTTTGTTTTTAATTTTTTCGACTTAAATCGAGTTTTACTCACTCTTATGGATACCCATGCACATGTGTACATGGACCAAGTGGCCACACGACCTAGGGCCTCTTTGGATCACCAGTAAGCTCCAGTGTGGTGAGATTTAAAGAGTAAAAAAATTTGAACTGAAATGCAGCTCCAGTTGTGGTGTTTGGCAAGCACACCAATGAGCATTTCTCATCTCACTGTAACCCAAAATATTGGCTGGAGTTAAAAGCTCCAGTGGACTGATTTGGAAGTCCAAAAATAAGGGTAATTACTATTTTACCCCTCCAACTCTTCCTTTATTATTTATTTTATTTAATACACATAACATAAGTTTAATATGTCATTATTTAATATAGTATAATTTTTAATAAATTTATAATTTTTATTTATAAATTAAGTATAAATGCAATTTAATTTATATTTTATTAATTGATTTAAATATAATTTGTAAAATATTTTGATATTTTATTATGAATATAATTTAAAAATATTTAAATTTTATTGTATATGATTTTAATATTTTAATTATCATTTTATAAAAAATATAATATTAATTTATGTTTTTTATTAAATAATATAACATAAATATATTGTCATTTCTAATCTAATGTCTTTAATAGTCATTTTATATTCTCACATCGCCGCTACAGCTGCGTTTAAATCCAAACACACACCCCATCATTGTTTCTAATCTCACTACTATAGTATTCAATCTCACCGCTACAGTAACTAATGTCACCGCCACCGTTGTTTTTAACCTCACCGGAGCTAAACACACTGCCCATTTAAACTAAGCCCTAGTCAACTTGCTCTGGCTTAGGTTGACTTTCGCCAACCTTTTTTTTTCTTTTGCTTTTGGGTCAGTTTCCCCTGATCTTAAATTATATATTTTTTTAATATTTTTATTTAAAATTAAGTATAAAATGTTAATATGAAACATTATATTTTAAATATTTTATTATTTTTAAATAGTGATATGGGTTATTTGGGCAGGTTGGGCCATGTCAAGCTTAAGCTTGGGCTCTAGCCTAGGCCTTGAAATTTTTTAAAATTTGAACTGAGGTCTGACCATGGATAGGTCTAGACCCAAGCCCGGCTTTTGCCAAGCCCCCAACCGCTTTGTTATGAAAGCTTGTGCTTAATCTAAAATTGCTTTTCCCTTCATTTTGAAATAGCTTGCTTCATATAAGCATATAATCCCCCTTATATCATTGATCTCTTCATCCCTAAACTTGTCATCCTAAACCCAAGAGAGAAATGAAGAACTTATTGGAAAATGAAACCAGGAGGAATGTGAAGGAAGTACGACATTGGGATGAAGATCTACTAGATGTCAATATTGGTAATCTTTTTTTCTTTTTCTTTTTTTATAAAAAAGACCAAAAGGTCAATCTCAATTAAATTGAATCACTAATAACCAAGTCATGGATATCCAAAGGATAATCCATATCAAAAGAACAATTACAAGAGTTAGCTGTAGCTTTTTTACAAATAAAATTTGCCACCCTATTGCAACTACGGTTGGTCCAACAAATAATAGCCCAATGAAACTTGTCCATAATTTTCTGAATTTCATTGATCTGAGCCCCCATAATGGTGATGTCCCTTCCGTGTTTCTTTACTCTATTCACAAGACTGGTGTTGTTAGTCTCAAAAACAGCTGTAGTAATTTTAAGAGACTACGCTATTTTTAAGCTCTGCCGTCAAAGTTTCTTCTTTGAAACCCCCTCCACCGCCAATAACAAAGCCATCCTCATCTCTAATAATAACCCCATAGCCTGTTTTGTTGTTATTAACAGAAGCATCGAAATTAATTTTTGCGTAGCCACTCGGAGGTTTCTCCCATTTTTTTTACATATAGGAGTTGCATGAAGTAAAGGGTTATTAACCAGGTCGTAAATTCGGAAATCATGGCTTAAGGTTTTGGCTTTCCCAAACGACATACGCATCATCTTCCTTTCCTCGAAAGATAAAATTATTTCGGTTGCTCCAGCTATTCCACAGAGTTGTAATGAAGTCGGCAGTAGCTTTCTTATCTAACACGCGCATTACGTCCTCTAACCAGTCGATGCAACACTGGTACTCTTTTGTAAGAAGCCTGTTATCAAGGCCACCAATGGATAGGATGGTCCTCGCTGTTGGGCAGTCTTTGAAGGCGTGAACGAAAGTTTCTTTAACCGCACTGCACCTTGGACAGTCCTACAGTAGTCTTTGAAGGCGTGAACGAGAGTTTCTTTAACCGCACTGCACCTTGGACAGTCCTACCGAAAACCCTGTCGAATGGAAGCAATCTTGGCATTCGTAGGCACGATCTTGTGACCCACCTGCCAAATGAAGACACAGATTTTGGGGAGGGTTTTAAATTTCCATATAGCTTTCCAAAAATATCTATGGGGGCCAAAACCCACTTGCTTCAGCATGAGCCAAGAATACGCGGGTTTTGAAGAAAAGAAGCCGTGGGGGTTGTGAAACCACACCACTCTTCATTCTGATCCTTATCGCCAATAGGTAAATTACAGATTTGGTCTCCCAAGAAGTTTCCATAGATCGCAGACACCTTATCTTTGTTCCAACTCCTGTTATCATCGGTCCATAAATCTTTTACCCTCCTCTCGTGAGAAGCCAAAGTAGCGGGGTTCAACACATTGCCGTTTAAGCCTTCAAAACCCCGATTGTCAGAACGGATATCGATGCTTTTATTGTTACCAACCTGCCGACCAAATCCATTTTTGAGAACCTTAGTAGCTTTGGCAATACTGGACCAAGTGAAAAACGGTTTGTCCACCGCTTTGGGCTGGAAGATGTCACCCCAGGGAAGTACTTGGAACTCAAGACTTTATAGCATAATGTGTCTTTAAATGAGATGAGTCCCCATACTTGTCTGCCAAGGAGAGCCAGATTAAACAGGCGGAGGTCTCGAAAGCCAAGACCACCCATTCTCTTGGGGTGGCAAACTTTCTCCCACGGAAGCATAGCCCAAAACCTCCCAAAACCTTCCACTCATTTTGCTAGCCCACCACATTCTACATATCTTTGATTGCATGCCTTCCACCACACCCGTAGGGGCCAAGAAAACCGAAAAAGTATAAGTTGGAAGAGATTGAAGGACAGCTTTTATAAAGATCTCTTTACCACCAAAGGAGAGAAGTCTCTTTGACCAGTTATTAACCCTACAAGAAAAATGGTTAGTCATGTCATAAAATGTCATAGACTTTCTTTTACCAACAGAGAGAGGCAAGGCAAGATAGTTGTCCAAATTGTCCACCACTTTCATGCCAAGTAACTCTCTATTAAATGAAATAGGGCCAACTGGGCTATGTGGATTACATGGGCATGTGTGAGATTGTGTGTCAGGTTGTGTGAGCTATACGGGTTGGTCAAGTAGGCCATGTGGACCATACGGGAGTATGGGCTCAAATTCTAAAATTTTTCCTAAGGTCTCGTGTTCATCATACGAGTAAAATGTGGGCCTCTCGTAGGGTCCGTATGATACAAATTAGGTTATAAACCATGATTATTAACGTTCTATTAGCACAAAATATGAGTTATATGCTCGGTTTTATCTGTATTGTGTTAGGTATGATTCGTATTATGTAAAATATATATGATTTGATTTGTTATTTGGTATGCATGATCCGAGTCTATTTTAAAAGCATGTATATCATATACATTTCTAACATCTGTTAGTTCTGCATGTGCATCTAGGATGAGAGATTTGGTTATAAAGGAAGTGTGAGCAGTTTAATCTATTTGCCGTATTTGGTGGCTCAGCCACATATATATCTGTTCGAGTGAATTATTGCCTAATGATCTGGCAGCTAAACTGCAAACATTTTGAAAAGTGATATATAGTTACTAAGCGGTGTGTAGGGCTGGATGGGTATTTAATTTCCTATATGGTGTGTAGGGATGGTAGGAGATGGTGTGTAGAAGATGGGGGTAGGATTGTATATATGCATCTGTTATGTTCTGATTTTGATTCCATATATGAAATATGTCTGTTTAAATCTAAAAGCATGTTTGAATTCGTATATGTTGATTTTATTATGAGTTACTCACTGAGCTTGTAAGCTCATTCTTAGTTTGTTTGATTCTCAGGTAATCTTCAGACTTAGGCGGGTCAGTGCGACAGGAACTTGTTTACTTATTGCTGTTGTGTAACTTTAAACTATTTGTATTTAATTTGGTTGTTTTTTGGACTGTTTTGGATTGTTTTAAAGGTTTGGACTTTATTTTGTTATTTTTCTGTTCTTAATTGGTTTATGATGTCTTGTATGTCAACTTGAGTTATCATGTCAAACCTCTCATGCATTCTGCATATCCATTCATTTCCCGACACATTGGAAAATAATTGTACCTACATATAAATTGATCAAATTCATTTCCCGACACATTGGACAATAAGTGTGAAATTAGGTAAAATGAATGTCCAAAATTAATTAAAATAAATAATAAAAATATGTCAATCACGTTAATTATCAGTATACCTCAACCAAGAATTTCTCAATTCACTATACTCAAATTATTACCTTTCAAGGAAATGGTATAACCTTTATAAACTCTATTTTTTCACAAGGATAATATAAAACCTCCCCCCCCTCCCCAGTTTTTATGGCTTAACTAAAGCCCCCTACATTTTGTGGCTCAACTAGAAACCCTTTACAATTTACTTAAGGTTTTATACCTCAAAACCTTAAGTATGCTCCTTACAACAAAAAGAAGATGAACAAACTAATAATAAAACTTTAGTAGGTGTGTGTGTTTACAAATTGAATCTTTAAATACAAACATTTGGGGTAGGAAAATATATTATAATAAGCTCTCAATGAAGATATATACAAGAGTAAATGAAAAAAAAATAATTAAAAGTTTTTCTCTTGATTTCTATGCTCGGATGTTCATCTCTTATGTCTTGATGTGTCTTTGACTTGTATTTATACCAATGAATAAGTTTGTAAATGTTTATGGTCATTGGTGATGAATTCTAGTCGAGAAAATAACGAACGATGAAAGCTAAAATCTGAAACTGTCAACGCCACACGGTCGTGTGCCAGACCATGTGGTAGGCCATGTGCTAGACTGTGTGAGCCACATGGTCTGGGCCAATTGGGCCGTGTGGGCCACACGAGCATGTGTGAGATTGTGTGCTAAGCTGTGTGGGTCACACAAGTTGGCCAAGTAGGCCGCATGGACCACATAGGCGTATGGACCCAAATTCTGAATTTTTTCTTTAAGGTTGTATTCGTCGTACGAGTCAAATGTTGGCCTATCGTAGGGTCCGAATGATACAAATTAGGTTATAAACCATAATTTTTTATGTTATGTTAGCACAAAATATGAGTTATTTACGCATGATTAATGAGTTATATGCTAGCTTTTATCTGTATTTTGTTAGGTATGATCCGTATTATGTAAATATGATCTGATCTGTTATTTGCTATGCATGATCCAAGTCTGTTTTAAAAGCATGTATATCATATACATTTATAACATTTTTTAGTTTTGCATGTGCATTTAGGATGGGATATTTGGTTATGAAGGAAGTGCATCTAGGATGAGATATTTAGTTATGAAGGAAGTGCGGGCAGTTTAATCTATTTGCCGTATCTGGTTAGTCAACCATATATATATTTGTTCGGGCAAATTATTGCCTAATATGATTTGGCAACTAAACTGCAAACATTCTTAAAAGTGATATATAGTTACTAAACGGTGTGTAGGGCTGGATGAGGATTTAATACCCTATATGGTATGTAGGGATGATCGAAGATGGTGTGTAGCGGATGGGGGTAGGATTGTATATCTGCATCTGTTATGTTCTGATTCTGATTCCATATATGAAATATGTCTGTTGAAATATGAAAGCATGTCTGAATTCGTATCAGTTGATTTCATTATGAGTTGTTACACATTGAGCTTGTAAGCTCATTCTCAGTTTGTTTGATTCTCAGGTAATCCTCAGACTTAGGCGGGTCGGTGCGAAGGAGCTTGATTACTTATTACTGTTGCGTAACTTTAAACTATTTGTATTTAATTTGGTTGTTTTTTGGATTGTTTTAAAGGTTTGGATTTTATTTTGTTATTTTCCCGTTCTTAATTGGTTTAACATATTCCTTATGACTTTCACTTTGCAAAATCATGGTTTTCCAATAACAAATTGTATTCTTCAAAACTCGAATTAAATCAAGAATTCCATTGCAAACTTAAATGTTTTGAAAGTATAAGTAAGTAACAAATTCATCATAATAGGTAAGGAGGATATTTTCCCAAACAAATTGAATTTTTACTTAGCATGAGCTATATTTTATTAACAAATCAAATGGATTCTGGGTTTGTCAAATAAATTGTAACTTCTTCAGATTTGACCATAACATTTAGGCTAAGTTTAGAGTGTTATAGTAAATTTTTTTTTTAAATGTGTAAAAAAAGAACCTGAATTGTAAAATTCTCTTTTGTTCTTTTTTACTCTTTCTTCTACAAATGCAAGTACTATAAAAAAACTATCCATTTTTTTTCTACTCTATCTTCATCGTAAAAATTTCATTTTTGAGTAGTAAAATTTTATAACAAGATTTCATTTCTATAATTCGTTATTTCATCATAAAAAAAATAATTTTCACATTATTTTAATTTCTAAGATTGTGAAAGAGATGATTTAATTTAATGTAATTGTTTAGGGTATGATTGATGTAAGTTGATTGCCCATCACTTTTAGGATCTCCCTCCAAATTCTTTTCTTGATTTTTCTATCCATGTTGTCTATATATCCTTTTAAGATATTTATTCCTTTGAAGTATTTTACTAGAATCATTTAAGTATATTTTATTATTTTATAATTTAAAAATTATTAAAATTTGATATAAATGGTCAAATGCCAATTAAAATTAAATTGATTTTTATCAAGTTCTTTATTTCATTTCATAAAAAATTGGTAGCATTTTCTATATTGCATATTCCTTATTTATTTTCTTTTGAAATATTTTCTATAATTCATTTAATTATCCATTTTTATTTTTCTTATAATTATGTTTTAATTTAAAAATTACAGCATTATGATCTATATAAAAAAAATTCTTTAAATTGTTAGGTTATTGATATCTTAACTTTAAGATTTTTTTTCCATATCGGTTCATTTCATTTTAATTATTGGATTTTTTATTGGGATGAATATTTTGTGGACTTAATGTTTTGATATTGGTGTGTATTAAATTTTAATTATATTGAATTTTTTTTCCTGAAAATTATAATTTTTGCAGTTATATAACGTTATAATTGGGTGTCTTAAATATTTTTTAAAGGTTATGAATTTTAAATATTATTATTTTTTATAGATTATAATAATATTGACTTTATTACGAGTGTATTAAAATATAAATTTAAACACATTAAAATACATTTAATTTAGTGTTAAATAATTTTAGGTATAGTATAAAAAAATTAAATTAAAGCGAATTCAAATCCCCTTCATCCTTTTTATCATCAAATAGTCAAAACCAATGGATATTTTGATGAATCTTACTAAACATAATTTTTAAAAAATAAATTTGTATTTAATACATTATCTTTGCAGGATTATATAAACTAATCATTAATTAGACAATAACATCTCATTAACCAAATCTTCAAAAATAACTAAATAATGGTACATACATTTATAAATAAATAGATCTTTTAGGAAAAAAAAAGTCATGAATTTATTGATGGTTAATGAATATTTAATATTGTCGAGATTGAAATGTTATTTTTAAGTCGATTCTAAAGATAGTGAATTTTGTCGCTCACTTATTGATTGAATTGATGAAAAACACTACTCGATTGGCGCCCAAATCTTCCATAGAGCTCCCCATTTAGTTAGTCGACAGTTGAAGTTATATATAGTTTGCTTGTGTCTTCAGATCCTGGTACTTTTTGTTAGGCCTAGTTGTCCACTTTCGTTATCAAAAAACAAAAGTGAAGTTTATAATTATTTTCGAACATCAATTACGATTGAAATAAATATTGTAATACATCAAAAACAAAAAATATAAAATGAAAAAAAGTTGAGCCCCACATGGGGGCTATATTCCTATTCCTAGTACAACATAAAACCAAAAACACCCTATTTATTTTATATAATATAACTAAAGTGCATATTATACGTAAGAATTATGACTACATAACACATGTATGAATTTTATAAACGTAATTAATATTATTATATAGTATGAATACAAGTTTTTTATATTTGAATTGTTATCTATAATGTATATAAAAAAATGAGTTCTAAAAACTTCTAGATTGAAAAAATATCTTTTATTTTATTTTTTTATCATATTACTACATTTACATTTGAGTAATTTTTATTTTTATTATTAAAATTTGAATATTAAAAATTATTTTCTTAAATTTATAAGGATAAATTATAGAATTAGTCATCTAACTATTAACGTGTTTCTGTTTTGGTAACTCAACTATGAAAATTTTCAATTTAGCAATAACGTTTTAGATCATTTCTATTTTAATCACTCTCTGTTAAATCGTTAACGTAAGTGATGATGTGACATTTTTCTAATTGGTATAATAACACATTTAGTCATCAATACTTACACAATCTATCTATTTTATTCTAATTCTAAATAAATCAATAAATTTAACCCTCCACATTTATAAATTCTATCAATTTGAACCTGAAACACATAATTAAAAATAAATTATATCTCATGAAAAATACAAAAACAATATTATTTATATAAATAATACTATATGTGTTTATATTTATTTATAATTCTAAGGCTCAAATATGCATTTACCCCTTCCCCCGAACTTGACACCTTCTCTCAAGTTGGTATATATGATTTTTTTTTGTCTTAAGTTGGTATCCAAATTTTCATTCCTTCAAGGGTTTTAGTAATTTTTTTGTAACAGTGTTAAATATAGGACACGTGACACTCTTTTGTTGTGGCACGTAGCACCAAAGATGCCATAATCTATTTTTTTTATAAAAATGTTCAAAAATGTAAAAGGAAATATATAAAATTATATATTTTAAAAATATATGAAATAAATTATAAATGATAAAAATATATGTATCTAAAAAATTAAAAATATTATACAAATAAAAAAATATAAAATTCAAGTTAGAAAAAATGAAAACCCGAAAAACTAACATCTCTTTCTAAATAAATTGTAAACAAATTAGATGAAGATGAATTTTACAATAAATTTTATGCTTAGAGATGGGTGCGAATATTACACAATTCTTCAAGCTAACAAGAATGCAATAGATGATGATTTGAAAAATGCTTATAGGAAGCTTTTTTTTTTCGTTTTATTTGTTAATTATTTGTTAGGTTTCATAGGATAAATTGGGTTCTTCTATTCATGATGCTATTAGCACGATCATGAATGAAGTTTATAAAAATCACAGATTTGTTAAGTTTTGGGGGGTCTTGAGTTTTTTGGTTTATCAAAATCGCATATTTACATATAAGTTTATCAGTATTTAATTATATGTGTTTGAATAATTATATTTGTTTAAGGATCAAATTGATAGAATTTGTAAATTTGGATGGTTAAATTGATTGAATTATTTAGAATTATGATCAAATTAATAGAATGTCTAAGTATTTGAAACACCCCTTGCCAGACCCGATCGTCAAGTCCGAGTAATCGAATGTCACATTGTTCTCGGAGCAATTACAAACAATCATATCCAATTCAAACTGTCAAATGCTCAATTTTCAACTCATTTAAGCATACATTACAATATATGACAACTTCTGGGACTTATATAAGCTCACAAAAGCAAATACTAAATCACATTTGAGTTTAATACCTACTGAAATACATTCAATTTATATACATTCATACCCATTTCATCAAGGCCATAAATATTTCAACATATCATACCATTTCAAACTAAAATTAAATCTTTTTACAAGCCACAATCAACTAACCAAATCCATACATTAACTCTTTGAACCAAAATACATGTAACAGCCCATTTTTCAATGGTTTCAGAACCTCAATTCTGATGTTTGAGTCTGTAAATATTATTATTTAATATTTACAATGTTGGTATTAAAGTTTCTTAAAGTTTGGTCCTTTAATTTTGTCATATTGATAGTTGATTAAGGTATAATGATTAAATTGTAAAAGTGATAAAAATTTATTGCTATAGATTTTTTAATTACTCAAGGACCAATTGAGCAATTCGACCCTTTTTAATTGACATTCAGTGGTGGATGTGAATTGTAATCCACCAACGTTGAATTAAGAATGCTTAAGGTTAAATAATTATAATTAATTAAGTTAATCTTGATTAGTTAATTATTAAACAAGTATAAAAGACAAAATAAAATAAAATGAACAAAACATTTTTCATGTTCATGTTCAATTTCTTCTTCACAAACAATAGGGTTTGGAAGGTCAAACTTTCAGTGATTAATAGGTGAGTTCAATTTAGTCTCTTTTTTTTTTTTGTAATTTTATGTTTTTGAGTTCGTGGGAGCTTGATTTAGCTAGCCCATGTACCAATTTGTAAAATTTTTAAAGTTTCTCAAAGTTTCCATTGATGAATGCTTGAATAAATTGGTACTAAATTGTTCGATTTTAAGCTTAGAAGTGAAAAAAGACTAGTTTGTAAAGTTTAATTGCTAGTTTTTGAACATAGGGACTAAAGTGTATAAATTTCAAAATTGATGATAAATTCCTTTAATTATTGATAGTAGAGGATCCTATAAGGATTTAATTGAGATCAATTTTGAAATCGAAGCTCAAATTTGAAAGTTATGTCAATTTCAGTTTTAGGGACTAAATTGAATAAAATGCAAAAATCTAGGGGCCTAAAATAATAAAATTGAACTGATACATGCATATAATAGAATGATATAAGATTTTTGGAATTGATAAATTAAATTGAATTATTATATGGATTGAGAAATGAACCAAACCAAAGATAATCGGGGAAAAGGCAAAATTGTTGAATGGTCCTTAAAGATTCCATTGCTTTTTCAACCAGGTAAGTTCATATGGAACTTACTATTTTAGTCATGTTTTTCTTAATTGTATTTGATTATTCATTAGTTATATAAATGAGAATTGGTTGATTTTTGGCATCGAATGGACTAAATCGTAAAGTATGAAATATATGGTGATTACGAATAGGTACAAGGTACAAGGTACTAAATGAAAATGAAATGTTCATATGATAGAATGATATGTATATGTATATGTTGTTACAGGTATTGAAATGATACGATTACAATAATAATGCCCGTGTGAACTTAGTAAAGGATTAAGATACATATGGCATGCCATTAGGGTCAAATATGAATACGATCAATGATTTACATGGTGATTTGAAATCCAATATTTGTTGCAAATTCTCGAGTTATAAATGTCAGCTTGTGTGAGCACTATAATCCTGTGTATCCGATTTCAGTTTACTAAGGTTCTTTCAAGCGAGAAAATGGTAAATAAATGGAAATAAAATGGTCGAAATGATTGAATACGAATGGAATTATATATGCTTGCAAATTGAATATGATTTGGTTAGTATAGGATTAAGATGAATTGTTACATATGTATACGATTGTGTTATAAATTCATGACATGTAAATAAAATAACCTATTGGATGTATTTTTTGAATTGCATATGAAAGTATAAGGATGCCAAAGGATCGCAAATCTCTATTCCAATGTGTTTTAATTGCTTAATTGTTGAAATGTCAAGATAAGATAAGTAAATTTCATATGGACTTACTAAGCATTCAATATGATTACTTTGTTGCCTCATTTTTTCTTTGTAGATTGCTGACTTGAGGAATGTGTCTATCAGATCATCGAGAAGTTCACACTATCTCATTATTGATTTGATAGTCTTTCAACCGTTTTAAGGCTCATTTATGTGGCATGTATGTAGGTGTTTGTTTTGGTTAACTTTGTATAATGACATAACTTGAATCTATGTTAGGTATGATTTGCAATATAGTAAAGCTTGTTGATATGATATGCTTTTGGTTAAATGGAATAAGTTGTGTGAATGGCATGATGAGTATGAAATAATATATTTAAATGATGATATTGAATGGCCAAATGTATGATTGATTAGGCTAAATTTGATTAAGTTAGATTGATATGTTTTGAGGCCAAATTGAGTTATATTGGATTGATTGATTGATTGGGAAATAGTTGAATGCAATGTTTGGAATGTGTTTTGGTATGATTTGATGTAAGGTTGTGCAATTATGCACCATACTTAAAGTTGGATAAGTGAACATGAAATATGTCACATCCCAAAAATCAGGTTAGTAGAAATTGGGCTTAGTGAATCAAGAGTGGACATGCCTTGTTTTTATTTAAGGATGTAGGGGTTGTGTAAAATAATTTGACCTGGTTCAGTGGTTAAGTGTTTTGGATGTGTGTGAGAGGTTCTGTGTTCAAATCATTTCCCTTGAATTTTTGTTATTTTTGTTCCAATCCCTGACTTTGAAAATCTAGCTTATATATCATTTTTGTTCAATTGTTAATAAGAATGAGTCTGTTGGTTTAGTGGTAAGGCTT
This sequence comes from Gossypium longicalyx, assembly GCA_025698465.1. Classification (NCBI taxonomy): domain Eukaryota; kingdom Viridiplantae; phylum Streptophyta; class Magnoliopsida; order Malvales; family Malvaceae; genus Gossypium; species Gossypium longicalyx. Next base: position 5,407,024 of record CM046999.1, on the reverse strand, counting down.
TATCATACCCAAAAATTTTGTGTTTGATTCCTGTTGTGTTCAAGTGGGAATTACTTTTATTTGTTTTTAATTTTGGGAAAATTTTGGTTAGGATAATATCTGGTGAGATGTGGGTAGTTTTTAAAAAAACTTATAACTTTTGAGTGAATCCCTCCCCAAAAATCTCTCATTTTGTTTTCCTACTCACTCTCTCTCTTCCACTCTCCATCTCATGTTCATCCCTATCCCTTTTCCATTTCTCTTCTTTTTTCCTTTTTTTTTTTCTCTATTTTCTTCATCATCTTTCCTTTCTTTGATGTCTTGTTTTGCCCATAATTTTGGTTGTGTTGATCGGTTGTAATCAAACATATGTTTACCTTCCAAATCTTTGAATTATAATAAAAATAAATAAGTAGGAAGTACATTCAGTAAAATCTTTACCCATTTTAAAATTTTTGTTAAGTGCTTTAAGTTCTAGTGACATCCTATATTCGGATCCGATAAATTGGGTCGGGCGTAGGGTGTTACATAGTTTATGCAATTTCAAAATAACTATTAATTCAACCCTATAGTAATGGTGAATTTTCTCAATTGATCTATAATATCTTAATCCAATCACTTGAAATCTTACATTATGACCAATTGTATGTACAAATATAACCACTTGCTCCCTAACATTCACCAATCTAGTTAATTGTAACAAATTGTTCCTAGTAAGAATGTCACACAAATTAAAAAAAAAAATCTTATCCTTATCACATCAATACAATGTTGGTCACCTCTATATAGAATACTATTAATATAATTTTCTCCTTCATAGTTTCGATTCAAACGAGGGTGATAAGCAATTTGCTTCCTAGTTTTTAATCTTTTAATCCAAAGAGCCCCAAAAGCCAAAACTGAAGCCAAGGCCCCAACAATTGCATTATGATATTTATTAAGGTCCATCTACACAAAATAATGCCACACAAATACTTGATCATTACAAAACATAATCGTCATCAAATCCATCTGTCTCCATCGATATCACTTTTCAAGAGTAAAAAGAAACATGGTATTACAACACAAGTATTGAGCTTATAGAATGAATTCAAACAATTTTTTTAAATTTCTAGCCTTTAATATGTACTTATGGTATTAACAGACAAAAAATTTTTCAATAATACAAAAAAGAAATGCAATACAGTTCATAAAGTAAAATGCACAATCAAATATGTTGGTTGGCTAATTCTGAAAAATAACGTATGTTAGTTTTATGAATGCCCTCATTCAAAAGATGGATGTCATATTTATATTTTCTATTTCTTGGTTTTCTATTTATAGTATCTTCATCATAGTAACTTAAGTTCCTTTTTCAGGTAATGGCTTCCTTGAAGGTGGATTAAAGATAGTGAACTTTTAACCATAATTTACTTTATAACTTGGTTACTATGACTATTTCTTATCTTACCATGTCATCAAACTAATGCATGTTGATATCCTATATGATATGCTTTTTCTAACATAATATTTCACCTAAGTTTTTTTTTTTTTTTTTTTTTTTTTTTTACTTTTTTTAAAGAAAAGGTATTTTTAATGTGTTAGCATTTACCTCCATGGCGCAACCCCTAATATTTCACCAAGTCTTTTTTTTTTTCTTTCATTTCAAAAGAAAGTATTTATTATAAGGAAGTTCACAAGCTATGTTAACTTCTTTCCAAGTTACGATGATTGCTACAAATGGTCTTCTTGGAAAAAAAATTGTTATATTCTGACCAATCCAAAGCCTATGATACCATGGAAACATAACTACAGTGGAGCATCCCTTTGACAACTAAACATCTAAGGTATGTATAATGTGACTAATAATGCGTATAAAACAATAATTGAAAGCTAATGAATGTTTCTGCTTTGAAACAATAGGATTAACACTGCGTATAAAACAATAGTAAAAAACTAAAAAGGTTCCACTTTAAAAAGGATGCCTAATGAAAGTTTCTACCATTATAAATTGTTCTTAATCTAGAAGCATAAATGACATATAGCATAAAGATCTACTTTGATTTACTCGAGAGACCAAAAGTATTGTAAGAAAATGCAACATCCCTTAAAAGCAAATTGAGCATAAAAAAGGTGGTAAAAATCAAATAGAATAGTTTTTAGGTATATTAGACAAAGGACAAAAACAAAAATAAAAGGAAAAAGAGGTTCAAGGTGAGCTTTTAACTAGAAACAATAAGATATCAAAGATATTCTACAGAAGATGGAAACCATCAAAGCTAAAGGAAAGGAAATGAATATAGTAAAGTAAGGAATGAGATGAAAATAGAAAATCAAGAAAAGAAATTGGAAATGGAAAAAAAAAAAAGCCCATAAACCCAAAGTTAAATATATCTCACCTGAGTTCTCGTCGTCAGAGAGGGAGAAGCACCAACGTCGATAATGGTTCTTGATCAAAAGACAATCTAAGATGTTTTGAGGGTAAGGGCTTAGAGAAGTAAAGGTTGGAAAATATCTTACGAGATTAAAAAGCGTAAGACATTTTCTTAAAAAAAAAAAAAACCTTCATTTTACGTGTCTTGGAAATTGGCATACTTTTGGTAACTCATTCTCCACTAAACAAATGTAGGAAAACAATGAAAATATTTTCATTAAAATCTTTTACATGAAATAAACGAATCTTCATATTTTAAGGATTCAATTAAAATATTTTAAAGTTTGAGAACCAAATTAAATTATATTCCGTAATTTGAAAAATTTTGCTGCAACTAACCCTAGGTGTTTGTTGATTGCAATTTGTTAATTGCCAATTTTTTTTTATATTTATGTATTATTTTTTAATTTGGTAAGGAATTTTTCTTTTACGTTTCCCTTCTTAATTGATTTATCATTAAGAAATTTTCTTGGCCAAAGAAAAAAAATCATCAAAAATTTTGATTAAAGCAATCTTTGATATAAGAAGTTAAACTGATTTCCAGAAATAAAAGGTTACCTATAAATTTAAAAAAATATATATGAAAATAGGTAGCTAAAGAGGGATAAAAATTAGGTTTCAAATGCCACAACTTATTTTTCTTTTTCAGTCCTTTCTATAATTTCTATCAAATTAATGAGCTTACTGATAATTCGTTCCTTTCTAACAAAAATAGTATTTTATTTCTTTAATTAACTAACTTATCATAATTATACACTAATTTGACTCTAAAAGTTTTGGTTTCCTAGCAATACTCTTCACTATTAAACTAGTTTATAATGGTTACATGTCATTTTATGTTTAATTTTATTAATTTTTAAATAATATATTTTTAATTACAGTAATTAACGTAAAACAATATAATAGTAAAAAAATTAAATAGTAATTACATCATTTTTTTATCATATTCAATTTGCAACATTGTTTTAATTCATATAATTAATACAAAATAATATTATTTGAGATAATAATTAATCAACATAATTAATATAATTGGAAAATTTTATACAAATATAAAGTTACAAATTTTTCTTTTTTGTTAATGGAAAATTTAGCTATTTGAATAAATTAATATAAAACATACTTTATTTATTATATAAATTCATTTAATAAAAGTCCTTTAATAGAATCATAATTCTTATTTATAAGTTATCAAGTAACTTTATTTAATCAAATATTTTATTAAAATTAATTTTTTTATTCATAAATTTGATAAATAATAAAATATTTAAAAAATAATTTCAATAATATAATGGAAATAAAAAAATAAATTAATCCCTTAAGAAATTTCTTCAAATTTATAGATTATAGATAAGATATTGTATTTCTCAAATTTTATGAATGTTACATAATCAACCTCTAAAATTTATTTACTTATATAATTCATTACTTGTTATTTTTTTTTATATAAAATTATTAATAATATTATAATGGAATGTTTGTACATGCGTAAAAGTTTAAACTTAGTTTATAATTATTGTATTGACATAGAATATATCCTAAAGTTAGTTTCATATTGCTATATAAGCTAGAACTTTAATTAAAACAGTTTAATTAAATTTCGGAAATTATGATAAAAGTGGAAGTAATTTACCCGTCTCAAACACTTATAAATATGTTAAACAAGTTAAAGGAATGAAGGACAATAAAAAGGCAGAATTGTTTTACAGGTAAACCCCAAAAACAAATCATCTATGACCCATAATGCACTAACCTATCTTCACTTTGTTTGCATTCATATCAAGTTCTTTTTTTATTCGATTTACCTTTGTTTTTTTTTTTGTTCATCAAACATGCAAATTTTTTGAACCTCTCCTTTTCGTGTGTGTGTGTATATATAGTTTTAATGCTTGAATGTGAATTGAAAAGCATAAAAGATTATAAGCCTTTTTCTTTTTCTGTTTATATAGTGAAGTATTGATTGGATTGGTAACAATGGAGGAAGTGTCGGATATTGAAGCAGCTGAAACTCGGGCTGAAGATCAGTTCAAAGCCAACGCCATATTTAAGGTTACAAATCAACAGGTTGTTCTAAAGGTATGCGTAATATTTAGGATATCTTCTGTTTTGGGTTCGAGTCTTGTCATGACCTTTATTTGTTTAAAGATGGAGAATCTTGAATTTGAGTCTAGCATGGAGAATCTTGAATTTGAGTCTTGCTTGCTTTTCATCAACAATGGGGGCATACTCTTGCACTTTAGGGATGGCTTTTGCTTGTTTAAACAACCTGAAGCACTTTTACTCTGTGAACCCATCATGGGTTTTGATAGAATCGGCACATATTGTCTTTGTAGTGTTTCTCATTTTATTTTTGATTCAATATTTTGCAGTTTATCGATGTGGTGTATACGATCAAATTATGGAAAGTAGGTAAATTATTCGAAAAAAATCCGAGTTCTGATGATAATAAAGTGATCTTAAATGGGATCAGTGGGATGGTTCAACCAGGGGAAATGTTAGCCATGCTTGGTCCATCAGGTAGTGGCAAAACAACTCTATTAACAGCATTGGGAGGTCGTCTAGGAGGTCACCTAAATGGCACCATAACTTACAATGGCAAGCCATTCAGCAATTCAATGAAGCGAAAAACCGGATTCGTAACTCAAGATGATGTCCTTTACCCTCATTTAACCGTGACCGAAACCCTCATTTTCACCGCTCTACTTCGATTACCGAATAGTTTCACCAAACAAGACAAGATCATGCATGCTGAAGCAGTCATCGATCAACTCGGACTAACAAAGTGCAAAAATAGCATCATTGGTGAACCATTCTTGAGAGGTGTTTCGGGTGGGGAACGTAAAAGGGTTAGTATAGGTCAAGAAATGCTTATAAACCCGAGCTTGTTGTTCTTAGACGAGCCAACGTCGGGTCTGGATTCGACCACGGCTCAACGGATCGTGTCTACATTGTTGGAGCTTACTGAAGGTGGAAGAACGGTTGTGCTAACGATACACCAACCATCGAGTAGGATATTTTACATGTTTCATAAGGTTTTGCTGTTATGTGATGGTAACCCTCTGTATTTTGGACAAGGATCGGCTACCATGGATTATTTTTCAAGCATTGGATATGTACCATCAGTTGCTATGAACCCTTCAGATTTCCTTCTCGATCTTGCGAACGGTATGTTTTTTTGATCTTTTGCATGAATCTTTGTTGATTTCCTTATATTGCATTAAAACCAATTTGAATTTTGTAATTAATAAGTATGACCATAATTAAGGCTTTTTCTCTTTTGAGTCAGTCTATTTATTTTAATGAATTCCAAATACCAATGTAGGTTTAATGTTTTGATAAACAATCTAGGAAATGCTTGGGAAATCTTAAATGCCTTGGAAAATGATTTCAATTCCCAACAAAAGTAAAATGCAACCCTAAATTCTAAATTCATTTAACTTTGTTTCAATAAGTTTTAGGTAAAAGTATTGTGTAAGATTTGTAATAGAATTTAGGTTATATTTTATTTTTTTATTTTAAAAAAATAGTCTTTATACATTAAATTAAAGAGTAAATAGTATAGAGACTAATTTGTTTATTTTTTTAGTAGAAGAGATAAAATGTAATTTGACTTTTAATATAAGGGCCTCCATGATACATTTACTTATGTATCGCCATTTTCAATAATTAATATTATTAGTCCTATATTATTTAGATTTGGATGTGAGTGTAAAATATATATATATTATATTCTCATATTCAAATATCATATATGAATATTGAACATGAGTACTAACTTTAATTAAAGAATCCCAATGTGATGTATTTTCATTGTAGGTGATTCACCAAATGAGTCAATGAAGGAGCAAACCCTGGTGAAGAAAACATTGATTGGTGCTTATGGGATGAAAATTGCAGACAAACTAAAGGAAGAGCTTCAAGATATGAGCAATGAACCAGCTCCTGATGAATTGGAAAACAAGAAGCTTGCAATGTGGCCCACAACTTGGTGGCAACAATTCATTGTATTGCTTCAAAGGGGTGTAAAAGAAAGGAAACATGAATCATTCTCTGGTTTGAACATTGCTGAGGTCCTTATTGTAGCTGTGCTTTCAGGTTTATTATGGTGGAAAATTGATATTTCTCACTTGCAAGACCAGGTAATTTAACGTGTGCAAGTTATTGGTCTAATTATGGTTTTAGTCCCTCTACTATGCTGATTTCGAGATTTGCAAACATGCAGATTGGACTCCTCTTCTTTACTTCAGGATTTTGGGGGTTTTACCCTCTATTTCAAGCCATATTCACCTTCCCTCGAGAACGTATGATGCTCGAAAAAGAACGATCTTCGGGCACATATCGGCTCTCTTCGTATTTCATTTCAAGGATCACAGCTGATCTCCCTATGGAACTTATTCTTCCCACAGTTTTCATCACCATAACATATTGGATGGCAGGGCTTAAACCCACGGCAACCAATTTCTTCCACACATTATTTGTACTTCTTTTTAGTGTCCTAGTCTCACAAGGCCTAGGACTAGCCCTTGGTGCCATGGTTATGGACTTAAAATCGGCCACCATTCTGGGTTCGGTCATCATGCTCACTTTCTTCCTCGCCGGGGGTTACTACATCCAACATGTCCCACCATTCATAGCATGGATCAAATACATGTCCATTAGCCATCACACATACAAACTCTTGTTGGGGTCTCAATACAAGCCAAATGAAACATACCCTTGTGGTGATCATATGAAGACTTGCTTGATTGGTGATTTTCAAGGTATAAAATCTGTTGGCCTCAATGGGCAAGTTGTGTCTGCCGTTGCATTGGCTATTATGCTTGTTATGTACCGACTGATTGCTTATTTGGCCCTCATGAGAATTGGGGTCACTAAAAAATTAGAGAATTAGATTAACCCTTTTCTCCATTGTTATGCATAAAATCAAGAAAAAGGGACTAGGATGAATTGAATTAGAAAAGTTTTTGTTGTCTTTTAATCTTCTTTTTTTTTTTTCCTTTTGCAATTTAGTGGCTTGATAGCCCTTTAGGCCTAACTTTTAGTAGGATCTCGAATAGGGTGTAAGTGCATAAAATCAAATCATATAAATATTGAATTATTTGAGATCAATTAAGATTATTTTTCTAATAAAAATAAGTTTGATTCTCTTATCAATCCTAATGGCAATGTCGAACACCTAATTTTTTGGTTGAAAGTGCGATTAAAAGGCCCTTTTCACCTCTTTGCCTTTTCATCCAAAACATAAAAATTAAAATTTACGTAGCTTTAGTTTTGGCAATATTTTTATTAATTATTTAAAATATATTTAAAAATTAGATTAATTTATATTTTATGTATCATTATATTAAATTATTTAAACATTTCATGTATTATCATATTAGATTATTTAAATATTATTTATTATTATATTTAAATTTATAAAATATTTCATGTATCATAAAATTTACAAATAATTTATTAATTACTAAAAACGTGATTTTTTTTTGAAACTGACTAAAAAATTGATTAATTACGAAAATGACTTGTTTCTTATAGTGCACGTCGGTGCTGCCAATCTTATTGGTGGCACCACCCCGTCATCATTGAGCAATCATCAGTTTTTAAAAAAATTATTTTTTGAATTATGATTGTATAAAATGTTCGGGGACCTGATGAAGCAATTGCCCTTTTTAGATTGGATGAAAAAAGGTGCAGCTAAGAGAGTATGGTGGCATGCTTTCCAAATTTTTGGTATATTTGCATGTTAAGTCTATCCTCTTTTGAAATTAAATTTAAATAACAGTAAAAAAATTTAAGAATAATAAAAATAAACCCTTCTCATTTCTTTTTATTTTTTTAAAAATAATAAACTTAAAAAAACTATAAAATTATTATTTAAATTATTCAAATATATCCCTCAAAAAATTTCCTCAAGTTTAACCAATTTCAAATATGCTAGGAATGAATTTAAAATGTTTAAATTTAGAAAAACTTGAGAAATTGTTTTAGGATTATATTTAGGTAATTTAAATAATTTTTATATAATTTTTAAAATTTTTTGTTTTTTTTTAAATAAGAAGGGTTTATTTTTGTTATTCTTATATTTTTAAAGGCTATTTAAATTTAATTTCAAAAGGGAACAGACCTAACATGCAAATAGATCAAAAGTTGTATTTAATTTGTTGGAACACCCTTTTTTTTAGCCAATCTAAAGGGTAATTACTTCATCAGGTCCTTGAAGGTTTTATATAATCACACTTTAGTCCAGTGCAACCAATTTATCTGGTGGCACCACTAAAAATTAATTTTCTAATGCAATCATTTGTCGATGATGGGGAGCTGGTGTCGTTGATGTGTCTGGCAACACCAACACGTACTGTAGAAATTGGGTTATTTACGTACATGATTTTTAAGTTTGGTCATTTTCATAATTAATCAAAAAATTTAGGTTACTTCTAAAAAAGCCCTAAAAATGGATTTAAAATATATGTTTTATGTATAAATTAGTTAAATTACTATATATTTTATTCTCAATGTTCATTTTAGGATCAATATTTGAGGTTGCCTCTTCCCATCAATGAAATTTTCAAAATTCGAACTTATGTCTCCCTTTGAAAAAGCAAAGTTTAAAATAAAACTTTCCAACGCAATTTTTGAAATCAATGCTAAATACTTGAAATTACTAAACCACATTTTTTTATGACACTTTTCCATAATTCTTCTCAAAAATACTTTTTTAAAATCAAACTTTTGAAAAACACTTCTAAAACCAAACTCCCTTATTTATACTTAAACTTAAATTTCAAACTTATTTTACATAAATATATTTTATACCATATAATAGGAATCATTGCATGGGTCCAAAAAAAAACTCTATGTATGTATGCTAAAAGGGCTAAGGAAAAGGGGTTTCCTCTCTATTGCAAGAGAACCCATTTTTCTCCATCATACATTGATCATCCGTATTATCAACCCTTCATCTTATCCTAAACAATATGAATAGATCAACTCTGTTCCCAACCTGAATTCCATCAACCCAACATTCCATCAACAAAACTTATAATTTATGCAACAATGTATGTTTTATCGGAAATGAAATTCCAATTCCAACTAAATATTAGCTATAGCTATTTGATTCCATGAATGTGTTAGCTAGAATAGCCAGCCAAAAGTAGGGGGTGCTGGTGGACAAAACTGGGCAGGCAAAGCCAAGGCCAAACGTGGAAAAATGCCATGTTACTTTCTCCTCATGGCTGTATCAAATGCACCCAAACCAAACCAAACCAGACAGGTTTCAGTCATTGCTTTTATCTTCTATGTCTTGTATTTTGTGCCATACATTTGTAGCCACAATTGCATGATATTTCATAGGAGCATGCGAGAAGTTTTTGCATGGAATTTGGGTTTTAAATCGCACGCTCTTTTTTCTCTCTTTTTTTTTCTACACAAAAATTTAACTAAATAAATTTAATTACTATCTTTTGATTAGGACTAAAATTAATTAGTTGAAAAATATAAGAACTAAATTTAATCAAATTGAATATAAATATTAAATTCACAATTTACGTAAAATATAAAATTGAATAATAAAATCTGAACCCATATAATCTTTGAATTATCACAAATTTATTTATTAACTAACCATTGCTATAATGACAAATAATTTAAGCTAGATATTTATTGCTATAGGCCTTCGAATTTAAACAATATCTTTCACTATCCCTAACCAAACAAATAAACAAAAAATCTAAGCTACAATATCTATACATGGACTCCTACACCTATTATCAATTTGCCCACCTTGTTTTTTAGCACATTGGAAAAGGCTAATTAAGATCCAATTTGTGGGTGCAAATTGAGCATTATTCAGAATTTGATGACGGGGTTCTCTAATAAAAGGTAATTAAAGGGTATAATGTATTAATTTATCAGTATACTTATGTGAGTTATTCAAAATACTTTTTAAAATAAAACAAATAAAAATATTTTAAAAATAAAAAATTATTAAAAAGTATAAAAATATATATTTTTTATTCTTTTAATTTTAAAAAAATTAATTAATTGCTTACGTAGCATATACATGGATTATCACGTAGATACCTTATCAACAAAGTTAACATGTATTAACTTTTCCATCTATTTTGGGAGTAATTTGACAAACAATATAAGTTCAATGGTTAAAAAAAATAAATTTAAATTGAGAGCTGAAACGACTTTTTTAATAAATTTAAAGAGCCAAATAAATTATTATGCCTTAAATCTATAATAATTGTAGAAAAGAATTTGTGATTTATTATATTTAGTTGTTTAAATGATGAAATACAACTTTCCCATTTTTATTAAAAACTAAATAGTCTTAGCCAGTTGATTTGGAATTAATTAAAAATTGTTTTGTAGTCAACCCAGAAACTGACCAGAAATGACTACATAAAGAACATTGATTAATTAAATATTGATTTTTTTAGATTAGGCACCTATTGCCTTTTAAAGCAATTAATTAAATACGTACGAGTTCCTTATTAGGTCATTGCCTAACTTCTCATATTCCAGAATTTCGACAGCTAAAAAGGTTTGAAACACGCCTACAATACATCATCACCGTTAATAAATAACTACATAAACACCAGCAAATTGAGTTTTAACTTAATTAGTATCAGAATTGTTGTTAGTTAGAAGGATATTGATTCAAGTGCGTTTAAGTTCATTATTCTCTTATTTAAGAGTTAGGGAGAAATTATAGATAATTTTAAGTATTGTATAAAAGGAGCAGATATGATAAGAATATATTTATACTATTATTTAAATAATCGATTAAGTTGATGTCACCCATCAATTAAGTTTAATTTCAGATAGAAAACTATCAAATTTTCAAATTTTTTTTACAAAACTATATTATTATGATAGTGTTTTTTTTTATCTTTTTACATTTTCGTAAATTAATAAAATATTAAATAGATTGAGATTTGAATTAAGAATACTATAAACATCAAACTTTCAATTTATTATTTCAGTTGAAATTTTATTTGATTTTTATATAAACATTTAATAAGTATTTATTATATATTTTTTTCACTTATATTGTGAGCATATCATAATTTAGTATAAATTAAAAAATGAGATATATCATATAATTTTATGTCAAAATTATAGAATTTACATTCATTTTCGTCAAGTGATAGCCGAAAAAAGAAGATGGTTTTAAATTGTTTTTCCTCTTTTGTGATAATAGGTTTGGTGGGATTGAAGCTAGCAAGCATTCATATCCTACATTAGAAACATGCTAATTTGGGAATATGATTACTCAATGGAATTCATGTATCCATATTTAGGAATTGTTTGGCTTTTTTCAAAAGTTTGTGTTAAAGACTAATGAATTTAGGGGAAAGAATAAAATAAAACAGTGATGTCATATTATTTGTATTTTTTTCCAATAGTTTAATATAATATCAATACTTTTATCTTAAAATTCAGGATGAAAATATTGATATGATATTAAACTATAAAAAAAAATACAAATAATATGATGCCACTATTTCATATAATCTTTTTCAGTAAAATAAAATTACCTTTGGACATAAATACTAAATATTAGTAATTATTAATATAAATAAGGCATAGACATTAAATATTATAGGATAAAAAAATAATATTTAAAAATTTATTTAATATAAATAATTCACATATAAAAATTTTATATAACAATAAAACATTTCTAATATAACAAAATATATATACGGCAAAAAAAAATTTGACCAAATTGGAATTTGGTCTAATTCATGTGCTGTCATGTCGACAATTTATCAATTTGTTTGGAAGGTTCCTGGAAGAAAGTTGTATGAGGGGAACATATAATATACTACACGTGGTAGCCAACTTTTGTCATATTTTTTAACGCGTTATAAAAAATATTAAAATTATATATGAATTTTAATTTTATATAATTTTATATTAAAAATTATGATTTAATTTAATTTTTAAAAATTATAAACAACGTTATTAAATTAGCACTATTTTACATTGATATGTTATATATATAAACTATTATATTGAATTACAATTAAAGTTTATTGTGTGCATTTAAACCATAATTAAAGTTTCATATACATAATTGCATCAAATCAAAATTCATGTATGAAATTGTACATTAAAATAAAATTCATATATAGTTTGTGAGATATATTACTAAAAATAATAGTAATGTGTATTATTGAGGTGATGAGAGCTGCAAAAAAGTAAGATAAAACATAAGTGAAGAGTTTAATTAATTTTCTAATATAAGTAACTTCGAAATTTGATCTAAATAATTTGTGAGATATAATTGTTTTTCATATTTTATTTGCTTTTAAATATTATTTTGTCTTCTGATTCAATTACAAATATTTAATTGATTAGTATATATGACTTAACTATTATTATTCTTAAATCTGTAATTGTTTAATTTATTCTAGTACTTTTGACAAACAATATGGTTGGATATAGAGATATGCATTTTATGTTGTATGGGCATTCAATCTAACTTAAATAAATCTTGTTTGTTGATTAAACTTAGGTCTCTTTCATTTTTATTGCTATCGCTAGATTAAATCTTAAGCGTTAGTTATAAGGTTATTTATCAATAAGTGAAATAGTTAATGATGTTCGTCTTGATTATCGAGAAGGTAAGAAGAGATTGATTGTTAGACGTTCGTCGATAACTATAACCAAGTTATGAAAAAACACCGATCCTTGCATTATTGATCAAGCTCATGAGTCAAACGAGATTTTTACCTTTGGCTTGAACTTCGTATTACTGATTTTTCCTCAACTTATAATTATTGCTTTCTTTACCAAGTTTTAAATTTAATTTTCTAAAACAATCCCTCTTATCTTTATTTTTTTTATTTTTATTTAAAAAATATAAAATTATCATTAGCCTTTGCGGATTTGAATCTACTCACTACTATCTACAAGTGTATTTTTAAATAAGAATTTATTTTTTACAGTGTCAATAATCATACAAAATTCACGTAAACTTGATGAAGTCTCACATGTATTGCATGAAAAAAAAAAAAAAGACTTAACACTTGTATTTGACGAAATAGGTAAAAATGTTCCACATATGGAGCATGCATGCACTGAACTCTACGGTTGACAAAGTGAGACATTCGGCTATCATTTTTTAAACCTTAAAAAAATTACAGGCTTAAGACATTAGGCCAAGTAAAGTCAAATTGTAACATACATATTCTTATAAACACTATCCTTGAGATATTTAATAAAAGTTGTTGTCATCTTGTGTTTACCATTATTGATGCAACCTATCAAAATTATTCAAGTGAAAATTATTGGATCATACTCCTAAGAATTTGTTTATGGTAAAAGTTTAAATACTTACATTTCTATTTTTTTAAAATACATCTTGATGAAGCAATGGACCTTGTTTTATACGTATCCTATTCGTTGCCTATAATATATGGTCATATCGGATTAATTCTTCCTCAATATAAGCCCTCAATATTTGGGTAGAAACTACGGTCTATTCAAAGATTTAGGGACTTAAATTTATGATTTTGTGTTTAAGAAAAACTCTTTTTTTAATTGTTGAAAAAAAAAGTGATGTTGGAGGTTGTTGGGTGTGGACTCCATATGTCCCACTATGTGTGGGAAGGCCCACAATCTTTGTACTCTACATATATAGGTTTGTGAGGTTGCTGAATAAAAAAATAGTGTTTGTGTGTTGCAAGTTAAAAAAAAAAATGGAAGGAAAAATATATTTTTACGTAGATTAGTCGTCATATTTTTTTACGATTGGAGGTCTATTTGGTGTCTGTTGGCGTTGTTTATATATATATATATATAGACTTGAAAATCTTTAATGTGTATGGTCTGAATTTTCGTTTGTACTACTATAGCTTTGGGTTTTCGACTTTTAAAGTTAGCTTCTTTTTGGTGAATTTCTAAATTTTTCTCTTAAATTTGCTTGAGGTTATTTATTGATAGCTTTCTTTGAGTTGTGTACTCTATGTTGTGACTTGGTTGTGATCTTATATCAAGAATTTGATTATATTGGAATTTTTGGTGGACTTTCAAAGTCCTTTGGTTTTTACCCTTTGCTTTAAAGGGGTTTTTCACGTAAAAATTGTATCTTGATTTATTATTTTTACTTGCGATATTGTGGTTTATTTGCATCGATTGTTGATATATTATATTATTGGGTTTGTCATAAATACTGAATTGATTTATTGGGAGTGAAAGAACACTGGTTCTGCTTTCGCGTTGTTTCATCGAGTTTGCTTTCGTCCCAACAAAATGGTATCAAAGCTTGGTTCTTGAGTTCAATAATAATGGAAATTAGCAGTAGTAACATGATTGTGTTGAATGACACAAATTATCAACTTTGGCGGAACAAAATGAAAGATCTTATGTTTGTTAAAGCTTTGCATCTTTCTGCTTTTGCTACTCGAAAACCCAAGTCAAAAACTGATGAGGAGTGGGAATTTGAGCATCGGTAGGTGTACAGTTTTATTCGACAATTTGTTAAAGAGAATTTCTATAACCACATTAACCAAAAGACACATGTAGACACGCAGTGGAACAAACTTGAAAACTTATATGTTTCGAAGTCTGACAATAACAAGTTGTTTATGCTTAAAAGAATGATGACATTAACTTACAAGGAAATGGCTTCTATAGCCAACCACTTGAATGAGTTTCAATGTTTGTTGGCTCAACTACTTGATATGGGAATTAAATTTGATTATGAGATTTCGAGGCTTTGGTTGCTTGCTACTTTTTCGGACTCTTGGGAAATATTGAGTTTTGTTTACTAATGATGCTCCAAAGGGTTTTATGACATTGGAAATTGTTAAGAGTGACGTGTTGAATGAAGAGGTGAGAAGAAGGTCTTAATGTTTTTCATTACAATTCGAGGTTCTAGTTACCGAAAATAGGGGGAGAAGTAAAGACAAAGGTGAAAAGGGTAGAGATAAAAGTCGAAGCAAATCGAGATCGAGATAAAAGAATCTTGAATGCCATCATTGCGGCAAGAAAGACCATATCAAAAAGTGTTGCTACAAGTTGAAACGAGAGAATAGAGGTGGTGATAATAAACAAGAGAGAAGGGATAATAAGAAATTCGAACAGATTACTGTCGCTATTACTGATGATTTGTTAATCCTTGGTGATGAAAATTTGATCAACCTAGCATACGATGAGACTAATTGGGTGATAGACATTGGTGATTTGCTTCATGTTACGTCACAAAAGGAGTTCTTCACATCTTATACTTCTAGTGATTTTGGGTATTAAATATGGGTAATGATGGCTTAGTACAAGTTGTTGGCATGGGAGATGTTAGCTTGGTCATTAATAATGGAACCAACTTGACACTTAAAGATGTTAGACATGCATCAGATATTCATTTGAATTTGATTTATGCATGAAAGCTCGATGATGATGATTTTTGTAACACTTCTAGTGAGGGTAAGTGGAAATTGATTAAAACCTCCTTGGTTGTGGCTCAAGGGAAAAAGAGTTCAAGTTGTGGCTCAAGGGCAGAAGAGTTCAACCTTTTTTTTTATGCAGGCTTCGACTTCCTGAGGTATGGTGAACATGACAAAATGATGGCTCAACGGAGTTGTGGCATAGACAACTTAGTCACATGAGTGAGAAAGGGATTAATTGTTTGGTCAAGAAGAATAAAATTTTGGGTTTAAAGAACGCTATGCTGAAGAATTGTGTTAATTATGTAGCTGAAAAGAAAAAAAGAGTTTTGTTTAAGCGTCATCCTCCTTCGAGAAAGTCAAATTTACTAGTTAGTTCATTTCGACGTTTGAGGTTCGTTGAAGGTTAGGTCACATAATGGTGCACTTTACTTTGTGACTTTCGTTGATGACTATTTAAGGAAGCTTTGGGTCTATACTTTTAAAAGAAAGAACCATGAACTTTATGTGTATAAGCAATTTAAAGCTTCAACTAAGAGAGAGACTGGGAAGAAGTTGAAACGCATCTTTATTAATAATGGTGGTGAGTACAAAGGACCATTTGATGTTTATTGTTGGTTACAAGGAATCAGACATTAGAAGACATCGTCAAAGACTCCATAGTTGAATGAGTTGACGGATAGAATGAACCAAACATTGATTGAGAAAGTCAGATGTTTGCTCTCAAATGTAAAGTTGCCTCGATATTTTTGGGGTGAAGCTTTTTATATAGTTGCACATGTGATTAATTTGTCTCCTAATGTTCCTTTGCAAGGCGATGTGCCAGATACAGTTTGGTTTAGCAAAGATGTGTCATATGATCACTTACATGTGTTCGGTTGTAAGGTATTTGTTCATGTTCCAAAAGATGAGAGATTTAAGTTGGATACAAAAAATCGACAATGTATCTTCATTGGTAATGATCATGATGAGCTTGGGTACAAACTGTATCAAAAGGCTATGGAGAGTGAATGCAAAGATAAGTGGGTTGAAGCTATAAAGGATGAACTTCAGTCCTTGTATGACAACCATACCTTTGAGTTGATGGAATTGCTAAAGGGTAACAGAGCTTTGAGAAATCATGGATTTATAGGTTGAAGCAAGAGAATTCAACTCCACGATACAAAGTTAGATTGGTTCTTGAGGGTTACGGTAAAAAGAAAAAGGGATTGACTTTGATGAAATATTTTCTAATTTGTGAAGATGTCCTCTATTAAAACTATTTTGTGTTTGGTAGCTTATTATGATTTAGAGGTTGAACAAATGGATGTAAAAACTGTTTTCCTTCATGGGGATCTAGAGGAAAAGATTTATTTAACATTCCTTGTTCGATCCATTCACGGGGTTTGAGCCATGGGATGCTATATTCGTTGCCAGAGCAACCACTGCCAAATTTACAGAAAAATAATCATTTAAACAAGAAACTATGTTTTAAACACATTTACATTATGATATATAATCAAATCTGAGTTTTAATTGAGCTTATGAAAGCTCTTTTATTGACCCAAGCATGAAATAAGACCAAATTGTAAAGTTTCAAAATCTTAAAGCTGACACCGTGACATCACGTCCTCCATATCGTGATGTCGCCAAACAATTTGTCATGTCATGGCCTCAGGCCACTCGATGTTGTGATGTGACTCACTATTGACCGACATTGCAGTGAGGAAGATTACGCATTGGAACGTGGATTCTATTTTTGGTAAAATTTGAGCCATTAGGTACCTATTCTAATGCTACCTCACAATTCATCAACTATAGCATAAATAGTTAACCACACCTGCATCGAAAGACTTCTAATACACACCATTCCAAGTGCAAATGACCACAACCTAATTCATATAAACTTATAACATCTATTTAGCCACTAGACATATCATACCATCACCAATGCATACATGTCAACAATTAAGCATATACTAACTTTTTTTAATACCAATTCCATATCCAAATATGTCATTTCATATGCCACATACATATCTGCTGGGGCGCTAAACATAGAGTAATCCGTTGGGATAGTAAATATGGGTGTTCGTTCAGAATGATAATTTTGGGACAACTTGCGAACAAAGAAAAGGGATCGAAAGGAAAATAGAAGTATGGATTTGTAATGGTCGAAGGAATCTGCCAATGAATGAGAACGTAACGGAAATGAGAAAGGAATGCAGAAATAACGGTCATGTAACCCAGTGGAGCATAAGGATGTTAATTAGGAAGTAGCCATGAAAGTTGACGTACCAGTGGTGCCTAATATTCAAGCGAATAAGAAATGGTTTAATCAAAGATCGTGGATAAGGATCCGCTATTAAGGAACACCGAGGGCGCTTAGAGAATCTGTATAGAATAGTGGTGTATCATATGTGCGTCAATTAGTCCCTAAGGAAGAGAGAGGTGATTAGAACCCATTGATGAAGAATGATACATGGGATGACAGAAGTATTTGTCAAGACTATTTCTCTTAAAGGAGAAAAATATTGAGGAAGTATCAGTCAAATGACTAGTTATGTGGGGATACAATATGAGAAAGAAATTGTAAACCCAAATGATCACTTAGCGACAGTGGCTGAATATTATAAGTCATAGTGGTTGTAATAGATAAACGTGTTACGATTAGAGTTAATGACATATGGCTGAAGTGGATTATGAAAAATTAATCCGATCACTATTTAAACTAAGCAAAATTTAGTCTGCCTGAGTGGCGTGGAACCATGTTAGTTTGCCAGTGGGCAGAAGGTCAATAACTCATACGAGATTATGATGAGAAAAGAGTTTTCCATGGACTATTCTAATCTGGAATGATTGCCAAGGGAAATATCCTCAAGAACTTTTGGGCAGGTAGGCTTAAGGAACTACCTTATAAGTACATGATGGAAAGATGAATACACATCGAATATAAGTAAAAGAAAGGATGAAGTCCACGAGAATGGCCAAACATTCAGAGAAACAATCAAGGAAAGATGATAGAATGACTGGTAAGTAATTTCTTAACGACCTATCCTCCAAAGGATAGGAACAAGAATAAAATAAATACTACATTGATGGATTAAGAGACATTTTCCCAAAATGAGCAATGAGTTTATTTAAATTTTAATATCATTTATTGAAACCCCGACAAGGTGGGGTGTATTTAATGTAAATAAGAAATTCACTAAGTACATTTGAACTTATAAACATTGGATTTATGGTTGCAAGAATTGTGAACTAAGGAACTCGGGAAGGAGCCAAGCAAATTCGGGTGGCACCGAGGATTTAATAGAGTAGAGTCATGCACATAAGACGAAGGTAGCTTTAAAAACTTCACCAAGGGAATGAACATGTTGTAATTAGATAGCTTCTTTAGAGACTGGATTTAAGACAGTAAATCTTTACTTTAAACATTACAGACTATTGTACAGGCTTTTAAGTAAATAAGAGATATAACATAATTTTTTTACAATTAGTAAATTTAAAGTATGCACAATAACCTGATTCAACTATGACGCCCGTACTCAGATCCGGTGATTTGGTCAAGAGAAGGTGTTACAAAGTTTATAATTAATAGACGAAAAGTTGAAACTTAATTATAAATCATTTGAGTCCTAATCACATGTGTCCAATCGAATAGAAACCATTAAAATTGTTAGAAACGGTAAAATTAGAGAAATGAGAAGCATTTAGAAATTAATGTAGTTTTCTCTAAATGGAAATGATCTGAAAATTAAAAAATATTGGGTTAAAACTCCAGGAAACACTTATAATTAAACTAAATACGAGAGAGGCCTCAAAGCCTCTCATATTGATACATGGGATGGCAAGCCCTAGTTTATTTAACTAGAGTTACTGCCCCCTTAATCCTATTTAGACTGGGATTTAGTTTTTCTATTGAAATAAACTTTACAATTCAACAAGGGTTTTATTTCTTCTCCCTATAAATAGATTGCACTGGTAGGGTTAAATATACAACATTGAGATATTGTTATTCTACCCGAAAATGGTGAGAATTTATTTTCTAAGTATAAATTATATTTTTCGAAATAACAATCCTACCAGTTTTTATTAAAAAGAGCATTTGTGTTCCCACTGAAAGTAAAGAAAATATTTATGGTTCTATATTTGATTCGAATTCGTTCGAACCCACACTCGAAGTAGTTCATAGTATGAAAATAACGAAGAAGACCGTTCGGTTGAAAGTCGGGAACAAGAAGGATCTATCTATTAAAAAACACAAGTATGATTTCGGTAAAAAGTTTATTGCTATAAATATCACAACTCGGCTCAGTTTTTAAAATTTTATTTTTCCACTGTGCAAGAAAATCGTTTTTAAATCGAATTTTTTCAACATGTTAGTCATTGTAAAAGATAAGGGGAAAGGTTTCTATTTTAGCCTTTGTAAAAGATAGGTACTTGTAAAGGTTATACCTTTTAAATGAAAGTATATATTCTAAAAGAGAGAGTTGGGAAAATCATTATCAAAAGGACCTAAAGTAACGGAGGTAGGCAATTGAGGCTGAATCAATGTGTTTATTTATTTTCAATTGTTTTAGATTTCATTTGTGAATTTTTCAACACCAATCTAGCCCTACTCTTAGTATTTTTGGAGCTAACATATTTGACCCTCTAAGGACACATTCTAGTTTTGGGGAGCAACCACCAAAAGTTGGTGTTCTTTATGTTCTACCTAGTTAACCTATTCTCCTTCTTCTAATTAGGTCAACAGCCTAACATAGAGGAGCTAACATCTTTCTTCCTTAGTGTTAGGTGGTTTTAGGGGGTTTGGTTTGCTCTAAGATCTTGAATAGACAAATCTTTTTTTTATTATCTCTTGTTGATGTTGGAGTTGTATTTGAAGGAATTTAATTTGGACTTGCAACTCTAAATATTGTTGTAAGTTTAAGTTGTTTTGTATTGTGGGGTTTTCCTGTGACAGTAGCAATGGATAGTTTTGGCGACGAAAGTAATTTTTGGGATGAGGATACATGTAGTTTTTCTTAAAAAGTTGGTGGTAACCAAAATAATAAGTGTTGTTATAAGACTAACCATCATAGTAACCATATTGGTTGTATGATGGCCTAGTTTGGTACCCTTTGTCTTCTTGTTGATGTTGGTTAAAGACAATAAATGACATAGAAGAAGCGACAAGGTTGTATTGTTGTTGAAAGTCTGTCGGGGTGTCTTGATTCTACATTTTGGGGTTGTTATCATTGGTTGGAGACATGGTTTTTTGCTTTAGTTTCGATAGACAACGCCAATTGTTGATACAAAATGTGGTGTTGGAGGCAGTTCACACGGTGTGCAAAGAACCATTATTAGTGGTTTAAGAGTGTTTGGACAATTTTGGAGAGGTTTCGATAAAGTATCAATAGTTGAATAGTAGCTTGTAAGCTTCTTAGTGATGGATGAGGTTTATATAGAGAAGGAGATTGGTTTAGATCCTTCTAAATAAGTGTCCTGCTATGTAGGTTTAGCAGTTAGATTATAGTGCTTTATTATGATGTGATAGAATGTGACTTAATTAGAACTTAGAAAGTTGGTGGTAAAGTTATAGGAACTTTATTGCCAATGGGCTTAGATATAAGAGGAAGAATTTTCGAGTAAATTTTGGTGTGATATGATGATGGTACACATGAAAAACATTCAGGAGTCTTCAGTTAAGAGAGCTTTTATATGGGTAAATCCTTCCTTAATCAAAGTGGCTAATTTGACGAAATTCCTTATATAAAGTGATTATTTATAACAAAAATCATAACCTAATATTTAGTTATTGGATATAAGATTATCTCCCCTGAATTTAAATCCTAAAATCATGGTTGTTTATGTAGAAAAAAATTATTTATTTTAGAAGTTACACTTACAATCAATATAATCAATCATTTCAAAAAAAAAAAAAAAAACTATTGAATTAGTAACTAGATATAATAATAAGTATATATTTAAACATATCACTAAAAAACCACAATAAATTGGGAAAAAGAATCTCACATAATAGAATTTCAACTTAAAACTTCAAAAATTTCCGAACATCTTTCTTACCTTTGAATCAATTCTAATTGATTAAAAAATATTATTAAAGAATCCCAAATTATATCTATTGATTGGGTGTTGAATTTTCTTTAAACTAACTAAGTTTGAATCAAAGTTGTAAAAAACATTGATGTATTATAAAATATTAATTTGTTCAAAATTCAAATTATATTAGTAATTATAATACAATTAGCAAGAAAAAAAAATATTTTGCTGTTTTTTGACGGTGCATGGGCTGCTTTACCTTTTCCTTTTCCTAATTATTCTTATTTAAATCACATATGGGCTGCTATGCTCTTTACTAAAATTAAAAAGGAAAAATCAGTGGACTGATTTGTCACTACTCGACTTCAACATCCACAATTGAGAAGGAAATTTTGAAACCATGTCTATTGTATTTTTCACATTTATAAAATGTGTTGAATTTACCTTTCTTTATTGGAAAATAAAAATAAAAAATAAATCTAACATTCAATACAGTTGACTCACAGTTTGAATTTGTTTCAACTTCATGCCCACAAACTCTGATTTTGGGTTCACTTTGCAACAATAAACATTTTATTTACCAGGAAAAGCATTTCCAAGTTGAAAATTTTCAAGTATTTAAATTGATTTTAGCTTTCTCGTAAAATTATAATTCTAACCCGATCCTCGAAAAAAAATTTCCACTTCACTCCTGCTTATACCGTAATTTTCATCTCATTTTACCCTTAAAAATTACCTACATCCAATAAAAAATTGTGCCATGTATCACGTTCTTATTAAAAATATTTTTATTTGATAAAATAAGACTAAAATAATAATAATAATTCAAGTAGAAATTATAGGATAAAAGAATTTAAATATCAAATCCTAAGTAACGCGGTTTTTTATTAAAATTGTATTGTTAAAATTTCTAACATTTGCCGATTGAGTCTTAACTCGATTGGTATATGCATTGTTGTCAATGTAAAAGGAAGTATGTTGAGCGTGCTAAAGCGTATTATACACCTATTTATGAGTTGAGAAGAATTTATGGGTAATTCTTAACATTATATCAAAAAAAGTATATATAACCAAAACTTATAATAGGAGTAGTTCTTTTATTTTCAAATTTGTATCTATTGAAAAAAAAGCTTTTTCTAAAGTTAAATTATAAATTTCTCCATTCATTTTTCTTATTTTTACTTTTCTCTCTCTTTTTTCCAATTAAGAAAAAAAAAAACGTCAAACTTTCTTAACTCCATAGAATAATTTACTATGATGACCATGATTGGACCAAAATAGTAAATAATTCTTAAACCATTTGAAAGGGGTAGATACAGTCGACCACATAGACCATCTCTAAATTACTATTAGATGATGATTACAGAAGATTGTCCATAGTCAAATTAGCTTAAGCTGATTTAATGCTATCCATGTCAAATACATGGGGCTAAATTAGTCTAATCGTGCTTCCAACCCCTATACTTTTTGTATATTTTAAATTTAATTTCTCTATTTTTAATTCTAGAAATTTAATATCTCTAAATTAGTCTTATTTGCTTATCTGGTCTTGCACTTGTGTAATATTTGTCATGTGAGCATTTTTTAAGTTAAAAATGTCACTTAATCCAATTTAACAAAGTAAAGGGAATAAATTTTTAAAATTACAAATAAAAAAATTAAAATTTAAATGTGTAAAGAATATAGAGACGAAAGAATAATTAAACCAAAAATTTTGGATTGTGACCTAATCTATCAAAAAATTTCTTCATGTGGCAAAGGTTAAGAAGATAGAGAAAAAATTATTGCGCCTTACTAATATTTCAATCTTCACGTGTATGTTTCTTAGCACAAAAAATAGACTTATTTCAAAGTATTATTATATAAAAGCTTAACATATTAAATAATAATAACAATCAATTTTTTTATGATAAAAATAAAACCTATTAAATAATACTAAAAATTAATTTTTATTGAATGAAATGATTGCTAATACATCTATATATAATGTTAATTTTTTTTAATTTGTATATAATTTTAAACCTAATTAAATAGTAATTATTTAAAATAATAATTATAATTTAATATGAATTCAAAGTTTAATTAAATTATAATTAGTATGATACTAATAATGAAAACATTATTAATAACATAAATATAATTGTAACTATTGTATATATTTTTATCTTTAATATTAATAATTTGAAATTAATAATAAACATGAAACCTTTTTATTAAGTATTAATGTTGATATAATTTTATGTGGAGAGAATTATATTTTATATTAATTAATAAAATTTATCATATATATTTCAAAATAAACATAAAATTAAAAGATTATATGCATAGTTAAATTACTTTTGTTAGTGTTGAGTTTATTGTGAATTGTAAGTTAAGTTGCAATTAGAGTAAGAACTAAAAGAGTAAAAGGTATAGATGGACACAAAAATTGATTACACGGTTCAAAACTTTTTTTATGCTTGTTGTTTCTTATCTAGAAAGTAATTCACTATTAAACAATGGTACAAGTTGTGATTTAACTTCAACTCATTCACCAAGTTGCAACCTTACACCTATACATCAACTAAGATCACTCTCCCTACTAAGACTTTCCCCTTGAAAGCTTAGGTATAAAATGATCATTAAAACAATTTGTTTACAAGCACTAAAACATGTTCTTTTCAATGAATAAAATAAGTCCTCTCTGATTATGTAGTCAAATAAACAAGTCTTCTTTAAATAGGTATTGTAGAGATCTTCAATTAGCCTTCCATGTGGTATCAAATAGGCAGAGATCTTCTCAATTTGAACTTTTATAAAAAAAAAAAAACCAAATCTCTTTAAATATGATAACTGGATCGAATATAAAGTCTTCAAATAAAGTCTTTGCATGGAGATGTAAGTTACACAACCATCCAATTCTAAATGGAACTGTAACACACATTCTCATCTTTCGACATTTTTTACCAAAAACACAACAGTAATTTCAAACAAAGTAGGCCAGTCTTCAGAATGGTAACCCTTATAAAAACTTAATCAACCAACCAATCAATAGCTATGAAATTAAACTATGAATTCAATGATTAATGCAACAAATATCATAGCATCAATAAGAAAAAAAATAGCATCCAAACACTGGAATAAAAGCATTAATTACTTGAGTTAAGTACATACCAAATATAAGAATTTTATCAATCAACCATAAATAAACCATCAAAAGTGTAGAATATTGTAACGCCTCAAAAATGTGATTTTTCTTATTAGGTTATATCAATGAAAATGTGAGTGTTTTCTTGGTAATGTGCTTTGGTTGCTCATCTGGTCTTGTGTTCAAGTCTTTGTGCTTGCGAATACTATTATTTTTTCATTTCTCCATAAATACCAATCTTAGAATTTTAAATGAATTCCTTATATGTTTAACTTCATCTTTTTACTTTTCGTCCCTCACTTTTATTTTTATTTTTTTTTCTTCTTCTTCTTGCCATCGTTCTGGAATTTCCTTTTGTATAACATTCTGTTGGGTTAATTGTTGAATCATATCATACTGTTGGTTGTTTCAGTGCTTAAAGGTAAGATTAAATCGTAGTAATTCTGGTTGTTATGTATGAATTGCAAAATCTCTTTGAAATCTCAAAGTGAGGGTGTTGATCATTTTTGTTTTACTTTGTTTGCTCATGGTTACGAAAGGTTAGGGAAAGGTCAAGAGACGTCTAGTTCTTCTCCCATCGTCTAGAACTCGAGTGTGCGCTGTTGAAGTACTTTTGGTAAGCAAGTTTTGTTCGTTTCGAGTTTGTGCGTTGAAGGTTGTGACGTTGATTGTTGTTTTAATTTAGCATATTCCTTTGAATCTCTGTTAATTGAGTAATTGGATTTGATTTCTAGGCTTTAAGAGTCTTGGGATATCTTTTAGGTCGTCATTGTTTTAGGTAGGGTATCGAAACCCTTCTTTTCCTACATTTTTCTATCATCGAAAACAAAATAATTGATGGCACACGAACTACCGTATGGGCTTGTGGAAAACCGTATGGTGGATTGTGTAATTGACTTACTTTGGATTTATGACACATGGACAAGCTACACGGGTGTGTGGTAGGTTGTGTGTGAGATGTTATGGTGCAGTGGTGTGACTCATTATTTATGTATTAGGAACACACGGGCAAGGAAAATAAGCATGTGCCGGATCGTGTGAGGTACATAGGCAGCACACGAGTGTGCCTAGACCATGTAACTCATTGACTTGGTGAATAGGGGTATACTGACAGCCACACAATCGTGTGCTAAGCTGTATGGAGTCATACGGGTACCCACATGGGCATGTGAGCCTGAATCGCCAAATTTCTGTTAGTGCCATGATTTCTGTACGAAGCAGATGTAACTTGTGTCTAGGATATGTATAAACTAAACTGGACTATATCATCTGCTTTATTATGATTGTAAATTGGTTTCTACATACCTGTATGAGACAATTTGTAAGAAATTCAACCCTCTGTTATATTGGAACTGTATGATTGTATCTGTATAAGAATATATATATTAGTCATCTATTCTATGCATTTGCATAAGGCCGAAATTATGAATTAAATGAAGTGTTCTGTATTGATTTGGTGGTCAAACCACCCGAAATTATATCTAACCTGGTAGTGAGACTGTAAACACTGCAACTTGTTGTACCGACACTATGAGGTGTGTAGGGCTGGATGGGTATTATATACCTATAGGTGTCTTGGGTTGGTGGAAAATGGTGTGTAGCAGATGGGGGTAGGATAGTTGTGTCTGTATCTGTATTTACATCAGAATCTGTTTCTATATCTGATCTGCTGTATATCTGAACTGCTCGATATCTGAAACTATTGTGAATTATTAATCTGATCGAATAAGACCAAGTGTGCTATCTGAATTCTTAATGATATCTAAGTTATTTTACGTATGTTGAGCATTTATATTCCACATCAAGTTGCACCGTACTAACTAGACTGAATGAATTTCAGGAACCTCTTAGAATTAAGCAGTCGGGGGACGTAGGAATCGGTCATCTAATGGTCCTATTTTAAATATATGTGTGTGTTTAAAATTGTTATTGTTTTTTGACTTTAAGTTTTAAATTTGAATTATTTTGAATGGTTAATGGTTTTAAGACTTATCTATGTATCGATTAAACTAGCTTTAAGGGCATCTATTTTTTTAAAAAGTTTGTTTGACATCTTAGACTTGGTCTTTCCATCTAGGCCGAGTTTAGGGTGTTACAAATATTGACGAACAAATCATCAGCCCATCCGCTTAACTCCTATATCTCCCTTTTTCTAATAAAAAAATTTAAAGCCAAGTCA
The DNA here is from genome assembly GCA_025698465.1 of Gossypium longicalyx. Lineage (NCBI taxonomy): Eukaryota > Viridiplantae > Streptophyta > Magnoliopsida > Malvales > Malvaceae > Gossypium > Gossypium longicalyx. The sequence continues at coordinate 5,379,902 of CM046999.1, read as the reverse complement.
AGTCTGACGAGCAAGAAGCTCACCTTTGTAAGGAATAGCTCGACTCTTTTGGTTTAATTTAATTTGCTTGTCCAAGGAGCTTAATTGTATGCCAATTGAAGTCACATCCTTATTAAGATTTTCAATTAGCATTGCTTTTCTAAAAATTGTTATAAAAAAAAAAACAAAGAAAAGAACATATATAAGAATAAACTAATGGAAGAAGTTACTTGCATTTCATCTCTAGGGTTAGCTTGTTTGTATTTAAGTTTACATAGTCTAAATAATGAAATAAAATAAAATCCTAGAGTTAAGCCTAAGAATATGTAACACTCCTCCTCAAGCTAGAGCATATATATATTGATCATGTTCATCTTGTTACATAAGTAGTTAATATGATTCCCATTCAGCGCCTTTGTGATCAAATCAACAAGTTGTTTTTCTGTCTTTACATAATTCACAAAGATTTAGTTATCCAAATTTTTATTTCGAAATAAAGTGATAATCAACTTCAATAGTTTTGGTTCTTTCATGATAAACTAGATTTGAGGATATATGTAGAGTTACTTGATTATTTTACAAAATCTTCGCTAGTGATGAATACTCCAACCCAGTTTCATTTAAAAATTGACGTATCCACATAATTTGAAACGTGGATTGTGTCATAGCACTATATTCCAATTCAAAATTTGACCTATATACAAAATTATGCTTTTTGTTTCTCCATGATACTAAGTTTCCACCAATAAAAATAAAGTACTCCAATAGTAGACATTTTTATCTATCTTGGATTAGGCCCAATCAACATTTGCAAAAAACTTAATGAGTATACCCATGATTGTTGTATAATATGTCACATTTAGGAGTTGTCTCTATATTTTTTTCAAGCTTTTTGAGCAATGGTGCACCTGGATATCCTTATAAACATAAATGTTTTGAATTTGCAATGGCCAGCTTATCTTCCTCAATGATCCATGTAATTTCTGGCTGGAGAGTCTTTACACGTCTAACATCAATATTGTGTGGCTTTTAACCAGTCAATACTTTCCAAGCTCTTTCGTCTAATGACTTGATAATGACCTCATCCTAGCTTTTTAGTAAGCATAGTTGGAACCATCAAGCATAGGGGCCTTAAATTTGAGCTTCCTTCCATCTCTAATAAATTCAATAGCAGGATCTTCACTTAAAACGTGAGGTGTCTAACTTTGATATTGTAACGCCCCAAAATTCTTATGCCTGCTTTTGTAAAATTTTGACATAAATGTGTATCTACTTCAATGGTTAGGTGTTCTGGGTGTGTATGTGAGGTATTGGGTTCAAGCCTTACCTTTAGCGATTTTGATTATTTTTGGAATTAAGCTCTACCATTGTTCAGTGGGTTTATATTTAATTGTCTGTAATTTTATATCAGAATGAGCCTGCTGGTTCGAGTGGTAAGTGTGTTGGTGTGATGGAGGTCCTATGTTCGATCTCTACATGAGCATAGGTAATTATTTTTACTTCGATTAACTGAAAGTGTTTGGATAGAGATGGAACCCTATAGTGGTTGAGATCGAGGGGGTTAATGGGAGAGATTTGAGGGATGTGAGAGTTAATTTGGTATTATCTTTATTCTAGTTATTTCAAAAAAAAACTTCTCTCTCCCAAAAACTTTCTAACGTCAATTATTCCCTCTTTTTCTCTGCCAAATTTTTGTTTCTTTTTCTCCTTTTCGATTGCCCAAATTCGCCTCCTTTTGTGCACCTTCTGACTACGTACGTTCGGTAAGTCTTGTGTGATTTCAATCTTAAGTTTTGTGGCTAGTGTGTTAATAAAGGGTTTTATGTTACTTTCGATTAGGGGAAAGCTAAGAATTCGTGGGTGCTATTGAAGTGATTTGAGCATTAAGGGTTCATTTTCGTTACCGGTAAGTATTTGGATTCGTTGTGAGTTGATATTAGGTTTTTGGTTGTGAAATAATCTCATTTGAATTTCGTTAATGTTACTAAATTCAGTCTTTGGTAATGTCAATCTTAGGTTCTAAAAGGCTCGAGAGTGGTTTCCAATCAAATCGATACCAGGTGTGTACTCGAAACGAGGAAAAACGAGGTTCAATGAAAGCTAAAAAACCCTAGTGTCGACATCACACGGCCGTGTGGTAGGTCGTGTGCTATGACACGGCCGTGTGATCGACGAAGGCCAAGTCGTGCGTAAGACACGGCTGTGTGGTGGCTGTAGTGTGGCCATATGGGCCACATGGGCTAGGCCAGGTTGGGCGTGTGGGCCCACACGGGTATTTCACGTAGGCTTGTAGATTGTTGGGCCAGGTCGTGTGGGCCAAATGGGTAAGGCCAATTTGGGTGTGTGGGCCCACACGGGCTAGGCCAGGTTGGGCATGTGGACCCACACGGGTATTTTACACTGGCTTGTAGATTGTTGGGCTAGGCCGTGTGGGCCAAACAGGTAAGGCCAATTTGGGCGTGTGGGCCTACACGGGCAAGCCCATTTATCTGAATTTTTCCCTAAGGTTGCACAGGTCGTCCCAAATGACTGTGGGCTTACTGTAGGTCAATAAAGGCTAATCAAACCCTAAATTGTTTGAACTGTCTGTTTGATATTCTGACCTGATTATAATTCTGATGCATGTCTACACACACTAATATATGCTATCTGTATATGATCATAAGCATGTGAGTATGTTAGATTATTTTTCTGTACTTGTATATTTCTGTATCTGATGTTGGGGTTGGGATGATATATATTGGCGGAAGTGTTTTGAAAGGCAATTTACGCCTATTATCTGGCAGCATGGCTGCAATATATCTGTTATGTGCCGTATCGGTATTCTATGGTGTGTAGGGATGGGTGAGTGTTTTAAACCCCACATGGTGTGTAGGGATGGTCGGAGATGGTGTGTAGAGAATGGGAGTAGGATTCTGATTCTGATTTGTGTATCTATATCTGTAATGGGCTTAGGCCCGAATCTGTATCTGACCGGTTCTGTTTTACTGTATATGTGTGCATGCTTAATTCTGTGGGGTTACATACTGAGTTTACGTAAACTCACTCTTTTCTGTCTGATCTGTACAGGTAATCCATAGAGTTAGGCGAATCGGTGCAGCGGGGGACTCGGCGATAACCACCTGTTACGTATTATTTTTGATTTGGTTTTACTTTAAATTTTTTATTCTTTTTTGGGTATTTTTGTAAAATGTTGACTTTTCAGATTGTTGTTTTAGTTTGGGTTTGACTGCGAATTATGTTTTTAATGTTGCCAAATTTGACAAAAGCTTGGATTTTATCAAAAACAAAGGTTTTCTAAAAAATATATATCGAACGATTTTTCCTAAACTTAATGTTTTTATAAGCTTCCGCTAAAATGAGGTATGTCTTAAGATATTTCGACTAATTAAATAACATTTTAGAATATATATAAACAAATAGGAGTTAAATAATTGGAATTGGTTTCTACCGAGATAACCTCGTTTTCAAAATCCATTCCATGTGACATTGCCAAATTTAGCCATAACGTCTAGGTCGGGTTTAGGGTGTTATAGATATCAATTGTTAATGTTGAGTTGCTTGTCAATTATAAGTTAAGTTGCAACTAGAGTAAGAATTGAAAGAGTAAAAAGTAAAGATGGACACAATAACTAGTTACATAGTTCAGATGCTTTTCCTATTTCCTAGGTCTTACCTAAAGAGAGGTCCACCACTAAACAACAATACATGTTGTGATTTAATTTTAACTCACTCACCAAGTTCCGACCTTACACTTATACATCAACTAAGATCATTCTTCCCACTAAGAATTTTTCGATGAAAGCTTAGATACAAAATGATCATAAAAATAGTTTGTTTACAAGTATTTTGCCCTAAAACATGTTCCTTACATAATCAAATAAATAAGTCTTCTTTAAATAGGTTGTAGACTTGTAATCTTTAACTATTGTGAATGAGATTTGTTGTTGTAATTGTTCTTCAATTAGTCTTCTATATGATATCAAATAAATAGAGATGTTCTCCATTTTACCTATTTGAACTTCTACAGAAATTGGATCTCATTAAATATAATAGTTCCATCGTACCAAAACTTTTAAAATAAAATCCTTACTTGATCGATATTTAACATGATGTAATCCCATATTATTGCCGTTCGAAATAGTCAAAGAGAAGAATTTAAAATATATATATATATATATATATATATATATGCTAACACATACGATAAGTTGCACAACAATCTAAATGCAATTAATGATGCAACCAAAAATAACAAGTTTTCTTATTGTCACAAAATAATTAAATAATATATTTAATATTTATGTCTCATTTATCTAATTGGATACAAATGTATAATAAATTATCAGTATGTCAAAAATACATTAAATACAATAATGTTATAAAAATAACAAAAACAAAAACATGATATAAATACACTAATATTCTTTCTTTCATTTTCATTTTCCTTTTCTTTCCCTTTTTCTTCTTCCTCATTTTCGCCAAACTAAAAAGAAAAAGAAAAATCTATTTTAGCCCAATTAAAAATGTTTTTAGGTGACAATAGATTTTTTTAAAAGAAAGAGATATAGCTATGTGTACACAAATCTATAAATTTCTGGTATAATAAATTTATAAAATTCTGTAATTTTTTTTATTTGACACTTTTTACAGAAAAAGAAAAAAAGTTTAGATTTTTTATTATTTCAATTTTTTATATATATTATAGATAATCTGAAACTTAGTTTTTCTCTTCAAACATGTGAACTAAAATCAAAGGGAAAAAAAAAGGTGGTAAACAATAATTGAAGAAGGCGATCTGTAAAATTGCCCAATCAAAATACCATTTGTTGAACTCTTGTTTGGCAAAAAGAAAAAGAAATGAGACCCTTTTTAGAAAAAAAAAATCTTGAATTTTTACAACCCAAATAATATGCTGCCAAACCTAAAAAGAAAGAAAGAAAGAAACTTTCTTTATTTCTTTGTCATCAATAATGATTTATAAAGGGCTTCAACTTGAACTCAAAAGAAGCCCTTTTGATTCTTTGTACCTTTCAGTAACACATTTTCCATTCTACATGTTTATAGAAATAAGAATAAGGAATCAATTATGTTCAAACCATATGACAGCTGCAAATGCAATTATTTTACCCAATTTTTTGAAAGATTGATTGATTGCATATAATAAATATTTTTTAAAAAAATTAAAATTAATTTACTTTATTTTATTTTTAATGATTTATTGTAATTGGATTCATTGATAAATTAATTCAATTTTCAATCCAATTTCCTTTAGTGCCCCCAATGCCTCATCTCCCAATCACAATTAGCTTTCTAGCATAAGAAAAAAAATAAGAACAATTCCTTTATGCTAAAATTGACCCATGGAAAGTTTTCTATTTCATTTTCATTTTACTTTTTTTAATAAAGACAAATGAGCTTTAAAAATAATACTAACACTAATCAACATTTTGATATGTTCAATAATTTCTTATCTCTATACTAAATCTCTTAGTAGAATTCGTAATGAGATAAAATTCTTATAAACCTTTTAGAGGAAAAATGCATGAATCCTGAAAGATTTTCGAATACTTTTATGTTTAATTATTATTTTATTCTATGCTCAAATTTAGAATTTAATCAGTTTATTTTAAATGGGATATATTGCATATACAAATTTTAGTTATATTTGAATTTTAATTTTGTATGATTTCATACATAAAATTTTGATTTGATTCAATTTTGATAGGTCACTGACAATATTGTCTAATTAACACAATTTTGTTTTGATATATTACATACACAAATTATTACATTAATCTAATATGAAAATAAATGTAACACCTCATAGCCGTCGAGATGATATCGCGTGTATCAAACAACCAATCAAACCGCCCAACGGACCGAGGCATTACTGACAGACTCAGATCCTTTGGCGTTACTTAATTATTTTAGAAAACAGTTGTCGAAACTATTTTTTGAAAACGAGAATCGACTTTGTTTGAAAACGAAAATTAAAACTGGAGTCGCCACCGATCTTTATTAGGTGTGATCGGACCACCTTTGCTTTAATAGAACGTTTTAGTTTATTAAAACAGTGTTTTTGGTCTACGAAACTCAAGAGAACAAGTTCGGGAGTCGGTTACGTGCGAGGAAGGACTAGCACCCTCGACACGCCCAAAAATTGGTACCGAATTGATTAATTAGTGTCTTAATGTCGAAAGTTGAAAATCGAGAACGAAGTTAAAATACGATCCTTTTTATTAACGTCGATTTCAAAAATGCTTGAATTTAATCAAGACGTTTGCTAAAGATTTCCTTGTCTCGAGATATCGGAGCATCACATCCCGTAAGTTAGGACACGATACCATGAACTCCCGAACGCAAGTTTTAATTTTAATTGGAATTCCGTGTGTTTTAAAACTCAAAAGGATGTTTTCCTATTTAGAATCAACGAGAAAACTGAAACCCTGTAAGTTAGGGCACAATTCTTCAATGTTCCAAAACGCAAAACATTGCCTTATTTAGAAAATTTTGTTTTTAAACCATAGCAAGTACAATACTTAAACGACGTGTATTATTTATTTGGATTAAAACGGTCCATGTTTGGACAAATACATTCGAGGTCGATGCGCGATATGATTTAAATGAAATAAAACAAAAGGGAGTATAGAGCATGTAATAATAATACAAGAATAACATCACCAATGTACGACAAATATAAAGATGCGAGTGGACGAATTAAGGTACACACAATGACAATAAGCACTCAACATGCATTATTTAAATATTAACATTAGTAATCAAGGAACAATAAAAAATAAATGAATAAATAACATATATGACAATCTAAAAAATAAATAGTATAAGGCAAATTAAAACGAATAAAACATAAAACCTATTCAACACGATAATAACTAAGTTTTAAGAGTAAATAAAGTGAAAAATAAATCTTTAAGATATATAAAATAACTTAAAAAAAGATGATACATTTATTTACAAAAATTTTAGATCAAATGATGCGTATACATATATATATATATATGTATATATAAGTATGAAATAGGTAATAATATGAGGAAGTAACTTATAATGAATAATAAATAAAATATTTAAAATAAATAAATTGAGTTCTAAAAGGGGACATAAAACAATTTAAAATAATAAAACATTTTTAAATAAATAATACACAAAACAATTTTAAAATGAAAAGGCAATTTAAAGTAAAGAATATAAAACAATTTATAATAATTAACATATTTAATATTTTTGGCATAAAATAAAATAATATATATATATAGAAAATTTCAAATAAACAATATGTTAAATGGATCAAGATGAATAATACACAAAAAAATAAAAGGACACTTTAAAATAACTTACAAAAGAGCTCAAAATGAATAATGTGTAAAAAAGAAATTTAAAATAAATATTGTTCAAAAATAATTTAAATAAATAAATATATATCCAAAATAATATATATAAAAGGTTTAAGATAAGTACCTATATAGCCTTAAAAATGATAAAAGGTTTACGATACATAATAAAGGGATTTAAAATAGTCACTACAGCAAAATTGACTTTTAGCGGCGTTTTTTTAGGCCTTTAGCGGTGCTTTTAAGTGCCACTAAAACTATTTGCGGCGTTTTTCCAAGCGTCGCTAAAAACGCCGCTATTGTCGACGCCGTTAAAGTTTGCAGCGTTTATTTGAAAAAAACGCCGCTAAAGATCATGACCTTTAGCGGCGCTTTTCCCACAAACGCCGCTAAAGATCATGACCTTTAGCGGCGCTTTTCCCACAAACGCCGCTAAAGATCATGACCTTTAGCGGCGCTTTTCCCACAAACGCCGCTAAAGATAATGACCTTTAGCGGCACTTTTTCCAAAAACGCCGCTAAAAGTCATGAAATTCAAAAAAAAAATATAAAATATTATAAAAGTCGTGAAAAATATAAAAAATTTAAAATTCATTATCAAAATATTGAATGATATAAATATAAAAATTTTCTATTAAAATTTTGACTTTAAAACTAAATACAAAAATTAATGAATTTAAATTTAGAATTTAAAATAATAAATTAATAACACAATTAAAATCCAAAAGTTAGAACTCAAGTTATCTTAAATATTAAAATAAAAATAAAAATTTAGAATCAAAACTAAAATAAATAATAAAAACTAGATTAAATATAAAAATATCAATAAAATAAAACATTATAATGAAGTTACTTAAATGAAATAAGGAAATGCATTAGATTTGGCGACCTTTTCTCTCCACCCTTTCGATTTCTAGCTCTTATTTCCCACATTGTTGTTAATTTCATTTGAGTCGATGCGGTGCTTCTTGACTTTCTCACTTACTTCTTCGCGCGTCTCCATACCCGAATTGCATTTGTCCGCTTCCTTTTGATATTGTGATGCTAACTTCTTAGCCTCGAGTAAAAAAAAACATTTATGTAAAAATTATAACAATTAAGCATTAGTGACATACAATTAACGATTAAAATAAAATAAAACATATATGTAACAAATAAATTGTTGGTCGTAAAAGTTGTAAAAATGAAAAAAGGCATTTGTAATCAATCTTAAAATTAGAGGTGATCTAAAAGGCATAGAAAATCAAATGTAAAATTTCTTTGTATTAAGTTACTTTGTCCCATTTTCCAATAAATACATCCATCCATGACAAAGAAAAACAGAAACTGACTGTAAAGGAAGCATTGCTCAGTCATGCATTAATTAAAGATAGAACCATAAAATTAGCTTAATCTCACTGGGCAAAATTGCCAAAGATCGGATAATTAACATTTCCAAATACCCGATTGCCATCTTTAATAAAAATGGAAACTTGCAACTTTGCGGGGCAAGTAGCATAGAGAATGCTAATACAAAGCAACAAACATAATAGAAAGAAAGGCTAACAATAGCTTGCCATGCATGTAAGCATTCATAAAGCAGCATGAGTTTCAACTTTCAATAAATAGCTGCATAACTACCAAGCAAAACCCCATAGCTAAGGAAATGCATAAAAACATGACACTGTGACAAGTGGCTTTGGCAAAAAGATAAAAAGAAAATGCAAAACAAAGGAACTAATAGCATAACAAGGGACAAAGAATTGATTGACACTACTATCATCTAAAAATTCAAAATGAAAGACATAAATGTAGAAGTTCGACATTAAAGGACATAAATGCCAATGTTAAATAAACTGGACCATGTGAGTTAAACCAGTTTGGTTTGATTGTTTCTTATTTTATTTTTATGTTTAAACATTAATTTAATGTAAAATAAATAGTTAATATAATTAATAGTTAACAATAATATGCATTTACCTTAATGGCATGGTCTTTAATTTAAGAAAAAGGGAAAAAATAATTGGTTTTTACATTTAATAAATAATGGCATGGCTTTGTTTCATATTTTGTATATACTATATGGTATTACAGTGTTCTAGCCTCTAAAACCCTCCACTATATAAACATAATAAGGACAAAAAAGAAAACGCAAGAAAAAGATAAAAACCTTTTGTAATGTAATTCCAGCAGCTTCTCTTCTCTTTCCCGTTGCTTTTTCACTCAACCTCTGCTTCATTTTTTTTCTTTGCTTTTCAGCAGACTAAGATTTGAGCTTCAATCTTTGCCTTTCTCGTGAAGGTTCAATCATCATCTATCAGATCTCGGGGCACACTATTGCCTCACAAATACTTAACCAACTTAAAACTACTACTACTAATAGAAACTGGTCCCTATATGCACCAGAAGGACTAATATTCCTAATCACTCAAAACATATCTCCAATTACCATTAAATATAGATATATATCAAGCCAACCAAACAAATCATTTCATTTCTATCATTCAAAGATAACCTAAAGATACTAGCACATCAAACATGAAAGAAAGCTAAAGCTGTGGAATTTGGTTTCAAATTTATTATCACATAGGAAGGCACATATTGCATCATCTCGATAAGATTGGAATGGCAAACACAAGCAAGAAAACAAGCTAAGCTTTTTAACAGTTCAGAGATTAAAGTAGTTCAAAATCTATAATGGCAAGTAAAAAGAATTTAAGTGAACAAGTTATTTGATAGAGAGCTTCACTTCATCTTTTTAATTCCATTTGATGAGAGAATTAGAAGACCTTTTCGTTGTTAGCAGCCAAAATAAAACTTTACATGATCCAAAGAGTGCCTTCTTCTGAGCTTTCAGAATATATAAAAACAGGGTTTATCATATTTCATGAATTAATGTTATCAAATTTCATTCCTGTGGGAACCATGTATATAAATAAAACAAAATAAGAATAAATTGTAATAGATTAATACATGTGATTAAAAGTATTAATTGATTAATTTGCTTCTAAAAATCTTACATTTCATCTTAATTCCAGAATTCTCCTTTACTTTTTATATAAAAGAATCGTTGCAAAAATTCCATGAATACACAATATTTTTACTAAATTAAGCATGCATAAATAAAATCAACGCCAGAACATAATTAAATCCATGTCTTTTTTTAGCATGCGTACATACACACAAGCATATTTGCATATCACATCATGTAATACACATGTCCTAAAACATTCTCATTCGATCACCTAAAGTAAGTAAATATAGAAACCTTGTTTTCATCACTCACTAGTATCAATTTGATCTTTCTATTTCCTAGCTTTAGCTAATATACCTTGGTTAACAGAAAGTAGAGTGAACTTACGTGTTATCCAAGAAGCAACCGATATGATAAGCTTCAGGGGCATTAGAACCTTGATCTAATGTTGAGGAAATAGATTGAGTCGATGATTGTTTTGAAACAGAAAGAGTTCGATAAGGACGATGTACAGGAGGTAAGATTAAAGCTGATTGCCTGTCCATTGCCAATAGCCGTCCGCATTTGTTGTACCAAATGGTTCATCGTTTTATTACCAGAGAAGAATACAGGCTAAGGAGAATTATTAGAGAAAGAGAAAAAAAATGAAAGAGAAAGCAAACCATACTTGCAGACTTTGGTGAATAAAATTTGGTAGTTGCATATCCAGTGCTACAAAAGGAAATGCATACGTACATCATTAGCACGAAATAGCTGCAAAAAATTAAATAATAGCTCAGACATTTATACAGAGACCATACCAAAAGAGAATGCAATGTTGTTTTACTCGATTCCAAGGAAATATCGAGGCAACCTTGATGGCGTGCTCTGTAATAGGAAATAGTTATTAGTATAACAAAAGCTTTGACTTAGTGGATATAATTAACCCAAACTTGATAGATCATTACCGTTATATCTGCCTAAATACATGGTAGACCGAAGAACCTCTAGAATGCATGAAATACAGATGGCATGTTAATTTCATTTGATGATTTTAAATAAATAAAAAAATCAAAGATGCTTCAAAAGCCAGATGAACTATAACAGGGTTAGAACTGATGCCAGTTTCATTCTCCATATTTCAGCTCTGAATAGCTTAAGAGAAACCATGGCTTCCAAGATTGTTTTCCCTGAAATCAGATATCTAATAAGACAGCAAGCAGTTACCTATCTTGTCACTGATACTAGCCGATTCTTTGTCAAGTACGTTTCCTTCAACTGAACCCGCAGCTTTGGTCTTGAAACTTAACCTTTGACATCTTCCATTTCCAGGAAAAGTACGACAAATTTTGGAGGGTGTATTTGCAGATACGGCACTTGAACGATTCAAGTGCAAACCAAAAGAAAAAGAAAAAGAAATTGAAGAACAACGATATTAATAAAAAAACCATTGAACTCAAGCTTTGTCTCAATCTGTGTAATCAAAGAGTCTACTCTAGAATTCGAATTGCAGCTCTCCTAACCCTAAGACCATGGAAAACAGAATTAACCATGGAAAACGTAGAGGATAAAAAATAAAGTATCATTTGCACTCTGAATTTGACAAATTTTTTATTTCAGTTTTTGAAGTAAATAGTTGAGCCAATCACAAATTATATGCACGACATAGAATCCAAATTTAAAGGATCGAATTATGAAATTTGTCATTTTTATAAAAATCATGTAGAGAAAAATAAGGATCAAGTTCAAGGAATAAGTAAAACAGCCGCCTATGAACATCCAAGAAACTTCATTGTACAAACAACAAAAAGTCAAATTCAGAAATTGCAGTTAAATAAAAGAAAAGGCAGTAGGTTCTAAGAAACAAAGCAGAGAAATGGAGAACCAGACTTCAGATTGGGACCTGAAGAACCAGAAATCTGGGTTTTCAAGCAAGGAAGTTTTATTTGGTGGTGAGAGATTATGCAGAAAAGAAGTGGAGATTTTGATGGGGAACCTGGGGATTTTTTGCAGCCAAGAAAGTGAAGAATAGTTGAATGAATCATACGATTGTGAGGAGATTTCAAGGTTGTTTGAACAAGAGCCAAGCTTGGAAGAAGTGAAGCAAGCTTTTGATGTTTTTGATGTGAATAAAGAAAAGAAAGCATACCTTTTCACTTCCCTCTTCATTTTCTTTATCTATCACCTCCTCTTCCTCCGGTTTCTCGTCATCTAGGGTTTCCATTGCCATAGAAATCACCGGTAAAATTAAAACGAAACTGATCCGTCTCTTTGATGACCCTTACTTCAAGCACCAACCCAAGACTATGCTCTTACTACCACCGAAAGGGGGTCAAGAAAGCCAGGTTGAAGTAGAAGATCTTTCTTTACTACCGGCTTCTTCCAAGCAATTAGTGGAGGAAGCGATCAGGACAAGCTCCAAGCTACGGACTTAGGCAATTAGTGTAGGTGTATTGACTTAGTGTTGTTTGGAAATGGGAAATTTGGGGGCAAATTTTGAGAGTTATTTGGGGGATTTAGGGACTAACGAGTGGGTAATCAAAAATTGGTGATTTTTTTTTGCGGCGTTTTTACTAAAAACGCCATTATAACTCAATTTTTTGTGGCGTTTTACCTTAAAATGCCACTATTGATTAATTTTAAATTTTTTTATTTTTAACATATTTTTTTATTTTTCTCTTTTGGAATTTTTTTTAATTTTGAATATTGAACTTTTTAATTGAAATATGGACTAAAATATTAAATTTTAAGTTTTTATTTTTTATTTTTTATTTTTTTAATTTTAATTTTTTGAGTTTATTTTTTATTTCGGTTTAATGTGTAATTGTAGACGTGAAATTCTAATTGTGGTTTAAATGTATAGTTGAAACTTTAATTTTGATTTAATCATACACATTTAAAAAAATAAATACATCAATATATTTTTATATTGAATAAATATAAATATTTATGTATCCATGCAATATATAAATATAAAATGATGTTATATCAATAATTGTGTAAAAGAAAATGAAAAAACGTAGAGACACAAATGAGTGCAGAGAATTTTCGTTCAGATAAATAAATATATATTTTAATTAATCAGGATAGATAAATATTAAAATAGTATAAACAAAAACTATTAACAAAATTTAAAGGTAAACTTATCATTTAAAACATTTTCCACAAAATATCCCTTCAATCCATTAAACAATATAACACCTTATTAATACATATAAAAAATATTTTTTTATCAAAATCAATAATATCTACTATCGATAACAATAGTTAATTATAGGGTTTAGGATTTAATTATTGAATATGATTCACTTGAGATTAACATACTATATACCCATGGCCATTAAACCTTAAATCATAAAACCCTAAACCATAGACCTTAAACCTTAAATATTAAACCGTAAACCAAAAAATAAATTTAATCGATATTAAGTATTGCTTCCATAATTTATTATGAACATAAGCTTTTACATTAATATATATGTATATACACATCAACATCCATGTGATTTTTTTGGGGTTTAGGGTTTTAGAAGTTAGTGTTTAGGGTTTAGGGTTTTTAGGGTTTAGTATTTTAGGGGTTATAGATTAGTGTTCATAATTTTTTTGGGATTTAGGGTTTTAAGGGTTATATGACTTTTAGCGGCGTTTTATTAAAAGCGCCGCTGATGCTTTAGTTTTAGTGGCGTTTTACTAAAAGCGCCGCTAATGCTTCGACTTTTAGCGGCGTTTTACCAAAAGCGCGCGCTATTATTGTTCGACTTTTAGCGGCGTTTTACCAAAAGCGCCGCTATTGCTCTGACTTTTAGCGGCGTTTTACCAAAAGCGCCGCTATTGCTCCGACTTTTAGCGGCGTTTTACCAAAAGCGCCTCTATTGCTCTGACTTTTAGTGGCGTTTACCAAAAAACGCCGCTATTGCTCTGTGTTTTACAATTTTTGCGGCATTTTTTGATAAAACGCCGCTAAAAACGCCGCTAAAACCCTATTTTCCTGTAGTGAGTTTTTTATAGTGTAACTAAATAATATATAAAAATTTAAAATAGGGTTTAACTCAAATGACATACAAAATATTTAGAAAGAATGACGTGAATAGAGACATTTGATGTAAGATAATACATAGAAAAATGTTTAAAATAATATATATATGTATACATGTAATCATCTAAAATATCAAGATACGTACAAGAATCTCAAAATAAATACTACATATGATGATTAAAAGAAATGATATATATATAAAATATTTAAAATTGGTAATAATTTAAAATGCATGATATGTTCAAAAATAAATGCAATAATAATAATAATGTAGATAAATACATAAAAATGATAAAATAATAATAATAATAAACTAAGGAATAACAATGATACTAATAATAATATAAATAAAAATATAAACAACAAAAAAATAGCAATAGCAATAATAATAATGGAATGAAGGTAATAATAATAATAGCAAATAATATGCAAGAAAATAAAATACAATTATAATACCATAATATTAAATAATAAAATAAAAATATAAAAGAAAAGGACGAAAAGGGGCTAGTTTGAACTCTAGACAGAAATTCGGGGCGAAAATAATAAAATAAAAAAGAAATGGGACCAAATTGCTAATATACATAAGTTTCAAAGCCAAATTAAAAAGAAATGAAATAAATGAGGCATGATTGAATGTTTGCGCAAATGGGAAGGACCTAATGCACAATTCCCTCATTTTCAATTAAAAGGCGCATATTAGGCCTGTTAAACGGGTTAAAGTGCAGGCCTTCTTTTTTACAAATAACTTAAAACCTTTTTTTTTTATTTTGTGTTTCCAGCCTCCATTTTGAAAAGCAAAACAGAGAGTTCCTTGGCTCCCTCTCCCTCCTTTCTCCTTGGCTGCTAGGGTTAGGAAATAACCCATCATTGTCGCCATATGACCACTACGCCACCACCGCATTCGGTGGTTGGCGATACACTCAAATAAACTCCTTTAGCCCTTCTTTTTTACTTGTTGGAGGTTTGCTCCCCAAAGATCGAAAGACGAGGGTTCACCCCCCTTTCTTGGACTCGACCATACCGAACGGAGAGGAGAGCTCCTGACGACGCAGCAGCGGGGTGGATCTAGTAAGAATCCCTCCTCTTTCCTTTTATTTTTTGCCTACTTAGTTTAACAGATTTGTATTAAGATTTAAAAAAGAAATATAAAAGAAATCAAAAAAACTAAATGAAAAAAAAATGAATAAAATCGAAAATCAACCTTTTGTATTTTTTTGCCTTTTGATTGCTAGTGTTCTCTGTGTGTCTGCAATATCTAATTTCTAGGCTTATATAGCCGATTTACAAGCCATTACTTTACTATTGTTTAGTCACTATTCATACTGCTCTAGTTTACTGTTTCTCTGCGACTGTTTCTTTTTCTGCTTTTTTGTTATTTATGTTCCTTCCTTTTTTGCACGCAAAGTCAATGAGGCAGAAGCTTGCCGTTTTGGTGCAAGCGGCATCAGGGGGCCAAGTCTCAGGCGTTGGACGTGCCGACGAGGCACGTGGGGTGCGCGGCGTTGGGAAAAACTAGGATTTTGTGATCTACCGAAATTGGCTTGGGTTTTGGGCCTATTGGGCCATTAAAACATTGGGCTTGTATTTGGGCTAAAACTTTTGTAAATGGACTGCTTATTTTTGGGTTTTTACTTAAACGGGCCGAGCAAAATTGGGCCCGTACAACAGTTATAAAGATTTCCGTTTTAAATTTCAAAACATTTTTCTTTCTCTAAATCAGTAACGTGCCTTTAAAGTAAATGAAACAATAAGGGTCATAATCAATGGTGATTCCATAAAGCTTTGTGTATGCTTTTATAATAAGGGTAAAATCTCTCTCTTTTTTTAAAAAAAATGGAACAATACAGACCATAAAGTGAAATACAAAAATTGGTTACAAAATGGGTTTATGCACCACCCGCCAATATAGTCATGCATGATACAAAAATTAACAAGTGATTCACTTGTAGATGTAGCTCTGACATAGTCCTTTCTACAGACATTCTTCTACTAATCAATCACCTGAGAAAAAAGGTAACGAAGTAAGTTCAATTGAACTTAGTGAGCTCTAGATAGACAAATAATGTTTAACAGGTTACCCATAATCAACCCAAAAATAAAGTCATGTTCAAGACTCAGTTTTACAGATACACTACATCAGGTTGCCAGTACAATTTTATGACGACAACACTTCATCAAAACAACACACACAGTGCCCCTGGAGGATACATATTGCCAACTTATACATATTTCTCAATCATGTATGTTTACCTATAACCCAACTTGTGTCAGCCTCGGACCCATTTTTTAGAAATCAAAATCGTATATCAGCCATAATCACTTTTATTTTCATATTCCTTGTTAAATTCAACACGTGTTCTCCCGCAAGGTCGAGCCGTGATATGCCATTCTAGTTTCCAATAAAGTTGCCCCACCGGAGGCATCACAAAGAAAGTTTCTTTCCACATTTTCACATGTCACAAATAGTCTAGTTTTTGACTCACAAACAAGGTGGGTGTTATCTCGACCATGGTCATGCTCACACACAACTCTGACTTATTGTAACAGCTCAATTTCAGTGAAATCGGAATAGTGGTTTCGGGACCACAAATTCGAGTCTGAAAAATGAAATTATTTAAATTTCATAAAGTGATAGGTATTATTATAGGAATATCGCATGAAAATTTTTATAGAAAAATTTTATCAATTTTGTGTCTAATTGCAAAAAGGACTGAATTGAATAAAATGTTAAAGTTGCATACTAATAGCTATAGGGATTATATAGCTAGGGAATTCAAAGTGTGAGGTCCTTATATGGCAATTAGGCCATTGATTAAAAACATGTAGATATTTTTAATGAGTCATCCATGGAAAAACTGAAAAAAGTTAAGGACTAAATTGGAAATTGAATTAAATAATATGTGATAAATGATTAAATAGAATTAAAACTCATTTTATATCATCTTCTTCTTCATAAAATATATGGAAACCCTAGGAGAGAGAAAAGAAACTTTTCAAGCTTGAATTGGTAAGTTCTATGTCCCGTTTTTAGTAATTTTTATATTTTTGAGATCAGTAAAGCTTAATTTCTTTATTTGGGTGATTTAAACTGAAAGAAAACCAAAGTTTAGAAAATTACTCATGGATGAATATGCTATAAATTGAATTTTTTTTATAGAAAATGAAAGATTATTGATAGATAAACTACTTTACAAAGTGATTTTTAGTGAAAGCATGTGTAGGAACTAAATTGCAAAGTAGTGAAATTCTTGGAAACATTCTAAAATTTATGAAATACATGTGCTGTAAAAGTTATATTGGAATTTTGAATAAGCTTGAAATAAGGAGTAAATTGCATGAATTTCAATTTCCGAGCCTAGGGACGAAATTAGAATTAATTAAAAATTCAGGGGCAAAATGGTACTTTTACCTAAAATGTGAAATGGGCTTGATTGGATGTAAAAATCATAGAATTGATGATTAAACTTATTTATATAGATCCGGAAGTGTCGAATAAAGAAAAAGATCGAGGGAAAGAAAAAGTTTCGGATTAGTAGATACGATCAATTGTCAAGGTAAGTTCGTATAACTAAATTAAGCATGTAAATGTGTTGAATTGATTGTTGAATTATGTGCATCATGATTTGTAATTGGTATGTACATGTAATAAACCAATGTTGATTTGTGATTTACATGTAAATGATCAAATATTACATGAATCCGTTTGAATATTGATTTCCGATTGGATAGGTGACTACAGTGAATATGAGATCTTGCATATGTTGCAATAAAGGTTGTCTCTAAAGGATAATATTTTGACCTCATTATGAAAAAGAAATGTATCCCGAAAGGGTAATAGTTGAAAAGGACTTATGTACCCAAATGGTACAACTTGAAAAGGTTATGTACACTTTGTGTGTACACTTGGAAAGGTTAGGTATACTTTGTGTATGCCATATGAAAAGGAAATGTATACTTTGTGTGTACCACTTGGAAAGGATTGTACACCTCAAGTGTACAAATAGAAAAGGAAAGGTCTATCAGAAATTCAATAATTCAGCGGTAACGACATACATAGTGATATAAAGAGAAATGGCATGATGAGTTCATCTATGCATTTTAATATTTTTGGAAACTAATCAATTGGTTGAATGATTATGTATAGGCCTTCTTTGCTAATTGACTAAGTTAATGGACATATTATTTAATGTGTAAATTACTTGATGAACATGAATGGTAAGTGTAGTTTGGTTATATGAACTTACTAAGCATTAGTGCTTACTAGGTTTATTTTTCCTGTTTTATAGTGCTCAAAGCTCGTGAAGGTTGGATTTGGGATCGGAGTTATCATCACACTATCAATCCATTGATTTTGGTATAAATGTTAGACTTATTTTGATATAATGGCATGTATAGACTAATGTAGACAAGTAATACTTAAAAATGTTGGTTTGTAATCTAGCCATTGGAATGGCTAGTAATGTATGTTTTAATGATGATATGGTATGGTATTATATCATGAGTTGTTTTTGGTTAATCAAGTTAAGTAAAACCATTCATGAACATAAATTGCCAAATGTTATGTAAGAGTAAGTTTAGAAGCATGATTGAAAATAGGAACATATCAATTTGAATATTGGAAATTGGTTGAAATGGAAGGTGTACACTTGTAAGTTTTCATGCAGGAAAATGGTTAAGTTTGAGTGAGAAATAGGGCTCGAAAATTGCCTTATTTCGTCCACACGGGTAAGACAGACGAGCGTGTGTCTAGGCCGTGTGTGACACATGGACAGCCCACGGGTGTGTGAAATGACTGTGTGTCCCCTGCATCTTTAAATGTGAAGTCAGAATAGTACGCGAGAAATAGAGACAGCCGTATGTCTTGGTCGTGTGAAGGACACGGGTTTCAAGCATGGTCGTGTGTCAAAATCATGTGAAAATGACTTAAAAAGTGTGAAAAATCAGTTTACCACACGGCCTAACCACATGGGCGTGTGCCCAGGCCGTGTGCCCCTTTGATGATTAAGAAATTGCAAGTCAGAATTGCCCACGGGCTGGCCACAAGGCCATGGGAGCCACACAGACATGTGCCCCTAACTTCAAGAAAAATTTTCAAAGTTTTCCAAAGTTACCAATTTAGTTCCAAATTATTTCTAAAGCATGTATTGGGCCCCGTAGGCCCATATTAGGGATTTTATGGTGAAATATGAAAAGTTTTGATTTGGAATGCAAATTTATGACTCGATTTTGTACAAATGCTAGCGTATAAGTCCAATAATGTCTTGTAACCCTATTCCGGTGACGGATACGAGTTAGGGGTGTTACACTTATTGCACATATGTTAATACACACCACATCGACCAATCTCCAGCAGAGACAAGTTACCTTTCACAACCACATATCATAAAGTTTCAAACCCAAATGAAGCAAAAAGGAACTCACCAGAATCTTTAGTCAGAATCTACTCTATTGGCCTTTTGTCTCAATTGCTCAGACCTTCACTAGCTTCTTGAGCTAAATAATCATAATTATCAGACCCTTTTATCTACTAGAAATTGATCATGCATGCACTAATGCAAAGACGTAAATTTCCTCTACATCAACCTAAGGGTTTTCCAGAAATTACCAATTAGCTGGTTCTCCTTTAGTGAAGATAAAAGTGAAACATGTCGATTACAGACATCCTTTTATAGCACAAACAGTGGAAAAAAACTTAGTGGGAAGGTCAAAAATCCCACTATCACCCTTGAAATCTGAGACTAAGCTTGCCTAACAAGATTTGAAATCTAATCTTTTACCAAACGTAACTATTACCACTAATCAAAGCGGTAAAAACATTGCTTGTACATTTAAGCAACCAACTAAATAGGTCATATAACTACCTAAACATATCAAGTTGTAATCTATAGTACTCTAGTTCAATTTCAACTAGGTCTCAACTAAATTCTAATGATACTCACCGAGCTATCATTTCCATGTAAAATAATTCTATCTCTCCGTGAACTAACAAGTTCGCTTAGGACATCTGGGGTTGGCGAATCGTTTCATAGAAGAGTCTGCCAAACCCTAGAGTTCACCAAACCTTAAAGTTCATCAAACCTTAAAGATCACCAAATGGCTAATTCTAGCAAGGCGTCCCCGAAAAGGGCATACTGTTAAATTCAAGCAACACGCCAACCAAACACTTTAACTGATAATTCACCCTTTTTTTCCTCCGGCTTACTCAATTATACACCAACAACATATCAGTATGATCTACGCCGAGCGAGCTGTTACGATAGATGTACTTATTTATTTCTTTAAATGTGTACAATTGAACCAAAATCAAAGTTTCTTGTATATATATGAATCACAATTCACATTTCATGTTTATAATTGCATCAAAACAAAGTTCATGTATCAAATTGCACATTAAAACAAAGTTCATGTATAAATTTAATATTTATCCCACTTTATTTTAACATAAATTTGTCCCTCAATTTATATATATGTGAAAAGTAAATTTTTAGGATATTTGAAAAGTACTATTTAAATATTATTAGTTCCAATTAAAAAAAATATTATAAATATATCCAAATTAACAACACCATTAATAATTATGGTTAAAGTAAATAAGGAAATATTTTTCACTATTATTTAACGACACAATTAATGTCATATGAAAATCCTCGATCAACTAAATTTAACTTATAATAAATTTAGAAGGTTGTTTAAAATAAATTCCACATCAAATTTAAATGACAGCAATTAATAGTGTTATCAATTTAGACATAATAATAATATTAAAGAAATAAAGACACTCAATTATATCAAATGAAAGTGGAAAAATTAAACCTCAAATTTTAATATAATAGAATGATTAAAATCAAAAGTAGACCAAATTTTAATGAAATTTAGAATAAAAATTATACCAATTATGTATAAAAAGTTTAATCAATCTGATTTGACTTAAGATATTCTTGCTAAAAAGTAGAGACCTAATTTGCCATTTTGGTTATCATTATTTTGTGAACATAAGCTTTAGATTTAGATCAATTCTGTAGTGAACTTGTCAAAACCCATTGCTCCCATAACACCAAATGTCACTTTCTTTATGTGAGCTAAACCTCGCTTACGTGCCCCTTTGACCCACCAAACACTTATGCCATGCCTTACCTATATCTTTTCTCCATAACTAGAAGTCTCCACGCATAAAAATTTTTTGAAAGAGACAAAAGAAAATATAAAATAAAATAAAACCCAAAATGGAAATTTATTAGAAAGTGAAGTCAAACAATTAAAACTTAACTTGATTTTTCTCCAAACAATTAACCATATATATTTTTTATATTTATTTTACGGATTATGAAAAATAATTTTTATAATTATGTTTTTTAATAATATTATACTAAATTCAAATTTTTTTCTGAAAGTGTAATGTATATTACAATTACACGATAAGCAATCATCATAATCTTAAAATGTATAAAACCTATGAAAATATTACATTTAACCCTGTTTTGATACATGGGTTTCGTTGATTCAAAAGTTGAATGGAACCATTACAGTTTTACAAGCATCTAAAACAATTGAATAAAATAAAAGCTAAGAAGAATCTAGTTCTCTTTTGAAAAACCACTCAATTTTTTTTTTTTTAAAAATGTGCTAAGAACAATTCAAAATGGTCCAAACCCATGTAATGCATGATAACTTGTAAGCTATCCATAGAAGTTCTTGAGTGAAAGAAAACCCTAAAAATCCCAATAAAATAACAAAAAGAAACCATAATAAAAAGTCAAGTAAACGTGTCTCTAAATAAAACCAGCCACCATTTTTCTCTCTCTTTTTTCATATCATTCTCCTCCCTTTGTATTCGTCACAAAAATTCTTGCCTAACTCTCACATTTGGATGCATAGTTGTCCAATATTTCTAATATTTAATAATTTAAAATATAATCCATACAAATTACTAATACTAGAAATTCTATAACACGAATATACACATAAAAATCATATATTTAAAATGTAGACGTGTGTTTAAACATAAAATACAATAAATAATGAAAAGTATAATTTGAAACAAATTAATCATAATAACATATGAAAATATGTACGATATTAAAATAAAAAATTAGATTAAATTATGAGTAAAATAAAATTTAAACATATAAATACATAAGATAAATAATACTAAATGCACTGCAGTTATTTATCATGGTTTTATCATTAATTATGAGTTAAGTGTCGAGTTGACTTCTAACACCAATTCAATGAACAACATTATTAATATATACAACTGATGGAGACAATAATTTACGTATATCAAAACAAAAATGTTTAAAAATACATTAAAATTAAGCTTTGGTTGAATGATGAATTTGTTCAAATCTCATCATATGTATATTTTAATTAATTTTTTTAAAATAAAAAGACTAAAAGATCTTTAAATAATATAATTTTTTAATTACAAAAATTAATTTCATAATTTTTTGACTAAATTGATGGCTGGATTTAGAATAACATCGATTATATATTATGTCAAGTGGTTAATAATGTAATGATGAATTATTTGCATGGCTAAAGTTCTTATTGATACAAAGTTTGGGTTTAGATTTGTACAACACCTTCAAATTATTACTTTTTAAATATATACATTAGATTTTGTCAAATTCATAATCTAAATGAAAGAAAAAAATTATTAATAATTTACTTATAAGTGAAATAATAAAGTGATTATACTTAAAATATATCTTACGTTTGGGTTTGATTTTTAAATATTACATTTTAATTGTTTTATTTAAATATTTTATATAAAAATTTTAAAAATATGAAAACAATCCTTTATTAAAAGAGAGTTTTTTAAGTAATTTTTTAACTGAATCGGTATTAAGTTAACTCAACAAAACTCTTTATATAAATATAGAAGATTATTTTAAATACATTTTAACATATAAAAATAAATAAGTATTATATAAACTAGATTTTGTTATACCTAGGGGTGAAAATTTTTTCTTTTAATTTTTTTTTAATAATGAATATAGATGGAGTGATAATAAACTTATATTTTAATGTAACTGAACAAGTGTTCGATTTTTAGATTTTTAATTTTTAATTTTTAATTTTTAATTTTTTTTAAAAATAATATAAAATTATGAAAAAATAAAAGAATATCGTTATAATAAAATTATTTATAATTTAAAAGAAAACATATTTTTATATTTTTATAATTGAGTTAGCGATTTGATTAAAAGTGTCATAAATTCAATAAAAAAGTTAAAATAATAATATAGATATATAACATAAAAAGTAAAAACTATTTTTATTTTATATTAATAAATAGTTGGATGCAATAGTAAAACACGTTATGCTCTCAATAAAAAAATTTAAGTTTAAACTTTAAAAATAATATTATTAAAATAAATAATTACAAACTCAAATATAAATTACAAAACGGAGATGAAGAATATAAAAAAGAATTTAAAAAAATTTCATGAATTTTAGTTGCAAGGCATTTAAGGGGGTGTAGCAAAGTAAAATGGGAAAAGGACACGTGTCTTAAGAACTGATGACTCACTTTTGTAAATTTTCGTGATGGTTCATGCACCCTCTTGGTCGGATAAGGTCGGCCGCTTGATGATAGGCACGTGGCATTCTTTCAATGGTGATAAAAATAAAAATGGGTCGCATTTAGAAAAAAAAAAAGATAACGAGACAAGGACGTCCGTACTTTCTCACACTCGCTTTTTAATAACTATCCATTTTCTCCTCTATTTAAATACCTTTCCAATCCCCCAATCTCTAATAGAAAATAGAAAGAAAAAAAAAAAAAAAACATTTTTTTAATTTTTCTTATTCTATTTATCTCTCTAGCTAAAACAAACTACTCTTTAATTTTCTGTTTGGTTGTGGAGAAAATTTTGAAGCATGGGAGTCCCGGAAACTGATCCATTGGCTCAATTGAGCTTACCACCGGGGTTTCGGTTTTATCCGACGGATGAGGAGCTTTTAGTACAATATTTATGCAGGAAAGTTGCAGGGCATCATTTTTCTCTACAAATCATTGCTGAAATTGATTTATACAAATTTGATCCATGGGTTTTACCAAGTAAGTTCAACCAAATGGTTTACCTTTTCTTTCCTGTTTGGCTTGTTATGAAATGTTATTTCTTTGGCTAATCAATGTGTATTATTATTTTTCATAGGTAAAGCTATATTTGGTGAAAAAGAATGGTATTTTTTTAGTCCGAGAGATCGAAAGTATCCGAACGGGTCACGACCCAACAGAGTCGCCGGTTCCGGGTATTGGAAAGCTACCGGAACCGATAAAGTTATCACGACCGATGGCCGAAAAGTTGGTATCAAGAAAGCTCTGGTTTTTTACGTTGGAAAAGCACCTAAAGGGACTAAAACGAATTGGATTATGCATGAATATAGATTGTTGGAAACTTCCCGTAAAAATGGTAGCTCCAAGGTAATTTTACTTCATTATTTCTAAACCTTTGAGCTCGTATACCTCCAACATCATTCGAGCATATATATTTTATAATTAATTAAAACCCGACTTAGAATTCGATTCAGAATTCAATTCGATTACTCAACTTATATAATAAAATTCTAATGCACGGAACTAGAGGTTTCTTAATCCTCTCTATTCCTAGTTCTTTGTTTTTGGAAAATGAAACCACTCGACTTTATCTTATTTCACAATCGTTGATTAAGTGTATCAACAATAATAAATCGGATATGATTAATTTTTCAAATTTTAATATTTTCAAAGAAATTAAAAATTCTTCCTTTTTTTTTAAAATATTATGTCATCCGTTTTTAAAAAAAAACTCTTTTTTAATATATTAAATATTTATATATATATATAAAAATTTGGGTTTTCCTATAAATAATAATAATTTAGAAGATATTCATTATCAATCATGTGTAGAATAATACAATTGCTTGAAGAATTATTTTTTAATTTAATTTAATTTATTTGTTGCAGTTGGATGATTGGGTATTATGTAGAATTTACAAGAAGAATTCAAGTGCTCAAAAATCAGTATCATGTGTTTCAAGCAAAGAGCATAGTAACAATGGCTCTTCTTCTTCTTCTTCTTCCCAACTCGACGATATGCTTGAGTCGTTCCCCGAGTTAGACGATCGTTACTTTGCTTTGCCTCGGATGAACTCGTTGAAGACGCTTCAAAACGATGACAAAACGGGGTTTCACAATCTGGGAAGTGGGAATTTAGATTGGGCGAGTCTTGCAGGGCTTAACTCGGTGCCTGAGTCGGTTCCCAGTGGACAAACTCAGACTCAGGGGATTCAAAGTTATGTAAACAATGACCTGTATGTACCCACGATGCCGCCTACGCTAACCCAGATGGATATGTCAATGAGTAAAGTTGGTAATTCGGTGGAAGAGGAAGTACAGAGTGGACTCAGAACTCAGCGAGTTAATAACTCAGGGTTTTTTCAACAGAACTCAAGTGGGTTGATGACCCAGAACTTTTCTAACTCAATTGACCCGTATGGATTCCGGTACCCGACTCAGCCGGGTGGGTTTGTGTTTAAGCAATAAAAAGTTGAAAAAAAACGGAGAGGGGGGAAGAGGTATGGAATTGAAGAGGGATTTCAAAACTTTGTATACTTGTTTGGACTTCTTTGGGCTAACCTATTGCTGTTATTTTTAAAATGTAACAAAATGAAAATCCGCAAACTGATGAATTGAAATTTAATAAATTTTCATTTGTAATTTGTTTTCGAAAAATACATTTAAATATAATCTTTTACTTATTGCAATAATAACGATGTTAATTAAAATACGATTCAATCGATAAGTTATTTATACATTAATAAAAGGCTTGCAATAAAATCAAATTTTGGTTGGCATTTATCAAAATTGGCAAATGTTATTATGTCAATTTTTTAGGCACCTACCTTGATAGTAAATCTAATATTGTACACAATTGAAAGTATGGTCAAATAAACACACAAAAAAAATGGAAAAATTTTTATTGTGTAACCCTTGTCTTATCTATGAGGACAAAAGAAAAAAAAATCATTTATCTGATGCATTTTGTTTTGTTTATTTGACCATATACCAAGTTGAAGATAGTTGATATTTTCTAGTTTAATGTAGATTCGGGTTAATCAATTTATCATGTTATGGGTATTGGAAAAGTTTTGTCATAAAGTTCAATAAATTCTTATTCTACCACTAATTCGATTGATGTAACATATATTTCAATGGTTTAAGATATAGAATTATAAAACATTTCTTAAATGATTAAAGGTACCATGAATGTCATTTCATTAAATTTTCAATCATTGTTTTTTTTTTTTTTTTTTTTTATTTTCCTTATAGGATGAGAGGCACGTAAGCAGGGGATTTTATCTCTAAAAATGGAAATTTACTTTTTTTTCTCGAAATTAAGATATTTATAGTTTTTAATAGTGATTAATCCCCTTAATTATAGGTGTTTTTCGAAAAGAGAAATAATTGATCATGAAATATACTATATTCTCATGAAAATTAATATTTGTGTTCCTTCAATTATAAAATTATTTTACTCCCTAGAGCTTTGACACATGTCAACATTGTGAGCTATCGGGATTGGTCTCTCTTCGGTTCGACATCTTCCCAGACCAAGCCACTCATTCTCTCCACCTAACTCCTCGTATTTTCAGTTAAAAACTTGGACCACCCGCTCTGGGGCCTTGTCCACTTGCTACCATGACAAGACCATCTACTCATCAGGATACTAATGTCCATTAAATTAATTAATAAATTGATTAAGACAAGTGCATATATCAATTAATAATATAATTATGATGAATACAAATATCATTCCCTTGAGTACTACAATTACTAGTAATTAGTAGCTTTCTATTATTTAACATAATAATTCAAAAGGATTGATTAAAATTAAATCAAACTAACTAAATTAACTAATGAATGCACCAAATAATGAAACACAAAAACAATCAAGTATCTGCTTAAAAAAATCCAGTTTGAAAACAATTTCTTTTACAGCGAAAAATAAAAATTTTAAAAACTAAATCGATTTGTGATATTTATAGTAATAAGCCCTAGACTAAATTTGTAATTGTGTTTTCGAATAGAGAAATCCTTGTCGTTCCTGACTTTTAGCCAAACAATCTTCTCCGCTATTCTTGTACCACGATCTGCTTCGAGTGTGGGCTCAAACAAATCGAATCAAACACAGAACCAGAACTGTTTTCTTTACTTTTAGTGGGAAAGTAAATCTCTCTTAAATAGAAATCGATAGAATTGCAATTCTCAAAAAGTAGAATTTATTCTTAAAATAAATTTCCACTACTTTCTGCCATAATAGTAATATTGAAAACTTCAAAGAAACTTGTTCTATTGGTGTGTTTTGAAGCCTACTAATGTCATTTATTTATAGTGAGAGTTGATAGAATACAAATAATATTATTTTGATAGAAAAAATCTTCAACTCCTTATTATTAAGGGAGAGGGGCGGCAGCCCTAGATAGGAATACTAGGGTTCACCATTCCATGTATTCCATAAGGAGAGTTGGGCCTCTCCTGTATTAGGTCAAATTATATGTGTTTTCTGGACTTTAACCCAGTACTTTATAATTTATTCCAACCCAGTACATATTTTTTATATTTCTCAAATTAAATATTATTTGATCAATTCCGTTAGTTAAGGTTCTATGGCAGAATCATAACATTGAGGAAGCTACATGGGAACTTGAGGACTCGGTTCGATAACAATATCCGCATCTTTTTTAGTCAGGTAAATTTTGGGGTCGAAATTTCTTTTAGGAGGTAGTGTTGTAATGCCTCAAATTTCGTATGAATGATTTGTTAAATTTTATCATTAGTAAGTGTCTGTTTTGGTGGTTTAGCACTTTAATTTTGTATTTCAAGTCTTAGGTTCAAGTCATACTCTTTTGAGAAATTTAGTTAATTTTTGTTCCTAGACCTATCTTTATTTGTTGGGCTTAAATATTATTTTCGGTTAATCTATATTAGAATGAGCTTGCTGATTTAGTGGTAACGCTTTAGTAACTTATGATTCTGTATTTAAATCCCCACATGAACGTGTTGGCAATATTTTTACTATTTTGGCCATGTGTTAGTTGTGGTCTATTTGAACTCTATTTATGGAAAAAAAAATCTGATTAATTATCATAATTTGAATAAAATTGGTTTTTTTTTTTTTTTTCATTTTTTTCTATTTTATTTTGTTTTCCCCTTAACCCACGTTTTGGCTTTTGTTCCCCCACTTTGCGCCATTTTGCACATTCCCTGCTTCTGCAATCTGTATGTTTCTTTTTCAATTCAATTTTGTGTCCTTCAAGCCTCTCACGTCTGTTCTTGTTCCTTTCCTTGCTGTTGGTGCTTTCAAATTCTTGTGTTCCATATTCCAATTTTTCAAGTATTTTTTAATCTGTTTTGGGTTTTTTTAGTTGGTTTTCAATCCACAAAGGTAAGGTTTATCGTTTTTACTCGATTTTGTTGTTGCAAGTGTTCCTTAAGCGTGTGCGTTGGTTGAATTTCGGGTTTATAGTTTGAAGGGTGTATTTTGGATTAACTAATTAATTCAGCTCATTTTAGGGGACGTTCATGAGGCGATTCGCGATCCTCCAGCGACTTAAATTTCGTGTTATTGTTGTCCGTTAAATGGTAAGGGTTTCGATTATGTTTTGGAAGGTTTTAGTTTGTTGTTTGTGAACAATGTTCGTTTAAATTCGCAAACTGTTACTGAGTTAGGTTGTGTTAACTGTTGGTTTAGGTGTGGAATTATTCAGTTGTGGAATTATATTAGAAATTATTCAGGTGTGTATCGAAAATACTAAAAAACAGTAGTTGGTGAAAGTCGAAAAAGTTCATTATCAACACCACACGGCTGTGTGGTAGACTGTGTGCGACACACGACAATGTAACAGACTGTGTGTGATACACGAACTGAGCTATTTGGGCTGTGTGGGCCACACGAGCTGACCACTTGGGCCGTTACACCACATGGGCGTGTCGGCCCAAAAATCTGAAATCATTCCTAGGGCCGTATACGTTGTTTCGATCGACTATAGACTTTTTGTATGGTCGGTATGAGATTAAATGTGCTGTAAAATATGAAATCTGGGCAACTCTTTGCATGAATTTTGATATCTATTCGTATAACTAAATTGTCACATTTTGATTAAACCTTTATATCTATTATGCTATGTGGTTATACTATAAGCATGTTTGATATATGTTATATTCTGTATTTGCATCTAGGGTGGGGTATATTAATATGTGGAAGAAGTGTTTCTGTAAAATGGCGATAGTTCGCCTAATGATCCCGCAACTTAGCTGCAACTATTTTGTAAAATGTCTTAACGACATTAAGTGGTGTGTAGGGTTAGATGGGTGTTTTACACCTATATGGTGTGTTGAGATGGACGAAGTTGGTGTGTAGCGGTTGAGGGTAGGATTATATGTTTGTATCTACTCCGTTATAAATATGTTTCTAATAAATCTGTTTGATATGCATTTAATTGTTTTAAGTTATTCGTTATACACTGAATTTCAAAAACTCAATCTCCGTTTGATTGATATTTTCAGGTAATCCTCAGACTTTGGCGGGTCGATTTATTTAAATTTTGATATTTTTGTTCTGTAAATTTTTGGACTCTCTGAACTTTTTGGACTGTTCAGATTTTTAAACTTTATTTCCATATTTTACTTTACTGCTCAAATGTTTTAGTTGACAAAATTCACTTCTCTATAAAATTAAAGGCTTTCAAAATATTCCTTTTATGGAGTCTTTCGTTGCAAAAATTATAAGTTTCAGAAAATAAAAACAAAACAACGTTTTTAGTAAATAGAATAACAAGAAATGATTTTAAACAAAACTGGGATTTTGAAATTGTATGACGATTTTTTGGTTATTCAAAAATTAAATTTTCAATCATATTGAGTAATAACTTAAGATTTGGCCATAACGTCTATGCTAAATTTGAAGTGTTACATAATTAATTATTGACATAATATACATGTATGTCATATCAATAAAATTAACATATATTAATTTTTTATCCATTTTAGAATAATTTAACAAACAACTCAAATTTAAAAATAATAAAAAAGGACCGAAAAATTGAATTCTTTTATAAAGTTAACCACAAATAATACCACGTAGGTAAAGACAGAAAAGTGGGATATTTTTTTTGTTCTTCTCAATCCTTCTGATCAATAAAGATGAGAAAATCAACGGTCACTGATGTATCAGGTGTTAAACAAGCATAGGCTGAAACATGTAAAATGATAACTACTAGTGTTTTTTTTTTTTTTTTTTTAAACTCCAAAAATATGTATAATTGAGCCGTGTTCAAAATATGCATTGACTGTTCATTGTCCTTGCCACATGGATTTCTTCATTATACACACACATAGGTAATAAAATCTACTGGAAACGTTTTTATATTAAAAGTTAAATTGTATTTTATTTTTACTGTTTAATAATGAGTAAATTAATTTTTGTATATTAGATTAAAAAATAAATTTATATTTTTGTTAAATGTTTTATCCATTTCTACTGTTAAAAACTGATTATTGTATGTCAGCATAATGTATATATAGCATGCTAAATGTAAATAATATGATTATTTTATGAGTCATATAAATTTTTAATAGTAAAAATTGATGAAATTTTTAACAAAAAATTTAATTTATTTTTTATCACAAAGACGTAAATTAAATTCAAAATCGAATAGATGGAACCTCATTACATCCTTTTTAGTTTTTACTTTAATCTTTACATATAATTTATATTAGCTTGTACACTTGTGCGGTGCATAGATTAGTTGTATTTAATAATAGCATAATGGCTTATGACTTATTTGGCTCTCTAACTTTTCAAAAAATTCATTTTAGCCCTCTATTTATTTTTCGCCTATTTTAATCTTTGAACTTGTTTTGTTGTCAAATCATCCCAAAATAGATAAAAAAGTTAACGTTTGTTAACCTTGCTAATGTGACATCTATGTGGCAATTTACATGTATGCCACGTTAACAATTAAATAATTTTTAAAAAATTAAAAATATTTTTATATATTTTAAAATTTTAAAATAATTTTTAAAATTTTTTAATTTTTAAAAAATTAATTAATTACTTATGAGCTATGTCAGCAAAGTTAATAAACATTAACTTTTTCATTCACTTTGAAATAGTTTAACAAACAATACAAGCTTAAGAGCTAAAAGAGGTGAAAAATTAAATGGACTAAAATAATTTTTTTATAAAATTAAAAGACCAAATAAATCATTATGCTAACAATAATTTTTATATATCAAGTAATTTAAAATTTTCTTACAAATTTATAAAACCTTTTGATAAATAATAAGCAATGTTTATGAATAAAATTGTTAGAATGTAACAAGTAATGTTGACAAATCAACTGAATAATCTACTAAATAAATTAACTGTGAATTTATAAATAAGATTGTTAAAAAAGTAATTATGTTCATAACTCAACTTATTATTTTATAATATACAAATCTCAAAGTTTGATTTATATTTATTTGATTAGAATTTGGAAAAATAATGTAAGTATTTATATGCATTGATATCAATGCAGAAGTCTTACCCTTTTTCTTTTGTAATTTTAGAAAGATGATTAAATTTCAATTTTGGTCCCTCTATTATGCCTAAATTTAAAATTTGACTGCTTCACTTTAATTTCTAATGTAATTTGGTCCCTATATTTTTATATTATTGTTAACTAGTCTAAATAGTTAATATCATTAATTTTCGATTAAAATATTATGTGGTTATATATAATTAGAATGCCTTAAGGGTCTTAGAGATGGAAAAGAAGCTTTACATTTTTTTAGGTTTGCCTTGCTGATCTTTTTTAACATTATAAGACAATGATCAAACTTCAGTTTTAGCCTTATACTATGTTGAAACTTGAGATTTAATCAATATGTTTTATTTTTGACATAATTTGATCTTTCTACTTTTATAATGATATTAGTTAGTCTAAATATTTAATATTGTTAACTATTTCAATAAAATTGTTGACGTCAATTTTTCTTAGGAACAATATTCCCAAAAAAAAAATTTATTTTATCATGATGAATTCAAATGAATGTTTTTAAGAGAAAAGTTCCATATAAACATTTTCACTGTTATTTTCATTGTTACATGATTACCAAGTGATTTTTTTAATTTTAAAATGTCACATCAGTGAATTTAATTGAAGAATTTTAACCATGGTAACAATTGGATTTAAATTTCTAAATCCGAAAGGTAGGATTAGAGTATATTTTAACTTTTAAATTTCTATTTCATAATTTGATACAAACAAATAATCAATTTAACGCAAAGCGAGAGAATTATACTAATATTATATTGAAGTCGTGACATTTAATATATATAATTTCAAAGAGAAGAGAAACTTGAAGCTGTATTTAAAATGTAAATTTTAACATTTAAAATGAATTATAAAGTGAAAACAAAAGTGAATAAATTATTATGAAAACATAAAAAAAAATAATTTTAACAATTTTGTTCTATTTTATTCAATTTTGTAAAATACCATTTCTTCTTTATTAACATTTATTTGATTAAAATTAACAAATAAAAACCTTAAAAATTGACAGAATAATTTATAATGATTTGGTTTCAATTATCTACATTTACTACCATAATTTTTTTAACTAAGGACTTTTCCAATCACCCTATTAAATTTGATACTTTTTAACAACAAAGTATCTCTAGCTTTTAAATAGGTGATATAACACCACTAATCCATGTAAAATTTTCTACCCAAAAAATTTAAATAATCTCAGAAATAGAAAACATAAACAGCATACAAAGAAAACTTCTCAAAGCTAATAGTTTACAAATTTTAAGGAGTCACTAATAAAAAGTAAACACTTGAATAAAAATATAAACTTACAAATAGAATTGAGTAAAAGATGAAAAAAAGAATAAAATCTTTGAATGTGTGAACTTTGAGCTTTGATAATTGTTCCATTTTTTTCATTAGATTGTTGTAAGAATTTATTTATAGTTTTTCATTGATATTTAGCATTTGAGGTTAGTCATTAGAAACATTAAATTTACACATTTAAAGTCAGTTGCAAGCTTAAGCATTGATACCCATAAATATGATATCAATACATATGAAAGAAAAAAAAAACCTGCTAGAAAGATTAAGTATCGATATTTTGAAGGTTAGCATCAATGCCTCTAGAATAAATATCAATACTTTACCTTTCTAGATGGTGCTGTAGCCAGTGACTTGTCAAGATATTGATGGTATCGATATTTTATCCTTTTAGAAAGTGATTTTATAATTTTCTTGGAGGGGTATCGATACCACAAGTTTAGAGATTAATACTTATCTTTAAACTGACTTGAAAATAATTTGAAAACACTTTTAAAGGATATTAAATTAAAATATTTTGTAATTTTATTTTTGAGTATTTGTAACACTAAAATATTTGAAAGATATTTAAATTGATTTTAACTTATTTGATTAAGGGATTGAAAATCTATATTATTCTTAATTGTTTTTTTATATCAAAATATTGAGGGCAACAAAACGAGGAAAAGTTGGGAAACTAGAGATATTGTAATCTGCCTCTTAAAGCCGCAACTTAGCGCCACGTTTTACCTCAAACTCTATTTTATGTTTTATTTTTACTTTGGTAATTATAGTATATCACCTGGAGGTGAAAATTTATTTTATAGAATGAATTTTATTTTTGGAAAAAAAGCCTATAATTTCAATTATAGGGAGAATTAACTTTGTTACAGAGAGTTAGTACAATTTTTCATTCTCTGCAATTGGCTCATGATACTTTGAGTCTATATTTAAAATAATTTGTGATTCGAGAATAACGAAAAAAAATTATTCGGTAAAAGATTGAGATTGACTTAATCACCTCTTACAAAGTAAATATAATTTAATTTAATTTTATTATTATAAATATCATTTTAAACTTCTCTTGTAGCTAAAAGATACTGTTTTCTAGATTGATTTTTCCCAAACACCTTCAAAGTAAAATCAACCGAGTTGGAAACAATGACCCAAGACCCCCTCCAATTACACTGAACAAGATTTCGAAATTGAGGATGCAACAACCGACGAGAAAATAGAAAGGACAAATTCCGGGTTTTTTTACAAAAATAAGATAAAAAAATAAAATAATACTTAAATAATACAACTAAAAAAGTATGTACTAAAATGGTACATCTCAGGGTGGTGTCGCCTATGGCAATGGCGTGACCACCCTGGATCTGACATTTCCTGATTTTTTTTGTTAAAAAAAAAGTAAAATCGAAAGAAAAAAATAAAAATTTGAAAAAAAAGGGTGGAGAGGGTGCCAGAGGCGGCATCGATTGTGCCTCTGGATGAGGCGGCACCGTTTGTGCCTCTAGCAGAGGCAACACCAAGTTTAATCTCATTTTAAAACCTTTTATATATTTTTTATTCAATTCATTTACTATATATTATATTGTAACATTTCATATAATAAAATTCCTCCTACCCTTTACTTCCAGCTAAATATGGATTTAAAATTCTAAATTTTTTTATTATTTTATTATATATCAAATTTGATTTGAAAAACAGTCTATTTTTTTTATAACAATGGTTCAAATCTAGATTAAAAATAATAATGGTTCAAATCTAATCGGCAGTGTCGCCTTTGCTAGAGGCATAACCGG
Source organism: Gossypium longicalyx (assembly GCA_025698465.1). NCBI lineage: Eukaryota > Viridiplantae > Streptophyta > Magnoliopsida > Malvales > Malvaceae > Gossypium > Gossypium longicalyx. The sequence goes on along the minus strand of CM046999.1, from coordinate 5,344,928 downwards.
TGCCACCTCTGCCTGAGGCACCACCTCCGCACTTTTTTTTTCAAATTTTTTCATTTTTACTTTTTTTTAACAGAAAAAGTCAGAAAATGTCAGGCCTAGAGTGGTCACGCCACTGCCATAAGCGGCACCACCCTGGGATGTACCATTTTGGTACATACTTTTTTGGTTGTATTATTTAAGTATTATTTTATTTTTTTATCTTATTTTTGTAAAAAACCCACAAATTCCACAAGCAGAGGACCTAAGGACATTGATAGCAGTAATAGTGATCAGTGATCAGACTTAAGTTTAGGAAGGTGTCGTATAGAACTGTTAGGAGAAAGGTCGGCTCATAGGTTATTACAAATCGCCTGATCGAGTCTCTTAGAAAGGTTCCCACGATTCCAAGTAAACATAGGTACCTAAAATTCCATATCATGTATCCTATTATCGAAAAGAAAGGAGTGAAACAAATTACAAGGGTTTTTTTACCCTAATAATAATAAAAATAAAATAAAATATCAAAATGGTATGTTGCTAAGATCAAGTACCAAAATGGTACATTTAGATGGGTGGAGGGTGTCAGATAGGCAGCACCAGTTGTGCCTATCTGATAGGCAGCACCAGTTGTGCCTATCTGATAGGCAGCACCAGTTGTGCCTATCTGATAGGCAGCACTGGGGGTACCTATCTGATAGGCGGCACACCCAGTATATTTTCCCCTGACATTTATTTGGCATATTATTTTTTTGATTATTTTTTATTTTTTATGTAGGTAAAAGATGAGACCATTGATATGGAATTTGGAATTTATAAGATAAATTAGGAATTAGTTTATATGTTTTAATTTTTTAAGATTTTATTTTTTTAAAAAAATTATTTTATGTTTTTTATAAATAATAATATGAAATTTATTTTGAACTTCTATGAAAAAAAAATATATTTTTTGACAATAGTTAAGTTGGCATGTTATTATATATATTATATTTTAAACCAAAAATGTTTACTTATTATCATTTTAAAGTAATAATAAAAATATTCATATTTATTATGTATCGTTTATGTTATGTTTTTGTTATTCTTTTCCAAATTGATATGAGCCGGATGGAGGAGTAGGGGAAATACGAATATTATTATTTTTGGGAAAAAACGCCTCTAAAAGTCATGTTCTTTGGCAGTGTTTTTGGGTAAGTGCCGCTAAAAGTCATATTCTATAGCGGCGTTTTTCTACATAAACAATGCAAAATTTAGCGGCGTTATCTATATCGACATTTTTTTGCAGCGCTTATCAAAACGCCGCAAATTATTTTAGCGGTGCTTATAAGCGCCACTATAGGCCCAAAAAAACATCACTAAAAACATATTTTGTCGTAGTATTTTTTTTATGTCATATGTCACTATGTGATTGAGCCATGTCATCATTGGCTATCTTTAAATAATGATTGATTGACAGATTTATCAATGTAAGGAAAAAGCATTTTATGTACCACTTTTGACTAATAAAAAATTTAGGGATAAGATGAAAAAAATAGTATAATTTAAGTATCAATTTATATTTAAGCTTTAAAAATAATCTTTTAAACTTTTTGCAACTAAATATTATTCGTCTTTCCACAAATTGTTTGGGATAATGATCTATAGATGTTGGTATTCATTTTAGTTTGGATATTTGTTCCTTTCTCACGCACTCTATTTTTTCCCTTTAGAATGAAAAGAAAAATGAGAAGATAAAATTATGGGTATAGGGTCTTCAATCACTTTCAATAATTTGTGAAAATGAATAAAATATTTTAGGCGTGACCATTTACATGCATTCACGTGAAGAACAATTGAGAAATCAATTTAGAGATTGAGAAAAGAATTAAAATATGGAAAGATAATGACATATTCCATTTGCATTAGGCATAGCATCAACTTACTGTAAGATTCCATTTAACAACATGATGTTTTCTCCCATGCTATTCTTTTCAAAGAAAATGATATATATAAAAAGAAGAAGATATATATATATATATATATCATTTAAAATATATAAAACCTTTTTAAGAACAAATTATTTTCTACTAAAGATAGAATGAATCGTATTGAGTCAAACTTTTTAGGATTGGACACATAAAAAATATTAAAATAAAATTTAGGGTGTTTTTGGTTGGATAGAAAAGTAAAGGGATGGGAAGGAGGAGTGGAAAAATGGAAGGAAAAATAAAAATTGAGTGTGCTTGATTGGGAAAAAAAGTGAGAGGGATGACCATTTTCTATCTTAATATATAAAAACTTTTTAGGATCCTTGGGGGGTTGGGGGTGTCCTTTGGATCCTTTGTTTATCAAAACTTTGTTGATTCTCATTCCTAAGGTGCCTAACCTGGAGACGATCTGTCAATTTTTCCCTATAAGTTTGTGTTCTGTCTTGTACAAACTTGTGTCTCAAAAATATTCGATTGATGTGCAAGTATTTACAATCGTTGACAAGTAATAAAGTAGTAAGAGTTATTGTCTCCACAATGTCCTTTTATGCAAATCAATAATTGAAAAATTAATTCTTAGCAAATTGATTGGTGATGAGATAAATTAAAGTGTGATGAATTTATATTTACACTAAAACTAACCTAAGTATGCTCAAAATTAAAATAAACACAAAAGAATTAAGTATGCAACACTACAGGAAAATAGGGCTTTAGCGGCGTTTTTGGTAAAATGTCGCTAAAAAACAGAGCTATAGCGGCGTTTTAGCTAAAAACAGAACATTAGTGGCGTTTTTGGTAAAACGCCGCTAAAAATAGAGTATTAGCGGCGTTTTTGGTAAAACGCCGCTAAAAACAGAGTATTAGCGGCGTTTTTGGTCAAAACGCCGCTAAAAGTCATATAACCCCTAAAACTCTAAACCCCAAAAAAATCATAAAACACTAATCTATAACCCTTAAACCCTAAAAAACCATAAACACTAAACTATAACCCCTAAAACCTTAAACCCCAAAAAAATCATATGGATGTTAATGTGTATATACATAGATATTAATGTAAAAGCTTATGTTCATAATAAATTATGGAAGCAATACTTAATATTGATTAAATTTATTTTGGGGTTTAGGGTTTAACATTTAAAGTTTAAGGTCTATGGTTTAGGGTTTTATGGTTTAAGGTTTAATGGCCATGGGTATATAGTATGTTAATCTCAAGTGAATCATATTCAATAATTAAATCCTAAACCATATAATTAATATATATTTAGGGGCATAAGTAGGGGGTTGAAAGGGTCTCTGCTCCTCTAAAAATGAAAAATTTTCCATTTCGATTTTTTGAAATTTTTAAAAATTTTAAAGGTAAAATTGCACTTCATCCCTTTGAATAGTGGAAAATTTTTTATTTAATCATTTCAAAATTATAAAAATATATGCTAAACTTTAATCGTTTAAATTTTAGATGACATGGGGTAAGGGTTAGAGGTTAAGGGGTAGAAGTTTAGGGTTTATGTTTTATGGCTTAGGGTTTAGGGGGTTAAGAGTTAGGGGTTTATGGGTTATGGGGTTTAAGGTTTAAGATTTAGGTGTGTATAGGTTTAGGGTTAATGGGACATGGGTTAAGGGTTAAGGGTTAAAGGTTAAGGGGTAGGGGTTTAGGGTTTAGGGTAATTAGTGTGAAAAATATATGTTAAAAATTTGAAATACTATTATTTAAAATAATTTTAAAGTTTTTTTGGGTATATGACTGATTGTTTTTTAATCTATATATTAAATAATTTCAAATTTTAAAGAATTAAAATTTTAAAAAAAATTTAAGATTTCAAATTCTATCTAATTCTTTTTGTAGCGACGTAAAAATTTTGGCTCTCGGTCGCTAATTGTGGCTATTTATTAAAAACTTGAAAATTGAAGTTTGAATTTGAAATAGACAGGGAGTCGCCACTGATCTTTTCCTAGGTGTGATCGGACACCTTAATAAATTTATTTTTAAAACAAAAGAAGGCCGAGTTTAGGTCTACGTCAAAATCAGAGTAAAGTAGGGTCCGGGAGTTGGTTACGCGCGAGGAAGGTATTAGCACCCTCGCGACGCCCAAAATTGGTATCTTGTTAAACAAACGTTGTCTTAATTTTCAAAATTGCAAGTTTAAAATAACATTGAATCGTGATCCAATCAAAACACGAAAAATCTTATCAAAGGCCACCTGGCATTCCTCGTTCCATTCTCCCGGATTATGTTTTCGAATAAGCTGAAAGATTGGGTCGCATTGGTTGGTAAGTTGAGCAATGAACCGAGCGATGTAGTTCAACCTCCCTAAAAATCCTCTGACTTCTTTTTGCGTGCGCGGAGGTGGTAGTTCTTGAATGGCTTTTATTTTATCTGGACCAACTTCAATGCCTCTCTTGCTGGCGATGAAACCTAGCAATTTTCCCGAGGTAGCCCCAAACGTACATTTGGCCGAATTGAGCTTTAGCTGGAACTTTCTCAGTCTGTCGAACAACTTCTTCAGGTTCATTACATGCTCTTCTTCAGCTGGAGCTTCAGCTGAAACCCATTTTTTGGCCACTAATCTTTAATCAACACCTTCCTAATGTGATGCCTATAATGAATGATGAGAAAAACAATAAGGCAAAGACAAACAACCTTGATTAGTAATTAAATACAGGCAGAAAAACATGGAAAATTCAATAAGTCGAACTAGTTTATTGAACAAACCCAATCCCCTTTGTATAGAAAGTGAAAATGCAAAGGGTAAGAGGCGTTCCTCCGTGCACTTATTTTGGTGACTATTAACAGATGAGGGTTGGTATGGCTCTAATTAGGTGGCTCGTACAGTTCACTATATGTGGTTTCGGTTCTAGACAGGTACTCGAATTGTTCGTACTATCGTCTACTAAGACTAGTACGAAGCCTCGGTCGTAGCCCATCACAGGCTCACAAGTTTAATTCGAGGGATTACATTTACTTATGCCTATGCGGAGGGATAAGTTAACTCACGAAAGCATAAGTCAGATGTAACCTGAAAGTATTCACTAGCCTGTGCGGAGGGACGAGTTAACTCACGAAGGCATAGCGTTTACTTTCACTTAATCGGACGGAGCCCGGGTAGAGAGCCCATGTTATGCAAAGTACAAGTGCACGGTGTGTGGGGAGAAACTCACAAACCTTTACGTTTTATTAAAAAAACTAAACCAATATTAAAACCTCAAACATTTAAAACTGAAAAACAACCAAATAAAACAAGTTAGATTATATACGACACGATGCAAATGCATGATTTTTGAAACACAAATTTGAGGGCCACGACTAAATGTTAATTTGAACAAGAAACTTTGAAAATTTTGACGACGCAAGTTTAATTCCAGACACGACTCTCAAAATATACTCTCCAGCGGAGTCGCCAGCTGTAGCGACGTAAAAATTTTGGCTCTCGGTCGCTAATTGTGGCGATTTATTAAAAACTTGAAAACTGAAGTTTGAATTTGAAATAGATAGGGAGTCGCCACCGATTTTTTCCTAGGTGTGATCGGACACCTTAATAAATTTATTTTTAAAACAAAAGAAGGCCGAGTTTAGGTCTATGTCAAAATCAGAGTAAAGTAGGGTCCGGGAGTCGGTTACGCGCGAGGAAAGTATTAGCACCCTCGCGATGCCCAAAATTGGTATCTTGTTAAACAAACGTTGTCTTAATTTTCAAAATTGCAAGTTTAAAATAACATTGAATCGTGATCCAATCAAAACACGAAAAATCTTTAAGTTTTTTTTTAGAAGGACATACCGTTTTAACACGAGTCGATTGATATTCACCCAACATAGCGATGAAATCGATGACATAGTGTTTAAATCGGTACGTTACCTTGATTATTGAAATAAATAAAGACACGAATCAACGTTTTAAAATAATGGACAACGAGGTAATGTATAAAAATGGGCGAGAAACGAAAGATAATAGTTGGAAATACATCAAGGCACATAATACATACGACAATAATATTAAAGACAATGACAATGCACGCGATGTTAAATATAACAATGGTATCAAATACGAGAACACAATATATATACTTATACATGTATATATAGTAATAATGTTGGAAACATACTACACATAATATTTGAAATATTTATGAAGTGATAAGAAAAATACGTAACTATTAATGTTAAAGTATGTACTTATGAAAAATGTATGTATATAGGGATAAAATATGTTTACATAATAATACTAAATATAAGTACTAATATATATATATACATATACATAATATATTTAAAATGAACATGTACAATATACATATATAATAAAATACAGGGAGACTATGATATTTTAAAGAACATATATGAATAATAAGAAAAGTATTATAATAAATACTAAAAAATATCTATATATATATACGTGTATAATAATGAATAATACTATATACAAAAAAATAATATTAATAAAAAGTATATATATATATGTGCAATGAAATACATGTACTAATGTTAATAATAAATATAAATAATATATATACATAGTATGGTATGAAAGACATAGATATATAAAGCATAGTACTAAAATATACGTATAATATATAAGAGTATATATGTAATAAAATATGAAAAATTTGTACATGATATACATAATAATATGATGTTAAGAATATACATGTGAAATATAATATTAAAAGTATATATACATAGTAATACAAAATATATATATACATAAAATATATATACATAACCTAAAAATGAACATATACAACATATATTAGCAATATTAATAACAAAAAATATATATTATATATATGCTAACGGCACTACATGACTATGTACTTATACGTATTAAAATATCTACATATGTAATGGACATATACTAATAATGATAATAAGAGTAATAACAAAAAGATGCATGTATACCAAATAATACATAATAATATCAAAATAAAATAGTAAGTAATAATAGTGAAAAATAATAAGTATAATAATAAAGATAACGATATATGCAAATAATACCATATAAAAAAGAATATATATACTCCTATAAAATACATATACTAATATTAATAATAAACATAATAGGGATAAAAATAGATATAATAATAATATTGACATGATACGGTATAAAAAACGCATATACATATACATGATAAAGTATTAAAAGAGTTTATACATAGTATGTATACTAGGGATGATAATAATAGTAAAAAAAAAACAACCATTAACAATGCTACATAAATAGACATATAGTAGTAGTATATACATAATATAATATTAAAATATTTATATAGTATGCACATATTAGAAATAATAATAATGTTAAAGAAACCACTATTAATGAATTTTCATAAACATACATATGTATTGAGAACAATAAGCATGTACACAATATATATACACATAATATATATAAAGAAAAAAATTTAATAATACTATATAATATATACATAAATATCAGGTGAATGTAATATTAATGCTAATAAATATAATAGCAATAAAATATAATATTATACTTAATATTAAAGTTAAAATAAAATAATGAAAAACAGTAAAAAAGGATAAAAAATGAATTAAAAATGAGGTTTTGGGGCGAATTTAAAAAAAAAAAGGAAAAATGATTAAAATGCAACGCGCGCGTGACTTAGAGGGACCAAAAGCGCAATATTCCCAACGGTTAAAACGCTGCGCTGCACGGAGGGACCAAATCAGAAACCAAAATAAATTATTGGGCTCAATTGAAAATAAAGGCAAACTTGATTGTAAAACCTTGAAAATGCGGAAGGGCTGCGCGCGCAATTAGCCGAAAACACGCGGATCCTAGGTGGATCTTGGGTCGGGTCTTCAAAACGGCGTCGTTTTGTTCATCAAAACCGGGGGTCCAAAACGGTGCGTTTTGACCACCTATAAAAGTTAAATTTTAAAAAAAAAAAACATTTGAGATGGGGGAGAGAAAAAAAAAGGAGAAAAGGGAGAGAAGGGAGAGGGGAAGGAGAGCCCGGGGCAATTTCCGGCCAGGGGGGCTCCGGTCCGATTGTCGGATCATTCGTCGTCGCAATGCTACTGGCGCCGCCACATCGTAAAATTTAAATTTTTTTTATATTTTTTATATTTTATAATATTATTTTTATTTATCTTTGTGTATTAAAAAAACGAAAATGAACAGAAAGAAAAAAAATTCACCTTAGTATTTGGTCTGATTTGACGATGTTCCACTGTTTTGATGTTTTTGAAATTATTTCTATATTTAGTCTACTAGTATTGATGCCATAAATAAAGAAAAATCCTCTTTGTATATGATAGCAAAAAAAAAAATCCCCTCTTTTATAGTTTTTCCTTCGGGTTTTATACCCTTTACACTTTCTGTTTTTTCTATTATCATCCTGTCTTCTTTTGATTTTCTTGCAGCAGAGAGGATGGTGGAGGTGACCCTGGAGCAGGTGGCAGAGGCAAGTGGCCGAAGGGTAGGTGGCTGGTGTCAGAAGGTGGTTGCGGCGCAAGTGGGAAGGGGAATAGGTGGCTAGGGTTTCTATTTTTGTTTTGATTTTGGGTTGATTGGGCTTAGGGTTTGTTTTGTATTGGGCTAGTGGGTAAGGGTTGGTTTAGGTGGGCTAAGGTTTGGGTTGTAAAAGGGTCTGATGGGTTTGTAAGAGATTTGGATTTTAAAATGTAAGTGGGCCAAATTGGCCTGTAACAGCTGCCCCTCTTTGCTCATTGTCGTGTAACGGGAATGTAGCAAAGACATAATGAAAGGCAAATTTTGCCTTGTCTCGTCGAGTCTTGACTTCATTGGTGCTCTTCTTGTTCAGAGAGTCTCCTTCCAATCCGTCGTATCTTGTAGCTTTGGTTCAATCCACTGCATTTTCTGATATGACTTGTAACTTCAATCTGCTCGCATCTTCAAGAGTATGAGGTTCCTAGTTTTGATCCGTTTCACTGTAACTTTAGAAAGATGAGATCTACAGCTTCACTCTGCTCTTCTATCGCTTCAGTGAGATAAGGCTTGGGTCTTCCACTACTTTAGAAAGGCAAGATTTGATATCCTTGATCAGCTTCACTGCCACTTTAGGGAGACAAAATCTAGTGTCTTCAATTAGCTCCAATCTTCATTCTTTACTCGGCATGTAATCCTGATCTCAGCTCATTTCTCGCAATATGAATTGATTCTTTAAAACAGAAATTGAAAATAGCTCAGCACGTGAGCCAAGGCTCAACTCACTTCTCGCAACATGAGTTGATTTTTGAAACTTAACTTGAAAAGCAGATTTTAAAATTACCTCGACATGTGATTCGAGGCTCAACTCACCTCTCGCCATATGAGTTGATTTTTGAAAAACAGAAATTGAAAGGCTCAACTCACCTTTCGCAATATGAGTTGATTTTTGAAAAAATAGAAATTAAAAGGCTCAACTCACCTCTCGCAATATGAGTTGATTTTTGAAAAGCATAAATTAAAAAAATGGAATTCGAAAATACCTCAGCGTGCCCCGAGGCTCAACTCATCTCTCGCAATATGAGTTGATTTTTTTGAAAAACAAGAATTGAAAATACCTCAGCTTGAGCCGAGACTCAACTTACCTCTCGCAATATGAGTTGATTTTTTTGACAAACAAAAATTGAAATTACCTCAGCGTACCCTGAGGCTCGACTCATTTCTCGCAATATAAGTCGATCTTTTAAAAATAGAATTTGGAAAACAGACTTTGAAAATAACTCGGCATGTGACCCGATGCTCAGCTCACTTCTCCCAATATGAGTTGATATTTTGAAAAACAAGAATTAAAAATACCTCAGCGTGTCCTGAGGCTCAACTCACCTCTCGCAATATGAGTTGATTTTTGAAAATAAAAATATCAAAATGCCAAAACCTGTCATCTGGTGGAACTCAAGTGTCTTTTTGATTCAGTACAGCTATCATTCAACATTTCTTGCTCTACTGAAGTACCTGTATATCTCATGCATGATGATATGCACATGTTGGTCTTAAATGCATTTATGCCTACATGATCATGCTATGCGACTTGGGCTTGTTTGTCATACGTCCCTTTCCGTCATGATTTTTGATGATCTGCGTTCATTGCTTTGGCTCTTGACTTTCTTTTCAGGCCTTGTACCCGTCCTCTAGCTTCATGAACAATCTACGTTTCTCAGATATCACTCTTTTCCCCCGGTTGAACTTTATCCTTGCATTGAGGCTCTTGTACTTATCAAATTCTTATCCGGGTAATGCTTAACATTTCTTTTGTTTAGAGTATGTCATTTCACTATTTATCATGTAAATGAACCACATAATGAGATGCATAAAAATGGTCAGGTAGGGACAAAAGGATACCTCACATTTATTTATTTCAAATGTAGCAAACAAAGGAAGTCAATCAAATGATAGTAAAAATGTCATAAAGAGAAAAAGGGATAACAATTCAACAAATACAAAATGCTCTAGATATTCAATGCATGAACTCTTCCACGTTCCTCGGTCGAGAATCTTTTCGAGTATGGCTTCTTGCGTAGAAGATTTCGAACTTTCAGAAATGCTTCAAATACCGTAGTCTCACTATTTGACCCCCCGTTCAAACGCCTTACTCTTTAAGCCAGTGCTTGCTTAATTAGAACGCCCTTTCGGGTTTTCATCCTAATTTTTGTGTTAACCAAGACGCCCTTTTCGGGTTTTCACCTTGATCCCTTTTTTTTTTCAGGTATAATATTTCTTCACAGCATCTGAATTCACTGGATTAGGTAACTCCTTCCCATCCATCTCAGTGAGAATCAAAGCTCCGCCTGAGAAAGCCTTCTTCACAACGTATGGTCCTTCCCAATTTGGTGCCCATTTTCCTCGCAAGTCTTTTTCTATTGGGAGAATCTTTCTCAGCACGAGTTCTCCTTCATGGAATTCTCTTGGTCGTACTTTCTTGTCATGGGCCGCGATCATTCTCTTCTGGTACATCTGTCCGTGACAAATTGCCTTTAGACATTTTTCCTCGATGAGGTTTAACTGGTCATATCGAGCCCGAACCCATTCTGCTTCCTCTAGTTTCGATTCCATTAAGACTCGTAGAGACGAGATCTCAACTTCGATAGGTAGCACAGCTTCCATTCCATAGACCAGAGAGAAAGGAGTTGCACCCGTAGATGTTCGCACAGATGTGCGATATGCATACAAAGCAAATGGTAGCTTCTCGTGCCAGTCTTTATATGTCTCGGTCATTTTCCCAATGATCTTCTTAATATTTTTGTTCATTGCTTTCAATGTACTCCGTTCATCTTTGGGCGATAGGGTGAGGAGTTATGATGCTTTATTTGGAATTGCTCACACACTTCTTTCCTCATCTTGTTGTTCAGATTCATGGCGTTATCTGAAATGATTCTCTCAGGCAAACCATATCGACAAATGATTTCCTTTTTTAAAAACCTGCAGACTGCAGTCTTCGTCACATTGGCAAACGAAGCGGCTTCTATCCATTTTGTGAAGTAATCAATAACCACAAAAATGAATCGGTGTCCATTTGAGGCTTTTGGGAAAATTGGCCCTATAACATCCATGCCCCACATAGAAAAAGGCCACGGAGAAGTCATGACATGAAGGGGCGAAGGGGCTGCATGGATTTTATCGCCGTAAATTTGGCATTTGTGGCATTTTCTCGCAAAACTAATGCAATCACTTTCCATCATCAACCAGTAGTAACCAAGTCCCATAATCTTCCTGGCCACTAAAAACCAGAGCAATAGTGGCGTTTGTGGTCAAAACGCCGCTAAAAGTCATATAACCTCTAAAAATCTAAACCCCAAAAAAATCATAAAACACTAATCTATAACCCTTAAACCCTAAAAAACCATAAACACTAAACTATAACCCCTAAAACCTTAAACCCCAAAAAAATCATATGGATTTTGATGTGTATATACATAGATATTAATGTAAAAGCTTATGTTCTAATAAATTATGGAAGCAATACTTAATATTGATTAAATTTATTTTGGGGTTTAGGGTTTAATATTTAAAGTTTAAGGTCTATGGTTTAGGGTTTTATGGTTTAAGGTTTAATGGCCATGGGTATATAGTATGTTAATCTCAAGTGAATCATATTCAATAATTAAATCCTAAACCATATAATTAATATATATTTAGGGGCATAAGTAGGGGGTTGAAAGGGTCTCTGCTCCTCTAAAAATGAAAAATTTTCCATTTCGATTTTTTGAAATTTTTAAAAATTTTAAAGGTAAAATTGCACTTCATCCCTTTGAATAGTGAAAAAATTTTTATTTAATCATTTCAAAATTATAAAAATATATGCTAAACTTTAATCGTTTAAATTTTAGATGACATGGGGTAAGGGTTAGAGGTTAAGGGGTAGAAGTTTAGGGTTTATGTTTTATGGCTTAGGGTTTAGGGGGTTAAGAGTTAGGGGTTTATGGGTTATGGGGTTTAGGGTTTAAAATTTAGGTGTGTATAGGTTTTAGGGTTAATGGGACATGGGTTAAGGGTTAAGGGTTAAAGGTCAAGGGGTAGGAGTTTAGGGTTTAAGGTAATTAGTGTGAAAAATATATGTTAAAAATTTGAAATACTATTATTTAAAATAATTTTAAAGTTTTTTTGGGTATATGACTGATTGTTTTTTAATCTATATATTAAATAATTTCAAATTTTAAAGAATTAAAATTTTAAAAAAAATTTAAGATTTCAAATTCTATCTAATTCTTTTTGTAGCGACGTAAAAATTTTGGCTCTCGGTCGCTAATTGTGGCGATTTATTAAAAACTTGAAAACTGAAGTTTGAATTTGAAATAGACAAGGAGTCGCCACTGATCTTTTCCTAGGTGTGATCGGACACCTTAATAAATTTATTTTTAAAACAAAAGAAGGCCGAGTTTAGGTCTACGTCAAAATCAGAGTAAAGTAGGGTCCGGAGTCGGACACTGCGCGCGAGGAAGGTATTAGCACCCTCGCGACGCCCAAAATTGATATCTTGTTAAACAAACGTTGTCTTAATTTTCAAAATTGCAAGTTTAAAATAACATTGAATTGTGATCCAATCAAAACACGAAAAATCTTATCAAAGGCCACCTGGCATTCCTCGTTCCATTCTCCCGGATTATGTTTTCGAAGAAGCCGAAAGATTGGGTCGCATTGGTTGGTAAGTTGAGTAATGAACCGAGCGATGTAGTTCAACCTCCCTAAAAATCCTCTGACTTCTTTTTGCGTGCGCGGAGGTGGTAGTTCTTGAATGGCTTTTATTTTATCTGGATCAACTTCAATGCCTCTCTTGCTGGCGATAAAACCTAACAATTTTCCCGAGGTAGCCCCAAACGTACATTTGGTCGAATTGAGCTTCAGCTGGAACTTTCTCAATCTGTCGAACAACTTCTTCAGGTTCATTACATGCTCTTCTTCCCCTCGGGATTTAGCAATCATATCATCGACGTAGACCTCTATTTCTTTATGCATCATGTCATGGAATAATGTTACCATAGCTCTCTGATATGTTGCCCCAGCATTCTTCAGTCCGAATGGCATCACCTTGTAGCAGAACGTTCCCCACATTGTTATGAAAGTAGTTTTCTCCATATCTTTCGGAGCCATCTTTATCTGATTATAACCCGAGAATCCATCCATGAACGAAAACAATGAATGCTTGGCTGTGTTATCCACCAATGTATCGATGTGTGGCAAAGGAAAATTATCTTTAGGACTTGCTCGATTCAGGTCACGATAATCCACGCACATTCGTACTTTACCATCCTTCTTTGGTACCGGGACTATGTTAGCCACCCACTCTGGATATTTGGAGGCTTGTAGGAAGCCAGCGTCAAATTGCTTCTTGACTTCCGCTTTTATTTTCAACAACATCTCAGGTTACATTCGTCTTAGCTTTTGTTGAATGGGTTTGCATTCTGGCTTTAATGGGAGTTTATGGACCACTACATCTTCATCTAATCCTGGCATATCCTGATATGACCATGCGAATACATCTTTATACTCGCTGAGCAAAGTAATCAAATTATGCCTGGTGCCCCCTGAAATAGAGGTGCCAACCTTTACTTCTTGCTTCCTTTCTTCCATTCCTAGATTTATTGTTTCAACAGTAAACAAACAGCCTTTTCAAAATCGATTTCAAGACTCGTAACGGGTTCGTTCATGCCGTTGATATCTGAGCACCTGAAAGTTGAATGGTAAATGAAACTATAGAGGGGCATCTAAGTATTGGAACCAACAAACGAAATGTTATGGCATGGCATGAGGCAAATGTAAGGGTAGGCTATAAAGTGAGAAAATGATTATGAAATTAGTGATAATGCAAAAGATCGTGACAAAATACATCTTCATTGATATTCATTTGAATGATAAAAGAGCGAATGCCAGCTCTTACAAAAGAATTCTATTATATCTAAGGACACAATAGAGAGTTAATGTTTGAGCATTACTCTGAAGACTTATAAACTACAAGAAGGTCTTCTGCAGTCCAATTGTTCAACATGAAACCCGGGGGACCAGGGCTTATCATTGAGACATCTTTACTTGCGCCAGCTCCTTTGTCAATGACATTTATACTGACATTCTGGAGACCCCTTTCAATGATTAACAGTGTGCTTCGTGTATTGTCTTGTTCGGGGTATATCGTTTCTGCAGACGTAAATGTTTTTGACAAAGGAGGGTATGCTATGGGCTCCCATTCTATTTCTCGGCCTAAGGTTCTTGCGATCCTTCTTTCCTGATCTTTCTTCTATTGTCTCTTTTTTTGACGTATGTCCGGCTGAAAACCTAAACCGTATCTGGCCTTGGGGTGCACTAGCTTCAGAGCCCTGTTTATTCCTTGCAGATATCTCCCTAAGCCTCTTCTTGCTCGAGCCCCCTTCCTACAGTCAACCTGACACCCATTTTGGTATTTCTTGACAGTTTTGGTACAGGAATTCTATTTCCCTCGGCAACGAAGGTGGCGTTAACAAATTCAAGGGATCGGAAGGAATACTCTATAGCATCTTTATTCACTTCAATGTATGGTGCGTCGGTAGAAATAGATGCTACAATGTCTTCTTCTCCCTCGACGGTGACCAAACAGCCATCCATAATAAATTTCACCTTTTGATGGAGGGATGATGGGACTACTCCAGCAAAATGGATCCAGGGTCTTCCCAAGAGGCAATTGTATGACGGTGTAATATCCATGACTTGAAATTCAACATCGTATATATACGGGCCCACTTCCAGAGGGATTTCAATCTTTCCCATTACTTCACGCCTCGTCCCATCGAAAGCCCTTACCGTGGAATGACAAGGCCTAAAATAGGACAGATCCATCGGAATCCTGGAAAGCGTGGCCAAAGGTATGACGTTGAGTGCCGACCCATTATCTATGAGCACGTTCGGTATTATGTAGCCCTTGCAGCGAGTTGTAATATGCAGTGCTTTCACTGAGCCTCTACCGTTTGGCGGTATCTCATCATCACTAAAAGAGATGAAATTGTTCGCATTCAGATTATTTACCCACCTATCAAGCTTCTCAACAGATATGTCGTTTGGTACGTAAGCTTGATTCAGCACCTTCAGCAAAGCATTCCGGTGTGTCTCTGAGTTTAGCAGTAGAGATAAAAATGAGATTCGTGCTGGCTGCTTATTTAACTGTTCCACCACATTGTATCCACCGTGCTTGATAAATTTCAAGAATTCCTGTGCTTCCTCCTCATCCACAGGCTTTTTAGTTTCTTGTACGGGTGGAGTTTCCTGCTCGACTTCGGCCTCATACATTACCGCCTTTCCTTTTTGCTTCAAGTCACTATTTTTCTTTACCGGTTCGACTTCTTTAGAATAGCACCACCCACTTCGGGTAAAATGACCTACGTCCCCAACATCTCCAGTTGTGGCTTCAGATTTTCCACCTTCCGGTGTGACAATATTGATATCATATTTCCATGGTACGGCTTTGTCGTTCTTGTAGGGGAAATGAGATGGTACTTCAATGATCATCTTCGGTTTTATCGGCTCCTTCTTCGCATCGTAATAAATTATTAACGGTCGGTCGGCACTATGCAGGTAACCTGACGATTGATTGTCGGAGGCACATATTTCTTCTCTATCGGCCTTTTCGCTTTTATAAAAGATCACGATCTCATTATTATCCATCATATTTTGCACCAATCTTCTGAACTCTTCGCAAGACTGAATGTTGTGCCCTTCAATGCTATGGAATCTGCAAAAACTTTGACCTTTTGCAATTTTTCCTTCGAACACTCTATTAGGACGACAAAGCAAACCCTTTTCCACTAGTACCTCCCAGATTTTCTGCAGAGGTGCTCTTATTTCACAAATCCATCTTCTACTTTGTCGTTTGTCCTCCTCTCCCACTGCGCTCACATTCCCTTTGGTGTGGTTTGGGAATGGGTTCCCGGCCGTACTGCTAGTGCCATCAAATTGCAGAATGTCCGCATCGATGAGTCCTTGAACTCTCCTTTTGAAGGCAAGGTAATTTTCCGTAGAGTGCCCCTGGCTTCCTGCATGGTATGCACAACTAGCGTTTGGATCGTACCGTTTCGGGTACGGGGGTTTCAGGGGTGCCATATAATGAGGAGAAATCAACTGTTTCTCCAAAAGTTTTGGGTACAATTCCCCATATGACACAGGGATGGGAGTAAATTGGGGTCTCTCGGGGTTAGGCCTTGCTGGTCTTGGTTCGTTTCTGGGCTGGCTTTGAGCGGGTACAGTATTTTGTGGGAATGTGTTGACGGGTCTTTGGTTGTTCGTGGCATATAAGGGGTAGGAAAGAGGTGATGCTTGGTAGTACGGTGTTTGAGGAGGATAATAGAAATTCGGAGGTGGATAATTTCGAGGACGGGGTTGGTTTGGATATGGATTAAGGGCATGACGGCTTCCCATTCCCACCATATGGGCTTCTGGTTCTTTCTTCTTCATGGGTGCTGTCCTTCTTGAACTTTCTGAACCTTCCATCCTCCCACTTTTGATGACACCCTCAATAAGTTCTCCGGATATTACGATATTTGAAAAATCCTTCGTAGCACTCCCCACCAGCTTGTCATAGAATGGTGCTCTCAGAGTATTGATGAAAAGGACTGTTATCTCAGTTTTAGTCAGTGGTGGCTCCACTTGAACCGAGATATCTCTCCACCTTTGAGTATATTGCCTAAAGGTTTCTGTTGGTTTCTTTTCCATCATTTGTAGAGTCATTCGAACAGGCACCATATCCGATACATGCTTATACTGCTCGCAGAATGCTGACGCCAAGTCCTTCCAAGATCGGATCTTCTCCCTACTAAGCTGGTTGTACCACCGAAGAGTCGATCCTACTAGACTATCCTGAAAACAGTGTATGAGCAGCTTATCTTCATTCACATAGCCGGTCATCTTCCGACAGAACATCACGAGATGCGCTTTTGGGCATCTAATCCCATCGTACTTTTCAAAATCTGGTACCTTAAACTTCGGAGGCAGAATTAAATCGGGTACCAAACTGAGTTATTTAGCACCTAGTGCAGAGAAGACTTCAGTACCTTCTATTGCTTTAAGTCTTTCCTCCAAGCTCTTATACTTCTCTTGAGTCTCGTGATCCTCCATTCTCAACCTGGCTATTTCCGTTGGATCGTCCAAATCTGGAACAATTGGATTGGCAGGATTAGCTCCAGGATTTGATATAAATATTCCTTGCCCTAAATGAGTAGGTGGCACCGGCCGTTGCTCTGGGTCTGTGGGTTCCCCTTCGGTGTACCCTCTTTGTGTTACGTGGGCGTGTGACGGAGTGAATCCGGGGGGATAGAGCGAGTCTTGATTGTGATTAATTCTTGACCGAGGTTCCTCGATGTCAGGGCTTTGCATGGGTCCCTTTCCCTTAACTAAAGTTGACATCATCTCCATCATCTTGGCCATTTGATCTTTCTGTTCGAGCGATTCTTCTCGTGATCTCACCATTAAGTCCCTCATCTCTTGCTGTGACCTAGCCAACTGCTCTTGTAATTCCTTTTGGATTCTTTCCAATCTTTCAATCCTTTCATTGAATTCAGCCTCCATTGTTCTAGCTTGTCGACGCGTTCTATACGAGTGGCGTGATTCCAGATTTGAAGTATTACAACTGCGCATTATATGATCCTAACCTTAGCGAACGATTATGGAATATGCAATGAATGAATGAATGAATGCATGACAAATAAATGTTGAATAAATGACGAATGAATGTTAGCTATGGATAAATATGCAAGAATTTGGTGTTGATTTCAAGATAGCCCCTATTTAAGCATTTCATGCATCAAAAGAGTTCATTACAAAAACATTTCGCCATTTTGATTCGGCTATTACACGAACTTTCTAGCTATTTCACTATATTTCTTTACTCGCTCTAAGAATTCTGATATGCTCGATCATTGACTCGGCAGGAATTGGCAGCTGAGATCCTCTGCTTCATCTGATAGTTGTATCATATGCATGGCCGCTTCACGGATTTTTTTGATCAAGAAGCCAAGTTTCGTTTCTCTTTCTTGGAGGTCCGTTTTATAAGCATAAATGTCTCTATCATATTGATCATTCTTTTCTTCCAAGGCTTTTAAGAGGCTATCCAATTGTTGCTGACGATCTTGTAGTATGTCTTCTAAATCACGTATCCTTTCTTTTAGTTCTTGAAATTTAGATCGACTAGTCTTTACCTCGGTAAACACGGCTTCATATTCTGCGTTCTTCTTCCTTAGCTCCATCATAGTCCGTGCGGCCTTTTCCTTTTCCTTTTTCGCTTTTCCCTTCTAAAACTCCATCCCCCCCTTTGATGTTGCTTATCTCTTCTTTCCATTCCGATGATGATTTGCCCAACCCACTATTCTTGATAGTGACTCTCAATTTCTTATTTTCCAGATGAAGGTCCCTTAAATCATTTCTTACAATTTCCACTTCTTTTTGCACTTTCTTGGTTTTAGACCTTTCGATCTGAACATCGATCTTTAACTGGTAGTTTTCCTCTTGCAGAGCACTGAGATCCCTTGACATCTTGGTCTTTTCGCGTTCAAACTCTTGCCTTGCCATTTCTAACTCGGACGGCAATTCCTTTAGGAAGGGATTCTGAAAGGCGCAATTCATTGACGAAACTTGCTGACTATTTATTCGTCGTATCCTCCATACGTCATAATCTTGAGTGAGAGTATCAGCGTACAAGGCCAACTCCATCAGATGAACTTCCTTCTAGGATTTTGCAGTGCTGCGGACCCTCTTCATATATCCCTCGCTCGCAAAAGCGAACTCAGACTGTGATAATCCTCCAGTGGCGGGTATGAATTGTCGCGAAGAAAATTGTCTTTGGACTAATAGCGGGGCATATCCAACTCCTCCCCATAAGCCATGTAGTGGCACCCAGTCTTGATCTCCGACCTTGTACAGCAGAACTGATGGGCGTATCCACGGTGCTCTCCATGTTATATCCTCGGCGCGAAGGTTTTAAAAAACTGAGACCCAATGTTGCTCGGTGACTTCCTTGGGCCCTTCTTTCTTGAGATAGGCTTCCAATAGGGAAAATGTTTTTGAAAACATGTGGAATGGAGTGCGCTCTACTTTCCAAAAATGGCTCAAAACCCAAACATTGAGCAACTGCGCGCATCCAATAAATCGTCATTCCCCTTTTCTTCGACAACTACTCAGGGATTTGAAGGTCTCGGCTAGGATAGTCGGGACAGGGTTGATTCCTTGTTTTAATCTTTCAAAGAAATCAACTACCGCGACTTCAAGATGTTCGAGAACTTTCGAGAAGATGATCAAACCGTAGATAGCCAAAGCGAATAGATTCACCCTTTTCATCATGTCAGGATGGTTCAGAACCAAATCTCGTAGGGAAGACCATGGAATGCAAATGGCTTCATTCCTCTTCTTTATCTGCTTTCAGCCCGTGCGTCAGTTATATCTGTCAACCTCACTAGCTTCTTCTTGAAGGTCATCGGCTTAGGCTCCTTCACATATATCTTATAGGGCTGTACATTATCAATACGAAGCAAAGCAGTATACTCCTCTATAGTTGGGGTCATGTCCTCCTGATTGAAAGTAAAACATTGGTAGGCCGGATCCCAAAATCTGATCATGGCTTGAATCAAACGCTCATCTATGTTGATAGTGATCAAGTGGGCGATATCTCCGTACTTCTCAATGAATATACCCTTAATGTCTGAGTCCCACTGATTCCAAATCCGAACCAAGTCTTCAAGGTTATTCTGGCGAACATTGTGATTCACGTGTTTCTCGGGCAGATTGGCAAAACATCCCTCCACTAGACTATCCCCTTTTTCCTTCTGAGTTCTTAGAGACCAGTCCCAAACCACGGCATTCTTCTCGACTGTTTGTATAATTGACTCTTCCATTAGAAACCCGTTTTTTTGGCCACTAATCTTTAATCAACACCTTCTTAATGTGATACCTATAATGCATGATGAGAAAAACAATAAGGCAAAGACAAACAACCTTGATTAGTAATTAAATACAGGCAGAAAAACATGGAAAATTCAATAAGTCGAACTAGTTTATTGAACAAACCCAATCCCCTTTGTATAGAAAGTGAAAATGCAAAAGGTAAGAGGCGTTCCTCCCGTGCACTTATTTTGGTGACTATTAATGGACAGAGGTTCGGTATGGCTCTAATTAGGTGGCTCGTACAGTTCACTATATGTGGTTTCGGTTTTAGACAGGTACTCGAATTGTTCGTACTATCGTCTACTAAGACTAGTACGAAGCCTCGGTCGTAGCCCATCACAGGCTCACGAGTTTAATTCGAGGATTACATTTACTTATGCCTATGCGGAGGGACAAGTTAACTCACGAAAGCATAAGTCATATGTAACCTGAAAGTATTCACTAGCCTGTGCGGAGGGACGAGTTAACTCACGAAGGCATAGCGTTTACTTTCACTTAATCGGACAGAGCCCGGGTAGAGAGCCCATGTTATGCAAAGTGCAAGTGCACGGTGTGTGGGGAGAAACTCACAAACCTTTACATTTTATTAAAAAAACTAAACCAATATTAAAACCTCAAAAATTTAAAACTGAAAAACAACCAAATAAAACAAGTTAGATTATATACGACACGATGCAAATGCATGATTTTTGAAACACAAATTTGAGGGCCACGACTAAATGTTAATTTGAACAAGGAACTTTGAAAATTTTGACGACGCGAGTTTAATTCCAGACACGACTCTCAAAACAAACTCTCAATGAGTCGCCACGGTATATGACGTAAAAATTTTGGCTCTCGGTCGCTAATTGTGGCGATTTATTAAAAACTTGAAAACTGAAGTTTGAATTTGAAATAGACAGGGAGTCGCCACCGATCTTTTCCTAGGTGTGATCGG
This sequence comes from Gossypium longicalyx, assembly GCA_025698465.1. Classification (NCBI taxonomy): domain Eukaryota; kingdom Viridiplantae; phylum Streptophyta; class Magnoliopsida; order Malvales; family Malvaceae; genus Gossypium; species Gossypium longicalyx. Next base: position 5,323,701 of record CM046999.1, on the reverse strand, counting down.
ACACCTTAATAAATTTATTTTTAAAACAAAAGAAGGCCGAGTTCAGGTCTACGTCAAAATTAGAGTAAAGTAGGGTTCGGGAGTCGGTTACGCGCGAGGAAGGTATTAGCACCCTCGCGACGCCCAAAATTGGTATTTTGTTAAACAAACGTTGTCTTAATTTTCAAAATTGCAAGTTTAAAATAACATTGAATCGTGATCCAATCAAAACACAAAAAATCTTTAAGTTTTTTTTTGAGAAGGACATACCGTTTTAACACGAGTCGATTGATATTCACCCAACATAGCGATGAAATCGATGACATAGTGTTTAAATCGGTACGTTGCCTTGATTATTGAAATAAATAAAGATACGAATCAACGTTTTAAAATAATGGACAATGAGGTAATGTATAAAAATGGGGCGGGAAACGAAAGATAATAGTTGGAAATACATCAAGGCACATAATACATACGACAATAATATTAAAGACAATGACAATGCACGCGATGTTAAATATAACAATAGTATCAAAAACGAGAACACAATATATATACTTATACATGTATATATAGTAATAATGTTGGAAACATACTACACATAATATTTGAAATATTTATGAAGTGATAAGAAAAATACGTAACTATTAATGTTAAAGTATGTACTTATGAAAAATGTATGTATATAGGGATAAAAGATGTTTACATAATAATACTAAATATAAGTACTAATATATATATATACATATACATAATATATTTAAAATGAACATGTACAATATACATATATAATAAAATACAGGGAGACTATGATATTTTAAAGAACATATATGAATAATAAGAAAAGTATTATAATAAATACTAAAAATATCTATATATATATATATATATACGTGTATAATAATGAATAATACTATATACAAAAAAATAATATTAATAAAAAGTATATATGGATACATGTGCAATGAAATACAAAAATAATATTAATAAAAAGTATATATATATATATATGTGCAATGAAATACATGTACTAATGTTAATAATAAATATAAATAATATGGATACATAGTATGGTATGAAAAGACATAGATATATAAAGCATAGTACTAAAATATACGTATAATATATAAGAGTATATATGTAATAAAATATGAAAAATTTGTACATGATATACATAATAATATGATGTTAAGAATATACATGTGAAATATAATATTAAAAGTATATATACATAGTAATACAAAATATATATATACATAAAATATATATACATAACCTAAAAATGAACATATACAACATATATCAGCAATATTAATAACAAAAAATATATATTATATATATGCTAACGGCACTACATGACTATGTACTTATACGTATTAAAATATCTACATATGTAATGGACATATACTAATAATGATAATAAGAGTAATAACAAAAGATGCATGTATACCAAATAATACATAATAATATCAAAATAAAATAGTAAGTAGTAATAGTGAAAAATAATAAGTATAATAATAAAGATAACGATATATGCAAATAATACCATATAAAAAAGAATATATATACTCCTATAAAATACATATACTAATATTAATAATAAACATAATAGGGATAAAAATAGATATAATAATAATATGTACATGATACGGTATAAAAAACGCATATACATATACATGATAAAGTATTAAAAGAGTTTATACATAGTATGTATACTAGAGATGATAATAATAGTAAAAAAAACAACCATTAACAATGCTACATAAATAGACATATAGTAGTAGTATATACATAATATAATATTAAAATATTTATATAGTATGCACATATTAGAAATAATAATAATGTTAAAGAAACCACTATTAATGAATTTTCATAAACATACATATGTATTGAGAACAATAAGCATGTACACAATATATATATACATAATATATATAAAGAAAAAAATTTAATAATACTATATTATATATACATAAATATCAGGTGAATGTAATATTAATGCTAATAAATATAATAGCAATAAAATATAATATTATACTTAATATTAAAGTTAAAATAAAATAATGAAAAACAGTAAAAAAGGATAAAAATTGAATTAAAAATGAGGTTTTGGGGCGAATTTAAAAAAAAAAAGGAAAAATGATTAAAATGCAACGCGCGCGTGACTTAGAGGGACCAAAAGCGCAATATTGTAACACCCCTTACCCTTATTCATAGCCGAAATAGGGTACGTGGCATTACCAGAGTTTACCAGATTAATTTTTCGTTAATACAAGTTAAATACTATTCATTTACTAAAACATGTCATGACGTCCTTTAGATGGGCCTTCAAAGCCCTAAACATACTTCGAGACCAAACCAGAATTAAATCGAAACTATAGAAAATTTTTCGCAAAATCCCAAAGTTTTTTTTTTGTTCAATATAACCCCTTTATAAATATCTAACCTTCCCTGCAAATTTTAAAACCGAGACTAATCCAACCAACCAATTCATTTCAATCAATTTGATACCAGATTATACTTCTACTATAATCATACTATTTAACATATTTATCATTTTTTTTTCTTTAATGTATATTCATTAAACAAGTCTTAGCATTTATATAATCATCAAACCTTATACATGCCATATAAATCAAAAAGAAAATTTACAAAAGCTACCGGAGATAATCTGGATAGTGTGATTCTTTGTGTTGATCCGATCCTCCGTATACTTCCACGTCAATCTACAAAGACATTGAATACACTCAAGTAAGCTTATAGAAGCTTAGTAAGTTCATAGGCGAAACATAAATCTTACCAAATATTTATACACTTATACAATATACACAATTATTAAGTTCACTCACAACCACAGTCATTGGTGAGTTCCTTGTATAAACTTACTACCACTTATTCATTTCCTTTAATTCTTTTGGGCCCATTTGTCACATATCATTCTTTAACCAAATTAGGGAACGGTTCTGTAAAATTGAGTACTTCACTTTCACTTTGCCATAGTATAACTATGGTCTTGCGTATGATCACTTATCACTTTTTGAAGTCATAGTCCTGCCACGGTCTTACACTGATCACATTTATCACTTGTCACTGATAAGATAAGTGTAGCTAAAACTATCACTTATCACTTATCATTGTCACCGATCAGATAAGTGTAGCCAAAGCTACCACTTATCACTTATCACTTGTCGCTGATCAGATAAGTGTAGCTAAAGCTACCACTTATCACTTGTCACTTATCACTGATCAGAAGTACTCAAATCCGACGTTCCGCTCAATTTGATCATTTATTCGATTTTCGGGTTGTTATTTTATTCTCTATTCAACAATAAATATATTTCATCATACATTATATAATTCATAAAATTAACATATAATCATTAAACTTCAACCATATGAACTTACCTGGGTCGATTTGCAAAATTTGTGAAAGTTCAGGGACTAATCAGCTACTTTTTCTTTTCCTTGACTTGTTTCGGGTTCTCGATCTATCATTGTAAAATCATTCACTTATCAGTATTGATTTCATCTTCAACCCGCTTATAAGTAATATTATCTATAATTTCATTATTTACTTATGTATATTCCAATGCTGTCCATCCGTGTCATAATCACTAAATTATTTTTATCTTTAGCTACAGAACTCCAAATTAAGATCCGCTAATTTTCCCTGAAACTAGACTCACATATCTTTTTACCATAAAAATTTTATAATTTTTGGTTGGGCCAATTAATACAGTTTATTCATTGAAGTCTCCCCTATTCTGCTGTTTGACAGTTCCAACAGTTCTTCACTAAAAATTAATTATCTTCTCGTACAAGATTCAAATGATTTTTCCGTTTGTTTCTATTGAAAATAGACTCATTCAGGATTATAAACATATAAATTTAAGCCCCTAATTATTTTTATTTAATTTTTTATGATTTTTCAAAGTCAGAACAGGGGAACCCGATTTCATTCTGACATTGTCTTACAAAATCTATTATATCTCATGATTTACAATTCCATTGCTTACACCGTTTCTTCTATAAGAAACTAGACTCAATAAGCTTTAATGTCATATTTTATTCATTTCATAATTCGATTTCTACAATTTTTGGTGATTTTTCAAAGTTAGACTACTGCTGCTGTCCAAAACTGTTTTAGTGCAAATGTTGATTTCGATTTTTGCCCCAAATTTCACAGTTCATACAATTCAGTCCTTACTCAATTAACCCCTCAATGAAGATAATTTTTCCAAATTAATGCTTTATCTAGAAATTATAAGTTATCTCACAATTATTTAAATTCAGAATTTTCACATAAAACCCTAACTTCAAACTCTTTCACCATTAGGTCCCAAACATTCACTTTCTATTCAATTCTTTCAATAAAATCAGCATATAAACAATTTAAAGCTCTAATTCCATGCTAAATCATCATATACTTCCATCACATATTCATAGCAACTTCCAATTTCTTTCATAAAATCAAAACTAATGAATTCAACAAGTGGACCTAGTTGTAAAAGTCATAAAAACACAAAAATTTCAAGAAATAATCAAGAATTGAACTTACTTGCAGTAAAAATATGAAAAACCATCTTAAGAAAACCCTTCTATGGTGTTTTTGCTGATGAGAATGCAGAAAAATAAAGAGAAATCTAGATAATTCCACTTTAGTCCTAGCTTTATTAAGTAAATTTTGCAATATTCCAATTTTACCCTTAATTCATCAATTTTCCTGCTGATTTCATGCCCCTTGCCGTCCAGCCCAAATCATTTTGGGTTTATTTTCCTTTTAAACCCTCTCTTTCTTTTATCATTTAAGCCATTTAATCATTTCCCATAATTTTACATTTGTTATAATTTAGTCCTTTTATTCAATTAACTATCGGAACTTTAAAATTTCTTGTGAAACTTTAATACTAACTTATTAACACTCCATAAATATTTATAAAAATATTTATGGCTCGGTTTAAAATTTTTAAAGTCTCGATACCTCTTTTTCGATTCTAATTATTTTAATATTTATTTCTAGTACACTATTCGCTATTTCAAAAAATTTCTAACTTCACATTTAACTTATATTCACTAAATTAATAATATTTTCTACTCATTTGTCGGATTTAATGATCTCGAATCACTATTCGACACCACCAAAAATTTAGGCTATTACAATTCTCCCCTCTTAAGAAATTTCGTCCTCAAATTTGTTACAAAATAGGTTCGGATATTGTGATCTCATTGATTTCTCTGTTTCCAAAGTTGCGTCCTCCACACCATGTCGATGCCACAACACTTTTACTAACGGTACTCGTTTGTTCCTTAACTCTTTAATTTCCCAAGCTAGAATTCTCACCGGTTCTTCGAATAAGTCATGTCGGGTTGGAGCTCTATTTTCGTATGAGGAATTACATGTGATGGATCCGATCTATACCGTCTCAACATTGACACATGAAACACGTTATGAATCTTTTCAAGCTCAGGGGCAAAGCCAATCTATAAGCTACCGGACCGATTCTTTCAATGATTTCATACGGCCCGATAAATCGTAAATGTTTTTTTTCCTTTCTACCGAACCGCAAAACTTTTTTCCATGGTGACACTTTCAAAAATACACGATCACCCACATTAAACTCTATATCTCCTCTCTTTAAATCTGCATATGATTTTTGTCGATCGGAGGCAATGACTTTTAAACAATCTCGAATAATACGAACTTTTTCTTGGTTTCCGAATCAAGTCCACTCCCATTAGTTTCGGTTCACTTAATTCGAGACCAATATAATGGAGTTCTACACTTTCTTCCATACAGAGCTTCAAATGGTGCCATTTTAATACTAGTTTGATAACTATTATTATAAGCAAATTCGACTAAAGGTAAATACCTTTCCCAGTTGCCGTCAAACTCAAGTACACAACACCTTAACATATCTTCTAAAAATCGAATCACTCGCTCGATCGCCCGTCATCTCGAGGATGAAAAGTGTGCTGAAATTTAATTTAGTGCCCAAAGCCTCCTGTAATTTACTCCAAAATCTCAAAGTAAATCTCGGATCCCGATCCGAAATAATAGATACTGGAACTCCATGTAATTTCACAATCTCGAAATATACAATTCCGCTAACTTGTCCAATGAAAAATTTGATCATTTGGAATAAAAAATGTGTCGACTTTGTCAATCTATCAACGATAACCCAGATTGAATCTTTCTTTTTTGAGTCACAGCAGCAATCGACACAAAATCCATCGTAATGTGTTCCCACTTCCATTCAGAATCATAATAGGTTGTAATAAACTGTTGGTACTTGATGCTCTGCTTTCACCATTGACAGATTAGACATTTTGCAACAAATTCACAAATCTCTCGCTTCATACCAAAGCCACCAAGACATTCTTTTTAAATCGCAATACATTTTTGTACTACCCGGATGAATAGAATACTTACTATTATGAGCTTCAAGCAAGAATATCATTTTTCAATTCGAATTATTCGAACACAAATTCTATTACGATAACGCAACATACCGCCATCATCAATGCTATATTCGAACTCAAATTATCCCGAACCGCTTGTCGTTTCAAAGACTAGTTTCGGATCATCACTCGCAATTCACGGATCCGTTGAAGGAATGTAGATTTTGCTTTCAATTTCGCTAATCATCGAACCATCTTCATTAACAGACAAATGAACATTCATTGCTCGAAGTGCAAATAATGATGATTTTCGGCTAAGTGCATCAGCGACCACATTAGCTTTCCCTACTGATAATCAATAACAAGATCATAATCTTTCAATAGTTCAAGCCACCGTCTCTGTCTCAAGTTCAACTTTTTCGTGTCATCAAATATTTTAGACTTTTGTGATCGGTATACACATAACATTTTTCCCCATATAAATAATGTCTCCATTTTTAAAGCAAACACAATCGCAGACCAACTCCAAATCATGGGTAGGGTAATTTTTCTCGTGCGGTTTTAATTGCCGAGAAGCATATGCCACTACTTTCCCTGACTGCATTAAAACACAACCCAAACCATTTAAAGATGCATCACTATACACAACATATGGTATACCGATTACGGTGAGTTAACACTGGAGCTTTCAACATCTTCTTCAATCGATCAAAACTTTGTTGGCACTCTTCAGACCATACAAATTCAACATTCTTTTGAAGTAGTCGAGTCATCGGTAAAGCAATCATTGAAAAATTTTTAACAAATCGGCGGTAGTATCCCGCTAATCCCAGGAAACTTCGCACTTCTATTACGTTCTTTGGAGTTTTCCAATTCACCATCACGACACTTTACTTGGATCTACTCGAATTCCTTCAATTTGAAACAATATGACCTGTAAATCCAACCTCATGTAGCCAAAATTCACACTTGTTGAACTTTGCATACAACTGCTTCTTTCTCAAGGTCTGTAACACACTTCTCAAGTGTTGTGCATGATCAGACTCAGTCTTTGAATAGATCAGTATATCATCAATAAATACAACCACGAATCTATCCAAATAAGGTTGAAAAATTCGATTCATCAAGTCCATAAATGCAGCAGGAGCATTAGTTAAACCAAATGGCATTACCAGAAACTCGTAATGACCATACCGAGTTCTGAAGGCAGTTTTTGGCACGTCACATTCTTTAACTTTCAGTGATAATACCCGGATCAAGATCTATTTTCAAAACACACAAGAAAGCACCTTTCAACTGATCGAACAAATCATTAATGCGGGGCAAAGGATATTTGTTCTTGATTGTAACCTTATTTAACTGTCTGTAATCTATACACAATCTCAACGAGCCATCTTTCTTTTTCATAAACAAAACAGGTGCACCCCAAGGAGATGTACTTGGTCTAATAAACCCCTTATCTAACAATTCTTGCAACTGAGTCTTCAACTCTTTTAATTCCGTCGGTGCCATTCTGTATGGTGTTATGGATATTGGCGCTGTTCCTGGGATCACATCAATCACAAACTCAACTTCACGATCTGTTAGCTTCCTCCTGTTCAGTACGTTCAGGTCTATCTGACATCTTTATAATCAGAGAGTATCTATAAAAATGACAAAGATTAGATCGGATCATACATATCACACTATCACAGATTTATATGGCATGTATTTTTAAACACTTTACACATAACACATGTTCCGAGAACCGGCTAAACCGGGCTCTGATACCACTAAATGTAACACCCCTTACCCTTATTCATAGCTGAAATAGGGTACATGGCATTACCAGAGTTTACCAGATTAATTTTTCGTTAATACAAGTTAAATACTATTCATTTACTAAAACATGTCATGACGTCCTTTAGATGGGCCTTCAAAGCCCTAAACATACTTCGAGACCAAACAGAATTAAATCGAAATTATAGAAAATTTTTCATAAAATCCCAAAAGTTTTTTTTTTGTTCAATATAACCCTTTATAAATATCTAACCTTCCCCGCAAATTTTAAAACCGAGACTAATCCAACCAACCAATTCATTTCAATCAATTTGATACCAGATTATACTTCTACTATAATCATACTATTTAACATATTTATCATTTTTTTCGTTAATGTATATTCATTAAACAAGTCTTAGCATTTATATAATCATCAAACCTTATACATGCCATATAAATCAAAAAGAAAATTTACAAAAGCTACCGGAGATAACTGGATAGTGTGATTCTTTGTGTTGATCCGATCCTCCGTATACTTCCACGTCAATCTACAAGAGACATTGAATACACTCAAGTAAGCTTATAGAAGCTTAGTAAGTTCATAGGCGTAAAACATAAATCTTACCAAATATTTATACACTTATACAATATACACAATTATTAAGTTCACTCACAACCACAGTCATTGGTGAGTTCCTTGTATAAACTTACTACCACTTATTCATTTCCTTTAATTCTTTTGGGCCCATTTGTCACATATCATTCTTTAACCAAATTAGGAACGGTTACGAGAAAATTGAGTACTTCACTTTCACTTTGCCATAGTATAACTATGGTCTTGCGTATGATCACTTATCACTTTTTGAAGTCATAGTCCTGCCACGGTCTTACACTGATCACATTTATCACTTGTCACTGATAAGATAAGTGTAGCTAAAACTATCACTTATCACTTATCATTGTCACCGATCAGATAAGTGTAGCCAAAGCTACCACTTATCACTTATCACTTGTCATTTGATCGGATAAGTGTAGCTAAAGCTACCACTTATCACTTGTCACTTATCACTGATCAGAAGTACTCAAATCCGACGTTCCGCTCAATTTGATCATTTATTCGATTTTCGGGTTGTTATTTTATTCTCTATTCAAAAATAAATATATTTCATCATACATTATATAATTCATAAAATTAACATATAATCATTAAACTTCAACCATATGAACTTACCTGGGTCGATTTGCAAAATTTGTGAAAGTTCAGGGACTAATCAGCTACTTTTTCTTTTCCTCGACTTGTTTCGGGTTCTCGATCTATCATTGTAAAATCATTCACTTATCAGTATTGATTTCATCTTCAACCCGCTTATAAGTAATATTATCTATAATTTCATTATTTACTTATGTATATTCCAATGCTGTCCATCCGTGTCATAGTCACTAAATTATTTTTATCTTTAGCTACAAAACTCCAAATTAAGATCCGCTAATTTTCCCTAAAACTAGACTCACATATCTTTTTACCATAAAAATTTTATAATTTTTGGTTGGGCCAATTAATACAGTTTATTCATTGAAGTCTCCCCTATTCTGCTGTTTGACAGTTCCGACAGTTCTTCACTAAAAATTAATTATCTTCTCGTACAAGATTCAAATGATTTTTCCGTTTGTTTCTATTGAAAATAGACTCATTCAGGATTATAAACATATAAATTTAAGCCCCTAATTATTTTTATTCAATTTTTTATGATTTTTCAAAGTCAGAACAGGGGAACCCGATTTCATTCTGACATTGTCTTACAAAATCTATTATATCTCATGATTTACAATTCCATTTCTTACACCGTTTCTTCTATAAGAAACTAGACTCAATAAGCTTTAATTTCATATTTTATTCATTCCATAATTCAATTTCTACAATTTTTTGTGATTTTTCAAAGTTAGACTACTGCTGCTGTCCAAAACTGTTTTAGTGCAAATGTTGATTTCGATTTTTGCCCCAAATTTCACAGTTCATACAATTCAGTCCTTACTCAATTAACCCCTCAATGAAGATAATTTTTCCAAATTAATGCTTTATCTAGAAATTATAAGTTATCTCACAATTATTTAGATTCAGAATTTTCACATAAAACCCTAACTCCAAACTCTTTCACCATTAGGTCCCAAACATTCACTTTCTATTCAATTCTTTCAATAAAATCAGCAGATAAACAATTTAAAGCTCTAATTCCATGCTAAATCATCATATACTTCCATCACATATTCATAGCAACTTCCAATTTCTTTCATAAAATCAAAAACTAATGAATTCAACAAGTGGACCTAGTTGTAAAAGTCATAAAAACACAAAAATTTCAAGAAATAATCAAGAATTGAACTTACTTGCAGTAAAAATATGAAAAACCAGCTTAAGAAAACCCTTCTATGGTGTTTTTGCTGATGAGAATGCAGAAAAATAAAGAGAAATCTAGATAATTCCACTTTAGTCCTAGCTTTATTAAGTAAATTTTGCAATATTCCAATTTTACCCTTAATTCATCAATTTTCCTGCTGATTTCATGCCCCTTGCCGTCCAGCCCAAATCATTTTGGGTTTATTTTCCTTTTAAACCCTCTTTCTTTTATCATTTAAGCCATTTAATCATTTCCCATAATTTTACATTTGTTATAATTTAGTCCTTTTTATTCAATTAACTATCGGAACTTTAAAATTTCTTGACGAAACTTTAATACTAACTTATTAACACTCCATAAATATTTATAAAAATATTTATGGCTCGGTTTAAAATTTTTAAAGTCTCGATACCACGTTTCTGATTCTAATTTTTTTAATATTTATTTCTAGTACACTATTCGCTATTTCAAAAAATTTCTAACTTCACATTTAACTTATATTCACTAAATTAATAATATTTTCTACTCATTTGTCGGATTTAATGATCTCAAATCACTATTCCGACACCACTGAAAATTTAGGCTATTACAAATATTCCCAACGGTTAAAACGCTGCGCTGCACGGAGGGACCAAATCAGAAACCAAAATAAATTATTGGGCTCAATTGAAAATAAAGGCAAACTTGATTGTAAAACCTTGAAAATGCGGAAGGGTTGCGCGCGCAATTAGCCCATTGAGTTAAAAACACGCGGATCCTAGGTGGGTTCGGGTCGGATCTTGGGTCGGGTCTTCAAAACGGCGTCGTTTTGTTCATCAAAACCGGGGGTCCAAAACGGTGCGTTTTGACCCCCTATAAAAGTTAAAATTTTAAAAAAAAAAACATTTGAGATGGGGGAGAGAAAAAAAAAGGAGAAAAGGGAGAGAAGGGAGAGGGGAAGGAGAGCCCGGGGCGATTTCCGGCCAGGGGGCTTCGGTCCGATTGCCGGACCATCGTCGGTGCTGGCGCCGGCCACCGTAAAATTTAAAATTTTTTTTATATTTTTTATATTTTATAATATTATTTTTATTTATCTTTGTGTATTTAAAAAACGAAAATGAACAGAAAGAAAAAAAAATTCACCTTAGTATTTGGTCTGATTTGACGATGTTCCACTGTTTTGATGTTTTTGAAATTGTTTCTATATTTAGTCTACTAGTATTGATGCCATAAATAAAGAAAAATCCTCTTTGTATATGATAGCAAAAAAAAAAAAAAAAACCCCCCTTTTACAGTTTTTCCTTCGGGTTTTATACCCTTTACACTTTCTGTTTTTCTATTACTTTCTGTCCTGTCTTCTTTTTGATTTCTTGCAGGTGCAGAGGGATGGTGGAGGTGACCCTGGAGCAGGTGGCAGAGGCAAGTGGCCGAAGGGTAGGTGGCTGGTGTCAGAAGGTGGTTGCGGCGCAAGTGGGAAGGGGAATAGGTGGCTAGGGTTTCTGTTTTTGTTTTGATTTTGGGTTGATTGGGCTTAGGGTTTGTTTTGTATTGGGCTAGTGGGTAAGGGTTGGTTTAGGTGGGCTAAGGTTTGGGTTGTAAAAGGGTCTGATGGGTTTGTAAGGGATTTGGATTTTAAAATATAAGTGGGCCAAATTGGCCTGTAACACTTTTAAATATTATTTAAATTTTAAAAAATTATTGATTTAAATAAAAAATTAAAATACTATTATTTAAAATAATTTTAAAGTTTTTTGGGTATATAAGTGATTGTTTTTTAATTTATATTGTTTTTAATTTATATATTAAATAGTATTAATTTATATATTAAATAATATTATAAAAATATATAGACTAAATGATATTAAAAATTAAAGTATATGTAAAAAAATCTAAAATTTAAATATATTAGAGAGACTAAATTAAAATTTAACCATTTTAGTAAATAATAATAATAATAATAATAATAATAATAATAATAATAATAAAAGAGAAAAAAAAAAGAAAGAAAAAATTATTGGGCTGCATACTTAATTACCGTCGTTTTCACAAAAAACGCCACAAACATCTCTTAATAGATTGAAAATGGAGTCGTTTTTTGGAGCCCCAAATTCCCTTTACTTTCCCCAATTCAGATTACCCCCGAACGTCTGGTTCCCCAAACCTTGAATCTCAAAATCCCCTAAAATTTCCCCCAATTCGATATCCTCAAATCGGTTTCCCAAAATCCCCAAATCAAAATACCTTTGGTTTTCGCCGAAGTCCCTTTGATTCTCTTTTTTTTTTCATTTTCATTTTCATTTATCATTGAAAGAAAATAAAAGAGGAAAAAAAAACGTTCTGATAAACTTGAAGAAGAGATGGCAAAATCGTTGAAGCCAGCGTCCTCCGATGAAGAACTATACAATGCTTCGAGTTCATCGAAGAGGAGAAAATGAACGCTCATGTCAACGGTGAAGAAGACGATGAGGAGGAGATTGAAGCTGTTGCTCGTTCCGCTGACACCTTCGACAAAGATAATGATGCCGTCCCTGAAGAAAATGCCGATGATGCTGATGATGTAATTTTACGATTCTGACACTCCTTTATCTTTCTCCTTTCACTTTGGTTTCGAATTTTTACGATTTTGGCTTTCAGACTTAGCTATTTGTTTCTAGGGTTTGCTGTTGATCATAAAAAATTATTTCTAAGCTTTTAGTTTTCATGTTTTAGTATATATTTTGCTTCTAGGGTTTTAGTAAGTTGCTGGAAAGCTTAATTTGCACTTTATTGTTTATTGTTTAATCTGAGTCTAATGGGGCTGATCCAGAAATTAGTAAGTGAGAGAAGGACAGGCTCAAAGAAATGCAGAAACTAAAAAAGCAGAAGATTCAAGAAATACTAGATACTCAAAATGCTGCCAGTGACGCTGAGTATTCTGGGGAAAAGTTTTTATTCTGTTCATCTTAAGTGTAATTTATGGTTTGCTAATGTTTGGTTGAATGACAGAATAATAAGGGAAATGAGCGGTTGAAGTATCTTTTGCAGCAGACGGAGTTGTTTGCTCATTTTGCTCAAGGTGACCCAAATTCAATTCTTTTCATGTAAGGTGTAGGTGCACGTTGTCCCTGCTCACATGTTTAGGAAAGTTATTAGTATCACCAAATCCCATTGCAAACTGGGGCTTACTGGTACTCTATTGTTTTTTGCTTTGATGCATCTCTAGCTCTTAGCTACCTCTTATATGTGAATATTTAAAATAAAATATCTAAATCCTTTTTTGTAGCCACACTTGTGAGAGAGGATGAAAGAATTACAGATTTGAAATTCCTTATTGGTCCCAAATTGTATTAAGAAAATTGGCTGGATCTAGTAAAAGGAGGGTTCATAGCAAATGTTCAGTGCGCTGAAGTCTGGATAAGATAATTGTCTTCTTTGACAATCTTTTGCATCTTGGTTGAGTATGCAATGAAGCTACGCAAGCCTATGATCTATGGTGCTACCAGGTTATTTGTGAACATCAATTGCTCTGTCCTTTTTGTATTGTTTTTATATTGTTGTGTCAATCTTCCCTTGTAATGTGCAGCCATCTTGAGAGGACTAAAATTCTCCAGGCATTCAAGACTAGTCGTGATGTGAACACTATTTTCCTCTCAAAGGAATTCATTAGCAGATTATGTTTTCTTTGAATATAGAAGATTAGTTAATAGAAAATGCTGTCCTTTCACGCTTCCACCTCTCTTACTGGGGTATTTGGTTTCCTGTAACTAGGAGAAATATACAAAAGGTGAAACAAGGAAAGCTCTTTACTGGCATAACTAGATAATGTCGTTGTGCAACTCGTAGAACTACAGTCTTTATATGTGACATGAATATATTTTTTGGTTAAATCTTTTCAACTTCTAACTTCATATGATCTTCCAGTGATGTAAATTAAAAATAACTTGTAATTTATATTTTTATTTTTATTTTCATATTTTTATGTTACCTTTAAATTTAGAAATTAAAAAAAACACAACCTGAATAAATTTAGAAAAAGAAACTATATACTTAAATCTAAAATATTAAAATCTTGAAGTTTTTTATTTTAGCTAAAATTTTATTAGCTTTTTATATAATTTTTACAGTTTCTTTTTTGTATAAAGTTTGGTCTTCTAAAAATCTTTCCTGTCTCAAACTCAACAGGTAGTCAATAAGCACTAAAACTGGTTTTTCACAGTTTTCTTCTTCTATTTCAGGTATGTTAAGCTTCTCTTTTACCCTTTTTTTTATTTTCTGTAATCTTTTGCTACTTTGGGTCTCCTGTAATATAGATTTCTTCCTTTTCTTTCTTTTTTTGCAGTATTTTCAACAGCTACGGACCATGGTTTTCAACAGGTTTGTCTTACTCTTTCATAATCTACTTGCATAATGTAATTTATATCTTTTAGTTTGCCTGTCCTGATATCTTGATTTAACTTGTGCACTTAATAGCATATTGGTTGTTTATTGGTTGCTTGATTTCTCTTTTATTGTTTTTCTCAGCTTAGTTGCATTTTCTTAAAAATTCTTCTTGCATTACTTATGATCCTTTTTTTTTTTCAGAGTATAGTGATGTTGCAGCTGTGTTAAAGCACTTCCTCAGGTATTCTAGCCTTAGTTGATTTTAATTTATACATATTTTAAAGGAAAACAATGTTCTAATATAATCTGCTAGTTTTAGTGTAAAGCAATTTGATTTTAATTTGTTTCATTTCTTTTTTATGTGGTGTAGGGGGTATGTTGGAATTCACAGTTCGGGATTCAGAGACTTTCTGCTGAAACTGGGGCTGCTTCGATCTATTGTGGATTCTGGTTTTGAACATCCTTCTGAAGGCAAAGTTTTAAACTCATGTTTGATGTTAACATTCGTGAATTCCATGAATTAAGTCATTTTGTTTTTCTTGCTTTTAGTGACTTATAATGGTGGGCAATATACAAGTTTGGTGCTTTTTTATTTTGATTTACTGTTTTGGATGAAGCATTTGTTGTTACAGGATATGCTTTGTAGTAATATTTGAAATACTTTTCCTTCAAATTATAATTTTTTAACTTAATTTATCTAGGCATGAAAGTCTTCAAAATTATCATAGCTTTTCTTTTCTGTTGATTCAAACTGTTCATTTAAACTCTTTTTTTTTATATATACTTTTTTAATTAAAGCTTTCTTCAATCAATGCAGCTCACTTATATGTAGACAAGCTATATCGAAGCCTTGGGTGCATAAAGTCAAGATTAAGTTTCCTTCATTCCTTGATTGAGGATGCTCGTGGCAAGGTTGATAAGGAAATAGCTACATCACATCCCTCACTCTGTGTTATACGGGGAATTTTACAGTCAAAGACCAGCTCAAGCAATTCCAAAGTGTTGATCTTGGCAGAGCAAGTCTTCTGGTGGTCTTTGAAGAGTTTGTTGATGTCTATGGGATTATCCGGGAACGAGTTATCAAGTTTTTGCACAAACGCAAATCCATCAGGTGCCTATCAAGTTTCATATTATTTGCATAATGCTTATCAACAACTCACTTCATTTGGTGCTTTATGATTTTTTTTTCTTTTGCTGTGTGAAAAGGCCAACTTAATAAAGTTGTTACTGCTGGAAATAGGAAATATACAGTATGTATAAGGTAACCACTTTTAAAGGATAGGTGACTAACAGGAGACGTGATTGTGTATAGTCTGCAAATGCACAAATATGCCTAGATAAGATTGCTATGACACATCTAGAACCAAATATAAGATGCTTAGTAAATTTGGGAGATATTGTTGGAACCCAACAAATTATAGCTTTGATTTAACCATGTAGGTTAATTGCAGTATTTCTCATAGCAAAGGCATGTGGGACCTTTTTGAAATATTTATCCAACTTTTAAAAGTCGCACCAAAAGATTAAGAATGCAACGCATTGCATATTATGGAAAACTAAAGATAAAACTCTGAAGTGGGTGGGTCCATCCGAAACTTTAGTATGCCTGTTGTGCAGTGTTAAAAAGCCATATGTGATACACTCTTTCTTTCTCCTCAAGGAATGTTCCTGCATCTTTTCCATTCAACAAGTTCAACGTTATTGTGGAATATGGAGGCTTTTGTGGCTCATCTAGAGTATCTTCTTTCCCCCCCCCAAATCAGTTGGCTTGACTCATCTTCACTTTCTGAACATTAAACTGGATGACTCTAGTGCTTCCAAAGCACTTTGCGAAGGTGTTGATATCCCCCAGATTGCAAAGAAGTTGACGGTAAGTCTCTTCTTTCTTATTTGATCAAAGAATTTATCTATTCATTGATGATATCTATTCAAACCTGCTATTTTGAGTAGGATTATGAGCACAACTGCTGAGCTAAATGCGCGGGTGTACTATTTTTGTAATTTTAGTTTTACTCCTAGAGCCACATTTTGTGTAACAAAATTTAAATAAAAATTATAAAACAAAAGACATTATTAATTCTAGTAATACTGTTAAGAGGGTTTTTTAGGTATTAAGTCAAGGAATGAAGACATTAAGAGTTCAAAAGATTTGTAAATTCTTATAAACTAATGAATACATCAATTTAACACCAAAGTTGAAATATATGGTTAGAGTAAACAGATGAACAAAATATTGCACGTAATTGATAAAATGACCCCTTGGAATATAAATTGTGAATTTAAGCATGTTGCTTGTGTTAGTAGTTTGCAATGTTACTGGTTTATTTAGCACATTGCTCAGAAAAGTTTAAACTAAATAATATAAAATTACCTATCCGTATCAATAAACAAACAAGTTAAGTGCTAAGCTCAATGGATTAAGCTCATTTGGTGGGGTTTTTTATATTATATGGGTTAAGCCCAATAGTTTTGCATTATAATAGTTAATAATTGCATGCACTTTTATGGTAGTCATTTAAAAAACTCAAAAGCCTCATAAAAATTGCCTTATCCCTCAGAGTTTGTTTTTTATTACTTTTCCATACATTATTTCTACCAACTTGTATTTGAAGTTGAGAAAATTTCTCTAGGACGAGTTAAGGGTGCATAGCTGAGTTACAATATGGGTGTATGATTTGTATTAAATTGGTCTTTACCATTGAAGTTGATATCCTTTTCAATCCATAGGAATGAAAACAATTTACAAATTATTTATATTCATCAATTAAATAACAGCCAAAAATTGACTGTTGTAAGGGATAAGTTCTGAACTTTAAAGTAATATATTTCCTTACGGAATTAATAGCCAAAAATTATTTAATTTCCTGCTTGAAGTTGATTAAACCATGCTGTAAATGCAAAACATTTATATGTTGTTCACATGCTAAATTAACCATTAGTGAGCTTAAAATTGATCTATTCGAATGTGTTAAATTCATTGTTCAATGTGATGTTATTTATGCCAATGTATCGAGTATATTAAGTTGTGCAATTTGATGTTATGTGTGGCGTTAATGTTGACTTGTCATTCATTAACTTTTGTTTCTTTTTTCTCAGGTTTGAGTTTTTATTGGATGCATGATCCAGGATTAGCTGAATTCATGCATAGTGACGACTTGTTTGAGCTAACTGCTGATCTTAAAGTGTACATTCTATCATTATTTTGTTCTATTTGTATTTTGTTAGATTTCTGGTGTAGTATGATAAGTGTGGTATTTTGTTTGCTTGTTATTGATAAACTTTCTGTTTGGTGGGATATATATTTATATCATAGATATTATTCTTCTTCTCAATATTTTGATAATGAATTTTAATTTTTTTATATTTTTCATGACTTTTATAATATTTTATAATGTATATTTTTTAAATTTTATAACCTTTAGCGGCGTTTGTGGAAAAAGCGCCGCTAAAGGTAAAGGTCATGACCTTTAGCGGCGTTTCCTATAACGGCATCTTTTGCGGCGCTTGCAAAAACGCCGCAAATAGTTTTAGCGGTGCTTCCTAAAAAAACGCCGCTAAAAGTCAGTTTTGCTGTAGTGCAAGTTTTAAGAGTTAATTACTATAGCATGCATGTGTTAGAATAATTTTCCTTCCTAACATAGAATTATTTAAACAATGTTAAGAGATGTTACAGAGATTCTGTGACAAGTTGATAATTTACTAACCTTATTTAATTAAGTTATAATGTTAAACATATTTAATTACTAAGTCTATCTAGCATATTTCTATGTTTAATAAACTTACTATTTCATAAGCAAACATTATACAAATGTTATGTAAGGTAATAATATTTTTACTATTATTACTAATTTAATCACTAAATGATTAAAACATACAGCATATAAGTATTGTGCCAATTAATTAAAATCTTTATCAGATTAATTAATTAATTCAGTTGCTTCCCTTCATTTAAAATGCATGAGAAACGTGTTCATAATTTTACTTGCATAGTAAATAAATCAAATGCACAAAACATCTTTAACAGAGTTAAATAATCTAAGCTATGGAACTTAATCATTCTAACACTAACAAAATTAAACAATCATTATTATATTAAAAGCATAAAACTTAGTTGCAAGCATGTTTCTTGAATTGAATAAAAATAAAAGATTGAAGGGAAAGAGAAATGCTAAGTCGTTTCTGATGTATCTTCGTGGCACAACTCACTTTGCTCCTCCTTCGTTCTTCTCCTCTTGTCGTGACTACCAAGCTCAGAAGCTTTTCATATGGCCAAATGTGGTTGCACTCAAAGCCTTGCAAACACTATTTCAAGAGGGAATTGATGACTGGAAAATGGGAAGTGAAATAAGAGAAAATGGGAGAAAAGATGGTGAGCGAGGGATGAATGAATGAGTGACTGGCTAGGGGGTATTTATAATTGAAGAGGCTGGCTATGTTTAGCAAATGAGAGCTTCGAAAATCTCTCTCCCTATGGTCGACCCTTGCTTCAAGGAAAGAGGGTGGATGACTTTGCTATTTTTAGCTAGTTTCATGCTTGATTTATGGGAGAGAAACTTGAAATGAGGAGGGGAGTTGAACGGTGGCTGATTTTAGATATTTTACCAAGTATTGGGTGGCTGATTTGGGAACCTCTATGGACGGTTGGGCCCTCTCCTCCTTAGTGGACAGTTTGGGCTCCTATCTCATTAGGATGCTGTCCATTTGCTGACCAAATATAGAGTTTCCAAAGTCCACTATTTCTTTAATTGGGAATCCAAAGCTAATCATGAATCAACCCTCTTCTTCATGACTCATTCTATGGAAATGCTACAACATTGAGCATCCAAAAGGTGAGCTTCAAGACTACTTTTTTTTCTAATGCACCAAACTGTGTCAAATTGGAAAAAAAAAATATGTAAAATTAGCATGTAAATAGGTAAGAAATAAAATTTTTCTTTAATTTTATCCTACTTTACAAATTTGTAGTAAAACCACAACATTTGTAATCAAAACGCTTAGAATTTGCATGAATTACTTGCCAGAAAATGCTGTAAATATCTATATATTTTAAAGTTATCACACCCCCAAACTTAATTCATTGCTCGTCTCGAGTGATGATATATGCTATCTTACATTAGAATTAAAGGAGTTACTTTTACAAAAATCCCTTCAAATGAAATAAACCCTTCGCATAGTCAATTGTTTAGAAAAATTATGCTTAAAAAAATTGTAAACATGCAACTTGAGTACATGTATCACTAAATTATTTTCAAATATTAATATGCCAACAAAAATATGTACTAAATGTCTTCCCTTAACAAATGTGTAGTTAGTGATTTCCAATCAATTTTGATATCCCTCAATTAAATTGAGTAGCGATCCTAAAGTTTAATTATGCCTTCATATGTTAAGCTCAGTAATTCCTCTCAACTAATGTAGTCAACACATAAATCTAAATCAATAGGTCTTTAATATGGTTGTAACATGGCTCGGGTCAAGGTAGGAAAGAGATAGATAATTTTTAGACTAAAACCTTAAACTCAATTTACCTCGGACCTTCCAAATGCAACTGTCCCCAAGAACACCAACTTCTTTTGAGTTTGAGTACTCATGTTTTTTTTACATCTTTTTTTCAATGACTGGATATTTCTTTGAGCAATCACATATGCTTTCTTGAGCATACAATGCAACATTTTGTTCTTGAGCATTCCAATACTTCTCTCTAACTCTCCTAAATTTAATAACAAAAATATTTTAAATGAGCTGAGTCTAAAATTTGGGACAAGTAGAGATAAATATTAAGGAAGGGATGACTCATTAATGTAAGGTTCAAAAGAAAATTAGACCATATAGCTCAAAGTAGGGTTTCAAGGGATAACTATTTACTAATGTTAGGTTGAAAGGCTCAAACTGTCTGAAAAAAATTTGCCTAAATCATTTTCAAATTACCATGCCTCCTAGGATTTCGCCTCAAGGAATTACCAAGTTAATTATAAAGGTTTAAATTTTTCTAAGGAATTAAAAATTTTCATGGTTTGACTTATACATAATTACTAATTTCAAACATTTTCTGTCATTATTAAGCTGACATAAATTTAATTGAAATAATACTAACATAATTAAGAAAAAAATAATTTTTTGAGCAATATTTTACTTTAGCATAATTTGATGGAAAAAATTATTTTTCGTCAAAAATCTAAAAAAAAAATAAAAATTCTAGCCCTTCTAAAGAGAAACAATGTCCTTATTGTTTAAAACATAGAATAAAAGGGGCAAAATCAAAAAAGTAAATAGAAACTGTGTACCAGGTAGGATTCCAAGAAAAAAAGGGAAGTCAAATTAGGATTCCAAGAAAAAAAGGGAAGTCAAATTTGATTACTTAAATACCAAGTCTTTCCTTAATAGATCCAATCTTAAACATGCACAATTTTTTTGTATGAATTAAAAATAATGCGCAAATGCACTCAATTTATTCATAATTGCAACTTAATATTTATTATGCCGAAAAGGGAAGAAAATAAAAACGATTAAAATATTTAAACCTAAAAGATCCAAGAAAAAGAAAACCCCCTTATTTATTTAGTAGCATCCTTGCTATCTGATATTGTTTCCACTTCTTCACGATCGTCTTTGTGCCTTGTTCCACTTTTCGGAGTTGGAGTCCATGGATCGAATATAAAATCAGGAAATTCAGGAACAAAATTGAACATGTTACGTGAGAGTTTTCTAAATGCACCCCTTATCGAGTCGTCTTGTATTTTCGCATATCTCCAATAAGTTTGCTGCAGTCGATGCATGTTTATAGCATGTCCATGATTGCGGATAGGTCCAGTTTTTCAACAAGGTTAGATGATGGAACAGTTGGTGGAGGATTGGTCCGGTTGGTATTAACAAGTCCAGTTGGTGTTGCAAAGTCAAGATAAGTAGCTGGTTCTGGTTCAAGAACCGGTTTCGACATATCAGGATAATCTGATGGTTCATCAACTGGTTTTGCTTTGGGTGGTTCATCAACTGGTTCTTCATGCTTCTGCCTAGTATCATTACCTATTATTCTAGCAACATCACTCTCTGTTATATGTCCTTGGTGGTTTCTTACTCTGAGATCTACTTTTGGAAGGATATAAGCTTGTAGACATACCTTCTTGCCTTGGACAGGAACTTCTGTTTCAGTAGATGACGTCAAGTTTGCATAAAATTTCCGAACTAATTCAACCTCCGAAAGTGGTCTTACGTCACAGAATAAATTCCTGAACTTTTTTTTATTATAATTTTATGAGTTTTAAATGATTTTTAAATTTGTATTCAGATAATAATATTTAGATTTAATGCGAATAATAAATTTGTTATAGATTTGTGGATTTATGTTCAAATTTTATAGAAATTGTAAATATAACTTATTGCTATCCAACTCAATTTTATAAAAATTTTGAAATTTCTTAATAATCCGACCCAATTTTGTTCCATTCGATTGAGATTTCTACACATAATTAATTTTAAGTATATATGTTATATTTAAGAATTGAATGATGATCCTAACAAGTGTAGGCATCGTATTTTATTTATCAAAATTAGAAGGCTATAAAATCATTTGGTTTGGGCTCATTTAATTGCTAGGCCTACTTATTAATTCAAGGCCTTTGGGCCTTCTTATTTGTATTTTGGTTTTATGGCTCATTAGCACTTTTTATTTTTAACCATTGATATTATATTTTATTTATTTATTACTATTGCTAACAATTAAAAAATATAGATTTTCCATCAATTTAAGAATTAAGGGTTATAAATAGAATTAAACATAGTATGGAAAAAAAAACCTTTACATATATCTTTTATTGAAAACACATGAGTGGTTAAATTAGAAAAAAAGTGAAAAATTATTAGGAAAGAAAATAATATTTTATAGAGAGTAAAATTCAAAAAGAAAAAGTATATAAATATCTTAATTGTGATTATATGTATAGTAAGACTCTATGTAAATAATTAATTTAAATATAAACAACTCTTAAATACATACAACTTTAAGGTAGTATTTGATATGATGGAAAGTGATTATTTCCAAGTATTTTAATCAATTGAAAAGTTCTTTCAACGTTTGGTATAAGGGTAATTTTGTAAATTATCATTATATTTTCAAAAAAATTATTTAGTAAACTAAATGCGATAATGCAACTTTCCTGAATTTTTTAATCAATACTTTCAATATATACCAAACATTGTAAAGTAATTTTTCTCATCAATCACATTATCATTAATTACATTATAAAGAATTAGATTCTACTATAATCAATATGAGAAAACACCAAACACTACTTTAGATCCCACTTAAAAAATTGGTGGTTGTAAAATATTTTTTTTTATATTTACATGATCATTTAGAAAAAGAATTGTTGAGTAAAAAAAAAGTAGACTTAATTTACATAAAAAATTGGAAGTGACACCAAAACTCAGTCACTCCTATTATAAATAAAAAGTACTATTTTCGATAAAGCAAATGTAGTCGCCAATGCTCTTAAGATGGAATACCTTGCAGGTAATGAAACCATAAACTTTACCCTTAATTTTCTTAAAAGATTGCTTAAGATAGATTCGTAACTCGAAACCTTCGATTTTGTAGTCCTTAGAGTGATGAATGCCAAACTCGAAGTTTGGGAAGTGGGAATGTCGAAAATCATTTTTTTGAAAATCGGGGATCAACTTTATATTTTGAAAAGAAAACAAAAATTGGGAGTCGCCACCAATCCCCTTTTTTATTGAGGTGTGATTGGGTCACCTTATAATTTGATTATTTTAATAAAACGTTTTGTTTTACTAAAAAATTGACTTTGGCCTACGAAATTCGAGAAAACGGGTTCGGGAGTCGGTTACGTACGAGGAAGGATTAGCACCCTCGTAACGCCCAAAATTGGTACCAAATTTATTAATTAACGTCTTAATGTCGAAAGTTGAAAAGATTTTAAAATAAATTTTAAAAAATATGATCCCTTTTTATGCATGTTTAGGCAACTTGAAGTGGATGTTAAGATTCTCTTGTTTCGAAGAAATAAAATATCACATCCAGCACGTAGGACACGACATTTTAAACCTTCGATACCAAAATCATCTCACAATTTCCAAAACTTATGCATTGAAATTTTAAAAAGGAAATTCGGTTTTTAGGTCAAACGATAAATCGAAACCTAGCACGTAGGGCACAATTTCTCGAAATTTCCAAACACGAAATATTGCCTTGTTTTAAAAAAAATCTTGAATAAAAATGCAATAGTATGAAACGATTAAGATTCTCTTGTTTCGAAGAAATAAAATATCACATCCAGCACGTAGGACACGACATTTCAATCCTTTGATACCAAAATATCTCATGAATTCGAAAACTTATGCATTGAAGTTTTAAAAAGGATATTCGGTCGTTCGGTCAAATGATAAATCGAAACCCAGCACGTAGGGCACAATTTTCTCGAAATTTCCGAACACAAAATATTGCCTTGTTTAAAAAAAAATCTCGAATAAAGATGTAATAGTATAAAATGATTATACGAGTCAAGTATATATGATTGATAAATGAATGTTGTAATGGTAATAATACACTATAGTAGCCATAGTAATATTATCCAACAAATTCCAACAATAAAACATGCAAAATGAACGAATAATAGTAAATACAATAATAACAATAAAAATAATAATACGAATAATACAAATAAATGTTTTAAAGTTTGAAATCATTTTAAAAAAAAAAAGAAATAAAATGATGATAAAATGATAATAAAAGAATAACGATGTAAAAAAAATGAATGTGCTGAAAATAATATTAAATTGTTTAATATGATAATGATAATATTTTATATGTAAAAAAGAAAACATGATAACGATAATAGTAATAGTAAAACGTTAGTGATAATAATGATAATAAAAATAATGATAGCGATGAAAATAATAATAATAGTAATAATAATGATAATAATTATAATAAAGAAGGATGTGGATGACAGGACACATAACAATTTAAAATATGAAATGAAAATATAAAGAAACAAATAAATAAATAGACATATGCGTAATCAATTAAAATAAAAACATAATAATCTATACAGACTGAAATTGAATGAAATCAAAATGAAGTTTAGAGCCCAGAGTGTAATATAAATAATGAATAGGGGCTGAATCAAAACCAAGTGAGGTTAAGGGGGCCACATTCAGTAAAAATAAATAATAGAAGGGTTAAAATGCAACGCGCAACAACAGGCGAGGACCAACAGGGAAATAATCCCTCGTCCCCAAAATGCAGCATGTGGGCGCGGACTAGATTGAATTTATGTGTAAATTTCAGAGATAAATTAAAAAAAACAAAAGAATATAAATGGGACTCAATTGAATGACAGCGCGGAAGGAGGGACTTAACGCACAAATATCCCCTCTCCGCATAAACACGCGGATCCCTGTGGACAATCAGATGGGGTCACGGGTATGGCCTATACGACGTCATTTTGAGACCAATGGAACAGGCCCCAAATGACGCCATTCCTTCATGCATATAAAAACCATTTTTTTGATCAGTCAACCCCCTTTATTAATGCAAACTCCAGTCTCCCTCCTCATTTCATCGAGCCTCACAAGACCAAACCCTAGCCGCCATTTGACCACCCCAAACAGTGATCGACGAAGGGTGATCCACTCGCTCTTTAACCCCGTGTAGATCCATATTCAAAGATCTAACACTTTCCACCATGAAGAATCAAAAAGAAAGTCCCCACATTTGTTGGATTCGATTTTAACGGAGAAGAACTCCGATGATGTACCAACGATTCATGGCTCGGGTAAGTGACTTTCTTTCATCCTTTTCCTCTTATTTCCTTTCGTAAACAATACCTATAATACCAAAACAAAAGAAGACTTGCCAGAAAGAGCTGCGAAATATTAAATCGAATTAAAAAAAGAAGAATCACCTCTTTGCTTTGATTTTTTTATTAATATTCTGTAAAAAAAAAGGGGCCCGTTACATTTTTTTTCTTGTGGCTATATAGCCGAAAATAATATTCATTGTTTGCCTCTATTGCCCTTTGCGTGTTATTGTCTCCATTGTTCCCTTTTGGTCTGTTTGCAGGTCGAGAAAAATCAATGAAGGGGGGCTTCCATTTTGGTGCAACGAGACAAGGGGAGCCGAGCCTCGGGCGTTGGTCTTGCCGATGAAGCACGTGGGAGGGGTACGGCGCGAAGGTGATTCAGAAACCCTAGTGTTTCTGAATTGTTTTAGGCTATTGGGCCTTTGGGACTATAGGAATTGGGTTAGGGGTTTGGGTCTACTGGGTTTTGTAATTGGGTAATTTAGGCCTGCTACTTGTTTGCAATTTGGACATTGGACTTGTTAAATTTTTGGGGTTTTATTATTGTTGGGCTTTCTGACGGCTGGGCAAATTTGGGCTCGTACAGGGAAGTTTGTTAGTTGAGCTTCAAATTAAACCAACCTTTATCTGACCGGATCAAAAAGAAATAGTTAAGCAATTAGAAATTGATGGTTAGAGTCAAACATATTGAATAGAATGACTCGATTGATTTTGGGTTGGATGTCGATGGTGGATTGTTTTTAAAAGGTAAACTATGTGTGCCACATTATATTGATTTAAAACAAACCACCTTGCATGATGTGCATGTTGAGATCTAATACCCTTGGTATAGTTTTTTTCACCTATGTACTTGTAATTTTTTTAAATAAATTGGTTTAATAACCTCAACAGTTTTTGCATGTAATGCAAAATGAAAACAAATATTGGCTTACTGGTTATCTAACATTTAAATAATATTAAATAGTATTATGTGGGCAAATCGTAATACAGAAAGACAACCTATATTAGTAGATAATCGTAAAACGCTCGCTTTTGAATGTGACATGCGATGACAGGGCTATATGTTTAAAAGAAAAAAAATATTTGATTGTGTATGTGATGAGTTGAGAAGATTGTGTTTATGAATGAATATGCATCATTTATAATAAACATTGTCCATTAGGGTAATAATATCATAGTTCTTCCAGAGTCTTTGATTAATTTTGCACTACTAGATATAATGTTGAAATTTTCATTGCTTGCAATTAGATGAGAAATATTTTATATTTTTAAGCATAGTATGCGCTATAGCACTATTTGCAAGATATGTGTCTTCATTCTTAATCGTGGTTTCAAGCAAAAGATCCATATTTTCCAGTAAAACAAAACACATCATAAGAAATTATAAACACTAAAAAATTATAACAAAACATACTAAAGTTTACTAAAGTCACACCAAGCATGAATAACAAAAACTATAAAATCATCAAAGAAATATAAAATATTATTATATATTTTAAAATTCTTAATTTCTAGGCTCAAAGAAATCCTCTACATCAATATGAGTCATATCAACAAAGTTTTTAAAACTATCATCATTATGAGCAAAATTAACCTCTACAATATCATTTCGATAAAGTCAAATTTGTTTCAATACTCTTTGCTTTCCTTTGGATGGCAGCTTGATAAAGCTTTACAAGATGTTCATGTGTATGATAGGTACATGACCAATGCTCACTCAAACCAAATTGATGGCACAAATTTTCAGTGCCATTTGAAGGTTTGCTTGGACCATCACATTTCTCTTTGTTTTCTCCTTCTTCTTTTTTTTTTCCTTTGGTGGTCATAATAAATGTTATCACCTTGATAGCGATATTACAGTGTCCTTGACCATGTCCATGGCCATAGCCACAACCACAACCATGACTGCAATTTCTTTCATTTCTATAATTATTGTGTATTGTTGCATTTACTTTTGGGAATGGAGCAAAACCAGTAGGATATCTTTCATTATTTTTCATTAATAGCTCATTTTTTTGCTCAACCACTAAAAGGCATGAGATTAATTTGGAGTATTTCTTAAAACCCTTTTCACAATATTATTGCTTCATAAGCACATCAGATGTGTGAAAAGTTGAGAAAGTTTTCTCCAATAAGTCCCTTTTAATTATTTTCTCTCCGCATAATTTTAATTAAGAATTTGTCTTAAATATTGTAGAATTATACTCACTTCCTGTTTTATAATCTTGCAAACTCAAAGTACATCCAATTATAATGAGCTTTTGGTAAAATTATCGTTTTCTGAAGGTCATATCTTTCTTTTAAACTATTACACAATTCAGTGGATCTTTTATAGCCAAATATTTTGTTTACAATCCTTCTTGAAGATGATGGCGGAAGAAAATGACAAATATTAAATTTATGAGATAAAACAAAAAAGGTTGTCGTGATTATAAAAACTGACAAAAAAATTGTCTTAAGTTCAATGAGGGTTTGAAGGGGTTATAGACATCTATTATTAATATATTTACAGCACAGTTTAGTTTTTTTAAAAATATTTTCTATTTTGAAAAACATGTTTGATAAATAAAAATTTGTTTCCGATAATGAAAACATGGAAAAAATGTTTGGTAACTTTTTTTTATAATAGAAACATGAGAATTAAAATAAAAAAAATTAAATTTATATGAATTTAAATTAAGGCATCAGATTAACATTTAAAAAACCGTTGAAAAAAATATATTTACATAGGTTTGAACCATGGTGAATTTAGTTTAAAGTTAAGAGTCTTTATTTTCATTTTTACAAAATATTTTTAGTGAAAAATACTTTTTTTTATCATTTTTTCAGATATTTTCATTTTCTAAAAATTATTTTTTAAATTTTTAGCCAAACATATTTTATTTTATATTTATCCATTTTCAAGAGAACGAAAATTAACATGAAGAAGGTTAATGTTGTTGAATATAACACAGGTAATTTTGAGGAAAAGCATATATGGGCCTTAAAAAAATTGAATGGCTTTACATTTGGAATGTTGGCTTGGGCCATGAATCTCTCTAGCATCTTCATGGGCTTTCTACTAGAGTTTGGAACTTGAAATAAAATTGATTTGTTGAATGTAATGAGTGAGATAAATATTGGATATAAGACTTGAGAAATATATTTTTGGTGGCACCATCTTCTAGTAGATTGCCTATCAATTTTGAAGATTTTTCTTTTTAATTATCTTTGGCAAATTGCTTGGTCCATGAAAAAGGACTAAAAGGAAAAACAAAACAAAAAAGTTTGTCGTGATTATAAAAAATGGCAAATATTGAATTTAAGAGTCCAAAAAATTCTTAATAAGGTAGAGCAAACCCTGGCCCTTAATGCACCCATGTTTGCCTTTATTGAGCTTTACTTGTTGAAGTCGCACCCTATAATTTGTTCATCCATAGCTTTCCAATTTGACAAATGAAATCCATTTTTTTTATTTATTTATGAATTTGTTAATGTAATATGTTCATTTTGTCAAAGCTCTAATTCCAACTTCGCTATGAAAATAATGTAAACATAACAATATGTTGGAATTGGCGGCCATAAACATAATTCAAACAAAAGACTTGAGTGTTATTTCCTTGAGTTGTTTGTAATTTAAAGGATATTTTGTGAATTTTTTTTTTATTTAAATGCATGTGTCTGTTTTTATGTTTTTTATTTGATAAGAATAAAGATAGAGTTTGCAGAAATGTTGATATCAATACCCAGCTTGTTCACTCTACCAAGTCCAACCAATGCTCCTAATTCGTCTAAGGCTTAAGATCCAATGTAGCCAACAAGAGACAAATGGTTGTATATATTATTTTTAGTTAAATTAGATAGAGTTATGTTATGAAAATTTTAGTATATTTTTAATGATATTACATTCTTTACTTTGGATATTTTAATATTTAAACGAGTTAATTTTTTAAAATTAAATATTTTTATAATTATATTAAGAGAAAAAAATAGTTTTAAGTTTTATTTAATCATCACCCAATAACTTGAATTAATAGGAAATTACATTGAACTCAACACCTGGGTGTTAAGGTCCATTTAGATGCCCAACTCTAAACCAACCAAAGTTAATCTTCACCCTTATATACTCTTCTTTCCCAAACAAAGCCATCAACTCGAAATTTAACTCTAATTTTTTTTATATAGTCAAACCTAAATTTTCTTATTTGTACACGTTGTAATTAAACTATATGTCATAATTTATACAAGTGAGGAATTTTATAGAGGAATTGTAGAGGCCCAAATTTGCCAGGGCCAATAAAACAAAATCAAAATAAAAATTAAATAACAGTCCAAATTTACAAAATAAAAAAAAAGGTCCCAAAGTCCATTTACAACAAAATTAGAAACTCAGAATTAAAAAATCTAAAGGCCCAAATGGCCCACAACCTAAACCTATTTTCAGTAAAAGGAAAACCCTAATCCCTCTCTTGTGCCACTGCCTTCACGTGCTCTGTCAGCATGCCCAATGCCCAAGGATTGTCTCTTTGCACCAGAATGGCCTCTGTTGACTTGCAAGGAACACAAAAGCAGACAGAAAACAACCACAAATAGCAATATGAACAGTAGCAGAAATAGAGCAAAAAAAAAAGTAATAAACAGTAACAAAAATGTTGTATTTTCGGCTATAAAGCCACAAGCAAAATCAAATGTAAAAGGGGAGGATTTTGAAAAGAAAAAATTGAGAATCAATCAAAAAAAAAAACTTCAAAGGTTGTTCTTTTATCGTTCTGCTTATATTTATTTTTATTTAAGGCGATTAAAAAGTTTTTTTTTCTTCACTTTGTGATTTTATTTATTTATATTTCAAAGAAAAAACGAAAAAGAAAAGAAAAGGGAAATCTTACCTTTTCCGAGTTTGCACTGTCGTGGGGAGGGGTTGAGGTTCACCATCACCGATGAATGATTGTATTTTGAAATCTCGGAACCGAAAAAGGCCAAAAGGGGCTTAAATTTTTTTCTCCGGCCGCCACGGTGGTCCGGCGCCGGAGCCATGACTGGAGAGGGAAGAGGGTGAGAGAGTTTGAGACCTCTCAAATTTTTTTTTTTTTGGAAAATGAAAGAAGAATGATTTTTTTTAAATTTTTTCTTGTTTATATAACAACACCAAAACGACGTCGTTTTGGTGTTCAAATTCAGACGTCAAAACAGAGCCGTTTAAGCCACGACTCGTGTGACCCGACCTGCCTTAATTGGGATCCGCGCGTTTTGCTATAATGGGTTATTTACCCTTTTGGCCATTACGCATTTTTCACCTTTTAATATTCAGTTTTTTTATTCTTTAATTCCCCCTGTAATTTTCTCTCTATTTCATTTTAGCTCGGTATAAAGCGCTGCGTTTTGGAGGGAGGGGATATTTTCCCCTTTGGTCCCTCCATGTTATTCGTATGTTCGGATAAGTCTTCCCCTTTCCATTTTATTTCAAATTTGCCTCAAAATTTTGTTCTAAGTTCGATTCAGTCCTTTTTTGTTATTTAAATTTATTATTATTATTATTATTATTATTATTATTATTATTATTGTTGTTGTTGTTTTTTTATTACTATTATCATTATTATATTATTACTATTAGTATTATATTTATATTCATGTTTATTTTATTATTCTAACATTATTACCGTTTCTCTAATTTTATTTATTTATGTATCTATTATATTTCCATTCATTATACTTCTATTTATATTTATATATTAATATTACTTTTATTTTTCATATATACATATTTTATTCTTGTTATTATCATTTTATTTATTTATATCCTTTTACATAGTTTTTAAACTTCAGATTTTTTTTATTTATATTATTAATGTCATTTTTTATCTACTCTTTTAAATAAACTTTATTTATTTTCATCATTTCCTATTATTGTCATTTTACTATTTATTTATTTATTTTATATCTTTACATATATACCTTCTATTTTAAATTATTTTATATATATATATATATATAATATTTTAAAATTTCTTAGGTGTTATTTAGTTATACTAATTTAGGTGTTAATCGTTGTTTTCAACTTTCTATGTATTACTTATTTTAAAATATTTTTATATATTCTTTATTTTAAAACTTTTATATATATATATATGTATGTTACTTTGGATTATATTTATATATATTTTTGTTTAAACTGTTTTTGTATATTATTTATTTTTAAAATTTCTCTTTTACATATTATTTATTTTAAGCGCTTTTATATGTTTTAAATGACTCTTTTTATTTTACCTTATGTATTATTTTAATTTATTTAACATACTATTTATTTGAAATTTTCTTTATATATCATTTTATTTCAAATTGTTTATATTTTATTTATGTTGAATCTTTTTCACATGTAGTTCTTTTTGAACCATTCTTTGGCATTATGTGTTTTAAATCTTAATTATTTCATTTGTTATTTATTTTAAACTTTTATCCTATTTACCTTAAATTATTTTTTGTATATTATTTTACTTAGTTTGTCTTTGATTATTGATTGATATAAAAAATAATATACATTGTGAATATGGCCACTACATGCATTAGAAATTATTTATTGACATCTTCATATTGTGGCATTCATTAATATTGTATCTAATTCAAGTTTCATTATTCCATGCTCTATTTTACACTCTTGTTTTATCTAGTTCAAATCATATCGTGTATTAAGCTTCAACATGCTTATCCAATATGGATCATTTTATTTTACTCCAAACAAAAATAACGCACATTGTTAAATATTATACTCGCTATATTTCAAAATGAAGAATTTCTAAATTAGGCAATATTTTGTATTTTGGAAATTCGAGAAATCGTGCCCTAACGTGCTGGGTTTCGATTTTTCGTTTGACCAAACGACCAAATACCCTTTTTAAAAAATTTTCATCCGTGCTTTCTTCAAAAAAATAAGGCAATATTTTGTTTTTGGAAATTTCGAGAAAACGTGCCCTACGTGCTAGGTTTCGATTTACTGTTTGACCAAACAACCGAATGTCATTTTTAAAAAAATTTCAACGTATGAGTTTTAGAAATCATGAGATGATTTTGGTATCGAAGTTTTGAAATGCCGTGTCCTACATGTTGGATGTGATATTTTATTTCTTCGAAACAAGATGATCTTAATATCCACTTCAAGTTATCCAAATATTCATAAAAAGGGATCGTATTTCAAAATTTATTTTAAATCTTTTCAATTTTCGACACTAAGACATTAATTAATCAATTAGTTACCAATTTTGGGAGTTACGAGGGTGCTAATCCTTCCTCATACGTAACCGACTCCCGAACCTATTTTCTCAAATTTCGTAGACCAAAATCGTTGTTTTAGTAAACCAAAATGTTTTATTAAAATGACCAAACTTCTTGGTGATCCGATCACACCTAAACAAAAAAAGGTTGGTGGCGACTCCCAATTTTCGTTTTCTTTTCAAAATATAAAGTTGATTCTCGTTTTTCAAAAAAATGGTTTCGATAGGAATAGTTATTGAGAACAACCAATTTTATCACAAAGTGTTTGTACAAGGAGAATTTTATAGGTTTGGTCCTAAGTAGGTTCAAAAGGTGCTAAATTGTTATATGGTCAACATGATAGAGCTTGATGAACCCTTGCATTAAATAACTACAACACATACCAATAACTTTCATCGTACATGGCTAGAACGAACTACTTTGCATACTTGCTCCTTATCTACTACCTATTCTAGTATCTTTGCAATTGCAACTAGTAATTGGCTTCCTAATAGCCAAAGGGATGCAATAAGTAGGAGAATGACTATTCTATTGAGAAAAATTGTTTAGATGGTTGAGTTTGACCTTCGTCAACTCATTTTTTATATAATAAAAAATATGCAGAGAGGTTGTTTACAAGATTTTTGCTACCTTACCCCTCTTTAATCTTTCAAGTACTACACTCCCAAAATCCAAGGATTGTTTGTGCTACCAAACAACACGAGAAGCCTGCCTCTGAACTCAAGTTTTCTTGCAAGTGGCTTAGGGGAAAACATGTGGTGAATGAACCAAAAGAGGTCTTTGACCCTGATACTGACCGCTTACGGACTTACCAACATCTAGAGTGTGAATACTGCTTCAACATATAGGGAATTTGAGGCGGTGTTCGCAAGTATACGGGTTAGGTTGTGACCACTTCCGAACGTACTAACATCTAGAGTGTGAATACTACAATAAAATAAATAGTTATGAGGCGATATCCACAAGTATACGGGTCGACTTGTAATATAGATTTTACAATGAAGTATGTGAGTACTCCAAGGATCATATCCAAGGGAGGCAAGTACTAAATCAATCTTAACCTAAACAATTAAAGATCTAATTAATACTTTAAGTCAGTTATAGAACGGAATTAAAATAAGAAATATGTTTAGAATTTGTAAAATAATAAAATAAAATGAAAAACAAAGAATTAAAATTGCAAGTGTAACGCCCCAAATTTTGGGCATTGAAGTTTAGAGTGTTTGTGGTTAGAGACAGTGAGGTGGTTGCACTTTTGTGTTTAGTGGCGCATTTAAATGGCATAATGGGCCTGTTGATCTGATGGTTGAGTAAGTCTTAAGAAAACTCTGGGTTTTGAGTTCGAGCCCCTGTGAGAGTGTTTTTGGAGAAGTTTTATTAATTTGTTTTGTTTATAAAATAATAATTTTGTTTTACGTTAAATTATTTATTTATTTTTACTTTTATTTTGATTTTTATTTGGTATTTTCTATTTTGGTTTTATTTTATTTTCCTGGAAAGTTTTTGGTTCCTTCTTCTTTTCTTCCCAATATCTTGTCTTTTTCTTTTGAATTCAGGTTCCGCTGGCTGATCTTGGGAATCTCGCTCCTCCGTCATCATCTCCAATTGCAAAACAGGTGTAGGATTCAAACTTGTACTACATGTTTTATTTTTATTTTTTGCAAAGTTTATGTACAATGTTTCTTGAATGTAGGCTAACCCATTGGTTTTGGGTGTTTAGTCGATGGAAGTGATGGAAAATTGTCACTTTTTGATATATGTTGATAGGGCAAAGGTTAAGGATGGATCTAGTGGCTGAAACAGTGGTTTTGGGGCTGTTTAAGGGTGGTTTCGTGACCACTCCGAAGGCCACAAGGGCGTGTGTCAACCCACATGGCTATGTGAAATTGGGCGTTACGATTCTCAGGCTAGATTGGGTGCCACACGGCTAGGCCGTGTGACCGATTTTGGGATTTTGTCAATTTTCACACGACCGTGTCCTCTGGGCACACGGACGTGTGGGTTTGGAAATTAGGGTTTCAAAGATTTAGTGTAACACGGTTTGGCCACACGATCTGGTGGCTGATTTGGGGATTTAGGGATCCCACACGGGCGTGTGTTTCGAAACACACAGTTGTGTCTGGTGGCACACGGACGTGTGAGACCCTCACACGGCCGTGTCTACTCTGTACTTGACTTTAGCGGATTGGGCAGTGAGTTACACGGCCTGTTCACACGGCTGTATCCCTGCACCACACGGGCGTGTACCTCTATCACACGGTCATGTGCTACCCTTCATACGGGCGTTTGGATCCCCACACGGTCTGGATTGCTCTACACGGCCGGAGCACACAGGCGTGTGGCCTTATCTTGCCAGATTTTGGTTCTAGGTCAATTTAAGCGTACTTGTGACTCTGTGTGTTTCGACCCTTGGCTAAGCTTTAGTAAGTATAATTATGACCCTTGGACATATCCTTCTATTTGATTGTCTAACTAGGTGTCACTGTTCTATGAGGTTACGTAGCCATTGAATCTAAATCTGGGTAATTGAGTATACTTCTATTTGAATCTGACTAACTAAATGTGAATGACTGTCTGTAATCTTGTACTCTGATTCTGTTTATATGTTTGCACACATACATATACATATAATGTTTTTGGGTGGAATTGTGAAGAGAAGGAAGACTGAAACTTAACTAAACTGGCAACTGATTTGCTGGTTGTTAGCCTCTAATACCCAAAGGGTCGTGGGCAGTCCCAATACTTTGAGGGTCGTGGTTAAGCTGTTAGCGGGTTATCGCATTGCACCGTACAGCGCATACGTTAGCCTTGCTGCCTGTGCTTATCTGATCTGGCAATTTAACTGTACTTTACCTGTATAACGGTTTACCGCATTGCACTGTACCGCTTATACGTTAGCTTTGCTGCGTATCATCACCATCTGATCTGACAGTTCATACTACATGTCTGTACCGCAATTTACTTCATGGCATTGTACAACTTATTGATAGCCCTTAATACCCAGAGGGTCGTGGGCAGTCCCAATACTTTGAGGGTCATGGACATTATTGGAGTACAGGGATGGATGGGCCTTACGAGGTATTATGTGATGTGATTGGTTGGTTGAGCCCAAACAGCTCTTATGAGAAGTGATGGGGGATGAAGTGGTGTGTTGGCTGGATAGGTGGGTTTTATAACTTTATTATATTCATAAGCATTTGTTTGACTGTTTTATGCTCTACAATATTTGATTGTTCTATTTGATTGAAAAGAACTTTTGTGGTTCTACGTACTTTATAACTCCAATTGTATCTGGCTGACTGAATAGAACCGGTGACTCTTTTATGAACTATGATTATCTGATTGAGACTTCTGTCTCGAAGTTACCGTCTGATGCTGTGAGTATGTTCCTCTTCTGAACTGCTATGGGTTTTCTGTTTATGATTATGTAGTAGTTGGTTTTAAACTCACAATGAGCTTGAGTAGCTCACCCCCTCTTCTGTATCCCCTTATTAGGTACATTTTTAGAATTTTAGATGCTGGACTCAGTACACGGAGATCTCGAATAGTTTCAGTACAATGGAATGTCAGATTTTATTTTCTATTATGACTTTATTATTCGGTTAAATGTTGAACTGTAAGGTTTTATAAGATTGTGGTACAGTTTCCACTTTAAATTTTCATTCATACATTTATTCTGGTTTTTTTTTTTCATTCTTAACTGTAACTTTATCGGAAGAACTTTACACAATTAAATGTTTTTGTTTCGTAAAGATATGAATGTTTTCCGGAAATGAAAGTAAAGACGATTTGTTTTGTAAACTTTTTCCCATGATCACTTCGGTGGTCAATGTAGCATCCCGAGTTCGGTCTAAACTTTTAGGCCGAGTTTGGGGTGTTACATTTAGTGGTATCAGAGCTAAGTTTACAAAAACTCGGTCTGTGTCTCTACGTGAACATGTGCGCAAGTAAATATTTTGAAAAATATTTGGAAAACTGTACCACAAAAAGTTGAAATGATTTTTGTTCTAGAAATAGTTTACGAAAATGAAATGTTTGAGACTCCGATCTTGGTCCAGGTAAAATTCATAATTGTAAAATTAAAAATGTAGACCCTGTTATTACAATTGTTTCTGTGTTTTGATAATGTAGGCCTTCTAAGTTAGCCATACGCCAGATATAACTTCTAAAGGTGAGCGTGATCGCGAGGAGTCGTCTACTCTTCTAGAATGTGTGATTGTTCAGGAGTTGGAGGTTAATGTGAGTCCACCGACTTTGGGTGGCGATAACTCAGAGCTTGGTACTAAGGCACTGACCCGGGTAGTGAGGGAAGTGCTAGAGGAAAGTTTTGAGGCTAGGAAAAGGGGAAATAGTAAAAAGCTTAGGGCTAGGTGCATGGATTGTGGGAAGAAGAAAGATCATAGTTATTTGAGGTTAGAGCCTCGTTCTGCGAGGTGTATTGGGACACATCCGAGTGATAGTAAAGGTGGTGTTAGTAGTGGTACGAGCGTACCGTCTTGTGAGCACTATAAGAAGCGACATCCAGTTGACTGTTGGAGAAAGCTGGGAGCATGTCTTAGATGTGGGTCTAAGGAGCATCAAATCTGAAATTGCCCTCGGCGTTTTTAAGTCAGATATGCTGGTAAATGTTTTGATATGTTGATTGGAGTGTAGCAAGTGTGTGTAACAATTATCTGCATACTTTAGTGGTTAAGTATTTTGGGTGTGTATGAGAGGTCTGAAGTACAAGGTTAAATGTGATAGTGTTTTGGGGATTAGACTGCATAACAGAAGTGTAGTGGTATAGTTTGTGATTTATAATTATTCTGAGAGTTGAAAATTTTAGGGACGAAATTTCTTTAAGAAGGGGTGAATTGTAACACCCTGAATTTTTGGGATAAAAGTTTAGAGTGTTTATGGTTAGGGACAGTGAGGAGGTTACACTTTTGTGTTTAGTGGCGCATTTAAATGGCAGAGTGGGCATGCTGTTTGATGGTTGAGTGAGTTTTAGGGAACCTCTGGGTTCTAGGTTCGAGCCCTTGTGAGAGTGTTTTTGGAGAAGTATTATTAATTTGTTTTGTTTATTAAATAATAATTTTGTTTTAAGTTAAATTATTTATTTTTCTCTACTTTTATTTTTAATTTTATTTGGTAGTTTCTATTTTGATTTTATTTTGTTTTCTTTGAACATTTTTGGTTCCTATTTCCTGGCTTTTTCTTTTGAATACGGGTTCCACTAGCTGATCTCGGGAATATCGCTCCTTCATCGTCATCTCCGATTGCAAAATAGGTGTGGGATTCAAACTTGTACTACATTATTTTATTATTATTTTTGTAAATTTTATGTTCGACTTTTCTTGACTGTAGGTAAACCGTTGGTTTTAGGTGTTTAGTCGATGGAAGTGATGGGGAATTGTCACTTTTTAATATATGTTGATGGGGCAAAGGTTGGAGACAGATTTGGTGGCTAAACTAGTGGTTTTGGGGCTATTTAAGGGTGGTTTCATGACTACCCCGACGACCACATGAGCGTGTATCGACCCACACTGTCGTGTGAAATTGGGTGTTAGGGTTTTCAAGCCAAATTGGGTGTTATACGGTCGTGTGGCTAGTTTAAGGATTTTGTCGATTTTCACACGACCGTGTCCCTTGGGCACATAGCCGTGTAGGTCTAGGAATTAGGGTTTCAAAAATTTGGTGTCAAACGACTTGGCCACACGGCCGTGTAACTAATTTGTGGATTTAAAGATCCTACATGGGTGTGTGTTTCGGAACACACGGCTATGTCTGCTATGCACTTGACTTTAGCAAAATTGGGTAGTGAGTTACACGACCTGTTTACACGGTCGTGTCCCTACACCACACGGGCATGTGCCTCTGTCACACGGTCGTGTGCTACCCTTTACACGGGCGTTTGGACCCCCACACGGCTTGGACTGCTCCACACGATTGGAACACATGGGCGTGTGGCCCTATCTCGCCAAATTTTGGTTCTAGGTCAATTTAAGCATACTTGTGACTCTATGGGTTTCAACCCTTGGCTAAGCTTTAGTAAGGGTAATTATGACTCTGTTTTGACTTCGGTTTAGGTGAGATTTGTGATTAGTTGAGTAACATGTTTGTTTTTGAACCCGGTTGACGGGGTGTGTGTGTGCAATATGCTTCTGTTTGATTGTCTAACTAGGTGTCACTATTCTATGAGGTTACATAGCCATTGAATCTAAATATGGGTAATTGAGTATACTCCTATTCCATTGAATCTAAATATGGGTAATTGAGTATACTCCTATTTGAATCTGACTAACTGGATGTGAATGACTGTCTGTAATCTTGTACTCTGATTTTGTTCATCTATTTGCACACATACATATGCATATAATGTTTTTGGGCAGGATTGTGAAGAGAAGGATGACTGAAACTGAACTGAACTGGCAGCTGATCTGCTGGTCGTTAACCCCTAATACCCAAAGGGTTGTGGGCAGTCCCAATACCCTGAGGGTCATGGACTAAGCTGTTAGTGGGTTACTGCATTGCACCATACAACGCATATGTCAGCCTTGCTGCGTATACTTATCTAATCTGGTAGTTTAACTGCACTTTACTAGTATAGTGGTTTACCGCATTGCGCTGTACCACTTATACGTTAGCTTCGCTGCGTATCATCACCATCTGATCTGACAGTTCATACTGCATGTCTGTACCGCGATTTACTTCATGGCACTGTACAGCTTATTGATAGCCTATAATACACAGAGGGTCGTGGGTAGTCACAATACCCTGAGGGTCGTGGACATTATTGGAGTGCAGGGATGGATGGGCCTTACGAGGTCATATGTGGTATGATTGGTTGGATGAGCTCAAACAACTCTTATGAGGAGTGATGGGGGATGTAGTTGTGTGTTGGCTGGATGGGTGAGTTTTATAACTTAATTGCATTCATAAGCATCTGTTTGACTGTTCTATGCACTAGAATATCTGATTGTTCTGTTTGATTGAAAAGAACTTTCGTGGTTCTACGTAATTTGTAACTCCGATTTTATTTGACTGACTGAATAAAATTGGCGACTCTTTTGTGAACTGTGATTATCTTATTGAGACTTCTATCTCGAAGTTACCATCTGATGCTGTGAGTGTGTTCCACTTCTGAACTACTATGGGTTTTCTGTTTCTGATTCTACAGTAGTCGATTTTGAACTCACACTGAGCCCGAATAGCTCACCCCCTCTTTTGTATCCCCTTCTCAGGTACATTTTTGAAATTGTGGATGCTGAACTCAGTACACGGAGGTCTCAGACTGTTTCAACACAATGGAATGTCAGATTTTATTTTCTATTACGACTTTATTATTCGGTTAAATGTTGAACTGTAAAGTTTTATAAGATTGTGGTACAGTTTCCACTTTATATTTTCATTCATACATTATTTTTCATACTTAACGGTAACTTTATCGGAAGAACTTTACATGATTAAATGTTTTTGTCTCGTAAAGATATGAATGGTTTTTGGAAATGAAATTAAGGTCGACTGGTTTTGTAAAATTTTTCCCATGATCACTTCGGTGGTCAATGTAGCGTTCTGAGTTCGGTCTAAACTTCTAAGCTAGGTTTGGGGTGTTACAGCAAGAGATAGAGATGGATAAAGTGAATCAAATTTGAGGATGGGTGATTAACTCGCTTTAGCAATCTCAATCAACTGTCATCTCTAGTTCTTTGTCAATCAACTAGTCGCTACCCTAGCAACATCTTCCAATCTTTCACCAACATAATGAGCCAACAAGTCTAGACTGGTTTGGGGTCAAGGTGTTCACGGATGATAATACCAATTTTGGGTTAATTTCCATTTTGATGACTTCTTAGGGTTGTCAGGCCTAGGGTTTGTTTCATGTTCTCCCTTTCCCAAACAACTATCCGTTGAATTACCTTACAAAACAGTTAGTTCCTCATGGCTTTCATAAACAACATGGAGTAGATATGACAATTAATCATAATATTGATAATGAATGCGAATCCACAAGATTTGATCTCCTTTACAACTCAAATATCTTGAAAGAAAATAAAGAACAAAAGAAACGAAACTCTAAGAACCTAAGAAACAAAATTAAATCTAAAAAGATAGTCTAAGCTAATGAAATGGTGTCTCTAATGTGTGCCAAAGAGGTCTATTTATAGCCTTTAGGTAGCTGTCATCCTTAACCTTAAGGTAGCTGACATTCCCAAGCTTTAAAGTTCAATTATGCAGACCAAAATGCCCATGCTTCGTGTTTTATTCTCGTCACAAAGTCGATGTTATGACACACTAGGACCTATGTCACGACATAGTAACCAACATGTTCCTCTATAGCCATTTTCAGGGGTTTGTCATGACACTCTCAGCCTATGTCACAAAATTGAAGGTAGTTTCTCACTTTCTCTATTTTGCTTTCTATGTTGCAACATTGGATTCCCCATGTTGCGACATAACGTTCAGTATTGCCTCGAAATGCCTTCTAATGGTCCCCTACACACTCACAAAGTACGTTAGCTCTCCCTTAGGCCTTGTTCGGCCCTTACGGTTAATAAAATACTTGATGTGCACATTTTATTGAGTGTAAATAAAACTAAAGAAACTAAATTAGAACATAATGAAAATGCTTGTATTCAAACTCCTTGAATGTGAAAACTAGTTTAATTTGCTATACCGAATTACAACAGATCAAACTCCCTCATACTTAAGTTATTGCTTGTCTTCAAGCAACATAAACAAAGATGAAAAATGAAAAATGACGACCCTTGAGCAGGTATGGTACAAGTATTGATTTCGGAGCATATGACTTAGGCATTTCACATTTACTAACAATTTCAACATGATGAGTAATTGACTTACCACTTTTGATCACAAACATCTAAGTTCAATATGTTACAAAATATAAAAGCATTAAGGTTCTCACCTATAGGATTCCATCAACAAATCATACAAATATTTTGATTATCTGAGCAGAATACAAATAGTCGTTTATATGAGTATTTAGTATGATGCCCATTCATGTATACGAATATTTAAGTCACATAGGGTCTTTCGGCTTGTAACGTTCTGAGGCTTAGGACAGTTATGAAATTTAGAAACAGTAAACATCAAAGGGTTACAAATAAAAAAATAATTTGACACATCGTATTGATCTCTATTCTCCACCTTAATGACCCTTTTCTGCTCACCGTATTATTTCTCCTTCTTTCACCTTCTTTGTCTCTTCGTTTATAGGAATTCATTGAATGACATACTAACTATTGCTAGCCTTATTCGGCCCTTACGGTTAATAAAAGACTCGATGTGTAACTTTTATTGAGTGTAAACAAAACTAAAAAAACTAAATTAAAACATAACGAAAATCCTTATATATAAACTCCTTAAATGTGAAAACTAGTTTAATCTGCTACTTTGAATTATAACAGATCAGGTTATAATATATTTTCTTTACAATGAAATACTTAGTAAGTATTCCAAGGATCGTGCCCAAGGGAGGCTATTACTAAATTAATTCTAACCTAAACACTAATAGATCTAATTAGTACCTTAAGTAAACTATATTACGAATGAACATAAATAAATGATTTTTAGGGGTTTTATAATAATAAAGGAAAAATAACATAAAAGGAATAGACGTCAAGAGATAAAAAGGGAGAATAAATCAAATCTAGATTATGAGTGATTAGCTCACTTCGGTAATATCTATCAATTGTCATTTTGGGTTCCTCGTCAAACCAACTAGTCAATACTCTAGTAGGTCTTTTGATCTTCCACTAACATAACAAGTCAGCAAGATCTACTTATCTTTCGACCTTATAGTCTAGACTTGCTTAGGGTGAAGATGTTCACGAATGGGCAATACCAATTTTGGGTTAGTTCCCACCTTGATGACTTCCCAGAGTTGTCTGGCCTAGGGTTTGTTTCACGTTTTTCCTTACCCAAACAACTGATCCATTGAGTAACCCTATAAAACAATTAATAAATCATACCTTTACTCATTAATGCCCCATAGAGGGATTAGTTCCCATGGTTTTCATAGACAATGTGAAATTGATATAAAGAGAAATCATGCTAATTAAATCGACAAGATAAAGTAAATGAAAGAGTCTGATTGTATTGAGATTAATTGCGAATCCACAAAGTTTGAATGCTTCCATAATTCAGATCTCTTGAAATCAAGAAGAATAAATGAAAGACATCTAAAACTTAAGAATGAAAGAAAACTAAACTAATTTTTACAAAGAGAATTTAGGTTAAATGTATGGTGTCTATAACAAGTTAAAAATGAGTCTATTTATAGCCTTTAGGTGGTCGTCGTCCTTAACCCTAGGTTAGCTGGCGTTTCTGAGTTTTAAGTTTGATTGTGTAGACAAAAACACACCTGCTTCGTATTTTAATCTCCTTCATAAAGTCGAAGTCGCGACACACTAGGACCTGTTTTGCGACAGAGTAATAAGTATAGTCCTCATATGCTATCTTCAGGGGTATGTCGTGACACCCTCAGTCCGTGTCGCGACATCGAAGGCAATCTTGAGCTTTCTCCATTCTGCTCCCTATGTTGTGACATCAAGCCATCTGTGTTGCGACATAGTGACCAGTATCTGTTTAGTACATCTTCTAATGGTTTCCTACGCACTCACAAAGTGCGTTAGCTCACCCTTTGGCTCATTTGGCCCCTAATGTCAATAAAAGAGACAATTTGCAAATTTTATTAACTTAACGAAAACCTACTAGAAATGCTTGCTTTCAAGCTCTAAAGTGTAAGAATTATTTTAATCTACAACACCAAATTACGACAAATCAAACTCTCCCACACTTAAGTCATTGCTTGACCTCATGCAATGTAAACATATAATTAAAATAAATAAAGAAGAAGATATAAAAACAAAAACAAAAAGATTTAGTTGTAAAGAAAAGTAAACCAAATGACAAAACATAAAATAAATAAATAAGCAAAAAGGCAAAATCATAAAAAAATTTGACTTGGATTCTTTCTTTAAACAAGCTAGAGTTAGTGAAGATGGATGTAAAAATGAACCTCACACTTAAACTCCCCTACGCTTAAGCTTTTGCTGGTCCTCAAGCAAACCAAGTCTAGACACACAACATGAAATAAGAAGACATCCATTGGATTTTATTTTTACTAAGAGCATGATTGCCAAATATTAAAGGTATAATAATTATTATCGTACATGTAACTTAATCTTGATAGTTCGATATCTTGAAATTTTTTAAAGTAAATCAATGTTAGTTTAAAGAGTTACACTACTAACAAATTAGAAATAATTCTTATGACCAAATTTTTAACAATATCACCATTAACATAAATCAAACAAATATGTAACAGACACAATCATGTAAATAAAAAACATTCATTAAATAAAATTGTTAGCAATTCCGGAAGATTATGCATAGAAAACGCTTAAGTCACACTGGTCTTCTAGGCTTGTAACATTATAAGGCTTAGGACGGTATGAGTTCAAAGAAAGATATGGCTCAAAAAGGTTCAAACACTAGAAATAGTTAGGCACATGACATTTTTTCCTCTCTTTCCCCTTAATGTC
The DNA here is from genome assembly GCA_025698465.1 of Gossypium longicalyx. Taxonomy (NCBI): domain Eukaryota; kingdom Viridiplantae; phylum Streptophyta; class Magnoliopsida; order Malvales; family Malvaceae; genus Gossypium; species Gossypium longicalyx. Next base: position 5,279,214 of record CM046999.1, on the reverse strand, counting down.
CCATCCAAGCTCACTGCCTTTTGCCTCTCTCACACACCTACCTTATCTCTCTATTTAGGAAGATACAATATAATACTAGCAACTATGATTGACTTAATGAGTTTTGGTGCACTAATGACTGAGTTTTCTTACTTTTGTGACTCTTTATTTTGTCACTTTGACTTTTTACTCATTTCTCAATCAGTGCTTTTGTTTCTGTTCTGTACTTTTTCTTTTCGTTTTTACTTTTGACTTTTTCTTGATTCTTTTTTGTTGCACATTTTTGCTCGACTTATAATCATTGAATCACATTATTTTTTCCTTTCTCCCCTCTCTCTTTTAAAACCACCATAATGTATCTACCTAAACCCTCAATATCTATGCCTAATGTCTATTTCATAATGTATTAAAGGACCAAGGATAAAGAAGAGTTCAAATTTTCAATTTATGTATTGTTTTTGGGTTTTAATTTTTGTAGGTTCATCAAAAAGGAATTTCAGGCTCAAATAAGGAGATTAGGGATTCATAGCATTAAGGTATAATCATTTGAGAACTGGCTATTCAAACAATACCTTAGGTCATCCCTAAGTATTCCACCATACACAATATCTTTCATGCTTCGAATTAAATCAAATGAATATTAATCAATTCAAGCAATCATGTCTCTATAACTATCTAAAAGACTTATATCTCATATGCCTTAGTACCTGTTTCGTGACAGAGCAATCAGTATAGTCCTCTTCAGCTATCTTTAGGGGTATGTTGCAACACCCTCATTCCATGTCGCGACATCAAAGGCAATCTTGAGCTTTCTCCATTCTGCTCCCTATGTTACGACATCAAGTCATCTGTGTTGCAACATAGTGACCAATATTTATTTAGTATACCTTCTAATGGTTTCCTGCACACTCACAAAATGCGTTAGCTTACTTGTAGGCCTCATTCGACCCCTAAGGTTAATAAAAGACATAATTTGCACATTTTATTAACTTAATGAGAATTTACAAAAAAAAAAAAAATTAAAACCTACTAGAAATGTTTGCTTTTAAGCTCTAAAAGTGTAAGAACTAGTTTAATCTGCAACATCGAATTACGACAGATCAGGTTCGCGTATCTATGGTTCGCATGCATTAGGGTTCGCACATATTGGGGTTCACACATATAGCTTGCATAATCAACAAATAGGGTTCGCATATACCACATGTAGGGTTCGCATAAACAACATATAAGGTTTATTTAAACAGATAGGGTTCGCATAAATAATATGTAGGGTTTGCATAAAAAACACATAGAGTTCGCATGGATAAGCACAGATTTTGTGTAGATATACTAGGAGTTCACATAATAAATCTTATATGATTGGGTTCGTATAAGGGGTTAACATGCAAGAGGGTTTGCATACTATAAGGTTTTCATGCATAAGGGTTTGCATATTAATTCTCATAGGTTTTCACAACTGATTCATACTAGGTTCGCATGATATACTGGGTTTGCATGTTATATATAGCTCGCATTGTACCTCGAGTTCGCATGATATATAAAGCTCGCATAGTATCTAAAGTTCACATGTTATGTATAACTTGTATGATACCTAGGGTTCGCATGATATATAAAGCTCACTTAGTATTTAGAGTTCACATGTTATGTATAAGGCTCACAACACAGGGGGTGTTCACAATACTAGTGTTCATAATACAGGGGGTTGCAATATAAATGAGGGTTTGTAACACATGATTACAGACTACTTTCTTCTTAATATTTCAATTAATCAAACTTAATGATTTAAGTTTAGATCTCACACCTGATTTGGAGACACAAAAACATTAATTGGGTGAGGAGATTGACGATCTACTTAGGAGGAGAGGGACGATTTGGAAAACCTTGAATTATTTTGCTTGAAAATTTTATTTCGTAATGGTAGAAAAAAGGAAGAACTTGAGATTTTTTTTTGAAAAATTTGCTAGATCAAAATTCTATAGTTTGAAAAGATTTTCTATAACGCCTCAAAAATTTGCATATTTGTCTGTTAGATTCTATCATAGTTAAGTCTCTATATCTGTGGCGTTGCGCTCTGTTTATGTGTTAGCGGTCAGGGGCTTGAGTCTTTACGTAAGCAAAACAGAGATATGTTTTTACGACTTTGTAGAATTACTTTAGTTTTGCTTTTAAAATATATTTTTTATTTTATTTTTTTTTGAATGTGCCTTCTTTCTTCCCTCTCTCGTCCCCTTCTTTTTGTTATTTCTCTTTTCTTTTTCTTCTTTTCTCTTTTGCCATATAGATTCTTGAATTTTGGCTGTTAAATTTTTGTTGTTGTGGTCGGGAAAGTTTCATTTTTCATTGTTCTTTGACTAAAAGTTAATTCTGTAAGTTCTGGTGTTAAATTTATGCTAATGTTCGCTATTTTTCACTTTTTGTTAGAAAAATTGGTTTTCTAATTAAATTGCTTGAATTTTCTGTCTACATGTTCAACTAGTGTTCTTAGGAGAAGGTCTCAAGGAAAACCGTTCCCCAAATGCCTTAGGTTTATGAATTACTATATCGTGCAAAGGGAATAGTTGTTTTTGAGTTGGGGGTTTACGTCGAAGTTTCGACATAGCTGGTTGATTGTTGTTTGTGCGAACTGTTTCATTTTTACTGTTCATTAAACTTCTAATTGTCGTTTTTAGGGCCCTGGATCATTTTTCATTGTTTCTACATCGAATCTCTAATAGGTGTATAACGAAAACTCAAATTTTTGTAAATTTTAAATGTCGAAAAACATGGCTTTCGACGCCACATAGTCCTGTTCCAAGTCGTGTAGTAGGTCTTGTGAGCCACATGGCCGTGTTTCAGGTTGTGTAACTTACTATTTTTGAATTTGAGATACACGGGCTAGGGACACGTGCGTGTGTCCAGGCCGTGTAACTCACTATTTGTATTTTGGTCACACAGGCTAGGGACATGGACATGTGTGCAGGTCGTGTAACTCACTATTTGTATTTTGGTCACATAGGCTAGGGACATGGGTATGTGTCCAAGTTGTGTAACTTACTGTTTTGGATTTAGGGTCACACAGGCCAGGGACACGGGCGTATGTCTAGGCCGTGTGAAGGGTTGTGAGTCACACGGGCATGTGCTTGGCCATGTACCAGATCGTGTAACTTACTGTTTTTAGCCACACGACCGTGTGGACCACATGGGCCAACCTTCTAGGCCGTATGAATCCACACGGGCGTGTGGGGAAAAAATAAATTTTTTTCCCTAAGACCATAATCATCATTTAAATCAAACATAGGCCTACAGTGGGGTCTGTATGAACTGAATTAGAAATTGAAAATTGTTATCTGGCAATCTGTTACTGAGTAATATGTTATTTTGGTATATATATACAATTGATATGAGATCTGGTAAGTAGTGTGATCCCATTACATGGGCATAATCTAAAATTGTGTTACTGTATACTTATATCTAATATTTGTCAAATTTGTATCTACATCTGCATCGAAATTGGGACTGTATAAAGAAGGAAGTGTGGGCAGTTTAATAATTTGTCAAATTTGGTGGCTAAGCTATATATATTTCTGATTCTGGCGATTTATTGTAATCTGATTTGGCAGCTAGGTTGCAATTATTCTGAAACATGACATACAGTCATTACGTGGTGTATAAGGATGGATGGGTACTTGATGCCCTATACAGTGTGTCAAGATGAATGGAGATGGTGTGTAGTGGATACAAGTAGGAATCTGCATCTATATCTGATATGTTTTGCATCTGTATCTGATATTCTCTATTTCTGTATCTGAATTTGAGAAATTACTGGTCTTTGGAAAGTGAAATTTCATCTGTTTATTACTGAGTGTTTTTGAATGTAAGTTACACACACTGAGTTGTAAGCTCATTCAGTTGTTTGTCTAGATTTCAAGTAACCCACAAACTTAGGCGAATCGGCGTGGTAAGAGCTCGGTCTTCTTTTTATTTCTTACTTAATGTCTTATATGTATATATATTATTAGGTGTATTTTGGGATTTCAAATTACAATTTGGGTTTCTACGTTGATTTAATTATATAAATGATTTTGACTGCTAAACTTTAAATAGTCAAGCTGGGTTTTCGGTTGAGGACTATTTTAAATGAAGGACTAAATTAAAAAAAATAGTTTTTTTCGGTTGGGCTAGTTTGAAAATTCGACACTTTTATGGGGTAAAAATAAGAAAATAAAATATTTTAGCTAAAAAATACACAAAGGTTTTAAACCTAGGATCCAAAGATAAACTAAGATTTTACCACTAAATCAACAAACTTATTCTTATTATTTTTAACAGAAATAATTTTTAAGGCATTCTAATTCTCTTACCTTCTTTTAGAAAATAAAAAAAATTAACTTTTATCCCTATTTCTTCTAGTCTTATTTTTGGGATGTGACACATTTATTGTAAATTTTAAAAGATAGTAAATATTTCTTAGTTAGGCTCCGCAGATATAGGAAAACCGAATTGTATAAGCAAACCTTGCGTCCCCTGTTTATTTTTTGTTTTATGTGATGGTTGAAGAAGTATCCACTCCCTTGTTATTCCTTCCAAGCACATCGCTTATATCTCAACTACTGTTTAAAGGTTCGCTCTCTGGTTTGTAAATTCAAGAGTGTCACATTAATTAAAGTGCTTCATGAAGTCAATGGCACGGTTGATGTTCTTGCAAAAGCAGGGGTTGATCGTCAAGCTACGTTTTGGGTATGGTGGTGATGTTTTCTCCTTTCATCCTTGAGTATTTTGAGATGGTTTTTTATGTGTATTGATGTTTTTAGTCTCGCTGCTTTCTTTTATCTTTTATTTTGATGTTTCCATAATGTGTTCTATTGCTCACAGTTGTTGCTTTTTCTTGAAATTTTCTTGTGTTTTCTTTTATTTTCTTACTGGTTGCTTTTCCAATGTTTATGATTTCTTTTCTATTAATAAATTTTTCGTGATTTGGAATTATAACAAGAAACTTTAAAAAAAAGAAAAAGAAAAACAGCAGCAGCAATATTCCTATACGAATTTCATCAATTTTCTTTTAAGAATACAAATTATTTTTTAATAGATAACACTTTTTTTTTATATTTATTTAATTTCATGACCTTAGAAAATCAAGACTTAATTGGATTATTGGTGATAATATACAGATTTGGGATCAAATTCTAATATTTATGATCACTTTTGTTTTTAATATTTCCATAGATTTTTCTTATAGGTACAACAAAAAAAGCAATTAAACATTGGACATTGATTCTAGAACCAATGCTTTTTATTATAATTCACTCAAAAGTACAAACACACAAAATATTCTTTCCACTTTCTTGAGGTTTTCAATCAATTGAATTTTGTATATATTCAAAGCTTAATATAGACTTTGATTTAGCATGGAACTGAGATTTGAACAAAAGCCCTAATACCCTGTCCATGCTAATTAAGTAAGAGTTTGCATATGTTTAGATTGTGCAGTAATTCAACAAAATTAACAAAATGTTCATTTAATACTTCAACAAATTTAAATTAAACATTTGTCGTGTTTAAGATTTAATCATCCAAACCAAACCAAGAACTTGTTACACGACATTATCCAACATATTTGGATTCATAACCTCTTTTTTCACACCTAGTCTAACGTGTAAGCATCATTAATTTTCGACCTTGGACCTCAATAACAACGTGAAGATCAATTTTATGAGGCTCATATGCTAAAAATGTCCTTAAATTAGTACTCTTTGATCAAGGAGGCCCTTATGCTCTTTTTTTTTTTAATAGAATAAATTATTATTATTTGATTTTTAATCATGAAATTTCTTGATTTCTTTTGTAATTAAAAGTGAAAATACATTTGGAGAAACCAAGACACCTAAGTTTGCATGTGTGTTATAAGTTGAACAACGTATCTATATCTACAATTTATAATATATGTAAAAGCACGTGTTTGAAAAAACTTTTAAACTGATGAGATATATTTTATTTTCCATCATATTACTAAATTCATTTTTAAATTTATTATAATATTTAATTTATAATTATTATTTAAAGTTTTTAAATAAAATAGAATTTATAATTATACATTTAAAAATAATTATAATTATAATTATAATTTAATAAAAGTTCTGATAATTACACATTTAAAAACAATTAGAATTTAGGTTACAATTATTAGTTAAAAAAGTTGTGATAGTTATAATTTAAAATTATGTAAAAAAAAAATTGTGTTAATTTTATTTATGTGGAATAAAATTATTATTTGAATAGAATTCTAAGCTTTTTAATTATCTCTTAATTAATATTAGAGTTAATTATGTTAACTATATATATATATTTTAATAATGTTACTTTGCATTAATTAAATATTAAATGCTCAAAATCGCATGTAACATTAGAAGCTAGTATATATAAAAGCTTAAGTTTGCAGAAACTTTTATATTTATCTTACTTTATTAAAATAAAACTAGCAACACTCAATCATTTTCTTTTTCTTTTCACCATATAATTGAAGCCTAAGTCTAAAAACAAAACTTGGATAATCTTTACTTTAAGAATTAATTCCTTTTGAGAAAAAAATTGGAATGAAAAGCAAGAGATTAGGGTTATTAAAATTAATCAAATTGGGTATTAGGTATTTATTTTTCTTAATTGAAAAATTGTTGACTACTTCTTTCTAAAAGGGATTTTTTTTCTTATGTTAATTTCAAGTACTCACTTTTTACTCAACCAAAAAAAAAAATCTCATTATTTTAATAAATTTATTCCTTTTTGAGTTACACTTTTACTATAATTTTAATAATATAAAACTAAGACTTGTCAATGCATTAGCATTCAAGATTTAGATTTTTTTTTTCATTCAATTAATAGTTAAAAAGCTATAAAAATGTTAGAATTTCAATTAATAGTTAAAAAGCTCTAAAAAATTTCATTATTTTTTTAGACTTTTATGGTTTAAATTTCTTTTATGATTGCAATATTTAATTATAAAAAAAATTATTACATTTTAATTAAATTTATTAATTAGAATAATATTACTCTAATGATTTAATAAATAAACATGTAATATTATTAATAAATTTAGTATTGGAATTTGAAGATTTACGATTTTATTTTATGTCAGATATTACTATCTCCTTTGTTAAAAAGGATACAAATTGCATTTCTCTCAAACTACTTATTGCCACCTTTAAAAAAGAAAATTGCCTGATGATCATTCATATATATCATGATCAATTAGCTTTTGTAAAAGGGTGTTGAAATTTGATGGTTCAAGTCATCCAAAACTTGGGTGTATTTTTATTTTTTTTGAGATTCATGGAATCTTTCATAGAAATCAAAACAACCCTAGCCTCATTTTCTCTTTCATCTTAGAAACGCAAGCTCTTGTGCTTTCATTTTTTTTTTTATATTTTTTTGATAGCGATGGATATTAAAAGCCAATCTCCATTACTTCATACATGACATTAAGGATCTAAATTTGTGGTATCGGTTTTCCATCACAAAACCTTTTTTGCTTAAATGAAAATTAGAAAATATGATGTTTTTTTATGAATAAATAGATAACCTAAGTCACTAAACTCATTTACTGCTTTTTATACATTATATATCTTTAAATATTTTATTTATATATTTCGGAATATGCTTTCAATAATTGTATTATGTAGACTCATAATATTTAGTGAAAATTAATGTTACATAAGAACACAACTTAAGCTAATATTTAGTGAAAAATTAGAAGTAACTTTACATTATCTATATAAAAGATTTTTTTGTCTAACAATTTTTACAATTCTATTTTGAATGATTTAAGATTTTATAGTATCTAGAAGTTATAATAAAGCCTTAAAGAAAGTGTTTCGTGCCTTCAAAGTATATTTTTCTGTAACTAACCTAGATTGAATAATAAAATTTTGGTTTATTGTACCGAAACGATGGTTATAAACATATGTAAAATTAAGTGTTAATTACATTAGAGACTCAAATTATAACCCAAATTTTAAATTAATCCTTAAATTTCACAATGTTTTCATTAACATCGTATCAATTAAGTCTTTTCATTGACTTAGCCATTAGTCTGGGAGTTAAATGACAACTTAAATATGACATGAAGCATATTTAAAAACTTGTGGATCAAATTGTAAATACATGTGGACCTACTAAATAGGCAACTTAGATATGATATGTTAACAATAAGAAATAACCCTCCTATATTTTATTAAGACTATATGTTCTTTATTAAATATTAGATCTAAGTTGTCTATTTAATAGGTACACACGTGTTTATAATTTAATTTATGTATTTTAAATTTGACTGCTAGATTGATGAAATAACCATATTGATAAAATATTATTACTTTAAGTATTAAATTAAAACGTTTCAAAGTTTAGTGATTAATTGAAAATCTAGACAATAATTTGAAGATGTTTTTAGATTTATGTTTGGGTAGCTTTATGGGTTATATAAGCTGCCAAGTAACTGATTGTCGAATCTATCACATGTGATAGGGTCATGCAATAGTGACATTGCCGAAATCTGTTGAAAGGAATAGAGGAAATTAGGCCTTCCTTGAGGCGTAATGCTCGGTGATGGTGTCGATATGAACTTAATCTGTTGGCACCAAATCCCCCCATGGGAAAGGATGATATAAGGGAAAAATAAATAAATAAATAAAGATATGCCAAAATCGTTGGACGAAAATATTTATCCAAATTGAGAAAGATAATGTGTTCAAGTACCTAACAAGTAAGGGACGACTTTTGACAAAGATATCATTCTGTTCTAAGGCAAAGGGGGGCTATTATGAAAAGCAAGGAAGTGATAGCTACATCTATGAATATGGAGAATTGAAAAAAAAAAATCCAAATAATACAACCTTAATAAAACCTTATCTTTTTTTTCATTACTGAATAATATTAAAACCTTATCTTAGGTTATCCTCTTTGTGCTTAGTTTTCTTAGATGGTGATAAAGTTTAATTCTATTCACAAAAAATTTGAATCAAGATCGGCTAAACCAAAAGTAAAGTGGTAAAAAATTTATATCAAATATTCAGTTGACATCAATCTCGAAGTAATATTTAAACAATCTTTATCCATTATCATTATCAAAAAGAAAACAAGAATGAATGGAGATAATTAGACTAGTATTTGTAAACATTTTGTCTACCTAGGTTTTGATTTTATTATGTAACAAAATTGGAAAAATATGTTCAAATTTATACAAAGATGAATTGATTCTTTTTTAAAATGATTGTAAAAAGGCTGTGTTTGTTTCACTGGAACAACTTATAGAAAAATATTTTTGAAAAATAGATTCATTTTTTGGTGTTTTTATGATTTTGCGTAAAATATTTTCTATTGACTAGTAAAATTTCCTAAATCATTTTCAAAAAAAATTTCAGAGTGAAACAAAACACAACATAAAAACTAATTGTTACAAAGTATTATAGTAACATTTCTTTTTGACAACTGAATTTTTTTTTTATAATAAGATAGTATTTTATGATAATCAATATAATATATAAACTTAATAATAAACAATGCCTAATTAAAGCTCAATTTAAATTACATGTATGAGAGTGAATAGTAACACGTTAGAGGTGAAAGGGATAAATGAAGTTAATCATGATTTAAACAAATACTCATATTTATATAATTCAAATATTTATATTTTATACAATAAAACATTTATTATTAAATATTTATAAATTTTAATATATTTATTATTAATATAAATATTTTTCAATAATATATTAAGAATATTATTTAAAATTTAAAATTATTATTGTTAAAATTTATTACTAAAATAAAATTGTAATAATAATTTGTATAAATTATATTAACAACTTATTATATTATTAAATATAAATAATTAAATTTGTATGTCTAGTAATATTCAACACTATAATATTTGATATTAATATTTTAAATGTACTTAAAAATTAAAATGAAACTTTTTATTGTTAATTTTTATATAAAAATAAAATATTCATAAATGAGTTTTTTCTGGAAAATAATTTACACTTTTCAAGAAGGTAAGTTAATTTACAAGAAAAAAAAGTTTATTTTTCATTAACTTATAATTCATTTTTCGTTGACTAACTTTTTTTTCTATGAAAGAAACATAAAAAAAATGCGTAAAATATTTTCTATAAGTCATTTTCTATGAAACAAACGAATCCCAATAATCGCCAGGCATAGGCAAAAAGTTGACATGTCTAATGAGTCTCGTAGTATTTTTTTTCATCCAATATTTTTATCCAATTGTCTCAAACATTAGATGATTTTTCGGGTTTAGATAATAGCCTAAGCCATGGGCGAAGTTAAAGGGGGCAATGAGGGCACTAACCCTTTAAAATGAAAACTTTGTATTTTAATTGCTTTAAAATTGAGAAATTATAAATTAATACATAGTAAAATTATATTTTGATCCTCTTAAATAATAATTTTGTGATTAAATCCTAAAAATTATAAAGTTATAAGCTTATAATGATAAAAACTGTATTTTATCTCTTTAATTTGGTCCCTTCAAAAAAAATTCTTTTAACTTCTCCTCTAGCCTAAGCCTTGGATAGATATACAAGTAAATTAATTACTTCTTTAGTTAAAAAAGGACCCTTTTCTTTCTTTTTCGCCTCAATTACAAGAAATCTTTAGAACTTCATTAAAGCATATTCATGCATCCAATACAATTTGAATGTTTGTCTTGGGATAAGGAATTGAGTTTAAGACGTACGAGTTTGTGCTATATATCATGCTTTCTTGCTTAATCTCTTTGACCCAATAAGGTACAAAAATGTTGGGAAAAACAAAAAACTAAAAAAGAAAGCATGGCTTGTTAAGATGATCTAATAAAAAAAAGATTAAAATCGAATTTAAATTAAAAATAAAATTGTGTACACACTTGACTCAATAAAACTAACATCCAACAAATTTAAAACTTGAGACATGTGCCACCTTCTTTGATAAAAAATTTACATATATAAACACATGAAGACTCACTCCTTTTTTCACGTAGAACAAATAAAGGAGATGTTAGGTTTACCATTTGGGAGAGAAAGAAGATGACCGCTAACATAATTTGGTAACATATCATCTATGGTCATTAACTTAAGGTTTATGCAACTTACATGGGAAATATAGCAAAATATTGACCACTCATGTTCTAAAAAATAAAATAAAATTCATGACAACAACCATGTGGTCCGTTGGTATAATTAATACTAGATTTTTAGTCTAGTGTCTAGAGATAAAATCTTGACAACCTCTCAACTATTGAATGTTTTATTACAAGATTATCTCCTTACATGCACTTATTTAAAGTTGTATTAAGAGGAAAGGTCCGATTTCAATATGAAATCATTTGCAATCCATTATCTAAGGTAGGATAATACCCTATTTTCACTTCAATTTGCATTTGTAATTTTAAATGTTATATTGTTTCAAATTCAAGTTGTTTCAAATAATATAAGGACATGGCTATATATTTTCCATTTTGCTTAATTTAAACAATTTAAACTCATTCTAGTCCATCTTTACCTTTCTCAAAAAAGACTATAATGAAATTAAATTAAATCCTTTCTTTCCCTTCATTAAGAATTTTTTCAACTAACACACAAAGGTTATGATAAGGAGAAAAATCAAAATGAAGATAAATTCTTTAACTTTAATTTTCATTAACAATTGAATAGACAATGGATAGTAGACACCTAAAGGAAGAAATGAGCATGTTATCTCTAATTTTGTGAATATCTTAGAGAGAATGAATTGGAGGTGGTTGCATACCAAATACATGTAGTAGGGGTTAAAAAATTATTCTGTGAGATAAGATTTTAAGAATGAGGTGGAGCGCAGTGAATTAACCGACTGATGATCTCAAGACATGGTGTTGACCTGAAACAGTTGTTAGCAAGCAAAGTATGAGTAGAAATGATTGTGGAAGTGGGCATTTGTACAAGCATTGCGATAGCACATAAGAAAATAGGGGACAATAAAGTTTGTTTACGTAGTTCAGTTTTCTTATGTCTACGGAGCCTAGCTTAGCGAGAAGAATCTACTATTTTCAAACAATTAAAACAAGTAAACCTAAATCTATCACATCCTAGTGACAATTCCTCACTCTTGAACCTTTGAAGATTAGATCTGTCACTACTAAATTCTCCCTCTAAGAACTCAATCTATAAAATCACAACACAAATTTTACAATCATAAATGCACCTCTTACAAATAATGTTCCTCACTCAAACATATAAGTGCTCTCAATAGTTATTTAGAAAAAAAAGGTGCTCTCAATAGTTAGTATATCAACCTATACAAGCCTCTCAATTATATAGAGTTTTCGAGACTTGCTAACATAATGAAGATCAATCATGATCCCTTCTAAACAATAAACAAAATAGCTAAAAACAATATAATACTAACAATAAAGGTAAAATGGACTATTTTACAGATAATACTTTAACATTTTGATCTAATCCAACTTTCTTTATCCAAGGGATTCAATATAAGTGATTCGGTTTGATCCAATATGCTAAATAAGTTTCTCCAAGTAATATGATCTTCATTCATGAGCTTGATTCATTCTATGATCTTAGCTCAACCTAAAGATATGGTTCAATAAATTGTCAATCTTCTAAATATGACAAATTGTTATTTGTAGCGGTGATAAAGGGAGTGCACACTTCCTCAGGAACATTACAACAACTTCAAATATTTCAAAACATAGGTTTGTTGTCAATGTAGCGAGACATGGCAGTAAAGTTAGGCTTTTGAGAAGGAGGGCAAGTAGTTAAATGGAGAATAAAACTAATTGTGAAGGCCAAAAATCTCATTTTTTTTAGGAACCCTTATGTCTAAAAGATTTAGAGAATTAAAAACTAATATGCTATTAAGTAGATGTTGGTGAAAAGAGACTGTTTTCTTGAGGAATTATGTGGTCAGAAAAGCTAGAGGTTTTTTTTAACATCGATTGGCTTATAGCAAATTTCAAATCTTAAGGTCTTTTTATCTTCAATGTGTTTGATTGAATTTGATTTTAATGAGACTAGGAAGTTGATAGAGGAGGAAAACTAGTGATGGCTCAACTAGTGGCTCACGAACATTAAACCATGTTCGTTCGAGTTTCAAGTAAAGGAGAGGACAGCTATCATACAATGTGTAGGAGTGTCATTTCCCTTGTGGAACAATAACACCTTTAAGAGGATATCACCCTATGGGGCACTATCGTGTCTGTTTGAGTGCAATGTTGGTTATCTTTATGATATAGATAATGGTTTCTTTTTTACTACAACACATAATTGGAGACCATTGATGAGAAAATAGAGTAAAGATATGAGAACCTCAAAGTGTCAGTATAGATGTTTGAAGGGTTTAAATAGATTTGTGTGATCAAGAAAGAGGGATGGATTCTAGAATATACAATTTTTGACAATGGTGATCAAATAAAGACATTGTTGTTGATTGATTTAGTTGAGGAAGACAAAAGGTTTAGTTAGGATGAAGCCTATAAAATAAGATAAAGGTAGAATGATGGATTTACAAATGGAAGGAAAATAATGACTTTGATAATGCATTATTTGATACTTCAAATATGATTGATGGAAGGAATTTTCTGATGAGTGTGCATGGGAATGTATTGGGAGATGAGATTCTTTTTGAGGGTTCACAAGGTATTCATGCTAGAGGAAAATTAACTAGAACAGAGAGTCACCCATTGGGTTAATAATTAGCACATGAGTCAGGTGGGTTGTTTCATGGATCTATTTTTGAACATGCGAAGAGATTGACCTTATTACTAAAATACTTATTACTAGATTCAAACAATTTGGGCCTACAAGGATTGATATGTTGAGTCCTAATGAAGAATTAGACTTTGTAGCTAAAACAGGGCCATTAGAGTTAAATATAATGTACAAATTGAAGTAAATATGTATAGAATAAAGGTTGGTAGTCGTATGGTTGATGTGCCAATTGATTTAAATAGATTGGGTACTAAGAAGGCATCAGAGGAACTTAATGAAATGGTGCATCTTGACAAAAGCAAAAAAAAAAAAGAAAGTATTTTAGATCTATCTTTGAAATTGAAATTGAGTGTTAGAAGGGGTTAAAGTACAACAAAAAAGTGAGTAGTAATCAAATAGAGGTAAAAAGGACCAAGAGTGTTATACTAATGTCAGTGAGAGGAAAGGATAACAAAAAGGTGGCCAATAAGTCAATTTTTTATAAAAAATTTCAAAATAGGAAAAGTATTTTGGTTATAGAAGCACTAAAGATGTGGAAAATGGGGAAATGTTTGAGAATCTTTACCTTGTGTGATGAAGAAGCTATTCTGAGAGGCTTGTGGATTTAGGAAGCAAAATTTGAAGAAGCCATGATTAAGGTAAATTTTATCTATTTTTTTCTCTATGCTTGAGCTTTGATTTATTACTTATTTCAATCCTAAGATTTTTTTTTAAAGTATTATAGACTCCTATTCTCTCTTCACTACAGTTACTTAATTTATAGTTAATTATTTTCCAATTTCTTGTTATTGTTATTATTGTTTACTTGCTCTTTTTGGATCTTCACAATGTCTCACACTAGAGGAGGTAGAATTGATGTTTTAGGAACATTTATAACACTTAGGGCACAAAGAACTTCAAAGATTGCTCAATCATTTTCATGAAAAAATTCAAGGCTTGAGGAAACAAACTGATGAACATGGATAGTTTTGATGATAAAAATAGGTCAGTATCTCCTTCCTTATTAATGAACCTAAGGTTGATAATGACTTGGCTAATAATTTTATCAATAAAGCACCTTCTGTTGAACCTAGAAAAGGAAACCTTAATGTGTCTAGGTTGCTACTTTCCCTTAAATGACAAGGCTTTCCTTAGTGAAAATTGATTCAAGTTTTAAACCTAGCAAAGATATTGTTAAATTTATTGACACTCCTAAAGAAAAATCTATTTCATATGAGAAAATTGTCTAAAGAAGTTGAGAAAATAAGGGAAGATAAACCCTAAGGAATACTTTTGATATAAACCCTAAGGAATACTTTTGATGTGTTAGGATATCTTATTAATGGTCTAAAAATTGCTACCCTCAATGAGATTATTGTTGAATTAGTTAAGCCTAATTGTGAAAAAAAAAGAAGACAATGAGACAAAAAAAACTAATCATTTTGCTTTTATATTTGCAACATAAGATCAACCTACTATGATTGAAGAGACCCTTGAAGTTGAATAAGGTGCATTACATGTTTAGAAACTTACCCCTACTGTTAATATAGTTGATGAGGAAGACATTTAAACTTTGACAAGCCTACAAAAGTAGTTGATAAAGAGATGGAGAAAAGGACCAGCAAAGGCGCTAGTGACTAGAGCTCTAATTAAGAAGTTGAAACAAGCAAGACCTGATAGGTTCAAAATCAAGTTGATTCATCATCTTAAAAGAAAAAAAAATCCTTATCGATTTTATTTTATGAAGAGTAGGGATCTTTGGACTTATGTTGCTTAAAGAAAGTTCATTGAGGAAAGAAGAATCCATCTTACAAACTTCCAAGATTTGGATTTGGTTACATTGTTTAAGGCTAAAAACTTATGCACTTCTATTATGCATGTTTGTTGGGATCTAGTACCCTTAATGTAGTGATTACGTCTATGTATTTGTAATTTTTTGAACAAAATGGTTTACCAAAATTCTATCATTATCATTAATATCTTTTTTTATATTGCATCAACGGTTTTTCCACACAAAGCAAAATAAAAGTAAGTATTAACTCATTGATAATATAACATTTAACTAATATTAAGTTGCATTATATGGATGGATCGTAATGTGAAAAGACAACTTGTATTAGTAGATAATCTAAACAAGTCATTAGTCTAATCAAAATTAAGCAATTCGATTGGAAGGATAACATGTTTTAAATCAAGTCCAAATGAGGGGATGTCTCATCTTGGGTATTAGAGTAGATAACTCATAGAAGATAAAGACATAGATGTTATTGGCTGGTCTAACAACACATGGGAGTAGACCTAATTGAGTAAAATAAATACTAGATTCATCTATGGATTTATTTACTTATGATGTTTATAGTATGGCTTACCTCAATCTTGAGTAAGTGATGAACTATGTGTGCATGACTCGTAAGCTTTGATGTATTGATAGCCTGAGTTCACTTGGTAATGTAAGCTAGTACGTTGATGACCTGCAGTCAAATATAGTAGTTAATTCGGATCAATTTCGCACCTAAGGTGCTTGTTTTCTATACAATTTAGTATTTAATATTATATTTTCAGCAATAATACCTTAGGATTAAATATTAACAAAATAAGTGTTTTTAACACATTTTATAAGTGTTGTAACCTAATAGGCCGAAACGGGCCTCAAGTAGTACTAATATGTTCAATTGAGTGTGTAGGATTAAGATATAAAGGCTCAATTGATGTGGAAGTAAGAGACGAGTGATACACAAGCTTTTTGAGCCATCAAACCACAATATAAACGACACAAGGTAGAAATTGTGTGTTGTGTCACATCATAGACATGGTGTGGCACGAAACAGGTCGACATGCTGCCCAAGTATATCGATTCTATTTTCGTCCATGCAATAAACTTTATTTGAAGACTTAGGATGTGTCGAAGACCTAATTTGAGCTTCCAACACTTTTATGAATAAGACATTAGGGGTTTGATGTAACTACGTCGTCTTAGACGCCTTAAAAAACCCTAGTAGTTTAGGAGTAGGATTAGATTATTTTTCTTTTAGCTTTTGATAAATCTTTTGTTTTTCCTATTGGAATCAGTTTTGATCCAAGAGTTTATTTATATTATTAAATTATTTTAGTTTACTTGTTCTTGCATTCTACTTGTTTCTTTATTCCCGTATTTGCTGTTCGAGCAGACTACCCTGTATTTATTATCCCGATAGGCTACCCTGTGTTTATTGTCCCGACAGACTACCCCGTGTTTACTGTCCTAGCGGACTACATGGGTTGCTATATTCGAGCTGTGGTCTTACACCTTAAACCTCTTGGAGGTGTCGTCTCGAACGATCATACTGTCATCGTAGTGTCGCCCTATAGATCTTATTGATTGTCATCACGGTGATGCTTTATTGAACCTAAATATCATCATCACAGTGTCATCCTGAATAACCTTTTTCACATATCACCTTGATGCTCGAACACCGAAGTGTCCCCTCCGTAAGGCCGAGAGCTTTGCACATGACAATTTGCTCCCAACAATCCCGAATGGCAGAATCTTAATGGAATTTCATTTTCTCCTCTTCCTTCATTCATTCCTCCATTACGCCTTTCCTAACATTAATGCTCAAAAATCATAGTGTCCCTTCCGCAAGGCCCAGAGCTTCGCATATCACGATTTGCACACATCAACATCGTATGGCGATATCTAACATAGTCACCCTTTCCCAGTCCTAACTTCATGTAATCCATGATATTTCCCACCGTTACAATCATATGATACATGCATTTCACTTACATGCCAGCATAAAGTACATTATCTATTAAAACATGAAATCATAACTATTTCATGCACATTTAAATACTTCGACGAACACCCATATACAATACAATCCTACCCATGCATAACATACATAATCAGTAGAGATCATTCATCGTTCCAGAACTTAACACAGAGTCATGACAACCACTCAACATTTCAGATATGGTAAGTAGAAACTCACTTGATGCCTTTTTGCATTATCACCTTAACTTTTCCAAATGCCAGAGCTTCCCTTCTCCTAGCAGCTAAGTATAACAACCAAAATCATGAATTGGACTCAGTAATTTTAGCTTAGAACTAAGTTTTCCAGAAACCCCTGGAATGGTTTTGAAAACCCTTAACATACACTGAAGGACTTAGAACCTTACCAGGTTACTGGATTTTCTACTTATTTGACTCAACCCTCAATTCACACTTTTAATTCTCTTTAATTATGATAAATAATTTTCATGAAGTGTCTTGATTTAGACTAGATTTATTAAAAATTATGATGAATGTAATGCCCAAAATTCTTTGGAGCCGAAAAATGTTGGGTTCTTGAAGTTGAGCCATTGTAGGAAGTTATATTGAGAGGTTTTCGGGAATGAGTATGGTGTCATATTCATAATTCTTTAATTAGTTGTTGTTATGAAGCTGCATCAATTAATTGGCATGTAGGAATTGTAATTTGAGATATGGACCTTATTGCAAGAGAAGTAAAATTAAAAAGGTCAGTATCTTAAAGTGTGAAATAAGATTAAAAATAAGAAAAACCTTATGTTGATATAGTACCAATGATGAGTTAACATGTTTTTACTTGATTCTTGTATGCATTATAGTTGGCATTTGTGTGCATATTTAGGGTGTTCGTGGAAGTCATGTCTATACACGCATTAAAGTATTGATATCACTTTTGGTGGTTGTCTGCAATATTTGAAATGTCTGAGGACTATTCTTGTATCCATTCTTCATTTTCATGTTTGGTTAATAGGGGGAATTTAATATATATAATTTAGTGGAAAAATGTTTTGTTTAAGTGGAATAATGGGGAACACGACATTCAAAAATTAGCATCTCAAATATATGCAAGAGTGCTTAATGTGCTTTATAATATATTTTACTATTCAAATTATTTTCGAAGAGCTATGCATGTAAAGATTTTGAGATGTTGTTACTGTTAGTATGCTCATTTTTTTACATTCTTGTTATGTAATATTGTTACTTGTATACTTCTTTTGTTAATGAATATATTGTGGAATTGGTTTAAGTTAGCACCATTGACCTTAATGGAAAGCTTAGTATACTAATCTTTGGCTTCGTACGCAGGTATTTGGGTTTTTTTAGAGTATTTGGAGCTTCAATCAACATTTTTGAGGGGGTCTCAATTGCACTTTGGATTTTGTAAACCCTTTTATGTGTAATTAGTAGAGTATGTCATGTACTAGGCTTTAATTTTGGTTTTTGGACATTTTGTTAAGTGATTGATGTTGTTTTTAGCTATTTGGTTCCTTTGGCATAGGTTGGACACTTTTGGTAACATGAAATACCTTCACATAGATGTTATGTTGGTAAATTCATGGCATGTGATTATATGTTATAGTTTTCAATTCACTTACATGGTTGAATTTTGGTTTGTTGGGTGTTTTACTATGGAATTACATGTTTTAATCTTGTATTTGTATGTTTATTTTGTTGGTAAAGTTTATGTTGCATTTCAATTTACTTAAATGTGTGTTTGAGGCATATTAGAATGACCAAATATGCCAAAAATCTAGGTTTCTAGGATGAGGTATTGAAACCTCATGCCCAAGTATCAATTCCTCATATGTGATGTACCAATTCCTTATCCTCAATATTGTAAGGCATTAAAGTGAGTAACCAAAATTTTGAAATAGAGGAGGCTTGTATCAGTACAAGCCTCAAGGTTTCAATATACGTCCTGATGTATTGAAACATGCATTTCATTATATTGGAACATTGAGTACTGGAGCTCACTATTTGAATTTTTTACACTTGTATCTGTATATTGGTTCTAGGTATTGGTACTTGGGTCACTGTTTGTGTATTTTGGACCCCAAATGTCGTTCCAAAGCCCGTTTAAGCTTGATTTCATCTGTGGCACCTTAGTAACACCTATAAGTGTTACATATATTGTTTTATTATGCTTAATACAAAGGTTTGTTTTGTTTGTTGAGTTGCTTTGGCAACCAACGTGGCATCCTATATCTGATCTTCGTGTGGGTTGAGTGTAAGGTATTACAATGAAATTATTAAAGAATTCATTGCTAGTATCAGGTCATAGTGGCCAAGTGATAAATCATTTTTCTATACCTGAATTGAGTGTAAAGTACTTTGCTTTGCAAAAGATGACCATAAGAAATTAGATAACTTCTTTTCATGTCACGAGGTGAAAAAAAGCTTGGTAGATTTCCTTTGCAAGATAGGTAACATTATTTCTTTTAATCTTGGTTTATTAATTTTTTACTAAATTGATGCCTAAGTGGAAGCTAATAAGACTACTTATGGTTCTCTTCCATTCTTTTTACTTATATACGGGATTTTGATAAAGCAACGCAATATCAAGAAGAGTCCTGATCACTTAGAGCCACTTTTACCTCAGTAAGAGTCTCCAAAAAATTGAAATACGGGAAGAACATGGATGATATTATAAGAGTTGAATTTGATAAAGTTGACATTGAAGGTGTGGTATACCTAATGTTGAGTCTGGAGTTGCATTAGAAGGTATTTTTAGGGTTCAAGTTTCTAGAGCACACAAAGCTCACATTTTGGTTGACTTGAAGGATCAATAAAACTTTGTTCAATCAAAATGCAATGTGGTTTCATTAATTGCAAATCGCAAGAGGTGTACCTACTAAGGGGGAGCTTTAGTCCTTTTTTGTTTTTGAATAAAAAAGAAAGATATAAAGATTTTTGTTTGGTATTCTTCATGTCTGTTATACAGTCTATATTTGAAGGTCATAGCTACTCCTCTCAACAATATCATCTCTAAGGTTCGAACCTACATTTTATCCTTGGGGGTGCAATTTGCCATACCAATACAATTAACACTTGTTGGTAGAGATAACGATTTTTCCGCCTTGGTGTTTATAGTTTCATGCCTATCTAGTTACTATGTTTTTGGGACATTTTATTCTTTGGCTTATTTTGGTTTTGTGACGATTTATATGAACAACTATAATATTGATACTTTACTGTACTGGAACTTGTTATTTCAATTATTGCTTAGTGATTTGATGATACAATACTCTTAAGGGGAGTTTATTTGTGGTTGTTTGTTTGTACTCTTTTGATGAAATAATGTGATCATCTAGTCTCCCTAATTATTTTCTAAATGCAGGGATTAAGTAACTATTTGCTGAAAAGGGTTTTTGTAAAAAATGGAATAGAAGGAGATTGTTATAGAACTATTATGTTACACCAAGTGTTGCACCAAGTATTATAACACATTGAGTAAACCTTGAGTAACATTATACGTATCCTGGTAAGACTAGCATTTTGACTTGTAATTATTTTTATTCTTATTATTTATTTTGATTTATAGATAATGATTGGGTTTAATTAGAGATGATGGCTAGATTAAATGGATTATATTTCTATCATCTTTGTCCTGAAGATTTGGATGAATATCTTGGTGGAATTTATAAACTAGACGAGAGCCTATTTAAAGGACATTCATCCTCACAGGAAACATAACTTGAGAGCACAAAATCAGTTCACTAAGGAACAATTCTATTAGTGTGTTGTGAGATCGTTTTACTTCTTTGTGCGAGTTATTTGCAACTTTTAGTATGAATGAGTTTGAAGGCAAGAAATCTTGTAGAATTCACCTAGAATTGCACAATGTCATAGTTGTTATAATCTTAGAATTAATTGGATTTTAATTATTTGTTGTATTGTTTATGTGAAAATTGAACGTCGATAATGCCAATAAATCGCAAAGAAAGAGAGAAAATAGAACAAAGAATTTTATGTGGAAACCATTTCAGGAAAATACTACAAGCAGAGAAGAAGAAAATTTACTATGTCAAATTCGAATCCATATTCTAATCAAAGTCAAATACAAGTAATACAGTAAAGTTAAAATATTTTTTTCTAATCAACATCAAATAGAAGAAGTAAACTTCTATACGAATTTTACTTGTGCAGCTTGTATCGTACCCTTAGCCTTCACCCTCATATATCCCCCTATCTTGTCACATATATTTTATTTTACTAGAAATTTAAATGACGCAACTTCTAACAATTTATTTATTAATGAATTTTTTAAATAAGATCCCACGTATGTAAAATATAACATGATATTATAATACTCATAACAACACCACAAACAACACCTGCAATAACCTGATCTACCAAACTTGACCATCATGTTTAACTTTCTCTCTAATAGATACAAATGAAAACGTATCCACAATCACAATTTCCTTGCTTTTGATCCTAGTCAACAAGTAATATAGTGAGATAAAACATGTGGGTATAAATCGTAAGCTTAAGCATTGATTTTTACTCGTGCAAGATAAAAGTTTGCTATGACGTGAACTTAATGGAGCATGATCTTAATGTAATAATATACTCTCTTTTTTAGTTCCTTTTGCTCTTTCTCAAAAAAAGAAAAAAAAATCAAATATATAAAAGGAGTGAACCCATTTTTTATTCAATTATTCCACACCAGTATCTAATCTTGTTCTTGTGAGCATAGATACCATTAGAATAGTATAATTTCCCCTTTGTTTGTCCCTATTAATTTCTAAATAGCTCCTAATGTGAAGAAGAGGTTAGTAGGAAAACAGAGTTAATGGCTTGAGATTGTGATTGTGGGGGGATTAATGTGGGGGATTTTGTCACTTCATGATAAAGAAATGGGACTACAAGAAATGACACTTGATGGGACCCTTTTGTTCATCATGAAACCAACATTTTGACCCCATCTACCCATAGTTCCATATCCTGTCTTTGATATTTTTTGGCCGTTCCTCAACGATTTTTAGGACACTTAGAATTAGTGAAAAAAAATTTGATTCCCACTAGTATTATAGGGTTTTAAAAAATGGTCTCTATATTATATAAATTATATTATTAAAAAAACAATTAAGGTATCCCATGATTTCACCACCCCTCATAAAAATTGGAGCCATAACCATACATGTTTGGTTGGCCCCTCCATTGTTACCATATATGAAAAATGAAGGAATTGTTCTTATATGACCATTAAATCATTTCGAAACAAAGTGGATAATCAAAGATTTCGAAGCAAAGGGCCATGGTCTCCTTCACGTTTGTATTAGTGGTGCAAATGGTAGCTATAGTGACCAAACAAAATGGGTTTTTTTAATTATTATTATTATTATTTTGGAGGGTGATGGGATTTGCTTTGCAGAGACAAAAAGGAAGGCATGGTATCTTAAGCGTAAAATAAAATAGCTTTGTACCCAAACCCCACCATAAGAAATATCCATCAACATATTATCTTTTTGTTCCCTTGTATGGGTTGTGGTTCCCACCCTCCACTCCATACCTCACACGTGTTACTCCCTTCCTCTTTTGGGAATTACACGTTTCCATCCTTCATTCGGCTCAAATCTCCTTAGTTGTGGTAATTATATGATTCCATACATATTATTAAGTATTAAAAATAAATTAAAATGATTTTTTAAATCTTTATATTTGTTTTACTATTCATATTCAAGTTTCATGACTACCTCTATTAATAATGCTATTTTCAAAGTTTAATTATACATTCTCATTTTGAATGTTCAATGTGCCAAAAATATTTCAAGCCCGTTTTGGGTAGCCTAACTCGCTCAAAAATCTCGTTATATTTTTATATGTTTAGTGGCTATTTATATATATTTTTATAATTAATTATAAGTTAAAAATATTTTTTATTATTTAAACTAGATTTAGGTTGGGTCAGGCAGGACCAAGGTGCAAAAATCATTGTCTAAGCCTGACCTGCCTACCAAGCCCGACGGCTTCCCGACTTTTGGACAAGTCTAAAGGCGCCTTACCCTTTCTTTTTTTTTTTTAATAATTAGGAGTAGGAAATAGGATTGCTTGGGATCAAATTCATGTTCTTATACCTACAATATAATATTCTTGCCACCACGCTAATATGTTGTTGGCAAATGTATCTTATCATTGTACCTAACACTTATTGATATTAAAATAACTTAACTTATAACGATGTCTTGCCATTGTCTTATAATATAAAATAAAAGAACAAGAAGCAAGATAAACCTAAAAGAAGTAAAAAGTCACATATTCGTCTTTTGAGGCCCTTAGGTTATTAAAATTATATATAATCACGTAATATTTTAATAAAAGATTTAAAGATATTAACTATCTGGACTAATTAATAACATTATAAAACTATAAAAAGAAAATTATATTAAAAATTAAAATGTAATAGTTAAATATCAAATTTAAGCATAATAAAAGGAAAGAAAACAAAATTAAACCATTTTTAGACAAAATATGGATGAAAAAACCACAAAAGAAGGAAAATGTATTAGACATTCCTTTTATATAGATAAAATTTTGTCAACGTCTGCCATCACATAAATCTAAGGTATTAGTATAAAAAATATAAAATCTTCAAAATTATAAATTATGATCATCTACTTCATTGATATATTTGATAGTACACCAAATATTAAATTATTAATTTAAAAAATAAGAAAAGAATTGAAGTAAAAAACCTTAATTGAAGATGAAAACATCTCAACCATTTCATCAACAAACTCATGGTTCAACCTCTGATAATTCACATAAATGTACTTGCCAACCACTGCATGTCTTTTGTCAACCTGCTGGCTGTGCATGGGATTGAGCCTAAATTAAACATTGGTTTTAGCAAAAAAATTTAAATGACTAACCTACCCTTGAAACCGTCACGTGTTTTTGTCGGTATTAGGTGGATAAATTAGTAACAGAAGCCAAACATTGATGTAATAAACTCTGGCCCACCATTCCTAGTCTTGTCTTCTTCCCTATTGCCCCCCATTTAAATTACCAGCCTCTCAATACAAAAGCTTCCTATCATATCATGTTCTTCTTCTCCTCTCAAAAGCTTTCTGTATTTCCAGCCAAAACTTCTCATTTTCATCACTGAATTATACTTATACATATACATATATAGAGATTTGAAGGTTCACCAATGGAGAGCACGGACTCTTCGATTGGCTCACAGCAGCCTAACCTACCACCAGGGTTCAGGTTCCACCCTACAGATGAGGAACTAGTGGTTCACTATCTCAAGAAAAAGGCTAGCTCAGCTCCTTTGCCTGTTGCGATCATTGCTGAGGTTGATTTATACAAGTTTGATCCATGGGAGTTACCAGGTAAAAACCCAATCTTTGTATGCAAAAATTTGTTCAAAATATAATTATGATGTTTGAATTTGAGTGATTTTGAGGGTTTTGCAGCAAAGGCGACATTTGGTGAGCAAGAATGGTATTTTTTTAGTCCCAGAGACCGAAAGTATCCGAACGGCGTTCGGCCAAACAGGGCGGCGACTTCGGGTTATTGGAAAGCTACCGGAACCGATAAGCCGGTATTAACATCCGGTGGGACTCAAAAGGTTGGTGTGAAGAAAGCACTGGTTTTCTATGGAGGGAAGCCACCTAAAGGGATTAAAACTAGTTGGATTATGCACGAATATAGGCTCGCTGATAATAAGAATAACAACAAGCCCCCTGGATATGACTTTAGCAACAAGAAAAACTCATTAAGGGTAATCTTAGTAATCACTTTCTTTTTGGTTTTTTTCAAGCTATCTGTTTGCTAAATGAGAGCTTTTTTCTTTTATAGCTTGATGATTGGGTGCTATGTCGAATCTACAAGAAAAACAACACACATAGACCTTTGGATCAGGATAAAGATGACTCCATAGATAACATACTTGGTTCAATACAACCTTCAATATCAATTGGTAACCAATATAATAACCCCAAGTTTCAATTTGCATCAAAGGCTACTGCTACAAGTTTTGGCACACTGCTTGAAAGCCATGAACATAGCTTGTTTGATGGAATGATGGGGAATGATAGTGATGAAGGGATCAACAATGGTTCAATGTCTCAACCTATGGTTAATCCACTCAAAAGGAATCTCCCATCACTGTTTTGGACCGATGAAACCTCAACAGAGCCACAAGCAAACAAGAAATTTCATGGGGATAGCAATGATGGAAGCATGGAAAAGATGGATGGGAATGGTTCTGTTACCACTCTGCTTAGCCAGCTACCACAAAGTCCTTCATTACAACAACAACAAGAAGAAGAAGAAACAATGATGGGGTCAATGGGAGATGGGATTTATAGGCCTCCATTTCAACTTCCAGGACTCCATTGGTACTCTTAATTCAAATCCAGGTAGTGGGTATTCCATAGTTATTCCATCTATATATCTATATATATACCCTTAAAATAAGTTGTTCAAAATCAAAATTTTCATATAGTAGCTTGAAACCTAGTGCTGATAAGTTGCCAAATAGTGATGAAGCATTTGGATTGGGGGTAAAGATTGAGATTTTGAGTATTAGGGAAGAGATAGAAAACACTTCATTAGATGAACCAGGCTTCAATTTCATCTCTTGAAGGGCCACAGATATAGGTAAACTCTAATTTATAATATACATATATTGTATACATATAGTTTGTGTATGTTATGTAGGGGTGCAAAGAATGATAAAATATTTTGCTTTCTAGGATACAACATATTGAAATCTTGTATAGAAGTCCTTCTTCTTGTAGAACTTTATTAGAACGTTGATGATGCACATTTTTAAGAATATATATTGGTTAAGGCTTGTATGTATGAAACTCTGTTTAATCTTTTATCATCTTTGCATTTGAATTTGAAGATATAGCTCTTTCTTATGGTTAATCTCCATGAACCCTAGAGGGTAAAAGCTTTTACATTTCATTTTGTCTCCATTAGCTAGGTTTAGGATTCAAACTTTTTCAACCCTATATATAGAGGCTAGTGTACTTTCTTGATGCTATCTTTCAAAAGGTATAAAGGAGGGGATATTAATTTAAAATTAATATTTTGAACAGGATATAATACTAGCATATGCTTAAATTGAGCCAATATCAATTTCACAAGCTTTTACTTTTTTTAAAATAATAATATTGACTAATACAATTTAATATTAATTTTTAATCCAACTTTTTTTTTTGAATCTCAACAAAAATAATATATATCATTCTTTATGGAAAACAAAAGTAACATTAATGATTAATAATATTATTGGAATTATAATCTTTAATAATACTAGGTATGAACACCCAATAATTGATTGATAAGAGCTTATGTATATGGGGGCCATATTACTATTTTTAATTTTTTATTTATTTCCATCATGTCATATATCAAAAAACTAATTTATATTGTTGTGAACATGATATTAAAAAATAGTAAAAAGGTTTCACAAGAAAGTGAAAGGGGAGTTACATATAAGTAATGATATTTTACGTACAGAAAAATATATTTTAGTTAATTTAAAATGTAATAAATATATATAAATTTGTTTGTAGGTAGTTTCTACTGATATTTATTATATTATTAATGGCCATTATTATAAATATCTTAATATATAATATTAAAATTGCTGCAATTTCTATATATAAAAAATCAGAATAATCTATTTATTAAATATCACCCTCGACTTGAATGAAATTATATTCAAACCGTAAAATAGATAATAATATATATGATTATACTAAAAAAAATATTTATATATTAATATAATTTATAAATAATTATATTTTCTTTTATAAAAGTTAGAATTCATCACATTCACTCTTGCATGTACAAGTGTTTTTTTTTCTCACCAGAAAAGATCTATATATTAATCTAATAGGTGTCCAAATACAAAACTACAAATCTGCCATTAGCCAACTAACGACGATTCTTGCTACAAAAAAGAAAACAACGAAGGACGATCAATGCCCCCTTTTGCAAGGGCTTGAGATAAATGGTTACCTTCTTTATATACAAATGAAAAGGTAACGCCTAAAAATCTACCTTAGAAGCAATCAATATCTCTAAAGACCTCTCAGAGTCTCCATGACCTATTATCATGAAACTAAAACTTTAGTTTGGTAAACTACGCGGTTTTAGACGATTTCTTTGTTTCAAATCCGCCTTTGTCAGCCTTACTCTTGAAAATAAAAATTCACAACGAAATTTCTCTAAGGCACCGAAATAAAATGGAAACAACTCGAAAAGACGAAATGACTTGAATTTGAACAAAAAAGCTGCAAGAAAAAAATAGCACACTAAGTGTTTGAGTAAATGCTCTCAAAAGTATTCTTTAACTCAAGAATGAAATATAGTGAGATGATTACAAATGAGGGGAAAAACTTCTATTTAAAGTTGAGCTCCTCTAGATCCAACGGTACAAATTGAATTACATAAATGATTGAGATTAGTTTCTATCTACACAATGAGAGTTCTAAGGGATTTAAACTCTATCCATATTTATGTTGGGAAATGTGCCAATATTATAGTAAACATGTAATTGTTTTCTATTTATTTGAATGATAAATAAATAAATATTAAAGTTAATTTCACATTTCAGTATTATGTCTTTTGTATTTTTATGCCTTTTGTAGTTTTTTGTCTTTCATATTTTTCATGCATAGCGAAATTGTGACAATCAAATATTAGCTCATTGATTGTCTAAATTCAATTTGAAGATAAGTGGCATTGTAAGAAAGTTTACA
Organism: Gossypium longicalyx; assembly: GCA_025698465.1. NCBI lineage: Eukaryota > Viridiplantae > Streptophyta > Magnoliopsida > Malvales > Malvaceae > Gossypium > Gossypium longicalyx. The sequence goes on along the minus strand of CM046999.1, from coordinate 5,251,009 downwards.
TTGCGAGAAAGACAACTTACTTCAGTAGATAATCTAAATGAGTCCGTAGTCCCGTAAAAGAATCAAAGTGAACATTTGATTCAAATACCGAGAAGGATTATTATGTCGTCTACAATTCTAATTAGGGAGATGACTAGTCTTGGCTATCGGAGCAGTTGACTCCACGTGTAGAGACATAGATGTATTCATTGATAGATGATACATTGGACTAGACCTAAGATGAATTAATTCTGAATCCATTTGTGAATTAATTTATTTCTAACGTTCATGGTGTGATTTACATAAATCCTGAGTTAGTCACTGACCATCCGTATGCAACTCATGTACTTTGATATAAGTGAAGGCTTATACTCTAAAGATGATTGAACCCATGGCTGGTATGTTGGGTACATGACTTGTGTATGGCATGGCTTTACTAGCAATAATGGAATTCATAGCTCAATTAAAGAGTTAATAATACCCTCTCATTGACATTGTGTGGATTGATAAATATGAAACGTGGTCACAAGTTGCTTGTTCTTGAATGAGCAATTTATCACAATCATTTGTTAACAGTGGTTATATTAATCATTAAGAAGACGCAATGGTAACAATAAGATAAAATAAGATTGTATTGAGTGAACAGATTTAACTCAAAGGAATTAATGATATCATATGAGGATAACATACACATGACGAGGTCATTGGACAAAGTAGTTGGATGAATTGCTTTTGTAAAGAGTATACTATAAGGATTTTTCAATCATGGTATTTCTTGTGAATTGACTCTATGGTTAAATAATTGTGAATTATCGGAATGATGCTTCTAGACATAATTGCAATTTCTAGAGCCTAATTGTATATGTCTGATTGGTCTCTCCTTTAGCTTAACAAAAGCTCGATCGGGCTGCATTTGAATTAGAAGAAAATTCTACGACTTTGGAAATAATTTAATTGACTCGATTTATTCTATGTGGAATTAAATTAGGTGGTCGTGAGAATTGTTCAACTAGAGAATTTGATTAAAGAATTTTCTTGAAAATTAATTTCGAAAATCTAAGTGATTTTTGAGAAAATTAATTTTGATCAAGTAAAATTAAATTAATTAAAATTAATATGCTATTTTTGAAAATTAATTTTCAAGTCAGACAATTGGCCCAATAAATAATTGAACTTAAAATTTGGACCTGAGATCATAAATTGGGTCCGAGAGCCCAAAACTGAGACTGAGACACAAAAACTAGTCGAACTGGACTCGACATGTGAAATCGGTCCGATGGTCCAATCGGTGACTAGACCGGACCGGTCGGGTCGTCACTGACCCGGACCAAACTGATAGCAACCAAATCGGCTTGGGTGCCGTAAATGTGTCGCACTCAGATCACTGCATACGAGTGTGCCGACTACGACGATGACAAAGATTCCGTGGCTTGGCAGTGGTTGGTCTTGATGCATGAGTAGTGGAAGAGTTATACTTCAACTTGGACACTACTAGAGAATTTGATTTTAGGTTAACTATCTCAAAAATAATATTATTTTAATAGTTTAATATTTAATTTAATTTAATATTTATCTTAATAATATTTTATTAATTTAATATTAAAGTGATTATCTTAATATTAAATTAAATTTATTGTTTATCTTATAAATAAAAATTCTATTATTTTAATAAGATTTAATATTTAATTTAATTTAATTTAATATTACCATGATTAAGTTTAATCATAGTTGAACTCTCTAAACTGTCCCTATATAAAGAGAGACTTGGATCATTATTTTGCACACTTAAATTCAAGAGAAAGTTGTAGAGAGAAAATTCTCTGAAGAGATTATTTCAAAAAATTTCTAGAGATGTTTTTCTAATTTACAATTTGACCCAAAAGTTTAGAGAAATTGCGAAATTACCCCACTAGTAATTTTTGTCAAAAATTTTCTAATTCGAAGCGAGCCACACTCGACAGACATGAGCTTGAGGATAGCAAAGAAGAATACTCAGTCGAAATGCTCATACTAGACAAATAAAAAAAGGTACAATTTTGATTAAGTGTTTATTACTTTAGATATCACAACCAAAATCTTGTTTTGTAAAAAAAATTAAAACATTGTTTTCCCTAAATTTATTTTCTGCTGCGTTTTTTAAACCTGTTTTTTCCTAGACTTTATCCCTGAGGATTTACAATAATCATCTTGGTAACTCTAATTTTATTGGAATGTTTCACTAGGCCACTAAGGCTTCAAGTAGATGTGGGAATGTTTCACTAGGCCACTAAGGCTTCAAGTAGATGTGTTTCTCCTTGTGTTCCATGAATCAAGTCAGTCCCCATTTGATCAATTGGCCTCTATGGGACGCTCTGTGTGTAGTCACCACAGGCTTTGATCCGCGTCCCGTGACATTCTCCCCCACCAATTCTTGCGATGCCCTTATCGTGTACTTAGAATGACACTGGTTCAATTCGTCTCGAAATTGTCTCAATGCCTCAGTCGATTCTCAACCATTCTCTTTGTTGGGTAGTTTTTCCTCTCGAAACATTTGACTTAGCTTATGTCTCCACCATCATCTCACTTAAACTGTATTGCTCTCTTGTACATCTTGATCATAAAAGGCCACTGCTCTTACTAGTTAATTGCCTCCAAACGTACTAACACATCGAGTGTGAATACTGCAACCAAATACAAGAGTTAGGCGATTTTTGCAAGTATACAGGTTAGATTGTAATACGTTACAATGAAGTAGGTAAGTACTTCGAGGATCATACCTAAGGGAGGCGAAACTAAACTAATCCTAATTATTTACAATGGAGTACATGCTCAAAATAACTAATTATTTACAATTTTTGTTTAATCTCCACAAGTGGCGAATTAAAAATAAAACTTTGAATAGTCAGTAACACCACCAAAATGTATTTCATCGGTGTCCTTGACACTTGAACAAGTCTTTTGTTCACTATCGAAATGTTGTGTAGCTCGCAAACACTTGAAAGATTTCACCATTCCATGAAAGTTGCAAATTGGTTAGCATGATAATCTTTCGTCTCAATCACTGGCATTTATACTCTCGTGATTGTTGCCTTTCCTCAAACCTAGACTCAGGCTTGACACATTTTAAAACTTTGGTTTCTCACTCAATGTCCAGAGTTAATTCTCTCTATCCTACGTCTATGGTGGCCCTAGACGTGACTAAGAAAGGTCTCCCTAGGAGTATCAGAATTTCTAGATCCTCCTTGGAGTCAAGCATGATAAAGTCAAATGGAAAAATGAATTGCCTAACCCTCACTAACACATTTTTAAGGAATCCTTTAGGATGTACTAAAGATCGGTCGACTAATTACAAGGTGATTTCTATTACCTTAAGCTCTCCTAAACCTAACCTCCTATAAATTGACAATGGAATAAGGTTGATATTGGCTCCTAGGTCACACAGGGCCTTCTCGAAACATACTACTCCTATCTTAACGGGGATGGTAAAGCTAAAAGGGATCCTTTAGTTTGGGAGGAACTCTTTTAGACACTATTGCGCTAAATTCTTCGTTAAGTGTAAATTGCTCTCTTCTCTCTATTCTCCTCTGACGAGACATTACTTCCCTAATGAACTTAGCATATTTAGGCATCTTCTCAAAAAGTTCTAACAAAGAGAGATTCATATTCAAGGCTTGAAAAATCTTGAGGAAATCTATGAACTCCTCAGCATCTCTTTTCTTCTTTTCTTCAAAGTAGCTCAAAAAGAGTATGGGTTTTGGGCTAGGTAGTGGTGGTGGAAAGTGTCTATCCTCAATTTCGACTTGTGTGGGTTCACTTTTGGTTTTTTTCCTTTTTAGTAACCCTTCTCCAACACTATGAGTATAAGTTTTCTCGTCCTTATCACCTACTTCTTTCTCCCCATAATTTGGTTGCATAAGTTCCGTAACCATAACCTCGAATCTAATGGTGATTACCTTCCCGTGCTCCTTGCTTTCTCTCTTTGGATTATATTCAATATTACTAGGTATGCTAGAGGCCAAGTTGTTTTGCAACAATTGCAAAACTTGGTCTAATTGACTCTGAATTTGGCGCACATTGGTTTGCACTACATTCAAACTTTCCTGTAATTTACTCACCCTAATCAACAATGAAGGGTCACTACTATAAGCTAGCTTCCTTTCTTGGTCTTGGGGTGCTCTAAAAGTTAATAGAGGCTAGTATGGTGCTTTGGGTTTTAGAGGGTTAGCGTTTTGGTTTCCTTGATTTGAAGGTCTCACTTGGTTCTCTCCCCACCTAAGGTTAAGATGATCATTCCATCTCAGGTTATAAGTGCTGGAGTAAAGGTTATATCCTCTATTCCCTACATAATTAACCTCCATATGGTTTCTCTCATCATCATTTCCTGTATTAAAATTGGTTAGATTAGGTTGATTTTGGACTTGCACCTTGGTCATGTTTATCTCAAATCAGTTAATTCTCTCGAAAACTTGTTGATACTTATCCTCGCTAGTGACAGCATTTGCTGCCGCTTGTTTGGCTCAATATGTGAACTACTCAACCAACCACATGTAAGAGTTCATCACCATATCCTTGATGAGTTGGCAAGCCTCGGCGTAATTCTTTGAAATGAATGTTCTAGTGTATACACCATCAAGACTAGAGCATAAATTACCATTAAATCCATTGTAGAAGACTTGAAGTTGCAGCCAATCTTGTAAACCATGGTACGGACACTTGCGCAACATCAATTTGAAGTGCTCCCAAGCCTCATATAATAACTTTCCTTCCAACTGTCAAAAATTTGTAATGTCCATCCAAAGTTTCATCGTCTTGCTTGGTGGAAAATATTTTTCCAAAAATTCGCTCGCTAGCCTCTCTCAAGTGTTGATTGAATCTACTGGCTATGAATCTAACCACATAAAAGCATTGTCAGTAAAAGAGAAAGGGAATAGCTGAAGACAAATAGCGTCATCGAATACCCCATTACACTTAAAAGTATCACAAATGGTTAGAAACTACTAAAGGTGTTGATTGGGATCCTCATTCATTAACCTTGAAAATGAAGGTTCGATTGTATCATTTGGGGCCTTGCCGATTTAATTTCAAACTTGTTAGCATTAATCGATGGGTGATTAATGCTACCTTGTACAACATCTAAATTAGGCATCGCATAGTGGCGCAAAGTTCTTTGCTCCATAGGTAGTTGTGGTGGTTATCAAATTTTTCCTTGAGAATCTTTGATAGGTTGCTCTCATGGTGGAAAAGGAATGTCTCTTATAATTTGTGCCCTTTTTGCGTGTGTGATAATACATTTTGATTCTAACTCAAATGGTAAGACACCGTTATCAGTTCGAGTCATACAATGTTCTTACAAGCACGAGACATTGAAGAAAGTTAACTAAAATTTGAATAACACAAAAATAAATAGAAAATAATATCGTATCTATAAATCCTACTTCGGCTACTTATCTCTACCTAAAAGCGTACACTAAAAATCACTCAATCTTAAACTGTCTACCCCGAAAATGGTGCCAAAAATTTGACTAGCTATGCGCATGTGCATTAAAACAACTAATTTATGAAATATTTTTTATAGTCTAGTTTTATTGCAAACATACAGCTCAGTTGTAATATTTATAGTGTTAAAATGAAACACTGAAGTATTCTAAGGATTGAACCCAAAGGAAGAGGCGATTAAGCAATAACTAGCATACACAATAGAGGCTAAGTGGCTACTAATATGATTTTATATTGTGGCGATTCATAAAAGATAAGTTTGCAATAAAATAAAAGATTCCACTCTAAGGACTAAATTGCAAGGAATGTAAATTAGAGGGACTATCTAGAAAATAACCAATGGGGGTTGGTTGACTTCGATGTGGTTCACCAAATCTTGGACTAGGGACATAAATCGCATAAATTACCAAATGACTTCATTTTATCTTCCGATCTCATTTTTACCGACTTAGATGGGTTAGGTCTTGCTTATCTTTCAATCTCGTCAGTTAATTCGAGACTAACGAATGGGTGCGCGATAAGATTACCTTTCACTCTCACTTTATCTTAATATTCTCTTAGGGGCATCACTACGTAAGTTCTTAATTCTATTCAGATTAGTCCAATTTGTTACGATTTAGTCATTTGTCTAAATTTTTTAGTTTATCCACATCTCCATCAACCAACCTCCTTAACGATGTAACTACACATGCTCAAAGTTAAGAAAATAAACATAACAATGGAAAATAAAGCAGCCATAAAAGTAAAACTTCAGAAAAATGTGAAAGTTGAGATTTTTATGTAAGAAAACTTAAATAGCATGAAACCAAATAACAAAGAAATCTAAAGCAAGAAACATAAAAGGAACAAGCTTTAATAGATTTGAAGTGAAATAAACTGAAATACATTAAACTAAACCTTAAAAAGTCTTGAAAATAAAGTACAAGGACTGGAAATGTAAATATACCTTAGCTATTGTGTTAACTAACTTAACTAACATAAAGAACATCAAGAAAAAGAAGTAAATGTAGGAAAATAAACTCTAATCCAAGATAGAAGAAGAGAAAAAAATAAAAACCCTAAAAAAGTGTATAGAAAAACTAGAAAAAAGTTAGAGAAAACTAAATCTAAAACTAAGCTAAATATGTGTCTCTCCTCCTCGACAATTTTTTGTTGTTTTGAAGGGTGTTCTGATGAATTTTTTATGTCAAAATTGCCCTTACAAGGGCCTTGTGTGATTGGTGGGTCGGGTAGACAATAGTTTCCCTTATTGTCCAAGTTTGTCCCTCTGATGAAGGCGATATCGCGATACCCAGAGGAGGATATCATGATATCTTAGACAGTATCAAACTTGGAGGTCTTCCTTGAGAGGTGGATATTGTGATACCCAATGAGGATGTCGCGATACCATTAAAGGGTATCATTGGTCTTCTATATTGTGTGGGAAGTCGTGATTCCAAGGGTTGGATGTCACGATACTGCTTCCCTCAATGTTGTTCTTTCTCATTTTCAACCTCCGACATGTCCCTACATCACTCAAACACATGTTAGACCTCCCAATGACACTATTGGCCAATTTGTGTAAAAAAATAGACAAAAAAAAATATTTTCACTTATTACACAAAAAATATAAAAATACAAAAATAACGAAAAACAAAGTTAAAAACTCTATTTTGCTCGAGAAGAAGCTCCTTATGTGTGTCAGAAAAGCCTAATTTGCCACATCAATTCGTGGCAGATCAAATATGCGCCAAATCTATATATTTGTACTTTCATGGCATTATTCTTTGCTTTATCTTACCATGCCCTTTTCATGATTTACCTTCTTTTTCCATCTCCAATACTTGGTACTCATTTCTTCATTTTGTCCATTTATGACTTTCCCTTAACTATTCCTCTTACAGAGGGCTTTACAGACAAAATATTTTTTGGTTTCCACATACTCTTCATATGGAGCTTTTCTTTTAGAATCCATAAAGCTAGGGCGTACAAGCATTTTCGAGGAATTTCTTATGGTTAGCCAAATCCTTATGTCTTACTCATCTGATTCTTACTCTTGTGCATCACTTTCAATAATATTTTTCGATCATTGGGACTTCGTCAAGCAAGATGTTATAGGTATTGTTCACAGTCTCAGTTTGTTACAAGTCAAAGAACATGACCCTATGACTTTAAGTTGAAAATTTTGCATCTAGGTCCACACGACTTCAGTTAGTTACACTGCTTGGTGACACAACCTTATGACTCCCTTTCACACGGTTTCAGTATTTCACACGGCCTCGTATGACCCCTTTTTGTTAAAATTTCCCTATTTTTTGTCAATTTTTCAGCTAAGTCCATATTTGATTATGGGTTGGTTTGAGAGCTTTTGAAAGCTTATTTGAGACTCAATTTTGTTTTTAAATTATGTTATACTTTGATTATGGAATGTTTTATTGTTTAATTGAATGTTAAAAGTTGAAATTATATGTGGCAAGCATTGTTAATTGTTGTAGCATCCTATAGCTTGAGTCTAACAACCGAACTGGGTGAGGAGTGTTATACATAGGCATGTCCCCCACAAGTCCTATGGCACCATCACTTAGCACTGGATCTTTAACTAACTTTTCAAGCTCATTGTCAATACTATGCATTCTATTTCTTGAGTCAACAGTCTATTCATTTGTATCGAATGCCTAGAAATCCCCTAGCATCCATCATTATTGTTGCGGCTCTCACTAACTCACTTTTTACATCACCCTCCCTTTTTAATACCTTCATCCTCTATGTAATAGCCCAAATTTGACCGGGCTCAAATAAAACAAAAATAAGTAAATAAATAAATGTTTTTAAACAGTCCAGTTACAATAAGCAGCCCAAATGCCACTAACCCGTAACCCAGCTAAAATACCCAATACCCCATTAAGCCTAAATTAAACCAGAATACCTAAAATACCCATTAACCCGTTTACACCCAACCCACAAGCAGGTACGGCCCAAAAGGTCCAAACTATTCTCAGCTTCTGAGGAACCCTAGCTAGGGTTCACGCCGTAAAGTTTCCTCGAGATCATAGCCGGCAACAGACTCGTTTGGCGCCGCAATCAACATGTCTGTTCGAGTCCTGTCGCTTCAATTACCCACCATCAAAGCCAAGATTGTAGACTGCGAATCAGGCTGTGGTCTACGGCCAAATCAACGTCGGTGGTCTACCTTCCTCGCTGGTACCTGCAAAAGAGGAAAGAAAATAGCAGCAAACAAGGCAAGAAATCGAAAAGGGATAAGCTAAACTTGTAAATAGAGGCTATAAAAGCCGAATCATTTCATTGTAAACAGGGGGATTTTTGTTCTCAAAAAATACATACAGATATTCAAAAAGGAAGTTCAAGAAGTTTCTTTAAAGAGGTGATCTAAGTTTATATTCTATTTTTTTTATTTTTTAATAAGTAAATAAATTTTAGGTAAAAAAACTGGTAATATTGTAAAGCGAAGGAGTTACCTGAGTTTTCGCTTCAAAAGAAAGGGGGTTTTTACCCTCCGACCACTGTGCGTGGTAGCGCGTGAGAGCGGGAGAGGACCAGGAACGGAGGTTCGACGGAACCCTAGACCGGACCCCAAATCCTCTTTCAGAGGATTTCTTTCCTTTTTTTTCAAAACCAAGCTAAAATGACTTTAAAAGCTGAAATCGGGGCTTATATAACCCTACGTAGCGGTGTCGTTTTGCTTAATTCAATAAGCGAAGAAACGGCACCAGTATTAGACTGAGGATCCGCGTTGACCCGATTACCCGGGGAGGATCCGCTTGTTCTTGTAAGGTGGGTTAATTTCTCAATCCGTCCTCTTGTTTTTTTTTAAATTTCTATAATTTCATTTCATTTTATTTAAAATTTAGCCCTAATGTTCTAATTTTGTTTCAATTTAGTCCTTATAGTGACTTTAAAGCTGTATTCGGAAAAACGGTGTCGTTTGGGATTAGGGTAAATTACTCAGTGAGTCCCTCAACTTTAGTCCGTGTTCTAATTTGGCCTAGTTCTCTTTATTTATTTTCAAATTAACCCCAGATTTCTTAATTAAATTCAATTTAATCCTTTTATTTTAAATACTTTATATAACACTGTTTTTTTAAATATTAATTATAAAATAGTATATTTTATTTTATTATCCAATATATTAAAAACTCATTTATTATATATATTATTTATTTTGTATTTTATCATATGTTATATATTTATTTACTATATTTTATATTTTTGTTATACATTCTAAATATTATACTATATGTATTATTCATATTATATGTTTTATTATATATTATTTTTCATACACTACTAACTACATTGTGTTATTATATGTTTTTACTTATAAATACTATGTATTTTCCTATATATATATTAACCATTTTACTATGTTTTAGTATGAAAACACCTATTAAATTACTATTATATATATTCTTTACATTATATCAAATATTTTATATGATATATTTTTATATATTTTTATTATACATTATATTTTATTATATTTTCTATATTACCTTACAAAATATATATTATTACTTATTAATACATTCTTCATTTTTTTTAAAAATATATAGTAATATCTAGTACCCTTTTTTTATTATGCTTTAAAATATAATCTTTATATATGTATTCTTCGTTTTGAAAAAAGGGTTCACTTTGAATCATTTTTTAATAGCCATTTTATATTTTTACGTTTTAATAGCTTATTTTTAGACTTACTCTTATTTGGTATTGTATAATATGTTAAATTTTATATATCATTTTGTTCTTGCTTTTTATATTCACATAAAATTAGTTAATTATGATAAATTAGATATATGTGCATGAAATGTTATTATGTATGTGTTATATAATTTATACTACTTAATTCACTATATTCCATGTTGTAATTTGTATGTAATAATGTTATCCATGACCATGCATTAAAATAGTAGTATATTAGATAATTTAGATCCTTGTCCATCACTTTTACTATGCTTGCATGAAATGATAAAACATGTATATGGTAGCTAGATTATTATAATTTCTTATAAATTGTAAACATATCCTTTTTTTAAGACTAAAAGTCATGTTTTATTTAATTAAAAAAGAACTTTTAAAAGGGGTGCAAGGCAATGTTTTGAATACTTAGAAATTTGAGAAATAGTGCCCTAACATGCTGGGTTGCAATTTCTCGTTCGTCTAATTATCTAAAATATCCTTTTAAATAAGTTTTATGAATCGCAAGATGATTTTAGTTACAAAGGATTAAAGATATCATGTCCAATCATGCTGGATATGATGTTTGCACTCTTTTAAGAACGAATGAATCTTGATTCTTTTCTCAAACTATCACAGTTTTAAGGAAATATCATTTTGTTAAAATTTCTTTCAAATTTTTGACATTAAGACAAAAAACTATTCAATTTGGTACCAATTTTGGGCGTATGAGGGTGCTAATCCTTCCTCAAACGAACCGACTCGAACCTATTTTTTTAATTTTCGTAGACCAAAACGTTTTATAAGGTGATCCAATCACACCTAAAAAGGTTGGTGGCGACTCCCGTTTTCATTTTTTTTAAAAAGTCGACTCTTTTTTCAAAAAAAACATCCCTTTTTAGAGAGTTATCGACAGCTTGGCGACTCCGCTGGGGACCTATAAGAGAGTCAAGCCGAAAATTGGTTATTTTCTGTCTTAATGTCAAAAATTTGGAAAAATTTTAAAATACGTCCTTTTTACATGTGTTTGTTGCATATGTTTGTTATTATTTACGCACGCATTGTATTTGCATGACCGTTGTGGTCACACTCTTAAGTGGGAGTGAGAAACTACGCTTTCGTGAGGTTTTCACCTTCGTATGAGCTAGTGGATTGCTTCCGGGATACTGTACCTATGTCTTCGTGAGATTTTCATCTCCGTATGGCCATAGGGAGATGTGTCCCCCTGAACTGAACTTGGTCTATATGAGCCTATAGTGGGTGAAGACCGAGGAATCTGTTGGTTCAGGTACCCTTGCTTTAGAGCTAAAACTCATATAGTGAACCTTTAAATGCTTACCCTAGGGAAATAGCGATACCTTTAAAAAATTGCCCTTATAAGGATTTGTTTATTATTTTCTTATATATATGATACTGAGTTACTATTTTTTTTTTTGTTGTCATTGCATGTCATTTCGCATTTAAAGGTATTGATTCAAGGCTCGATTTCTAGTTAGAAAGTTTTGTAATGAGGAACGAATACCTTAATAAAGTGGAGGACAATGCTTTTGTCAGTACCTGGTCAGAGAAAACCCAATTAGAGAAAGGAGATAGTGTTACCGAGGGGTATACGTCAGAGTTACAGGACTTCACTCATGTTAATTCGACGCAGAATGAGTTGCAGGAGCTGAGAAACATTTGGGCTCAGTGGGATGATGATGCTAAGCAGCTTTTTTATCAGAGTTATGGAAACCTTCCATATTTGCTGGACGTTAAGGTAGATAGACACTTGTTTCGAGCTATGGTACAGTTTTGGAACCCTGCTTATAGTTACTTTACATTTGGTGATGTTGATCTTGTACCTACTTTAGAGGAGTATACGACTTTACTGCGTTGTTCAAGGATTCATGGTTACAAGGCTTATGTTAGGCCTGCTAGCCTTCCAACTTTTGCGAAGAAATTGGTAATGATTACTGGGATGAGTGAGCAGTGAGCTATAGCTCGTGTGCAGAAAAAAGGTGATAGTAAATGCATCCCGTGGGCCATTTTGAAGGATTTGATATTGACGCATCCCGATGTTAAGAAAAAGGTCGACATCCTGGCTTTGAGCATTTATGGCATGGTGATCTTCCCGAAGGCGGTGGGGTACGTAGATGAGTCGGTCGCAGATTTGTTTGATCGACTTAATAAACAGAATACGCCTGTGCCTGCGATCCTAGCTGAGACAATAAGATCTTTGAGTGCATGTCGAAGAGCTGGAGAAGGAAGATTCATTGGATGTGCACAGTTGTTATTAGTTTGGTTTCATAGTCACTTTTGGAAGCTAGATAGGGTTCCTTTCCGAGTTTTCTTTGAGGGTTATTCTCCCTTAAAGGAAGCAGTGGACATACCTAGGAGAGATGACATTTCGGAGGAGAGATGGTTAGACATTCTTCAGACTCTTCGAAAGGAAGATGTTATGTGGAGGCTTCTTGGTTGGTTCCTAGTGAAGTCATTTACCGATCGGCAGTTTTGATTGGGTTCCTTTGCCAGGAATTTAGGGAGTTGTTGGATATACACCGTTACTTGTTTTAAGGCAATATCGAGCGAGGCAGTTCATACTGGCTACACAGGGTCTAGCTCAGAGTGATTTCTTTTACAAAGGAGATCACTATAAGAAGAGGATGCGAGAGATTTCTGAGGCTTGGAAGAAGCCTTTCTGTATGAAGATCTTGACTGAAGGTTCGACGTCAACCCTCGAGTATAAGGGCTGGTTTAGTAAAAGATTCAACAATAATATCCCTAGGCCGATTTTAGGAGAGGCTCGATCATTAGTGGAGAGCTTGTGAGTGATCCTATCGGAGTTGGAGGTTGTGAAGCAAGAGTTCGAGAGAAGAAATTCAGAGCTAGAAAAGAGGATTGAGAAGCTCGAAGAGGAGAAGATGTGCTTAAGTCTCAATGTTGACGTTCAAAAGATGGAAGTTGAGAAGATGAAAAGGGAAAAGAGAAAGGTCGAGGAAGATCGAGATGACTTAAAGACGCATTATAAGAAGGCTTAGGTAACTTTGAAAAGGGTCGGATTAGGGAGGTCTTCAGAGTAGTGGCAGCAGGAGATTCAAGAGGAGCGAGCCAAGGCCCAGTATTGGGAGAAGAAGTTTCGAGAAAGGCAGTCACGTAATCAGGCCGTAGAAAAGGAAAATCAAGGGTTAAAAGTTAAGGTGACAGAGCTTGGACGATCCCTTCATCATTACCGAAGTCGTGACTCTGCAATCGAGTTAAAGACACGCTTGGACAAGATTGAGAAAATGAAGCACAACATTGGAAAGTTAAGAGCAGCATTACAGGGCCGTGAGTTACGGATTGAGCAGCTCGAGGCAAGAGAAGAACAGTGGAAGGGAGAACTTCATCATCTTCAGAGTCAAGTAGGAGATAGAGATCATGTCATGGGAGAGGCCTTAGTTCAGATTTGAGAGGTCACTGAATACTTGCAGGAGTTGGCAACACAAGCTAAAACGCTGAGTATGATGTTTGAGTCATCGTCAGACAAAGGACGAGAGTTGGCATTGTTATTAGATAGGGTTAAGACTTTGGGCTTACGGGCAAAAGTGTATTTGTAATCCGTTTTCTGAAAAGATTTTTGTTCTTTAAATAATGTTTTTTAAAATGAAACTGAGTCAGAATCGATATCTTTTTGCATACATGCATTTGTATTTCATTACATCATATGCATTCAAGTTTATAGAAAGACCCTAATTAGTTAAAATTATAGAGGGAGAAAGAGAGTAAGAAAAAGGAAATCAGGAAGCAACATATCCTTACGGGACACGCGCTAAGTCGAAGAATATGGATCAAAGATTTGAACAGCTACAGAAGGATATGCAAGACCAATTGCAGGAGCAACTGGCAAAAATGCAAAACGACATGAGGGAGCATATGCTGGAGGCTCAGAAGAACATGATGGCTGAGATGGCTCAGCTACTGAGGGCCACTGATAAGGGAAAGGCTCCCATGGCAATTACTGGAGAAGAGAATGAGGGTCCTCCTCCTGGTTTCACTCCACCTCACATACCTGGGGCATATCCTCGTGGGCCGTCTGTCACAATAAGGCCCCAAAAGGGTCAAGTTGATGCCGGGATCCCTATAAATCTCCCAACTGGCTCGGGATTCAATTTAGGCGATAACCCTACCAATCCTCTCATTCCTGATTTGGATATAGCTGAAAAGGAAGATTTAAGAGCTGAGGCTGCAAAACAGTTGGAAGAACGTTGCCGCTGGTTGGAGGAGAAATTTAAAGCCTTAGAGAGTGCTGATGGGCATCATGGAGTCGATGCCGAAGACTTAAGTTTGGTCCCAGACTTGGTACTTCCTCACAAATTCAAAATGCCGGAGTTTGAAAATGCAACAGGACTACTTGCCCAGTGGCCCACGTTACGATGTCCTGTAGAAGAATGATCGGGTACGTAAACAATGATCAGCTGTTGATTCATTGTTTCCAAGACAGTTTAGTAGGAGCGACAGCCAGGTGGTACAATCAGTTGAGCCGGGCTAGAATAAGTTCATGGAGAGACCTTGCACAAGCCTTCATGCAGCAGTACAATCATGTGACTGACATGACCCTTGATAGGATCACTCTGCAAAACATAGAAAAAAGGCCTAATGAAAATTTTAGGCAATACGCACAGAGATAGAGAGAGGTGGCAATGTAGGTTCAACCACCACTGTTGGAAAAAGAAACCACCATGTTGTTCATCAACACTTTGAAGGCTCCGTTCATTACTCACATGATTGGAAGCACTACCAAAAGTTTTGCAGACATAGTCATGGCAGGAGAAATGATTGAGAATGCCATAAGAGGTGGCAAAATTGAGGGGGAAGCAGCCAAAAGATCGGCCTCAAGAAGAAAAGACAATGAGGTGAACAACACAAGTATCTTCAATTCGAAGTCAGTCACAGGTAGTCAGCCCAAAGTGGCTACGAGTGGGCAGCAAAGTACTCAAAGATAGGAATCGTGATCAAGACAGAATTTGGAGAGGATACAATTCACGCCTATCTCCGTGACGTATCGTGAGCTTTATCAAAGCTTATATGATGCACATGCCATTGCTCCATTTCACTTGAAACCGCTACAGCCACCATACCCAAATGGTATGATACAAATGTTAAATGTGAATATCATGCAGGAATATCGGGGCATTCAATTGAAAATTGCACTGGATTCAAGAAGGCCGTAGAGAGGCTTATCAAGATGGGGGTTGTGAGATTCGACAGTACCCCTAACGCTGAAAATTCGTTACCAGATCATGGCAATCAAAGAGTGAATGCCATTGATGAAGCTAGGGAAAGAATAATCAAGGAAAATGTTGCTGAGGTGAGAATGCCTCTAAGGGTAATTTGGAAAGAGATGGTGAAGAGAGGGATGATAACCTCTGAGAAAGAAAGAGAAAAAATGAGGAACTACCGTGAATTCCATGGAAAAGAGGGTCATGAGACCCAAAATTGTGAAGAATTCAAAGCCTTGGTGCAAGGCTTCATTGATAATAAAGAGCTGTAAATTTTTGAAGGTAGTTCTTATAAAGGAGAAATAAATACATTGGAAGATAAACAACAAGAAATCAGCCGACCAAGAATTATTATTTCCTTGCCGGGGAATAATGAAGTGGAGGCGCAAACTAGGCCCAAGGTCGTAATCCATAAACCTGTATCTTTTCCTTATAAGGATAACAAAAAGGTACCTTGGAGTTATAACTGTCATGTGTCATTATCGGAAACAGAAGATGTAGCCAGTGCGTCCAAAGATGTACAAATTGAGGGTTCCCATACACAGAGTGGGAAGCAGTATGATACGGTAGGCATCAGAGATGAGTCCACAAAAACAAAGAATGCTAGTGGGGAAAAGGAAAAAGAGGTTGAAATACCTGAAGAGCCGGTAAAGGAGGAGGAGGCTAAGGAATTTCTGAAGTTCCTCAAGCATAGTGAGTATAGTGTGGTCGAGCAGTTGCACAAGTAACCGGCTCGTATATCAGTATTGGCTCTACTTCTGAGTTCTGAGGTGCATAGGGAAGCATTGATGAAGGTGCTTAACGAGACATATGTCACCCATGACATATCCGTTAACAAGCTGGACCGGTTGGTGAATAATATTAGCGCGGACAATTTCATCTATTTCAATGATGATGAAATCCCACCTGGGGGCATAGGATCAACCAAGGCCTTGCACATCACTACTTGGTGCAAGGGATACACGCTTCCAAGTGTACTCATTGATAATGGGTCGGCTTTGAACATCTTTCCATTATCCACATTAAATAGATTACCCATTGATAGTTCACATATGAAAACGTGTTGCAATGTGGTAAGAGCCTTCGATGGAACCGAGAGAAAAGTGATGGAACGAATAGACATCCCTTTGGAAATTGGGCCAAATACATATGAAGTTGATTTCTTTGTGATGGATATCAAGCCCTCCTACAATTTTTTATTGGGGAGGCTATGGATACATTCTGCAGGAGCGGTGCCTTCCTCATTGCACCAAAAATTGAAGTTAGTGACAGATGGACGGTTAATAACTATTAATACGGAGAAGGATATTATAGCAGTAGTCACAAGCAAGGCCCCCTATGTTGAGGCAAATGAAGAATCTATTGAGTGTTCATTTCACTCTTTAAAGTTTGTAAATGCCACTTTTATTTCAGAAGGAAGTGAGTTACTGGTACCAAGGACGGCAAGAGCCACAAAGATGGCTCTACAAATGATGGCAGGAAGAGGTTTAGGAAAGTATCTGCAAGGGGGGATTCAGATCCCAAAGATGATTGAGAAAAAGGACCACTTTAGTTTGGGCTTCAAACCAGACTATAAGCAAAGGAGGAAGGACATTGAGAAACGCCAAGAAAGGAGAAGGGCGCGTTTAGATGGAAGAGAAGTGGGGTGGGAATCGATGACATTCCCTCCTATATCTAAAACCTTCATATCAGGAGGATTACTTGAAGAGGAGAGCCATCAAATTAATGCTGTGCATGAAGAAGGACCGGAGCAAAGGAACCTTGAGAGCATTCGCCCTTACGAATCGAGAAGCTCTCTGAACAATTGGACTGCGGAAGAACTTCCTGTAGTCTTTAGGAATTTTTCAGAGTAATTCTCAAACATTTTTGTTACTCTAAAGCCTAGGAGTAATAAGATTACATTTGTGAAATAGGCTTATGATCATTTATCATTTTTTAATAAGACATAACTTTTATTAGTTCAAACGAGTAATGCTTCATTTTTATCAATCAATATTCCATCAAATTTTTGACAATTCTTATTCTTTTCATTCATAGTACATAAATAATTATTCTTAAATTCATTCATTCTTTGTATATTCTTTATACTTCTCAGATCCCTAAATATCAATGATATGAGTATTGATACAGCAACTCCTGATTTCTCTTGCGAGTAAGACATGTGTTTAGAGGAACCTCAGGATTTTGAAGATGTTCAAGATTATGATGTATCTCTTGATTTGTTAAGAATGGTAAAGCAAGAGGAGAAACAAATCATGTCTCATGAGAAAGAGGCAATAGAAAATATAACCCTGGAGGAAGGGAAGAAGTTGAAAATTGGAATACTGATTACCGAAGACACATCTGGTTGAGTTGCTTCGAGAGTTCAAAGATATCTTCGCCTGGTCTTATCAAGATATGCCCGGGTTGAGTACCGACATTGTAGTACATCGTCTTCCGATAAGACAAGATTGTAAACCGGTCCAACAGAAGTTGCGGAGAATGAGGCCAGATGTTATTTTGAAAATAAAGGATGAAGTCAAGAAGTAGTTTGATGCAGGATTCTTACAAGAGGTAAAATATTCCAAATGGGTAGCTAACATTGTGCCAGTTCCTAAAAAAGACGGGAAGGTGCGAATGTGTGTTGATTACAGAAGTTTGAATAAAGCTAGCCCCAAAGATAATTTCCCTCTGCCACACATAGACACTTTGGTGGACAACACAGCAGGATATTCGTTGTTTTCCTTCATGGATGGTTTCTCAGGATACAATCAAATAAAGATGCATCCAGAGGACATGGATAAAACCACCTTCATAACCTTATGGGGCACCTTTTGCTACAAAGTAATGCCATTTGGACTGAAGAATGCAGGAGCAACATACCAATGGGCCATGGTAAACTTATTCCACGACATGATGCATAAGGATATTGAAGTATATGTTGATGATATGATTGCCAAGTCGCATACAGAAAAAGAGCACATTGAGGTCTTGAGAAAATTATTCTTGAGGTTGAGAAAATTTCAGTTGAAGCTCAATCCAGCAAAGTGTACCTTTGGAGTCAGATCGGGAAAGTTGTTAGGCTTTGTAGTCAGTGAAAAGGGAATTGAAGTCTACTCAGACAAGGTCAGAGCTATACGAAAGTTACCTCCACCACGTACTCAGAAAGAAGTTCGAGGATTCTTAGGAAGGTTGAATTACATCGCTCGGTTTATTTCACAACTAACCGAGAAATGTGATCCTATCTTTCGCCTCCTCAGGAAGCACAATCAAGGTACTTGGGATGAGGAATGCCAGAATGCTTTTGAAAAGGTCAAGCAGTATTTGTTGAATGCTCCGGTATTGTCTCCACCTAGCCTAGATAAACCGTTAATACTGTACTTGTCAGTGTTCAGTAATTCTATGGGATGTGTGCTTGGCCAGCATGACGAGTCAAAGAAGAAGGAAAAGGCAATTTATTATCTCAGTAAGAAATTTACTGGCCGTGAGATGAGATATTCACCAATTGAAAAGTTGTATTGTGCGCTGATTTGGACCACTCGAAGATTAAGACAGTACATGTTATACCATACTACTTGGCTCATCTCAAAGCTTGATCCGTTGAAATACATAATGGAGTCAACAGCTTTAAATGGGAGAATGGCGAGATGGCAAATTTTGCTTTCAAAGTTTGATATAGTCTACATAAGTCAGAAGGCTATAAAAGGAAGTGCGGTAGCAGATTTCTTGGCCAGTAGCGCTCTAGAGGATTATGAGCTATTGAACTTTGATTTTCCAAATGAGGAGTTGATATGTATAGCAATGACTGAAGATTCTTCTTGGAAGCTCAATTTTGATAGGGCTTCTAATGTAGCTGGAAATGGAATTGGGGCAGTTTTGGTATCCCAGAATGGCGATCATTACCTTTTCACGTGCAAGTTAAACTTTGATTGTACAAACAATATGGTTGAGTATGAAGCATGCATTATGGGACTTCAAGCAGCTATAGAACGAGGTATAAAAACCTTAAAAGTATATGGAGATTCTGCGTTGGTAATTTATCAACTTAGAGGTGAATGGGAGACAAGGAACCCTAAACTGATCAATTATAGAAAGGTAATTTTGGGGTTACTCGAGGAGTTTGATGACATCACCTTTAATTATCTCCCACGAGATGAAAATCAGATGGCGGATGCTTTAGCAACCTTGGCCTCAATGATTAAGTGAAATAAAGAGGAAGAGATTAGACTAATTCAAATGAGTGTCTATGAGGCTCCAGCTCATTGTTACAACATTGAGAAGGAAGAAAAGGATGATAACTCTTGGTATCATGATATATTACGATATGTGAGAGATCGTAAATACCCTGAACAGGCCAATGAAAATGATAAACGAACTTTGAAAATGTTAGCTTGCGACTATGTATTGGACGGAGATATCCTGTACAAGAGAAGGAAAGATCAAGTACTTTTGAGATGTGTCGTTGCTGCGGAAGCTAAGCTAATTTTAGAGGAAGTTCATGAAGGTGTATGTGGGACGCATGCAAATGGGTTCACGATGGCAAGGCAAATTATGAGGTTTGGCTATTATTAGGCCACTATGGAAGAGGACTGCATCGACTATACCAAGAAATGCCATAAGTGTCAGATTTATGGGGACAAAATTCATGTACCACCTTCACCTTTGTATGTTATGACTTCTCAATGGCCCTTCTCCATGTGGGGCATGGATGTCATTGGACCAATTTCACCGAAAGCTTCGAATGGACATTGGTTTATCTTCGTGGTAATTGACTACTTTACAAAATGGGTAGAGGCCGCTTCTTATGTGAATGTTACTAAGTCAGCTGTGAGTCGATTCTTGAAGAGGGAGATCATTTGTCGATATGGAATGCCTGAGAAGATTATATCAGACAATGCATTGAACTTGAACAATAAAACGATAGCAGAGGTTTGCGACCAGTTTAAGATCAAGCATCACAATTCTTCTCCCTATCGTCCAAAAATGAATGGGGCAGTGGAGGCCGCCAACAAGAACATTAAGAAAATAGTGGGGAAGATGACTGAGACCTATAGAGATTGGCATGAGAAGTTACCGTTTGCACTCCTGGTCTATCGAACATCTATCAGAAACTCTACTGGGGCAACCCCATTCTCGTCAGTTTATGGGATGGAAGCAGTGTTACCTATTGAAGTAGAAATACCTTCTCTTCGAGTTGTGACAGAGATAAGGTTAGATGAAGCTGAATGGGTTCAATCCTGATATGACTAGTTGAACTTGATTGAGGAAAAGAGGCTAAGAGCCATTCGACATGGTCAGATGTATCAGAAGCGAATGATACGAGCTTACGACAAGAAAGTTCGACCCAGAGAGTTCCACGAGGGAGACCTTGTACTAAAAACGATTCTTCCCATTCAAAAGGACTTTAGGGGGAAATGGATGCCAAATTGGGAGGGGACGTATGTCGTGAAGAAAGCTTTCTCTGGCGGTGTATTGATCTTAACGGAAATGGATGGGAAAAGTCTACCCAACCCAGTGAACTCAGACTTAGTGAAAAAATACTTTGTCTAAAGGAAAAGAGAATCCAAGGTGAAAACCCGCAAAGGGAGCCTTAGGATTTCAAAAAAAAAATAATAAAAAGAAAAAAAGAAAAAGAAAAGAAAAAGAAAAGAAAAAAGAAAAAAAATGGAGAGGCCAAGGTGAAAACCTGCAAAGGGCGCCTTGAGACCAAAGGGGTTTTGAGTTGAAAACCCGAAAGGGCAGCTCAAATTTGGAAAGTCATGCAGTGACCTTGCTATACCGGATTCAACGAGAAGTGAAGTATGTTACATATCGAGGCATCAACAAACTACTTTGGATCTTTTAAACACATGTTGAACTCAAGAAAGTCTTCATGGAGCTGGCGTATAAACGCTTAAGCGGCGATATCTAGGGCATCTAACTTTTGTCATGTTTGCTATCTTTAGATTCTCTTTCTTCTCAAAGATAGGCTTTCAGATTAATTTCCTTTGTATTTTTTTGACAAATTTGTTCCAATCTAATTATTCTCAAGATTAAATTCATTTTCCATTATTCTTAAAGTATGTTGCATTAAAATAATGATGGATGAACTAAATAATTTTCACAAATGAAGTTTTGCTCATTACTCTGGAAATTTCTAGATAATACAAGAAATTAAAACAGAACAATTGTTCAAAGAATTCACGTAAGTGAGGTTTGAAAGAACTCGAGGAAATTCTTTCTTTAGTCTAAAATGATGATTGGACAAATCAAACGATTCAATCCTAAGAGAGGATCATCTTACAGACATTTTTGGTAGGTCATAGCATTTGAAGAATGGTACAAACCTACAGGCTGAGTAGGAATGATATTCGAGGGAAATAAGGATAAACTTCGACGAAAGAGTGAATGGTGACGTCTGGAATGGGGGTCATGTTCATAAACATTTTTGCATTATAATAGGTTTAATTAGGAGCATTTGATTCACTTCAATCATAGCATCCTAATCATTAGGCATGAACTCATACACATTATACAGGTTATGTCCTTCAAGGGACAATGAAGATTGATGCACCTTAACCCCCTAAGTAGTAGGGTAACAGGCTAAAGCATAGCAGATCTAACCTTCAGATGTTTATACTGAAGCAAGATCCAAGATGGTTTGACATCCTTGTGCTTACAAGGAACAAATCGAAGACATAGCGGATTTGGCTTTCACGTGCTTACGATGAAGCAAATCTAAGATGATTTGGCATCTTTGTATTGTCAGATAACAAATCGAAGTTTGGCATCTCCATATTCGACGGAGAGCAGACACATAGCAGATCTAACCTTCAGATGTTTATACTGAAGCAAGATCCAAGATGGTTTGGCACCCTTGTGCTTACAAGAACAAATCGAAGACATAGTGGATTTGGCTTTCACGTGCTTACGATGAAGCAAATCTAAGATGATTTGGCATCTCTGTATTGTCAGAGAACAAATCAAAGTTTGGTGTCTCCATATTCGACGGAGAGCAGACACATAGCAGATCTAGCCTTCAGATGTTTATACTAAAGTAAAATCCAAGATGGTTTGGCATCCTTGTGCTTACAAGGAACAAATCGAAGACGTAGCTGATTTGGGCTTTCGCGTGCTTACGCTGAAACAAATCTAAGATGAGTTGGCATCTTTGTATTGGCAGAGAGCAGATTGAAGATAGCAGATTTGATGTCTCTGTGTTCGACGGAGAGCAGATTGAAGATATCAACATGACAGTCTTGAGTTTGCAATAAGCAGATTAAGGACCATGATCCGATAAGGCTGGGCAAATTTGGTCTTTCTATAAGTCTTTGCTCGATTCCTATTACATAGCAATGAGCAAAGAGGGGCAGCTGTAATAGCCCAAATTTGACCGGGCTCAAATAAAACAAAAATAAGTAAATAAATAAATGTTTTTAAATAGTCCAGTTACAATAAGCAGCCCAAATGCCACTAACCCGTAACCCAGCTACAATACCCAATACCCCATTAAGCCTAAATTAAACCAGAATACCTAAAATACCCATTAACCCGTTTACACCCAACCCACAAGCAGGTACGGCCCAAAAGGTCCAAACTATTCTCAGCTTCTGAGGAACCCTAGGTAAGGTTCACGCCGCAAAGTTTCCTCGAGATCATAGCCGGCAACAGACTCGTTTGGCGCCGCAATCAACGCGTCTGTTCGAGTCCCGTCGCTTCAATTACCCACCATCAAAGCTAAGATTGTAGACTACGAATCAGGCTGTGGTCTACGGCCAAATCAATGTCGGTGGTCTACCTTCCTCGCTGGTACCTGCAAAAGAGGAAAGAAAATAGCAGCAAACAAGGCAAGAAATCGAAAAGGGATAAGCTAAACTTGTAAATAGAGGCTATAAAAGCCGAATCATTTCATTGTAAACAAGGGGATTTTTTTTTCAAAAAATACATACAGATATTCAAAAAAGAAGTTCAAGAAGTTTCTTTAAAGAGGTGATCTAAGTTTATATTCTGTTTTTTTATTTTTTTAATAAGTAAATAAATTTTAGGTAAAAAAACTGATAATATTGTAAAGCAAAGGAGTTACCTGAGTTTTCGCTTCAAAAGAAAGGGGGTTTTTACCCTCCGACCACAATGCGTGGTAGCGCGTGAGCGCGGGAGAGGACCAGGAACTGAGGTTCGACGGAACCCTAGACCGGACTCCAAATCCTCTTTCAGAGGATTTCTTTCCTTTTTTTTCAAAACCAAGCTAAAATGACTTTAAAAGCTGAAATCGGGGCTTATATAACCCTACCAGAACGGTGTCGTTTTGCTTAATTCAAGAAGCACTAAAACGGCACCGTATTAGACGGAGGATTCGCGCGTTGACCCGATTACTCGGGCAGGATCTGCTTGTTCTTGTAAGGTGGGTTAATTTCTCAATCCGTCCTCTTATTTTTTTTTAAATTTCTATAATTTCATTTCATTTTATTTAAAATTTAGCCCTAATGTTCTAATTTTGTTTCAATTTAGTCCTTTTAGTGACTTTAAAGCTGTATTCGGAAAAACGGTGTCGTTTGGGATTAGGGTAAATTACCCAGTGAGTCCCTCAACTTTAGTCTGTGTTCCAATTTGGCCTAGTTCTCTTTATTTATTTGCAAATTAACCCTAGATTTCTTAATTAAATTCAATTTAATCCTTTTATTTTAAATACTTTATATAACACTGTTTTTTAAATATTAATTATAAAATAGTATATTTTATTTTATTATCCAATATATTAAAAACTCATTTATTATATATATATTATTTATTTTGTATTTTATCATATGTTATATATTTATTTACTATATTTTATATTTTTGTTATACATTCTAAATATTATACTATATGTATTATTCATATTATATGTTTTATTATATATTATTTTTCATACGCTACTAACTACATTGTGTTATTATATGTTTTTACTTATAAATACTATGTATTTTCCTATATATATATATATATATATATTAACCATTTTACTATGTTTTAGTATGAAAACACCTATTAAATTACTATTATATATATTCTTTACATTATATCAAATATTTTATATGATATATTTTTATATATTTTTATTATACATTATATTTTATTATATTTTCTATATTACCTTACAAAATATATATTATTACTTATTAATACATTCTTCATTTTTTTAAAAATATATAGTAATATCTAGTAATTTTTTTTATTATGCTTTAAAATATAATCTTTATATATGTATTCTTTCGTTTTGAAAAAAGGGTTCACTTTGAATCATTTTTAATAGCCATTTTATATTTTTACGTTTTAATAGCTTATTTTTAGACTCACTCTTATTTGGTATTGTATAATATGTTAAATTTTATATATCATTTTGTTCTTGCTTTTTATATTCACATAAAATTAGTTAATTATGATAAATTAGATATATGTGCATGAAATGTTATTATGTATGTGTTATATAATTTATACTACTTAATTCACTATATTCCATGTTGTAATTTGTATGTAATAATGTTATCCATGACCATGCATTAAAATAATAGTATATTAGATAATTTAGATCCTTGTCCATCACTTTTACTATGCTTGCATGAAATGATAAAACATGTATATGGTAGCTAGGTTATTATAATTTCTTATAAATTGTAAACATATCATTTTTTTAAAGACCAAAAGTCATGTTTTATTTAATTAAAAAAGAACTTTTAAAAGGGGTGCAAGGCAATATTTTGAATACTTAAAAATTTGAGAAATAGTGCCCTAACATGCTGGGTTACAATTTCTCGTTCGTCTAATTATCTAAAATATCCTTTTAAATAAGTTTTATGAATCGCAAGATGATTTTAGTTACAAAGGATTAAAGATATCATGTCCAATCATCTTTGGATATGATGTTTGCACTCTTTTAAGAACGAATGAATCTTGATTCTTTTCTCAAACTATCACGGTTTTAAGGAAATATCATTTTTTTTAAAATTTCTTTCAAATTTTTGACATTAAGACAAAAAACTATTCAATTTGGTACCAATTTTGGGCGTTGCGAGGGTGCTAATCGTTCCTCGTACGTAACCGACTCCCGAACCTATTTTCTTAATTTTCGTAGACCAAAACGTTTTATAAGGTGATCCAATCACACCTAAAAAGGTTGGTGGCGACTCCCGTTTTCATTTTTTTAAAAAAAGTCGACTCTTTTTTCAAAAAAAAAATCCCTTTTTAAAGAGGTATCGACACTCTAATTTTTTTGTATCCCACCACCAAACTCATCTTCCTTATTTGCTAGAGAGTTTAGTAACAAATCTTTCATTCTTTTAGCATTATCATTCATCTCTCTGTTATCAACTTCCTTCCCTTCACCATTCATTCCCACAGAAGAAAGTATCTCCAAATCACTAGCACAAAATTGGTTAATCACATTAGGGTCAAACTCATTCATATGAATTGTGATTCACTTATAGCCAACTTGTAGTTTATTGTCCTCGTTAATATGATAAGAACAATCAGTAATAATTTGAAAAGTATCCCTCACAAAAGAATTGGGGTAAGACGTCCCACTATCATCTGATACAAATTCCCCTATCTCTCAATGATATTTTCGAATGTGAGCGAATTCCATACATGAATTGGAATCCCTTTACATGCGAGTCACACTCTTCAGCTGCCAACTTTATTTTTTTCTAACCAATGTTGTTTCTGCAAAAACTAAGTGTCTAGGATCTCCTCTTGATTTGCTAAGATGTGTTTTATCCTTTTTAATTCTCAAATATTAGTAGAATCATATATTTGGATAGTCTCATGATCGTTGCACCTCTTATGCATTTTAAAGAACTAACTATTCAATTTTAAAGAATCTTCTACACTACCTCACCACATTTCCCTACAATGTATGTAGTTCCTCCTCATCTATCTCTCTAGTAATACAAATTTCCACTTCAACTGGAAAAAATATCATTGGAATTGTCATCTATTTCTAAGATTTTTTCTAATTTATCTATCATCCTACAAACACAACCCTGCCTCTCGTCTCCTCTGGAACCTTGACTTTCTTTCTCCATAATGTCAAATGCCCTTTGAATTTCACTAAATTTACAATCAATCGATAATGAAAAATCCAAATCTTTTCAATCTCTTAATAGCTCTCCTCACATCCTCTATACAAACATATCTAATGAACCCAAATCTCTGGCCCACTTTATTCCTTTTATTTGGTACGAATGCATCCAAACATTCCCATGGTCGCTAAATTTTTGCTTTATCCATCGTAAGTTCAATCTCTCTAGCTGGTTACAAACAATACAACTTCTTTTCATCTTGCTTACTGTTAGGATCGACCCGATTAAGCAACAAGTAAAAAAATAGTGGAATAAATTGAGAAATTGAACACACAAATTTAAAGTGGAAAAACCCCTCCAAAGAGGATAAAAAACCACGGGCAAAGATAATTTTACTATAATGGCAAAAGAACAAAGAGTACAAAAGATGGAGATAAAAAACTAAACCCCGAAAAACTCAAAAACAAAGAACCCTCAATACGTAAACACAAAATTCTCTAAATGTGTTATGATTTCTAATCTCTAATGGGTGTATTTTCTAAGGTTGTAAAAGAACCTATTTATAGGCTAAATTAGTAGGTCAAATAAACTATGCTAATAAATGCTAAATATATTATACTAATTAATATTAAATCTTCTAGAAAGAAAATATATCTTGTTTAACTTGACTTGCAAGCAATCTCTTAGAATTTGGGTCACACAACTCTAACAATCTGCACCTTGACACGAATTCTTACAACACCATCTTTGCCAAAACCTGCCACGGGCCTACCATGAACTATGTAGGGAATTAACTGAGTTGAATCTGTGCTTAGAAGCTGGAAGACTTTTAGCCTTCAACTTGTGCACTGCCAAATCAAACTAATCCGGGTCTAATTTTCATAAACACAGTGCCCTAACTTTTCAAAATCTGCATCCAAAAGAGAACCTCTCTTCAACGAAATGGTCATACATTTTTCCCTCCTATGACCGAGTTGCCTCCACTCCAAACAAGTTGACTTCAACTCCGTAACGAACGAGAGACGTCCGATTTCACCAGTCACTATAGAACCTTCCAGAATATAAAGACTGTCAGTTCTTTTACCTTTTAACAAAATGAAAGCTTCACGAGATACTTTAATGTCGCTTGACTCGATGTTGATTCTACATCCTTTCAAGTCTAAAATACTCAAGGAGATGAGATTCTTTCGTAAATCAGGTACATACCTGACATTTGATAGTGTCTTAATCGTCTCATCGTGTATCTTAATTTTAACAGTACCAATACCAATTACCTTACTAGATGAATCATTTCCCATGCGTATAACTCCACCTTCAACCGAACTGTATGTAGAGAATCATTCTCTATTGGGACACATGTGGAAAGAACATCTCAAATCTAGGATCCACTCGGACGTAAGCTTGGAGTTATCACTCATTGACACTAATAAGAAATCATCACGCTTTCATCGACCAAATTAGCACTAGCTACATCTTCCTCGTTACACTCAGTAGCTCTTTTATTTCGCAATTTATAACAATCTGCTTTGACGTGACCTAACATTTTACAATAGCAACACCTTTTGTCTCGTTTCTTTGATGCTACCAAAACGGAAGCTTGCCTATTTGCCTTGCTATCCAAACCAAACTCATTGTCGAGTTTGTCTCTACTCAACAAATGACCCTTCACATCTTTGAACAAGAGTTTATCTCTACCATAAATCAAGGTCTCCCTGATAGACTTGTATGAAGGGGGTAAATAGCACAATAATAGCATAACTTGTTCTTCATCATCAATATGAACATCAACGTTCTTTAAATCATTTAAAAGAGTAATGAATTTACTTATGTGATGTCTAAGAAGCTTATCTTCGTTCATGCGAAACGTAAATAGACGTTGTTTCAACACTAAATGATTAGCCAAAGACTTAGTCGCATAAAGAGTTTGTAACCTTTTTCACAATGCAGATAAGGTCTTCTCCATCAATACCTCCTATAATATTGTGTTCACGAGGCACAACTGGATTGCAGACAAGGCCTTTTCATCAAGCTCTTCCCATTCTGTTTGATTTAGATTCTCAGGCTTTTTCCCGATAACAACCTTTTTCAATCCGGTTTGAACTAGAATTGCCATCATCCGAACTTGCCACAAATTGAAATTTGTCTCACCATCGAACTTCTCAATTTCAAACCTTATTGTTGTCATCTCTGAACGGGCTGATTTATGAAAATTGAACTAGCTTTGATACCACTTATTAGGATTGACCCCATTAAGCAACAAGTAAAAAAAATAGCGGAATAAATTGAGAAATTGAACACACAAATTTAACGTGGAAAAACCCCTCCAAAGAGGATAAAAAACTACGGGCAAAGATAATTTTACTATAATGGCAAAAGAACAAAGAGTACAAAAGATGGAGATAAAAAACTAAACCCTGAAAAACTCAAAAACAAAGGACCCTCAAAACATAAATACAAAATTCTCTAAAAGTGTTATGAGTTCTAATCTCTAATGGGTGTATTTTCTAAGGTTGTAAAAGAACCTATTTATAGGCTAATTAGTAGGTCAAATAAACTATGCTAATAAATGCTAAATATATTATACTAATAAATACTAAATCTTCTAGAAAGAAAATATATCTTGTTTAACTTGACTTGCAAGCAATCTCTTAGAATTTGGGTCACCCAACTCTAACACTTATGAAATGACATCTCTATTGAGGAAGAAGGATGGTAGAAGTACCAAAGCCAAAAAATATCTAAAATTTTTAAATTCTTATACAAGAAATTTTTTTAACTAATAATATTTGATAAAATTAAGTATATTTTAAAGAGAATTTAAAAAAAAAAACTTATAAAAATAAAGTATTTTTTTTTTGTTTACAAGAAAGAATGTTAATAGCTAGTCCTCAATTATTTTGATTAACAATTATTTCTCTAAATTCTCCATGAATGTTAGCATCAAGGATCCTATTGATACCTTGTGGTGATACATTAAGATGAACCAACCCTAAGGAATTATTTATTAGGTAATTAGCCATGAAATTTGCAACTTCATTTGCCTTTCTATGTGTTCTTAGCTAGTAGATCCCATGGTCTGCTTTTAAGCTCCAGGATACTCCTCACTGACTCTAAGCCTGCTCCATCATCTATCACTCCTTTGAGCAATTTCACTATGGACGGGTTATTAGATTCCACCAATAGTCTTGTGAAACCACAACTCCTTTCAATTTTAAGTCCATAAAAAAATCCCCCATCACTTAGCTTGAGTAACTAAGCATACTCCATTCTTGCGACAATAACCTTGTAACCAGATACCTTGTGGATGTCGAAAGAGTCCTAAAAATGCACTGAAACTTTTAGATTTAATTGCTCTTCTGAGTTAATTAATCCATCCATCAACAGGTGTTTCTAATGCACGAAAAGTGTATATATAAATAATAACAAAATAAATAATTTTAAGTTCAAAAGACATTGTCACCTTTTCTACACTACTTGCAAGTGTATGAGATTGTTGTCAAGTTATAAATTACAACAAAATAATTCCGTTGAAGGAAGTATTTGAGTTTCGAACCCACAAAGAGATTTGCAATTCCAAAATAATAAAATAAAAGATTCAACACAAGAATATAATTAAATTAATATAAATATACTAATTAGCTAAGAAAAAAAATAATTATTAACAAAGTAAAAAATAAAAATTTAACTAAATAAAATAAAATATCTAATTTAGTAATTAAGTCTGCCATACAAAGTTAGTAAAAAAAAATACAATTAACTAAATAAAATAAAATAACTAATTTAGTAATTAAGTTTGCAATGCAAAAGAAATCGTAGTGATGAAGTTTATCTTCAATTAATGGGATTTAATCATCTAATTCAATTATTATTAAGTCTAAGGTTCATGACTAAGATGACCATAAAAATGTTGGTACCTATATTGGTGTATGGCTTACATGCGTTTAGAGAATCCTATCTTAATGTATATCTTATAGGAATTAACTAAATCTGAAATCATTACTCTTATCAACCCCACTATCTAAGTTGGTTTATACCTTATAGGTAGGTCCATCGTGTATATCTTACTAGATTTAGGTCAATTATAAAAAATGAATTTAACAACTAATCTTACCACTAATTTAATCTAATCTCTAACCTATGTTGATCTGTAACCCTTAGTTTTCGATTTATTTCACCACTACTTAAAAGGTTAATTCCTAACAAACATTGAAACAATAAACAAGAATAATAATAATAAATTCTGAATAATAATTGCAAAGTGATTGAGAGAAAAGAAATTCTTATTGAATAAATGCAACTACAATCTCAATCCAAGCATTGTTTCGAAAAATGTTAGCACAGCCACTACAATTAATTTGAAAGAAAACTAAGACCAAATAAAACTTAAACCTAATTAAATAAGTTTTTTCTCTCAAAGCTAAGACCAAAAGCTGACGATTTATAGCATTATATTAACCTATTAGAACTTCATTTGAATTGGGTACGAAGAAATGAAATCAAGTGCGAAAAAAATGACAAAACGACGTGGTGACCTTGTGTGGTGGAACAACATGCCACGGGATACGGTATAGCATGCCGCGGCGCGCACGTTGCTTCGATAAATCTACGATTTTTTCTTCATTTTTCAGCTTCCATGTTGCTTCCACTCGTATTCGAACTAGCTTATCATGCAAAATTGGACCTAATTCAAGTCTTATTAAAATGACCATTACTTAAAATAACTAAAAATTAACTTAAAACAAGTAAAAATAATATAAACATAAATATGATCCAATGCATGAAATCTACTCTAATTATAAAACTAAACACAATATTTTACTTAAGAGCTGATATAAATGTAAGTGAAAAGAGTACAAATATATCTATATGATGAGGACTCGTCGGATTTTATCCTCTTGTTGTGACCTAAATTGAGACTATTAGCCCATACGAAAAATTGCATCACAACATCAATAGAGTTGAAGGTACATGCATTAAAAATTACAGTGTATTTCCATATTTTCTAGCACGTAATGCCAAAATGAATACCCTATTCAGTATCCCGACAAATCAACTATAAAGTAATCAAATTTTGGTGTAACCATTCATTCGATGATAAAAAGATGAAATTAATTATCAAACCAATCTATACCCTGCCTACCCGCACATGCTTCATGGTAGCACAATCTCCAGTATATGGAGTTTACTTTAAAAGCATGACCACAAATATCACAGGCTTTTATGTCCAAAATTTTAATTTTGTATCTTTAGTTGTTGGTGAGTAGCTTAGTTTGTACCAATAACGAAAGAAAACTTCTAACTTATTGTGAGACTTTTAACATTCATATAGTTGACCAACTTCCTTATTTCGATTATCATTAATCTTTGAATAAGGTTTTGTGGGCTATAAAAATGGAGAAACTACAATTAAGGGACATTTCCATAAGCATTTATTAGAATAGATACCATCGTGAGGGCCAGTGGCAGGGCCAAAATAAAGTTTTTGGGGGGCCGAAATTAAATTGTATATTTTTATAATAGTAAAAATTGCAATTTCACCATTTTTAATAGTCTTTATAATTTTTAAAGGATTCAATCAAAATTTTATTATTGGGGGGGGGGGTCAAAGTACAATTTTACCATTACTAATTTAAAATTTAATAAATTATAAAGGGTCTAAATGATTTTTTTCCATTTTAGGGGGGCAGGGCCCTTGCCAACCCACCCTTGGCTCTGCCAGTACTGGTGAAGGGGTCAAGTACCTACTATGCTTAAGATTGTAACTTGCAATAAGCAACTCAAAAAATTCACCCATTGCTAATTTCTAGTATTGTCATTTAATCTCTAACACAATCTTTCCCATATATATGGCTAACATTATTGTAAGTTTAATTAATGGTCTTAAATATGCTAACCATGGATCTTTCCAAAATCTAATAGATCTTCCATCATGAATAGACAAAACGATGTTGTCACCTAGGTCTTCCTAAATTCTCATCAACGATCTCCAAATTAAAGAGCATTTTTGCCTCCAAATATTCACTGGAAAAACCCTCTATTATTTTTTATTTGAATCCATAAAGAATTTCTCTTATTGAGTCTTTTGAATCAGGTCTTCAATAAGAACAATATTGATCATTCAATCTCCTTAATCCAAACCATCATTCTCCAATGGTTGACATCAATTATCCTAACAAACAAGGGTTGATTTCCTCATACAATCATTCAAACCTCAAATAATTTTCTAACAATACTTTCTATCCCATTACAAAAGCTTGTTGGAATAAGGGTTGAGTGCATGAAATGGTTATAAATGGCTAAAAGAACGGATTTAGCAAGGGTGCTCCTACAAGCAAGAGAAAAATAACTTTCTTCCCATCCATTAAGTCTCAAATAAACTTTTTCCACCAAAAATTTTCAAGTTTCAACTATAACTCTCTTTGTGAAGAGAGGAATGCTAATGTCCTTGCCTAAATCAACAACTGCAATGAAACCTAATCTTGAGTTTATCTTTGAGGCTAGTTCATTAGTCATATCCCTTGAAAATACATTTGGGAATTTTGACTATTAATTTTGCTTTTGAAAAAACTATTGAACTGTAACACCCCTTGCCCGAATCGATCGAAGGGTCTGAGCTACAGAATGTGATCTGCCACAATTCGTTGTAGCAAATTAAACTACTTTCTGTACGTAATGATCTCGTAGGAAAGAAATTTTTTTTATGTTTTTATTTAGTTTTTATTTCATTCTTCGTCAGATTTGGATTGTGTAGATCTATCAAACTCAACATAGATTACTGTTCGCACTGTAATATTTATAACTATATCTAGATCTTCCTCAACTTTGCTTTTGATTTTGCAAATGTCTCTTCTCTAACTCAGTTCTATTTTATTCGTTAAATCCATGAGGAACTAATCTGGTAGGGAGGTTAACAAGTGGATGTAGGATTAGTTAACACATATGTAGGGTTTCTTAGTGGATCAGTTGGTTTGGAATGGAAGAGCCTAAAACCCTAGGAAGTCATTAAGGTAGTAATGAACCCAAAATCGGTATAGCTTATCGTGAAAACCTTACCCTGGTCCAGCCTGACCTATTACATCAAGAGATAAGTAGTGTTTGCCGACTAATTAGGTTAGTGGAAGGCTGAGAGGCCCTACTAGGTTTATGACTAGCTGACTCAACAGAACCCGAGGTAGGAGTTAATTATGAACATTGAAGCGAGTTAGTCTTATGTCATTAAATATGATAAATTCTACACTCTGTTTCTGCCATTATTTTATTCCTTTGCAAAACCTTTTATTATTATCAAATTATGAATAGTCTTAATATAATTTAATAAAGTACTAATTAGACTTGTTAGCGTAGGAATTAGTTTTAGTTTAATCAAGCCTCCTTTAGGTATGATCCTCGGAGTACTTTCGGTGCTTCGTTGTACAATCTATATTACAACCTGACCCGTATACTTGTGAACACCACCTAAATCCTTATCTTTTATAGCAATATTTTCACTTACGTCGATGGTACGTCGGGAGGCGATCAAGTTGTTGGCTTTGTTGCCGAAGAGGCTTTGCCATTAAATTAATTTTAATTTTTACACTTAATAGGATGGTTAGGAAATTTTTCACATTATAGATACAATTTTAATTTTTATTAACTTATTTAACTTACTAATTTATTTTTTCTATAGATCTCAGTGTGTGCCTTAGAGGAGAGGAATACCTATCTAGCAAGTCATTGATCCATAGAGACTAATTCGACAAAATCATTTAATCATGGATGAATCTGATTACATGTGGTTTAATGGTGAGATGATGTTTGATGACGAAGTATGCGAGGGAGGAGTATACGAAGAGTGGCAAATTATAGAGAACCAAAAATTGTTCATGATAGGGCTGAGCCAATAACGAGGAAACAAAGCCTTAACGAATTAGTGGAGTAATGACCAAGCTAAATGTTAGGTTGTTGAGTGTTTAGGGTTTAGGGTCAACTAAAGTACGAAGTAAATTCGAATCACCTTGACCTTCGTCATTACCTCTATGAACGTTAGGTTATTGAGCACCAGCTGAATGAATGCTCGGTGCCACCTGTTATAGCCCAATTTTACCCTATGACCCATTTACAATTTTGACCCACTTAAACTAATTTACATCAAAACCCAACTAAGCCCAATTTCAAACCCTAGCCCAATATCTAAAACAAAAAAAAAAACAAAAAAAAAAGAAAAGAAACCTTAGCCCCTATGGCCACCTGCCCTATGGTCTGCCACCATCGTCGGCCACCTACCCTTTGCCACCACCTGCTCCTCCAAGTTGCACCATCACCTGCAAGGGATCAGAAAGAAAAGACAAAAATCATAGAAAAGACATGTAAAAGGGTTATAAAAACCCAAATCAAATATTGTAAAGGGGGATTTTTGCAATTTTTAATAAAAAAAAAACATTAGAGTTCAGCCACCAATATTCAAGAATAGATCCGACACCAAGAACAAAAAAAAAACATCAACAATCGTAAGGAATCAAAATCGGAAATCAAAAGGTGCTATTTTTTTTTTAAATTTCGAATCTGTTCTTTTTTTTTTCTCTTTTCTTTTCTTTTCTACATACATATATATAATATTATATTATTAAACAAAAAAAAAGGGACGGCGGCGGCTCACCGGGATTCTAGCCAGACCAAGAACACCTGCAGAGAAAAAAGAAAAAGGGAAGTGTTTTTTTTAAAGCAAAGGGAAAGAATGAAAAAAAAAAAAAAAAAAAACTTAGTTTTTATAAAGGACTAAAATGACGTCGTTTTGGTCTGGGTTTTTAAACCCCAAAACGGCGTCATTTTGAGACGACCCGCGCGTCGACCCAACCCGCCTCAGGGGATCCGCGTGTTTTCAAAGGAGGGGTTAATTGCGCTTTTAGCCCCTCCGCTTTTTGTCACTTTGAAATTAGATTGTTTCATTATTTATAATTTAGCCCTGTAATTTATTTTTCTATGCAATTTGGTCCCCGGTGCTGCACTGCGTTTTGGGGGGAAGGAATAATTTTTGTTTTGGTCCTTCCAGGTTGCACGCATGTTCATTTTGGTCCTTTTCGCTTTATTTCTTTTTAAATTTGCCCCAAAACTCTATTTTAGTTCAATTTTAGCCCTTTTTTATATTTTCGTTTTTTATTAAAAATTATTATTATCATCTCTAATATTATTAATATTATTATTGTTATTATTGTTATTATTACTATTATTAATATTCTTGTTATTAACATTGTTTTTATTCCTTTTATTATTTTTTATTAATATAGTATTATTATTATTATTATTATTATTATTATTATTATTATTATTATTATTATTATTATTATTATTAAAGTATTATTATATATAATATTAGTGTATGTTTTATTATATATATATATATGTATATATTTATACATGGTATTATTTTTAATTATTTTATTTTAATATTTTTATTATATTATATTTGTTTTTTTTTTGTTATTAATATTATTACTATATTTATTATTCTTATTAATGATAGTGTATATCTTTTATTTTATATGTATATGTATATATTTTTGTACATAGTATTATTTTCTAATTACTTTATTTTAATATTTTTATTATATTATGTTTATATATATATAGCGTTACTAATTTTCTTTTATTATTTTTATTTTCACTTGTACATATTGTCGTTTTTATACGCTCTTTTATGACTATATATATTATTTATTAGTATTTTACTATTACTACTATTAGAATTGTTTTTATCAATACTTATATGTATATATTACGCATATGTATCTTTTTAATATTATATATTTATATACCATATATATATTTCGAATACTATATTATATTTTTTACATATTATCTTGTGTATATGTTTTTTAATACTATGTTATGTATGTATTTTCAACGCCATATTATGTACATATTTATGTAGTATTATTAATATATATATATATATTTTATGTTATTAGTATTTCTAATATATATTGTACATGTTCATTTTATATATATTATGTATATATATTTAGTATTATGTATACACTTTTCATTTCTATTATTATGTATATACTTTAATATATATCTAGCATTATTAGTATTTTTTTTATATTAAGTTTACGTCACCTTGCTTATTATTCTTATGTGTTCATATATATGTTCGTTCTTATTTCGCGTTTAATAATATTGTTATCATGTTTAATATCGCATACGTTGTTATTATTTTAATATTATTATCGTAGTTATTATTTGTTTCGGCGTATTTCTAATTTTGTTATGTTTTGTTACTTCCCGTTTTAGTATCATCTCGCTGTTCACCGTTTTAAATATTTTTATTCATGTTTTTATTTCAATAAATAAGGCAATGTACCGATTTAACATTAAGCCATCGATTTCATCACTATGTTGGGTGAAACTCGTCGGCTCGTGTTAAAAACGGGACACCCTTCAAAAAACCGAAAACTAAAGATTCTCATTTCTCAAACGGATCACGATTAAATGTCAAATTGAATTCGTATTTTGGAAAATCAAGACAACACATGTTTAATAAGATACCAATTTTGGGCGCTACGAGGGTGCTAATACCTTCCTCGTGCGTAATTGACTCCTGAACGCTAATTTTTCTCTGAATTTTGACGTAGACCTAAACTCGACCTTTTTGTTATCCAAAAATAATTTTTTCTTTGAAAAGGAGGATTCATTAGGTGTCCGATCACACCTAAGAAAAAAGATCAGTGGCGACTCCCCTTTTTAATAAAATCGCAAGTCGGTTTTCAAATTTTCAATAAATCGCCTCAATTAGCGACCGAAAACAATTTTTTTTACGTCACTACACCACCGACTCAGCTCTATTTAAATTTTTGATGGAATGATCTCTAATATAAATCTCCTGACCAACTTCATTATATGATTCACCCAATATCTTTTAACTATAAAACATAAACAATTATAATCAGCATCCGAATCTCGATTCAAATTTGACTTAACTTTGGCATGCACCTCTAGACTCGATTTAGC
The DNA here is from genome assembly GCA_025698465.1 of Gossypium longicalyx. Taxonomy (NCBI): domain Eukaryota; kingdom Viridiplantae; phylum Streptophyta; class Magnoliopsida; order Malvales; family Malvaceae; genus Gossypium; species Gossypium longicalyx. The sequence continues at coordinate 5,213,643 of CM046999.1, read as the reverse complement.
CCAAGAATCAACTAAACCTATAGCTTTAATACCACTAAATGTAACACCCCTGACCTAGTCCAAACACTAGACTCGAGCAATAGGATGCTACTAACATACACTACTCAATTACAAACAATTTAGAATTTAAAAATTACAAATAAATATTAAATAATCACATACGAACACATATAACACATTATTCAATCTATTTCGGGTAAATATTGAGTATACATAGGTTTAAAAATAATTCAGGAATTAATAGAGATTGATTTGAATAAAAAATAAAAAGTTGGGAAAAAGCTAAAAATAAGGGACACACGGCCTTGTCCCGGGGTCATGAGGAAGGGTTGAGGTTGTATGAGCAAACCATGTAACAACTTAATGCCGTATGAAATTAGAGTCACACAGTCGCGTTGCTAAGCCGTGTGACAAAGCTCAGCCTGTGTGGCTTAGGAACATGGCTATGTCGCTAGGCCGTGTACAATTCAAATATAGGGTCACACAACCATCTCTCTACGCCGTATAACTCCCTGTGACTGTATGGACAAACCTGCACCAAAATTAAATAGGCCACATAGTCGTGTGGGGTAACTGTGCGAGACTCACAACCGTGTGGTAGACTGTGTCCTAGGCCATGTGCACCTAAAATAACTTCAAAATCAAGCCATTTCACCTACCATTGCTTGGATACCAAGCCATACCATTTGCACCTATAAATACTCATTTCAAAACACACCAAGTCATTTCAAAACACACCAAGTCATTTCAAAAGATGTTATATACCATTCAACCTAAGTTCCTAACCAATATGCCCACAAAGGCACCACAATTTACAATTCAAAACAACCAAAATGAATATGCTCAAATATACCAATTCATTAACATTAAATGACACTTTCTCAATCACTTAAGAAAAACTAACCTTTAATTCAACTTCATGTTTCAACATCAAATAAATCAAAACATACAAAACATCCTTCCACATCTAAGCATCAACTAAAAACATATTGAATAACAAGACATTTCTCTCAACCAGAAGGATATTAAGCATACAATTCAAGCAATCTAACAGTCATCAACCAAATACCATTACCTTCTCATATATACATATATATACACTTATAAACATAATAAGCAAGACCATCAAGATAAAAAAATGAACTTTGCAACCAAAATACTTCTAAGGTACATGCCAAAACCAAAATATGAGTATCACCAACACTTGAGTTCAGGATTGTCATTGGATGCTGACTCAATGCATGAATCGAATAGTACCTAACCTACGCAACAAAACCGTATGTTAAGTATAACTCAGTGGTATTTCTATACTCTGAACAATAAGTATAATATGAAACATAAATGAGCATAAATTTAAAATGAAAATAACATGCAAATTATCAAGTCAAATATGCTATTTCACAGAGTCAACTATTCAGAACCATCTCATTTCTCTTATATCAACTAAAGTCTATCACATTTTGCAAGTTAATAATCATACAATTCATATAAGATACATTTCATCTCGAAATCCAATTTCATGTTTTCATGGAACATAACATATTAATTTTCCCAATTTAATCTACAACTTACATTTCATTTTCCATTTCAAATTTCATTTCTTATTCTTTTTTCCATATCAAAATCATATACTCCAATTCATCCTTTATATCCCTATTAACACAACTCGAACTCGGACTCGGATTTGAACTCGGACAAATACACGGATCTAACCAACACACCAGTTTGGCACCCAATTCCTCATCAGATAAATCCAAAGCAAATAGTTGCACCAAGCGCTATAAATAAATTGACACCCGGTATCTCCTTGATTAAACCAAATCAAATTGGCACCCAATGCCTCATCTACTCATAATCGAAGTATCTATGAACTCTTCCCGAATAGTTAATAGGGTATTCATTACTCAAATCATCATCATATAATATCTCAATTTACAAAAATTTTTATCATGAATTCATTTATTCAAACATATGGCAACATCAATCATCTCATTTTATATTCAATTTCATGTTTACATAAAAATACACATTTTCACAACTATTCAATTTAGACCACAATAATTATTAACCAATCCAATTTATCTCATTTAAATAAGGGATCTTACCTTACATTCTTACCATGTACAAATAAGTCAGTATGCACTAATTACAAATTACTTCATATTAGTTCAAAATTTTCCCAATTTGGTCCCTATTGCACAAAATCATCATTTGACTTTACAATTTAGTCGTTTATCAATTCTAAAATTAAAATCTATCAAATTAGTCCCTAAAACTTCATCTATTCAACAATGGTAGCATCTTCAAATTTACAAGAAAATGACTAAATTGAACTAACCAAATTGAGCTTGATAAATAGAAACCCTTCTGTTGTGCATTCTCCCCCTATTTCTCGTAGTTTCAAAATGTGGAAATGAAAAGAGATAATATGTTTTCTCTTTCCATTCACTAAGTTTTTATCTTTCTTTAATTTTTATTTTATTTTATAATTTTTAATTTGTTTAATGATTTATAATATAATATATATACATATAAACTTCATTAACCATCTATAGGTTAGTAACTTAGTGTATAATTTCTATTTTAACCCATTCATTAAAGTTCTAATTATAACTCCATAGTGAATTGTTGTAACACTCTTATCCTGTCTCCGTTGTTAGATTAGAGTTATAGAGTGTTACTGAGCAAAACGAAACATTTAACTACTCAACAGGCATAATTTTTCAACTAAACACTAGCATTTTCCAAATAATTTAATTCATAGCGTACATACACAAATAGGCCTTAAATCAAGCATACACGGCCCTGAAAACGGTTTGAGAACAATCTGGGATCAAATCGAAACAAATCAGAAATTTTCAAAAAAAACTTGAAAATTTGGATAACACGGGTCACACGGTTGTGTGATAAAGCCCAGACTATGTAAACATTTGAAATCAGGACACACAGTCGTGTCCCAGCTTGTATAAGTATTCGAAATAGGGCCACACGGCCTTGTCGTAGGCCGTGTGCCAGACCGTGTGTGTATTCGAAGTTGGGTCACATGACTGTGTCGCAGGCCGTGTGCTAGACCATGTAACAAATTATTTTGGGTCACATGGCCGTGTCACAGGCCGTGTGCTAGGCCATGTGGATACTGTACCTAAAAATAATAAATGCATATGGCCATGTGAGCTGAACATTTGTGGCACATGGTCGTGTGACAGCCCGTGTCCCCGATCATGTGCTCCATTTTTAACCCCTAATTCAAGCCAATTTCATCCAATTTCCATTGTTCAAAAGCACATTTAATACACCAATTTCATGCCAAATTTCATCCACCCTATGTCTAACCAATATGTAATTCAAAGGCACCACAATAAAAGATCATTTATTCAAATACCCTAGCTAAGAAAGCACACGGAATTAATAATCTATTCATGTTAAAACCATCAACCAAATTGGTCAAAATATAAACATACTCAAAAGTTTACCATTCCAAAGCATTATCACCCATTTCTTGACTTTAAGGATTAACCTAACCAAAAACAAATACACATCCAAAACCAACCATTTAACTAGATATATCATCATAACATAACATAACATATACATGCCACATCCCAAAAATAGAAAACATCATCTACCAAAATAGTTGGATAGTGTGAGCTTTTAGTCAATCTGTCTGATTAGTCCGCAAATATTGCAACTATAAAAGAACATAAATAAAACAAGTAAGCTAAGGAAGCTTAGTAAGCTCATATTTTGAACATCAAATTAACTTACCTTAATTGAAATAAATATTCAAAGAGACAATTTACAAATTCCTGATAGCGAAGTACAAGTTCACGAACCACGTTAGTTTCTGCTCACACATCTAAATATATCATAGTAGCCCCTTCTCAAATAACTTGTCATTACCATAAACCACATTTCATCAATGTAATTATCCAAACATGAAAAAAAGTGGTTCATTGTAACATTTTTCATTTACTAATACCATGAATATGCATTAATATTTAAGCACATAATAAATTGTAATTCAATTGACACCTAGCTCGATGAACTAAGAAACTCGACTCGGATATTCGAGTAACTACACCACACCAGAGGCATCATAGATGTGTAACAGAGGCACCGAAGTACAGACAAAGGCACAAATGTGCAATCAGAAGCACCTTACTGTGAACAGAAACACCAAAGTGCAAATAGAGGCATTGAAGTGCGATCCCGTACAAGCGTGCATATTGACTCTAATGGCATGCCAATTGTATCATAAGCGATTACTACGTTCAGCCGGGCATTATACGTAAATTCGTTACGTTTATACATATTCATCATTCAGAGGCACTTCATCATTTCCGTATAAATACTATAAATTCAATGTGTTAATGTCAATAATGAGCAATCACAAGATTTGCTACTATCAACTATTTAATTTTCATATGTACTTAATAGAAATAATCATTATCATTTAGGTGACAAATAAAATTTCACATGCATATATATAACTAACTAGATAACAATGACATATAACAAGAAATTTACAAAACACTATGAACTTACCTACGATCACTTCCAGTTAAAACACAGGGACTACTCTGTAATTTTCTATTTTCCTTGGTTATTGTCTTTTTGACTCGTTTCTTGATCTATATAGTAATTGAATTCAATTTATTAAATTCACATACATTTCAAACTCAATTCAATGCATGTGACCCTTAATTTTTTATTATTTATACATTTTCCCTAAATTTTTACATCTCTTACAAATTAGTCCCTAAACCCGAGATTCCAAATTTCACAAAATTTTACAATTTCCCAAGTTAGAAAAATTTATTCTTATGCTAGGGCAGTCCATAATTATTCAAAATTTACACAAATTCCATAAATTTTTAAATTATTTTATCAATTTACTCCATTAACTAAAACTATAAATTAACCCCCATTTGAAAAAAAAAGGGGGCTTATTAGGTAGAAATCAAAAGATAAAGGTTTATTTAAGTATATAAAAGTACAAGGGCTTATCTAAACTAAAGAGTATAGTTCAAGGACTCTTCTAATATTTTAGCCAAATTATATCAATCCTTAATTTTTGTTTCTCTTTTCACTTGACAAAGATGGCTGATCTTTTAGACATCGAAACCTAACAATTTTAATAATGCTTTCACAAAGGAAGAAATTATTTATTTTATTATTTTGCTTTTTCGAACAAGGTGAAATAGGGTTTAATTAAGATATAATAACTTAGTCTTAAAGTTTTGAGAGAGATAAGACTTGGGAGTAACATGAAAACGAATTTGAATTGCTAAAAGATCTCTCTCCCATGACTAGATGCTTGAACAATTTTTTACCTAATTTACAGATGTTTAATTAGATTAGGAATAATTTAAATACACATATTTTAATGGTTACTCCAATATTTTAAACTCAATAATTAAAAGTTAGATTTTCCTTCTTATTATTTAAACAAAATCAATTCTCGGGTGAAAATTTTCACCCCACCAATCATATGAATAAACCAACTTTTAATGAATTAGAGTTTAATTTATTTATTTCATACAATCATCTTTTAAAAGTATGAAATATCGATGTTATCATCCTTTCTTATTCTCTATTAATTGATATTTATTTTAATTGTTTATCTCTTATAAATAAAAGCAAAATGGTCAAAGATATTTGAATGTGGATGTCATTTTCCTTTCATTGGATTGACAAGGCATAACTAAGTATATTCCATGTCATAGTTGTAGGTCACAAATTTTGACAACAAGAGGCTACCTCACAATTAAATGACTTTTGGCTCTTTGAGAATATGGGACCATTTCACTATCATCAAAAGGAATCATTATCTTAAAACCACACAAATTAAAAGCCCTTTAATTACATTCCTTTCTAAGGTAAGTAAACAAAACAACTTTATTAAATTTCATATCCATTAGTGATTAATTTTGGAATAGATATTGAAAACCGATGAAATGAGCCATCATCTTAATTTGTGGACAATGCTATCAAACAATTAAAACCCTAGAAATCTCCATAAATATAATTTTTATTTCTACCATTAACTTCTCTTTTCACATGCTAAATGGAACTTGATTTTCGGGTTCGTGTATAGACATGTAAATACATACATCTACATGCAATGTATATACAAATGCGTGTATTATACGCATACGTTTACTCAAATGTTAAAATAATCAACATAAATTTGTCTTGATGTTAAATTTTATAGCATAAATTAAGATTTCACACCTATAAAAGATGTTTGTTACTGCAAAAGAAAGAGATGTTCGCTGGTCACAGGCTGTTGTTATACCCCATTCGCGTTAAGATACGTGATAAATTACAAAGTCACTCAAATAGTAAGCTTACCACTAGCTAATTCTCCCTTCCGGAATGATCATACGGACAAGTATAGGTCATCCGTTGTTCGAGTCTCAAAGTCTTATCAGGAATATGAAGTTGTTGGTCACTAAATACTATGTGGGCTCAACTACTCCATACCATCCGAATAGAATAAATGATAGGATATATCCTATCACAAACATTTTCGTCTCATCGAAGACATTTAGCCCACATGTTCCATAATTATAATTTAATGGCAAATCTAACACGTTAACATGACCTTACACGGAATCCTCGCCTATAAATACCTCTAAGAATGACGAAAAAGGGACCGACTCTCCAAGATACCAAGCCTACACTCGGCTAATTGACTTTCAGCCTTCAACTTTATATTCTCCTCATCTTCACTTTGTATAACCTTCAATTCTCTACTCTGACTGAATGAACCGACTTGTACAAGAACCACCAGTCTCTTCTCCATATTTTTTTCTTCTTGTATCATTGCATTAACCGTGCTTAAAAAAGTGAAGGAAGTGAAATTTAGATAATAAAAAGAAAAGTAGAGACAATAATTTGTAATTAAAAATTACAGATTTCCTCACATAGTTTCTCCCGTTTGCATCAAACCCAATCAACTTTGAAACACATATGTTTTATTACTCATAAAATCAGAAGCATTAAATATTTAAAACTGTTATTTCTATTTTACAGATTCTTAGTTCATCTATTTTTTACTTTAACATCTGCTACCTGTCCAACCAATACAACTGGACATGAGAAGAAAGTGTCCAGTCTATTTTACAAAATATGCATTGTTAAGGGATGGAGCAAGGAATGGTGTTCACAAGGCGGACCAAGTTAGAAAGGAAAGAGGGAAGAAAGCACCACAAATTGATCATTTCCGACCTATCTTGCCCTCACCTTACTCGATTTCAAGGTCAGAAGCAAGTGCGTCAATAAGGATGGATGAGCTCTTCACAATTTACCACCTTATACTCAAAAAACTCATATAGTACTTTTCCTGCAAATTATAGATCAGTTTTGTAACATTTGTTGGAGAAGCATAGATGATTGGTTGTTTTTTTAATAGATGTATTAGATTTAGAGATAAGATAAGAGTGGGCTGAGTGAAAAGAAAATTGAACATTTCAAAAAAGTTCTTATTACTATATTAGTTTGGTATTCTTGATATTATTATTTTATTTCATTTATTTCGATTTTTTAATAAGCAAGGTGGTTTCATGTATCTGTTTTATGTGAATTTTATGATTTATTATTACATTTACATATTAATTTTATAAATGAATGCAATACTTTTTTATGATCATGCAATATATTTTGTAGTAAGTAATTAAGACATCGATGTGAGTTTTAGGATCCAGGCCCATAAATGTTATGGATTTTCTTTAACTCAAGGCCCAATAACAAGATTAAAAGCAAAGCAAGTCAAGGAAAGATTGAACGGGACCATTTAAGACTTTATTACAAAATTCTTAGAAGCGCATACAAGGAAATAAGAGAATCAAGAAACTAACAAGCCAAATCTTGGTTCAATTTTGCTATTTCAAGTGATTTCAAAAATCAAGAAAACTAAGATTTCAAATATTGAAATTATTGGTCCAAGAAATCGAATCTTGAAGTTGGTGCGTGATGGATTAAATGTAAATCTTAAACGAGTCAATTTTGGGAGCGAACGGATCACAAGTCGAAGTTCTTGAAATCGGCCTATCGGGATGTCCACAAGCCTATCATGAAGTTTGGAAAATGACTTAGTTGAATGTTAAGCCAAATTATCAAAGTGTCTCAATTTCTAAACATTTTAATTTGCTTGTTCAATTTTATTAAATTGTAACACTCCAAACTCGGCCTAGACGTTGTAACCGAATCTTAAGGAATTACATTAACTCGTTTAAAAACTTCTTATTTAATCCAACTCAGTTGATATAAAATTTGACAGAACTCTCAAAAACTTAAGTCCAAAAACACTTGTTTCAAATCTAGAATTTAAATTCAAAATTGTTCGCTTTGAAGGTTTAAATTTTGGCAAAACATTTTCAGTTAATGCTTACATTTGTTAAAAACTTTTTGTTTACAGAAAAACACTTAGGTGATTACTTAATTATACAGCGGAAAACTTTCAAAGTTTCAAATTTGAAATTTGATTTTTATTTTGTTAACACATGCAATTTTTTTCAGTTTTTACGTTTGAAAATATCAAATACTAACGATGCCCAAAACTCGATTACAGTCCCCAAAAGTCCAAAAAAATTACTAATATAAATCACCATATTTAATTAGCTGAGAAACCAATTCGAGCTCTCGCACGCCGTCCGGACCTAAGTTTGAAGATCACTTGAAACATATTAAACAAATAAGTTTGCTAGAAACCCAGTGTGTGACTCAGCCTACAAACAGAATTTTTACTTATAACATGCACAAGTGTAAATATCATCACTAAATTTTACTTATAATGAATACATATATAAATATCATATCAACATGTCATATTACCATAAACATATATCAGATCAAAATGTCATATTTCCAAAAACATATACCGGATCAGAATGTCATATTTCCAGAAGCATATGCCAAATTAGAATGTCATATCTGTAGCGACGTGAAAATTTTTAACTTTGGGGTCGCTAATTGTGGCGATCTAGTGAAAAAGTTTGAAAACTGAAGTTCAATTTTGAAATAAAAAGGAGTCGCCACCGATCCTTTTTTTTTATAGGTGTGATCGGACACCTATTAGATCTATTTTTTAAAACAAAAGAAGGCTGAGTTTAGGTCTACGTTAAAATCCAGAGAAAATTTAAGGTTCGGGAGTCGGTTACGTGCGAGGAAGGTATTAGCACCCTCGCGACGCCCAAAATTGGTATCTTTTAAACATGTGTTGTCTTGATTTTCAAAAGTACGAGTTCAATTTAAATTCTAATCGTGATCCAATTTAAAAGACGAGAACTTTCAATTTTTGATTTTTGAGAAGGATATACCGATTTAACACGAGCCGACAAATTCCATCCAACATAGCGATGAAATTCGATGACTTAATATTAAATCGGTACATTGCCTTGATTATTGAAATTAATTAGAAAACAAGAACACAATTTTTGTTGTAATGCAAAGCAAAGCTGATATGGAATAAAAATGAATAACTGACATAACCAGAAATATATTGAAGCAAATAATAATCGCGGAAATAATCTCAAAAACAACAATCATGCATGCTATATTAAACATAATAATAGTATTAAACTAAAACATTATAAATATATATATATATATATATATATGTATATATGAACATATATTAGCGGTGATAATAATAGTAATAATAAAAAGATGTATATATATATATATACCAACTAATACATAATAAAAAAGTAAGTGAAAATAATAGGTATAATAATGAATGTAATAATATACGAAAATAATACTATATGTAAAATGTATATACAAGAATAATGAAATATGTGTACATAAGATCGTATAAAAATATATAACAAATATATTAAAATATATACATAATATGTATAAAAACGTAGTATGGTATTGGAAATATATACATGGGATAATATGGAAATATGTACATAGTATAATGTTAAAAATACATACTCGATATAGAGTTAAAGATATATATATATATATATAAGACAATATATAAGATCAAATGTAATACAGTATTAGAAATATGTACACATACAAAAATACAATACTAAAAAAAATACATATATGTAATATATAAAAATGCATAATATAATGCTTAAATATTTACATAATATATATATGCATAATAATAATGTTGAAAATACCTATGAATAATATTACAGAAACATATACTTATATGTATTAAGGATATATACATAAATAATAAAACATATGCTAATATTAATGATAATAAAATAATGTAAAATGTATGCATAAGATTGTATGAAAAAAATATACATATAAATATTATGGTAGTTAAAAAAATATGTGGAATAATAAAAGAAACATATAACAAATAACATAAAAAACATAATATATATAAGAAATTAGATAATATGTACACAATATACAAGTAAAAATATATGCATAATATAGTATTAGACCATAATAATACAACATTAAAAATATATGATATATGTAAAGTATAGTATTAAGAACACATACATAATATATGAAGAATATACATATACATATAATACTAAAACATTTAGGTAATATATACATATTAAAATAAAAACTTTAGTACTAATATTACATAAGTATATACAAATATATTAAGCATGTATACGTATTCTAAGTATATAATTGTATAATAAAGCATAAGCTAATACATAATAATAATAATAATAATAATAATAATAATAATAATAATAATAATAATAGTAATAGTAATAATACTAGTATTATAAAAATAACAAGAATATTTAATAAGAAAATAAGAATAAACAAAAAAAAGGACTAAAATTAAATCAAAAACAGAGTTGTGAGGCCAATTTAAAATAAAAACAAAGAAAAGGGACTTAATTAAAACACGCGCATAACTTGGGGGGTCAAAACGTAATATTGCATTACCCTCAAAACGCAGCGTGGCAGTAAAGACTAAATTGAAAAACGGGTGAAATTACAGGGCCGAATTAAAACAAAAAAATCTGATTGTGAAGGCATGAAAAAGCGGAGGGGCTAAAAGTGCAATTAGCCCCTCAGATGAAAAAACACGCGGATCTTTGGAGCGGGTCGGGTCAGTAGACGGGTTAGGTCAAAACGACGTCTTTTTGGGGCTTAAGTATAGCCCCCAAAACGATGTCGTTTTGGAGGGTTATAAATAGGCCTAATTTTTTAGAAAATCTCATTTGCAACAGCAGAAAAGAAAAAAAAAAAAAAAAAAAGAGGGTGAGGGAGCTAGGCGATTTCCGGCCTGGGGGTTTATTATATTATTTATATGTATACGTATAAAATAGAAGGCCGATACTGAAATGAAGAGAAAAAAAAAAAGAAAATCACCTTAGTGTTGATATCGAAGCTTGGTTGTTTGGATATTTTGCTTGTATTTGAGTACTAATTAAAACTGCTACTTTGATTATAGACTTGAGATACTTCTCTTGTTCTTTTGTATTTTAAACTGTCTAAAAAAAGAAAAGAAAAAGGAACCCCTTTACAGTTTTTGATTTGGGTTTTTATAACCCTTTTTCACCTATTTTTTTATTGCTTCTGTCTTGTCTGATTGCAGGGAATGGGCACGGTGGAGGTGACCGGTGGCAGACAGCATGGGGCGCAGTGGGGTTGTTGGGGGTGGTTGCGGCACTAGGCATGTTTAGGGTTTCAGAAACTGAAACCTTAAGTTAGAATTTGGGTCAAAGGTTTGGGCCTCATGTGTTTGGGTATTATTTGGGCTATTAACATTTAAGGTTTGGGTTAATGGTTTATGTTGTAAATGGGTCATGGGGTTGGCTGATACTTTAGTGGGCCATTCGGGTTTTGGGTTTAAAAATGGTTTAAGGGGTTTGGGTTAGGAATTAGGTTAAATTGGGCTGATGGTTGTAAGTGGGTTTTAGGGGGTTAGTGGGTTTAATTGTAATTAGGCCCGGGCAATTTGGGCTTCTACAGCTGCCCTTCTTTGCTCATTGTCGTGCAACGGGAATAGAGCAAAGACTTTCAAGGAAGACCAAATTTGCCCGGTCTTGCCAGGTCTTGACTTGCTTTGGAACTCTTCTTGTCTTCAGGTACCCTCATTCTAGTCCACTGCATCTTGTAGCTTTGGATTCAATCCACTACATCTGCTAATATATGCCTTGTAACTTCAAGAATATAAGATTTGTGGCTTCGATCTACTTCCATGCAGCTTCAGAAAGATGAGGTCCGCAGCTTCAATCTGCTCTTCTATCGCTTCAGTGAGATAGGGTTCGTGGTCTTTTCTTCTGTAACTTTAGAAAGGCAAGATTTGATATCCTTGATTAGTTCCACTGCAACTCCAAGGAGACAAGGCTTGCAACTTTGACCTGCTCCACTGCAACTTCAGGGGATCCAAATCTGGTGTCTTCTATCAGCTTTAATCTTTATTTTTTGCTCAGCATGTGATCCTGAACTCAACACATTTCTTGCAATCTGAATTGACTCTTTAAAACAAACATTAAAACAGAAATTGAAAATAGCTGTGCGCCAAGACTCAACTCACCTCTCGCAATATGAGTTGCTCTTAATTCAAAAGTAGATTTTGAAAATACCTCGTCATGTGACTCGAGGCTCAACTCATCTCTCGCAATATGAGTTGATTTTCAAAAAATAAAAACTGAAAATACCTCAATGTATCTCGAGACTCAACTCATCTCTCGCAATATGAGTTGATTTTTGAAAAACAGAAATTAAAAGGCTCAACTCACCTCTCGCAATATGAGTTGACTTTTTGAAAAGCAGAAATTGAAAAACAGAAATTGAAATTACCTCAGCGTGCCCCGAGGCTCAACTCACCTCGCAATATGAGTTGATTTTTGAAAAATATAATTTGAAAAAAACATAAATTGAAAATACCTCAACGTGTCCTGAGGCTCAATTCACCTCTCGCAATATGAGTTGATTTAAAAACAGATATTATGGACAGAAATTGAAAATACCTTAGCGTGTATAGACCAAAGAGAAAGGAGTTGCCCCAGTTAATGTCTGTATAGATGTACGATATGCATACGAAGCAAATGGTAGCTTCTCATGCCAGTCTTTATAAGTCTCAGTCATTTTCCCGATAATCTTCTTGATATTTTTGTTCGCTGCTTCAACAGCCCCATTCATCTTTGGGCGATAGGGCGAGGAGTTATGATGCTTTATTTGGAATTGCTCACACACTTCTTTCATCATCATGTTGTTCAGATTCAAGGCGTTATCTGAAATGATTCTCTCGGGCAAACCATATCGACAAATGATTTCTTTTTTCAAAAACTTGCAAACTGCAGTCTTCGTCACATTGGCAAACGAAGCGGCTTTTATCCATTTTGTGAAGTAATCAATAACCACAAAAATGAATCGGTGTCCATTAGAAGCTTTTGGGAAAATTGGCCCTATAACATCCATGCCCCACATAGAAAAAGGCCACGGAGAAGTCATGACATGAAGGGGCGAAGGGGCTGCATGGATTTTATCGCCGTAAATTTGGCATTTGTGGCATTTTCTCGCAAAACTTATGCAATCACTTTCCATCGTCAACCAGTAGTAACCAAGTCTCATAATCTTCCTGGCCATAGTGAAACCATTGGCATGTGTCCCACAGATTCCCTCATGGATATCTTCAAGTATTTTCCTGGCTTCGACGGCATCTACACATCTGAAGAGCACCTGATCTTTTCCTCTTTTGTACAGGATGTCCTCATCAAGAAAAAATCCCGCTGCCATTCTTCTGATTGTTCTTTTGTCGTTCTCATTTGCTTGTTCGGGATATTTTTGATTCTTGATATATTCTAAGACATCATAGAACCATGGTCGTCCATCTGGCTCTTTTTCAATGCTGAAGCAATGTGCCGGGACTTCATATATGCTCATTTGAAGAGGCATTATTTCTGTTTCTCTGTTTGCTTTGAACATTGAAGCCAAAGTGGCTAGGGCATCAGCCAATTGGTTTTCTTCTCGAGGGAAGTAATTAAAAGTTATTTCTTTGAATTCTTTAATCAGTCTTGCCACTAGATCGTTGTATCTGACTAATTTTGAATCTCTCACTTCCCAATCTCCACGGATTTGGTATATCACCAATGCTGAGTCGCCAAATACCTCTAAAGTTTTGATGTTTCGTTCAATAGTTGCACGAAGTCCCATGATACAGGCCTCATACTCTGCTATGTTGTTGGTACAGAAGAAATTTAGCTTGGCAGTGAACGGGTAATGGTTCCCTTCTGGCGATACCAAGACTGCTCTGATCCCATGCCCCAATGCATTTGATGTACCATCAAAGCTCATCTTCCATGGCTTCTCATTTGATGACTCAGATTCCTTTTCTGTGATGCACATTAAGTCTTCATCTGGGAAATCGAAAGGGCTCATACTCCTCTGTCGTTCGAGCCGCTAAGAAATCCGCTATTGCACTTCCTTTTATCGACTTTTGACTCACATAGACGATATCGTACTCCGATAATAAGATTTGCCATCGTGCCATTCTTCACGAGAGTGCAAAGCGATTCCATCATGTATTTTATTGGATCCGGCCGAGATTAACCACGTCGTATGATACAACATATATTGCCCGAGTCTCCGAAAGCTACCCAAAACAGAGCGCGCAACAAGATTTTTCAATGGACAAATACTTTGCCTCATATTCAGTTAACTTTTTGCTGAGGTAGTAGATCGCCTTTTCTTTCTTTCCTGACTCGTCGTGTTGCCCCAGTACGCAACCCATTGAATTCTCGAACACAGTCAGATACAATATCAGTGGTTTTCCCGGAATCGGCGGTACTAGCACTGGAGGGCTAGACAGATAATGTTTTATCTTATCAAAGGCCACTTGGCATTCTTCGTTCTATTCTCCCGGGTTATGTTTTCGGAGAAGCCGAAAGATTGGGCGATGAATCGGTGGTTATGTTTTCGTTCTATTCTTATCAAAGTTGAGCGATGAATCGGGCAATGTAGTTTAACCTCCCCAAGAATCCTCTGACCTCTTTTTGCGTGCGTGGAGGTAGTAGTTCTTGTATGGCTTTTATTTTATCTGGATCAACTTCAATGCCTCTTTCGCTGATGATGAAGCCTAGCAATTTTCCCGAGGTAGCTCTAAACGTATATTTGGTCGGATTGAGCTTTAGCTGGAATTTTCTCAGTCTGTCGAACAACTTCTTCAAGTTCACTACATGTTCTTCTTCCCCTCGGGATTTAGCAATCATATCGTCGACGTAGACCTCTATTTCTTTATGCATCATGTCATGGAATAACGTCACCATAGCCCTTTGATATGTTGCCCCAGCATTCTTTAATCCAAACGGCATTACCTTGTAGCAGAATGTTCCCCACATCGTTATGAAGGTAGTTTTCTCCATATCTTCTGGGGACATTTTTATCTGATTATAACCTGAAAATCCATCCATGAACGAAAACAATGAGTGCTTGGCTGTGTTATCTACCAATGTATCGATGTGTGGCAAAGGAAAATTATCTTTAGGACTTGCTCGATTCAGGTCACGGTAATCTATGCACATCCGTACTTTGCCGTCTTTCTTTCGTACCGGGACTATGTTAGCCACCCACTCAGGATATTTGGAGGTTTGTAGGAAGCCAGCGTCAAATTGCTTCTTAACTTCCTCTTTTATTTTCAACAACATCTCAGGTCTCATCCATCTTAGCTTTTGTTGAATAGGTTTGTATTCTGGCTTTAATGGGAGTTTATGGACCACCACATCTTCATCCAATCTCGGCATGTCCTGATATGACCATGCGAATACATCTTTGTACTCACAGAGCAAAGCAATCAAATTATGCCTGGTGTCCCCCGAAATAGAGGTCCCAATCCTCACTTCTTGCTTCCTTTCTTCAGTTCCCAGATTTATTGTTTCAACAGATTCCTGATGAGGCAAAATCTGTTTATCCTCTTGTTCCACCATTCTTAACAAGTCAGGAGACAAGACATAGTCTTCAGCATTTTCTTCGGCTTCGAATTTTCCTAAACAAACAGCCTTTTCAAAATCGATTTCAAGACTCGTAGCGGGTTCGTTCATGCCGTTGATATCTGAGCACCTGAAAGTTGAATGGAAAAGGAAACTATAGAGGGGCATCCAAGTATTGGAACCAAGATGAAATGTTATGACATGGTATGAAGCAGATGTAAGGATAGGCTATGAAATGAGAAAATGATTATGAAATTAATAATGCGAAAGATCGTGACAAAATTCATCTTCATTGATATTCATTTGAATGATAAAAAGCGAATGCAAGCTCTTACAAAAGAATTCTATTATATCTAAGGACACAATAGAGGGTTAATGTTTGAACATTACTCTGAAGACTTATAAACTACAAGAAGGTCTTCAGCAGTCCAATTGTTCAACATGAAGCCCGGGGGACAAGGGCGTATCCTTGAGACGTCTTTACTTGCGTCAGCTCCTTTGTCAATGAAATTTATACTGACATTCTGGAGACCCCTTTCAATAATTAACAGTGTGCTTCGTGTATTGTCTTGTTCAGGGTACATCGTTCCTGCAGACGTAAATGTTTTTGACAAAGGAGGATATGTTATGGGCTCCCATTCTATTTCCCGACCTAAGGTTCTTGCGATCCTTCTTTCCTGATCATTCTTCTATTGTTTCCTTCTTTGACGTATGTCCGGCTGAAAACCTAAACCGTATCTGGCCTTGTGGTGCACTGGTTTCAGAGCCCTGACTATTCCTTGCAGATATCTCCTAAACCTCTTTCTTGCTCGAGCCCCCTTCCTACTGACCAACCCGACACCCATTTTGGTATTTCTTGAGAGTTTTGGTACAGGAATTCTGTTTCCCTCGGCGACGAATGTGGCATTGACAAATTCAAGGGATCGAAAGGAACATTCCACAGCATCTTTATTCACTTCAATGTATAGTGCGTCGGTAGAAATAGATGCTACAATGTCTTCTTCTCCCTCGACGGTGACCGAACAACCATCCATAATAAATTTCACCTTTTGGTGGAGGGATGATGGGACTGCTCCAGCGAAATGGATCCAAGGTCTTCCCAAGAGGCAATTGTATGATGGTGTAATGTCCATAACTTGAAATTCAACATCGTATATATACGGGCCCACTTCCAGAGGTATCTCAATCTTTCCCATAACTTCACGCCTTGTCCCATCAAATGCCCTTACTGTGGAATGACAAGGCCTTAAATAGGACAGATCCATTGGAATTCTAGAAAGTGTAGCCAAAGGCATAACGTTGAGTGCCGACCCATTGTCGATGAGCACGTTCGGTATTATGTAGCCCTTGCAGCTAGTCGTAATATGCAGTGCCTTCACTAAGCCTCTACCGTTTGGCGGTATCTCATCGTCACTAAAAGAAATGAAATTATCCGTATTCAGATTATTTACCCACCGATCAAGCTTCTCAACAAATATGTTGTTTGCTACGTAAGCTTGATTCAGCACCTTCAAACAAAGCGCCCGGTGTGGCTCGAGTTTATGAGAGAGATAAAGCGAGATTCGTCTTTGGTCGCTTATTTAACTGTTCCACCACATTGTATTCACTGTGCTTGATAAATTTCAAGAACTCTTGTGCCTCCTCCTCATCCACAGGCTTTTTAGTTTCTTGTACGGGTGGAGTTTCCTGCTTGACTTCGGCCTCATTCATCACTGCCTTTCCTTTTTGTTTCGAGTCACTGTTTTTCTTTGCTGGCTCGACTTATTTAGAATAGCACCGCCCACTTCGGGTAAAATGACCTACCTCCCCAACATCTTGATTGATTGTGGCCGGACTTTCCACCTTAGGTGTGACGATATTGATATCATACTTCCATGGTACGGCTTTGTCGTCCTTGTAGGGGAAAGGAGATGGTACTTCAATGATCATCTTCGGTTTTACCGGCTCCTTCTTCGCATCATAATAAATTATTAACGGTCGGTCGGCACTATACAGGAAACCTGACGATTGATTGTCGGAGGTGCATATTTCTCCTCTATCGGCCTCTTCATCTTTATAAAAGATCTCGATCTCCTTATTATCCATCATATTTTGCAGCAATCTCTTGAACTCTTCGCAGGACTGAATGTTGTGCCTTTCAATACTATGGAATCCGCAAAAATTTTGACCTTTTGTAATTTTTCTTTCGAACACTCTGTTAGGATGACAAAGCAAGCCCTTCTCAACTAGTACCTCCCAGATTTTCTGCAGAGGTGCTCTTATTTCAGAAACCCATCTTCTACTTTGTCGTTTGTCCTCCTCTCCCACTACACTCATATTCCCTTCGGTGTGGTTTGGGAATGGGTTCCTGGCTATACTGCCAATACCATCAAATCGCAGAATGCCCGCGTCGATGAGTCCTTCAACTCTCCTTTTGAAGGCCAGACAGTTTTCCGTAGAGTGCCCCTGGTTCTCGACATGGTATGCACAACTAGCATTTGGATCGTACCATTTCGGGTACGGGGGTTTTAGGGGTGCCATATAATGAGGAGAAATCAATTGTTTCTCCAAAAGCTTTGGGTACAATTCCCCATACGACACAGGGATAGGAGTAAATTGTGGTCTCTCGAGGATAGGCCTTACTGGTCTTGGGTCGTTTCTGGCTGGCTTTGAGCAGGTACCGTGTTTTATGGGAATGTGTAGACGGGTCTTTGGTGGTTCGTGGCGTATATGGGGTAGGAAGAAGATGGTGCTTGGAAGTAAGGGGTTTGAGGAGGATAATAGAAATTCAGAGGTGGGTAGTTTCGAGGTCGGGGTTGGTTTGGATATGGATTAGAGGTATAACGGCTTCCCATTCCCACCATGTGGGCTTCTAGTTCTTTCTTCTTCATGGGTGATGTCCTTCTTGAACTTTCTGAACCTTCCATCCTCCCACTTCTGATGGCACCCTCAATAAGTTCTCCGGATATTACGATATCCGAAAAATCCTTCGTAGCACTTCCCACTAGTTTGTCATAGAATGGTGCCTTTAAGGTGTTGATAAAGAGAACGGTTATCTCCGTCTTTGTTAGTGGGGGTTCCATTTGGGCCGAGACGTCCCTCCATCTCTGCGCATACTGTCTAAAAGTCTCTGACGGCTTTTTCTCCATCATTTGCAAGGTCATCCGGTCTGGCACCATATCCGATACATACTTGTACTGCTCACAGAACGCTGATGCCAAGTCCTTCCAGGATCGGATCTTTTCCCTACTAAGCTGGTTGTACCACCGAAGAGCCGATCCTACTGGACTATCTTGAAAACAATGTATGAGTAGTTTATCTTCATTCACATAGCCGGTCATCTTCTTGCAGAACATCACGAGATGCGCTTTTGGGCATCTTATCCCGTTGTACTTTTTAAAATCTGGTACCTTAAACTTCAGCGGTAGAATTAGATCGGGTACCAAATTGAGTTCTTTAGCACCTAGTGCCGAGAAGACTTCAGTGCCTTCGATTGCTTTAAGCCTTTCCTCCAAGCTCTTATACTTCTCTTGAGCCTCATGATCCTTCATTCTCAACCTGGCCATTTCCGCTGGATCGTCCAAAACTGGAACAATTGGATTTGCAGGATTAGCTCCAGGATTTGATATAAATATTCCTTGCCCTAAATGAGCAGGTGGCACCAGCCGTTGCTCTGGGTCTGTGGGTTCCCCTTGGGTGTACCCTCTTTGCGCTGTGTGAGCGTGTGGCGGAGTGAATCCGGGGGGATAGAGCGGATCTTGATTGTGATTAACTCTTGACCGAGGTTCCTCGATGTCAGGGCTCTGCATGGGTCCCTTTCCTTTAACTAATGCTGGCATCATCTCCATCATCTTGGCCATTTGATCTTTCTGTTCGAGCGATTCTTCTCGTGATCTCACCATTAAGTCTCTCGTCTCTTGCTGTGACCTAGCCAACTGCTCTTGTAATTCCTTTTGGATTCTTTCCATTCTTTCAATCCTTTCATTGAATTCAGCCTCCATCGTTTTTCTAGCTTGTCGACGCGTTTCATATACGAGTGGCGTGGTTCCAGATTTGAAGTATTGCAACTGCGAATTATATGATCCTAACCTTAGCGAATGATTATGGAATATGCAATGAATGAATGAATGAATGAGATGAATGCATGACAAACAAATGTTGAATAAATGACGAATGAATGTTAGCTACGAATAAATATGTAAGAATTTGGTGTTGATTTCGAGATAGCCCCTATTTAGGCATTTCATTCATCAAAAGAGTTCATTACAAAAACATTTCTCCATCTTGATTCAGCTATTACACGAACTTTCTAGCTATTTCGCTATATTTCTTTACTCGCTCTAAGAATTCCGATATGCTCGATCGTTGACTCGGCGGGAATTGGCAGCTGAGATCTTCTGCTTCATCTGATAATTGTACTATGTGTATGGCCACTTCACGGATTTTGTTGATCAAGAAGCCAAGTTTCATTTCTCTTTCTTGAAGGTCCATTTTATAAGCGTGAATGTCTCTATCATATTGATCGTTCTTTTCTTCCAAGGCTTTTAAGAGACTATCCAATTGTTGCTGACGATCTTGCAGTATGTCTTCTAAATCCCGTATCCTTTCTTTTAGTTCTTGAAATTTAGATTGACTAGCCATTACCTCGGCAGACACAACTTCGTATTCTGCGTTCTTCTTTCTTAACTCCATCATAGTCCGTGCGGCCTTTTCCTCTTCCTTTTTCGCTTTTCCCTTCCAAAACTCCATCCCCCCTTTGATGTTGCTTATCTCCTCTTTCCATTCCGATGATGATTTGCCCAAGCCACTATTCTTGATAGTGACTCTCAATTTCTTATTTTCCAGATGAAGGTCCCTTAAATCATTTCTTACAATTTCCACTTCCTTTTGCACTTTCTCGGTTTTAGACCTTTCAATCTGAACATCGATTTTTAACTGGTAGTTTTCCTCTTGCAGAGCACTGAGATCCCTTGACATCTTGGTCTTTTTGCGTTCGAACTCTTGCCTTGCCATTTCTAACTCAGATGGCAAATCCTTTAGGAAGGGATTCTGAAAGGCGCAACTCATTGATGAAACTTGCCGACTATTTATCCGCCGTATCCTCCATACGTCATAATCTTGAGTGAGAGTATCGCATCTGAGGCCAACTCCACGGATGAATTTTCTTCCAAGATTTTGCAGTGTCTCGGACCCTCTTCATGTATCCCTCACCCGCAAAAGCGAACTCGGACTGTGCTAACCTTCTAGTGGCGGGTATGAACTGTCGCGAAGAAAATTGCCTTTGGACTAATAGCGGGGCATAGCCGACTCCTCCCCATAAACCAAGTAGTGGCACCCAGTCTTGATCTCCGACCTTGTATAACAGAACTGATGGACGTATCCACGGTGCTCTCCATGTTATATCCTCGGCGCGAAAGTTTTGAAAAACTGAGACCCAATGTTACTCGGTGACTTCCTTGGGCCATCTTTCTTGAGATAGGCTTCTAATGGGGCAAATGTTTTTGAAAACATGTGGAACGGAGTGTGCTCTACTTTCCAAAAATGGCTCAAAATCCAAACATTTAGCAACTGCGCGCATCCAATAAATCGTTCTTCCCCTTTTCTTTGACAACTACTCAGGGATCTGAAGGTCTCGGCTAGGATAGTCGGGACAGGGTTGACTCCTTGTTTTAATCTTTCAAAGAAATCAACTACCGTGACTTCAAGATGTCTGAGAACTATCGGGAAGATGATCAAACCGTAGATAGCCAAAGCGAATAGATTCACCCTTTTCATCATGTCAGGATGGTTCAGAACCAAATCTCGTAGGGAAGACCATGGAATGCAAATGGTTTCATTCTTCTTCTTTATCTGCTTTTCGACCCACGCGTCAGTCATGTCTGTCAACCTCACTAGCTTCTTCTTAAAGGTCATCGGCTTAGGCTCCTTCACATATATCTTATAGGGCTGTACATTATCAATACGAAACAAAGCAAATATACTCTTCTATAGTTGGGGTCATGTCTTCCCGATTGAAAGTAAAACATTGGTAGGCCGGATCCCCAAAATCGATCATGGCTTGAATCAAACACTCATCTATGTTGATAGTGATCAAGTGGGCTATATCTCCGCATTTCTCGGTGAATATACCCTTAATGTCCGAGTCCCACCGATTCGAATCCGAACCAAGTCTTCAAGGTTATTCTCGCGAACATTGTGATTCACGTGCTCAGCAGATTGGCAAAACATCCTCCACTAGACTATCCCCTTTTTCCTTCTGAGTTCTTAGAGACCAGTCCCGAACCACGGCATTCTTCTCAACTGTTTGTATAATTGACTCTTCCATTAGAAACCCATTTTTTGGCCACTAATCTTTAATCAACACCCTCCTAATGTGATGCCTATAATGCATGATGAAAAAAACAATAAGGCAAAGGCAAACAACCTTGATTAGTAATTAAATACAGGCAGAAAAACATGGAAAATTCAACAATTCGAACTAGTTTATTAAACAAACCCAATCTCCTTTGTATAGAAAGTGAAAACGCAAAAGGTAAGAGGCGTTCCTCCCGTGCACTTATTTTGGTGACCATTAACGGACAGAGGTTCGGCATGGCTCTAATTAGGTGGCACGTACAGTTCACTATATGTGGTTTCGGTTCTAAATAGGTACTCGAATCGTTCGTACTGTCATCTGCTAAGATTGGTACGAAGCCTCGGTCATAGCCCATCACAGACTCACGAGTTTAATTCGAGGAATTACATTTACTTATGCCTATGCGAAGGGACAAGTTAACTCACGAAAGCATAAGTCATATGTAACCCAAAAATATTCACTAGCCTGTGCGGAGGGGCGAGTTAACTCACGAAGGCGTAGCGTTTACTTTCACTTAAACGGACGGAGCCCGGGTATAGAACTCATGTTATGCAAAGATGCACGTACACGGTGTGTGGGGAGAAACTCGCAAACCTTTACGTTTTATTTAAAAACTAAACCAAAACTAAAACCATAAAAATTTAAAGCTGAAAAACAACCAGATAAAACAAGTTAGAAGAATATATACAACACGATGCAAATGCATGATTTTTTTCAAAAACACAATTTTGGAATCACGACTAAATGTTGATTTGAACAAGGAACTTTGAAATTTTTGACAACGCGAGTTTAATTCCAGACACGACTCTCAAAAAAAAGGGTCCCTAGTGGAGTCGCCAGCTGTAGCGACGTGAGGTCGCTAATTGTGGCGATCTAGTGAAAAAGTTTGAAAACTGAAGTTCAATTTTGAAATGAAAAGGAGTCGCCACCGATCCTTTTTTTTATAGGTGAGATCGGACACCTATTAGATCTATTTTTTAAAACAAAAGTAGGCTGGGTTTAGGTCCACGTTAAAATCCAGAGAAAAATTAGGGTTCGGGAGTCGGTTACGTGCGAGGAAGGTATTAGCACCCTCGCGACGCCCAAAATTGGTATCTTTTAAACATGTGTTGTCTTGATTTTCAAAAGTACGAGTTCAATTTAAATTCTAATCGTGATCCAATTTAAAAGACGAGAACTTTCAATTTTTTATTTTTGAGAAAGATATACCGATTTAACACGAGCCGACAAATTCCATCCAACATAGCGATGAAATTCGATGACTTAATATTAAATCGGTACATTGCCTTGATTATTGAAATTAATTAGAAAACAAGAACACAATTTTTGCTGCAATGCAAAGCAAAGCTGATATGGAATAAAAATGAATAACTGACATAACCAGAAATATATTGAAGCAAATAATAATCGCGGAAATAATCTCAAAAACAATAATCATGCATGCTATATTAAACATAATAATAGTATTAAACTAAAACATTATAAATATATATATGTATATATGAACATATATTAGCGGTGATAATAATAGTAATAATAAAAAGATGTATATATATATATACCAACTAATACATAATAAAAAAGTAAGTGGAAATAATAGGTATAATAATGAATGTAATAATATACGAAAATAATACTATATGTAAAATGTATATAAGAATAATGAAATATGTGTACATAAGATCGTATAAAAATATATAACAAAAATATTAAAATATATACATAATATGTATAAAAACGTAGTATGGTATTGGAAATATATACATGGGATAATATGGAAATATGTACATAGTATAATGTTAAAAATACATACTCGATATAGAGTTAAAGATATATATATATATATATATATATAAGACAATATATAAGATCAAATGTAATACAGTATTAGAAATATGTACACATACAAAAATACAATACTAAAAAAAATACATATATGTAATATATAAAAATGCATAATATAATGCTTAAATGTTTACATAATATATATATATATATATGCATAATAATAATGTTGAAAATACCTATGAATAATATTACAGAAGCATATACTTATATGTATTAGGGATATATACATAAATAATAAAACATATGCTAATATTAATGATAATAAAATAATGTAAAATGTATGCATAAGATTGTATGAAAAAAATATACATATAAATATTATGGTAGTTAAAAAAATATGTGGAATAATAAAAGAAACATATAACAAATAACATAAAAAACATAATATATATAAGAAATTAGATAATATGTACACAATATACATGTAAAAAATATATGCATAATATAGTATTAGACCATAATAATACAACATTAAAAATATACGATATATGTAAAGTATAGTATTAAGAACACACACATAATATATGAAGAATATACATATACATATAATACTAAAACATTTAGGTAATATATACATATGAAAATAAAAACTTTAGTACTAATATTACATAAGTATATACAAATATATTAAGCATGTATACGTATTATAAGTATATAATTGTATAATAAAGCATAAGCTAATACATAATAATAATAATAATAATAATAATAATAATAATAGTAATAATACTAGTATTATAAAAATAACAAGAATATTTAATAAGAAAATAAGAATAAACAAAAAAAAGGACTAAAATTAAATAAAAAACAGAGTTGTGAGGCCAATTTAAAATAAAAACAAAGAAAAGGGACTTAATTAAAACACGCGCATAACTTGGGAGGTCAAAACGCAATATTGCCTTACCCTCAAAACGCAGCGTGGCAGTAAAGACTAAATTGAAAAACGGGTGAAATTACAGGGCCGAATTAAAACAAAAAAATCTGATTGTGAAGGCATGAAAAAGCGGAGGGGCTAAAAGTGCAATTAGCCCCTCAGATGAAAAAACACGCGGATCCTTGGAGCGGGTCGGGTCAGTAGACGGGTTAGGTCAAAACGACGTCGTTTTGGGGCTTAAGTATAGCCCCCAAAACGATGTCGTTTTGGAGGGCTATAAATAGGCCTAATTTTTTAGAAAATCTCATTTGCAACAGCAGAAAAGAAAAAAAAAAGAGGGGTGAGGGAGCTAGGCGATTTCCGGCCTGGGGGGAAAGGCCGGTCCGGTCACTGGACCATCGCCGGCGCCGGCGCCGGCCACCGTACACGGTGGTCGAAAAATCGAAAAGGTTAGTTTTTTTCTCTTTTTTTTATTTTTGTTTTATTATTTTATTATATTATTTATATGTATACGTATAAAATAGAAGGCCGATACTGAAATGAAGAGAAAAAAAAAAGAAAATCACCTTAGTGTTGATATCGAAGCTTGGTTGTTTGGATATTTTGCTTGTATTTGAGTACTAATTAAAACTGCTACTTTGATTATAGACTTGAGATACTTCTCTTGTTCTTTTTTATTTTAAACTGTCTAAAAAAAGAAAAGAAAAAGGAACCCCTTTACAGTTTTTGATTTGGGTTTTTATAACCCTTTTTCACCTATTTTTTTATTGCTTCTGTCTTGTCTGATTGCAGGGAATGGGCACGGTGGAGGTGACCGGTGGCAGACGACATGGGGCACAGTGGGGTTGTTGGGGGTGGTTGCGGCGCTAGGCATGTTTAGAGTTTCAGAAACTGAAACCCTAAGTCAGAATTTGGGTCAAAGGTTTGGGCCTCATGTGTTTGGGTATTATTTGGGCTATTAATATTTAAGGTTTGGGTTAATGGTTTATGTTGTAAATGGGTCATGGGGTTGGCTGATACTTTAGTGGGCCATTCGGGTTTTGGGTTTAAAAATGGGTTAAGGGGTTTGGGTTAGGAATTAGGTTAAATTGGGCTGATGGTTGTAAGTGGGTTTTAGGGGGTTAGTGGGTTTAATTGTAATTAGGCCCGGGCAATTTGGGCTTCTACAATATCATATCAGAACAAATCATTCCCTCATTCGCTACATACTAATTTTATCTAACCAATCACACCAAATAGGTAAAAGAGTGATAATATAAGTGAAAAGTCACTGGTTACCATAGATAACCTTGCTAGTTTCACGGCAAAGCTGCAACAAGGCCTCTTTTGAGGTCAATTGATAATACTCTAAAATGACGTGTTTTTATATATTAATCATGTGTTTATTTTGAGCTTGAGCCTACTAATTTGAGCTATTTATGTCTTTTTATCTTTTAGGGACTAAATTGGAGGCGAAAAGTAAATTCAAGGGAAAAAGCGTCAATTTGGAGATTAAATGGGCCAATATGCAACGTGGGACAAATATGGTGCCAAAAGTGCGAACATGGAAGGCACAAGGACTTAAAAGCAAATAGAAGAGATTTTATTTTGGAAGACTCTATTTTATTTTATTCTATTAGGATAATTAATATTAAGATAATTATTAGGATTATTCAAATTTAGGATTTTATTTTAATTATCTTTGTTTATCTTTAATTAAATGTATTTATCTTTTTAGAATTTAAGTTCAATTAGACTATGTCCCTAGCACTATAAATAGGGGGTGAAGTGACTCTATTTGGAGCATCTTTTCTGTAAACACTCTCCCCTCAAAAGTCTTTTGTTCTTTCCATATTTTTTTTTCTTTCAATAAAATTTCTTTTTCCATAATTTTATTTACTTTCCCACCATTATCATGAGCCACTAAAACCCTTCTAACCAAAAGTTGTCAATATTTCCCCAAAAAGGGTTCTTGAGGCCTAGAATCCGTGCATTTAGCTTTCTTGCCAAGTATTCATTGTTTCTCGCACTCACTACGGCCGACGCTCCAGTCCATGGCCCTTAAGAAGTAAGCTTCAAAGCATATGCAAAAGCGGCGCTTTGTATGTTTTGGAAGGATTGCATAGTCGGTTCGTTAACTTACTGCGTCGAGGTTGGCGAGCCAAAGAGACAAAATGGCGTGGGATTCGCCATTGAGAAGCGTTGATCTAGCATAGATTATCGGCTAGAGTCGAGTTCCTAAAAATCGTAAATCTAATCTTTGGAGCTGGTGGTTGTAGGCGTCCTCTTCCACTATAACTGGCTTACTTGAGTCGAGAAGGATCATCCAAAAGCCAAGGATTGAGCCCAAGGTGGAATGAGACAACCGGAGGCTGGAACTTTCCCATTAGAATTTCTTTTCTCTTAAAACTCTCTTTATTATTTTTATTATTTTCGTAATCATAATTTCAGTAAACTTTAAATTCTGTTTTTATTTTATTTTCGCTTCCAAAATCAATTCTTAAATTCTGTTTTTTTTTTCTTTTTTTCAGGAACGCAGGTTTTCTTGGGCACGATTCTGCCCAGGATTTCGAGAGACAAGCATTCGTATAATCCGGTCCCTGAGGATTCGACCCTACTTCCCCTTTACTATTTCTTTTTATTATTTTACGAGGAATAGGATATTTTTGGTGCTCTCAACGACGCATCAAATTTTGGCGCCGTTGTTAAGGGATCGGCAACATACTAATCTTGTTTTTCTTTGTTTTCTATGACCGAGATCTGCTCCAGCACTCTTGCGTTCGACTCGTAAATCGAAAAAACTGCGAAAGCTAATCGAAAAGAAACAAAACTAAAGAAAAAGCGATCGATGGTGGTTGGAACTCAAAGCGGTCCCAACGCGTAAATTAGAATCGACGATTTAAGTAGAGTCTAGGTTAACGAAAACCCTACTCAAACGTTAGAAAGTAAAGAAGAAGAAGTCGATTCTCAAGAAGAAGTCTTTGAACACTAGGGTTGACGAAAACCCTAATTTAGCACCTCAACCTATGGCTCTCGGACAATTCGGCAATCGGCAAGGCGCGCAGAACAACCGCCACTATGTATCGCGTATCCTACTATGGATACGATTTTGAATTAAAGTCAGGCTTGATTCAGCTACTGCCAACTTTTCGTGGGTTACAAAATGAAAACCCCCACAAGCATTTAAAAGAATTCCATATGGTTTGTTTGAATATGAAACCTCAGGGGGTAACTGAGGATCAAATTAAATTGCGCGCTTTCCCTTTTTCCCTAACAGATTCAGCTAGGAATGGTTATTTTATTTACCTCTCCGGATCCATTACAACTTGGGCTGATTTATCTCGTTTATTTCTTATGTGTTTTTCCTCGTATCACGAAAGGCGGTGAGTTAAGAAGCGAAATCGTGGGCATAAGGCAAAAAGACGCAGAGACTCTATACGACTATTGGGAGCGATTTAAGAAGTTGTGTGCAAGTTGCCCACAACATGGTATAATGGAACAGTCTTTGCTCCAGTACTTTTATGAAGGCTTGAAACCCATGGAGATGAATATGGTAGATGCCGCGAGTGGAGGAGCGTTAGTCAATATGACTCCACAACAAGCAAAAGACTTAATCTCCACAATGGCTACGAATTCCCAGCAATTTCGAGCCAATCCTGAACCCCCTAGAAGGGTTCACCAGCTAAGTAATTCTACCATTGAAGATAGACTTGATAGACTTACTAATATTGTGAATTCCCTTGTTACAGAAAAATCGAAACCAGCCCGAGTATGTGGAATATGTGCGACACCTGAACATACGACTGATGCATGCCCTAGTCTGTATGACGATTCTATGGCCCATTTAGATGCTGTGGGAAATTTTCCTGGGCCACCACAAAGAGGATACGACCCTTACGCCAATACCTACAACCTAGGATGGAGGGACCACCCTAATTTTAGTTATGGGGCTAATCCACGATATAACCAGCCATACCAAAATTAGGCCCCACAACAGTCGCAAGATTCAGGTAATTCTCTGGAAACTTTGGTCAATAAATTAGCAACTAATGTCCTTGATTTTCAACAGCAAACTCTCAATTTCCAAAAAGAAATGAAGGGTTTTCAGCAGAAAACTGAAGCATCCATAAGGGAGTTGACCACATCAATTGAGAAATTAAACTCTCAAGGGAAACTGCCATCCCAAACAGAACCAAATTCGAGACAAAATGCAAATGCAATAACGTTACGAAGTGGAAAGGTCCTGGAACCAGTTCCTGGCAAAAATCTTGGTCAAGAAATCGCCCAGAAAACTCTAGAAAATAACGAACAGATCCGAGCGAAACCTCCACTGCAAAAAATCCAACCTCCATTCCCAAGACGATTAAATCAGTGTCGAAAAAGTAAGGAAGACAAGGAGATCCTCGAAACATTCAGGAATGTTGAGATCAACTTACCACTGTTAGATGCCATTAGACAGATTCCGCGGTATGCCAAGTTCCTCAAAGAACTTTGCACCAACAAACGAAAACTAACGTGTAATGAAAAGATAAGTGTTGGTGAGAATGTTTTTGCAGCTTCTACAAATGGAAAATGCGGTTAAATGCAAAGATAGGGTATGTTCGCTATTCCATGCAAAATTGGCCATTTAGGAATTAAAAAGGCTATGTGCGATTTAGGGGCCTCCATAAATGTAATGCCTTATTCTATTTATGAATCACTTAATGCGGGTTTTTTGACAAAGACATGTGTTACCATTCAGTTGGCAGATAGGTCCATTGTGCATCCCGAAGGGGTCCTCGAGGACGTATTAGTCAAAGTCAATGGGCTTATCTTTCCTGCAGATTTTTATGTGATAAAAATGGAGGAGGATAACACTCCTGGGTCTTCAGACATCTTGTTGGGGCGACCTTTCCTTAGTACTGCGAATACTAAGATTGATGTACGAAGCGGAACCCTCACGATGGAGTTTGACGGGGAGATCGTGAAGTTTAACGTTTATGGCACTATTAGTCCCAATTGAAGTCTTGGACGTAAACCGTGTCGACATAATTGACTCATTAGTAGAAAAAACTTTTGAGTCATCTTATGGAGATAAACCTAAAATGACGTTTGATGATTTTGACTCTGTTAATAAATTATTGGGTCCTATGGATACTAAACTTCTACCTTCTATTGTGCAGGCACCAGATCCAAAATTAAAACCACTTCTTGAGCGTTTCAAATTCACATTTTTGGAGAATGATGAGACCATTGCTTACTTAAAAGGGATCAACCCCTTGGAGGAAAGTATGAAACTAAGGAAAGAGGCACAAGGACGATTAAACCGAAATATGGTGGATGTGATAAAAAAGGAGAATTTCCAAACCTATACAAATGAAAGAATTTATTTGGAACAATTCCAATTCTAGTTGAAGCGTCAAGCTAGCGACGTTAAACAAGCGCTTGTTGGGAGGCAACCCAATCTTTCTTTTTATTTTTATTTTTATTTTTATTTATTTTTTATTTTATTATTTATTATTTTATTTTTTTTTATTTTATTTTAGTTAAATATTAATAAATTTCTCTTCTTCCATCTAGGTGAAATGAAGCAAAAATACGAAGAAAAAAAAAAGATAGAAAGTGTGCACCAAAATGCCATATCCCTGCTGCCAAACAGTTCTATTCCAGCCCAGAATGCTATATCTCTGCAGCCAAACAGTCCTATTCCAGCCCTAGAATCCCCAAAACTTGCAGCCAAACACCCTTTTTCAGCAAATAAAACCCCCAAACCTTACAAAAAAAATTTTCCCCCAAAATTTCTCCATAACCGCCGACTCCTTTCTCCTCCACCACCCACCGCCGATTTCTTAGCCACCATGGTGAGAACCCGAACCCGAACCAACATTGCACACGTCACCTACCCCGTCTCCACCTCTTACCGCTTCGCCATCTTCTTCTCCACCGTGTGCGCCAACCGACGGTAACTACATGGGGAGTTTTTCTAAACTTTTTTTTTCCTCCACCTATTTGTTTTCCTTTTACTTTCACATCGAGGACTATGTGTTTTAAGTGGGGGGGAGGCATTCTTCGTTGTTACTGTTATTATCTGCTATTTTTGCTGTCATATTGTTGTTGCTGTTGTTTTGTGCTCGTTTCTGCCTATTTATTTTAAGAATATCCTGCTGCTTTTCATGCCCAAGATTTTACCAGGAATTGCCTACTGTTTGACTTTCATGCATGATTCTTACCTTCTAAGGAAGTTATGATTTTTCCCATAATTGATTCCATCTCCACTATTTTATTTTTATTAGGCTAAAAATAATTGTGATTAATAGGGTTAATTCTATCTTGCTTTTCGTAAAATTGATCAAGTTTAGTATAAAGTGAACACTTAAAATGATTGTGTGTTTAATTAATGTTCATAGCTATTAGGTGATTATTGAAACTTATTTTTGACACTTAAATTTTTCTTTCTTTCCTGAGCTCTCAAGAATTTTAAATATCGTTTAATTTTTAATAAAAGTTTTCCATGGTTATAAGTACAGCTTAGATCGTGACTGACTGAGTAACCGGAGTAGGGTGCTTGGGTTGTCATTCTACTTCGTGTCAAAAGGTTGTGTGACGTGACAAGTAAAACTCCGCTAGCTGAGGTTATAAGTATGGCTCAAATCGTGACTGACTGAGTAACCGGGGTAGGGTGCTTGGATTGTCATTCTACTTCGCGTCAAAAGGTTGTGTGACGTGTTGGGTAAAACTCCGCTAACCGGAAATAAATAATTTTAGGAGTATGTTGGACTGAGTAACCGGGGTGGGGTGCTTGGGTTGTCATCTCTCTTCGCGTCAAAAGGTTTAATATATTCCTAAGTAAATAAATAATAATAAAATCAAAAAAATCAAAAAAGGAAAAAAAAAAGAAAAGAAAAAAATAAGTACTAATAAAGTTGCACTTCGGGGACTAAAGGAGGAAATAATTAAGGTGTCTTAGTAGGTTTGGTAATTTACCTAAATAGCATAACTCAAGTCGATCTTAATTTTTGTGTGAATTAATTGGAATACTTTTTATGTTTTACTTAAAGCAAGCTTAGAGGTCTCTTTATTTTTCATATGCATTTTTAACTAATTTTTATGAAACTTTGGAGTGGTATTTCTTTTATGGCAGAATCTAACTTTCACAGTCGATAGGAACCATACTTGAGGGCAAGCATGGGCTAAGTAGGGGGAATTTGATAATACTCTAAAATGACGTGTTTTTATATATTAATCATGTGTTTATTTTGAGCTTGAGCCTACTAATTTGAGCTATTTATGTCTTTTTATCTTTTAGGGACTAAATTGGAGGCGAAAAGTAAATTCAAGGGAAAAAGCGTCAATTTGGAGATTAAATGGGCCAATATGCAACGTGGGACAAATATGGTGCCAAAAGTGCGAACATGGAAGGCACAAGGACTTAAAAGCAAATAGAAGAGATTTTATTTTGGAAGACTCTATTTTATTTTATTCTATTAGGATAATTAATATTAAGATAATTATTAGGATTATTCAAATTTAGGATTTTATTTTAATTATCTTTGTTTATCTTTAATTAAATGTATTTATCTTTTTAGAATTTAAGTTCAATTAGACTATCTCCCTAGCACTATAAATAGGGGGTGAAGTGACTCTATTTGGAGCATCTTTTCTGTAAACACTCTCCCCCCAAAAGTCTTTTGTTCTTTCCATATTTTTTTTTCTTTCAATAAAATTTCTTTTTCCATAATTTTATTTACTTTCCCACCATTATCATGAGCCACTAAAACCCTTCTAACCAAAAGTTGTCAATATTTCCCCAAAAAGGGTTCTTGAGGCCTAGAATCCGTACTTAGCTTTCTTGCCAAGTATTCATCGTTTCTCCGCACTACGGGCTGACGCTTCCGTCCATGGCCCTTAAGAAGTAAGCTTCTCAGCATATGCAAAGGCGGCCGCTTTGTATGTTTTGGAAGGATTGCATAGTCGGTTCGTTAACTTACTGCGTCAGAGGTTGGCGAGCCAAAGAGACAAAATGGCGTGGGATTCGCCATTGAGAAGCGTTGATCTAGCATAGATTACTGGCTAGAGTCAGGTTCCCTAAAAATCGTAAATCTAATCTTTGGAGCTGGTGGTCGTAGGCGTCCTCTTCCACTATAACTGGCTTACTTGAGTCGAGAAGGATCATCCAAAAGCCAAGGATTGAGCCCAAGGTAGAATGAGACAACCGGAGGCTGGAACTTTCCCATAAGAATTTCTTTTCTCTTAAAACTCTCTTTATTATTTTTATTATTTTTGTAATCATAATTTCAGTAAACTTTAAATTCTGTTTTTATTTTATTTTCGCTTCCAAAATCAATTCTTAAATTTGTTTTTTTATTTTTTTCAGAACGAGTTTTCTTGGGCACGATTCGCGAGGATTTGAGAGACAAGCATTCGTATAATCCGATCCACGAGGATTCGACCCTACTTCCCCTTTACTATTTCTTTTTTATTATTTTACAGGGAATAGGATATTTTTGGTGCTCTCAACGACGCATCATCAATGATAAATTCAAAATATTTTTAAAGTTGCAAAAATATTAAAAGGCTTGAGATGCTACATAGGCTCAAAGGGGCACTATTTTGCAAACAATTAACAACACCTTGGATCGTTTGAGTGCCCAAATAGAACATCAAAATTATTCTTGGGAAAGTAAAAATGTTCTCATATATATTGTTAAATGTTGTTGGTGTGGTAGCAAAGCTCACGGAAGTCTCGAATGTCCAATTCAATACCCACCCACAAAAGAGATTTTGTAATAGCTCATTTTTCAGTGACATCGGAAATGGTAGTTTCAGAATCCTATTTCCTATGATTGAGTCTATAAATATTATTATTTAACATTTACGAGATTAGTATGAATTTTAATTAGATTTTGGTTCTTTAATTTTGTTAAATGGATATTTCACTAAGGTACAAGTGTAGTGACCTTAAAGTCAGTGGTGTTGGAAAATGTCGTCTCAAGACCTTGTTTTTGTAAACTGAACTCGTAAATATTTTTAATTAAATATTTATAGATTTATTATATAGATGAATTAAATTTTGGATAGGAAGTTTTACCAAATTAGTGATTAATTAAGGTACAATAACTAAATCGTAAAAGTAGTAAAAATTAATCGTTATTTATTTTTATTAGTTAAAAGGATTAAACAATATTTAACCAAGGGCTAATATTGCAATTAGAACAATTTTAATAATAGTGGACGATTTAGTGGAATGAATTAATAAAATTTTAAAATTAATGAATAAAATAAGTTTTAAACAAAAGAATACTGGAAGCCACCATCTTTATTATCCTTATCCCCACCATTTGAAAGAAAAAAAAAAAAGAAACAAAGGAAACCTTTTTTGAAGCTCAAGCTTAAGCCCTTTAAGTAGTAAGCTTAATTTAGTCATTTTCTTGTAATTTTTATGTTTTTGAAGTCCCAAGAACTTAATTTAGCTAACTCATGGATCAATTTGTGAAACTATTAAAGTTTCTAAATATTTTCATTGATGAATGCTTGATGAAATTGGTGTTATTTGGTTAGATTTGATGCCTAGATATGAAAAAGGACTAGTTTGTAAAGTGAAAATTTTTAGTTTTAAACTTAGGAACTAAAGTGTAAATATTTTGAAATTGACATGAAATTTTTGTAATTATAGATAATAGAGGGTTATAGAAGGATGAAATTGAAATCTGATTGAAAAACAAAGCTTAAATGAGAAAGTTATAACTATTTTGGTCTTAAGGACTAAATTGAATAAAATGCAAAACTTGAGGAATATCTTATAGATGAAATTGAACTATTAGAAAACTATTACATAACTATATTAGGTTGTTAATTGATGTTTGGAATTGATAATTTAATTGAATTATGATATAGATCGAGATTTAAACCAATTGGAGGATAATTAGGAAAAAATAGAAAATTACAGGTTAGTCCTTGACACCTTATCAATTGTTGTTTTTGTCAGTTAAGTTCATATGGTGTATTTATTTTAAATTATATTTCCTTTAATATTGTGAATATATTTATGTTTAATTGAAATTTGAATAAGATTTGGATTAAAATGTAAAGAAATGAATATGGGCTTATATGTTTGATTACTTTGATGAACTTAGTTATGGTCTCATACCCATGGATAAGGATGATTACCAGTAGTTACAAAGATCCAACATTTTTTGCTGACTCAAAGATACATGTGACACAGGTTTAGCTCGGACGAGTAACTTGATGTCATTTTAAAGGTTTAGCCGAGACGGGTAACCTATTTGATGTGTTGATAGAGGCTTAAACCAGACATGTAATCTAACACTAATATATGTTCATCTCAGACGAGCAACCTGAGGTTGTTTAAAGGTTTAACCCGGGTAGGTAACCTGACATGTACATTACAGCTATGGTCAAGCTATTTAATGTGTCGATAATGGTTTAGCCCGGACGAGTAACCTGACATGATTATATGTTCATTTTGGACGAGCAATTGATATATCGAAGATACTTAGGGCACAGATTTAGCTCGGACGAGTAATGTGATGTCGTTAAAAGGTTTAGCCTGGATGAGTAACCTGACATATGTTCATATATTCATTCAGCTCGGATAACTGGAGTAATAGGATAATTGTGCATGATATGAATTTGATATTTTAAAGTAGTTAAATGTTTAATTGATTATTCATATAGTGTCAAAAAGTTGATATTGGATTGAATTAACTTGAACTGTTTAAAATACATTGTTTGGAATGTGTTTGAACATGTTTTGTGTAGGTTTGGAAGTGTACAAATGCATTAATGGTGCAAGCGATTGGAAAGAGTGATTATGAACTTAGTTGATATGTTTATAAAATGTATATGAGGAAAATACATGAATATAATCAGTATGGTGGTACGTGTTTGTGCCAATGTACTAACTTGTAGTTGTTTTGTGAACTGGTACAAGAATGTTTAAGAATGTCAAAGAAATGTCATTTGATGAATCTTTGTATTTATATTGATTAAATTGATATAAAATTTAGGTAAGTTAAGTGAAATTTTCTTATGAATTTACGAACCATTTTGTAATGCTTACCCCATTGCTTTTCTTTTCCTATAGATTTTGACTTGTGGAACGTGTCGATCAGATCCTCGAAGATCTCACACTATCCATCTTCTGATTCGGTAGTTCTTTAATTTTTTGTACTTGGTTATATGTGACATGCTCTTAGGGTTTATCATGTTACCTTGTAATGTTATGTTTGATTTGGAATTATACTTAATATTGAACTTATATTGTAAATGGCAAATGGTATATACGCACAAGTTGAGTAATGTGTTATAATATGAATGTTTGACATCTATAGTTGTATGATTGGTCATGAATTGAATTGAAGAAATGAACAGTTAAGTGCATGCAATGGTATAAGTAAGTATGATGTGTGTTGGTGCCAAATGTGGCATATTGGTTAGATATTTAGAAGGATGATTATATGTCATGTTTTGGTTTGTTTTAGATGGTATTTTGGTTGGTTTTGTACAGGAATAAAGGTGCAATTATACACCAAATATATCAATGGAATTGGTAGCTTGAAATAAGTATCAAATGGCCTAAAATGTATATAAAACAGAGTCCTCAGCGAGACAAGCAACCCTCCTCATCACAACATCAACCAACAAATTTTAATGTCCCGATGTCGAGTGGCCAAATGTTGCAACGTGACCAACTGTTTAGTGACATCACAATGTAGAGGAGGTAATGTCATGATGTTAGCCCTGGGGTTTTAAACATTGAAAAATAGGAGTTCTTTTCTTTCCTTATTGATTTGAGTTTTTTTGTTACAAAATAGTTTTTATCTTGATTAATTCTTCATTTTAACAAATTATTTTGTTGCTTTTGTTTCAAATCTAGTTTGAGGGCTTCGTTTAGTTTAAGAACAGTTTTTTTCTCTTCCAAGAAACCCTATTATACTCATTCTTGGACTCCTTCTTAGCTACCCCTTTCTTCCTTTGTTCTTTGATTTTCTTTTCATTTAATTTAAACAAAAACTAATATGTTTTGTTTATTTTGTTCAAATATGCATTCGATAGCCTCTTTTTCACCAAGATAGGTCCAAAACACTCTCATTTACTTGTATCTTCATCATTCTTTGTTGGTTGAATCTTCTTTGATCATTATATGTGTTTCCATTCAGCTCTTTGCTTTATTTTCTAAATCTGTTCATAACTCTTTGTTTTATTTTCTTGGCAGCCCTAATTCTGTTAGAAATCATCAAGAACAAGTATCTACATAGTCGAATTGGACTTTCTCTAAAGAACCCTAATTTGATTCGAATTCCTCATTTCTTTTTCTATCTTAATAACTTGTTTTAGTTGATACCCTTTTAACTCTTAGATCTAACTTCAATTGTTTGCGTTTTTAGGTTGTGTCAAACTCCAAGTTTCCTTCAATCGTCTAGAGCCCTAGGCCAAATCCGTAACTTGGACAAACTTGCAATCCTATTCCGCACGCGTCCTTATCAAACATAAACACCGAATGTTGACATCATTCAAATGTATGATTAGTGTATTTATTTTAGGGTTAGGCTACTATCAATTCAAGGAGAATTTTAAAAAGAAAAATCTATTATGTTATATTTGAAAGCATAAATTCTAAAATTTAGATTTGAATTAGTTAATAAAATTTTGATGTAAATTAAGATAGTAAATCTTTCTTATAAAAAAGTTTTATAACTACCATTTCAAATTTTATTAACTATAAATAGCAACTTGGTGGATAAAATACGGCTTTTTCACAATCCAATATATTACATTATTCAGTTTCCATCCAAATTTTGTTAAGCAATGGGCAGTTTCACTTCTCATTTGACACAGAGGTGTGCATGGGCCATGCCGAGCCGGGCTTAACTAAAAATTCATGTCCGTTTGCTAGGCCCGGCCCGGCCCAGATAAAAAATTGGGCCTAAAATTTTACTCAAGCCCGAACCGGATAAAAATTCTAAAATTCGAGCCCAACCCGGCCCACCCATATTATTTTTATATTATTTTAAAATATGTATAATACATCAAAAATACTAAAAACATCAAAATAAATATTCCCAACAAATTGAAAATAAATTTTACAAAATATGTATACTTAAATAATACTAAAATAAATGCAACTTAACAAGCAAATGTCTCTAAAATAATAACAAAAATTAACGAATGTCTTTAAAATAATAAAAAAATTAACAATAAAATAAGTTTTATATAATATCCAAATAATAACAACAAAATAGTAGCAATATAATAGTAAAATGGTAGCAAAATAGTAAGAAAACAACAATAAAAAAATATTTAAAAAAATAATTTTTTTGTCCTTTAGTGAATTTGGGTCGGGCCGGGCCAAAAATGCCTTACCAGAGGCCCAGTCCTTTTTTTAAACTGGTCTTATTTTTTTATCCAAGCCCATTTTTGGGCCTATATTTTTGCCCGAACCCTCCCACATTTCGGGTAGGCGTTCGGGCCGGGCTAAGTGGCCTGACCCAGGTTTAATTTAACTTGATTCACTTAATTTTTGGTAAAAGTAATTTTTAATTTATATTTAAGCTTCAAAATATATATACAATTGATTATATGATTTGATGAAGAAAATTGTATAAATATGAAACTAATTCAAAATTAAGTAATTATTACAAAAGAAAAACAACAAAATTAAGAGAAAATTCCTCTAATTTAGTGAATAAAAATGAAATTGAAGTTTCAATAATGATTTATTTCATTTTATTTCATTCATTCCTTCATTTAATGATTAAGAAAATAATTTCATAGTTATTAAAATTTATTTGATTTTATGTACAAAAATATTTAATTTGAAATTTTTATCCATTTGATTATTAAATTTCAAATAATATTTTTATAAAATAATGAGAAACTAAAATCAAATCATAATTATGTCAAAATTATTTTTTTAATTCAAAACTTAATTGAATTTTTAATTAAAAATATGTCTATATTATAATCAAATTTTATTGAAATATATCATAATCATTCATATATTGATGTAAAAATGTAATAATAAGATATAGAGTTTAACTATAGTCATATATTCACCTCATTATACCATTTTTAAAGTAAAAATGTCAGAGAAAAAATTCGTAGAATGAATTATTTGTTTGAATAAGTTTTGATTCTATCTGTTTCTTTTTTAAAAGAATGTTCAGAGCTACCCATTATTTTTGCTCAACCCATAATTAAAAAGATAATGCATTTAAACGTACTCAAACTCACTCGAACTCACGTTGTTTTACATTAACAATAATTTATTATTAAATTTATTTATATGTTAGACAACATTTCTTATAAAAACTCATATATATATATATTATAATCAATATTATTAAATGAATAATATTGATTTAATTTTTGATTTTGCATGTTAGATCCTAATCTGAATTGAGGTTTCTATCAATCAACAAACGCTGACCGACGATGGTAACATCGGCGGTGGCAACGATAGAAGCAAAATTTGGGAGAAGAAGAAGCTTTCTCTCTTTCAGAACAGAAAACAGAAAGGAAAAAATAAAAGGCATTGAATGAGTTTTCATTAAGTACTAAAAAGGGTGAAAAGTTGGTCAACACTACGATTTTTCACGTGATGCACTTAAGTGACATTGATTTTTTTGGGTAATTTCAGGAACAGTCCTTTTATATTTGGTACGTCTATGTTCAAGTAATTTTCTTTGTTTAGTTTTAATTATATTTTTTATTTCAGATTTAGTTCTAATAATTATTTTTTATTAACCCTTTATCGATATTTTATGTTATTATTATTTTATTTAAATTTGGTTGTTTATTTCATATTTTCTTCTTAAGTTAATTCTAATTGAAATTTAAATTTAAAAAATAAAAAAAATAAAAATTACTTAAAACTTTATTTGTTAGGGTTGTGTGACCTAAATTTCTATTAAATAAGAGATTGCTTCCAAGTCAAATTAAACAAAATATTTTTTTCTTTCTAGAAGATTTAGTATTTATTAGTATAATATATTTAGCATTTATTAGCATATTTTTTCTTTCTTTATTTGACGTTTTGAGAATTCTTTATTTTTGGGTTTCAGGATTTAGTTTTATCTTTATCTAAAATTATTTTTAATTTAATAATTTATTTAATCATTTACCTTTTTTAGCACTTAAACTTGTATTTTTTTGTCAAATCA
The DNA here is from genome assembly GCA_025698465.1 of Gossypium longicalyx. Lineage (NCBI taxonomy): Eukaryota > Viridiplantae > Streptophyta > Magnoliopsida > Malvales > Malvaceae > Gossypium > Gossypium longicalyx. Next base: position 5,173,563 of record CM046999.1, on the reverse strand, counting down.
CCCTAAAATGAAAAAAAATTAACGCTTTTTAACTCTATTGGCATGGCATAGATGTACTGCCACGTGAATGACATTTCAACATTTAATTAATTTTTAAAAAATTTTAAAAATTCAAAAAAAATTATAAAAACTATTTTTAAAAATTAAAAATTAAAAATTTTATTATTTTCAAATTTTAAAAATTAATTAAATGATGATGTGTCATCTACATGGCAATCCATGTGTATACCATGTCAGCAAAATTAACAAACGTCAACTTTTTTATCCATTTTAGGGTGATTTGACAAAAAATGCAAGTTTAAGGGCTAAAAGAAATAAAAAATTAAATGAAAGGCTAAAATAATTTTTTTTTCTGTAAAGTTGATGGGCCAAAAAATTTATTATGTCTTTTTATTATTTTCTCCTTTATTTTCATTTCCATTAAAAAAAATATCGTGTGACTATTTAGCCAATCAAATGCAAACATGTAGAGCGCGAAAGTGAGAATTTAACTATAATATAAGGACGAGAGTGAGAATTTCACTAATATACAAGTCAAGGGCTAACATGTGAACATTTGAGATTTTGTTTGAACAGAAATGGTCTAGAAACTATTGTGATGGAAGTAAAATGGATAGACCAAAAAAATAATAAGAATTTCATTGTAGTTAAGGGGCCAGAACAAATATTAAACCATATATTTATGTGATTAATATCAAAATATATAAGATACTATATGCATATACAGTTTCTTATTAGACCTAAATTAATCACTGCTTTGAAAAATAAAAACAGGGTAGAACAAAAACAGTCCATTTAATTAAAGCTTGAAACAGTTCCAAATAGGAGTTCAAAAACATACCTAAAACAGGGTAGACAGGATAAGATGTGGGATCGATCTTTGCTGCTGTAGTTGATGAAAAATAAGACAGCCATAAACTACTCAATTAACTCCATAGATTATGGAGAAATTATTTTCTCCATCCTTTTCACCGTATCATTTATTACCCTATTTTAATTATTTAATAATATTTCAGTAATTTTTTTCATATCATTGATACATAAATTTGGTATTTTCTTACCTTAAATCTTGAATCAAGAACCTTGAATTCCAAATTCCCAATCTCAAATCCTAAACCCTAAACTTAAACTCTAACTTTGAGCTCTAAAACTTAAACTTAGGGTTCGGAGTTTAGGACTTAAGGTTTAGAGTTTGAGTTTAGACTTCAAAATTTAGGGTTTAGAGTCTAGGATTTAGGGTTTGGGATTTAATGTTTGAAATTCAGTGTTCCGTGTTTTGAGTTTCAAGTTCATGGTTTATGGTTTAAGGTTTGAGGTTTGATATTCACGGTTTCATGTTTTGAGGTTCATGTTCATGGTTTAAGGTTCGAGGTTCGAGGTTTGATATTCAAAGCTCCATGTTCTGAGTTCTAGGTTCATGGTTTAGGGTTCGGGTTTAAGGTTTAGGGTTAGGATTTTAAGTTTCAAGTTTCAAGATAAAATTACCAAAATTCTATATCAATGACATAAAAAATTGTGAAAATATCATTAAATAATTAAAAAAATTATAACTAATGAGATGGGAAGGTTGAATTAAATAATTTCTCAAGATGATAATAGATTTGTGTTGTTAATGACAACATATTTATCAGCTTTGATAAACATTTATTAGATAAATATTTATTTTTTTATATATGATTTTTTTGTCTTAAGAAATGAGTATGCCTAGGTTCAATGCTTGATGATTAGATGCCTTTAGTCATTTTCTTGAGCAAAGAAGGAGTAGATTAAAGAAAAAAAAAACAAATACTTTTAAAAGAACTAGAACAAATTTGAAAATTATATCAAGAAGTATAATAATAATAATAATTTGTCTTTTGAAAGAACCCTTAATGGTTAAATTTTAGAGGAATTCCATATTGAATACGTCATCCATAGGAATTTTTAGACTTCATACATAGATTGAGTTAAAATAATAAATATACTTTTTTTATTTATATAAAAAAATTAGCCTATGTGCTTGGTCTTTCTAATTTCGTTTATAGTATAATGAATGTGAAATTTAATTTATTTGATTTAAAATATATCAATCAATTTTGGTTGGAATTGACATACTTAATTTGATTAATTTAAATTTCAATTCGATTAAATTTAATTTAATTATAAAAAATAAAATATATCAAATTTACACTTAATTTAGATATGAAATGATTTAACTTTAAAATTTTATTGACAAACTCGAATGACCCCGACTAAAAATAATCATTGACGTAGATATGGGAATAACATCTTTTGTTAAAAATAATCATTGGCACAGATCCTTATAGTTTTCGTACATTTGAAATTTAGTCTCCCCTATTTTTATTCCATAGAATTAAATCCCTTTACTTTTTGGATTTCAAAATGCAAGTCCATTGCTAAAATAGTTAGTTTTTTCTATTAATTTATATTCATTATAACATCATTTTTCTCGTTACATGGTTACCAAGTGAGTATTTTTCTTATTTCAAAATGCCGAATTTAATAGAAATAACTTTAGTTATGTTAATCATTGGACATGAATTTTTAATTTAGAAAAGTAGAGAGACTAAGGTGTTGTTTGATCAATTGAAAATTTAAGTACTAAAAAATTAAGTGTTGAAAAATTAAGTATTGAAATATTAAGTACATAATTTAATTTATAAAATTTGTTTGGTATATTTCTTAAAATTAAATGCAGAATATGATTAGGCTTTTTGACAAATGTAATTTTTAAAATTTTTTAAGGTAAAATAATTATATGATAATATTAAAAGAATTAAAAATTTTTCATAAGTGATAAGTAGCTTCTTATCTACTTATCATTTTCCACACTTTTTCACGGTTTTTTACATAAATAATATAAAAAATAATTAATTACAAAAAAGGTATGAGAAACATATTAATTACGAAAATAGGCATTCGCTATAGTGTTCTAACTGTGCCGCTTGACATTTGGCTGCATTAGATTGAAATGTGATGACTTAAAATATTCAGGGACCTAATATGTAAATTTCCCATTTAGATTGGCTGCTAAAAAAAAACCTTTAAGGTGCAACGGCACCAAACTTTAAATAGGGTAAATTTATTCATAAACCCTCTTTATTTATTATTTTCTTTTATTCTTTTTCAATACCAAAAATAGAGAGACCTCTTACCAGTTAATCCAAAAAAAATTTCTACCAAAAATATTTTTTGTAAAAAAGCTGATTCCAACTGGAAATAAATTTTATTTAATTTTCGTAAAATAATTTTTATGTTCAAATTATGTCTGACATGATAGTTAAAAGTATTGATAGTAATTTTCTTTTGCTCACATTATATCTAGAAACTATAAATTTAACTAATAATTATAATTTATACATAATAAGATTTTTTTAAAACTTTTATAATTATAATTTTATATCGTATCCGTAAATCAAATTGATAATAAGGATCCTTATTATCAATTTGATTTACGGATACGATATAAAATTATAATTATAATAGTTTTAGAGAAATCTTATTATGTATAAATTATAATTATTAGTTAAATTTATAGTTCACAAATATAATATGAGCGAAAGAAAACTACTATGAATACTGTTAACTGCTATGTTAGACATAATTTGAACATAAAAATTATTTTACGAAAAAAATAAAATTTATTTTCAGTTGGAATCAGCTTTTTTACAAAAAATATTTTTGATAGAAAAAACTTTTTGGACTAATTGTTAAGAAACTTCTCTATTTTTGGTGTTGAAAGGAAATAAAAGAAAATAATAAACAATGAGGGTTTATGAAAAAATTTACCCTATTTAAAGTTTGGTGCGCATCCTTAAATCTTCTTTCAGCAGTCAATCAAAATAAATAATTTACATATCAGGTCCCTAAATATTTTAGATCATCACATTTCAGTCTAGTGCTGCCAATATGTCAAGCGACACCGTCAAAACATTGTAGCAAATGCCTATTTTCATATTTAATATGATTTTCAAACCATTTTCATAATTAATTATTTTTTATATTATTTGGGTAAAAAGGCCCTTTTTCGTTGAAAAAGTTCTATAATTTGTTTTTCTTTTTTTTTTGAATTACCAAATATGTTTAAAAATAAGGCTTAATGGTGTATTTCATAAACCATTAATAGTTTTCATTTCAATGAAAAAGAAAATTTTCACATTTTTTTTTTAATTTTGTTTGATAACCACAATAAATTTCTACTTAATATAAAATTTTCAACAACAAAAAAGTTGTTAAATATTAATTTGGAAAATATTGAGTTGATTTTATTTTTGAAATAAATTATTTCCTAATTTTATTAAAAATTAAAAATATTCAAAATTGATCTTTGACTTTTATCCAAAACTATTCAAAATAAAATAAATAATATCATATTAATAAGATTGAAATAATGAAATAATGAATTTTTAAAAATCAATATTTATCATTATCAAACAAAATAATTATATTCAATGTTTAATTTTTATTAACATGTCAAACAATTTTATAATATAAATTCATTATTAAAAATTCAATACTTAAATTTTCAACACTTAATTTTTTAATTTATCAAACACATCCTAAATTTCTAGAAATAAAAGTAGGTAAAAAGACCACTCCAGTCCCTCTCAATTTGGAAACTGAGAAAATTGGCCCCCCTAAAAGATCGAAGCAATTTAATCCCTATCAATTTTGAAAGTGAGCAACTAAGGACAATTAACCATGACGTTAATGTCTTCCATCAATTATACATAATACCAATTGGTATAATAATAAATTTAGTTTTCGATATTTACATATTTTGTAATTTTGACCTTGATTACAAAAAATTCAACAAATTTAGCCTCAACATTTATACATATACATAAATGTTGAGGACTAATTTGTTAAATTAGGAGCAAATTAACAAAAATGTAAACTTTAAAATCTAATTTTGTTATTATATCGATCAAACTTTGAGCAAATTGACAGAAAACATCAACGTAGTGACTAATTATCTTTAGTTGCTCACTTTTGAAATTGATAGGGATTAAATTGCTTCAATTTTTTAAAGGGACCAATTTGCTTAATTTCAAAATTGAGAGGGACTAGAGAGGTCCTTTTACCAATAAAAGTATAATGACTAAATTCTAAATGTATAAAAAGTATGGGTAGTTGGAGCATATTTTTAACCAATAAATGTATTCCAAGTGTGAAGAGTTAAACCAGAAATTTGGTGTAGAACGTGTCAAAATTCTAACAGTAGAGTTAGATTAGTGGTCGGTAAACGTAAAAAGAATCTTTAATCTAATCATCAAACACGTCGATATTACTGGTGAGTTTGATAGTTTCCCCACCTAAGATGTGGCTCAATAATCACATTTAAAATCTTTTTTAAATTAAAATTATCGTAGAGGATAATGTAGTAAAAAATAAATTGTATTTTATTTTTTATACTAAAAAATAGATAAATTAATCCTAAAAAATTTATCTATTTTTACGATTAAAAACTAGTCATTGCATATCAATATAAGATATACGTGGCATGTCAAATGCCACTATAAAGTTATTCTGTCAACTACACTAGTTACTAAGCAATGGATAAAACTTTTAGCATAATAGATTAGTTTGTTCTTTATTATAATGTATTTAGAAGAAACAAAATATAATCAAATTCATGCTTTCACCTAGAATCAAATTCAAACCGAGTACCAAACGAAAGAACATCTATAGTGGAAATCAAAATCAGTAGTCAAAAGTATACGGCCATGATGATCACAGCTCCAGAACTTGGTCAAAAGTCTCCCAAACCCAATAAGGAACAGCCTTCCAAGAAATACCGAGTCAAAATTATAGTAATAATCATAATAATAGCATCTATATAAGCTTCGCAAAATCAAAATGAACAATCAAAGACCAACAAATCTTCTATTTATATATATACACACACTAAGATCACCTACTCCACAATATGCAGTTGACCATCCTTGAGAAACAAACTACACAAGGTTTAGAAACTCCGGGAACCGCCGGAGATGTGAAGGAGGAGAATCGGAGTCGTAGAAGAAGTTACATGGCTTCACCGTTTTCTTCGTCGTCGTCTCCTAGACTGCGACCGAGGTGTACGTGTTCGAACCAACCGGGTTCGGTACCATGTAGCAAGCATGGTTACATGGTGCCAAGGCAGAACCCGAAGAGATATAGTGGAAACAAAGAGATAATAAGGAGGGCAATAACACCAAATCGGAAGATGACACTTAGGTGGTGGAATTTCAGGCCAACACCAAGCAGGCTTTCTAACATGACTATGGCTTAAGGTTCAGCTTCTTCTTTTTTTGAATTTTTATCAGTTTTCAATGTTATGAATGTTCTGATAAATTGAAGAATCTATATAGAGAGTATATGTAAATGATTTGATTGGATTTGTATATTTATAGAATTGAAATTCCAGCATTTTTGTTGGTATTTGAATGGTTAACTGTCTCAAATTTCAGATATTCTTTTTACTAATTTTCTCTTTGGGAACTTTAAAATCTGCTCATAAAATCATATCCCAGAATCCATAGCCATAGCCATAGCCATAATAGTGTTTGAATCCACAGCACCAAGAGTTATGTTTCAGTTCCGAGAAGAAAGCAAAAAAACCATGGAGAGAGTAGGTTGAGTTTTCCTAGTTTCTAGAGTTTTTAAGTCATGGTTATCGGCTATATTATTACTGCAAATTTTATAATTTTTAACTGTTAATTGAATTAATTTTTTTAAATTAATCAAAATTTGTATTTTTTTTTTTTAACTTTGATTCTAAGAAGTCAGACATGAAAATAAATACCAAAACAATAAAATAAAATTTTAAGTTTATTAAAAGTTGGAAAAAAGAATTTTTGAGCCCTTACAAGCTAAAAAAATTTTTTGGACCCTTTTAGTCTTGGATGATAGCAAGATCAGGCCTGCAATCAACATGTTTTTATTTTTTTAAAAATTTTAGTTCAAAGAAGTTTAAAATAAACAAAATAACAAATGATATAATGACTATAATAAAATAAAAACATGAGAAAATATTTGGTACAATGTCAGTTGAATGTTTAGACTCCACAAGTAGGGTCAACTGGTTAACAAGTAACCTTAAAAAAAAATTAAAGAAATAAACATTTTATAAAAAGAGAGACATGATAATTTTTTAAGACTATTTATAGAATAAAAAAAGTACACTATCACGGTACCAAATACTATACTAATCATTTTTGTTATTATGTTTTTAGGGTTAGTATTTGGTACAGTGACAATTGTATTTTTCTATTCCACGAGTAACCTTAAAAAAAATTTTCATATCTGTTTTTTAAATATTTTAGTATATTTTTATAAGACACTTATCAACCCCTAACTCTTTTTATAAAGTCTAAAAATTTTACTGACAATATATCAAATATTTTCTCTAAAAAAAATATCTATCCTAAATTAAAAACATTACAACAAACATTAAATTTAAAATAAAATTGTAACACTAAATTAAAACATTACCTTAATATTATTTTGCATAATATTTTTTGTTTGGGCCATTATATCAATAGTTATAAGTCCATTTGATTTATATATATTGAGCTTATAGATATATGATTTATATATATATATTATTGTGCTTATCTATATAAAGCTTCCTAATTAGGTTGGTGTCATGAGTTAACTTGATATTAATTAAGTTAGAAAAAGATAAAAATTCATTTATTTTACAAAGTAAATTGTATTATTTTGATGGTGTTTTTGTCATTTTATATCTTTTATAAAGAAAAATATACGCATATAATAAGATTTGAGCTCATGCCTCTTTAATTTTTGAGTAAACTACACACAAGGTAATTAAATTATTAGTAAGTTTACGTTTTAGTCATTCGACTTCAAAAAGTTATAATATGGTCATTTAACTATTTGATAATTTTCATTTAAGTCACTAGATTATTAAAATCGCTATTGTATCGCTTTCTATGTTCGCTCCGCCTGCACCAATTGAAAACTCTCATTCCCGTTCTCTTCTGGAGTTTTTTTTTCATGAAGTAGTTTTGAGTATCACAAATCTACGACCCAAAATTCAAATAGCTTTCTTCTTCGATCTCCAACGCTGACCATTAGATCAACTTAGATCTAAGGTATGTTCTTCTACTCGTCGATGGGTACGGATCCACCGTACCAATCGTCGAATTATCACTTGGAGCTTACTAGCCGAACTTATTATTTTTTATTTTTTTATAAAAAAAACTTATCAGCTAGTAACTTGAGTAATAACTTTTAAATAGCTTAGTGACTTAAATGAAAATTTTCAAATAGTTCAATAATCATTTTTGTAACTTTTTGAAGTTGAATGACAAAAATGTAAACTTATAAATAGTTTAGTGACCTTAATGTAATTTACTCTTAATTTTTTTACATTTGTATTTATCTTTCAACCAAAGTTTCATTTATTATATATATCAACTTTTTACAAATATATTTATTACATAATTTTATTTTTCACCCACATAATAAATGTACCATAATCTACTATATACAACATATATTATTAATTTTATTTAATTAAATAATTAAATTAATTATTTACTTTCGAACTGAATTAATTAATAACTGAACTCCCAAAAACTTTAACTATCAAATTAATTTTAATTTCCGACTAATTAACTTTAATTACCAAATTTTATCTCCAAATTAATTTTTTTAGATAAATTACACTCATTGTTACTTTAAAATAGAGATTGTTCTATTTTTGTAACTCATTGTTTCTCAATATAATCATTCTAAATAAAATAATTGTGCAAATTAATTACTATCGTTAAAATTTTAATTTTCTTCTAACAGATTACTAACATGACATATTAATCCATTTAGTGATTAACACGTATTTTTTTTTTTTTTTTTGTTAACTTTTAGCTAAAATTTACAAACATCTCTATAACTAATCCAAAGTTTTGTCTTTTTTTCATCACTTCATTGTTGTTATCACCTTTATCCTTCATACGGTCATCCCAATACCAAAACCCGAAAACAATCAGCTCATCAATGATCATATATCATACCATCACCATCAATATATCTCAACACAGTACTTTCCCAACATAAATAATAGTCAACTATTCATTATAACAATACAAATTTTAAATTTCTTATACACTGAATTATTCAACCATAGTCAAAACCAAGCCACCATTAAAGTTCCTTTTTTTTTTTTTTTCTTTTGAGTTTCTTAAACAAAAAAATTAATTTGACAGTTTTCCATTACATCTTTTGTTTAAGAAACTAAAAAAAAAAAAAAAAAAGCTTTAATGCCGGCTTGATTTTGACTATGGTTGAATAATTCAGTGTATAAGAAATCCAGAATCTGTGTTGTTATAATGAGTAGTCGACTGTTATCCATGTCGGGAAAGTGTTGGGTCGAGGCATGATGATGGTGATGGTATAATATATGATCATTGATGAACTGGTTGTTCTGGGGTTTCGGTATTGAGATGTTGGCGTGAGAAACGAAAAAAATTTTGAACTGGTGTTTAAATTTTTATCAAAAATTAACAAAAAAAATTATCACGTGTCATTGACTCAATGAGCTAATATGTCAGGTAAACAATCCATTAGAGGGGATAGGAAATTTTAATAACGGTGTCTAATTTACATTGTCGTAACCATTTTTTGAAAAAAAACAGGAATCGACTTCGATTTTGCAAATGAAAACAAATAGAGGAGTCGCCACCGATCCTTTTTGATGAGGTGTGATCAGGTCACCTCAAATTAATCATTTTAATAAAAGTTAAGATTTACTAAAACGATAATTTTTTGGCCGACGAAAAATCAAAAAATGAGTTCGGGAGTCGGTTACGCATGAGGAAGGATTAGCACCCTCGATACGCCAAAAATTGGTACCTAGTCGATTAATTAGTGTCTTAGTGTCGAAAATTGGAAACTTAAAATACTTTGAAATATGATCCCTCTCTTTGTAAAAAAAAACTCGAATATTAAAGACCCTCTCGTCTCAAAATATGAAACATCACATCCAGTAAGTTAGGACATGACATTTTGAATTTTCGAGAGTGAGCTTGCCTTTTATATAAAATTTGCGTATTTTAATTTGTTAAAAGGGTATTCGATTATTCAAAGTAAACAAGAGAAATCGAAACCTAGTAAGTTAGGGCACGTTTTCTCGAACTCTCAAACACCGAATATTGCCTTTAGTTTAAAGTAAACTCTTATTTCGAGGTGACAAAATGTCGTACCCGGTAAGTTAGGGTATGACACCTCGTATTCCCGAGGATAAGCATTTTTCAAAACTCGTATCGTGATTTAAAGGAGTATTCCGTTACTTAGGTAAAACGAGAAGAATAGAAACCCAGTAAGTTAGGGCACGATTTTCTCGAAATTCCGAATACGGAGTATCGCCTTTTATGAAAAGATTATTTTTTTGTTGGGCGAAGGATGATATAACGCAAACTTGTAAAAAACAGAAAAAGGAAATAAACCGGGATGTTTACAAGCATAATAATAAAGGAGTAGTATAAAGGACAAAAAGAAAGAAGCAAACAAACTATGTAAAAGGAGAGGATAATAGGTGAAAATAAATAAATAAACAAGATAAAAATAAACAAGAGTAATGGGAATGAGTAAAAAAGAAGGAAACTTCATAGTAAACCGATAAATAAATAAGTGATGTATAAAATGGTAAGAAAAGTAATAATAATGTTGCTGAAATGTAAAAATGTGTTAATAAGGATGATAAAAAAAATAATATACAAATAGTATAATGGTAATGATAATAGCAATAGTAGTAAAAATAAAATGGTAAATAGAATGATAATAATAGCAATAAAAAAAAATAATGGCGATATTAAATAAAGTGATGGTAATAGAAAAGGTGCTAATATTGATAGTAATAGAGAAGATAACAAATTGTAATGATGATAATAATGTAGATTATATTATTAAAATAAAAATAATAAGTAACAATAGTGGGAATAATAAGCATAGTAATAAATATAATACAAATGATATTACGTATAAAACATATACATATACGCGTATAATGAAATACATGCAAATATTAATAATAAATATTATAGCCGTAAAAATAGATGTAATAGTAACATGGGCATAATACAGTATTAAGAAATATTATATTAAGAGTATATATATAATATATAGGCTAGGAACGATAATAATAGTAAAAACAATGCTACATAAATAGATATAGTAATAGTATATACATAATGTAGTTATTAAAAAATATATACGTAACATATAGAAAAATAAAATGCTAAAAGGACGTATATACGATACGCATGTATTACAAATGATGATAATGTCAGAGAACAACCATTAAAGATATTATATAAACATATATACGTATATATGAAAAACAAGTACATGATAATATTTAAAGTATGTACATATAGTATATATGTATGTTAGAAAACGTATACATGATATATAGAAAATACATATAATATAATAATAATAAAATAAAAAAATACATAATTATAATGTTGATATATATGTGTGTAAGTGTTATGGAATATAATATGTATGTATATTAAAAGGATGCATATGTAACATACAAAACATTAACCGAAACAATAATTACAAAAAAAACTATTAATACTATCTAATATATATATATATATATATATATGTATTAAATAAAGAATAATAATGAAATGCTGATAAATAAATAAATAATAACAGTGATGAAATATGACAGTAAAAATAATATTTAAAATTAAAGTAGAATAATGAGAAAAGGTAAAAGAGGGACGAAAATCAAAATAAAAACGAATTTTGGGGCGAATTTCAAAAGAAATAAAAAAGGGGTTGATTCGAATACTCAGAAAACCAGGAGGGTCTAAAGGAGGAAATATCCCAAACCCCCCCAAAACGGCGTCGTTCGCGTAGGTACCAAATTGAAAACGAAATAAATTTCAAGGTAGCATTAAAATAAATAAAAAATAAACCTAATTGCGAAGTCAAGGAAAAGCGGAGGGGCCAAAAGCGCAAATAACCCCTCCGCTTTAAAAACACGCGGATCCCATGCCAGACGGGTCGGGTCGGCCCGCTCCACCCCGAAACGACGTCGTTTCACGCCTTATGGGGAAAGGCTAAAACGCTGCCGTTTCGGTCAGCCTATAAAACCCAGATTTTTTTTTTTAAAATTTTCATTTCTCTACTGTTTCAGAAAAAAAGAGGGAGAGAGAGCTCTCTTTTTCTCTCTGGGAAAGTCCCAGATCCCGGCCAAGAGGGGTCGCCGGACCGCCGCAGGGTCATCGCCGACCGCCGTCGCCGGCCACCGAGGGAAAAGGTGCGTTTTCTTCCTCTTTTTTGTGTATTTTTTTTAGATTTATAAAATATGTATGTAAACGAGAGAAAAGAAAAAAAATCGAAAATAGGAAATAAAATCACCTTCGTCCTTCGATTGTGACTTCTGGGATTTTAGCGTTTGATTCGATTCTATTTTCTCTTTGATTTTACTAGAATTGCTGTTCTTTTTTAGGGGATTGAATGCTTGATTTGTATATATTAAGTTGCCGAGAGAGTTACAATGGTTTTGAACTTGGCCTTTTATAGCCAATTCTTTACAACTTGCCCTCTTTTGACTAATCTGTCTCTTCATCTTTTATTGTTGCAGGCAAACGGTGGTGGAGCAGAGGCCACTTGCAGGAGATGTGACTGGGGCGGTGGATCAGTGATTTAGGGTTTCAAATTTTGAAACCCTAAATTTTCGGGTTAGATTGGGGTTTGGGTAGGTTTAGTGTGTAGTGGGTAGGTTTTGGTCTGTTTGTTTATTGGGCCCGGTAGTTTGGGTTTTGGGGGTTATTTGGGCTAGGTTAAAATTTGGGCCTGTACATACATAATTATTTTATTTAGAGTGACTAAATTAAAAGAAAAATTTAGAGTGATCAAAATAGTACAAACCCTATTTTAGAGTAACTTGGGTGTAGTCTGGATCCAAAGAATCAGTCAATATATGATATATTATAGCAACTAATTTTTTTGTTTTTGCATTAAGTAAAAGGCAAAATCAATCCGATTATGAATAGATCGAAATTGTGAAGCAAAATAAAAAGTATGTGGATAAATTTCGAGTCTCAATAAGAATATTAATTCTTACTGTTTATATGTTATGATATGAATATACTACACCAATTCGTTATGTATAGATGATGAGGTTCCATTGATACAAAGTCAATTCCAATAGACTTATTAGACGATCTCATTAACGTGCATCCAACTAAAATACTAAAAATGGATCAAACACATTAAGATTTTGATCAATACAAAACTTAAACTATATGATATCAAAACAAAATTGACTACCATGGTTTAGATTTTAAAACTACTAAAAATTACATCAACCAATTAAGCAAAGTTTGAAGTTTCCATTGCTGTTATAAAAATGAGATTGTGAAGTGGCTAAAGGAATATGACAACTGATTTTTGTGGAACCAAACTTCAACAAAAGTGTGAAAATGCAAAGCCTTGTAAGACAATTTGACAGCAGACATCCATTAACAACGACATCACTATCTCAGAATAATGCACTTTGGGGGTGAACCATTAATTCTCTTCAAAGTATTGGTGTTAAGTGAGTACAATTCATCTTCCACTAAAACTTGCTGATTGTTCATATGCAAAATCTTAGGTACAAGTTTATAGCCACTGGCTTTGGAATCCAATTCGATCCCAAGTCATGAGGGTTTAGGAAGGATTTTTTTTTTTTCTTTTCCAATAGAAGATGGGTTGATAGAAAGCAAATCAACTTATGTTTCGGTATATATTATCTAGACATATGTTTATATGGTAGATTTTATTTTAAAGTATCATTACAGCCTTTATACTATATCTTAAATTTTATTTTGGTTTGGTCATTCTATCGAAAAATTGAATGAAGGAGTAAAATAGTCCCCCGTTAAAGTTTTGTCGTTAAATGCTCATTTTGATATTTTATATATAAGGCAGAATAATAAATTTAACCCTTAAACTTTACACATTTATTTAATTTGATACATACTCCATTATTTTTTGTAAATTAGATTGTTGATGTAATACTATTTTATCTTATACGTCATTTAACAAATAATTAAAAAATTAAAATTTTTAAAAATTAATAAAAACAATCCTATAAATTTTGGCCAAACAAAATTATCGAGACTTTAAAAAAAATTTAAAATAGTGAAAAATAAAAAGTTGCAAAAAGAAGAGATTTGGCAAAAAAAAAAATTATCCATATTTTAAAAATTTTAGAAGAGATTAAAAAAAAAAAAAAAGCCTTGAAAACATGGTGGCAATTACATCCAATGCTGGGGTTGGTCGGGCAACAAAGAAGGTCTGACGTAGAAAGGATGACCCACCTGACGTCAGCGATCTGGTGGTGGAGAAGGCAATGAAGGAGCTTGTCTCGTTTTAAGATTAACTTACAGGTTGGACTAAAGAAAGGGATGAATCAAACATGCTAAGTTTAGAAAAATCAGTTTAGAAAATAATATTTTTATGAATAACGAAAATTTTTAAAATAATTTTAAAGTTTAATTATTGTGATATTTATAGTAATAAATCTTAATCGAAATATACTTATATTTTATAAGACAATTTTAAAGTTAATCTCAACTTTGTACCAAACGAATGTGTTTTCCTTAAAAAAATATAATTTATTTTATAAAATAAATTTTCACTATTTTCTAATAGAATAACATCGAGTGTGAAGTGTTGTGTATAGCTCAACACATATTTCTTATTTATAGAGAATTAATACAAGAGTCATGTTAGAATCAATACTAAGGTTGCTACCCCTTGCATATTTTATGATCTTATTGGGCATTTCATGTATTAGGTCTAATTATATGTGTTATCTGAATTTTTATCCAACACATATAATTTATCTAACCCAATATTTATTTTTTATTACCCAAAATGTTATTTATTTAATTAATTAATTTAATTAACTAAATCAATTAAATTAAATTTTTAATTAAAATATTTTCTCAACTCAATTCTAATTTTGTTAAAGTCATGACAATTTTACCGTACTAGAACCTATGAGGAAAACATATTTAATTTCTTTATTTAACAAATCCATGATGACATTCCACTAAAGTATCAAGACTATGCTCTCCCTTATTATATACTATTCAACAGTTACTTATCAAGTGCTCGTCCAATGACCTTGTCATAAGTGTATTACCCCCATATGATATTATTAATCTCTTTAGGATAAATTTATTCTCTCAGTATGATCCTATTTTATCATAATAGATTGTTTGAGTTGGTGAATCAAATGAAGGCACATAGTGACATGATAGATGAACATAGAGTTGTTAATAAAATTCTAATCAGCCTGATAGAAAAATTTAATCCTCTGGTGGTTGTTATTGAAGAAACTAAGTACCTGTCAAAAATAGTTGTTCAAGGGTTGATGGGTTCACTAAGATCCTTTGAGCAAAGATTGCTACGTCGCTCAAAAAAATCTGTTGAGAACACGTTTCAATCCAAGCTTACTATTGATTCCATGAATGGTGAGAAATCTTCAACACAAAATAAAGGCAAGCCTTTTAGAGGCAATAAATTCGGAAGAGGAAGAAATTCACGTGGATGAGGCAAAAGTAACAATAATGGTGGCCAAGTCAATGTTGGTGGATCCAATAAATGGTGTGGAATTTGTAAAAAGAATAATCATGAAGAGAAGGATTGTTGGAATAGAGGCAAGCCACAATGCTACAATTGCAAGAAGTTATGGCATGTGCGAAAATATTGTCGACTTAGTAATCAACAACAAGTATCATTTATTGAAGAAGAAAAAATTGATGGGAATTTGTTCTTTGTTTATCATAAGGCTTCTGTGGAACAAAAGAACGTGTGATTTTTGGATAGCAATTGCAACAACCACATAACGAGAGATAAAGAAGCTTTTCTCAACATGGATTGCACATTTCGCTTAAAGGTGAAGTTAGGCAATGATGAATATGTTGAAGTTCAAGACAAAGGTAATAGAGTTGAAGCAAAGCGAGGAAGCAAGGTCATCCATGATACTTTTTATTAGATTTGTTAAGCATTGGGCAACTTTTGGAGCATGATTATTTCTATCCTTTGAGAATCGAGAGTGCAAAATCCTTGATTTGAATGGGAATATTGTTGTTACTATCAAAATGACCAACAAAAGAAGCTTTCCACTATTTTTCCAATACTAGAAGAATTTCATCTTGATGCCAGATAAGAAAATGACTCTTGTTTTTGGCATAGGAGACTTGGGAAATTTGAACTACAAAGGTCTCAAGTTGCTTGCTCAAAAGAATATGGTGCATGAGTGCCAACAATTGAAGAATTTTTTTTTTGTGTGTGTGTGAAGGTTTTATGCTTGAAAAATAACAACATCAACCATTTCTAAAGGTAGGAGTATGGAGGGCTAAAGAAGTCCTAGAGTTGGTTTACAACGATGTGTGTAGTCCTATGAAAACCTCATTTCATGCTCAAAATAGATACTCTATTTTATTCATTGATGATTTAACTCGTATGACATGGGTGTATTTTATGAGACAAAAACTTGAAGTGTTCTCAATATTTAAAAAGTTTAAAGAACTTGTTGAGAAACAATATGGTAAGTTCACAAAAGTTTTGAAAAGTGATAGAGGAAAAGAATACACCTATAATGAGTTCCACAAGTTCTATGAAGATGAATGCATAGAACGTCAGTTAACTGTTGGTTATTCACCACATCAAAATGGCGTGTTTGAAAGAAAGAATCAAATAGTGATGGAGATGGCCAAAACTATGTTGTTCGAGAAAGGGATGCCTAAAGAATTTTAGCTTGAAGTTATCAATGTAGTTTTGTATTTGCTGAATAGATGTCCAACTAAAGTCATATGGAATATGATCCATTTGAATCATGGAGTGGAAGAAAACCATATGTGAATCACCTAAAAGTTTTTGGGTGTGTTTTCTATGTTCAAATCCCCAAAGAAAAGAAGACAAAGCTCAAAGAAACAACGAAGAAGTTATTTTCATCAGCTATAGTTTTATGTTGAAGGGCTATAGCCTTTACAACTTAAAGACAAAGAAGGTGATCATTAGTTGATATGTCACATTTGATGAAAAGGCTACATGGAATTGGCAAGAAGAAAAGATTGAGAAGATTGTTCCTGCTACATTTATGCATTTAGTAATTGTTGATGAACAACCAACTCATTCTACACCAAATTCTTCACCCTCATCAAGTTCTTCAAGTTTTGGCTCTTCATCATCTAACTCTACTTTAAGAAAAATAAGGAGTTTAAGTTATGTTTATGCTAAATGCAATTATTGTGTAGTTGAACCCGAAAGCTTGGAAGAAAGCTTTGTAAGAAGAAATTGATGCAATTGAAAAGAACAAGACGTGGAGTTGATTGAACAGCCAAATGACAAAGAAACTTTTGGCGTGAAATGGGTATACAAAGTGAAACACAATCTCGATGGTTCGATCAAAAGAAACAAAGTTAGATTAGTGGTGAAAGGCTATGCACAACAACTTGGTATTGACTATCATGAGACTTTTATTCTAGTTGTTCGTCTGGATAGAATCAAAGAACATCACATTAAGGGGAGAATGTTGGATAATATGATGTCATCAATATGTACATTTAATCAAAGTGACTATGATGGATGAATCTAAAAAAATCTGTATGCATGAATGTACTTATCTAAAATGCATGAATGTAGTAGATCAAGTGTCACATAAATATGCATGTATAGAAACTTAATAGTCACTTGCAACAACTATATAAAAGTTCTAAGTGATGAAGCCAAAGAATGAAAGAGTATAAGAGTAAGAGAATATGATGTAAAAATAAAAAGTAAAATAAGATTTCATTCAATATCGAGTGTCTCTTCTCTTCTTCATTTCTAGATTCTCTCCAACATTTATTGCGAATAAGAAGTAACAAGTATCATAGAGAGTGGATTAGGTGAAGCCACAAATCTACGTAAGGCTAATGCTTATGGTGCCATTAACATGAGGATTGGTATCGCTACAATAGGAGGGGTACTACACGATGAACTAGGAGGCTAACTGGCAAGTGTTAGTAAGAATATCAACATTTGCTCAATTCTCAAAGACTATTATGATACTTTTACCTTAATTTTTTTTTAAAATACTTTAAAAATAAAAAATAAATCCAATAATATTTCACCAAGTCATTGGTAGAACACAAACACAAAATGTGTTCACAAATTGTCGTGGGGTTTCCTTCATTCATAATTTCCACATCACATGAGTATCGTTATCATGATCAAAGATGCCGATAGACATCAATTGACTTGGACTATTTTGTTCTTTACCAAAACTATTTTTCTTAGTATTTATAGCCTCAGCTTTTAACTTTTTAAGCGGTGCTTTCCGTAATTCCTGCTGCCTTATTGACTAAGTAGTTATGGTAGGAATAATTGTATATGTATGGGTTTTAATATCGATATTTTTAGTTTTTTTTAGAAATTTTAACTCTCAATATTTATATGAGTTTTATTATGAATAATGACATATGTGTGGGTTTTAATACGAGACTATAAATACTAAGTAGTTTTATCATAGTAACTTTAACCCTCAACATTTCTATATTGTCTCAATTTAGTTTTGATTCTAAAAATTTTATCACTCAACATTTACACATCGTGTAATTTGATCCTCTTTTTACATTTTTGCTTTTCTTTTAATTACATTGAGGGTTAATTTTAAAAGAATGGAAAGAGATTAAATTATTATCTTGCATTTTTTTGGTGTTTCCTTTTCAATCAAATCTAGCTTATAAATTTGTTTTTTTAACTATTTAGGTGAAAGGGTCACAAAAAAATAAAAAATGACCAAATTGCACAATGTGTAAATGTTGAGGGTTAAGATTTTTTAAAATCAAGATTAAATTAACATAATATATAAATATTGAAGATTAAAAGTTACTATAATGCCAATTTTAAAAGCTGTCATGTTAGTCAACTGATAACGAAAACTAACAAAATTAAATAATTGAGTTACCATCTTATAACTTTTTATAATTGGAGAACCAAAAATAAAATATACTATAGTTTACCCAAAATTTTCCATTTAAACTTAATTTTCAAGAACTATCGTCAAAAGAAAAATAAATTGTACTAAAAAACCTCGAAACTGTAAATTATAAATTCGTTGAAACTTGAATCTAGTCTTGGCATTACATGGCAAGAATACCAAATTTAATCATTATTAATGAATATTTGTAAATTCAATTAACATCAAAACTATTTATTAGATTGATAAAAAATTTAATTATCGAAAAAATTAATTAAATTAATATTTTAATTTTAATTTAATTTAAAATTTAACAACTAATTTAAATTTTAAGTCATATAATAAATTTAACATTTATTGCAATTAACACAAATTAATTAATTAATTAAAAGAACGGTGGAGCTTATTTATGACATAAAAATGACCATTAATTTTTTAAAACGGAAATATTAATTAAAATATTAATTTTTTTATGATGTAAATATGATGTTGGCATGACAAATCCTAGTGGTGATAATCGATGTATATTGTATGTTAACATCTTATATGGCTACATTAAGAAATAATTTAAATTCTTCCGTATTTCGAGCATGGAACTTTTTAAACTTAGAAAACTAGCCCAATAATGACAATATAAAATAAAACATAATACGAATATATATATATATATATATAACACAAACCTAAGACAGAACTTACCAAAATTTATTTAAAATAACATAGAAGAAATTGCCCTCAGCAAACAAGGATGAAAACAGTAATGGGATCCCAAAGATCTCCCTCAACAAGTAACACAAATATAACAAGCCAATCATGCAAAATCATAGATAGATTCAACATGTTATTAGGGACGTCACATATTTAAAAGATAAGATACCCTCTAAGTGCATTTAGCCATGTATGCTTCCCATCCTTGAAGACGGTACTCACGAGCTGCCTCCGCTGGGTTCGCTGCCTTTATGATTCCCCGACCAACGATTATTATGTCGCTACCCCTATCAAAGATGACCTACAATATCGTTTTTATCGGTTATTAGGGAATGGTAGAAGAGCCAGATTGTAAAATTAATGATGGGATAAAAACGCTTACTGAATAAGGGGTGTTGTATTGCTGGCCGAGGGCATCGCCACCCTTTACCATTTGAACTCCAGGGGTTGCCTGAATGAATGCTGGATTTACAGGTGCACCGGGCCAAGATGCGGGGTTGACCGAGATGAAACCGATGACAAAATCAGAGTGTTGTTCGGCAATTTTTACGGCAGCAGCTGTGTAGTCTCCCGTGGCAAGGTTACCAGCAGAGCTCATTTCAGCAAGTAGCAACAGTCCCCTACCACGAGGCAGACCCTAAAACAGGTCCCAAAAATATAAAATTACGAGAAATTGTACCTTTAAATTGGGTAATTATAGATTTATAACAAACCTTCAATTTCAAACCATCAACAATTCCAGGACCAGAGATTATGTGAGCATTAACAATATCAGCCCAATCCAATATATGGAAGATACCCCTGCAAAAGAAACACGCCAAAAGCACTTAGGTAATAGCAAAGGCACCAAATAGAAAAGGAACAATTGTGTAGCAAAAACCAAATATTACCCTTCATACTGCATTGTTACTGTGTTACCGATGTCTGCAAATTTACGGTCTTCAAATATCATGAAGTTATGTTTTTCTGCAATCTTTAATCAAAATACGGAATAAGGCATTGTTAGTTCAACTTCTCGATCAAACACCAGTTCACCAGATCCAACATAAAGCAAATGGAGGTCAACAGCTCTCTATATCGACCATCAAGTTTAACTACTAATTTGGAAAATTGAAAGCAAGGGCAACATAGTTAATTTGCCATTGAAAATCAAAACCATTTCTCAAGAAATGGCCGTAGCTCAGGAAATGTAAGCATAATAAGACATTTGACATAAGCAGTTGAGATATACCGCGCGAAGCTTAGAACCAAACTCTGGAGTGAAATCAGGGAATATGTCAACATGGGTCTTCAATAGGCAAATTTCAGGTCCAACCTGCATAATAGTTCAATATTGAGCAAGAGAAACACAAAATCAGCAAACAAGAAAATTTTATCGTTACAATCATTCAATATATATTAAGCTTAGCCACAACTCAAGTTCCATGATAATAAAATGAAGATAAAATCATTTATTTACAAAGACATGGTCAAGTTAAAACATTATCTTCATATCAGGCTGCAGCCAACCCCTAAAGACTCATTTGATATGGTTAAATATGAGTCAAACAAATCAAATAAACTGTCAGAAAAGGATGTAAGCATATATATATATATATATATTTGTGTATGTATATGTGTATGTATGTGTGTGATCTCATTGTTACTATGCCTAAGTTCCCAAGCATAAATACCATTTATACAAAAATAAAAAAGCATAAACACCATGATAAGCATCGTTGATAAAATCAAAGGTATCCTAAGATAGAACCTAATGAAGATCTTAAGCAAATCACACAAAACATTTCCATCACTTTCCCTAGAAAGTTTTTCCACTTTCCTAGGAAAAATCAACAAGGAAAACCCATTTCTGATCACTTTCCCAAGAAAATTTACAACTTCCCTAAGAAATAGATCAACCCAAAACAGAAAATCCATTTTCTATCACTTTCCCCAGAAATTTCCAAAGTTTCCTAACAAACCAAAATCAATCCACAAACTTACCTTCTCAGCAATATCAAGCAACTCAGCAGCAGTGGCAACATCAGCCGCCAAACAGAGATTACTCTCTTTCTTAACCATAATCTCAAACAGCTTTTTCCCGGTTGGATTCTTAGAAATCTTAGCCCTTTCTTGATACCCCAAACACTTAATCCTCACTTTCTCAACCTTAGGCACGGGTACTTTCTTATTCTCCTCCAAAAACTTCATAACCAAACTTTCCATCTCTTCCTCCAGCTTCCCTTTAGCTCTTAAAACCTTGACCATCTCAGTTAAAGTAAAAAGTGCATGAAGTTTAATCCCATTCTCCTCCAACGTTTCCCTCCCGCCTTGCTCCCTATCTATAACCACGACGGCATCCGTTACGTTGATACCCAAAGACCGAAGCGGTGCCGCCGTTTCGAGAACCGATGCACCGGACGTTACGAGGTCTTCCACCACCAAACAAACTTGACCCTTTTCGTAAACACCTTCGACGGACTTGGCAGTTCCGTAGTCTTTCACTTCTTTGCGGCGCATGAGCATGGGGATGGAGGTGTCGAGAGAGATGGAGGTGGCTATAGGGAGGGCAGTGTAAGGGACACCGCATATGAGGTTAAAGGGTGTTTGGGGGGGGAGAGAGGAGAGGAGGGAGTGGGAGATTTGGCGGAGGAGGGAAGGGTAAGAGACGATGAGACGGAGGTCTATGTAGATAGGGGAGAAGATCCCAGATTTCAGCTTGAAGTTACCGAATTTAACGGCGGATATTTCATGGAGTTGGAGGATGAGAGACTCCGTTGACGACATTTTGTGACGGCGCCGCTAGTGACGGTGGTGGTGAAAGTCAGTGGAGGAGTGGGAGCAAAGGTGAAGTGCTTTATAAAGTAGAGAGATATGAAAACGTTAAACTTTTGAAGGCTTTTTTTTCTATGGAAAAAGTTAAAATTAGTGGAACCTTTAAATTTTATTAAGTTACATTTGGAAACATGACACGAAAAATGGGTAAAATTAGGCAATATATGCCGCATTTACTAAATAATTATGGAATTAAGTTATTTTATTTGAAATTTAAGAAAATAAGTCGATTTTAGTATAAATGGTAAAAATATTCTTTGAATGAAGATTTTTTGTTGACGAGGTAAAAGTGCATCTTACGAGATCTTAAAAACTTTTTAGAAAAACACTTATAACAAGAATTTTTTTTTTTTATTTGTGAGTCATGTCCGATCTTTTCTAATATTTTGAAATATGTTTCATTTTCGGTGGTAGAGTTTTCCTATAAAATGAATATTGATATGGAAAGGTTTTCATAGTTAAATTTCGAGCAAAAGATTTGCATGTTAATGAGAAGATTGTTGATGTTAAAAGTCTGAAGTAGAAAAATCGACCAAGCAAAGTAAATTAGTTCAAGTAAGTAAATTTAGTGTCATTCTTTGAAGTTGATTAATGAGTTTTTTTCTTTTATAATGTTTTCGTTTTAATTTTATATTAAACATGTGAAACAAGTTTTTTTGGCGAAGATGAGTAGACAATTTAGAGTCATTATTTATTACGACGGTCAAATTTGTGATACCAGAATTGGTATCGTTTTTGTATCAGCCCAATCTACAGAGCATAAAATTGAATGAGCTTCTATTAAGAATTAGAAGAAAAGTCTCGACTTCAAGCTGGAGGAGAATTTCAAGCTTGAAATATATATCTATCATTAATGAACCGTATTAGATACAATACATTTGAGCTCAAATGTGAGATGGATGTAGAGTTAATGCTTGATACGCATTGCTCAACTGGAAATGTTATACTAGAGTTATATACCCAATTTGTCGATGTAGAAGAAAGTGGCCCAAGTTCGACAACAGCTCCAATTAATTTGTTTCAGTAACAGGAAGCAGAAAGTCCAACCACATAATTGTGCGATGGTTTCACGGTGAAATTGCAAAGCTCGTATCAATGAATGTCGGAACCATCAATGGAAAGGCATTTATCGGTTTCAACCCTTAATTTCAACTTGGGCATATAGTTAGGATTAGTTTGTAACCCAAATGTGGAGACCCCGACACGACATTCTGTGAGTTCTTTTGATTTTAACTTTGAAATGTTGATGTTCTATGTTGGAAACTCTTATGCGGGTATGACATTAAGTTACATGGGTGGGCAATCTATAAGGAATATTGGTTTTAACATAGGGTTGACGAGAACAAATGATGTTCTCCCTACAACTTGGAATAGCAAAGGGACATCCAATCTTGGACATGAAATTGTAACTAGGTTGACAACAAAGAGGAAGTTGCAAACGAAGAGGAAGCTAAGAATAGAGAGGAAGTTGAAACCAATGATGATCCAATCTTGGAGTCAGGGTTAGATGGTTCAGGAATTGTATTATTTTCTAAACTAGAAGTTATTCCTACTGAACCAAAAGGGAATGGTTTTGATAGTGAAGGTCCAAACAATGCTAGAGGAACCCAATTAGATTTTATGGCATATGAACCTCCACCTCACATGCTTAATGTCGACATTGATACTGAAGATAGTTTAGAATTTCTAAAATTTCCTCATAGAAGACTGGACCATGCGAGTTCTTCTACAAATTTTGGTGATTTACAAATTGGAATGGATTTTTCCTCCAAAAATGTTGTTGATGTAATGAAACGGTATAACATAAAGCATGGGATCAATTTCCATGTTTCAAAATCGCAAGCGAAAAAATATAAGGCGAAGTGTGCAATATGTGGCAATAGATATCCCTAGAAAATCATGACACCGGTGAGAAAGAAGAAAGGATTCTAGATGATAAAAAAATATTACACTCCACATACTTGTGTTGTTGTAGGTACGTCACAGAATTATCTGAAATTGGATCTTGATCTTATCTTTGACATTGTATTACATATGGTTAAATACTTGTGTTATTGTAGGTATGTCACAAGATCATCCGAAATTGGATTTTGACCTTATTTTTTACATTGTCTTTTCTATGGTGAAAGTGAATCTTAGGATTCTCATGTCGGATTTAATTAATAATATTCATAGTGAGTATAATTACACCATGTCATACTACAAGGCATGGGTTGCAAAATAGAAGGCAATGGAAAAAATGTATAACGGGTGGGATAAATCATATAAAGATTTGTGGCAATGGTTAAAGGTATTGAATCAGTACAACCCAAGTACCGTTATGAATTTGCAAACAAAACTTATGTATCATGAAAATCAAATGGTCCAAGGAAAAATAATTTTCCATCTTCTTTTTTGGGCATTCAAGCGAAGCATTGAAGCATTTTGATATTGTAAACCACCAGTTCAAATTGACGGTACATTCATATACAGGAGATATGAGCATCACTTGCTATTGACCATTGTACAAAATGGTAATAAGAAAATTCTGCCAATAGCTTTTGCTCTTGTTGAACAAGAAACCACGGATGCTTGAGAATTATACCTGACTAACTTAAGAAGGCATGTTGTGCCACAACTTGATATATGCATCATTTCTGATAGGGCACTTGAAATATAGGCTACGATCGATCATCGTGGAAGCTTATGAGATCGTGCATACCATAGATATTGTATATGTCATATCGGGTCAAATTAAATAGGTCAATTCCACAAAGATGAGGAGCAACGATATGTTATTAACATGGGTATGTAATAAATATTATTTTCTATATCATTCTTCAATATATACATTGTTTGCATTCATGGATATACTACTTATTTTCTTCAACAGAGTACGAGCTTGTCTAACATCGATTCCATGAAATGTTGGAGAATTTGTGGGCAGTAAACTCAAAAGGTGTTGAATACCTTGATGGGATTCCTAAAGAACAGTTGACTCAATCATATGATAGAAGTCTACAATACAGGTAGATGACAACAAACGTAGCAAAATGCATAAATTCTGTATTGAAGGGGACGTATAATTTTCTGATAATGTTGGTGGTGAAAGAAATATATTTCTGCTTATCAACCTTGTTTCCGAAGTGAGCAAAAAAAAAATATGTTGGACAGATAAAGGTTGAACACATTTGGTGTGAGGAAGTTAGGAAAGATATGGCAAAAAATGCAACAAGAGCAAAGTCTACGTCTATAATGTGTATACTTAAAACCAAGGACTTACGAATGTGGGAGATTTCAAACACTTCATTTTCATACGCACATGCAATTGTTGCATATGCCTCAGCACGTTTGGATTGCATGAAGTATGTTGATGAATTGTACAAACTAAAATAGATATATAAAGTATGGAACTTTGAATTCCCATCGGTCCCAAATGAAGGTAGATGGCCCTATGTTTTGAGTGCTCCATTTGAATTGCTACTGAATATTGAATTGCATTGCAAGCCAAAAGATTGACCGAAATCTATTTAGATATACGACAATACAGATATTCAGGAGAAGATAAACCAACCAAGGTTATATAGTTTTTATAGGAACCCAAGACATAATAAAAAAAACATACTCACATTTGAGGACAACGTTGAGGCGAGGATCGTAGATATGTAATTTTCCAATCTTCTTTGTTATGAAAGTCACATTTAAATTTCCAAAGTAGATTTATATCAAATGGAATTAAAAAATTAATTAATTTAGCTATATTTGCTTTTATATTTTTTAACAAACAAAATCATTAATTATGTAATCTACTCTAATATTATGCTGACTAATTTTAAAACTAGTGGATAATTTAAAGTCGAATTAAACATAAAAAATAAACAAATAATTTTTTGATAAAATGTAAATTAAGTATATTAATGATATAAAAATACAATAAAAATATTAATAATAGCATTACTTATATAAAAAAATTCAAAATTAACAAATTAAATGATGATGTACATAAAAATATTTAAAATGAAAAATTCATCTCCATCGTCGGATCGAATGTGTGGTAGAATGCGGTGAGTATCGATTACATAAAATTTGCATTTACCATAATTGATGGAGTAACTAATTTACAAGATTTTACTAAATTATTCAAAATTTATTATGTTAATGGAAAAAATTACATGTATTGCATTTTAGTATAAAATATTATTTAAAAAATTTTAAATTTAAACCCCAAAAGATAGATATTTTGACAAATAAACCACTCCTTTATAGTATTAATATTTTCGTATTATATGTATACCAATGTTATATGAAATAATAATAAAAAAAAGGGAACAAATTGATTGCAAAAGATTTATACTACTTTCTGTTTATTCCCAAATATTTATTAAATTGTATATTCGACCATTTTTAAACTTTACATATAAAACATTTACCCTTTTTTTTCTTATTAATTAATATTAATATGGATTTGATTAAAATTAGTGCCAAATTTCAACCAATAAATGGCCTAATTTTATGCCACATAAGCTAACTTATCAATTTTGCTCAAAAATCTCAGTATAGTGTATATATATAGTTTACAATGGACTTTTTATAAGTATTTTAGGTTTAAAGAGAATTGTATTGGAATCGAAGTGGTTTTTAAGTAAAGTTTTTTTCAAAATACGAATTCAATTTAAACATTTGGGAACGACGTCCACTCCACTTTTTTTAATTACCCATTTGTGATTTCAATAAAATGTGATTAGCTGAAATGTGATTGATGGTGATAATATCATTGTAAAGTATTCATTAAAATCTCGTTAAAGTTACATTAATACGTTTGGTGCGTTCTAATAGTTTTTTTTTTTGGAAATGTAATATTACTTTACAAAATTAACTTTATTAAATAAAAGATAATATTAATGCATTTTAATATTTTTCATTAAATTAAATATTTAATAATAAACTTATCAATAATTATTATCATTTATAAATATTTAAATTAATCTACAAAGTATGATATTCTCACCTTTTGGTTTAATCTGTTACCTGAATACATTTGAAACACAACTTGCACATTAATTTAAATTTTTTATGGGGCATAATTTTTAAGGTTATTTCACTTTCATACTATAAATTTTAATATTAATTATTATAGGTGGTTGGGAATTTATTGGAATATGTTTATTTTTTAGGAGTATCTTAAAATTTATAGGTATTGATTTTTTGGAATATGATTTTTTTTAGGAGTATCCTAAAACTCATGGGAGTTAATTTCAAGGTGCATGTTAACACTTCCAATTTTTTTTGTGCACTCATAGATTAGGGTCAATAGTAAAAAAATTTAAAATTACACTATAAAAATTTAATTTAATTTTAAGGATAAATCTAAACCCTAAACTCAGTACCCTGATGTTGAGTTGTGTACTAATTTAAAGAATGAATAATGCAATTTGAATAAATTTAAATGAAAATATAAATTCAAATTGAAACCACTTTCACTTAAAACCCTAGGAGAACCTTGATTTTAGAAACTGTAAAAATGTAATTAAACTTGTTAATTTTCACAACAATCCAAAACAAATCGTCTTTTGCATTCTATCTTACCCCGTACATAACTAAGTACCTCTAAATTACAATTATCAATCGTATTGTAATGGTTGTCAACTTATTAAGATTTGAAGAAGTACATGTTAGGTAAAGTGTAACAACATTTCAATATTCTCTTGTGGCTTGGCTTCATGGCAATGTGAGTATAAGTTTACTTAATGAGAGAATCATTTCTCAATTAAGAGATTTTAGTTTCTTCTATGCAAGTCAAATTGAGAGAGCATCACTTACGTTCCGTCATTCCTATTGATCTAATTAAACGATGGAAACCATATACCCATACGTTTCATCTCCCATATGATGAAATGTGGATATTGGAAGATGTAATGTTGTTGACGGGGCTTCTAGTAGACATGTATATTGTAACGGGAAATTCTAAGCATAATCTAGGGTAGAACTGTAACAATCAGATTTCTAATAACTTGAAAATTTAAAATAATTGGAGGACTAAATTGACGGAGACTGTAAGCTGGCGACTTTTATTGAAAGAAATAGGAATGCTGGAAATTGAATTGGACATAGTTGTAAAACCCTAGTTGAATTTAATGGCCACCTTAAAATCCACCAATAGAAAAAGATACAATAGATTGACCTTGTCTGGCAACAACATTCCTCTAACCATCTAGAGCATCCAAGCTCTAGTGTCTCAATCCATCTCCTCCTTGGTGGCATGTAGTGGATGTTTTAGTGAGACAAGTTGTTCCAACCATGTGCACTTCAAACAACAACCATCTAGATCCTTCTTCGGTGCCTCATTCAGAGACACATCACTCAAAAACCAGTGGCACTCGTACTTCAAGTTAATGCCACTAGGTCCAATCTTCACATCATCGTTGATTAGAAGGTTAATTATTAAAGTAACATCTTCGAGCATGATGGTCGCTTTCCCATATGAAAAATGGACAGTAAATGGTTTCAGCTTCCATCTTTCCAACTAAGCATCAACCAATTCTGGAATGATATTGAACTTCACCATTGTAACTACAACATGTAAATTGGAATCCTTTAAACATTCTTCGATCTGAGCATCGAGCACCAAATATTTTGAATGTGAATTGAAAGAACTCGATCTTTTAGTTTTTAAAAGAATCATAAAAGAATCATATTATATTTCAAAAAATCTTAAAAATATTTATGAAAAAATTAAAATTTCACAAGAATTGAACTGGAGACCTTACCACATTGATGGCATAGTTGGCAATGTGTTTGGCCTTTCTATCGCAGAAAATAAGTAATAAGTAGGAAATAACAAGTTTTTTTTGGACAGTTTGAGAGGATTTTAGGTAGGGAGAAAGGAAGAAGATGGTGTATATTTACCAAGAGGAAGTCAACTCTTGACTTCCATTGTACTTATTTGGGTTGGTTGGGCTAGCAACCCAATAAATTTTAGGGCAAACTTCACATCTCTAAACTTGACACTCATAGGTGTCAAATGTATTGGTCAACATAGTTTCTAGTGGTTCTCCTCGCCATGCATGGCACAATCTCTTCTATTGTGATTTGACATATCTCTATACTCGACACTCATGAATGTTAAGGTATAACTCCAAAAACAACAAAAAAATTTATTTTGAAAAATAACTTACCTATGTACGTATAATAAATAATATTAAAATCTATACTATACAAGTAAAAAAAAAAACTCAATTTGCAATTTCTCTCATTAAATTGTAAGTATAAATTCAATTGTATTCATATATAATATATATGACTTGAATTTATCTTAATACCAAAATTTTACTAGATTTTATATGCTAAGATAAGGAAAATTTTATTTATTGTCAAAAGAAAAAAAATGTATAAATTAATTAAGATTGGATTATACATTTAAATGTAATAAATATCTATTTAAAACTCAAAAAATATTTACTTTAATTATATATAGATCATTTGATTTATAAATCATTAAATAAGCACATTAAAACTTTTAATGAGATATCATTTTCATAAAAAATAAAAAAATATTTACTTTTATAATAAATTAAAAAATACTAATAATATTTTGTATTTATTATAAAATAATAAATAGACACCCAACAAATATTTTTATTTTTACAGTATAATTATTACATGTACACATATTTTATTATATAATTTTTAATTTTTAAAATATCAAAATTTGTTTTCTTTAAATCTAAATTTCCTAAAGCAATTCACTTTAAATTATGGTGTCTACTTTGAATCCCTACAAAATTAAGATTTTAAAAATAGCCTAAAGTAAAAAAGCAATGTAAACATCTTCCTAAAGTCTTGATCTTTATCAACAAAAGAACAACTGCTAAGATAACTACTACGGCAGCTGATGTAGGAGGATGTGGGAGTAACAATGTCAAGAGAAGCAAGAGGAGCCGAAGGAGATTTCGAGTTAAAGATAGAAATTTAATTAGTATTTTCTAAAATAAGTTTCATAATTATAGTATTTTAAAAATGTTTTTTTTACAATTTTAGAAAATAATTTATGAATTTTCAGTTTTTTTCTAAATTTATTATAGACTTTTGTTAATTGGTATAATAATACATTTAGTCCTCAATACTTACATATTGTATCGATTCTAATTTTAAATAATTCAATAAATTTAACTATTCACTTTTATAAATTCTATTAATTTGATCCTAACTAAAGCTCTCAACTTTTAAAATAAAGACATTCCACGTCTATAAATTTATAAAATCCAAAATAAAAACACGAATATAGTTGAATGATCATTTGTATAATTTACCCGAGTAAAAAGTAATAGCTACAATCTTTTTCCTTTAATTCCGGAATCAGTGTAGCCAAAAGAAACTTTCACAAAAATCTTCCCCATTTTCCAACTCCATTATAGATTCATGCAATTATTAATTATTAACAATTATTCTACTTTTTGACTTTGGACCATCAAAGTGTGTCTAAGTCTATGTTTCTTCTCAATCTCAAAAATTTTAGTCAAGCTTTCTAGAAAAATTAGCATATACAAATAAACAAATAAATTAAATTGTTGACTCAATTATGATTTTTTAAAATTTAATAATAAATTTAAATTTTATATTAATATTAAATTAAAGAAAAAAAAAAAACCACCACCGTCCCTCTCCCTCCCCCACCCTCTCTACTGCTGCTGCTGTAAAAATGGCAGCATGTTAGGAAAGTTTTGTCAATGTATCATCAGCTTCTTCTAAGCCATTAGCATTTCATTAAGATAGATTGTATAGTTGCATGTCATTTATTGTTCAGGACTGAGTTAATAAAAGCTTCTATTAAGCTGTGGAAACATTATTAACCACAACTCTGTCTGTAATTTTGAAAATATTTATATGTTTTTATTTTTATTTTTTGATTTTTTAGAATTGGGATTAAATTGAGATTATTTGTAATTTTTGAGGGTTAATATTTTAAAATTATGATTAAATCGATATAATATGTAAAATTTGAGGGTTAAATTTATTATTTTACTAATTTTTTAGTGTTCAGGTGACGTTTAGTGCAATTAACGGAAATGAAAGAAAATATCAATTAATTGAATGATTAATTTAAAAAAAAATCATAATTAGGTAACTAAAAAAAAATTCATAACTAAGTGACTAAAAAAAATATAGTCTATGATGTAATTTACCTTTAAATAAAATAATTAAAAGAAAGGAAAGATTTAATCATACTTAGAAGAAGGGAAAGATTATAAATAGATGTAACCAAATTTTGTATTTGATAACTCTAACAACTCAAAGTTATTTATATTTTACTTTATTTTAAGAATTTAGTCTAAAATCATTATTTTTTTCTTAGATTATATGAAAATTTTAGTTATTTTTATTTTGATTGTTTTATATAGGATTATTGGTAGTTTAGATTTTATTATTACTATTATTTTTAGTAGACAGCATAACAGTTTTAAGCGAAAATAATAAAATTAAACAACACTAATAAAGATATATCTATTCGATTGTATAATTTTTTTAACTGAATTTAGATGATCGTCAAAAAACTTCAATCCTAAATAATTGTTAAAAACACATTTCGCCATTTGATCAGTAACTAGATTCATAGTACTAGAAATACGTCCCCAACTTTTATTTATTATGGGTTTGAGAATCATGAAATATTATGATGCAAGGAAGAGATTTTCCGCTTCGGCGTGTATTACATTCACTGGAGAGTGTAAATAACGTGAAGCTTTTGGTAGTCAATTTTCTTCACGTGGAGGCTAGGGCTGCCAATTTTAAAGATTTTGTTTAGAAAATAAATATAGTGGGTCGAATTAAAAAATCTCAAGTTATCATTCTAGTAAATTAAAATCTTGTTACAATATAATTAATTTCATGTTAGAGTATATAAATTTAAAATTATATATATTTTAAAATTTTTTCGAAACAAAATAATAATAATAAGATATGATAAGCTTGAATTATTAATTTATTTATTTAGGTTTCCGAAGTTATTATTTTAGAAATTTTTTTAACTTTTTTTTATATATTTTTTAGAATCTTTTTAACAATATAAAAATTGAAATTTTTTATAAATATTTTCAATTTTTTTTTTTGCAATTTTGTTGAGAGAAATCTATTTGATCATTTTCAAAATTGACAGGGATTAAAAAAGTATTTACACCAATATGTTATTCGAATTGTAAAATTTAATTCGATTCAAACTCGAAACTTGAATTACTTATTCGAATTGACTCGAATAACTCAATTCAACTAACTTAAAATTTAAATTTTTTGAATTTTTTGAATTAAATCAAATTTTATTCAGATCTGATTACCAAACACAAAAAATGAAAAGAAGAGTGTGTGAAATCTACCAAAGCTTTCAAACATCAAAAGTCAATAGGATTCGACAAGAAGACTTGATTTACATCCTATTATTTCTAGCATTACTTTTTTTAGAGATGCCATTTTCCGAACATTAAAATTTTTTTTAGGATTGCAATAGATTTTATGTTTAGATAATTGATTTTTTTATTTTCATTTTTTTATTCTTAATAGAGATATGATTATTTATTTATTCTTATTTTTTATTGATAATAATCTAATTAACTATTAATTTAATAAAACCCAAATAAATTGGAAAATGATTTTACATTTAAGTCTAAAATGAATAGCTATTGTCGTAACGTCGTTAGACCTAGGAACTTAATAAACTAGACTCAAAAATTTTAAAAAAAATAAAGCCAACACTAACCATTTGAGTTAAGTCGGTTTGCCACCTATCGTCTAAAGTCTCTAAACTAATCCTAAGGCTAATCTAAAAACTAAGGCTCAATCTCAAAACCAAATATAAATTTAGGGATACGATTACGTGTAAGGAAGATTATATCATCTCTATAACGCCTACACAAAGATAGTCCTCAATATTGGATTCCTCCACAGAGTCCACTAACTTAAATGGATTATGAATGTTGTGATGATACACAAGTACAATGATAAGTGGAGAATGTGTGGATTTCGCAAGCTTAAATAAAACTTGTTTGAAAGCTAGTTTTCCACTGCTTAACATTGATAAACTTGTTGATGGAAGCTCCAGAGAAGAACTCCTAAGCTTGATGGATGCTTACTTTGGGTATAACCAAATAAGAATGATGCTTGACGACAAGGAGAAGCCATCCTTCCTCGTAACCCTTTGAATTAAAGAATATTGGAGCCATCTATCGATAGCTTGTAAACAAAGTGTTTGAGGGCCAAATTGGATGAAACATGGTAGTATACGTTGCTTGTGAAGAGTCCTAACCTAGGAGACCACATCACAGACTTAGGCAAAACATCTCCTAACCTAGGAGACCACATCACAGACTTAGGCAAAACATTTGAAGTGTTGCAAAAATACAACATGAAGCTCAATACATGGTCACCCAACGAGAAATCAAAGCAAATCCAAAAAAGGTCAAAGCTATCCGTGATATGGCCTATCCTTGGACCATTAAAGACATAAAAATATTTACCAGACGAGTTGTTGCCATCAATGGTAAAAGTACCACAAAACCTCCTATACTATACCCTAGATTGCATTTTAGTCTCTCTACTTAAAAAATTAACAATTTAACCCCTGTACATTAGATGAGTGAGCAAAACAGCCCATCCATTAACATTTGGTGTTTATATATAAGTTATAATAATAAATTTAGCCCTCAAACTTTACACATTTATTTAATTATTTGACCCCTACTCTTTTATTGAAAGTCAATTAGAAAATTTTTAAACTAATAAGTCTAAAGGGTTATTAAATTAAAAAAATCCATTAAAATCCTTTTAAAATTTTAAAATTATTTAAAAATCATAAAAATTTAAAAAAAATTAAAATTTTTTTAAAAAATTTTAAAATTATAATTTTTTATTATAAATAACAATATTGACCGATTAAATTCTAGTAGTTAACATGTTTTAATATATTTCCGTACTCTTTTATAAATATATTAAAACATGTTAAGTATGGTAATCTATATAATAGCTAACATATTCTTTTTATTTTAAATCATAATATTTTATTAAAATGATTAAAATAGTACTTTTTATTTCACTGAGTAAAATTTCAATTTATCCAATTGATCGTTTGAAGATAAATACTTAATTTCAACGCAAAGTTCATTAATGAATTGGAATAATAAAAAAATTATTTAAAATATTTATAAAATTACTTTGGTTTACTACATTACAATTTATTTATACATTAACGTAAATATATATAATATCTGTCTATATTTAATTTAATAAAAATAATAAATTTAAAAATTTGCATTAGTAAAAATTTCATGATTGATTGTAATTAAAACAAATAAAAATATTAATAAATATTTTATTTGAATAAAACCATATATATATATATATATTAGTTTATTGATACATTGTCACTTATAAAGGTAAGCAAAATTTGAGATTCGAAAAAATCGAAAAAAATTTTAATTTTAATTTAATCGAATTAAATTATTCGAATTATTCGAGTCAATTCGAATAAATAATTCCGGTCAACTCGAATAAATAATTCGAGTTTCAAGTTCGAATCGAGTTAAATTTTACAATTCAAATAATTCAAATAACAACTTGTGTAAATATCCTTTTGATCCATGTCAAGTTTAAAAATGAGCAAATTGATTTTTCTCAACAAAAATTACAAAATAATTCAAAATAATTTTTAAAATTCAAAATATTTATAAAAATTCTAAAATTTATATATTTTTTCAAAAATTATAAAAATATTGAATAATTAATTTTAAAATTTTTAAATGGAAAATATGTTGTTAAATATTTATTAATAAAAAAAACTTCAATTCAATTTAAATATAAACAATTAACACACAAAATTAATCAATGTTTAATCTATAATACATAAAAATTAATCAATTTCTAATTTTATAGACTTTAATGTTAATGGTAATATATTTTATTAATAATATTATTGTTTTTCCTAATAGTTATTAATGAGACATATAATCAAGAAATAATGATTTATTTGATCCTCTATCTTTACAAAAAAAATAAATTATTTTACCCCTCCATTTAATTTTTTATTTTTTTAGCCCTTAAACATAAGTTACTTGTCAAATCACCCTAAAATAAATACAAAAATTAACATTTTTCATACACGTGGATAACAATGGTTAATTTTTCTATCTAATTTGAGGTGATTTGACAAACAGTGTAAATTCAAAAGTTAAAAGAATGAAAAATTAAATGGAAGGCAAGAATTTTTTTTTTTTTTTTTTTGTAAAGTTAGAGAGTAAAAAAAGTCCTTATGCCTATAATCAACATGGTGATGAATCCTCAGAAGTTCCCAATGTGAGATGGGAGATATACATTGCAGCTCCTGAGGAGAAGGTTCCTCCATTTGCAGATTCCTTGTCAAACAACAAAATTAAACAGGGAAAATATCAGTGGCAATTAAACCTCACCAGTACTTACTTGTGGTGCCTAATGCCATTTGAGTTGGCCTACCAACCCACCATTAAATTTCTTGTGATGGAAACCTGTCCAGATTTTATCAATGGAAACAAAACAAAAAAAAGAACACAATTATAATGGAACAAAGGTTTTACATACATGAAAACTTCCATATTCTATAGAAATTTTCCAGCACTATACCAAGATATTTTCCACAATTAGTGATCACAATGTCTCCAACAGTATAATTTTTGTACATACAAACAAAAGACGGCATTTATGTAGCATACGCATGTAATTTCCCCTTGTTTTTGCGATATTTTCCGGTGACCGGCCTGTCAAGCCTCGTTTGATCGAAGCGAATGAGGGTTAATTCCACTGTCATGTCTCAAATCCCAGATATCCTAAATCTCATTATTTACTCCTGCTAAGAGCACAAGAAGGAAAATGTAAAGAAAATGTGGAAAGTAAAGGGACATTATATTCTATGCAACTCTAGCTAGCCTAAACGACAACCAATCAGCTATTGTACCTCGGTTGGACCAACGGGTGGCAAAATTGAACTTGCTTCTGCTGGTGCTGCCTCGGAGATTCTTGCTTCCGATTTTTCATTCGAATAACTAGCAAAGAGTTGAAAAAAAAAAATCAATAATGTAGAACTCAATCATATTTGAGCAAGGAAAACATTTGTTATTATAGAGCTAGTCTATGGACATGTCTAATATCAACACTTACACTACCATCTATTACTTGCATGTCCAAAAAGCTAGAGCTTATACAAAATGTTCTTCCATGCATCTCAGACTGTTTTTAAGTAGAAAGAGTGTTTCTCAGTGCTATTCCATAATATCGAACCATTCAATATTCGAGATACTTACGTTGAGAGAATCGTCACCCAAATAAGTTCTACGCAGTCCACCCAAAGAAGCCTTTGTTCAACCGGAATAAAACCATAAGTGATAAGATGAGCAAATGGCCAAAGTTTCCATCCGGCCTACATAATAACCATGCACAAAAACACTATGAGATCTTGATACCACTGGAAAACGAAACAATACCAAATTGTTCAAATATAAAGTGAATGAATGGCAAGGAAAGAAGGTTCTCTTACTGTCAACATAGGCAAGAATGTTGCCTTCCATTCGTTAAAAATACTGATCGGAGATTCAAGACGCAGAAATCCCAAAATCACGAAGTAAATGCTGTTCCAAACTGCAGCCCACGCAGTTTGGTCGAAAGCTACTTTTGCAGGAACCACCCACCAGTCTTGGAAAGGAAAAAGCTCCTACGGGCAAAAAACAAGTTTCAATACATTAAATAGGACAAAAATTTCAACTCCGAACCTGTTTGCGAGATATATAGTGCGGAATGATTACCTCACAGAATTGGTAATAGTAATGAGACAAGGAACCGTGTAAAGTAAAGCCAACAAGGCCAGATCTGAACATTCGCATACGATCAAACTCAAAGAGAGGTTTACCTTCAAAGCACTGAAAGAATAAAAACAAGAAAAATTGTAAGGGACAATCTCATGACCGAAAACTAAAGATCGAAAAGTATTTCTTCGATGATATAAACTTACTTGCGCGATCCAATCCCCTATAGAATAAACGATTCCACTGATAACCATTTTCGCTAAAACAGGGTTTGTCCTCAAAGCTTCTTCATAAGCACTCCAATTGTGCTGAGGTGCATACCTTACTATCTCATAAATAGTCCATCCCTACAACCCAAAGACGTAAAATTTCCAGTTCTTTGTAAGTTGCAGGCCAAATTCATTAAGAAATACCAGTGCTATATGCATATGTGGTACATAAGTATATCAAACACAATAAGATTAAGATCTTCTTCGTTAAAAAATCTCCAGCTACTAAAACATCCAAGAGCAATATTTTTTTTATACAGTACAAATTCAAAGTCACACACCCACACATGCACAAGCTTATAATCGAACTCTGGAATCGAGGTGGACCTACTACTTGAGTTCATCCAAGAGCCCTCAATAATGGCACAAGCATGAAGAGCCAAGCATACATCTAGATTAATCACATATTTTTGCATTATTCAGCAATTGAAAGAGCAAAAGGGAATAACAAAAAAGGAGGGGGATTTTACATTAACAATCTGATACCAATAAGAATACAAAGAATTTTGCAATCAATCATTCAATTTCCTAAGCCAAATCATGCAATTTTCCACAAAATGAAAGTAAAATTGCAGATATAATCTCACCTGCCAATAATTCTGATCAATGGTAAGCAACTTGGTGATGGCATAAGTACCAGCAGCAAGAACAATAGTAGCATTAATAGTTCTATCCATAAGCCTATCCAGTTCCTCTTGACTTCCTTGTCCATCACCAAATCCGTTCCCTGAAGGTGAACCTGAAGAAGAAACCCCTTCAAAAGATAACACTCCTTCATTGCTAAACCCACCTACTTGAGTCACTAGCTCTCCTCCTGACGATTCTCTCGGCACCTGACTCACCGCAATTCCTTCTTGCATATCTGTAACATCCTCACTTTGAACTGGTATCACCTCAAGCTCCTCGGCTAATGACTTCACCACCACCACCGAGTTTGCCCTTTTGTTTTTCTGTTTGGTTCCCGAGAAAGCAAGGCCCTCGGGCAGTTTTGAGGTGGTTAATGAGGAAGCTGAGAGGTGCCTCGAAATGGGTTTTCGTGGTTTTGTTAAAGAAAGGAGGCTTTGAGGAGATATCGTGGGGTGAAGAGACGCCATGGATCGGACTTAGTGGAGTTGAGTCGACCGAGATATGCCTCGGCAACTAACAAAAACTTCAACAGCCACTTGTAATAGTTGTTTCTAGTGTCCCCAACGTTGCAGATGTCGGAAAGAGCCGTTTCTTATATGAGAATAACTTCGTTAGGGGCGATTCAATGCGGTAAGCCTTATGCTTTTATGCAGTGCTCTTGATTCAAGCCCACAACGGCTTCATTTTATACTTTGTACTGGGGTTGTGATGGTGTATGATCTCTTTCATCTCGAAACATGTGAAGGTGTATCTTAACTATGATAGATGTCATACAGGTGATAACTTTATGTGTGATTGGTGGGTGAGATAATTTGAAGATGAGAAAATAAGGTCCACATAATAAAAAAGGTAGCTAAGATTTAACAAAATAATAAAATAACCATAGTTGACCCAAAACACAAACAAAATGCTTTAAAAAAAATAATTAATTAAATATAATCTCATGTTTTTCGCATGTTCTAGAATTATTTTATACTAATTACAATAATCAAAATGTGTTACTCAAAAAAATTAAACGCGTAAAATTATACCGTACGTAAATAACATTAGAAATTAATTTTTGAGTTAACTCAAATATAAACTTTTAGTTAAATTTTTAGTGATCAAAGGATGTTCATTTCGGATTTTAAATTTCTTTTATTTAAATAAATTCTTTTATACGTAATGTGTACATGTATAATATAAATGTATCCCTATCTTATATGTAAGTAACGACGGTTTAATTTTACCAATTATATGTATAAATCATTAACTATTTGTTACCCTTTAAAAGTCTCTAATTGAATTATATTGAAAATATTGTATATATTAATTTACAAATCACTAACCGACTTAAAAATGTAAAAACCAATAATACATAAAATACAAGGCTTTCAATAATAGTTGTGGGGTCTCAATGAAGTTGCAATTGGTCAAAAATGAAGTTTGGAAACCCAGATCATCAGTTTTAGTGGGACCATTGAAATTAAAAGACAGAAAGAAATGTGTCATTGTTGATGAATCACTTGTTTGTAGATAAATATGAGAGGACCAAATTTCGATAACCATTCAAAAATTTTAAGGCCCTTACTAAGTTTTTTTTAAAGATATTCTTTTGTTTGTACAATGGGGCAGATTCTTTGTTTGAAGTTTTTCTCTGGAATTTGTGGCCAATAACGACACACATCCATATATGATATATGGATTGCTCGGGCACAAAAGCATAGCATAAGAGTCAAGGATTTAATGGTACCTAGATTTTTAGGCATTTAATACAAACTCTCTCTTTATATTTAAAAATTAAAATATATTCCATATTTATGTAGTTTTTATATATTTAAAATTTAATTTTCATTTTTTTATTTTTAAGAATTTAGTCTTATTTTTTAAATTTAAAAAATCATATCTAATTTTTAACACTATAAAATTATTCTATTAAATTCGCTAGTATGACATTTTAAAATTAAAAAAAAATATTCACTTAGTAGTCATGTAACAAAAAGAAATATTGTAATGGACTTGAATTTAACAAATGATTTTAATAATGTTTACAACTCTTAAAAGTTATATCAACACTCTAATCAAATAAAATATTTGGACTAATCAATGGCATTATAAAAGTTGAGGTACCAATTTATATATTATTCATATAGTGATACAACAAGGATGAGGTATGGAGGAGAGAGTGGTGGTTATCACAGAGGTCGTTTTACTTAGTCGAGGTGGAGAGCCGGAGGTTATAAAGAATGAAGTCAAGTTGGCAGAATGTAGGCTTGATATCCTTGGAGAGTCAATCCCTTCTTCATCGTTTCTGGGGGCATTTATAGGCAGGGTCTTATGTAAGGTGGCATTAATGTGTTGCACTTGCCATCTAACCATCATAACGGAATGTGTGGGACGAATGTATTCGATAGGACGAGGATGTCTATGATGGGACAAATCATGTCACTCATTTTGACTTGATGATATAGAACAATTGAGCCCATGTAGCATTTGGTGAACAACAACATCATGTTTCTTATAGGGGCTCGAGGGCTTAGGTGTCGGATGGAGTTTGCTTGTTTGGATGGTTATGCCAAAAAATGGGTCTTTCTGGTTCGTTGTCAGCTAATTTACTATTCCAGTGGCCTTCTAATTTGCCACGTGTCCTCATACGAATAGGGGTATAACAATATTCCCCTTATTCAAGTCGAGAGGGAGGTTATAAAATGGCCCTCCTCAAGATGCCTTATTTGATTGTCTCTACGTATTCAACTGTTTTTCAATAGATGAGATTCTTGTTTGACAATAAAACGTAGTGACAAAAACTTTTGAGATTCTGTCATAAGTGTTTTCTGAGGATTGTGTTTCTAGGGAATAGTGGTAATGATAATCAACATCTTTTTTAAATAGGTGGTAAGTCATCATTGGACATCGTTTGTTTTTCAAAATGATGTGTTTTGGGAGATAGGTTTATATATTCTTTGGGTTTCCTTCTTTAGAGTTACTCTTGCTCTTTCATTTTTGAAATTTCTACGACTGTTCTTGTGAGTTTCTGGTTTTGGTTGGTTTTTGCAGTGATTTTTACTTTCAAGCGTATTTGTTTTGATTCATCTTGCAGCTTTTCTTTTTGTTATCAGTGGAGTTATCTTTGGCATTTTTGGAAAAAATGACTAGGGGAAACGAACGAGCTGGGAAGACTTACAATCAAGGTGGTGGTTGTTTTGGTAATGCTTCGCTGAAGGAGCTGGTGAGGGAATGAAAGGTTACTGTAAAGAAGTCTAAAAAGAAAGACGATAAACCTGTTGTTAGCCTTAGCTATCTGTACTTTACAACCCATTAGGAGATGAAAAATTTATTGATATGTCATGGATTACTTATGAAACACCACAAGTATAAGTTCAGTATTCTAGAAGGGTCGCATCGTCTTAGCGAAGTGTTTGTTCCTTCTTGAGGTAGGCTTCACTCTTCTCCTTTCAGATTTTATCTAAGATGTCCTTTATGATTTTAGTATGGCGTTAGGATAGTTGACAAGCTTTTCTTGGTGGTTACTGGTTAGGTTTTTCATTATGTTCTGCAAGAAAGATGTGTATCCTCTTGATCAAATGTTTCGATATATGTATTTCTTGTGAGAGGTGGACGAAGAGAGATCTCCTAGACTATTAGAATTTCATCCTTAGACAACTGCTCTCCGGATGGAGAACTTGTTTTATCCCGAATATATGACAATGGATGTTGATTATAGTAATTATATCCTTGTAGAGTTGAAGTTTGGTAGGATATTTGATTTTTCCATCAAGTGGACACATCTATCTACTAGGAAATGTTATTATTATCCACATCTATTAGATGTCCCTAAGGGTTCTTGTAAGCATAAAATGATGAACCAGAAGGGGATATTGCTGGTTTCTCTTTATATTACTTTAAAGAGTACCTTCAAGTACTACCTTGAGGAGGAAAATGTTTGTGGGTATACTCTCAACTATATAACGAATGACTTCTGAAACAATGAGGATTGGCCCTTAGCTTCATATGTCTTTCCATTTTATGTCAAGTTTTGGATAGCCAGGCGTCTTTGGGGG
Organism: Gossypium longicalyx; assembly: GCA_025698465.1. Classification (NCBI taxonomy): domain Eukaryota; kingdom Viridiplantae; phylum Streptophyta; class Magnoliopsida; order Malvales; family Malvaceae; genus Gossypium; species Gossypium longicalyx. The sequence goes on along the minus strand of CM046999.1, from coordinate 5,131,328 downwards.
GTGAATTTAGAGCTTATATGTTATACTACCAAATATTTCTATCTAGTCGAACGTAGTTGTAAAGTGCCACCAGGTACTAGGCAAATTATTCTCCAGATTCAAGATGATCGTTATTTGGATGTGTTAGAATTAAGTGACCCGAATCCTTATTTAAATAAAATATAATGGTAAAATAAAATAAAAGAAGAATCCATATAGAATTACACTTCTTTTATTTTTAGAATAAGGTTTTTTAAACCTTATTAAATTCCATCTATTTGATATTGATTAGAATAAGGTGTTTCAGTCTTACTAGAATATGACTTTATAAGCCTATAAATAGACATAGTCTACTCCTCTTGTATTAAATTAAAATTCGACATAGTGAATTTTCTTCTCCTCTGCCCGTGGTTTTTTTCCCGAAAGGGTTTCCACGTAAATTTATGTGTTCTTTATTTTATTTTATTTTATTTTATTTTTCACAAATTGGTATCAGAGCTTCTGAATTTTTTATCTCGATCACGGTAATGGCGTCTTTGAAGTATGAAATTCTGCTGTTAGATCGCAACACTAGATTTGCATTGTGGCAGATTAAGATGCAAGCAGTTCTTGCGCAGATGGATCTGAAGGATGCCCTGCTATGGATAGATAAGATGCCTTCGACTTTAACAGATGAAGAGAAGAAGCGTAAATATCGAAAGGCGTTAACACAATTATATCTGTATTTGTCCAACGAAATTTTACAGGATGTAATGAAAGAAAAGACCGCCACTGCATTATGGAAGAGGCTAGAAAAAATTTGTATGTCGAAAACTCTAACAAGCAAGTTGCATATGAAGCAGCGTCTTTATGCTCATCGTTTGGAGGAAGGTGCGTCTGTACACGAACACTTAACAGTGTTTAAAGAAATTCTCTCAAACTTGGAGGCCATGGAGGTTCAATATGATAAGGAAGATCAAGGGTTGATTCTACTTTTTTTGTTGCCCCCGTCTTATTCAACCTTTAGAGACACGGTTTTATATAGTCGTTAGTCTCTCACAGTTGATGAGGTTTATGATTCTTTGACTTCGTATGATAAGGTGAAGCATCTTGTGGTTAAACTCGACTCTCAGGGAGAGAGTCTCATTACTCGTGGGAGACAAGATCGGAATGCTGATAATGATCGTGAAAGGACACAGGAATAGAATCCTCGCGGTAAATCTAAGAGTAGGTCGAAGTCTTCAAACAGAGGTAAAACTTGTAACTTCTGCAAGAAGAAAAGGCACATTAAACCTGAGTGCTATAAGTTATAGAACAAGATTAAAAGGGAGGCTGCGAATCAAAAGGGAAAACAAATAGAAAATTTCGGTGAAGCTGATGTTGTAGAAGACTACAGCGATGGTGAACTTCTAGCCGCTTCTGTCAATGATCCTAAAGTAAACGAAGAGTGGATACTTGATTCAGGCTGCACATTCCACATGAGTCCCAATCGGGATTGGTTTACAACTTACGAAATAGTGTCTGAAGATGTTGTTTTGATGGGAAATAATGCTTCGTGTAAAATCACAGGTGTTGGAACAATTAAAGTTAAGATGTTTGATAGAGTTGTCAGAACACTTAGTGACGTGCGACATATTCCAGAATTGAAGAGAAATTTAATTTCGTTGAGTACTCTTGATTCAAAAAGGTACAGATACACAGCTGAAAGTGGGGTTTTAAAGATTTCCAAAGGTTCCGTTATTGTGATGAAAGGGCAAAGAAAGACTGCCAAGTTATATATTTTGCAGAGTTCTACTGTTACTGGTGATGCAGCTGTCACTTCTTCTTCCTTATCAGGTGATGATATTATTAAACTTTGGCATATGCGCCTAGGGCATATGAGTGAGAATGGAATGGTAGAATTGAGCAAAAGAGGACTTCTTGATAGATAAGGAATTTGTAAACTAAATTTCTGTGAGCACTGTGTTTTTGGGAAGCAAAAGAGAGTTCGATTCACCAGAGGAATCCATAACACGAAGGAAACATTAGAGTATATTCATTCTGATCTGTGGGGGGCATCCAGAGTGCCTTCAAGAGGTAAAGCTAATTATATGCTAACCTTTATTGATGATTTTTCCAGAAAAGTTTGGGCGTTCTTCCTGAAGCAGAAAAGCAATGTGTTTTTCGTATTTAAGTTTTGGAAAATTATGATTTAAAAACAGACGGGAAAACAAATAAAATACCTCCGCACAGACAATGGCTTAGAGTTTTTTTTCTGATGAGTTTAATAAATTGTGCAAGTCAGAAGGGATCGTGAGACACTTGACAGTTCGTCATACTCCACAGCAAAACGGCGTTGCAGAACGAATGAACAGAACGATCATGGAAAAATTTTGATGTATGTTGTCAAATGCCAACTTACCGAAGTCGTTTTGGGCAGAAGCAACCTCTACTACATGTTTTTTTATCAACTAATCTCCATCCGTTGCCATTGAGAAAAAGACTCCACAAGAGGTATGGTCTGGTAATCCTGCTAATTATTCTGATTTAAAGATCTTTGGGTGTCCTACGTATGCTCATGTTGATAATGGAAAATTAGAATCGAGATCCATTAAATGTGTTTTTCTTGGTTATAAAGCTGGTGTAAAAGGGTATAAGTTATAGTGTCCTGAAAATAGAAAAGCTGTGATTAGCAGAGACGTTGTTTTTGATGAAACTGCTATGCTACCTAACTTATCTCTTAAAGACTCTTCCAATAAAGAAAATCAAAAGTAGATGGAGCATCAGATTAATACAGAGTCGACTCCTCAAGTCAGTACAAAAATTGAGAATAGAGTTGCTTCTTCACCACAATACTCTATCGCCAAAAACAGAACTAGAAGAGAAATTAAACCTCCAAAGAAGTATGCCGAGGCTGATCTAGTTGCTTATGTTTTAAATGTGGCTGAAGATATAGATGCGAATCAAGAGCCATCTAATTATTCTGAGGCGGTTAGCTGTGAAGACTTAGAAAAGTGGATGTTTGCTATGCAAGAGGAGATGGAATCAGCCCACAAAAACAGAACATGGGATCTTGTGAAACTTCCTAAAAAGGTAAAAAGGCTGTTCGTTGTAAATGAGTATTTAAAAAGAAAGAAGGGACTCTAGGAGTTGAAGAACCCAGATATAAAACAAGGCTTATTGCAAAGGGTTACAGTCAAATTCCAGGAGTGGACTTCACAGATGTGTTCTCCCCAGTTGTTAAGCATAGTTCGATTCGAGCTTTGCTTGGTATTATGACCATGCATGATTTGGAGCTTGAGATTAGATGTAAAAGCGTATTTTTGCATGGAGAACTTGAGGAGGACATTTATATGCAACAAACGAGAGGGTTTTGATCTTAGAAAAAGAGGACTATGTTTGTTTTTGTGAAAAAAAGTCCCTTTACGGTTTTGAAGCGATCACCAAGACAAATGGTACAAGAGGTTTGATTCCTTTATGACTTCTTATGATTTCAAAAGAAGTAGTTTTGATAGCTGTGTTTACTTTAAGAAAAACAGTGATGGTTCTTTTGTGTATCTACTTCTTCATGTTGATGACATGTTGATAGCAACAAAAGATAAAAGAGAGATAAGAAAAGTCAAAACCCAACTAAGTAAAGAATTTGAGATGAAAGATTTAGGACCAGCAGAGAAGATACTTGGAATAGAGATTCTCAAAGATAGAAAAGCAAGTAAATTGTACCAAAGTCAGAATGGGTACATTGAGAAAGTTCTTTGCAGGTTCAATATGCAGAGTGCTAAGCCTGTTAGCACTCCTTTAGCAGCCCATTTCAGACTTTCATCGATTTTGTCTCCACAAACAGATAATGAGATTGAGTACATGTCACATGTTCCATACTCTAGTGCAGTGGGATCTCTCATGTATGCTATGGTTTGTTCACGTCCAGATTTATCATATGCAGTCAGTGCAATTAGCAGATACATGGTGAATCCTGGTAAAGAACACTGGAAAGCAGTTCAGTGGATTTTAAGATACTTACGAGGTACTACTGATGTTTGTTTACAGTTTGGAAGAACTAGAGATGGAGTCATTGGGTATGTTGATGCTGATTTTGCTAGAGACCTTGATAGAAGAAGATCTCTCACAGGTTATGTCTTTATAATCGGAGGTTGTGCAATTAGTTGGAAAGCCACTTTGCAAACTACAGTCGCTTTGTCTACCACCAAGCCGAGTACATGGCGACATCGAGGCTTGTAAAGAAGCTATTTGGTTGAAGGGACTCTTTAGTGAACTCAATGAAGACCTTCAAATCAGCACAGTATTTTGTGACAGTCAGAGTGCCATCTTTCTTACAAAAGATCAAATGTTTCATGAGAGAACAAAACACATTAATGTTCGATATCATTTTGTTCGTGATATTATTGCTCGTGGTGATATCGTTGTGAGCAAAATTAGTTCTCATGAAAATCCTGCAGATATGATGACTAAGTCACTTCCTATAACCAAGTTTGAGCATTGCTTAAACTTGGTTAGTGTTCATTGTTAAAGTTAAACCCTTAAGGGGTTTTATGGAAGAGGTGGAGAACTTGTTCGTTGAGAGTTCGCGAAGAAGAACTTGTACATTGAGAATTCGTGTCAAGGTGGAAATTGTTAGAATTAAGTGACCCGAATCCTTATTTAAATAAAATATAATGGTAAAATAAAATAAAAGAAGAATCCATATAGAATTACACTTCTTTTATTTTTAGAATAAGGTTTTTTAAACCTTATTAAATTCCATCTATTTGATATTGATTAGAATAAGGTGTTTCAGTCTTACTAGAATATGGCTTTATAAGCCCATAAATAGACATAGTCTACTCCTCTTGTATTAAATTGGAATTCGACATAGTGAATTTTCTTCTCCTCTGCCCGTGGTTTTTTCCCGAAAGGGTTTCCACGTAAATTTGTGTGTTCTTTATTTTATTTTATTTTATTTTATTTTTCACAGGATGTTTCGGAGCCTCGTATTCTTGATGATAATAAGTCTTGTAATCATTTCTGATATAAATGTTTCTATTATTGTTGTTGTTATATGCCTTTTGAAGTTAACCCTTTTATTGGTGACATTGTATAGGTAATGTATTATTAGAAGGTTTAAAAAATCCAGGAAAAGTGTTTAGGATTCTGAGAGTAAACAACTAAGAGAAGAGTTGTTTGGGAAGGGAGTTTTTGTAAGGTCTGGGGGGATAGTTATCCATGATCTGACTGATTGTGATCATACCTCCTATAACACCTGGCCCGGTGAAGTTTCTGTATCGGGTTATTATTTGGCATGTAGTGGTAAAGTATTGGATAGAGATGAGTAAGTAAAATTTGTTTATTTGATAAAGTGTAGAGTTCTGTGTATGTGCCACTTGGCGAACTCCTTGAGTTGGCGTGATCTGTGGTTTAGCAAACCCTTTTGATGGGTATACGCTACCCTAGATGTTTGGGCAAACTCGTTAAGTTCGCAGTGAGTGGATTTTATTATTCTTTTTTAAGTATAGTAATCTGGTTAGTTAAGTTAAGACTTAGTTAGAATGGAACTAGACTACTGTACATGATAGGACATAAAACTTGTTAGGATTTTTTTATTCTAGCTCAAAAAGCTTACAAAGGTCCAAGCGATACAGGCAAGGTGTAACACCACATACCTGATCCAGTCACCAAACCTAAGTTACGATATGCTACGAACAAACCAGAATAAACTTGTTCATTTTAACCATAAACTATTCATAATTATACATACGTCAACCAATAAGAATGAAAATAGAATTATATCAAACTTTAAACTACTATAAAATTTAAATCGAGTTCGAATAAATGAACTAAATTATAAAAGTTTTAAACTTTGGACCAATATCAATACCAAGTAAATAAGTATTGATATTTTATAACAAGTATCGATACGAAAATATTTATCGATACCATTTTGGCATTCTGCCAAAATAAGGTATCAATATTATTTCCACGATATTGATACCAATTAGAAAAATATCAATACTAAGTAAAATTATCGATACCAAATTTGAATTTTGTCAATTTTGGAAACTGTTCATATGGTTTGGTTTTGATACCTTAATCCATTTTGTTGATACTTTCATTAAAATGGTAAAAAAAAATGTTAACTTGAAAGAGATCACTTCATACCAACATTAAAATCTAGCTTAAAGATGCATATAGATAGACATGTAATATTTATACACAATCAATCGAACCTATATGTCTAACCAATATGCCCTCATAGGCATCACAGTTCAAACATAACAAAAATCATTTAATGAAAAATATAATCAACAAGTTAAACTCATTCAATCCTCAACCAAGTTCTAAATACCATATGTCAAAACTCATCCATTTATGTCAACTTTCAAATGCAATTATACTTCATCCTAAGTTCATGATTTACCATAACCAAAATGGCCATTTCAATAAGACATTAAGAAATAAACTACCATTTTAAGATACCAAAATATTAAATACCAATTTTACATACCAAATTGACACAAGTCATCGCCAAGTTACTTAATAACATAAACATATTGAAACCTTATTTACATGTCACTTATAACCATATCAAAATAAACGAATAGCTACCTAAAAGAGTTCCTGGATAGTGTGATCCCCAATGATGTTTCATCGATAATAAGAGTATGACAATCTACAAGGAAGAAAACTAAATAGGGTAAGTTTACGTAGAGCTTGGTAAGTTCATAAAACAAAACATTACATACCTGTCAATTTAAAGTTTAGTTTGGATGGGCGATTGGGTGCGGTGCGGTGCGGTGCGGTGCGTTTAGCTTACTTTTTGTCTCACGCTACAGTATCGCTACAGTATCTAATCTCATCGCCACCACTATTTTTACACTAACCACAGGTAAACGCACTGCCCATCCAAACTTACCTTAAGTTTAATATTCATACATAACATAGGAATTACAGTCATTTGTCCTGATCCTTAATTTCTACCATCTCAAATGATTAAGCTTGGATAAATCAAATCATCAAAATATAACATGCCAAGATTTATATATCAAGCTATACTCAACACAACCTAATTCATCATATCATCTAGTTTCATTTCCATTTTAATAATTAGATGTTCTGCTCGGAGAACAATAGTAAATTGGCTTCGGATACATGGAAGGGCAATGCTCACACAAGCTAACAAAAGACATTAACTGATACACGATGTAACGCCCCAAAAATATGAATTTTTATTTGTTGATTTTTTTGCCATCAATAAGTGTTTGCTTTGGTGGTTAAGGGCTTTGATTATGTGTTTGAGGTTATTGGTTTGAGTCCCTAGGAGATCATTTTTGCTATTTTATTTTTGTGTTGTTCAGCTAGTAGAAATTGAGTTAAAATCCAACTCTAAGGAATCTGTTGGATTTGGATGGGATTTAGGGGTTAGTGGGTAGTTGTATTTTGGTTAACTTTTTATTATATCTTATCTTTTTGTTTGTTTTGTTTGAATTAATTAGTTTAGTCAAAATATTTTTTTAAGCCTAACTGATGTGCAACATTCCCACTATCATTCCCTTCTGTTTTGTAATTCCAGTTTCTTATTTTTTTTTTAATTTTGTTTCTCCACTTTATCTTGCCTCAATTCCCACGTTTCTTTGTTGTTCCCACTAGGCCAATTTCTTTCTCTTTTTTTCTTGAATCGTGCTACACTTTGTGTAACACCCCAGATTTGGGGTTAGGAGTTTTGAGATTTGTAGGTAAGGTCAATGGCTAGATTGGACATTTGGGTTTGTCTTCGCGTTCTGATGTTAAAATGGGCATGCTGGTTTGGTGGTTGAGTGAATATTATGTACCTTTGGGTTCTAGGTTCGACTCCTTATGTGTGTATTTTGAGGGATTTCGGGAGGGGGGAAGTTGTCAGATTTTCATTTTTGTTTTTCCCCAAAATATTGACGCTCCCTTCCTTCCATTTCTCTTTACCAAATTTTCCTTTTGCTAAAATTCTCCCTCTCCTTTGTCGTTTTCTCATCTCGCTGTTGTCAACAAGACTCTTTCTTTTTTTTTTCGCCCTTCTCCTTCGTATCTCGTTTGGTGGACAATCTCGTAGTGGTAGGTGTGGTGTCGATTAATGAGTGTTAATTTATGGTTGGTTTATGATTATTGTTTCGGCAATTTTTGGTATAGATGAAAGCTGCGAGTGGTAGTTCCGCCTCATTTGTTTGGGCAAAGGCTTTTTGGGAAGGCGGTAAGTCGAGATTCTATTGAATTGTTATTGTCAAATCGTTGTTAAACCCCTTAAATCGGTGATTGGTTAATATGATTTTTTTAGGTCTTTGAGTGCCCGGGAGTGTTCTATTAGCAAAAATGAACCAAGTGTGTACCCGAAAATGTAAAAACTGAGGCTTCAGCGAAAGCCGAAACCTTTTTGTCGACACCACACGGCTGTGTGGTAGACTGTGTGATGGAACACAGGCGTGTGATCGACGAGCCAGGCCGTGCGCGTATGACACGGTCGTGTGATGGCCAGATGGACTGTGTACGACACACGAGCTCGACCAATTTGGGCCGTGTGGGCCACACGGACGTGTGGGCCAACACGAATGTGTAGAATTCTGGGCCAGGCCATGTGATCCACATGGCCAAGGCTAATTTGGGCCGTGTGGGCCCACACGGGTAAGCCACATGGGCATGTGGGCCCATGTTTCTAAAAAGTTGCTTAAGGTTGCACGGGTTGCCTTAGTCGACTGTGAACCTACGATAGGGTCGGTAAGCAATACTTAGACCCCTAATTGTGTGAACTGTCTGTGTGATATCTGAACTGAGCATGTATGCAGATCTGAATGTATAGACTGTAACTGCATAATAGCATGACATCTTTTGTATGTTTCATTATATCAGGGTGGGTTATTGTTATTTGGAGGAAGTATCTGAAGGGCTATCAAGCTTGTTATCTGGCAGCTCTACTGCGAATTTCTAATTATGTGCCGTATTTTGGTACAGCATGGTGTGGAGGGATTGGTGGGTTGATTTAATCCCCACATGGTGTGTAGGGATGGACGGAGATGGTGTGTAGAGGCTGGTGGGTAAGATTCTGATTTTCTGCTATTGCATACTATTTCTAACTAGGCTAAGGGCCAATCTGAATCTGTGATGGGCTTGGACCCAGCCTATATTTGACTGTATTCTGATGTGTTTCTATATGTATGTTTTTCTACGGGGATTACACATTGAGTTGCAAAAACTTACCCTTTCTGTTTAATCTGTACAGGTAATCCCTAGACTTGACAGATCAGCGCAGCGGAGGACTCGACGGTGGCCATACGTAAATTTTAGACTGTTTCCGTAAATTTTTAGATTTCATTACTTATTTGGGGGTTTGATGAAATTTATGGACTTTGGACTGTCTGGCTTTAAGTTTTCAATTTCTTAGATGGTTTTACGATTTATTACTACAAAGCATGATAAAACTCGATTTTCACTAAGATTAAATGGTTTTTCAGAAATAAACGCTTTCAAAGCTTCCGCTAAAAAGATATGATTTTAGACGTAACAGGGAACATGCATTTTACTTTGAACTAAGATAAAGGTTAATTTAACTGGAACGGTTTTAAATCGACAAACTCATTTTTGACTTCCATTCCATGTGACATCGCCAGGTTCGACCATAGCGTCTAGGCCGGGTTTGGGGTGTTACAGACCTGATAAGCTATAAAACATGAAATTCGGTCATCTGTTAGTATTAATTTTGATATCTGTTGTATATTTGAAATGCCATATGATTAGTAAACTTTGTAATAGGCTATGTGTAACCCGAAAAAAATTGTTATGTATGTTCCGTATCTGTTATATTATGTATGTGTACTAGAAACACGTCTGACATTTGTTATTGTAACAGCCCGATTTTCAGTGGTATCAGAAACAGTGGTTTTGGGGCCACCAAATCCAGCAAGCAAGTTCGTAAATATTAATTATTATTTAATATTTACGGGTCAAATATGATTTTAGAAAGGTTTTTGAATTAGCAATTTGTGTTTTATAAAGATTTATTCGGTTAAATGGTTTTAGAAAATGAGGTGTTGGGACCTCGATTCTATAAATTGAGTCGTAAATATTTTTATAAATATTTACAAACTGTCATTAAGGTGGTATTAAAGTTTCGTTAAGAAATTTTAACGTTTCGATGGTTAATTAATTTAATAGGATCAAATTAAAAAAATACATTCCCGACACTCCGTTCCCGTAAATCGGACTCGTAAATATTTTTAATAAATATTTACGGAGCTAATTGTATAGTTAATTAGGTGTCAGTTAAATGAATTTGCTTGAATAAAAAAGTAATTAGGTATAAAGACTAAATTGCATATAGGGTGAAATTTGAATTATAGATTAAAGAAAAATTAAAGGGATCAAAGAAACAATTATGTCATTGCTTAAAGTTGAGGCGGCATAAGTGATATTTATTTAAAAATCTAAAGTTAAAATATAATATTATAATAATATTACCTTAAAAGTTAAGTATATATATATTATATTATATTATATTATATTATATTATATTATATTATATTATAAAACAAAGAAATAAAGGAGAAAGAAATAGAGAAGCAAAACGAAAACAGGGGAGAAAGGAAAGAAAAAGAAAAAGGGAAGGAAAGAAAAAAAATTTGGGATTTCAAGGTTCAAAGTTTGATTGGTAATTTAATTCAGTCCATTTTCTTGTAATTTTTGAGTTTTTAGAATCTTAGAACAAAATACTATTTGATTTATGTTGAAATTTTAAAATTTAGTGGATTTTTAGATGTTGTTCATGTTGAATAATTTGAGTATTAGGAGTTAAATTGATAGAATTTCAAGTTAGAATTGAAAAAAGGATTGAATTGTAAAATAAATTATAAGTTTTGAGTAATAGGGACTAAATTGAGAAAATTTTGAAACTTAAGGATTTAAGTGAAATTAGAGAGTTGAAATCAGTCTAAAGTGGAAATTGAATGAAAATATGGAATTAGTTTAAAAGAAATAAAGTTAGTTTTGGTTTAGGGACTAAATTAGAATTTTGGCAAAAGATGAATAAAAAAATTGAAATATTTAATCTGAGATTGAATTATGTTGTATTGATAAATTTTAATTGTTTTAATTCCATAGCTAACGTCGTACTGGAATTCTCGACTAAAAAGGGAAGGATAAAATCGGCATCAAATAGCTTGGAATTCCTAGTTTGTATTTCTATAATCCGAATCTAATTATTAATTGTTGTATTTTGATTAAATGTTATGATAAGTGATTGAGGTGAGAATTATTGTGTTTTACAATTGAAATGGATTGTTTTGGTATGTGATGAAATTATATTGGTTGAATTAAATTGGAATATATATATTATGAATATATATGTGTAAATGTGGAATTATGCAAATATGATAATTGGATTATTTTTGATATGTATGAAATTCAGTTTTAATGCCCAAGTAGACAAAATTTAGAACTACTGGGATATTAGTGGCATGCTATTAAGGAACTTTAGCGCGCTCTCTGATAATTAGCACGTTAGGGCTTTCCGATTACTAGCATATTAGTGCTCTCTGTTTAATAGTGAATAATAATGCACCTCTATATTTGTTCCGTATATTCGGTGTTTTCTATAAAGTCTACTTTATGCTAAGAATATGAGATAGTGAACTGAAAATAGAATGTGAAATATGTTGTAAATACATGGAATACACGAGTTATATATTCATGAATTGAATGTGGAATGGATAGTACCGTTATTTAAATGATACGTGAATAAATTATGGAAAACTATTATATATAGCAAGAGATGAAAATTGAGTATTGTATGGTTTTAAATGTTCAATTGTGCTTAACATTTTATTATACATATTTTATTGTTAATTTTTAAATATTCGGATTATAGAAATACCACTGAATTTTTACTCAGCGTACGGTTTTGTTTTTCGTGCGCAGGTTAAATTCTTAAGTTTGATCGCTGATTCAACATCCAACAACGATCCCGAACTCAAATATAGAGATGTTTATTTCTTTGTGTCGGCATGTACCTAGATTGTCTAAATAATAGTTATTTTGTGGTTTGATTGTAAATGAAGTTATAAGATTAATTTTGGAAAGTTTATAATCTGGAATAAAATGATGCTTTGATGTCTTGTTTCGATGATATAAAATGTTTGAGATTTCTGTCTGTTTGATCTATAAACTCCGGTAATGCTCTGTAACTCAGTTTCAGCGAGGGATACAAGTTAGGGGTGTTACAGTTATAATATGTATTTGTATCTGGGATGGGTTTGCTATATGGAGGACGTGATTATGTAAATGGCGATAACTAGCCTACTAAATCGGCAGCTCAGCTGCAAATATTCTGTAAGGTGTCTTACCGAAACTAAGTGGTGTGTAGGGTTGGATGAGTGTTTCAAACCCCATATGGTGTGTTGAGATGGTCGGAGTTGGTGTGTAGCGGATAGGGTAGTATTATATGTTTGTATTTGTACTGCTTTGAAATGTTTTGTTTCTGCTATTTTTGCCTGATTTAAATCAGTCATTTAAAATGTTTGTTACACACTGAGTTGTGAAAATTCACTTTCTGTTTGATTGTCACTTTCAGGTAACGCCCAAACTTAGGCGGGTCGGTGCGGCGGGAGCTCGATTTTATTAATGTTTTCGTAAATTTAATTTGTTTAAATCTGGGTTTGAGAGTTTTGTAAATTTTGGACACTTTGGTTTTGAACCTTATTTCTGATTTCCACATGATAACTGTTTAAACATTTTATCGAAAATGTAGATTTTTTTGCAAAACAATCGATTTCGAAAAAACAAACTGGGTTTTTCTAAAATATAACGATCTAAGAATTTCCCCTATAAAGTATTTGAATTTAGAAAAACTAAATAAATAGTGTTTTCACTTAAATAACTAAGCAAGATGTGTTTCCAAATAAACTGGGTTTTAAGTAGCAAAAGTTTACGATGATTTCCAAAATATACGACATTTGGATTTTTAGTCATATTATGGTAACTCCTCCAGATCAGGCCATAACGTCTAAGTTAGGTTTAAGGTGTTAAACACGATGCTGCTCACACAAGCTTTAGAGAATCTACAACACATGTAGGATCTCAAGCCATCGATATGGTATCCATCAATGGTACATAGTACCTACTAAATATAACACCGGCACAAAGTGTCTGCTATTGCAACACTGGTACATAATCCCTGCTGGATATAAATGGCATATAGCCAACACCGGTACATAGTAGCTGCTGAATATAAATCTTTATGATATGTCATTTGTATCGTACCTATTCACAAAGTTCACACGGGTTTTAACCTATATACCTTAATCTTTTCGTACTTATAGCTTTAACCATATTCATACAGATTCATAGGAGTACAAAATTCAATTCAACTATGTACTTTGCCATACTAAACATTAATTCCATTTGTAACTTTCCTTAATCAACTATGTTCATTATACACATAAATACATATACACATATCAACTACAAATAAAAACATCAATAAATAGAACAAAATCTAATACGAACTTACCAAATTACGATAGCTACCAACACTCGATGATGACTACTCAACGACTTTTTCTTTCCCACATTTATCAACAGATTGATCTGTTTCTTGGTCTAATTATAATAATTTTATTCAATTAATCAATTCAAATATCATTAAATACTTAAATTCACTTATTTGACCCTTTATTAACAATTTACATTTTTACCCTAAACTTTTACCTTTTAATCAATTTAGTCCCTAAACACGAAGCTTTCAATTCAATCAAAATTTAATCCAATTTCAAGCTAGCCCAACTTTCCCTTGTACCTATACAACCCATATTCCTCATATTTTTACAAAAATTTCTTGTAACTTTACTATTTTAGCAATTAAGTCTTTAAACTTTAAAATTCACGAAAATCACTTTACAAAATAATCATATTCAACTATCAAGATTAATAATGTACAATCAAACTTCAAAAACATCACAAATCCATCCATGACATATTTCTAAACATTTAACTGTTTTACGAATTGATCCTCGTGTTAATTAGATTAAGCTGTAATGATGTTTAAAACATAAAAATCACTAAAAATAGACCCGAAACACATACCTTTCAAGAGAATTAAAGCTTCGTCGAAAGCTTTATTCTTTAACAATGGAGAAATTGGTTTAGTGAGGAAGATAGAGAAAAATGACAATGTTTTTTTTGTTGTTTTGTTTTATTATAATTTAATTAAAATTTTAATATAAAAAATAACATATACATTATTATTTCTCCACTCACAACTGTCCACTATAGGGTAATAAGGTTTAATTACCTTTTAAAGCCTCCAACTCATGTTTTTTTTATCCATTTAACACTTATAAACTAATAGCAAGTAACTTTTGCAACTTTTATAATTTAATCATTTTCCCTTAATTAACTATCAAATCACTAAAATTTTCTAACCGAAATTTAATACTAGACTGAAATAACTCTATAAATATTAAATAAAGAATAAAATATTGACTGACCAATCAGAATCGTGGTCCCGAAACCACTATTTCTAACACTACTGAAAACAAGTTGTTACAACTCTCCCCCTAAAGGAATTTTCTTTCTCGAAAATCTTACCAGAAAAGAGGTTTGGGTATTGCATTTTCATAATCTCCTTGGGTTCCCAGGTGGCTTCCACAATACCGTGACGCTACCAAAGAACTTTCACTAAAGATATCTGTTTATTTCGAAGTTCTTTAACATCCTACGCCAGAATTTTAATCGGTTTTTCACTATAAGTCATATCAGGCTGCAGTTTTATTTCAACAGGAGAAATCACATAAGAAGGATCTGATCTATACCATCTCAACATCGACACATGAAAAACATTGTGAATCTTTTCAAGTTCTACCGATAAAGCCAAACAATATGTTACAAGAACTATTCTTTCAACAACTTCGTACGGGCCAATAAAATTGGGACTAAGTTTTCCTTTCTGACTGAAATGAAGAACCTTTTTCCAAGGTGAAACTTTCAGGAATACTTTCTCACCAACTTACAACTCGATATCTTTTCTTTTTAAATCAGTATGATTTCTTACGGTCTGAAGCAGCTTTTAAACAATTTCGAATAATCTTGACTTTATCTTCAGTCTCACAAATCAAATATGTACCATAAATCTTTCTATCACTTAACTCAGTCCAATACAACAGAGTTTTGTATTCTCTCCCATACAAAGCTTCATATGGTGTCATTTTAATACTCGACTAGTAACTGTTTTTACAAGAAAATTCCACCAACGGAATGAACATTTCCCAGCTAACCTCAAACTCAAGAATGCAACATTGGAGCATATCTTTGAGTACCTAAATTACTCGTTCTGACTGACCATTCGTTTGCGAGTGAAAAGATGTACTAAATTTCAACTTGGTACCCAAAGCCTCATCTAATTTACCCAAAAACCTGGAGGTAAACCTCGGATCACGATCAGAAATGATTGATAATAAAACATCGTGTAATTTGATTATTTTTAAAATATAAAATTCTACCAATTATTAAGCAATTAATCTGTACGTATAGGTATAAAATGTGCAAACTTCATTAATCGATCAACTATAACCCAGATGACATATTTCTTTCTCAAAGTTAATGGTAATCTTGTTACAAAATCCATAGTAATACGCTCCTATTTCAATTCGGGAATCATAATAGACTGCAACAACCCATATGGAACCTGATGCTCGGCTTTTACTTGTTGACACAAAAGACATTTAAACACAAATTCAAAGATCTCACATTTCATTCCCAGCCATCAATACATTTGTTTCAAATCACAATACATTTTTGTGCTTCCTGGGTGTAACGAATAAACACTGTTGTGAGCTTCATTTAAAATGTTCTGCTTCAATTAAGTATCACAAGGTACACACAACCTATTATGGAAATATAAACTACCATCCGAACCAATACTATAATCGACTATTTAACCATTTTCAACCATTTTCCATTTAGCCAACAAATTCAAATCATCAAATTGCAACTCTCAAGTTTTCTATAGAAACAAGGGCTTAGCCCTTAACTCGACTAAAATAGAACCATCACGCTTCAACCTAAGTTAAGCATTCATCAACCGAAGAGCAAAAAGGAATTTCTGGCTCAAAACATCTACAACAACGTTTGCTTTACCCGGATGATAGTCTATAACCAGATCATAGTATTTTAGTAACTCAAGCCACCTCCATTAACGCAGATTTAACTTTTTTTGAGTCATCAAAATTTTCAGACTTTTGTGATTGGTATAAACATGACATTTCTCATCGTACAAATAGTGTCGCCAAATTTTTAATGTAAATACAACTGTAGCTAACTCAGGGTCGTGTGTCAGGTAATTCTTTTCATGAGTTTTAAGCTATCAACAATCATATCCTTTCAGCTGAAATCACATGACCGAGAAATTCTACTTCTTTAAGCCAAAACTCGCATTTACTAAACTTAACATAAAGTTAGTTTTCACGCAAGGTCTATAATATCATCCTCAAATGCTGGTATGCTCAGATTCAATTTTGGAGTAAATTAGAATGTTGTCAGTAAAAACAACAATGAACCTGTCCATGTGAGGCTGAAAAACCTGATAAATCAAATCCATAAACGTTGTCGTGGCATTTGTCAATCCAAATGGCATGACTAGAAACTCATAGTATCTATAACGGATTCTAAACATTGCTTTTGGTACACCGACATCATTAACTCATAACTAATAGTAACCAGATCTGAGATCAATCTTCGAAGACACTGTGGCACCTTTCAATTAATCAAATAAGTCATCAATACGAGGCAACAAATATTTATTCATTATTGTAACTTTGTTCAATTGTCGATAATCTATACATAATCTCATCGACCTGTCTTTCTTTTTCGCAAACAGAACAGGTGCAACCGAAGGTGATATACTCCGTCGAACAAAATCTCTGTCAATTAATTCTTGCAACTGAACTTTTAATTCTTTTAATTTGGTTGGAGCCATTCGATATTGAATAATTGAGATTGGAGTGGTCTTTAGCATTACTTCAATAACAAACTCAACCTCTCGCTTTGGCAGTAAACTCTACAATTCCTCAGGAAAAACATCAGTAAAATTGCAAACAGTCGGTACCTAATCAACTTTCAATTTAGATACTCTAGAGTCTAACATAAAATCTAAAAATTCATCACAACCTTTTCGAATCAATTTCTCTGCAGAAATCGTTGAAATTATACTCGAAATATATTCAAACTTAGCAGATTCAACAAAATTCAATTCACCATTCTAACATCTCAAATCAATCCGTTTTCGTCGGCACTTCACTACAGCATCATGAACAGTTAACCAATTCATTCCCAGGATAACGTCAAATTCGTTAAATGGTAGTAACATCATATCAACAGGAAAGTCAAAGCCCTAAATTTTTAGTGGACACTATTTGCAAACCAAATCAACTATGACACTCTGACTTAAAAGATTCATTACTTTAACGACATACTCAGTTGACTCAACTGGTAAAATCCTTTCATTTACTAGCGTAGTACATATACACGCATATGTCTATCCAGGGTAAATTAATGCATTCACGGTAACATCAAAGATAGAAATTGTACTGGTATAACATCAAGAGCTGAGGCCTTCTCATGTGCACAAATTGCATAAGCTCTGGCAAGAGCTCGAGCTTCAAATCGAACCACTGAATCATTGGTCCAACTTCTGCTTACTCTCATAGTTCCACTATTCCCTGGTCATATACCTTTAGTATTAGTAACAATAAGTTTTGTATTTTGATTTCTATTGGGCTCAATTCAATTCGAGTAATCTTTCTTGAAATGTTAGGGAGATCAACAACTAAAGTAGGATCCATCTTTCAACCTACACACTCCAAAGTGATACCAGCCACATTGGTTACATTCAAAAAGTAATATCATAAAATTATATCAATTATTAATGTCCATTATGGTTGTTCAATTATAAATTTGGGTTTTGGGTTGAATTCATCTCGGTCTTAGGCCAAATCGATCTCAGGCTTGGATCTGTTACATGTTCGGGCTTTATCGAGCTTAGATTTTCTCGAGCTCAGGCTTTTCCCAACTCGAATTTTCTCAAGCTCAAGCTTTCTTGAACTTGGATCGAATTGGGCGGGCTTTCAAGCTTAGGCCTATTTTTCCAACTCTAGTTGGCATCATGGTGTATTGCTATTTTCAATTTTTTTTTTGCTATTTAGTGAACAACTAAAAAGGTATTAATATTAGTTTAAAGTTAGGGTAAACTATAACAATGGTCACTAATTATGCCCGCATCCCTGTTTTCGTCACACAACTTTAAAAAATTTTAATTTAGGCACTAACATTTGAATTCATTTCTATTTTGGTCATCCGTTGTTAAAATTGATAATGAAAGCTTTTTTTTTCTAACTGGTATAATAACATATTTGATCCTGAATACTTACATATTCTATCAATTTAATCTCAATTCTAAATAATTCAATAAATTTAACCCTTCATGTTAACAAATTCTATAAATTGATTCTCAAACTTCCTAGCTAGAGCTTTCAACTTTTAAAATAATAGTCATTCAACATTTATAATTTTGTAAAATCCAAAATAGAAAAAAAGGGTAATTGATACCCACATCTAGCCCGTTTATCCTAATAGTTGGATATATCAATTCATTGATGTACGAATTTGGTTGTATATATCAATTAAAATATATTTTATGATTTTGTATAAATTTTATAATTGATATTATAGTTAAGTTTAAATCATTTTAAATATTTTGTAATTCAATATCTTATTTGATAAAATTAATGTCTTAAATCATTATTATATGTATATGGTATATATAAAGTACTAGACTAAACATATATGAAAAGTGTTTACAAAATCTATTAATTTTTCTATGAAACCTATTTGAAATAAACAATTTTTTATAAAGTGTTTCTAATTTTTTTAATTTTTAATTTTTATTAATCTATTTTGAAAATATTTTATTTGTATATATTAAATTTTAAATTTAAGTATGCTACTTAAAAAAATTAAATTATTTTTAATTTATTAAGAGTTAGATGGCTACAAGTGTACTTTATCTTTTAAAAAAAACTCAAAAGCTCACATCTATAAATTAAAAAATGGTTAATATATTATAATTGCTACACACATTTAGCCTTTTCATTGCACGAGAATATTTTATTAATTGCACAAATATAAAAGGGTGTCTTTATTTTCTTGGGATGTTGCTTGTATTGCTCACAAATCATATACTTATTGGATTAAGTGATTAAAAATCTAATATCTAAATTTTTAAGTTTGAGTATTGTAAATTAGAAAAAAAAAGAAGAAGTTATATTGGGTTACTTTGATACCAATATAGAACCTCTTACCATTTGTTTTATTACAATTTTTTTTTTGGGGGGGGGGGGGGGGGTGGGGTGGTTACAAATTTATAATGTGGAATGCTTCTATTTTAGAAACTGAAAGTTTTGGTTAGGAAGTTTGAGGATTAAGTTGATAGAATTTGTAAATGTGAAGTGTTAAATTTATTGAATTATTTAGAATTAGGATAAAAATGATAGAATATGTATGTATTGAGGACTAAATATGTTATTATACTAGATAGAAAAATATTTTCTGTCATCAATTTAATGGCGAGTGACCAAAATAAAAACAAATTCAAATATTAGTACCTAAATTGAATATTTTTAAATTTGAATTGCCAAAATAAGAACACAAACATAGTTAGATGACCATTTAGGAGGTTTACCCTTAAAAGTTATTTGAATACATTATTTTAATTCGCTAGAACATATTAGGTCTCCAACATAACTGTCTAGGGACTACTAGAAGAAATCATTTCTAACCGCAAGAAATACCTACATATGGGGCCAATATTAGGGATCGCAGCAGGTTGAATATTTGTAAATTCTGAACTATACGAATTTAAATTTGTAAATCTACTTAAAAAATTAAATTTATAAATTATTCGAATTTTAATATCTAAATTCGAATCCAAATTAAATATAATTATCCGTTGAATATCTGAATCTGAATTCGTTATTTGGATAATAAATTTAGATATCCGACTTCACATTGGTTACAAAAATATATAAAATTGTGCTTCTTGCAAGATTTGAACACGTGATTCTTGGCAATTAAAACTATGCTTTAACCATCAAAATTAATCCTCAATTTTAATTAAAAATTCCATAAACTAATAAATAATGTATAGAAATCAATAAAATGATTTCAAAAATAAAATAAAACAACTAATAATAAAATTAAATATGTTTATAAGAATTATCAAAAAAATATATCTCGCATATTATTCTCTTAAATCTCATGTTTCTCTCAAATCTTATTCCTTTATATTCGTAAACCTAATTAAACGATAAGATAGAGTCATTAGAATTTCTAGACTTGCGATTATCTCATTTATTATTTGATCAATTAAATTAGTTAATTTTTTTAAACAAAGAAAAACTAATTAATATTTATATAATTAAAATAAATATTATTATATGATTTTATTTTGTAATAGTACATATTATATTATATAAAATAGTATAGATACATGTTTAAGGACATATAACATCTTAATTGTTATATAATTAAATTATGAATGTAAAATAATTATTATAACGTGATGATATTATAATGTACATTCTTCTATTAGCGATATGCAATCTAAACCTTAAATATGTAACTAATTGTATATAGGTTAGGCTACTCTGTTACATCAACCAGACTCACTCCTATTGAAAATATATATTTTTTTACCGGCCAATCCTAATTTCAAATAAATCACTCTCCCTCATTTGTTTCTCTTTCCTTACCTTTTTTTTATTAGTAAAAAAGATCCTCGATAAAGCTCTTTTGTCAATCCGATAAAATTTGACATATGGCGATGGTATTTCCAGCCAACATGCCAAATGGAATTTGATATGTAACCTTATATAAAATTATATTATTATAATATACATAACTAATATACCTTGATTATATAATACTAATTATATATATTATAGTATATCATAAAATTAGTTATATGCTTAACATTTAGGTTGCACATCACTAATAGAAGAATGCACGTTGTAATATCATAATGTTATAATAATTATTATACATTCACAATTTAATTATATAACAATTGATATATTAATTGCCCTTAAAAGTATATGTACATTATTTTTATAATATAATATGTACTAAAGATAATCATGCCGTCACATTACAAAATAAATTCATATTATAAAATTTATTTTAATTATATAAATATTAGTTAATTTTTTATTTTAAATAATTTAACTAATTGAATTTATCAAATGATAAAATGGATAATCACAAATTTAGAAATTCAGATGATTTCTTCTCATTGTTTAGTTTGGTTTACAGAATATAAAAGAATAAAATTTAAGATAAATTACATAAGATTTAAGATTATGATAGTGATGCACTCAATGGTAATCAAAACGGTACATGTAGAATAACTAGAACTACGAGACCTCTTCAGGAGGGCGAGGGGTATGAACTTTTGCGCATTATGGTGGATGTCCTTCGGAGGGTTGCTGATGTTGCGCCCTAATCCGCTTTGTCAACTAGAGCTCGAAAGGCTCAGATTAAGGAATTGAGGAAGTACGTTGCCACCGAATTCAAAGGTGTGAAAGGCATTGACTAAAGTTTAGGGACCTCCCTGTAATTAGTCCAAAACTTTTTCTCTTAAATTTTAGTCAAAAGTCAACAAAAAAATGTCACATATCAATCACTCAATAGACTAATGTGTCATGTCAGCAATCTGTTAAAAATAAACGAAAATTTTAATTTTAAATAAACAAAATAGGACAGACCCTATTGTAGAGTGACCATGGCTAAAATTTACTCTTTTTTATCTTCATTTACACGTGATGAAACATATTAAAATGATGTTATCCGGCATCTAATTAAATCTTGCACTAATAATCTTACATTCAAATTGAATTTCATGAGAGAACACTTTTTAATAGGTCAAAATGTGTTGTTAATCTATGTACTTTGATAAAATTTAAATTTTAGTTCATATCCTTAAAAAGTTAAAAATTACATTCTCTTACTTTTTTATTTATTTAAAAACTCATTCATATCATTAACATTGTCATTAATTTCCGTTAAAATCTGTCAATTTGACATGTTGATTAGATAATCTTCATATGACGTTGCATATAATTGACAGAAAATAAATGTGCTAAGTGACAAAATTTGATGGAAATTAGCAACAAAAATAATTATTGAACTAGAATTTTTAAATTGAAAAAGTATGAGATTGAATTTTTTAACTTTTAAAATACATAGACTAAATCTCAAAATCTAGAGAAGTACAAGGACTAGTAGCGTATTTTAACCTTTTTAATATATTTAAAATGCTTAAACGTTATGTTTGGACTATATGTTGACCAAAATTATATTGCTGAGTATGATCAGTATAAAGCAATAAAGTAACCGGTTGATTCTGTCCTATGAGGAGGAACCTAC
The DNA here is from genome assembly GCA_025698465.1 of Gossypium longicalyx. Lineage (NCBI taxonomy): Eukaryota > Viridiplantae > Streptophyta > Magnoliopsida > Malvales > Malvaceae > Gossypium > Gossypium longicalyx. The sequence goes on along the minus strand of CM046999.1, from coordinate 5,108,909 downwards.
CATGAAAGTGGCAGCCATGACCATAAAACTTGACTCATAGTTTTGCTTGTTTTTCTTTTCACTCTCGTCTTCGTCTTACTGTTGTTTTTATTAGTGTTCTCAAAACTCTGTTATCATTTCTTCCTTGTTTCAATCTCAAAGGTCGTGCAGAAGTTGTCAGCGAGCCAGTGAAGGTACTATTGCTGTTTGTAAGTTTGCTTGCTTAATTCATGATATGCTTTTCTTTGCTTTTATCTTGGTCTGGGTTATATAGTTTTCTTTCCCACTTTCACTAAGATTATTAATTTTGGGCCACGTAATATGAAATATGAACAACTCTGATAAAATCAGTTGATTTAGCTTTTAGATTGGATTTAAATCTGAATGAATCAAAACTTCATGAAAATCCAATACATCTCACATATTTTGATTATTTCAGAACCTCTCTTGGTTCTGGTTAAGCCCACATTTGTATGTATGTACGTACGTACGTATGTATGTATCTGCTACTGCTATAGCAGCTTTGTGTGATTGGTTCACTACTTTATTTTCAGTTCTAATTTGTCAAGCCACAAGTCAGGGGATTTTGTACTTTCCATTCTTTGATTGCAGGGCTGTGTTTATTTTCTTTGGCTGTTTTTATTTACATGATTTTTTTTCCCAATTTTTTCTCAAAGTTCTTTTGAAACTGATGATTGTTAAGTTGAAAGAATGATAATACATGAAAGAATGACAATATACATATATGATTGTAGGGACATTCTATGGAGTGCATACAACCTGCAGCTAGCATTGCAAATTGTCTCGGAACTCCAGTTTGTAAATACTTGCAATATCACAGAAAGCTGAATGATTATGTGAGAAACTTTAAGAGAATCAGAGATGATTTGAATAGCAAAATGGAAGATATAGAGCTGCAATTGAAAGCAGAGCTTCTTCATTGTGTGGGGAAGATACCAAAGAAGGAAGTAGAAAATTGGATAGGAAAAGTGAAAGTGATGATTATGGAAGCACAAGATGTTGAAAATAAAGTAAGTAATGGGAGATATCTCTGCCGTGCTTGCAATGGAAAGCTGGTTGATAGAAAGATTCAAGAAATGCAGACATTTCTTGATAAAGCTCCTAATGTCTCCGACAGTCTTGTCATTGACGGTCCAAGTGTTGGGTTGCCACTGCCAACATCAGAGCTAGTTGGTGAGAAAGCCGTGAGAGATGAAATTTGGCAATGTTTGATGCAAGAGGAGGTGGGTAAGATTGGGGTTTGGGGGATGGGCGGTGTTGGTAAAACGACCATCATGAAGCACATCCATAATGATCTTTTGAAAGAACATAGTTTTGAAAGGGTAATTTGGGTTACCATATCAAAAGACTTTAGTGTGATGAAGTTACAAGATGATATTGCAAGCGCATTGAAGTTGAAGGGAGATTTGGGCAATGAAAGAGATAAGGTTAGACGAGCAGCAATCTTGTTAGAATTGTTGAGGAAAGTGGGAAAGCATGTTCTAATCTTAGATGATGTGTGGGACAAAGTCTCTTTGGAGGAAGTTGGGATCCCTGAGCCGAGTAGCAGCAGTGGATGCAAATTGGTGTTAACAACCCGTTCGGAGCAAGTTTGTAAGTATATGGGTTGTAAAGTGATACTAGTGAAGCCCCTTTCAGAAGAAGAGGCATTGATACTATTCTTAAATAAAGTTGGACCTACCATAGTGCAAAGTCCAACTTTAATGCCAACTTTGAGGCTTGCCGTCAAGGAATGTGCGGGTCTACCTCTTACAGTTGTTGTGCTAGCTGGTACCATGAAAGGAGAAGATGACCCTTGTATTTGGAAAATTGCACTCAAGGAACTGAAAGAGCGAGTAGGGATGGTGGAAGGAGTAGAAGCTGAAGTAATCGAGCGTTTGAAATTTAGTTTTGATCACTTAAAAGACGAGAAATTGAAGCATTGCTTCTTGTATTGTGCATTATATCCGGAAAATTTTCCAATTTGGGAGGATGAGCTAATCGAGTGTTGGATCGATGAGGGATTCATAGATGAAATGAATACAAGGCAAGAAATGAAAGATAAGGGCCATGCTATTTTGAAAAAGTTGCAAGATAATTGCTTGTTGGAAAATGGTACCTATCAATATGATCAGCCTTGCAAGAAGATGCATGATGCAGTGAGAGACATGGCATTATCCATCACAAGAATAAATCCTCGATATATGATACAAGCAGGGCTGCAATTAGAAAAGCTACCAAAAGAGGAGGACTGGATAAGAGATATTGAGAAAGTGTCACTTAGGAATAACTCCATATCAGAGATTCCCATAGACATGTCGCCTCCAAAATGCCAACTGCTTACAACCTTGTTACTAGGGCGGAATCCTATAAAGAAGATCCCAAATTCTTTCTTTGTGAACATGCCTTGTCTAGCTGTTCTTGATTTGTCCTTTACGAACATCGAATGTTTGCCAGATTCTATCTCTGAATTAAAGAATCTCACCGTATTGCTGCTTGAAGGTTGTGAAGAGTTAAGAGCTTTGCCATGTCTTTCAAAGCTTCAAAGATTGAAGAAGTTGGATCTTAATTACACCAGCATTGAAAAAGTCCCTGAAGGCATGGATATGTTGATCAATCTAAGGTATCTTAACCTTTTTGTTTGCACTCTGAAAGTGATACCCAACAGAGTTTTGCCAAAACTCTCTCACCTTCAGCACTTGAAAGTTTATATGCAGAATGAAACAAAGGGCTTTAAGGCGGATGAGGTAGTGCCATTGCAAAAATTGGAATGCTTTTATGGACGTTTCGAGAACATGCATGAACTAAATAAGTTTGTCTCCTCAATGCAGCAATGTAAGAAAAATCTCATCAAGTACCAGTTATATGTAGGCTTATTTTCTCTTGTTGGTTCAGAAGAGAGAGTTGTATCAATCAATGACCTTGAAATTGGTGGCGGTGAGTTAATGTTCCCAGATGATATGCAAGAACTCAACATTTCATATTGCCACTATTTGAGAAACGTAAGCCATATTTCTTCCTTAAAAAATGTGGTTGACTTGAGGGTTTGCAAAATTGGGCACTGTGAAGGGATAGAATGTGTGGTTTCCTTCTCTTTTTCCTCTTCTACTCATCAATTCCGGAGCCTCCAGTGCTTGTTTCTTATTGATCTGCCAAAGTTGAGTGAAGTTATAAAAGTTGAAGGATATGGTTCAGCAACAACATCAATATTAGCTTCGTCTGCTACCTTTTCCAATCTTAAAGATATTCATATATTGGACTGCCCTAGTATTATGACATTGCTTCCACATTGGTTGCTTCCCTACCTCCAAAACCTTGAAGAAATAACAGTGATGAATTGTGAGAAGCTAGTAGAAATATTTGCAGCAGAAGATGAAGAAAAAGGAAGTGATGCACTAATCAAATTCGACCTTCCCAAACTAAAATTTTTGAAACTAGAGTCATTACCAGAATTGAAGAGCATTTGTAGTAGAAGTGGAGTGATGGTTTGTGATTCTCTCCAACTTATCGATGTTGATAAATGTGATAAACTGAAGAGAATTCCTCCCTTTGTTTCCTTTGTTGGCAATGGGCAGCCATATGCACATGCTCCACCTTCTCTTAAGATCAATTCAAGCAGACAATGGTGGGAATCTTTGGAGTGGGATGATCCAAACTTTAAAAATGTTCTTCAACCCCTGTGGCAAGACAACTGGTTTTTTATGGAGACAGCTTTACATAAAATTGAAGAACTGTTCAACATGAAGTAAGCCTCATCCTTTCATCATTTTCCTTTTTTATACTTTCTAAATCTCAATTCCTCAAAATCTATACATCAAATGTGTTTATACCTAGACTTTTAATATCTATTGATTTTTGTTTTGTTAGTGTGGTTTAGGGAAATAATAGAGGAGGAGATCAAAATCAATAATTTAATCAAATATGGGATCAATTTCTTTTATATATAAAATTAGGGATAGGAGATAAGAATCACACAGTTTGAATTCGTGTCAAATGAATATCTGTTAATATTTTTAACCACAGTTCTATTCAAGTCAAAATATGAGATCAAATTTATATGTTGATTTATGTTGTATTTAATGCTACATTAGTTTATTTTGCACAACTAAATTTTATTTCTTAGTTATGTGGACTAAAATTCTCTAAGTCGGAAAATCATCATTTATAGTTTTGTCAAAACATTTTTCATTTAAAGATCAACAAACTAGTCTAATTAATTTATCCATAAATCGAGTGTGCCTAATTTGATGAATTTAGTCGTTCAAGTCAGGTTTTGGATAATAAGGTTTCTTTTTTTCTTTTCCTTTTTTTTTTTTACTTCAAATTTAGATTAAATAAATAAAAATGTATTTAAAGTTAATTATAAAAATATATTGGGTAAGTAAACTATAATTTAATTTAACTTAATACTTATTTGACCTTTGTACTATAATTAAATTATCACTTTGATACATGTACTATTTTTTAATCAGTTTCGACATCAAATGCTCATTTTGTAGCCTGCTTTGGTATGGTTTCGTGACCACACGGATGGCCACACGGGCGTGTGCCGCACACGGATAGTGCACACGACCGTGTGCAATTGGGAATTTAGGGTTTTCGAAGATTTTTTTGTACCACACGGCCCCACACGGACGTGTGACATCTCCACACGGTCGTGTCTTCTCTGCTATTAACTTTTAGCACTTTTGGACAGTGAGTTACACTGGCTGCTCACACGGCCGTGTGTCCCCTCCACACGGGCGTGTGTGGCCTTCACATGGGCGTGGAAACCCCCACACGGTCATGTGGCCATATGTCGCCAAATTTTGTACTGTGTCTGTTTTTGATCTGACTATGATTATGTGTGTTTCAACCCTTGGCTAGATCTTTGTAAGGGTAGTCGAGACTTTGTTTCGGCCTGGGCTTGTGCGTTATTCACAATCTTAGCTCTAAGTAAGCAATTCAGTTGAGTGTTAATTGACGTTATGTTATATTTTGTTCTGATTTTGGGCATTTGAATGTGTGCATTTCTGATTCCACACTTTGTTTCTGTAAGTCTGTCTTCAAATGGTGTGCATTTTGCATTTGCATTAATCTTTTTGAGTTTGGTTGTGAAGAGAGGGGAGTCTTATCTGTTTTGGCAGTTTCAACTGCAATTCGTCTGTATAGCGGTTTATTGCACTATACGACATATATGTTAGCTCTGCTGCATATTAACATTTGAGTGGCTTAGTCCACATACTTGGTGTGTAGGGTTAGATGGGTCTTTCGCGATCCTATGTGATGTGCATGGTTGGATGAGATTAATTAGCTCTTTTTGGGGGTGTGATTGAGGGACGGAGAGGTGTTTGATTGGTTGGGTGAGTTTTTATTACTTGTTGCATTCATTCCGCATTCTGTCTGCTTGTCTGATTGTGAGACTAACTATTTATAGATCAAGGTGTTTCAGTACTGACACATTTGATTTGTTTGTGAAAACTATTCGTATATCGGATTGCAATTGAGTTTTATTTTTTTATTGTGACATTTTGGTGTTCATTTATCTATCGTTTTTGAACTCACTCTGAGCTTGTGCAGCTCACCCCTTTGGTTTATTCCTTTGCAGTGTAGCAGGACTTGGCATGCCGAAGGTCTCGGAGTGACATGTTTTAAGTCAGACTAATAAAAGGACTTTTCAGATTTTTAAATTTGTGAACTGTTTTGGACTGTAAACAGCTATAAAGACTATGGTACAATCTAATTTTGGATTTTCGTAATCAGTTTTGTTTTGATTTCTAGAAACTTCGAAACTTTATTTCCGAACGCTTTTAACGTGACTTGAATCCTAAAAAGGCTAAATGGTTTAGTTCGATTTTAATAACTGTGTTCGAATAAGATTTTAACAACTCGTTTTGTATAATTGTTTCAGATCACTTCGGTGATCAATATAACCTTCAAAACTTGGTCTAAACTCCTAAGTCGATTTTTGGAGCTTTACATAATCTCCCTACTCGAATTTTTAATCTTTTTAATTTTTTCATTTTGAAATAAATAATTTTTTTTAATCTATAATTAAAACTTTATACAGCAAAACCCAAGAAAAAGAAGTGATCTAAGCACTTTAAAAATAATTATAAGTTATAAATTTTAATATTTCTAATATTTATGGAACACCAAAATGTAAAAGGGAGTTTAATTATTTTAATAACTATCAATTTTTCTTATAATTTTGCATTAATAGTCCAAATGAATTTGGATATTCATTTAATCTAGAAAATAATTTGTTCAAGTTTATTCTTGATACACATTTTTATTATTTTTTTATAATTTTTACAGTTTTGCACTCATCTAGATTAAACTTGACAACTATTTGTCCACGTTACTACCATTAAGGGTAAAGTACAAAATAATTACTTATGTTTGAAATGTTACGTTTTAGTCACTTATGTTATCATTTTGTTACGAAGTGGTCACTCTACTGCTAAGCTCTGTTACCTCCCTAATAGTGGTCCTACCTGGCAGTCCAAATAGATTTTAAATGTCAACTTGGATGTCCTACGTGACAATCCAAATTATATTTATTTAATTAAAAATCTATTTTCATCCCAGCAACTGGACATCCATATTGGCATTTAAAACTCATTCGGACTGCCACGTAAGACTGCCGTTAGGGAGATAATAGAGTTTAACGGTAGAAATAGAATAATTGATACCCACATCTAGCCCGTGTAGTTTATCCTAATAGTTTGATATATCAATTCATTGATGCATGAATTTGGTTGTATATATCAATTAAAATATATTTTATGATTTTGTATAAATTATATAATTGATATTATAGTTATGTAACACTCCCTACCCGTATCCATTACTGGAATAGGGTACGAGGCATTACCAGAGTTTACTGAACATTTTTCAGAAAATTCTGAGTCATTTATTATTCATATTTTGAAAATAATCATAACGTCTCTCTATTGGGCCCTCGAAGCCCCAAACATACAATAGAAACCAACCGAAATTAAATCGGGATTATAAAAAAATTTCGCAAAATCTTAAATTTTATTTTCATCTAAGTACTTACCATTTCAATGCTCCTTATAATTAAACATGTTACCATTCAATCAATAGCTTAACACTTGTTTAAGTGTCAAACAACATCATTGTTAGTATACTTGTACATATTTCATCTAAATTCAACATTGATATACTTATTTTCTCGACATGTCACACTTGAGTTTAATAATTGTCTTTACTTACATAATTTCCTTGTATCAACATATCAAATATAATCATATATGCACATGTTATGAAACATATCATTCTCTTACCGTTTCTTCATAAGTGTATATCAATCATTTCATTATATCAATATTTCATGCTCCATCATTTCCATATATTTTATGTATATTTATTACAGTAAAGTTTATATCAAACTTAACATAAATTATATTCCATGTACTTATTCTTATTTCGTTTATCTATCTTCATAATTATTTCATACAACTATTTTGTACATATATTTCTATATGACCAGTTCTTGTAAACATTTCACACAACCATTTCATATAACCATTCGTCATCTGATACATATTACCTGAATATCAATTGTTCAATAGATGTCCTAGCGTCTCCCATCCACAGTCTTATTTGTCTTTGACATGATGCCATAGTGTCTTTCAACTATGGTCTTACTCATTTTCTGTCATGTTGCCATGGTATCTTTCAACCATGGTCTTGTTCATTTCATATCACATTGCCATGGTATCTTTCAACCATGGTCTTATTCATTTCATATCAGGTTGCCATGGTATCTTTCAACCATGGTCTTACACATTTCATATCAGGTTGCCATGGTATCTTTCAACCATGGTCTTACACATTTCATATCAGAGAGCACACTCCCATGAACCTCATCCTTACAAAGTGGGATTACTAGTCCAAAGCTAAATCCTGTAATATAAACTCATAGAGTATTGTCGGGATTACCAGTCCAAGCTAAATCCCCTGCAACGACAATTACTCTAATGAGCTTGGATCTGAATTACCAGTCCAGGCTAAATTCAGACCCTAATTTGGATTACCCATCCGGGCTAAATCCATTTTTCACATATTCTTCGGGAGGGCTATATCAGGATAGGATCACCCGTCCGGGCTAGATCCTTTTTATCGTCAATTCCTTTTCAAAGATCCATTGAATTTTCCTTTCATTCAACCGGGATTTCTTCCCCTTTTTATCAATATGTCAGTATTTCATAAATTTTCATATAATGAACATTCAAATCATATTCATATCAAAAACATGCATTTCAAGCATTTAAGAATATAATTCAAGTTACATGAACTTACCTCATTACTTGTTTGTGTTTATAATTTTATTAATCCGATATCTTTTCTTTTCCACGATCAAATCTCTTATTTGAGTCGTCCGGATCTTTATAAATAAATTTGATTATCATTTTCATCCATTTCATATTCTAATGTATTTAATTAATGCTCTAGACAAAATTACCATTTTGCCCCTAAACTTTTATTTAATGACGATTTCATCCTTAGGGTCAGGAAAATAAAATTCTTGCAATTTAATCCTTATTTCCAGCTATTATTCTCATATATATTGATAACAGTCCATGATTTCTATAAAATATCAGAATTTTCCATAATTTCAACACTTTTCAATTTAATCCCTAAAACATGTTTTCCCCCGATCTTGAACTAAATTAATAATTTCATTCAATTTTGTAATTTAAATAATAAAATAGTTCATTTCATGCAATTTGGTCATTTCTAACATTATTATAAAATTACCCATAAAGTTTTACTTTTATTCAATTTAGTCCCTGAGCCTAAAACATGCAAATTAGCCATGAATATTCATACATATTTTCCTCCTCCTCCTCTCCATTCCACATCCTTAATGTATTTAACACACTTGTAAGTAATATTATCTATAATTTTTATTATTTACTTTTATGAATATTCAAGCTGTCCATCTGTGTCATAGTCACTAAATTATTTATATCTGGAGCTATAGAACTCCAAATTAAGATCCGCTAATTTTCCCTGAAACTAGACTCATATATCTTCTTACCATAAAGTTTTCAGAATTTTTTGTTTATCAAATAAGTACAGTTTATTCTTTAAATTTACCCCTGTTCTGCTGTCTGACAGTCCTGACCTTTCTTCATTAAAAATTAATTATCTCCTCGTACAGAATTCGAATGATATTCTCGTTTATTTCTCTTGAAAATAGACTCATTCAAGATTCTAAAAATATAAATTTAAGTCCATAATTATTTTTATCCAATTTTTTTATGATTTTCAAAAGTCAGAACAGGAGAACCCGAAATCATTCTGACCTTGTCTCACAAAATTGATTATATCTCATGATTTACAATTCCATTGCTTACATAATTTCTTCTATAAGAAACTAGACTCAATAAGCTTTAATTTCATACTTTATTCATCCTATAATTCGATTTCTAAATTTTTCATGATTTTTCAAAGTTAAACTACTGCTGCTGTCCAAAACTGTTTTGGTACAAGATATTAATTACCATGTTATAACACCCTTATTTTCTTTTTCTACACCATTTCTCATCACTTTCTCTTATTTTCTCTTCACTAACATATCAAGAACATAGGACCTTATGTAAGAAAACTCTACTATAACATTATTTCCATGCTTTGTCAATAATAACAAACTTAAAAACATATTGAAATCTTGATGTACTTACCTTATTCTATTGATACTAATCTTTAACTTGATTTTCTCTCTCCTCCAGCTTCTATTCTTGAACCCAACTTGATATTCTAACTCCCCATGGTCTTCTTAGCATTTCTCTCTCTTAGTAGCTATGGAAATTCTTTTGATTTCTAGGTGAAAATGGTGAATTTTTAGTGGAAGGACCAAATTGTAAAGAAAAGAAAGTTTCTTTCTTCCTTTTCTCTTCATACGTTGGGTGCATGGAAAAATATATGATGATTCTTCATCTTCTTTTCCTTATATATACTAAGTAAAATAATAATAAAATAATAAAATATCATTTAAAAATTAAATTAAAATATTAATAAACTATTATTTATTTATTTATTTAATCTAAAATATCTCCAACATCATCATTGCTTTCTAGATTTCTCTCTCTTCCAATTGACCATTTTGCCCTTCATTATCTTTTAAAATTCCATCCTTGAGTCATCATTTAATTTGGTAAAATTGCAATTTAGTCCCTCATAGTTCTTCACCTATTCAATTTGGTCCTAATTCATCCATTTTCCTTAATTTCTAGATCATTCCACCCTTAAAATATTTACACTATTGGTCCTTCAACTTTTTCATATTTACACTTTAACCCCTCAAATTTTGAGTATTTACTCTTGTGCAACAAAACTTTTCTCACTTTTACAATTTAGTCCTTTCTTGAATTAATATATCATAATATACTTCCCAATATTGACATAACTCAAAATTTCCCTTTTTGTCACTTTATTTCCTTATTTTACTATATCACGGATAATATTTTACTGTAAAAATTTTCGGGATATTACAAGTTAAGTTTAAATCATTTTAAATATTTTGTAATTAAAAATCTTATTTGATAAAATTAATATCTTAAATTATTATATGTATATGGTATATATAAAGTACTAGGCTAAACATGTATGAAAAGTGTTTATAAAATATACTAATTTTTCTATTTATGAAATTTATTTGAAATAAACATTTTTTTAAAAAGTGTTTCTAATTTTTTTAATTTTAATTTTTATTAATCTATTTTAAAAATATTTTATTTGTATATTTTAATTTTTAAATTCAAATATGCTACTTAAAAAAATAAATTATTTTTAATTTATTAAGAGTTAGGATGGCTACAAATGTAGTTTATCCTTAAAAAAACTTAAAAGCTCACATCTATAAATTTTAAAAAATATTAATATATTGTAATTGCTACACACATTTAGCCTTTTTCATTGCACGAGAATATTTTTTTGCACAAATATAAAAGGGTTTATTTGTTTTCTTGGAATGTTTCTTGTATTGCTCACAAATCATATACTTATTGAATTAAGTAATTAAAAATTTAATATCTAAATTTTTAAGTTTGAGTATTGTAAATTAGAAAAAAAAAATTTACTGGGTTACTTTACCAATATAGAGCCTCTTACCATTTGTTTTATTACATAGTTTTTTTTTTTGGGGGGGGGTGTTTACAAATTTATAATGTTGAATGCTTCTATTTTAAAAATTGAAAGTTTTGGTTAGGAAATTTGAGGATCAAATTGATAGAATTTGTAAATGTGAAGTGTTAAATTTGATGAATTAATTAGAATTAGGATAAAAATGATAGGATATGTATGTATTGAGGACTAAATGTGTTATTATTCCAGTTAGAAAAAGATTTTCTGTTATCAATTTAATGGTGGATGATCAAAATAGAAACAAATTCAAACTTTAGTGCCTAAATTGAAAATTTTTAAATTTAAATTACCAAAATAAGAACGCCAATATAATTGAGTGAGCATTTGAAAAGTATACCCTTAAAAATTAATTAAATACATTATTTTAATTGGCTTGAACATATTAGGTCTCCTACATAAATGTATTAGGGACTACTAAAAGAAATCATTTCTAATCCCAAGAAATACCTACATATTGGCCAATATTAGGGGCAAGTTGAATATCTGTAAATTTTGAATTATTTGAATTTGAATCTATAAATTTATCTAAAAATTTAAATTCGTAAATTATTCGATTTTTAATATCTAAATTTGAATTCAAATTAAATATCATTATCCATCGAATATCTAGATCCGAATTTATTATTTGGATAATAGATTCAAATATCCAACTTCACATTGGTTACAAAAATATATAAAATTGTGCTTCTTGCAAGATTTGAACACGTGATCATTGACAATTTAAACTATGCTTTTAACCATCAAAATTAATTCTCAATTTAATTAAAATATCCATAAACTAATAAACAGGGTATAGATATCAATAAATGATTTCTAAAATAAAATAAAACAGCTAATAACAAAATTAAATATGTTTAAAAGAATTATCAGACAAATATCTCTCATTTAACATATTATTCTCTTAAATCTCATGTAATTTTTCTTAAATTTTATTCTTTTGTATTAATAAACCTAATTGAACAATAAGATGGAGTCATTAGAATTTCTAAATTTGCGATTATCCCTTTTTTATTTGATCAATTAAATTAGTTAAATTTTTTAAACAAAGAAAAGCTAATTAATATTTATATAATTAAAATAAATATTATTATATGATTTTATTTTGTAATAGTATATACTATATTATATAAAATAGTATAGATACATGTTTAAGGACATATAACATTTTAATTGTTATATAATTAAATTATGAATGTAAAATAATTATTATAACGTGATGATATTACAATGTGCATTCTTCTATTAGCGATATGTAATCTAAACATTAAATATGTAACTAATTGTATATAGGTTAGGCTACTTTGTTACATCAAATAGATTCACTCCTACTGAATTTTTTTTTTTACTGGCCAATCCTAATTTCAAATAAATCACTCTCCCTCAGTTGTTTCTCTTTTCTTACCTTTTTTTATTAGTAAAGAGGATCCTCGATAAAGCTCTTTTGTCAATCCGACAAAATTTGACATATGGTGATGTTATTTCCAACCAACATGCCAAATAGAATTTGATATGTAATCGTATATAAAATTATATTACTATAATATACATAACTAATATACCTTGATTATATAATACTAATTATATATATATATATATTATAGTATATCATAAAATTAGTTATATGCTTAAGGTTCAGGTTGCACATCACTAATAGAAGATTGCAAGTTGTAACATCATAATGTTATAATAATTATTATACATTCACAATTTAAATATATAACAATTAATATATTATATGTCCTTAAAAGTGTATGTATATTATTTTTATAATATAATATGTACTAAATATAATCATGTCGTCACATTACAAAATAAATTCACATTATAAAATTTATTTTAATTATATAAATATTAGTTAATTTTTTATTTTAAATAATTTAATTAATTGAGTTTATCAAATGATAAAAGGGATAGTCACAAATTTAGAAATTCAGATGATTTCATCTCATTGTTCAGTTTGGTTTACAAACTACAAAAGAATAAAATTTAAGATAAACTACATAAGATTTAAGATTATGACAGTGATACACTCGGTGGTAATCAAAACGGTACATGTAGAATAGCTAGAACTGCGAGACCCTATCAGGAGGGCGAGGGCTATGAACTTTTGCACAATACAGTGGATGTCCTTCGGAGGGTTGCCGATGTTGCACCCTAATCCGCTTTGTCAACTAGAGCTCAAAATGCTCCGATTAAGGAATTAAGGAAGTACGGTGCCACTGAATTTAAAGGTGTGAAAGGCATTGACTAAAGTTTAGGTACCTCCCTATAATTAGTCCAAAATTTTTTCCCCTAAACTTTAGTCAAAAGTCAACAAAAAAATATCACATGTCAATTACTCAATAAGCTAATGTGTCATGTCAGCAATCCGTTAAAAGTAAATGAAAATTTTATTTTTAAATGAACAAAATATAACAAACCCTATTTTAAATTGACCATGGCTAAAATTTACCCTTTTTTATCTTCATTCAAACATATTAAAATGATGTAATCCGGCATCTAATTAAATCTTGCACTAATAACCTTACATTCAAATTGAATTTCATGAGAGAACACCTAGCATATCTTGGTAAATATTAAATAGAGACCCCAATTGTTCTCAAACGTTTTTAATAGGTTAAATTATGTTGTTAGTCTATGTACTTTGATAAAATTTAAAGTTTAGTTTATATACTTAAAAAGTTAAAAATTAAATTCTCTTACTTTTTTTCATTTAAAAACTCATTCATACCATTAACATTGCCGATAATTCCCGTTAAAGTCTATCAATTTGGCATGTTGATTAGATAATCTTCATATGACGTTGCATATGATTGATAGAAAATAAATGTGTTAAGTTAACAAATTTTGATGGAAATTAGCAACAAAAATAATAATTGAACCTATAATTTTTAAATTGAAAAAGTAAGAGATTGAATTTTTTTTAACTTTTAAAATACATAGACTAAATCTCAAAATCTAGAGAAGTACAAGGACTAGTAGCATATTTTAACCTTTTTAATATATTTAAAATGCTTAAACGTTGTGTTTAGACTATATGTTGACCAAAATTATATTGCCGTGTGTGATCAGTATAAAGCAATAAAGTAGCCGGTTGATTCTGTCCTTTGAGGAGGAACCTACCATGAAAGTGGCAGCCATGACCATAAAACTTGACTCATAATTTTGCTTGTTTTTCTTTTCACTTTCGTCTTCGTCTTACTGTTGTTTTTATTAGTGTTCCCAAAACTCTGTTATCATTTCTTCCTTGTTTCAATCTCAAAGGTCGTGCAGAAGTTGTCAGCGAGCCAGTGAAGGTACTATTGTTGTTTGTAAGTTTCCTTGCTTAATTCATGATATGCTTTTCTTTGCTTTTATCTTGGTCTGGGTTATATGGTTTTCTTTCCCACTTTCACTAAGATTATTAATTTTGGGCCACATAATATGAAATACGAACAACTGTGACAAAATCAGTTGATATAAATCTGGACTTAAATCTGAATGAATCAAAACTTCACGAAAATCCAATACATCTCACATATTTGATTATTTCAGAACCTCTCTTGGTTCTGGTTAAGCCCACAACTGTATGTATGTATGTTTGTATGTATGTACGTACGTACGTATGTATCTGCTACTGCTATAGCAGCTTTGTGTGATTGGTTCACCACTTTATTTTCAGTTCTAATTTGTCAAGCCACAAGTCAGGTGATTTCTACTTTCCATTCTTTGATTGCAGGGCTGTGTTTGTTTTCTTTGGTTGTTTTTATTTTTTCCTTCCATGCAACTATTTACATGATTTTTTTCCCAATTTTTTCTCAAAATTCTTTTGAAACTGATGATTGTTAAGTTGAAAGAATGATAATACATGAAAGAATGACAATATACATATATGATTGTAGGGACATTCTATGGAGTGCATACAACCTGCAGCTAGCATTGCAAATTGTATCGGAACTCCAGTTTGTAAATACTTGCAATATCACAGAAAGCTGAATGATTATGTGAGAAACTTTAAGAGAATCAGAGATGAATTGAATAGCAAAATGGAAGATATAGAGCTGCAATTGAAAGCAGAGCTTCTTCATTGTGTGGGGAAGATACCAAAGAAGGAAGTAGAAAATTGGATAGGAAAAGTGAAAGTGATGATTATGGAAGCACAAGATGTTGAAAATAAAGTAAGTAATGGGAGATATCTCTGCCGTGCTTGCAATGGAAAGCTGGTTGATAGAAAGATTCAAGAAATGCAGACATTTCTTGATAAAGCTCCTAATGTCTCCGACAGTCTTGTCATTGATGGTCCAAGTGTTGGGTTGCCACTGCCAACATCAGAGCTAGTTGGTGAGAAAGCCGTGAGAGATGAAATTTGGCAATGTTTGATGCAAGAGGAGGTGGGTAAGATTGGGGTTTGGGGGATGGGCGGTGTTGGTAAAACGACCATCATGAAGCACATCCATAATGATCTTTTGAAAGAACATAGTTTTGAAAGGGTAATTTGGGTTACCATATCAAAAGACTTTAGTGTGATGAAGTTACAAGATGATATTGCAAGCGCATTGAAGTTGAAGGGAGATTTGGGCAATGAAAGAGATAAGGTTAGACGAGCAGCAATCTTGTTAGAATTGTTGAGGAAAGTGGGAAAGCATGTTCTAATCTTAGATGATGTGTGGGACAAAGTCTCTTTGGAGGAAGTTGGGATCCCTGAGCCGAGTAGCAGCAGTGGATGCAAATTGGTGTTAACAACCCGTTCGGAGCAAGTTTGTAAGTATATGGGTTGTAAAGTGATACTAGTGAAGCCCCTTTCAGAAGAAGAGGCATTGATACTATTCTTGAATAAAGTTGGACCTACCATAGTGCAAAGTCCAACTTTAATGCCAACTTTGAGGCTTGCCGTCAAGGAATGTGCGGGTCTACCTCTTACAGTTGTTGTGCTAGCTGGTACCATGAAAGGAGAAGATGACCCTTGTATTTGGAAAATTGCACTCAAGGAACTGAAAGAGCGAGTAGGGATGGTGGAAGGAGTAGAAGCTGAAGTAATCGAGCGTTTGAAATTTAGTTTTGATCACTTAAAAGACGAGAAATTGAAGCATTGCTTCTTGTATTGTGCATTATATCCGGAAAATTTTCCAATTTGGGAGGATGAGCTAATCGAGTGTTGGATCGATGAGGGATTCATAGATGAAATGAATACAAGGCAAGAAATGAAAGATAAGGGCTATGCTATTTTGAAAAAGTTGGAAGATAATTGCTTGTTGGAAAATGGTACCTATCAATATGATCAGCCTTGCAAGAAGATGCATGATGCAGTGAGAGACATGGCATTATCCATCACAAGTATAAATCCTCGATATATGATACAAGCAGGGCTGCAATTAGAAAAGCTACCAAAAGAGGACTGGATAAGAGATATTGAGAAAGTGTCACTTAGGAATAACTCTATATCAGAGATCTCCATAGACATGTCGCCTCCAAAATGCCAACTGCTTACAACCTTGTTACTAGGGCGGAATTCTATAAAGAAGATCCCAAATTCTTTCTTTATGAACATGCCTTGTCTAAGTGTTCTTGATTTGTCCTTTACGAACATCGAATGTTTGCCAGATTCCATCTCTGAATTAAAGAATCTCACCGCATTGCTGCTTGAAGGTTGTGAAGAGTTAAGAGCTTTGCCTTGTCTTTCAAAGCTTCAAAGATTGAAGAAGTTGGATCTTAATTACACCAGCATTGAAAAAGTCCCTGAAGGCATGGATATGTTGATCAATCTAAGGTATCTTAACCTTTTCGTTTACACTCTGAAAGTGATACCCACCAGAGTTTTGCCAAAACTCTCTCACCTTCAGCACTTGAAAGTTTATATGCATGATGAAACAAAGGGCCTTAAGGCGGATGAGGTAGTGCCGTTGCAAAAATTGGAATGCTTTTATGGACGTTTCGAGAACAGGCATGAACTGAATAAGTTTGTCTCCTCAATGCAGCAATGTAAGAAAAATCTAATCAAGTACCAGTTATATGTAGGCTTATTTTCTCTTGTTGGTTCAGAAGAGAGAGTTGTATCAACCAATGACCTTGAAATTGGTGGCGGTGAGTTAATGTTCCCAGTTGATATGCAAGAACTCAGCATTTCATATTGCCAATATTTGAGACACGTAAGCCATATTTCTTCCTTAAAAAATGTGGTTGACTTGAGGGTTTGCAAAATTGGGCACTGTGACGGGATAGAATGTGTTGTTTCCTTCTCCTCCTTTTCCTCTTCTACTCATCAATTCCAGAGCCTCCAGTGCTTGTTTCTTATTGATCTGCCAAAGTTGAGTGAAGTTATAAAAGTTGAAGGATATGGTTCTGCAACAACATCAATATTAGCTTCGTCTGCTACCTTTTCCAATCTTAAAGATATTCATATATTGGACTGCCCAAGTATTATGACGTTGCTTCCACATTGGTTGCTTCCCAACCTCCAAAACCTTGAAGAAATAAGAGTGAGGGATTGTGAGAAGCTGGTAGAAATATTTGCAGCAGAAGATGAAGAAAAAGGAAGTGATGCACTAATCAAATTCGACCTTCCCAAACTAAAATTTTTGAACCTAGAGTCATTACCAGAATTGAAGAGCATTTGTAGTAAAAGTGGAGTGATGGTTTGTGATTCTCTCCAACTTATCGATGTTGATAAATGTGATAAACTGAAGAGAATTCCTCCCTTTGTTTCCTTTGTTGGCAATGGGCAGCCATATGCACATGCTCCACCTTCTCTTAAGATCAATTCAAGCAGACAATGGTGGGAATCTTTGGAGTGGGATGATCCAAACTTTAAAAATGTTCTTCAACCCCTTTGGCAAGACAAACGGTTTTTAATGGGGAGAGCTTTACATAAAATTAAAGAACTGCTCAACATGAAGTAAGCCTCATCCTTTCATCATTTTCCTTTTTTATACTTTTTAAATCTCAATTCCTCAAAATCTATAAATCAAATGTGTTTATACCTAGACTTTTAATAACTATTGATTTATGTTTTGTTAGTGTGGCTTAGGGAAATAATAGAGGAGATCAAAATCAATAATTTGACTAAATATGGGATCAATTTCTTTAGTATATAAAATTAGAGATAGGAGATAGGAATCACATAATTTAAACTCGCGTGAAACAGGTGTCTAATAATATTTTTAATCACTGTTCTATTCAAATCAAAACATGAGACTAAACTTATACTTTTAACCTTTGGTTGATTTATGTTGAATTTAATGCTACATTAATTTATTTTGCACAACTAAATTTTATTTCTTAGTTATGTGGAATAAAATTCTCTAAGTCAGAAAATCATCATTTATAGTTTTGTCGAAACATTTTTCATTTAAAGATCAACAAACTAATCTAATTAATTTATCCATAAATTGAGTGCGTCCAATTTGATAAATTTAATTCGTTCAAGTCAGGTTTTGGATAACAAGGTTGCTTTTTTTCTTTTCCTTTTTTTTTTTTTAATTTTACTTCAAATTGGTTGAAACGAAATTTAAATTAAATAAATAAAAATGTATTTAAAGTTAATTATAAAAATATATTAGGTAACTAAACCATAATTTAGTTTAATTTAATACTTATTTTAATCTTTGTTCTGTAATTAAATTATAACTTTGATACATGTACTATTTTTTAATCAGTTTCGGCATCAAAGGCACGTTTTGCAGCCTGTTTCGGTGTGGTTTCGTGACCACATGGGTGGCCACACGGGGGTGTGCCGCACACGGGCGGTCCACATGGCCGTGTGTAATTGGGAATTTAAGGTTTTTTATGATTTTTTGTACCACACGGCTTGGCCACACGAGCATATGTCCCCACACGGGCATGTGAGATCTCCACATGGTTGTGTCTTCTCTGCTCTTAAATTTTTAGCATTTTTGGACAGTGAGTTACACAGGCTGCTCACACGGGCGTGTGTTCCCTCCACACAGCGTGTGTGGCCTTCACATGAGCGTGTAGACCCCAACACGGCCTGGGCACTTCCACATGGCCGTGTGGCCTTATGTCGCCAAATTTTGCATTGTGTCTGTTTTTTATCTGATTATGATTCTGTGTGTTCCGACCCTTGGCTAGGTCTTTGTAAGTGTGGTCGGGACTTTGTTTCAGCCTAGACTTGTGCGTTATTCGCAATCATAGCTCTAATTAAACGATTCGGTTGAGTGTTAATTGATGTTATGTTATATTTGATTCTGATTCTAGGCATTTGAATGTGTGCATTTCTAATTCTATACTCTGTTTCTATAAGTTTGTCTTTAAATGGTGTGCATTTTGCATTTACATTAATCTTTTTGGATTTGGTTGTGAAGAGAAGGGAGTCTTATCTGTTTTGGCAATTTCAACTGCAATTCGTCTGTATAGCGGTTTACCGCACAGTACGAGATATATGTCAGCTCTGCTGCATATTAACATTTGAATGGCTTAGTCCACATACTTGGTGTGTAGGGTTGGATGAGTCTTTCGAGGTTTTATGTGGTGTGCATGGTTGGATATGCTTAATTAGCTCTTTTTGGTGTGTGATTGGAGGACGGAGAGGTGTTTGGCTGGTTGGATGGGTTTTTATTAATTGTTGCATTCATTCTGCATTCTGTCTGCCTGTCTAATTGCGAGACTAACTGTTTATAGATCAAGGTGTTTTAGTACTAACACATTTGATTTGTTTGTAAAGACTATTCGTATATCGGATTGCCATTGGGTTTTATTTTTTTTTATTGTGACATTTTGGTGTTCATTTATCTATTGTTTTCAAACTCACACTGAGCGTGTGTAGCTCACCCCCATAGTTTATTCCTTTACAGGTACCCTCGTTTTCCGTAAGGGACTTGGCATGTCAGAGGTCTCGGAGTGACATGTTTTAAGTCGGACTAATAAAAGGACTTTTCAGATTTTTAAATTTGTGAACTGTTTTGGACTGTAAACAACTACAAAGACTATGGTACAATCTAATTTTGGATTTTCGTAAGCAGCTTTGTTTTGATTTCTAGAAACTTTGGAACTTTATTTCCAAGCGCTTTCAACGTGACTTGAATCCTAAAAGGGTTAAATTGCTTAGTTCAATTTTAATAATTGTGTTTGAATAAGATTTTAACAACTCGTTTTGTAAAATTATTTCAGACCATTTCGGTGATTAATATGACCTCCGAAATTCGGTCTAAACTCCTAGGCCGATTTTTGGGGCGTTACAGAATCTCCCTACGTGAATTTTTATTCTTTTTAAATTTTTTAATTTTGAAGTAAATAAGATTTTTTGTAGTTTAGAATTAAAACTTTATATATATATATATCAATGACATTTTTGTAAATATCTCGAGATGAGGCGGGACGGGTTTACCTCAAACTTGACCCAACTGTTTTTTTGAATTCACTCTACCCAACCTGCCATGAACCTAAATTTTCCAAAAAAAAAAAATCAACCCTAACGGATCAAATCAGGTTGGAACTTGTTGAATTAGGATTTTTTTATCATACCTAATTTAGAATGAACCTGGACACATTGTTGTCTAGATTCAAATGCATCAAAACAAATGGATGTCCAGATTCATTTTTAGTTAGTGCAAAACTAAAAATAATAATAATAATAATAATAATAATAATAGTTTATTAAAAATAATCCTTTTACATTTAGTATTCGAGAATTACAAAAAAATGTATAACTTTAATAGTTTTGATAATTTATAAAATATTAATAACACACTCATATGAAGTCTAAGAAACAAATGCAATATACACTTCCAACCTGTTCACAAAGGATGAGAGAATTTGGGAAGATGCTGAACCACTGATTCATGATTATACAGCACAACCCAAGAAAAAGAAGTGATCTAAGCACTATAAAAAAAATTATAGTTTATAAAATTTATTATTTTTAATAATTATGGAACACCAAAATGTAAAAGGGAGTTTAATTATTTCAATAATTATCAATATTTTTTTATAATTTTGTATTAATCGAAATGAATTTGGATATCCATTTAATCTACAAAACAATTTGTTCAAGTTTATTCTTGATACACATTTTTATTATTTTTTATATATGTTTTTTAATTTTTACGGTTTTGCACTCATCTAGATTAAACTTGATAACTATTTGTCCATATCAATCTCATTAAGGATAAACTACAAAAATAGTCATTTTTTATTTGCTTTAGATTATATTTTAGTCATTTATATTTGAAATGTTATGTTTTAGTCACTTAGTTATCATTTTATTACGAAGTGATCACTCTATCGTTAAGCTTGGTTACCTCCCTAATAGTGGTCCTACCTGACAGTCCAAATAGATTTTAAATGCCAACTTAAAACTGTCGTTAGGGAGACAACAGAGTTCAATGATAGAATGACTACTTCGTAACAAAACGAAAACGTAAATGACTAAGACGTAATATTACATACACAAATGACTAAAATTAATCTGAGTCAAATAAAAGTGACTATTTTTATTTATTTATTTATTTTTTTTTATTATTGAGAGATCAATTGAATACATTTTTTTAAAGGTTTAATTTATTTATTTTTACTTACCTTTAAGCTTTTTAAATATGAAAAAGTTAATTTGTAATTTATCCTATTAAGTTGGTGCCATTAAACTCGCGATACGAAACTCGATAAAATACTTAATATTAATAGATATATTAAAATTTTGGCTTAATTCAAAAATATCTCCTAATCTATTTCCAATCAGAAGCTGCCATGTCACCATTCACCTGTATTTTTTTAAAAAAAATTACATGAAATTTAAAAAAACCGGGAAAAAATAAAAAATATATATTTTTAATTAATGTAATAAATTTAAAGAAAAACTACTAATTCTTCCCCAAATCCATCTTCTTCCCCGTAACCTTTCCGATTTGTTTGCTTTCGGTAATCAAAACCAAACCTTTTCATTTACGATTTCATCATCTTAATCTTTCATTATCTTCCCAAGAAGCAAAAAATTCTTGGGATTTTAGTTTGTTTTCAGACCGAAATCACTTTATTTTTATTTTGCAATCGATTTGGGAACCCTAGAAACCCAAATTGATTTTCAAAATAGAAACCCTAAAAGACCAAATCCGATTTTGAAAGACGAAACCCCCAAAACAAAATAATATTGTCAACTTGTTTTTATATTTGTTAAAACATCAGCTGTTGGTACTTGCCTTTGGGTTCTCCAACTGATTGGAAAAGCTTGATGGTTTCTTGGAGCTTAGGAGGGAGTTCTTCTATAGGCTGGAGTTGGGTGGAAATAGATGAAGATGATTGAAGTGGAGGTGGGATATTTTGGAAAGAGATGGATGTGTTGTGAAAGAATGAAAATTTAGAGGGTTTAGAGGCGGAAAGGACTATGATGCCATTTTGAAAACAACTAAACCCTAATTCAATCGTTGGGAAAAAGAGATGGAAACAGATTGGAAATTTGGAAGTGAAGCATAATAAGCAAAACTTGATTTAATTTAAAATGGTTAATTGAATTGAGTTATTCAATTTATTTTAAATTACTTCATAGTTTGAGTCGAGTTAAATTTTATAATTTAAATTATAAATTAATGTAAATACTTTTTAATATTTGACAATTTAAAAAATGAACAAATTAATTATTTTTTAATAAAAATTAAAAAAGTTTAAAATAATTTTTAAAATTATATTTTTAAAAAAATTCTAGAGAATATATAAAAAAATTAAATTTTTAAAATTTCCTAAAATAAATTTAGGTATTTAAATAAATTAATTAATGATTCAAGTTTATCATATATATAAATATTTTACTTTATAAAATTTTCAAATATATATAGTTTCAAATTTATTTGTTTTGATATGAAATTAGTTATACTGTAATAAAAATTTAATTTGACATGTTCAATGTTTTAATTTACCTCGAATAGTTTAACTAAGCTAGATTTGAAAAAAATTCAAATCGAGTTAGGATGATAAAATAAAACTCGTCAACTCAATTAACTCGAAATTTTTCACTCAATTTGATTAAACTCTCACATTTAGCAATGAGCAGAAGATAAAAATATATATTAATTACTAAAATAAATTTAATTAAAAATATTTTTTTATTTTTCCCAATTGTTTTAAATTTTATTGTAAATTTTAAAATATTACAAATGAATGGCGGCAACATGGCAGCTTCTGATTGGACAAAAAAGTTTGGATTAACGGTTCTAAGTACTTATTTAAGATTAGGGCTTAATTTTTGAATTAAGCCATATATAAAAATGTAAGAAAAATAAATAATATATATAAATAAATTGTTAAATTAAAAAGATAATGAAAATACATCATCTCAATCATGACAAAATATGAATAATTACGAACATCATGTAATAGTTTGATGGTCAAAGGTTTTCGCTACCCAAGTATGATTTAAATTCGAATTGTGCTAGTCACGTTAATTGTTCGGGCTTTACATTGTTATTGTAATTCACCAAAACAGATACCAACAATTACTGAAACTGACAAGAAAATATATAGCAATTTTTTATTATTATTCACAAATGTTTTGCTTCAAAATACATTACTATGGATGTATCAAAAAGGGAAAAAAAAAACATATATATATATATATATATAATATTGCATAACTTAAGTAGTATATTTCCAACAAAATCATCTGGTTTGGCTTCGTCTCTCCAGACTTTAAATAAATAAATAAAAACTCTAAATTTTATCTATAATTTTCATTAGTGTTTTTTTTTCCCCTAAGTATCGTATTTAAATAAGTAAATGTTTTATCTATAATTTAAGCTCGATATTTCCACGTCAGCATCGCCAATCCAACCGTACTTCACCGGGACCGACAACATGCTGACTAGGCTTCCTAAATGATACCATGTGGCTACTAACCATGAAGGCAGTTACACGCTCGGAAACCCTAATATCTTCCATCTTTAATTCCTGCAACCGCCGCACGTATTCCGGCACGTGGAGTAGGTCCCAAACTACCCCAACGCCGCCGGGCTTTAAGACCCTCACCATCTCCCCCAACACCCTCATTCTCTCCGCTGCAGCCTCCACCGTGCGATGGCCGTATTCTTTTCCCACCGTGTGGACGAACACGGCTGAAACCACCACGTCGAAATAGTTATCCTCGAATGGTAAACTCCTCACATCGCCTTCTTTGCACGTTACATACTCCCCCACACCTGTTTCAAATTTCCCACTTTTAATCATTAAAATTATTTTCATGTATAAATTTATGTAAATAAAATGATACATTTTATCTTTTTAAATAAAAAATAAATAAAATTATTTTTATATATTAAATTAAAAATAAATTATTTATTTTATTAAAAATTTTATTTATTTTTATTGTTAAAATTTAATTTAATTACATCATTATAAGATACACATAGTAGGATTATGTGAAATTAATTTATTTTTCTATTAATAACGTAATTTTAAGAAAATTTTAATTAAGTAATTTAATTTACTCGTAAATTTAAGGTATAAAAATTAATTTATTTTTTAAATAAAAATATTTTAAGTGAAAAAATTTAATTTACTCGTAAATTTATGGTATAAAAATTAATTCAGTGTAAAAAATAAAAACAAAATAGAGTTAAGAGTCTCTATGGTAGTTTTAGCAAATGATTCAGGAAGTACGAACCTTCAACGTTGGCTGTTCGGAGCGTGGACAAAGTAGTCCGTTTAGAACGATCCAACCCAACAACCCGACCTGAACTACCGGTCTTTTTCAGCTGAGTCGCCACCGAGTTGAGAAGAATCCCTCTGCCGCATCCAATATCAAGCGCCAGCTTCACCGACGACCAATCATAAACCGACCCCACCATCCGCTGCGCCATTTCGTAATGCAACGGGCCAGCGGAGTACAAGAAGTTGGCCGCAGCGAAGAACAAGCAAACAGCCGAAATCGAGGTGACGGCGCCGCTGAACCCGGCGGCGAAACGAGCGGCGCTGGGGCTGGGAAATAAAGTTTGGAAGAAGTGGAAGATGGAATCGAAGTAGAAAACGAAGATAATAGACAGTAATGAGAACAAAACAGCGTGACATAAAAGGAAAAGCAGTGTTTGCCACTGATCCATGCCGTAAATGGCATAGATCTGAGTCCAATCTCTGCTACTATTGCTTTTTCCCATGCTCCAAAACACGACGAAAACTCAAAAATAAACAAGAAGCGAAAGGAATTCCTTGATGGGTTTTTGTTGAAGAACTTGATCAATCAAATCAAATCATGGTTTTGAAGGAAACTGATCCAAGAAATCATCACTGAAAAACAGAGAAAAGAGGGGAAAATGAAGAGCAATGGATCATGATTTATAGTAATAAATCAGTGAAAACATCAGTTGTACAAGGAATTCATGATATCATTAGCAATGAAAAAATTTTCTTTTTCACGCGCTTTCGATACTTTTAAATTTTGAGGGGTTGATTTGAAATATATAGGGAAAATATATATATGAAAATCAAAATAATATTATAAAAGTTGAACAAATCTAGTGGACAATGTACGGATTTTGACAGAAACAGAAGGAAAAAATAAGCGAGTAACTACTGGTGAGTGGGATATTGCTGGTACGTATATAATTTTTTTAAGTTAAATAAGAATTTAGAAAGGTATAATTTTTCTTTTCACCCTCTAACTTTACAAAAAAATCATTTTAGCCCATCATTTTTTTTTTAACTCTACTCACATAACATGTATGTAGATTGCCATGTGAATAACACGTTAAAATTTTTATCTATTTTGGAGATGATTTGACAAAAAAATACAAATTCAAGAGCTTAAAGAGATAAAGTAAATAAATAAAAGGCTAAAATAACTTTTTTTTATAAAGTTAGAGGGGGCAAAAAAGTTATTATGCCATTTGAGAAAAAAAGTTAAGACGGCAAGGAAGACTTTTATAAAGCTGGATATTTGACCTTTTCATTTTAGAGTTTGAAATGGTTGTCCTAATCTCATTTTACCTTTTCTTTTTTTTTTTTAATTTTAAATTCCAACTTGTTTTTTTTTTTAATTCTTTTTCTTTAGAAATTTAATTATTTGCTTGCGTAATTTATGTTTTTAATTATTGTGATCCAAAGTCAAATACAATTGCCTAGGAACTAAGTAGGTACTATTTTTTTTTACTGGAATTGGTACGTGTTGGTATTTATCTATTTGATTTTTTTTGAAAATATATATTTAATTTATAGAAATATATAAATATAAAATATTCATTGATTATATAAATATAAATATAAATTATATTTTAGTTTATATTAATTTAAATGTGAAAGTAATTTCTTAGTAAACTTAATTTTATTTTTTATTGGTCATATTTTAATTAAATTTTTAGCATAATAGTAAATATTTAAAATTTTATACTTCTTAATACATCAGCCGGTGCACCATGCTTCGGCTGGTGTGACCGAGATTGATTGGAACGAATCAATACAATCAATACAGACATGAACTTTCAGTAGTGCAAATAAAAAAGTTGATTATTCTAACTTAACATTGGAATAATATGCACCGGTTGATACGTTTGAAATCGGCGTAGAATCAACCACCATGCTAAGAACTATATATTAAGGGTGCGACTTTATATAAGTGAAATTCAAAAAATTTAAAAATATTATCATTAGTGATAATTATATTTTCTTTTTTTTCCTCTCTTTTACTTTTTGTTCTTTTTTATTTTTAATCTTTTAAATGCAAATACATAGTGTAATACCCCGAAAATTTTTACAGTAAAATATTATCCGTGATATAGTAAAATAAGGAAATAAAGTGACAAAAAGGGAATTTTTGAGTTATGTCAATATTGAGAAGTATATTATGATATATTAATTCAAGAAAGGACTAAATTGCAAAGATGAGAAAAGTCTTGTTGCACAAGAGTAAATACTCAAAATTTAAGGGGCTGAAGTGTAAATATAAAAAAGTTGAAGGACTAATAGTGCAAATATTTTAAGGGTGGAATGATCTAGAAACCAAAAAAAATTGATGAATTAGGACCAAATTGAATAGGTAAAAAAATTATGAGGGACTAAATCGCAATTTTACCAAATTAAGTGATGACTCAAGGATGAAATTCTAAAAGATCATGAAGGGTAAAATGGTCAATTAGTAAGAGAGAGAATTCTAGAATGTAATGATTATGTTGATGATATTTTCAATTAATTAATTAGATAAATATTATTTTATTAATATTTTTATGAGATGTTTATTATTATTATATTATTATTATTTATTTAGTATAAAAGGAAGGAAGATGAAGAATTAATAACACATTTCATTTCCCATGCAACCAACGTTAGAAGAGAAGGAAAAGAAAGAAATTTTGTTTTCTTTACAATTTGGTCCTTCCACCAAAAATTCACCATTTTCACCTAGAAATCAAAAGAATTTCCATAGCTACTAAGAGAGAAAGATAATAAGGAGATGATGGGGAGCAAGAATATCAAGTTGGATTCAAGAAATCGAAGCTGGAGGAGAGAGAAAATCAAGTTAAAGATTGAAGTCAATAAGAAAAGGTAAGTACATCAAGATTTCAATATGTTTTTAAGTTTGTTATTATTAACAAAGCATGGAAATAATGTTATAGTAGAGCTTTCTTACATAAGGTACTATGTTCTTGATATGTTAGTGAAGAGAAAATAAGAGAAAGTGATGAGAAATTATGTAGAAAAAGAAAATAAGGGTGTTACAACATGGTAATTAATATCTTGCACTAAAACAGTTCTAGACAGCAGCAGTATTCTAACTTTGAAAAATCACCAAAAATTGTAGAAATTGAATTATAGGATGAATAAAACATTAGATTAAATCTTATTGAGTCTAGTTTCTTATAGAAGAAACGGTGTAAGTAATGGATTTGTAAATCATGAGATATAATGAATTTTGTGAGACAAGGTCAGAATGAATTCGGGTTCCCCTGTTCTGACTTTGGAAAATCATAAAAAATTGGATATAAATAATTAGAGACTTAAATTTATATTTTTAGAATCTTGAATGAGTCTATTTTCAATAGAAACAAACGGGAACATCATTCGAATTCTGTATGAGGAGGTAATTAATTTTTAGTGAAGAAGGGTCAGAACTGCCAGATGGCAGAACAGGGGTAACTTTAAAGAATAAACTGTACTTATTGGCTAAACCAAAAATTCTGAAAATTTTATGGTAATAAGATATATGAGTCTAGTTTCAGGAAAAATTATCATATCTTAATTTGGAGTTCTATAGCTCCAGATATAAATAATTTAGTGACTATGATGCAGATAGATAGCTTGAATATTCATAAAAGTAAATAATAAAAATTATGGATAATGTTACTTACAAGTGTGTTATCTACATTAAGGATGTGGAATGGAGAGGAGGAGGAGGAAAAACATGTATGAATATTCATCTAGCATGGCTAATTTGCATATTTTAGGCTCAGGGACTAAATTGAATAAAAGTAAAACTTTATGGGAAATTTTGTAAAAAGTCAGAAATGACCAAATTGCATGAAATGGATTAATTTTATTATTTAAATTACAAAATTGAATGAAATTATTAATTTAGTTCAAGATAGGGGAAAACATGTTTTAGGGATTAAATTGAAATGTGTTGAAATTATGGAAAATTCTGATATTTTATAGAATTCATGGATTGTTATCAATATGTATGAGAATAATAGCCAGAAATAAGGATTAAATTGCAAGAATTTTATTTTCCTAACCCTAAGGATGAAATCGTTATTAATTAAAAGTTTAGGGGCAAAATGGTAATTTTTCCTAGAGCATTAATTAAATGCATTAGAATATGAAATGAATGAAAATGATGATCAAATTTATTTATAAAGATCCGGATGACTCAAATATGAGACTTGATCGTGGAAAAGAAAAGATATCGGATTAATGAAATTATACACACAAATAAGCAATGAGGTAAGTTCATGTAACTTGAATTATATTCTTAAATGCTTGAAATGCATGTTTTTGATATGAATATGATTTGAATGTTCATTATATGAAATTTTATGAAACATTGATATATTTGATAAAAAAGGAAGAAATTCCAGTTGAATGAAAGGAAAATTCAATGGATCTCTGAAAAAGGAATTGACGGTAAAAAGGATCAAGCCCGGACGGGTGATCCTATCCTAATATAGACCTCCCGAAGAATATGTGGAAAATGGATTTAGCCCTGATGGGTAATCCGAATTAGGGTCTAAATTTAGCCTGGACTGGTAATTCAGATCCAAGCTCATTAGAGTAATTGTCGTTGTTAGGATTTAGCTTCGGGTGGTAATCCCGACAATACTCTATGAGTTTATATTACTGAGGATTTAGCTTTGGATGGTAATCCCACTATAAGGATGAGGTTCGCGGGAGTGTGTTCTCTGATATGAAATGTGTAAGACCATGGTTGAAAGATATCATGGCAACGTGATAGAAAATGAATAAGACCATGGTTGAAAGATACCATGGCAGCGTGACATGAAATGAATAAGACCATGGTTGAAAGATACCATGGCAACATGACAGAAAATGAGTAAGACCATAGTTGAAAGACACTATGGCATCATGTCAAAGATAAATAAGATCGTGGATGGGAGACGCGATGACATCTATTGAACAATTGATATTCAGGTAATATGTATTAGATGACGAATGGTTATATGAAATAGTCGTGTGAAATGTTCACAAGAACTGGTCAGTTGAATGAAAGGAAAATTCAATGGATCTCTGAAAAAGGAATTGACGGTAAAAAGGATCAAGCCCGGACGGGTGATCCTATCCTAATATAGACCTCCCGAAGAATATGTGGAAAATGGATTTAGCCCTGATGGGTAATCCGAATTAGGGTCTAAATTTAGCCTGGACTGGTAATTCAGATCCAAGCTCATTAGAGTAATTGTCGTTGCGAGGGGATTTAGCTCGGTCGTAATCCCGACAATACTCTATGAGTTTATATTACAGGGGATTTAGCCTGGACTGGTAATCCCACTATAAGGATGAGGTTCGCGGGAGTGTGTTCTCTGATATGAAATGTGTAAGACCATGGTTGAAAGATATCATGGCAACGTGATAGAAAATGAATAAGACCATGGTTGAAAGATACCATGGCGTGACATGAAATGAATAAGACCATGGTTGAAAGATACCATGGCAACAATGAGAAAATGAGTAAGACCATAGTTGAAAGACACTATGGCATCATGTCAAAGATAAATAAGATCGTGGATGGGAGACGCGATGACATCTATTGAACAATTGATATTCAGGTAATATGTATTAGATGACGAATGGTTATATGAAATAGTCGTGTGAAATGTTCACAAGAACTGGTCATATGGAAATATATGTACAAAATAGTTGTATGAAATAATTATGAAGATAGATAAACGAAATAAGTATAAGTACATGGAATATAATTTATGTTAAGTTTGATATAAGCTATTTCTGGAATAAATATACATAAAATATATGGAAATGATGGAGCATGAAATATTGATATAATGAAATGAATGATATATGCTTATGAAGAAACGGTAAGAGCATGATATGTTTCATGACATGTACATATATGATTATCTTTGATATATTGATACAAGGAAATTATGTAAGTTGAGACTATTATTAAACTCAAGTGCGATACGTCGAGAAAATAGATATATCAATGTTAAATTTATATGAAATATGTGCAAGTATACTAACAATGTTGCTGTTTGATGCTTATACAAGTGTCAAACTGTTGATTGAATGGTAATATATTTATTTATATGATGCATTGAATCGGTAAGTATTTAAATTTTTTTTAGTGATCTGTAAATGGTAGTAATGCTCCGAAACCCTGTTCTGGCAGCAGATATGGGTTAGGGGTGTTACACATAGTTTAACTTAATTTTAATTCAGTTATAGGTTAAGTTTGAGATTAACTCATTTTTGGTTTATTTCTTTTCTTTTATGTTTTTATCAAATTCTTTTCCACTAAAACCTTTTAAATAATTATAATTAATTTTAAATACATATTATTTAATGAATTCATCTCTAAATTTTATTAAATATGAATTTCTGGGATTGAGGAAGGAGACTAAAGAATGAGCCATCAATTTTAGACACGTGATAACACAATAAGCTACTTGAAGAGTGACCTTCACCTGCTACAGATTGAGTGATTATCAGAAGCTTTGCCTCCTGATTCAACTATTCGACCACGCGAAATGAAACCTCCCAAAGAAGTTAGCCACCCATTCCAGGAAGGATGCCATCATTTGTTCCTCCAAGCACTTGATCTCCTATTAAGAATGTGACTCTTGAGGCTACCGAACCCTATGTGGGCTCAACTACTCCGTACCACAATTAAAAGGAAATGTCAGCACGTCTCATCACAAACATTCTTGTCCCATCACGGACATCTTCCCTACGCTCCCTACAATGATGGCCTAATAACAAATCTACCACGTTAATGTCACCTAACACAAGACCTTGCCTATAAATAACCCCCAGAACGAGGAGGAAATGATTGACTCTTCAACATTCTTTCTTACACTCTGCCAGTTTACTTTTAGCCTTCACCTTCGTTGCCTTCAGTCTCAACGTGAACTAGCCTCCACCAGTTCTACTATATCCTCCTGTGTGTCTCCTCTTTATTGACCCCACACATCAACAAGCAACAAGCAATATGTGCTTTAAATATTCATAAATCCTTTTACTACCCTTAAATTGTTTAATATCCCAAAATAAAATTCAGAAATTGAACTCACGATTCAATTCTACCATGTGAAATAGGTGGATATGTATTTAGGATAGTGGATCATCCTCATAACACCACTTTTTAAGCAAGTTTAGATTATAAACAACTCTATAATTGATTTAAATCCATTGATTTATATATTTCTATGGTAAGATATGAAAGCTTTACTTCAATTTTTTATTATAAACTTTCAGAATTAAAATTAAATTAACATAATTTATAAATATTGAAGTTAAATTTATAAAATTATGACCAAATTAACATAACATTTAAATGTTAAGTATTAAATTAATTATCATATCAATTTTAAAAATATCAATTATTGTAATCTTTGTACTAATCATTTAATAGTCGGTGACAAAAAAAATATAAAAAATAATAATGAAGTAATAAATCTAAAAACTTTGGCCATCATTAATATTATATATGAATCCACCATGGATGACCTTAAACCATTAATGAACTATCATATGCTTTTTCTGAGCAGAATTATGTATGATATACTTGGACTTTACACTTGGAATAATTTTGATCTCATTTTAATGAGAATAACAAATTATTAATTCATAGCAAAAGACACCCCCCCCCCCAATTCCCTATTTATTATACTCCGCAAATCATGGAGTGGAAGGGATAATCTTGACCCTACACCAAGGATATTTTGAGATTGGTGAATCTCAAATCTCTCTACTTTTTAAAATATTTGAATTTTCTTTTTTATTCCAAGAAGAAGATACAATTAAATGAATTGTTGTTTTGTTCCCATTGTATTTGAATAGTAATTTCTGTTTGTTACAAATTTAAATTGTAATTAAAATTGGAATTAACTGAACAGAAATTTTATCTGTACATTGATTTTAAAAAAGAGATTGAATCAGTTGACTTGTGAATGGGTATATTCAGATTGAATCAGTCTAAAAAAATCAGTTGAATCAATAATTAAATTGAGTTTACTACTTTTTTTTAATTTTATGTAATTTTAATAATTTTATTTAATTAAATTAAATGAATCGACTCAACCAATCGAATCGAAAATTAATGAAATGATGAATACTTACTCAACCTACAATTTCCAAAAGTTTAAAGTGGAAGATTGAATTTCTATATATATTTCCTAAATTCCCCTTTGAATAATGTAATAATATATACCCATGTAGTTGTTTAATTAAAAAATAGTGATGAAAAAAAGCTTGTCTAGGTTCTCTCACTTTTGTCACACGCATGTAAACCAAAAGACAAACATGTCCCTATTGTAAAGTTGAAGTTCTATGTTGGTCATGGATTTTGATTTTTTTTTTTTTTTTTAGATTTTCATAGGATCTTGATTTACTAGAGTACAATATTTCCATAACCTTTAATTAAAGGGTATCAGTCCCAAAGTTCACACAACTGTGTTTGTATTAAATCACATCTATGTTTAAAATTAGGGATTTGAGATGATTTTTGGGATGTAATTTTTTCCAATGATTTAAATAAATAAGATTTCAAAGATTAAGAGT
This sequence comes from Gossypium longicalyx, assembly GCA_025698465.1. Taxonomy (NCBI): domain Eukaryota; kingdom Viridiplantae; phylum Streptophyta; class Magnoliopsida; order Malvales; family Malvaceae; genus Gossypium; species Gossypium longicalyx. The sequence continues at coordinate 5,075,618 of CM046999.1, read as the reverse complement.
TTTCAATTAAAGAAATTAGCATGTGAGGATATGACTTTAGGTTTGGGAAAAATTAAAGAGAGTTAAAATGATTTTTTATGTAAAGTTGGAGGGTCAAATAAATTATTCTGTTAAAATTAAATGTGGTTTTAATCGAAAGGATAAAATTGAGATAGTAAAGATTATGATCTTTTAGATTCAGATCCCATGAGAGCATATATTTTTCTAGATTTATCAATCAATAAAAAAATATAAATACCGTCAAAATCATATTTGTTAAGAAATGAGCTTGGTAATTTTACAAATGAGTTGGGGCTAGATTTGTTCATGAGTCGGGTTACTTACCCAAGCCCAAAGGCCTGCCAGAAATTTGGGAGGGTTTAGGTAAAAAAGTTAGGCACATTTAAAATATGGGTCGAGTTTGGGCTTGAACATTCAAAGTACGAGCCCAGTCTAACTCGTTTTTAAGTTTATAATACTTTATATCATATAATTTATAGCACTTTAAAAAAAATCTATACTAGATATATAATACTACTCTAAAATAAACATTAAAATAATGATAAGGTGACTATATAAAAATTTTCAATAAATAAAAAAATAAATTTATTAAGTATTAAAATAAAATAAAATAAAATAAATATATATTTTTAAAAAAATATGGGTGTGGACCTAAAATGAGCTTAGATTAGTCTTTTACAAATATAGACAGATTTGAGTAAAATTTTAGGCTCATATTTCAAGTTGGGTCGATCTTAGACAAGTATAAAGTATATTAATATCATGCTTAGGCTCGACCCAACCCAACCCATCCCATGAGCACCTCTAATTGAGACCCAGTTAATAGGTAACACTAGCTCAATCAAACACATTATTATAATATAGAAATTTAACATCTTAAATACAATTACAATATAAAAAATTCTTTCAAGTTTAATGTGAATATACATTTTTATTTTACAAGTATAATTACAATCGAAATTGCAATTACAATAGCATGCAACGTATAACTATATCAAAATCAATCATTACAAATCACCATACTGATAATTAAAATATATCTAGACCTATATTAAAATATATTTAAATAAAGCCCACACAAAACAAGATTTAAGCCAGACTAATTTTAAAGAGAACGCATATAAATTACACAAAAAGAGATTAAAACTTGAGATTTCAAAATTTCCAGTCTCATAAATACAAATTAGAGCTCTGATCTAACATCCAGAAGACATGGATTTAAACCATATCCTCTCATTTCCTTTCTCCAAATATTGTAATGATAAAGAAAAGGTTTTTTAACAGGACTAAAATGTAAAACAAAATCTAGTGAAGAAAGCAAAGTATACTTGTTCATGGGTTGAGGTATCCGCCCAGGCTTGAAGGCCCATTCAAATTATGGGAGGATTTGGTAAAAATGTTAATCTCGAAAAATTGACTTGGATAAAAAAATTAGGCTCGTTTGAAATATGGATTGAGCTCGGACTTAAACATTCAAGGTCCGAGCCCAACCCGGCCCGTTTTAAGTTTATAATATTTTATGTTATGTTATTTTTATATATTATATAATTTAGAACATATTAAAAAATAAGTCTATACTAAATATACAATACTACTCTAATGTAAACATTAAAATAATATTAAGATGACTATATAAAAAATTTTAATAAATAAAAAAATGTAAGAAATTATTAAAATAATATAATAGAAATATATTTTTTTAAAATTTAAAAATAATATGAGCGGACATAAAATAAGTTTAGGTTAGTCTTTTGTAAATACGGGTGAGTTTAAGTAAAATTTTAAGCTCATATTTTGAGCCGAACCGGACTTAGACAAATATAAAATATGTTAATATCATATTTAAACTTGATCTGAACTCGACCCGACTCAATCCATGAAACACCTCTAAAGCAAACTGATATATAAAAAAAATTATTTACTTTTAAGGACAAAATAAAAAATAAAAGAAATCCAAGAAATTAAATAAAGTGGGTCCAATGTGACTGAGGAAGCAAAGGAGGAGAACGCGGGCATGAAAGGCGAAAGCGACGATTTGATGCGTCAAGTCGAGTGGAATTAAAGCACCAACTTTCTTTTCTTTGGACGAGTTTTCGCCAATTCGCAAACAGTGTCTGCGTCGGTACGTGAAACCAGCAAAGCAAAGCACCGATTGATTTTGTTCCAAACTGTTCGACGGCTTACCAAAGTACAAAAAGTGGTAAAAAATTAGCCCTTCATTTTGTCTTTTATTACCACCTAACAAGTACTAAATGCATCCCTGTTGTTTTTACTTTCACTTAAAAATTTTTTTTCAATCTTATTGATCACTATTTTTGACTGATTTATAAATACCCTATGGGCTATCGAGAATCTGATTATGATCTTCAATTATGAGTGTAAGTTAGAGACAAGTTGGATAATGATTTATCATCAATTTCCAACACCAATTCCATTGAAGTTTAAGGTTGTTTTAGTGATACATCTTAAAATTTGATCATTAGACAACTCATGATGTACATACTTAATATATCAAATATAAATATTTATTAAAATATTCAAATTCAAGTTGGATTTATAATATAATTTAGTTTTTTTAATTCATTTGGCACTTTAATTTCAAAACTTTTAATTATTAAATCGAAAGAAGAATGTGTTTAAGTACATCTGAACTATCATTTTCTTTATTGCTACAAATAATAACGATGTCAATGTGACTAAGGCTCAACGACATATTCATGTAAGTTGAGTAATGCTAATTGACACATTTGATTTATAATATTTTGTGTTGGGATCTTCGGTTAGTAATATGAAGAAGATGGTCTTAAGCTCTTAATTGATATTAGATTATGACACACTACGATTGGATGAAAAAAAAATTATGTAAAAAATATATTTATAAAAAAATTCATATCAAAACCAAGTGATGCACTTAAAAGTTTAAAAGTTATGTGTTTCAAGTTCAAATTTTATAGTCTTATTTTATTAAAAAATAAAAAGACAAGAATATTCTTATATTAATATTTATTACTTTATAAAAATAAAGAGATTTTAATAATTCCTTAACTGAACTAATATTTGCTAACTTGTGACATTAAACTCAATTACGATTTTCGAGTTATTTTCGAGTGATGCTTGTATAAGCTTAATCCATATCAATCATTTTCTTAGTTAATCATAATGATTTTCATGTTTGTCATAATTATGATCTCCTAGAGTCCAACAAGTATGCCAACTTGTTCCCATTTTTATATAAGCAAAATTATAGCTACCCATTATTATTGGGGGCTAATTTGACAAATAGCCTATTTCTTTTTCTAAAAAAAAATTTGCTTTTGGTGTCAAGTTCATTAATTGGATATATGTTTTGTAAATTAAGTTCAAAAATTAAATATGATACTTTTTTATGTTTGTTGTTTATGTTGGGAATCGAGTCGTATAAAAAATTAAATAGAAAAGATAAAGAAGATTGAATACATAATTTTTACATGAAAAACCCTTAAAGAGGAAAAAATTATGGGTAAAGGAGGTTTTAATTTTTCACTAAATGAGTAAACAAATGAGAGTACAATATGGAGAAAATAAACTTAAATGTACTAAACATACAAATTCAAACCCCCAAAACAAAACTCTAACTCTTATAGAATTCTCTCAAAAGGGTGCAAAATTCTCTCCATAATTACCACGAAAACTCTTATCAAAACTCATCTATAACTACATCTTGTCGCCCTCCAAAAGAAAAACCCTGTAGTACTACATCTTTAATTGCCTCTTAATTGACATCTCAAAACAGGTATACAAAACCCCTTTAAATAGACTAAGATTAGAGTTCTAACCATACTAAAATATTCCTAGAGTAATCAGAGTTTAAGTGAGAAAAGACAACAGAGTTTAACTGAGAAGAAACCCAATTTATGTGGAGGAATACGTCACCACGTCGCAACATCCCCATTCGCGTCTTCATGACGTCATTCGTCTTCACAACTTCAGGAAACTTCTCGTCATGACATCGCCGTCTGTTCAGCCGAAAATACGAGGTACACCCACAATTTAAAATTTGTGTTTCAACAATATTATTTTTAAGATTCGAACATATGCCTCTTATTAAAAATGCGTTATGACTTACAATTGCATTTAATGTTGAACTTACTAAATATATATTAATATTTTAAATAATTAACAAATTTCCACCTTTAAAACTTTTTTTTATTTGTATACTTAATTAGTCCTTTGGGTTTTCACACATTACACACTACTCACCCCATAAATTAATATGTGGATAATAATAAAATCAAATCAAATTTAAGACCATGAATGTTATTTTTGATAAAAAGATTTGATTTCCTCTTTTTAGGGAAAAAAAAATTTGATTTCTATTTTTTTTATTTTTTAGTCCATTCATGATACACATAATAATCAATGAATGCATCCAACAAACATAAACACATAATTATTAGATGTGCTCTAAAATAGTGAAAAAAAAATGAACTTTAAAGAAGTGGTATGTTAAAACATTATATTTCATTGTTGCCATCTTTAGAGCTCTAGAAGAGAGATAGTTATTTAATTATGTAGTTGATTGTTATGAAGATCTAAAGAGTAATTTATTGCAACTGATTGATTGAAATACATATTAACTCCCTCCCCTGTTGAGTAAATTAGAAGACCTAACATTGGACCACAATTCCATTATTGTAACATTTGTACAAGCCTAGCATTTCATTGTTTTTATTGAGCTTTAAAGGTTTAGTTGGGTTTATATAAGTCGCTTTTAATATGATTAAATTCATCTTCTAACATTTGCAGGTAAAAGTATAATGATGGTTTTAAGGGTTATATTAAATTAAAAAGTAAATTGGTCTTTTTGTTAAAAATTTTATTTATTTCTACTGGTAAAAATTGGTTACTATACATTAGCATGAAGTACACGTAACAAGCCATGTGTCATTGTTTGGTTATTACGTTAGCCACGCAAATTTTTAATAATACAAATAGATGAAATTTTTAACATAAATGACCAATTTGATATTTAATATAGTGTACAAGGACTATTTTGCTCATTTTTAGTAGAAAGGGCAAAATGTAATCTGACTCCTAGTGTCACGAGCCCTGGATTAAAGCCCATGACCATTGCGCACAGAACATCCCATGAATATCAATTGATTAAATGGGAGCTCATTTGATCCACTTGAACTGACCCAATTCGTGAAACACATGGAGAAGCCCATCTACTTGAAACCTTAGTGGCCTAGTGAAACACTCCAGTAGAACTAGAGTATCCGAGTAATTATTATAAATCTTAAGGGATAAAAATGTATAGAGTTTAGATCCTTTAGGACTCTCATATTGTAGATAGGTTATAATCTCGACCATTGATGTAACTCTATTTGTACTGTTGGTTTTGGGGGAGCTCAACTATAAATAGAGGCCTCCTCATCATTTGTAATCACTCAGTTGTAATCCTTCAAAGTAATAGAGATACTTTGAGAGCATTTACTAAAATAACTTGTGTGCATTACTTTCTTGTGGCATTTTCTATTCTTTCATTTTGAGTTGCTTCCGCTTTATTTTCGGTGTCTTAGAGAATTTTTACGAGAATTATCGTTCTTTGAGAGTTAGGCTGACTTAGGCAAATTTGAAGTGAAGAAATCATCTAAAGTCACGTGATTTACCAGACTAAAATTCGAGCCTCGTGACACTAATACAATGACCTTTATAGTACTTTTACCAACACTTGCAATATTATGTTCTATTTTGAGATTTTTGTAATTTCATAACTAGAGTTAAATAAATATCATGCCTCAATTTTATTTCATTGTTACTTTTTAAATAGTACTTAAAAACATATAACAACGTTTTACTCTTAATTAACAATGATCAAATAATTTTCTTATATAATACAATGAATGATATCAAATCTACATTTAAAAAAAAAAATCAATCAAACCTAATCCAAATTTGACCTATGATCCATTTTGGCAGAACACCATTAACTTTACCTTTAATTTCTTATTTAATGTCATAGCATGGAGTCACAATTGAAAATTGAGAAACCCATTAGTGAATATTCCATTTAAGTTCAAACAAAGCCTTTAATTTTTAATTTTCTTCCTCCCTTATTAAAGACACTGGTGCATATGATGTTGATGTCAAAATTGAAATTTAGTGGCATTGAAGTCGAAAACATGGGAAACTGTCGGCAGACACTGTTCTTTGCCCTCAAATTTCGTCATCAAAATTTAATATTATTATTTATAATTAATCTTTAAAATCATATTGAATCAGTAATTCAATCGGTTGAATTTAACTTTTATTTTTAAATATTTTTGATATTTTATGACTTATTTAATTCAATTAGATGAATTGGTCGAATTGATCAAATCAAAAGTTGGTAGTTTGATTGGTTTAACCACCAATTTGATTCTAAAAATCTTGTTTATTATTAAAAGAAATATTAATTATAATTATTTTTTTGGAGAGGGATCAATTTACATTGATGTAACATTAAAGTAGTTTTACACCCTTTCGTCTATTTTTATACAATTAATATTTTAATGATCCAATAGTCATATTATATATCTAATTCATATACATCATGCATATCAAGTTTGAAGTAAATTTAAAATTTCTAACTATTTGTTTCATGTTAAAAATTCAACCGTCTAATAAATATTAATATAATCAACCCTATTATAGAGAGGTGGCAGTTATATACCTTTGTTGTAGAGAGATAATTGTTGTAAACTTACCATAAAATTAATGTCATAAAATTTCTTCAAATGAAGAAAATGAGAATTATGCTAAAAAGAAAAAGAAAGAAAGTGAGAATTAAACCAACAAAATTAAAAGACATATAATAGGTACAAACATTTATGCTTGTTAGAGATTGTGTGACCCGAATCCCGTCACTTGTTGAAGATATAAATATAGTGACAAAACAAAAGGATCTGTGGCGGGCTTCAGCCTCAAGTTGAATATGTATAAAACTATTTTCCTTATACTTGACTTTGATTAGAACACAATTTTTCAACCCTTAAATAGATGTAGTCGAAACTCCTCTTGTATCATTTGTTTTTCAACATTAGTGAATTTCTCCTCTCTACCCGTGGTTTTTTTTCCCCAAAAAGGTTTTCACGTAAAATTTCCGTGTTCTTATTTTTCTTTTCTTATTGTTTTGCGACCGTTCTACCGCCATTATCAACATTTATTATAACAATGTTTTTATGCATATTTTTTTATATTCTTTCGCATGATCTTCATAAATCTATCAAATTCAATTAATCAATATAACTTATTAAATTTAATTAATTTATCAATAGTTCTTAAATTTAAGAAATCAATTTGTAAGTTTACGATGTTCAAAATTCATAGTAGAATATTTTATTAGAGAACATAATAGTTTATTAAATTGATATATTTAATTCCACACATTAAAGATTATTTTATTTAATAAAATATGATTAATATATTTTTCAAGTGAAATTTAAACATTTTATTGAAATAATATTTAATTAACGTAAATTTTATTTAATAAAATATAAAAAAATCAGTTCTACTAGAAACTTGAATGTTATAATTGTTTGTTATTATAGAGAAAGTTAACTGTATATATAATATTTAAAATCGATATGATAGAAATATCATTTCGGTTTAAAATTTTACATGCATATCAAGTATAAATATATCAATAAATTTAACGATTAGATGGTTAAAATATTAATTATATAAAAATATATAAAATAAAATAAAATAATTTTAGTTTTACAGCTAATATAAATGCAGAGGACTGATTTGATGACTCATCTCCTGCGAAGATATTCTTATTTACTCAAACGGTGCCACATGTTTTGACTTAGTTAGCACTTCATTTCGATGTTTTGATTTGATCTCTTCCAATTTTAAAATCATTATTATATTTGTTATTTAGATATTATTTTTTTAAAAGTACATTTTATTATATTTTATTATTATGTATTAATTTGACTTTTAAACAAATTTATCAATTAAGTTAGTGTCAATATTAATATAGGAAGAAGTAAGTTCGAGTATGTATTTTTCTCTTACTTATAGATTGAGGAGAAATTATAAATAGTTTCTAAGTACTGTATAAAAAAACATATATGATCAGATTTTATAATGAGATTGTTTAAAAAAAATAGTATTGATGTTTGATTAATTCGTATTTAAATTTTTTAATATACATATAAATAATTTGCAAGTCATTTGAAATAATATTTGAACTATTCAAGATTGTAATTAAAAAAAGAATACTAATGTCACTAATTTTTTAAGTTATCTAAATTTACATAATATTTAATCCTATGTTCATGATTAAAAAAAAAAAAAAAAGAGAGAGCATAATATGGACCAAGTAAATGTATGTACAATTATGTAAAAATGTGTATAAACTAATAACTAGTAAACTCTTATTCAATTTTTTATACTACTTGACAAAAATATGCGACAAGACCTATGATACATCTATAAAAATATTTAAATAATATTTTCTTTGAAAAAATTAATAATTATTAATAAAATAATAAAAGGGTAAACAATTTTGTTAATTAAATTTTGATTGTGTTGATAAAGTTAAAGCTTTAAAACCTTCTGGGAAGTTATTTTTTCTATTTGACTTTAAAAATAAAATTAAATCATTTATATAATTCTTTTAATATATGGTTTTTATTTTAAACGTTTATTCGTTTAATAATTTTTTAATTTAATTATTACTCGATTAATTTATCATTTGTGACGTTAATTCAATCAAAATTTAATGAAAATCATAATAATATATATCAATATTTTGAACATGATTGGATGGAATTTATAACACATATCAAAAGTCTTAATTAAAATTTGGAAAACCATGTATTTTGTTTCATTAAGATTGTAGACTATTCTACCTAACCAAAAGATAATCAATTGAAGAAAAACCTAACACTAACAATGTGAAAATTAATCTTTGTTTAAATGAAATTTTTAAAATTTTTAAAGACTTCTAAAAATATTCTTGTATTATGTAATCCATCATTTTAAAATACTATAAAAAAATAAAGAGAACAATACTAACAAGTACATAGTAGGTGAAAGGTACAAGATAATTTCTCATATTCCACTTTCACTTCAAAGGACTTTATTTATAAGTTCCTTTGCATTCAATGAAGTAAATGTAAATGAAACATTATTATTATTATTATTATTATTATTATTATTATTATTATTATTATTATTATTATTTTGTGATTAAATGAAGTTATTTTAGTTTCTTAATTGAAACATCTAATTTATTATCATGGTCATAAATACTTTAATGAGGGTTTAAAGGGGTTATAGACATCCATTATTAAAGAATTTACAACACTTCCCTTTAGATATCTTTTAAATAAAAATGCACCTTATTAAAACCTTTATTAGGAAAAATCTTGTGGAATAAAAACTTAATGAAGGAAAAATAGTACATAATCTATTATTATAAGTTACCTTGTTAAAAACCTTTACCAGAAAAACCCAATAGGACAAAACCTTGGTTAAAGGAAAAGAGTGCAACGTGTTTTTGACTCCCCCTAATGGCAATATCACATTACAACTTTCAATTGACGCATTCCAATCTTGTGAAGTAGTCTTTCAAACGTTGAAGTTGGCAATGCCTTGATAAAAAGATTTGTTAAATTATCACTATAACGAATTTGTTGAACTTCTATGTCACATTTCTTATTAAGATCATGAGTGAAGAATAATTTTAGTGAAATATATTTCGTTCTGTCACCTTTGATGTAACCACCCTTCAATTGAGCTATACATATTGCATTATCTTCATATAAAGAGTTGACATATTTTCCTGTAAAAGCAAATTGCATATCTTCTAGATATGTTGGGTTAATAACCTTAGCCAAATACACTCTCGACTTGCCTCATGCATTTCAATTATTTCAGCATGATTTGAAGAGATAGTAACTAATGTTTGCTTTGTTGAACGCCATGATATGACAGTACCTCGACATGTAAATAAATATCCCGTTTGAGATTGACCTTTATGTGGATCCGATAAATATTCAGCATCAGCATAGCCAATTAATAGGGATTTTGAATAATTTGAATAAAATAACCCCATAACAATGGTCCATTTGAGATATCTAAATACATGTTTTATTCCATTTCAATGTCGTATTGAAGAAGAACTAAATCTTGTTAACAAGTTTACAACTAGACCTGTTCATGGGTCGGGCCGTCCGGCCTGGCCCGAAGGCCCACTCAAAATGTAGGAGGATTTGGGCAAAAATATATGCCCGAAAAATGGGATTGGACAAAAAAAATAAGGGTCATTTAAAAACGGGCCAGGCATCGGGTAAGGTAATTTTGGCCCGGGCCCGGCCCGAATTCACTAAAGGACAAAAATATGCTTTTTTTTTAATGTTATTTTCTTATTGTTTTCTCCCTATTTTGCTACCATTTTACTATTATGTTGCTACTTTTTTGTTGTTATTGTTTGGATATTGTATAAAACTTATTTTATTATTAATTTTGTTATTATTTTAGAGGCATTTACTTGTTGAGTTGCATCTATCTTAATGTTATTTAAGTATACATATTTTTTAAAATTTATTTTCAATTTGTTGGGAAATATTTATTTTGATGTTTTTAGTATTTTTGACGTATTATATATATTTTAAAATTATATAAAAATAATATAAAAATTAACATGGGCGGGTCGGGTCGGTCCCGAGTTTTAACATTTTTATCCTGGTCGGGCTTGGGAAAAATTTTAGGCCCATTTTTCAGGCCGGGCTCGGGCCTAGCAAACGGGCCTAAATTTTTAGTTGAGTCCGGCCCGGCCCATGTACACCTCTATTTACAACGAAAGCTATATCAAGTCTGATGTTTTTTGCAAGATACATAAAATGTCCCTATGGCATTTAGATACGGTACTTCAGGACCAAAAAACTCTTTATCATTCTCGTAAGGACGAAATTGATCTTTATTCATATCTAATGATCGTACAACCATCGGGGTACTCAATAAATGTGCTTTAACCATATAAAATTTCTTAAAGATCTTTTCTGTATAAGTTGACTGATGGACATGAATTCTATTTTTTAAATGTTCGATTTGCAGGCCAAGACAAAACTTTATTTTTCCAAGATCTTTCATCTCATATTCTTTCTTTAAATAATTTATTGCATTTTGAAACTCTTCAGGAGTTCTAATAATATTTAGATCATCAAAATAAATAGCAATGATCACAAAGTCTAATCTAGACCTTTTTATAAAAACACATGGACAAATTGGATTGTTTTTATAACCTTCTTTTAACAAATATTCACTAAGACGATTGTACCACATATGTCCAGATTGTTTTAATCCATATGAACTTTTCTTTAATCTGATCGAGCAATTTTTTTGAAAAACTCTATATCCTTCTAGGATTTTAAATCCTCTAGGGATTTTCATATAAATTTCACTACAAAGTGTACCATACAAGTAGGCTGTAACAACATCCATTAGACGTATGTCAAGTTTTTCACGTACTGCCAAACTAATAAGGTATCTAAACGTGATTACATCCACCATAGGAGAATATGTCTCTTCGTAATCAATGTCGTGCCTTTTTCCGAAAGTCCTTGCGTTACAAGTCATGCTTTATATGTTACGATTTCATTTTTCTCATTTTGTTTCACACAAATATCCATTTTTATTCCACCGGCTTTACATTTTAGATGTTTGGACTATTGGTCCAAAACCTTATCCAAACACATCACATTTAGAAAGTGAATTTTATTCTACTTAAATTGCGTCTTTCCATTTTGACCAATCTTTTCTATTTCTACATTTCTTAATAGATTTAGGCTCAGGATCCTCATTTTCTTTTGCTATTTCAATAGCAATATTATAAGCAAATTTTTCGTCGACAACTATATTTTTCCAGTTCCATCTTTTTCCTGAAGTAACATAACTTATTGAGATCTCTTTGTTATCACCATTTTAAGGTATCTAAACCTCTTCTGGGGTTTTTTGATTAGTTATATCTTTGGTCTCTTCTTGGGCACTTGCCTTAAGAATATAACCATCTTGAATATTTGCTCATTTCCTTTTAAGAGGATTTTTATCTTTGGAACCGGCTGGTCTTCCACGCTTTAGGTGTGAATTACTTTCTTTTTCACTAACAGTTTGCCCTGTTGGCACATCAATTCGTATTGGAACAGTTTCAACTGGTATGTGAGATTTTGTAATTCTCTTTATGCCAGTAAATCAATCAAGTAGTTGATTGGAGATGTTTTGCAAATGTATGATCCTTTGAACTTTTTGTTCACATTGACTTGTACGAGGATCTAATTGAGATAATGATGGTCCTTTTCATATAATTTCTTTTACCAGTTGTATTTTCTCTCCCTCTAATGTTGGGAATGTTGTTTCATCAAAATGACAATCAACAAATCGTGTAGTAAATAAATCTCAAGTTAATGATTCAACATACTTAATTATAGAAGGAGATCCCTAACCAACATATATTCCCAACCTCCTTCGAGAACCCATCTTTATGCGTTGTGGTAGAGCAATTGGAACATATACTGCATATCCAAAAATTTTAAGATGAGAAATAGTTGGCTCCTGGCCGAAAGCCAATTGTAATAGAGAGTATTTATTATAACTTGTTGGCCTGAAGCACATAAGTGTTGTTGCATGCAAAATAGAAAATCCCCAAGCTATAACAGAGAGTTTTGTTCTCATAAGCAATAACCTAGCTATTAGTTAGAGGCATTTGGTAAACGATTTAGCTAAACTATTTTGTGTGTGAACATGAGCTACAAGATGTTTAACTTTTATCCCAATTGACATACAATAATCATTAAAAGCTTGGGACGTAAACTCACCAGCATTATCAAGACAAATAGTTTTTATTGCATAATCTAGAAATTGTGCTTTTAATTGAATTATTTGAGCAAGTAGTCTAGCAAACGTCAGGTTGCGAGTCGATAATAAACACACATGTAACCACCTACTAGATGCATATATCAATACCATAAAATATCTAAATGGTCTACATGGTGGATGAATGGGTCTACATATATCACATTGAATACGTTTCGGAAATGAGAAAGATTCAACTCCAACTTTAGCTGGTGATGGTGTAACACCCTAAACCCGACCTAGATGTTATGGCTACATCTAGAGATGTTACGTAAATTGATTGAAAATTTAATTTTTGTATATTTAGAAAAACTTCATAACTCTTAAAATCTCGGTTTATTTGAAGACATATCTTATCTAACTGTTTTACTGAAAATGTTGTTTGTTTATATTTCTAAAAACTTATAACTTTGTAGCGAAAACTCTTAGAAAGTTATATTTTTGGAAAACATGGTTTGTTATTTGAAAACCTTTTTTTTTTTTGTAGAAAACTAATCGATGTTGATAAAATATTGTTTCTTTTTAACAATACTATACGAAAAATGTAAAATAAAGTCTAAAGCCCAAAACAATCCAAAAATAATGAAACATAATAACCCCAAATTTAAGTATAACAAAAAATGAAACTAAATCAGTTTAACCGAGCTTCGTCGCACTAATCTGCCTAAGTTTGAGGATTACTTGAAATAGACAAATAAGTAGGAAATGAGTTTTCAAAGTTTGTAACATACAATTTAAACAAACTGATTTAAATCGGACAAAAATAGCAGAAACAGAGCATTTCAGAGTAGTACAGATACAAACATATAATCTTATCCCCACCCACTACACACCAACTTCGACCATCCCAACACACCATATGGGGTATGAAACACCCATCCAACACTACACCACTTACTGTTATTATGACACTTTACACAATATTAGCAATTGAGCTGCCACCTTAGTAGGTGAGTTATCACCATTTACAGAAACACTTCCTCCATATAGCAAACCCATCCTAGATACAAATACAAAATGTAACAGAAATTAGACTTGTTTATAGTATAGATGCACAACATAATAGATTTAGAACATACATAGCATTTTTCGGGTTACTCACAATCTATTATGAAGTTTACTTATCATATGATGTCTCAGACATACGAACAAATATCAGAATTTATGCTAACAGATGCCTTAATTTCATGTTTTATAAATTATTTGATCACATACTGACCCCACAGAATGCCTACGATCGATCAGAATGATGTTTACAGCCCTAGAAAAAATTTAAAATTTAGGCCCACATGGCTTAAATGGCCATCTCATGTGGCTTACACAACATACACACTCTCATGTGGCCCACACAACCCAAATAGCCTAGACCGTTTTTCACACACGATCCAACACACGGCCTACCACACTGCTATGTGGCATCAACTGGACAGTTTTTTTACTCTCGCCGTTCGCTGTTTTTCATGTTTTTCGTTACACACTTGGTTCAATTTCGATACCAAAGCAACCACAAGACTTTCTGAACCTAAAAACATGATTCAATTTACTAGATTAGCGATGATTCATGAATTCACATCAAATAAATATTGAACACGACACCCACAATCGACCCCCAAAACATATTTAAATCCTTATAGAAGAACAGATAGCAACCACGCGACTTAAGTTGCTGGAGGGACGCCAATCGTCTCACTAGCTTCTTCTAAAACGATTCAATTTAATTAGATAACATACAACACAGATTTTCACTACAATCTCGAAATCCTAATAATCCTCAACACCGAATGAAGAATTTTAGTACAAAAACAGAAAAAAATAATGGAACCTTACCTTTGTGGATTGAAAACCAAATAAAAAGAACTCAAAATAGATTGTGAATACTTGCAAAATTAAAAGATGAAACGCAAGGATTGAAAGTACAAAAACAAGAAAAGAAACAAGAACAGACGTGAAAAGGCCAAAAGGAGAAACAAAATTGAAAAAAAAAAACGAAACAAATTGCACAAGTAAGAAAAGTGAAAACGGTGTGAAATGGGGGATAAACAAAAGACCAAGAAACATGAGTTGTTAATATTTACTAACTTATTATTATTTAAAACAAAAATAACCACCTAACCTCCAAAAATTAGATTTTTTTAAGGAATTTAACTTCTTTCCAAACTCTACTAGATGAACAACTCACAAGACTTTAACCCAAAAATAATTCTATCTGCTCAAGCCAAGACTCGAACTCATGTCCAAAGGACACAAGTCGCCTAACCATTGGACCAACTTGATTACTTAGTTAGAATTTAACAAATCAAACACCTAGATTTTTGGAGTGCTACAGATGGTCTAGTAATCAATTTACCTTAGAACAAGCAACACAAGAGAAATCCTTGAATTCAAGAATCTTATGGTTCTTTAATGGGTGCCCAATTGAATTCTGGATTATTCTTCGCATCATAATAGATCAGGGATGGCCTAATTGGTCATGCCTAATAATAAAAGTATGTGGTTCTACAAACTTATGATTTGTAGTAACATGTGTCTCAATTGAACTAATATGTGTATAATAAACCTGATAAAAAGTAGGTAGTCTTTCCAAAACATATTTCTTTCCACATTCAATATTTGTAATATATAGATATTCAATAATTTCCTCATTCATCGTCTCAATATAATATCCATTAAGATGAATATCTTTAAAACTCAATAAATTTTTTTAAGACTTAGTAGAAAATAAAATATCTCCAATGACAAATTTTGTCCCTTTAGATAATAATATAATAACTCTTTTGAAGCCTTCAATAAGTTTGGAACTTCCCGATATTGTATTAACATAGGCATCACTTATTGTCAAATGAGAAAAAATATTTTTTTATCTTTGAGTATCATGTGCGTTGTAGCACTATCTGCAAGACACGTCTCCATTGAACTTTTGGTCCAATGAAATTTTGTTGAATATTCATATTCTTCATAAAAATAAATAAAATAAAATATAATAAACATTGCAAATATTTATTGAATATATAACTTATTCTTTATGCAAGAAAATAAAGTATACTTAAAACAACATAAAAATGTCAAAATAACATCAACTTTTCTAATGATTCTCAAAGAAAATCTACCATATCTAGGAGAGTTATATTATTAAGGTCATGAAATTTATCACCTTTGTAGGCACGGTCAGTTTTAGTATCATAGTGAATATTTTCATCTTTTGCCTTCATTTCATCATCTTGGCATATAAAATTTGTCTCCAAGTTCTTTCCCTTCTCTTTAATGGATGCTTGATAAAGTTTCACTAAATGCTCAGACATACGACAGGTACGTGACCAATGCACCTTTATATCACATCGGTAGCATAAATTCTCAACATTCTTTGAAAGATTATTTTGACCACCTATTTCTTGTCCTTCATTGTTATTCTTTTTCTGGTGGTTATAAGTACCACTGTTATGACCACCATGATAACGGTTACTAGTACGTCCTCGACCACGTCCCGCACTACGTCCACGACCACAGCCACGACTGCGACCTCTATATTTTTCATTTCTATAATTATTGTGTACTACAACATTCACTTTAGGAATGGTGTAGAACCAATGAGACGAATTCCATGGCTTTTCATTAACAAATCATTATTTCGTTCAGCCACTAAAATGCATGAAATCAATTCAGAATACTTTTTAAAACCTTTTCCACGGTGTTGTTGCTGCAGGAGCAGATTAGTAGCATGAAATGTTGAAAATATTTTCTCTAACAAGTCCTCATCAATTATGTTTTCTCTACATAATTTCAGTTGAGAACTAATTTTAAAAAAGTTCTGAATTGTATTCACTTACAGTCTTAAAATCTTGCAATTGTAAGTGCATCCAATCATAATGAGCATTAGGGAGTATCACTGTTTTTTGATGGTCAAATCGTTCTTTCAAATTATTTCACAAGTCAAGAGGGTCTTTCACAGTTAGATATTTCACTTTTAATCTTTCATGTAGATAATGACGGATGAAAATCATTACTTTTGCCTTATGTTGATTTGATGCTTCTTCATCTGCTAATATAATATTCCTTAGACCTTTAGTATCTGAGTGAATTTCAGCATCTAACACTCATGAAAATTAATTCTTACTTGAGATATCTAGGGCCAAATTCAAGTTTCGCAAGATTTGACATTATAATCACTTGAATCAAAACAAAAAAAAATTAGTACAATAATAAGCATTCTCAATCGTAAAATAATCCAATTATATATACCAAGTTTGCGAAATAATAATATGTATGTCAAATATTAACATAGAGAGGAATAGTCATAATAATAATTTAAAATAAATTGCATTAATTGAAATTTCTTTTAGTAAAAAACACATGTATATATGATTATCATTATAACATTTAAGTTGTAAAAAATACATATGCAGATGTTACCCAAAGCAAATATTTCATCTAGATAATAAAATAAAAGAATGATGAAAATACATATACTGTATATAGTTTAACATAAGTTATACGAGAAAATTATATAAAGTCGAAATGACGTGAACTTCACTATGAACTTGTAGAAGCTCGTGCTCATAACGTGTTATAAAAAAATAAAGAGAACAATACTAACAATTGCATAGTAGGTGAAAAGTACAAGAGAATTTTTCGTATTCCATTTTCACTCCAAGGGGTTTTATTTATAAGCTCCTTTACATTCAATGAAGTACATGTAAATGAAGCCTTTTTATTTTTTTAGCCAAAACATCTAATTTACTCTCATGATCATAAATGAACCAAAGAGTTTTATCTCATTACTTTAACGAGGGTTTAAAAAGGTTATAGACCTCCATTAATAATGTATTTATAACAGTATTTTTTATGATTTTATTTAAATAATTTTTTTTTAGAAAAATTATCATTAAATTTTCACAAAAATATATATTAGAATCAACGGATTATATATATTGAGACCCTGCGTATTAAATAAAATAAAATTAGATGGAATTTAAAAAAATATTTTGAATCATTCAAACTCCTTTTGAAATTCCATATAAAACTTTAAATTCTCCATTATTTTTATTTAAATAAATAAATAAATAAATAAATTTTCGAAGATTTAAAAACTTTAATAAAAATAAAATTTTATCTTAAAATTCCTCATCTATTAAAATGTAGCATAGAATTAATTATATGAAAAATTGATGTGAAGAAATACCTAATAGTTTCTCCTCCCAATTGCAGCCCATATCTAAACTAGAAAGTGGATTTGGGCAGCTTCTTCTTTTGGGTATTTGTCACATCTTTATCTATACCCTTAATTAAAAGTTATCCCTAAAGGAAATGGGAAATAAAAAAAATCTAATTCCTCCAAATTTTTTTAGAAATACACAGACTGTTACATCTCAAAAACCCGATTAAAAGGAATTGGGATAGTTGAATCGAGAGTGATTACGGCCTAATTTTTAAGTTAAAATTGTGAATATTTTAAATAAATTAATTTGGTTCAATAGTTAAGGGTTCAAATCATTTCCCTTTAATTTTCATTATTTTTGCTAAATTTTTATATTTAAATATTTAATTTATAAATTATTTTCGCTCAATTGATAACAATAATAAACTTAGTGGTTCAATGGCAAGACTTTAATATACTTAAAAGTCTTGAATTTGAGTCTCGTTATGTTAAAAAGGCAAAAATTATTTTTATTTTCCATCGTGGACCATCCTAGTATTAGTATGCGAGATGAGTTTAATTTTTAATAATTTGTTAAGATTTGGTAAAATATCAATATCTTTATTATTATTATTTATTAAAAAATTATTATTGTCTCACTTTCCCACAATTCTCATTTGTTTTTTGCTTCTTGAAACTGCCAAGAAAAGTTCTTTTAGTCATTGCTTCTATTTTCTGTTTCTTTGTTTGTTTGTTCCATCGTGGCTTGCGGTTCCTTCTTTTCATCTTGCTATTTTATTTCTCAATCTGTTCTTGATTCTTGGGTTATTGTGCTTCCAATTTCATTATCGCGTTTGGTGCATCAACTTCTGCTCTCTTTTGCTGTTTCAATTTGTCGAGTATTCGTAAGGAAATGTTTTTGGTAGATTTCTATAAGGGTTTATGATTAATGCTTTAATCATTCTTTTGGTACATGGATTAATTTCGTGAAACTTTTGTTATTAGGTGTTAATCAAGTAGGTCACAACTCCACTTCTGCGATTAAGTTGTGTTAGGCTTGTCATGTCTGTTTGGGTAAGTGGTTGAGCATTGAAAGACTCAATTTCGGTTTGTTAAAATTTAGTACCACCGATTGTGATTGGATGAGTTTTTGGAATTTGGTGAATCCATACTAAAATTAGTTGTTTGATTACTAGAATTAGTTGGTGAATTAATTAGTTTTCCTTTTTTGAGTGTTAGAGATGATGTGATCTGAATTTCCTTACTTGTTGAAAAAATAAATATAATGACAAAATAAGGAGATTTGTGTGGACGAAAGGCTGAGGGCTGTATATGTAATCGAAACTCCTCTTGTATTTGAATACGTATAAAACTATTCTTCTTCTATTTGACTTTGATTAGAATAGGGTTTTTCAATATTAATGAAATTTTCCTCCTCTGCCCGTAATTTTTTCTCGAAAAGGCTTCCAAGTAAAATCTATGTATTTTTTTTTTTATTGTTTTACAATCATTCTACCGCCAAAGTTGCATTCAAATGTCATCGATTGCAGAAGACTTAAAAGAATCAATTAAGTTATTCGATTACAGTAGTATTCAATAATTGATGAACAAATAAGAAAGATAAAACTGAATTAAAGATGGTAGATGATAAATGATGTAAATAGAGTAGATGTATTATGCTCTCTTTGAATTGATTCAATCCAGTAACCACAATCAATGAATCTAATCAATCCTTTAAGAAAAACTCTTACCAAATTGAAGTTTGAACATCAACAACACAATTTTGAATCAAAATTGAGTTGAAGCCTGATTTTTGTCGGTGTCAAAAAGTTTAATTTTGAATCGAATTTGTTAAACTAAATCATTTCGAGAAGTTAAATCGAGAGATTTCCAAAAATTGGTAAGGTGTCAGATTAGAGGTTTATTAGTTGGATAATATTCATTAATCAGATGTGTTGAATGGTTAGAATTGAGAATTTAGAAATTAAGGCTTATGGATTAGATTGTAAGAATAATGAAATTGTTGGGGCTAGTGTGTGAAAACTAAGAAGTGAGGTCCTTATATGGTACATTTACCAAAACCACTTCAGCAAATTTACCATTTTTAAAATCTTGCTGACGATTATTTCCTATTCATTTTGCATGGTTGGTTTTCTAAAAATCATCAAATTTCTCTAGATTTTCTCTGAACTTTTCTTTGGTTCAAATCCAAGTGTATGTTTTTCTTTAAAATCTTTCATTCTAACAAGATTTGGCTTAATTAAAAAATTGGCCCAACTATGGGTATTTTATAAACAAAAATAATAGCATTTTTTTAGGCTTAATACTCTTTTGGCCCTTATACTGTAAAATCATTAAAATGCAAAAAATAAAAATCTGTAAAATTGTTTACAATTTTCATAAAATTTTAAGATTTTCTAAAAAACAAACAAACTAGAATTCCAAACAAACAAATTCTTTTTTAAAAGTTTAAGATTTTGTTTTTAAAGTTTCACATACTTATATTTTTCAAAAATAGATTATGAATTTTTATTTTTTAATAATTTTCTAAGTTTTAAAGATGTTTTTGGGGGTTATTTTTCCATTTTAATGTTATTTTTTATTTTTAAGAAAGTTTTTAAATTTTCTGATATATAAATTTTCTGATATATTTTAGTATTTAAGATTTTTTTTACTTTCATTGACACATGGCTAAGTGTCATTGGATGATTTTACTTTTTTAACGGAAAATATATAGATGGGTAACGGGGTATACAAAATGAACGTAAAAGGGTCAAACTCATAATTAAAATAGAGTAGAAAGGCCAAACTGACAGGAAAAAATAGTATAGATACCAAAATAATAATTTAGCTATAGTATAAGGGCAATTAAAGTTATTAAGCCTTTTTTTTTTATCATACCTTCTGTTTGGAGAATGAAAAAGAGAGAAATAGACAAAAATGAAAGGAGAAAATGGTGCCTCATCGGGTTTCAAGACTCTCGCACTATAGAAAGTTGTGTCTCTCCTGAAAATCAAAGGAAACGATGCAAAAAGCAGGGGGGACATGAAGGCTTTCGGTTTTTTCTTCTTCCTGGGTTTCCATCTTTAGAAAAAGGGAGAGTGAAGGTTATAGTTTCGGTTACTAGGGGAAGCCAAGGAAGAAGTAAATACAAAGGGAGATTGGAAATGAAAATGGAGATGTTTGAAAGAAAGGGAATTGGGAACAACATGAAAAGGAAAAATAAAAAGGAATATTACAAAAATATTTTGAAATTTTGAAAAAAAATGAAAAAAAATAGAAAATAAATAAAGGTGTCACATGTCATAGTATTATTAGCTTTGAAAATTTTTTAATAGTATAAATGGTTGAATTAGAAGTAGTAATCGAATAAAAGTTTTGGAGCTATTTTTGACCAAAAAAAAAAAGAGTACCTAAGTGGTAAGAATGATATAGTTTAGGGGGTATTTTCTCATTTAAGCCCATTCATTGTGTACAACGATAGTTGGAGGAGAAGAGAAGAAAGAGTGAAATTTTGATTTCTTGATCAAATCTTTGTTTCTACGTAAAGGTAAAACGATTTCTCTAACATTAATCTATGGTATTAAACAATAGTAGGGAGAGAGTTTTTGAGCATTTTTTTCCCTTCATAAAGATTTTCCCTAACATTAAGATTTTCCCTTCATTTTTTTTCCATTTTTGAGCATTTTCAAAAGTAGGGAGAGAGTTTTGATTTAATGTTTCTTGTTGTTTTTAAGTTAAATTCTTGTTAGATTTGAATTTAGAATCAAGTAGGATAATCGAATTTTAAGTTTGATTTTGGTCTTGAATGAGTTGTTGGAAGTTACTTTTGTTGAGTGATTGGAGAGTTTTAGTGAGAGTGTGTTTAAGAGTTTAAGTTGCTGTTGGGTTTTGAATGTATAGTGGTCCCTAAACTTAGTCCTAAAGTTTTAAATTCAAATGGGTTAGAATAGAGTTCTCTCAAGTTGTTAGATAGAAGCAATAAAGTTCTCGCTTTATTGAATTCCATCTCTATCTTTAGCTTTAGATCATTTTTCTATTTTATCATGGTTTCCTAATCATTTTTTTATTCAGTCGATATTTGTAGCAACAAAACTGATAAAATCGTTAAGGCCAAGGGGAAGGAGAATAACATAATAACATAATGATTTGCAATTTGTGTTAGCTTAATTTAAATTTTTAATTGTGAAAATAAAATAAAATAAAGAACACATAGATTTTACGTGGAAACACTTTTGGGAAAAAACCACGTGCAGAGAAGAAGAAAATTCACTATGTCGAATTCGAATAATTACAAGAGGAATAGACTATGTCTATTTATAGACTTATAAAGCCATATTCTAATAGGAGTGTAATAAAATTGAAGCACCTTATTCTAATCAATATAAAATAGATAGAGTTTATAAACCTTATTCTAAAATAAAATAAAAGAAGTGTAGTTCTATATGGATTTTACTTTTATTTTATTTTACCATTTTATTTTATTTAAATAAAGATTCGGGTCACTTAATTCTAACAATCTCCACCTTGACACGAATTCTCAATGAACAAGTTATTCATCGCGAACTCTCAACGAACAAGTTCTCCACCTCTTCCATAAAACCCCTTAAGGGTTTAACTTCAACAATGAACACCAATCAAGTTTAAGCAATGCTCAAACTTTGTTATAGGAAGTGACTTAGTCATCATATCTGCAGGATTTTTATGAGTACTAATTTTGCTCACAACAATATCACCACGAGCAATAATATCACGAACAAAATGATACCGAACATCAATGTATTTTGTTCTCTCATGAAACATTTGATCTTTTGTAAGGAGGATTGCACTCTGACTGTCACAAAATACTGTACTGATTTGAAGGTCTTCATTAAGTTCACTAAAGAGTCCCTTCAACCAAATAGCTTATTTACAAGCTTCAGTAATCACCATGTACTCAGCTTTAGTGGTAGACAAAGCGACTGTAGTTTCCAAAGTGGCTTTCCAACTGATTGCACAACCTCCAATTGTAAAGACATAACCTGTGAGAGATCTTCTTCTATCAAGGTCTCCAGCAAAATCAGCATCAACATACCCAATGACTCCATCTCTAGTTCTTCCAAATTGAAAGCAAACATCAGTAGTACCGCGTAAGTATCTTAAAATCCACTGAGCTACTTTCTAATGTTCTTTACCGGGATTCACTATGTATTTGCTAATTGCACTAACTCCATATGATAAATTTAGACGTAAACAAACCATAACATACATGAGAGATTCCACTGCACTAGAGTATGAAACATGTGACATGTACTCAATCTCATCATCTGATTGTGGAGATAAAGCCAACGAAAGTCTGAAATGGGCTACTAAAGGAGCACTAACAGGCTTAGCACTCTGCATATTGAACCTGCAAAGAACTTTCTCAATGTACCCTTTCTGACTTAGGTACCATTTACTTATTTTTCTATCTCTGAGAATCTCCATACCAAGTATATTCTTTGCTGGTCCCAAATCTTTCATCTCAAATTCTTCACTTAGTTGCGCTTTGACCTTTCTTATCTCTCCTTTATCTTTTGCTGCTATCAACATGTCAACATAAAGAAGTAGATACATAAAAGAACCATCACAGTTTTCTTAAAGTAAACACAACTGTCAAAACTACTTCTTTTGAAATCATAAGTAGTCATAAAGGAATCAAACCTCTTGGACCACTGTCTTAGTAACCGTTTCAAACTGTAAAGGGACTTTTTCTGCAAGCAAACATAGTCCTATTTTCTGAAACTGTAAAACCCTCTGGTTATTGCATGTAAATATTCTCCTCAAGTTCTCCATGCAAAAATACAGTTTTTATATCTAACTACTCAAGCTCCAAATCATGCATGGCAACAATACCAAGCAAAGCTCGAATTGAACTATGTTTCACAACTAGGGAGAACACATCTGTGAAGTCCACTCCTGGAATTTGACTGTAACCATTTGCAACAACCCTTGCTTTATATCTGGTTTCTTCATCTTCTGGAGTCTTTTCTTTCTTTTTAAACACTCATTTACAATGAACAACCTTTTACCTTTAGAAAGTTTCACAAGATCCCATGTTCTGTTTTTGTGAAGTGATTCCATCTCCTATTGCATAGCAAACATCCACTTTTCTGAGTTTTCACAGCTAGCCGCCTCAGAATAATTAGATGGCTCTTGGTTTGCATCTATATCTTCAGCCAGATTTAAAG
This sequence comes from Gossypium longicalyx, assembly GCA_025698465.1. Lineage (NCBI taxonomy): Eukaryota > Viridiplantae > Streptophyta > Magnoliopsida > Malvales > Malvaceae > Gossypium > Gossypium longicalyx. The sequence continues at coordinate 5,051,393 of CM046999.1, read as the reverse complement.
CATAACCAACTAAATCAGCCTCGGCATACTTCTTTGGAGGTTTAATTTCTCTTCTAGTTCTATTTTTGGTGATAGAGTATTGTGGTGAAGAAGCAACTCTATTATCAATTTTTGAATTAGCTTGAAGAGTCGACTCTGTATTAATCTGATGCTTCACCTACTTTTGATTTTTTTATTGGAAGAGTCTTTAATAGATAAGTTAGGTAGCATAGCAGTTTCATAAAAAACAACATCTCTGCTAATCACAATTTTTCTATTTTCAGGACACCATACTTTTACCCTTTTACACCAGCTTTATAACCAAGAAAAACACATTTAATGGATCTCGGTTCCAATTTTTCATTATCAATATGAGCATACGCAGGACACCCAAAGATTTTTAAATCAGAATAATAAGCAAGATTACTAGACCATACCTCTTGTGGAGTCTTTTTCTCAATGGCAACGGATGGAGATCGATTGATAAAAAAACATGCAGTAGAGGCTACTTCTGCCCAAAACGACTTTGGTAAGTTGGCATTTGACAACATACATCAAATTTCTCCATGATCAGTTCTATTTATTCGTTCTGCAATGCCATTTTGCTGTGGAGTATATCGAACTGTCAAGTGTCTCACGATCCATTCTGACTTGCACAGTCTATTAAACTCATCAGAACAGAACTCTAAGCCATTATCTATGCGGAGGTATTTTATTTATTTTCCCGTCTATTTTTCAATCATAATTTTCCAAAACTTAAATGCGGAAAACACATCATTTTTCTGCTTCAAGAAGAACGCCTGAACATTTTTGGAAAAATCATCAATAAAAGTTAGCATATAATTAGTTCCACCTCTCGAAGGCACTCTGAATGGCCCCTATAAATCAGAATGAATATACTCCAACGTTCCCTTCGTATTATGGATTCCTCTAGTGAATCGAACTCTCTTTTGCTTCCCAAAAACACAGTGCTCACAGAACTTCAGTTTACAAATTCCTTGCCCATCAAGAAGTCTTCTTTTTCTCAATTCTACCATGCCATTCTCACTCATATGCCCTAGGCGCATATGCCAAAGTTTAGTAATATCATCATCTGATAAGGAAAAGGAAGCGACAGGTGTATCACCAGTAACAGTAGAACCCTACAAAACATATAACTTGGCAGTCTTTCTCTGCCCTTTCATCACAACAAGGGAACCTTTAAGAGTCCTTAAAACCCCACTTTCAGCTGTGTATCTGTACCCTTTTGAATCAAGAGTACTCAAAGAAATTAAATTTCTCTTCAATTCTGGAACATGTCGTACGTTACTAAGTGTTCTGACAACTTCATCAAACATCTTAACTTTAATTGTTCCAACACCTGCGATTTTACACGAAACATTATTTCCCATCAAAACAACAGCTTCAGTCATTGTTTCATAAGTTGTAAACTAATCCCAATTGGGACTTATGTGAAAGGTGCAGCCTGAATCAAGTATCCACTCCTCGCTTACTTTAGAATTGTTGACAGAAGCGAATAGAAGTTCACCATCACTATAGTCTTTTACAATATTAGCTTCACTGAAATTTTCTAGTTGTTTTCCCTTTTGATTCGCAGCCTTCTTTTTAATCTTGTTTTGTAGCTTATAACACTCAAATTTAACGTGCCTTTTCTTCTTACAGAAGTTACAAGTTTTGCCTTTGTTTGAAGACTTCGATCTACCCTTAGATTTACCGCGAGGATTTCGTTCCTGTGTCCTTCCACGATCATCATCAACATTCTGATCTTTTCTCTCACGAACAATGAGACCTTCTCCCTAAGAGTCGGGTTTAACCACAAGATGATTCATATTATCAGACGAGGTCAAAGAATCATAAACCTCATCAACTGTAAGAGACTCGAGGCTATATAAAATCGTGTCTCTAGAGATTGAATAAGACAAGGGCAACGAATAAAATAGAATCAACCCTAGATCTTTCTTATCATACTGAACCTAATGGCTCCAAGTTTGAGAGAATTTCTTTAAACACTGTTAAGTGTTCGTGTACAGACACACCTTACTTCAAACGATGAGCATAAAGACGCTGCTTCATATGCAACTTGCTTGTTAAAGTTTTCGACATACATATTTGTTCTAGCCTCTTCCATAATGCAGCGGTGGTCTTCTCCTTCATCACATCCTACAAAATTTCGTTGGGCAAATGCAAATGTAATTGTGTTAACGCCTTTTGATCCTTACGCTTCTTCTTTTCATCTATTAATGTCGAAGGCATCTTATCTATCCCTAGTAGGGCATCCTCTAAATCCATCTGCGGAAGAACTGCTTGCATCTTAATCTGCCACAACGCAAATCTAGTGTTGTGATCCAACAGGGAAATTTCATACTTCAAAAACTCCATTACCGTGACCGAGATGAACAACACGAAAACTCTGATACCAATTTTTGAAAATAAAATAAAATAAAATAAAATAAAGAACACACAGATTTTACGTGAAAACCTTTTCGGGAAAAAACCACGGGCAGAAGAGAAGAAAATTCACTATGTCGAATTCGAATAATTACAAGAGGAATAAACTATGTCTATTTATAGGCTTGTAAAGCCATATTCTAATAGGAGTGTAGTAAAATTGAAACACCTTATTCTAATCAATATAAAATAGATGGAGTTTAATAAGGTTTAAAAAACCTTATTTTAAAATAAAATAAAAGAAGTGTAGTTCTATATGGATTTTACTTTTATTTTATTTTACCACTGTATTTTATTTAAATAAAGATTCGGGTCACTTAATTCTAACATTAATATAAACATGATTAAGTAATCTAGGTTAAGAATTATTGCCCATGATATATTGTTGATGATATGCTAGTGAATTGATATATGAATTGTAATAAATTTATGAGTACAAAAAAGTCAGATGCTTGTGACATATGATGTTAATTAATATTGCTTGATGATTCTAAGACATGTTTAATGATAAATATTATTTATAAATAATGTTGGAAATAGTTCAGATACAGTTGATATGTCATAGAGTTGTTTGTGATAGGAAAGATTATGACATTTGTGTGCATTCTGACGATGTTTGTACACATTCAAATTTGACACTTGTACTTATTATAGTTGTGTAAGGGTATTCGTGTTTTACACGCATTAGAGCATTATTGCCAATTTGACAGTTGTACTCGTGTTAAGTCTTAAGTAAATATTTTAGTCTTTTACATTTTAAGTAAAGCTCATATTAATTAATGAATTTCTAATGATTTTTAGGTAATTTAAAACACTCAATGAACATGAAAATTTAATTTTTTTCTCATTATAATAAAATATTATTATTTTTAATGTCATATTTATTTACATGAGAACACAATTTTTGTCATTATAGTAAAAATATTTGTATTATTAAAATAATGTTTATTATAGATGATGTTGAACACAATCTTTTATTATTATAAATCTATAACACAAATATCAAAATAATTAAATTAAATTTATAAATTATTAATTAAAAATACAAAATATTTTTAAATTTAAAAACCTCAACTAATAACTTAGGCACAACTGAAACAACAAAGTAAACCCAATTTAAAAAATTAAGTAATTTTTCCATAATTTATGAAGTAATTAATTTCTTCATTTATAAATTAAGAAATAAATAAACCATGGAAAATTTACTTTAACTTCTAAATAGTTACTTCAAACATTAAAAGACATTAACTAATCCAGACTTCCTTAGTAGTAGTACAATCCCTTAGAATATGTAAAATGTCTTTTGAGTGACAACCATAAATAGAACATCTGAACAGGACATCTGTTTTAATGTCTTTTAATTAATTTCGAGTGATAACCATGGAACATTTACTTTTAACTTTTAAATAGTTACTTTTCATCTTCAAAACAGAACATCTGTTCGAGGATCCTTTCAACTCCTTCCAACCAATACTCAACCATGGTCGGATCGATCCCTTTTACCCTAGAAAATTCTTTACCACCCAAAGCTCGAAGACTTTCAAGTGGCAACCCCCAATTAACAGGCGCATGATTGGCAGGTGCAGGAGCAGGTTTAGCACCAGCAATCCACTGAAACACTCCAATCATAGCTTCCATCAAAGGGCTTACACCCTTATCAAGTATGTTCACTCTACGCGAGACAGATGAGGTGCAAAGGGTGTACCATCCTCTTGAGCATTAGCTTTCGCATTAACATGTCTAGGAGGCATATCGTATCTACTAGTCTAACACATAAACAAACAAACAGAGGTGTGAGTGGCGGGGAAATGATCCAAGCCATATTCCTGCAAACAAACTTTGGAATTAAAGGCAATGTGTTCCCTTTCTTACCCTACTTACTAGTCTGACTACGTAGGTATCGATACTAGAACACAGGTATCAATATTTTCCTTACACGGTATCGATACCAATTGAAAAAAATCGATACCAAAACAACATTCTGTTTCTCGCCTAAAAATGAAACATAAAAAATTATCGGTACTTTTCAATAAGTATTGGTAATTTTACCTCGAGTATCGATACTTGTGATATGACATCGATACCAAATTATGATTCTAACTTCTTGCACATTTAAAAATCATAAAGGTATCATTTTTAAAACTCGAATATCAATGCCTCTGCTCTAGACAGTAAAAATTTAGCATATATAACCATATAAACCATTCCAACACAAGTCTATTCAACACGCATCTTTTACCATATCAAGTAAACGTCAAAACGACTATAATAACGATCTCAAACATCGAGAATAAGTTTGAGCAGTAATCAACATATCACGATTCAAATTTTTAAATCCTAAGAACAAATAAGCTATGGAAACTGCAACACTCCAAACCCGGTCTAGTCGTTATGGCCGAATCTCGAAGTGTCACATGAAATTGGGTTGAAAATCGTTGTCGTTAAGTTAAATCATACCAGCTCATTAGCCCTTGTCGCTATTACCAATTTCAAAACTCTCTTTCTTTTAATTACTTAGAGGTAAAACGTATTGTAGAGGAAGCTTTAAAACAAATACGCTGTGTTTAGAAAACCTTTTAGAAAATCCTTACTTTTGGTAAAAATCCAAGTTATATCACGTTTTGCGGTTAGAAAATCATAAAATCCCAGCCTAACCCAAATTAAAATAAAACAGTCCGCAAAGCCCGAATTCCATAAAATAAACCCAGAATAAACTAGATTAAAAAATTTAATCGTAACTATAACCAGTTCAAATGTATGGTCACTGTCGAAACCATTTTTTTGAAAAACGAAACGGGAATCGACTTAGATTTTGAAAATGAAAAAAGGGGAGTCGCCACCAATCTTTTTTGATAAGGTGTGATCAGGTCACCTCATAAAAGTGGTTGTTTTTAATAAATGGTTTGATTTATTTAAACAACGATTTTGGTCCACGCAAATCAAGAAAACAGGTTCGAGAGTCGGTTACGCACGAGGAATGATTAGCACACTCGATACGCCCAAAATTGGTACCTAGTTGATTAATTAGTGTCTTAGTGTCGAAAATCAGGAATGAATTTGAAATACGATCCATTTTTATTAACATCGATTTTGAAATTCTTGAATTACCTCAAAACGATTGTTAAAGATTTCCTCGTCTCGAGATATCGGAGTATCACATCCTGTAAGTTAGGACACGATACCTTGAATTCCCGAGCACAAGTTTTTCTTTAATTTTAATTAAAAATCCACGTATTTTAAGACTCAAAAGGATATTTGGCTATTTAGAATCAACGAGAAAACTGAAACCCTGTAAGTTAAGGCACAATTCCTCGATGCTCCAAAACGCGAAACATTGCCTTATTTTGAATTTTTTTTGAATGGTAGCGAATTCGATGTTTAAACGACGTGTCGCTTGCTTGAATTAAAACGAAACGATTTATTGGATAAGTGCAACAAGACTTGATTCATGAGGCGATGATATGAAAAAGTATAGTGCGACATGGAACGATGATAAAAATATTACACAAGTGAATGACAATAATATGAGAATACAAATAAACGAATCATAGTATACGCAATGACAATAATCTCACAACATACATCATTTAAATACTAACGTTAATAATCGAAGACCAATGAATTAAATAATATATATAACAATTTAAGAACATTTAAAAGCCAATTAAAGTAAATAAAATGTAAAACAAATTTTAAAATGATAATAAATGGATTCAAAATAAATATTGTGAAAAAATGAAATTTAATATCAACAATATACAAAGCAATTTAAAAAAATAGATCATATGTATAAAAATTTTAGAATAAGTAATATACAAGACATCAAAGAAACAACTAGTATATACATACATAAAAATAGACATAACGATTTGAAATTGATAATATATATAAAAATTTTAAAGTAAATAATAAAATGATTTAAAATGAATAACACATAAAGCAAGTTTAAAATAAATAATGTAGAAGAATTTTAAAATCTATATTATACAAGGCAAATTAAAAGGATCCTATGAGTAATTTTAAAATAAATAATATATATACATATATATATATATATATATAAAGGTGTAAAATAAATGATATATATGTAAAACCAAAATAATAAAAAAAAACGTTTTTTTAAATAAATAAAAGAGTTTAATATAAGATATATAAAATAATTTTAAAAATAAATAACATATAAGTCGATTTAAAAAAAATAATAAGTAAGAATCTAAAGTAAAAGAGATTTACAGAAGTAATATTCAAATTTTTTTTTTTATAATATGTGTAAAAGATTTGAAATGCTATATAGATAATATGTGAAAAGCCAAAACATATATAATATATACAACAATTTAGAATACATAGTGTTAAAGAAACAGTTTGAAACAAATAATAATACAATTTTAAATAACCAACATATTTAAACAAACCAAAATAAATAATACATATAAGCAATCTTATCTAAACAGCCTATAAAATATTTGAATAAACACATAATAAGATATTTTGATATAACAAAATAAATAAATGAATAAAATAAAAGGATTCAGGGTGTGATTGAAACTAAATCAGAATTTGAGGTATCAATTGCAAATAAAGAAAAAGGCCAACAGGGACTGAATCAAAATGCGCTTAAATGCACGAGGATAAAATGAGACAATATCCCACATCATTATGCGTTGTGCTTCATCTGTCCAAGTCAAGGATTAAAACGAGAATGAAGTAAAATAAAGGGCGAAATTTAAAAAGAAAAAAATGCAAAAAGGGACCAAATAGAATGGCGCAGGAAAGAAGGAGGGACCATAACCGCAAATAGCCCATTAGGGCCTCAAAAGCACGCGGGTTCCCCTTCAAACTTCCCCCCCCCATCGTTTTGCTTGGCTTATTTAAGCCAAATTTGTTTTTTTTTTCATTATTATTGTCTCAGCATTATTTAGAAAAACAAAAAAAAAGGGAGATAGAGAGTTCTCTTTGCTCTCCCTTCACTCCCCATGTTCGGCGATAGGATTTCCCGGTGTCCATTGCGCGCTGTTGTGGGCGATGTGGCGTGCGTTGCATAAATGGATTTCTTCCGGCACCGAGGAGGCCAACGAAGGTGAGTACCCTCCCTTTTCTGCTCTTTTTGTTTTATTATTATTATTATTTTTATTCAAAAAAATATAAAAGAAGATAAAAGCAACAGAGATTTTAAAGAAAAAATGAAACAAAAGAGGAATCACCTTTAAAGTTTTGGTTTTTGACTGATTTTTTGTATTAGATGCTCTCTGTTTTTTTCTTTCCTTCCTTTTCTTTTTTTTTTCTCTCTTCCCCCCTATCGAAAATACCAATCCCCCCTTTTACATTGAAAATGAATGGCTCTTTATAGCCGATTATGCAAAGTCCTATTGCTGTTTTGTTACTATTTCTTTGCGTTTACGCTTCATTCTTTCGCTTAGTCATGTTTACAGGTCTTCAAGGAGGTGATGGGAGCAGGTGGAGGAGAGGCGGTGCAAGTGGAGGCACCTAGGGTTTGCTGCTTCCTTTTTTTTTTCTGTTGGTGGTTTGGGCTAGGGTAGGGTTGTTTTAGGTTTAGTGGGCTGGGTAAGATTGGGCTTGTACAGGTGCTCTTCTTTGCTTGTTGTCGTGTAACGAGAACATAGCAAAGACTTAAGAAAGACCAATTTTGCCCGGTCTCACCATGTCTTGACTTGTTTAGCGCTCCTTTTCTTTAGGTAGCTTCATTCCAATCCACTGCATCTTGTTACTTCACTCCGCTTTACTGCTCTACTGCAACTTCGGAGAGTTAAAGTTTATTTTGATCGGCTCTACTGCAACTTCAGAGAGATAAGATCTGTTTATTTATAGCTTCAATCTGTTCCACTGCAACTTCAGGGAAATAAGACTTGTAACTTCGACCTGCTCCACTGCAACTTCAGGTAGATAAGACTTGTAACTTCGACCTGCTTCACTGCAACTTCAGGGAGATAAGTCTTGGTTTCGATCTTCTCCATTGAAACTTCAAGGAGATAAGGTTAATGGCTTCGATCTGCTCCACTGTAATTTTAGAGAGAAAAGATTTGTAATTTTCAGCTTGTTACCCTACTAAATAGGGGTTTAAGGCCCATCTCCTTCGATCTGTTTCCCTACTGCTTAGGGGGTTAAGATCTGTAATTTTCAGCCTATTACCCTACTGTTTAGGGGTTTAAGGCCCATCGCCTTCGATCTGTTTCCCTACTTCTTAAGGGGTTAAGATCTGTAAATTCAGCCTGTTACCCTACTGCTTAGGGGTTTAAGTCCCATCACCTTCGATCTGTTTCCCTACTGCTTAAGGGGTTAAGATCTGTAAATTCATCCTGTTACCCTACTGCTTAGGGGTTTAAGGCTCATCGCCTTCGATCTGTTTCCCTACTGCTTAGGGGGTTAAGATCTGTAATTTTTAGCCTGTTACCCTACTGCTTAGGAGTTTAAGGCCCATTGCTTTCGATCTGTTTCCCTACTGCTTAGGGGGTTAAGATCTGTAATTTTTAGCCTATTACCCTACTGCTTAGGGGGTTAAGGCTTGGTGGCTTGAATCTGCTTCACTGCAACTTCAAGAAGGCAAAATTCGTAGTTTTCAGCCTATTACCCTACTGCTTAGGGGGTTAAAGCTTGGTGGCTTAAATCTGCTTCACTGCAACTTCAGGAAGGCAAAATTCGTAATTTTCAGCCTATTACCCTACTGCTTAGGGGGTTAAGGCTTGTTGGCTTGAATCTGCTTCACTGCAACTTCAGGAAGACAAGATTCGTAATTTTCAACCTATTACCCTACTGCTTAGGGGGTTAAGGCCCATCATCTTTGATCTGTTTCCCTACTACTTAGGGGTTTAAGATCTGTAAATCCAGCTTGTTACCCTACTGCTTAGGAGGTTAAAGCCCATCATCTTCGATCTGTTTCCCTGCTGCTTAGGGGGTTAAGATCTGCGAATTCACCGATGTTGCTACACCATCCTCTAGGGATATGATCTGCAGAATCGGTTTCAAGTATCTATGCTTATGCCAAATAATTAGGATGCTATGATCAAAATGAATCAAATGCTCCTAACTAGATGTGTTATGAATGTGTCAAATAATTAGGATGCTATGATCGAAATGAGTCAAATGCTCCTAATTAGATGCGTTATGAATGATATATAAATGAAAATGATCCCTTTAAAAGGCTTAAGGTATCATCGCTCGTTGTTCATCAGGGCATTATCACTGACGTATTACGCGGCCATCTTATTCGGCTGGTATTCTTAACAGAAAAGTCAAAGAAACAATCACATTTTGCTTAGCAAGCTTTCCCCACTGTAATTTCAGAGTCCCTTCCACTGTACCTTCTGGGACATAAAGTTTGTGCCTCCCACTGCAATTTCAGAGGAACAACATTTGGTTTCTTCCATCCATCCTGCTGCGACTCAAAGGTATAGTATTTGTATCATCTTCAATCAATTTGATCTGTTACACCATTCCCTGGGTGTAATGATAGATGTATATGCCTGATATTTGCATAAATACAGAGTATCATTTTTTTCCCGAGAGTGACCCTTTTTTACACTTGAGTTGACATTGCTCGTTATTTGTCGAGATTGTATCACCGATGAAATGTCTTTTCTTTTTGTTTAACCAATAAAGAGTCCAAAGAGATAATCATCTTTTTTAATATTTCCAACCCTTAGGCTTGGTGAGTTCTAAACAATAGTCTTGTTTCAGGTTCTTGTATTATTTAGAAACTTCCAGAGTAATATGTAGAACTTCTTTTGTGAAAGTATTATTGGTCTATTAATCGTTATTTCAATGCAAAATGCTTGAAAAATATCAAAACGATGGACAAGAAAGAAATTAATCAAAGATTGCAAATGGCATAAGAAGGAAATTAACTCAAAAAGAATAAGTTAATCAAAGATAACAAATTCAAAATGGGTAAAACGGAAGGTAGGTGCCCCAGATATCGCAGTTTGAGCTTCTCTGTACCAACTTCTTGAGGACCTTTCTAAGCTCAATATGTGTTTAGGGGATCCGGAGTACTTTGTCGATGCCCCAAGACGTAGTATACTTCTTCATTGTTAATTCAGGCATAGCAAGACTAATGTATGCCCCACTTTGATCCAAATTTAAGCCACCCTTTTCAGGTTTTCAACTCAAATCCCCTTTGGTCTCAAGGCGCCCTTTGCAGGTTTTCGCCATGGCCTTTTTTTTTAAGGTACCCTTTGTGGGTTTTCACCTTGGCCTCTTTCCTTTTAGGTATAATATTCCTTGACTGGATTTGAATTCACTAGATTGGGCAAATATTTTTCATCAACGCTCCTTCAGAATGGGTCTTTTTTACTACATAAAGTTCTTCCCAGTTTAGCATCCACTTTTCTTTGAAGTCCTTTTGCATATGAAGGGTCTTCTTTAATATCAAGTACCTCTAGTGAAATTCCCTAGGATGAACCTCTTCATCGTAAACTCGCATCGTTCATTGGACCATGACTGATGGCTTTCAACCTCTTTTCTTCAAATTCAACTGATCATATCGAGATTGGATCTATTTTGCCTTATCCAATCTTCAACTCAGTCAAGACTCAGAGACAAGAAATCTCTTTTTCAAAAATCGTTTTTATCCCATAGACTAATGAAATATGTTGCCCCGGTGAAGGTCTTGGCCAACGTTCGATGAGGATAGAGGGTAAATGATGACTTCTTATGCCAATCTTTACAAGTCTCGGTCATCTTCCCCATTATCCTTTTTTTTTGCCGCACTGCAATATAGCACCTAATCTTTGCATAGACTGCAAACTTTTGACATTGTACAGTCGTGTAGACATGATCTTTTTTAGCATTCTTTGTTGGCACATTTTTTCCTCTTTTTTTTTTTGGAATTTGATGACTGTCGACTTAGTAACATTGGCATATGAAATGACTTTCACCCTTTTCACGAAGTAATCGACGACCCCAAAGATGAATCAGTATCGGTTAAAAGCTTTTGACGAGATCAGCCCCATAATATCTATGTCCCACATATAGAAAATCTGTGAAGAAATGGATGAGGCACATAAGTCTTGTCTTCCTCCATCTGGCATTTATGGCATAACTGATACAATTCCCTTCTACGATGGGCCAGCAGAACTCGAATCTCATGATTAGCCTGACCATCATAAAACCATTAGCATGTGTTGTTCAAACACCTTACAGCATCCTCACGTCTTAATAACCTAGGCATATCTTGATGCGATCATGCGAAAACATCTTTGAATTGGGAATAACTCAATGATGTCTCGCTTTGTCTTTGTAGTGAGCTAGGCTTTGATCTTCACCTTTTTTCTTCTCTTAGGTTCGCGATGTCCATTGCCCCTTTTGTAAGGTATGATCTATTTCTCATCTTGTTCTACCATCCTTGATAAATCAAGAGATAGGCTACAATCTCTGTCATCTTCAATGTCCTGAGATCCCTCTAAACACATATCTTGCTCAAAAAGAGACTCGGAGTCAGTGACAGCGTCACTCCTGTCATTGATATCTGGAGACCTGTTGTAGGTACGAAGGCAGATTCCAAAGAATAAATGATTCTAAGGATGATTATTTGTATGGTATGATCATGAATGAAGAATAAATGAATATTTGAAAGGAAGTCCAAAAAACAAAAAGAATCTATGAACAATTATTTGCATAGTATGAAATAAAAGAATATTTACTCAAAAAAGATGCATTTTATTGAAATAAAGACTTAGGACACAAGCCTATTTCACAAAAAGATTTTTATTGCTTCTAGGCTTAAAGCAACAAGCGTGTTTTGAATATTACTCTAGATTAGCTCTAAAAATAAAGGGATCTCTTCCACAGTCCCATTGTTCAAAACACTCCCAGGTATGCAAAAGTTTGGACTCTTTTATTCCCCAATTCCTTCTCCGAATAAGTCATTCAGATTCCCCCAATATTCTTTCCAGACTTTGTTCAAGGCATCGCAACTCTTTTGCCTTCACTTCCAAATGTCGCATTTACTGCATTGTCGGAGTGATTTGGTTCTGAGGAATTGTCAAACTTTACAACTCCCATTTCAATGAACTTTTCGACCAACTTTTTAAATGTAGTGCAGTTTTCTATTGAGTGTCCCGTTATTCCCACGTGGTACTTGCATTGAGCATTCTCATTATACCATTTCGGGAACGGAGGTTGCACGGGTTCCGAGTAGAACGGAGATACCACATGTGCATAAAAAAGATTCTGATATAACTCCTTATATAACATTGGGATGGGTGTAAACTGGAGTCTTTCTATATTCAGCCTCGAGTTAGATTCCTGCCTTGAAGAGCCTTGATAGCTAGTGGTTACAGTCCTCGGCTGTCCTACGTTGACCATGCTCACATTATTCACTTCATTTTCATTTCTCTTTGAGGCTGACCTCTTGGCGCTTTCTCCTACGTCTATCTTTCCACTTCTGATTGCATTTTCAATCATCTCGCCAGATATTACTATATCCGAGAAGCTCAGGGTAGCGCTTCCCAACATATGGGTAATGAACGGGGCTTTCAGAGTGTTGATGAAAAGTAACATAGTTTCTTTCTCTAGAAGAGGTGGATGGACTTGCGTCGCTACCTCTCTCCATCTTTGGGCATATTGCCTAAAGCTCTCACTTTGCTTCTTTTCCATATTCTGTAATGTAATTCTGTAGGGCGCCATGTCTGTCACGTGGCCATATTACTTCATGAAAGCCTGTTCCAAGTCCTTCCATAAGTGAATTTTGGCACGGCTTAATTGGTTGTACCATTTGGCAGCTGACCCGATCAGGCTGTCTTGGAAGCAATGAATTAATAATTGGTCGTTATTAACATATCCCGTCATCCTTCGACAGAACATTGTGATGTGAGCTTCAGGACAACTAGTCTCATTATACTTTTCAAACTCTGGAGTCTTAAATTTTGGCGGGAGTACTAGATTAGGGACCAAACCCAGATCCTTGGCGTCAACCTCGCGATGGTAATCAACATTCTCCATCATTCTAAGTTTTTCTTCCAACCACTTGTATCGATCTTCGAGTTGTCTTGCCAGTTCAACCTTTGCTTTTTCTATTCCTTCCATTTCATCTAGATCAGGAACTTCATGATTGGTTGGACTGTTCTTTGGATTGGAACCTAAGCCTGTCGGGTAGTTCATGGGTACCGAGGTACCGGCCTGATGTTGTTGTGATCTGATAGCAATTGGTACATCTTGTAGACATGACTGATCATTTATCGGGGTAAAACCCGGAGGGTACAGAGGCTCCTCATTGTCCTCCCCAGCATTGATCATGGAGTTTTTTCCTTTTCCTAGCCCCTTAGTCAGTAGTTGGGACAACTGATTCATTATATTCCTTTGGGACTCTAGCATTTGGGCCCTCATATCTTCCTGGATCTTTGCCAGTTGCTCTCACATTTTCAGTTATAACTGGTCTTGCATCTCTTTTTGAAGTTGTTCTAGTCTTTTCGATCTTTGATCCATATCTTTTATCCTTTTCCTTGTACCGTAAAGATGCCTAGTCGCTTGACTTTTGTCGGTTTCCAGGTTAACTGAAATAATTTCACCTAATTAGGGTTCTTTTTAGGGAAAGTCTAATGCAAATAATGCAATGCAATGCAAATGCATGAAATGAATGCAAAAGAAGGGAATGCATTGATTCTGAATTCAATTTCATTAGAACAACTTTTCTAGAAAACAAATTCCTTTACATAAAACGAACTACATATACAGCCTTTCTCTCATGTTCTAAGCGAAGACACCTAACTTCCTCTTTATATCCGGATCTTATGGTCGAGTCTTGCAAATTCCCCAAGAGATGTCTATATTAACTCCTTTTTACTTGATCCAAGTCGCGACTCATTGATCACTTGTCCCTGCGATACTCGTCAGCTCCTTTAAGACGTGACGACTCTTGAATAATCTTTGTCGGCTTGCATCCTCAGGCAATGAAGCAAAATCTTGTATTTCTTCACGGACTATTAACCTTCCTTCATTGTGTTTACTTGGACCATATTTAGATAACCGTGTTATAATCCACTTAATCAAGAAATTTGTTTTCTTATGACAAACTGTTCTATTTAGCAATCAAATATAAATCAACACCTCCTTTCTATGATGATGTAATGCAATGCAATTATAAACAAAACAAAAAAAAAACACGTTAGTACAGGATAAACAAATAAAGCAATTTGGGTGACCACTAGGGGTTCGGAGTGGCTCTACCTAGGGTGGGCTCCTAGGTCTCTCTATATGTGGTTTGGTTCTAGAGTAAGGGTACCTGAACCAGCAGATTCCTCGATCTTTACCTATTAAGGGTACCTGAACCAGTAGATTCCTCGATCTTCACCTATTATAGGCAAATGCATGCACGAGTTGATTCAGAGGGAATACATTTCCCTATGGCTGCACGGAGATGAAAATCTCACGAAGACATAGGTACGGATGTATCCTGAAAGCGATCCGCTATCCTGCACGGAGGTGAAAACCTCGGGAAGGAATAGTTTCTCACTCCCACTTAAAGGATGTGACCACAACGGTCATGCAATGCAATGTGCGAGGATATATGCATAAAAACTTGAAGCGATTAAAGAAAATGGGAATAAAATGATGAAAACCGGAAGAAAAACGGGTGAAATGCAATGAAAGGATCGTATATCAAAATCAAATTTTCAATTTTCGACAAAAAGACAAAAAGTTAATCAACTTGTGGCTTGACTCTCTTATTTGGGTCCCCAGTGGAGTCGTCAGGCTGTCGAAACCATTTTTTTTAAAAAACAAAACAGGAATCGACTTAGATTTTGAAAAATGAAAAAAGGGGAGTCGCCACCAATCTTTTTTGATGAGGTGTGATCGGGTCACCTCATAAAAGTGGTTGTTTCTAATAAATGGTTTGATTTATTTAAACAATGATTTTGGTCCACGCAAATCAAGAAAATAGGTTCGGGAGTCAGTTACGCACGAGGAAGGATTAGCACCCTCGATACGCCCAAAATTGGTACCTAGTTGATTAATTAGTGTCTTAGTATCGAAAATCAGGAATGAATTTGAAATACGATCCCTTTTTATTAACATTGATTTTGAAATTCTTGAATTACCTCAAAACGATTGTTAAAGATTTCCTCGTCTCGAGATATCGGAGTATCACATCCTGTAAGTTAGGACACGATACCATGAATTCCCGAGCAAAAGTTTTTCTTTAATTTTAATAAAAATCCACGTATTTTAGGACTCAAAAGGATATTTGGCTATTTAGAATCAACGAGAAAACTGAAACTCCGTAAGTTAGGGCACAATTCCTCGATGCTCCAAAACGCGAAACATTGCCTTATTTTGAATTTTTTTTGAATGGTAGCGAATTCGATGTTTAAACGACGTGTCGCTTGCTTGAATTAAAACAAAACTATTTATTGGATAAGTGCAACAAGACTTGATTCATGAGGCGATGATATGAAAAAGTATAGTGCGACATGGAACGATGATAAAAATATTACACAAGTGAATGACAATAATATGAGAATACAAATAAACGAATCATAGTATACGCAATGACAATAATCTCGTAACATACATCATTTAAATACTAACGTTAATAATCGAAGACCAATGAATTAAATAATATATATAACAATTTAAGAACATTTAAAAGCCAATTAAAGTAAATAAAATGTAAAACAAATTTTAAAATGATAATAAATGGATTCAAAATAAATATTGTGAAAAAAAGAAATTTAATATCAACAATATACAAAGCAATTTAAAAAAATAGATCATATGTATAAAAATTTTAGGATAAGTAATATACAAGACATCAAAGAAACAACTAGTATATACATACATAAAAATAGACATAACGATTTGAAATTGATAATATATAAAAAATTTTAAAGTAAATAATAAAATGATTTAAAATGAATAACACATAAACCGAGTTTAAAATAAATAATATAGAAGAATTTTAAAATCTATATTATACAAGGCAAATTAAAAGGATTCCTATGAGTAATTTTAAAATAAATAATATATATACATATATATATATAAAGGTGTAAAATAAATTATATATATGTAAAACCTAAATAATAATAAAAACGTTTTTTTAAATAAATAAAAGAGTTTAATATAAGATATATAAAACAATTTTAAAAATAAATAACATATAAGTCGATTTAAAAAAAATAATAAGTAAGAATCTAAAGTAAAAGAGATTTACAAAAGTAATATTCAATTTGTTTTTATAATATGTTTAAAAGATTTAAAATGCTATATAGATAATATATGAAAAGCCAAAACATATATAATATATACAACAATTTAGAATACATAGTGTTAAAGAAACAGTTTGAAACAAATAATAATACAATTTTAAATAACCAACATATTTAAACAAACCAAAATAAATAATACATATAAGCAATCTTATCTAAACAGCCTACAAAATATTTGAATAAACACATAATAAGATATTTTGATATAACAAAATAAATAAATGAATAAAATAAAAGGGTTCAGGG
This sequence comes from Gossypium longicalyx, assembly GCA_025698465.1. Lineage (NCBI taxonomy): Eukaryota > Viridiplantae > Streptophyta > Magnoliopsida > Malvales > Malvaceae > Gossypium > Gossypium longicalyx. Next base: position 5,034,495 of record CM046999.1, on the reverse strand, counting down.
TGTGATTGAAACTAAATCAGAATTTGAGGTATCGATTGCAAATAAAAAAAAAGGCCAACAGGGACTGAATCAAAATGCGCTTAAATGCACGAGGATAAAATGAGACAATATCCCACATCATTATGCGCTGTGCTTCATCTGTCCAAGTCAAGGATTAAAACGAGAATGAAGTAAAATAAAGGGCGAAATTTAAAAAAAAAAAAATGCAAAAGGGACCAAATAGAATGGCGCAGGAGGAAAGAAGGAGGGACCATAACCAGTAAATAGCCCATTAGGGGCCTCAAAACACGCTGGTTCCCTTTCAAACTTCCCCCCATCGTTTTGCTTGGCTTATTTAAGCCAAATTTGTTTTTTTTTCATTATTATTGTCTCAGCATTATTTAGAAAAACAAAAAAAAGGGAGATAGAGAGTTCTCTTTGCTCTCCCTTCACTCCCCATGTTCGGCGATAGGATTTCCCGGTGTCCATTGCGCGTAGTTGTGGGCGATGTGGCAAGCGTTGCCACGAATGGATTTCTTCCGGCACCGAGGAGGCCAACGAAGGTGAGTACCCTCCCTTTTCTACTCTTTTTGTTTTATTATTATTATTTTTTTATTCAAAAAAAATAAAAGAAGATAAAAGCAACAGAGATTTTAAAGAAAAAATGAAACAAAAGAGGAATCACCTTTAAAGTTTTGGTTTTGATTGATTTTTTGTATTAGATGCTCTCTGTTTTTTTCTTTTCCTTCCTTTTCTTTTTTTTTTCTCTTTTCCCCCTATCAAAAATACCAATCCCCCCTTTTACATTGAAAATGAATGGCTCTTTATAGCCGATTATGCAAAGTCCTATTGCTGTTTTGTTACTATTTCTTTGCGTTTGCTTCATTCTTTGCTTAGTCATGTTTGCAGGTCTTCAAGGAGGTGATGGGAGCAGGTGGAGGAGAGGCGGTGCAAGTGGAGGCACCAAGGGTTTGCTGCTTCCTTGTTTTTTTTCTACTGGTGGTTTGGGCTAGGGTAGGGTTGTTTTAGGTTTAGTGGGCTGGGTAAGATTGGACTTGTACAGTCACTGAGGGGCTCCGTACCACCAGTCTGCCTAAGACTGTGGATTACCTGTATAGAATAAATAAAAAGGATTGAGTTTACGTAAAGTCAGTGTGTAACCCCATAGTATTAAGCATGCAAACAACCAGAAAATCAAAATCAGTCAGATACAGATTCGAGCCTAAGCCCATTACAGATACAGATGCAGATTCGAGCCTAAGCCCATTTGAGACACAGATACAGATATGCAAATTAGAATCAGAAATTAGATATCCTACCCCCATCCTCTACACACCATTTCCAACCATCCCTACACACCATGTGGGGTTTAAAACACCCACCCAACCCTACACACCCTGTTGTGCCAATGAGGCACATAAAAGATAAAATGCAACTGTGCTGCCAGATAATAGGCATAAACTACCTTTCAGAACATTTCCTCCAATATACATCATTCCACCCCAATAACAGTAACGGAACATACATACAGAATTAATAGATAAATCATGCTTAACATGCTTTTATAAGCATACAACAGATAAATAAACATAGGCATGCTTATAACCATATTTCAGTATAACAGATCACTTGGTTTTAGGGTTAGATAGCATTTATCGACCCTACGGTAGGACCACAGTTGATTAGGACGACCTGTGCGACCATACGGAAGATTTCAGTATAATGGGCCGACATGCCCATGTAGCCCACATGTCCAAATTGGCCTTGCCCGTGTGTATCACATGGCCTGGCCCAAAAGCCTATACGCCCATATGGGCCCACACGCCCATGTGGCCTACACACCCAATTTGGTTTAGCCTGTGTGACCCACACTGCCACACTCTGGCCCTCACATGGTAGTGTCTTGTGCACAGCCTGGCCTTCACCGATCACACGATCGTATTGTAGCACACGGCCTACCACACGACCGTGTGGCATCGACAGTGGGATTTTTTTACTTCCTCCGAATCTCGTTTTTCTGAATTTTGGGTACACACCTGGTATCGTTTCGATACAAAAATAGTCCTGAGCCTCCAAAAGCTTTCAAACAAAAAGCGAAGCTTCTGTTCAACAAGAATACTAACTAGCACCCTCCAGCCCCTTGAGCAACACCTAACACGAAAACAACACATTACTAACCCAATATCGATTCTCATAAATCTAGAACTTTAAGAGGACTTACCTATAGAACCCAACCACGATGATTCGCAAGACAGAATAATGAGCAAGAATCAAAAGAACAACGATCAAAAAGTGAAAGATTGAAGAAGAAAATTTTAGGGAAGAATGTAAGATAATTACATAGAGAAATTCGGTAGAAGGAAAACAAAAAGAAGAATAAACTAATTGGGGTTTTCCCCAACTTCCCACTACTACACAATCTCAACCACCTCAGTATTTGAATTAAATCGAAACTCTAACAGTCAACCGAGCAAAATTAATACCTACGCTCACGCATGGATTCAAACACAAGACCTCCAATACACTGACTCCCTTACCACTCAAACCAATAGGCTCATTCTGATATGGTTTTACAAATAATTTAATATAAACCCACTGAGCAAGTATAAGGCTTACATCAGAAAAATACCAAAATTTACCAAAGTTGAGGCTTGATCTTGGGACCTCACACACACACCCAGAACACTTAACCACTGAAGCAAATACACACTTGTGTCAAATTTATACAAAAGCAGGAATAAAAGTTAGGGCTTATAGAAACATCTAAAATATCATGGCAAATATCAGCAAAAAGTCTACCACATTGCTCTTATTTCCCAAATCATAAACAAATAATAAATTACCTATGAAGAATTACTAGAGTCTCACTTAGATCAATCATATGGAACCACACCGCTCACACCGAGACGCTGCTTATTTGCAATGGTTTAAATAGAGTGGGTGAGTTTAATAAGCTCAGTGAATGCCTAGAACAACTATTATGCAAACAGTTCATCAAGCATTAACAAAACATCCATTTAGCACAATTACAACATCTCAACTTTATTATCTTTTATACTTAATCATGTATTATTCATTAATTCATTTACATAGGAATCACGTACTCATTTATGCATACATCACATTACATATATTTAAATTTTAAGATAATTTGGCACTTGAATTATGATACATAAAGTGGGCTCTATCACCACACATCCGATACACGGATCTCTAGCACACCAAATGACTTATAAAGTCGAACATATCCTAAAAAAGTGATGCAAATAGCTAACACTCTCCATCACACCAAACATGTCCTGTTGAATGGAGCCAATTGGAGTTATCATCTTCTGTCTCTTATGAGTGCCTGTGTTTGACCCTTCCTATGAAGTGGAATCATATACTTAAATCTTTTTTGCTGTTATCATCAATTCCAATTTGTTGATAAATCAATTCTTATATTTGTTTTGGTATGTTCTGTTAATAGTGCATCCTAGATGGAAGCTGAGATCATGTATTCATGTTTTAAATTCCTATTCATTATATTCTACTTTGTTTGAAGTTGAAATTTATATGATAAAGCATCTACAAGTTATATTTCCTTCTCTTAAAGTTGTAGTTTTTAAAATCCAACATTAGATAATAAATGTTGAATAGATTTGGATTTTGGCATCTCATCCAATTCTCAAGGCATTAATAAAGTTCTTGTTTGTCATTATCTACATTAATAGGCTATTTCCTCGATATATGAAATTGGAGACATGCTACATTAGCATGCCATATTTCATGAAAATGCTGCATAGCTAGTCAGGTATAGAGCAATAGTTACTCACCTCCTCTTCAATTTCACCATTTTAACTATGAAGTATTACACCACTATCCTATTAAAAAAGTTTCCTTGATGCTATGTTTCATTTAATTTTTTACTTGATGCTATGTTTTTATTACTCATTTAATTTTTTACTTGCATTTCATTTAAATTTTTTAGTTAATTACAATGTCTATTTGTAATTGATTATTATAATTATATTTACAGAATTCCAATAACTCAATTTGACTTTTGGAATTAGCAAATGTGAAAGAAAATATTCAACTTAGGATTCTTCCATCAGGTGCTATTGTTTTATTTTATCGTGTCACTTGAGCATCTGATTTATATTTTATGTATAATGCTGCCTAAAAAAATTTATCTAAAAGTGAAAAAAGAAAAAAGAGAAAACGTACTGAAGAGTTTAAAAAACCACAGCAATGTGCTATTGATAAATTTATTTTTTAAAAAGTAGTTCTTAATGAAAATTTGGATCAATCAAATGAAAGTTAGCATAATGATGTCCATGAGAATGATGAAATTAATGATCTAAATGAGCCTAATGATGTGCCAAATGTATCAAATATTGAAAATCTTGGTCTTAATGAAGAACAATCAATTCCTCTTGATATTGACATTGATGAAGAACAAATAATTCTTTCTTTGGATATTTATGATCCTAGAAATTAGGTTAATCTTGATAACAAAACAAGGGACATTTTAGTTGAAAATGGGCTATAAGAGAAGTGAATCTTGATTTTCCTCTTGATAATAATAGACATTTTTCATATGCTTATTTTTCTAGAAAGTTAAGCAATGGTGAGATTAGTAATAGAAAATGGTTGGTTTATTCCAAACATGTTGACAAAGTGTTTTGTTTTTATTGTAAGTTGGTCAAATCTATTAGTAACAAAAGTTTGTTAGCAAATAAGGGTTTAAGTGATTGGAGGCATATTAGTGAGAGGCTCAAACAACATGAAAATAGTGTTAAGCATATGACTAATATGAATACTTGGAATGAAATGAGAGTAAGGTTGGATAAAAATGAAACAATTGATAAAACATTGCAAGAACAAATTATGAAAGAGAAAGAACGATGGAGGCAAGTTTTACTTAGAATATTTTCAGCTGTGAAATGTATTGCTACTCATAATTTGGCTTTTCAAGGATCCAATGAAAAACTCTATCAAGATAGCAATGGTAATTTCCTGGGAGTGATTGAAATGATTGCGGAATTCGATGTAATAGTGCAAGATCATGTTATAGACGCATTCAAAACCGTGAAATTCATTATCATTATCTTGGGCATAAATTTCAAAATGAATTGATTTCCCTTTTGATTGATAGTGTTAGAAGTTCCATATTTAAGACCATCAAAGAGACAAAATATTTTTCTATGATTCTTGATTGTACCCTTGATATTGGTCATCAAGAACAAATTACTCTAATAGTACGATGTGTGAATATGTCAACTAATAAAATGAAAATTGAGGAGCACTTTTTGGAGTTTTTTAATGTGGATTATACATTTGGATTGAGGCTTCAAATAATGCATCAAAAAAGAATGAGCATTGATGATATGAATGCTAGTTTTAGTCTTATTAGCCTGGATCATATCTTTGAAGATGTTGATCCACTGTCAGAATGGCTTCAAGAGAAAGAGAATTCATTGTTAGATGGTGAAAATGCCGTGCGTTGCCTGTGGATACCTCTGATCATGAAATAAATGTTGTTCAATCTCAACAAAAAAATTTGTCTCATTCAAGTTCTAGTGCAATGCCAAGTCAGAGTGGCAGTGGACCTGATGGTGGTGGTTTAAGTCCAATTGATGACGATAATGAACATAGTGGTGATAGAGGTGAAATTAGGTTTTTTAGTTGGTATGGAGGAGAATTTGGGGTTGGTACCACTAGTGGACATTTCTGTGATAGATCAGAATTTGATGGAAATATGTTTACTAAAACTAGGATAGATAGAAGTGAATCTAGAGCTCCACCAAAAGGAAAAACGCAAGAAGCATACTTCTATAGGCTCTTCATCTTGTAGGAGATCGAGTTCTAGTAACCTTGGGTACAGTGATTCATCTACTAACGCTCAAGGTTTTTATCCATTGGAACAACATTCATATTTTCAACCTTCACATGGTTATCCACAACCATATGGTTATTATCCATCATTTCCCAACTATGGTGTGCCATATCAGCTCAAATGCATCCACACCCACCAATGTATCACCCACCTCCACCTTTCATGTATCCTCCTCCTCAAATATATCCTCCATATCAAGTATATGAAAACCAAGGTGAAAATGTTAGTTTTTTTGGATATATTTTTGGATGAAGGCCACGAGAATCAAGTCAAGAACACTCTCAAAGTGAAGGCGAAGGATCTGATCCTTCTCGTCATTCCACTAATTGGTAAAAACTAAATTGTACTACCACCACTATTTGTAAGGTATGTTCTTTTAAAGAAAAATTTTGTTAATGTTTTTAATTTTAATGATATTAAAACATTTAAAATACATCTATACATAAATGAATGGAGTATATTTTATGAAAATATAATTAAGAATTGAAGCATGTTATACTATATATAAAAGTAGAATGAGAGTGATAATAAGTGGTAGGAAATATGAATAATTAATGAGAATCTATACATTTATTCATTTTTTTTCTTTTGTAGCATAGAATGCTTTGATATCTTCACCATCTTCAAAGCTGTCAAGAAATATTGAAGACCTCTTTCATGTATGAATTTTTAATGATTTTATCTATAAAAACTTTCAAACTTATTAAATATGATGAATATTTAATATTTTCTATTTTTTTACTTTGTTATTAGTTAATATAAAATTCTTAGAAAATTCATATATAAATATAAGAATAATTAATAATTGTAAAAATTGTGTTCATAAGTGTTAGAAAACACTCTAAAAATCATTAAAAGTGACTTTTTATAATTATAATTATAATTATAATTATAATTATTATGTTTTATAAAAAGTTGTGCGAATTTAAAAAAAAAAAATTCACGACTGCGATATCTGCAGTGACCGCAATAGCATCTGTTATGTCCGTAATCGCGATAAACGCAACGGAAATAAAAACGTGGCCGCAACTGCAATTTAAATCCCTGGACTTAAGAGTAGATTGAATGAAAAATATATTTTTTTAAAATTTTGTTAGAAAATATTGCTTAATTTCATAAAATATATTATTTTAATGAAATTATTACTATATTTTTTATTTTATTGTATCATATTTTATAATTTTTTAAAAGAGCAACGGGTCTAATTCTAACCAAATTATTTGATAATCATAGAGTAATTTTTAAGTGGTATTGTTTGACAGATATACAACATCGTCTTCTACTGTAATAGTGTCATTCTCGTATTTAATCTCCATGCCTTCTGTTTCTGAAATTAATTTATTTTTAATTATTTTGATAAAAATTCCCCAAAAAAAAAATTCAGGTTTTTACTGTTGTACAGCAATCTTCCAGCGGTTTAATTAAAAACCCCAACTGCCTTGTCCAAGTGTAAACCATCCATACAGTATAGCCATGATGGGCTCGACAGGTTTGTGGAAGAAATAACATCAACAGAACATCGAACTACTTCCCTTTTCCAACAATCCGACGGTCGTTTCAATTACAAATTGCTCGATCGTTAACATCATCTCTGGTCTATAAATATCTCATGCAACCCTCAAAATTATTACATCAAAAAGTTTCGAACAAAAAGAATAACTTTTCTGGTTAAACTTTGTTTTGTTATGGTGTGCTTCTGTTTCTTGGTGGACCAAAGGTGGAAGCTGACGGGTACTAAGCCAGTAGCCGGGACGTGCTCCCGGTGCGGCGGAGGAGCAAGCGTCGGAGACATGAAAACGATCACCAGGTTTTGTTATGTTCCGTTCTATTGGAAATCATGGAAGGCTATAATATGCACATTTTGTGGAGCTATTCTTAAATCTTACAGATGAACAACAACTCAAAGCTGTCTTCTGTTCATTTCTCTGTCGGCTTTTTCGTGTCTATATATACATATAACTAATTAACTATTGCTTATAGAATAAAACATTTCAGTTCTAAGTTTGTCAGACTGCTTTTTTCTTCATTTATTTGTATATATTATACATGTATATAAAAGAGTTTTCAATGAAGTATTTGGCTTAAAAATAGAGTTGAATTTATTAAATTAAAGGAAAAAATTGGGGTTTATTCTTTGTTACTTAATTAATTATATTCTTAATTTTGGGTGGCTTTTAATATTTTATATATTTTAATGTAAAATGCTATGAAAGTGAAGCCACTACTAATTATTAATAACAAAATAATTTTCTTAATGTAAAATGTAAAAAAGAATTATTGTGCTGAAAAATATTTGAATCTTGTATTTATTTTCGGCTATAAAAGAAAAAAAAGAAGAAGCATTTTCCTCCATTTTTTATGCCGTTGATTAAAAGATGATTTAAAGGAGCACATGGCATGAACATGATATATACCATTAAAAAACAAAAGAAAGGGCAAGTATTTTTGAAAAAAAAAATTACCTAGAATTTTTAATTTTTAATGTATTTATCGAAATGAGCTTAATAACTAATCATTCATATCTTGTAAGTTCATTAAAGAGGTAGATACTGACTACCAGTTTTAAAACTACTTCATACCCATCCAAAATAAAGATTAAACCATCGACCACTAATTAAAATAAAAAAAATTACCATCTTATTTAACTCTGATTGAAAATGAAAAAATTTAAAAAAAAAAACTAAAATTATATTATTTTAGAATAGCCTTCAAGAATAATTTATTAGGTTAGACTAGATGAAATTATTAAATAATTTATTGAGCTTTAATTGTTCTGAAGGTGATCTTAGAAGCATAAAAATTGGGAAAATCTAGGAGTAAAATATTGGGCTTTTGTTGTGAAGACAAATGAAGCATATTAAATTGCTTCAATTACTAGACCGATTCCATGCTTTATTAATAATTTCAGGGTTTCTTTTAAAAAAAATATATCAAATTAAAATGAAAAATAAAAATAAAATATTTTTTAATTAAATTGATTTCACGAGTTAATCGAATTTAGACGATTTTATCGATCCACACACACTTTCTTTGTCGGCCCTTACGTGAAATCAGCAAACCAAGATTCTAAATTTGGTTCAAAGCATGCCCATAAATGATAAACTGGTCCTACTTAGCAGCTAGAAATTGAGTAGAAAATATTTTGCCTTGTTATAAAGTTGTAGAAAACAATAGTTGAAAAACGATAAGAGGTAGAAAAATAAGAAGAGCTGTATGTATTTTTTTACTAAAAATATATAATCTATACCGTTAATAAAATATTTAATTAAGTTGGTGTTATGAGTCAACCGAATAAAAATATTCCGTTAATTAAGAAAATTATAAAGATATTTTTTCGTAATTAAAATAAGTTATATTATTTCATGATATTTTAATCTTTTCATCTAAAAAACATTTATGATGGGATTTGAACATACACCAATTAGTAAAATTTGAAATTTACCATTCAACCAAACTTTATTATATATATAGTTTCTACACGTATATGCATGTCATACGATTTGTAGTTTTTATAATGTTTCTCTAAATTTTATTTTTATACACGAAATAAGATATTTTTAACACTTCTCTTATATAAATTTTTTATTTGAAATTTTATTTTAGTACGAATAACATATTATCTCATTAAAATTTTTATCAAAAAAATTCAATAAACAAAATTTTGATTAAAGAAAAAAGAGCGCATCTCCTGTTTACTTTCCCTCGTGATAATATCACAGCCTACACATTTCTATATTATATATTGGCTTTTCAAATATTGAAGTAGGCAATGATTTAATAAACAAATCTACCAAATTATTACTTAAATTGATTTGAGGAGTATATTACCCTTCTTCTAAAAATCATGCATGAAAGAAATTCAAAAAATATGTTTTATTCTCTCACTTTCATTATATCTTTCTTTCTATTAAGTTGTGCATGTAACATTAGCTTTGTACATCATTATTCGACTTTGATCAGGTTGTGTGCCATTACAAGGTGTTTTCACTACAGTAGATTAAGCATTCAATGACGTTTTTTAAGCTTTTTGCGGCGTTTATAAACGTTGCTAAAACTATTACGATGGAAAGGGAAAATGCCACAACAAAAGCTGCAGTGTCGCAAAAAGTAGCTACATTTTTGGAAAAATCCCGTCACTATAGGTTTATGACATTCCACGACGGTTCTTGCAAAAATAGTGGTACATGTAAGACCTTTAATGACATTTTTATTCACAAAGCTCTGCAAAATGTAATGCGTATCGCGGTGTTTTGGATTACAAATGCTGCTAAATGTGTATTTTTTAAAATATTTATTATAAATGTCGCTAAATGTACACCTTTGTGTGATTTTTCTTTCCCAGTCACCACTAATTTTTTAGACTTTATATTTTTAAAAAATTGTATTTTTTTCATTTCCTAATAGAATATAAATACAAACCGATAATTTATAATTCAACATTATCATATATAAAATAATATATAATTTATAAAAAAATATAAAATATTTATAAAAATGAATAAAGTTATAACACTATTAAATCAAATGGTTGAAGTTTTATTTTAATTTTTGGTAACCTTTTTTTTTCCAAAATATAAATAAGAATAAAGTTTAATTTTAGATGAATAAATTTAACTAAAATTGTAACACCCTAAATTCAGCCTAGAAGTTTAAGCCGTACTTGGACGAGTTACACCAATGCATTGAAAACTGATTTCTTTTCGGGATTTTAATTTTGAAAACCAAAAATTCATTTTGCCGATTTAGGTGATTTTGTAGTTTCGTGTTAGAAATTGACTGATACGGACGAGATTATCAAAAGGAAAGTAAGATAAATCCAAGATAATTTACAAACCCAAAAGATCAATTCGAAGTTATTTCAGTGTAAAACAATCTCCCGTACGCCGTCCGATATTGAATCAAATGTTTTCTTGAACAGATGAAGGTAATATAAAGGGTGATTTACCAAGCATCGCGTATGACTAGACTCAAATACAAATAAGCAGAGCATATTATATAACTCGTAGTAACACAAAGAACTTAAGAGCAGATGTATAACCAGTACGGACAGCTTTAGAGTGTCATAGAGATTTAATCAAAGGTAGTACAACAGAACAAAGCAAAACAAAATAGAGCAGAACAACACCAAATGGTACAGAGCAGGACTGAACTGAACATAACAGAACAAAACGAAGTAGAACATAACAGAATAGAGCAAAACAGAGCATGTATGTTTATGTAGATGTAGTATTTTTCAAACATATCAGAATGAAGATTTATCAGAAACAGTATTCCCAAACTCTATTACACACCAAAATAGAGTTCTCCCCTGAACTTATCCATCCAAACACACCAACAAAGTCATCTCGGGTTGCCCGGCAATGATGACTCGCCACCCTGGGTTGCCCAGCAACAATGGCTTATCAATATGCAGTTAAACTATCAATCAAATATATGTGGCCAAGCCATTAATTACATATAACATTAACTGCCAGTACAACAGTACAAAATCTTCCTCCTTTAACATCAACCTAAATCCCAAGCATTGTGTCATGCATATGTAGAATCAGAGTAATGAGCATGTAGGACATGATATCTTTCAATAACAGAATCAGTAAACATGAGAATCCATGTTTTGTAAAATAGACTTTTCGAACCATAACAGATCATATCAGATTTGTCATGAAGTCACGTGCACGATTATAAAACATAATCAATAACAATCGATCTAACATATTCAGATATCACATATTCTCTATCAACAGAATAATGCAGAGGCATACCAGCAAACTTAACAAATACATATCTTACCTGGATAATTCACACACATCAGACAGTAGCACATTACGTTCTAACAGATTCTATTCACTTAGGTTCAAACATAACAGACATATGTGCAGATCACACGCCCGTGTCATCTGCCCGTGTGATTCTAAATTGTAAATAGTGAGTCACACAGCCTAGACACATGCCCATGTCCTTGCCCGTGTGCCTCACACGGCCTGGGCATAGGCCCATATCCTCACCCGTGTGGCTTACACGGCCTGGGCACACTTACCCATGTCCCTGGCCATGTGATCCTAAATCATAAACAGTGACTTACACGGCTTGGATACATGCCCATGTCCTTACCTATATGGCTCACACGACCTGGGCACACGTCGATGTCCTTGGCCATGTGGTCCTAAATCATAAACAGTGAGTTACACGGCTTGGACATACACCCATGTCCTTGCCTGTATGAACCCTGCACTAACATGGCCACACATGGCTTGGACACATGCCCGTGTGACTAAAATTAGATGAACAATGAGTTACATGATCAACCACGTGGCTTGGCACATGGCTGTGTGGCTTACACGGCCTGGGCACATGCTCATGTCTCTGGCCATGTGGTGTTGATAGCCACATTTTTTGACGTCCAAAATTAGCAAAAATAGGGTTTTTGGTACGCATCTGATACAGATTTGAAGCAGAAACAATAAGGATGATGTCTCGTCCCGGTCAACAAATTGAACTAGAAAGACAAGTCAGATCGCGTACAGAATCAGTGCAATGTAATGTAACAAAAGAAAAGGTCATTTTGAAAGGAAGAAACCAAAATGAAGAACTAAGTATTGAGAGCGACTAACAGAAGAAACATAACAGAAAAAGAAAGAACAAAAATGAAAAGAAAAACTCGCGGAGGTTTCTGGAAGGTTTTAAGTAACCAACTGAAACTAACTACCATACAATGAAATTCAAAATAAAATATTTCCTATTGCTTTCACTAAGATTCGAACACAGAACCAAAGAGTTTACAAAAGCTTAGCCATTGAACCAACAAGCTCATTCTTGACATCAATTGATGAAATTTAACTTATAAACCCAACGTTCAAAGGTAAGGGTTTAAGTAAAATAACAAAATTTTTAGAAATAGGATTCGAACCCAGAACCTCACACACATACCTCGAACACTTAACCACTGAATCAAATCAATTTAATTGTCATAAATTTTCAAAACCTAAACTCAAAATCGAAGGATGACCACTCTTGGTTTCAAACCCTAATTTCTTCTAACCCAATTTTTGGGATGTTATAAAAATTATATAATATTTATGCAATTTAAAAACATTTATTGCTACTATCACACCAGGGTCCCTTTAAATTTAGAAATTTGGAACAAATTAGGGGTTAAATCAAAAGATATCGTAAGCTAATGGTCTCTACTAAAGAGTTAGAGAAATATAATGGTTGATTTAGATATGGTTAAATTCCAGATCTAATTCGATTAGATTAGAACCAGTTGGTCCCTTAACGGGGGACAAAATGATTGAAAATAAGTGGATTTTACATGGTTGAAGACTGAGTAGAAATGGCTATAAATAGCTGAAGAGTGACTTCTTGGGAGACTTTGTCTCCAATCTATTTTATTTTATTTCATTTTATTCATCTTCTTCCTTGGGTTGCTTCGAGGAGGCAATGGTTATGAATGCTCTACATAGAGTAATGATCATAAGAAATTATCTAGAAAAGTAGAAATCTAAGAAGTTGGTAAGGTTTTAAGACCTTCGGTGTATGTAAGATTTAGAAAACCAATGTTAAGAGATTCCAGAACCATTTTTAGGGTTCCGTATATTTTTGTAAAATTAAGTTTAAATTAGGATTTATCGAGTTTAACGTATGAATTAGTTGTCTTGCTTAGTTTCTAGGAGCATGGAAGCTTTGGCACCTTGAAAAGCTAAGTGGACAAGGCAAAGAAGGATCAAGTGAATTTCGGCACTCAACCCCTAAAATGCTAAGTAGGCTATAAAGGTGCATGAGTTTATGAGTATTTACCATTCTAGTACAGTGTGCATGAATTATCTATGAGTCCATGGTATTGCATCCATGAAATACATGTAATGTATGTAAGGGAAATATTGCCAGGTTTAGGCGAAGTTAGGAAAGGGAATATTAGAAAGTAGTGATTTTGTTAGATACTACCATTCGGTGTTGTTGTGTGCACCTGTGATAAGCAAAGCTCCAAGCCTTGCAGAGAGGACATTGCGATGTTCAAGCATCAATATATGGGATGGCAAATGGAGGAATGGATGGAATATAATAGGGAAAGTAAGTAAAAGATCATGGCTAAGCCATGAGACCAATCGAAGGTTGTACGCCTAAAACGAATAAGACCATAACTGAAAGATGTTATGACATCATGATAAGGATGAGTAAGACAATAGTTGAAAGATGCTATGACATCATGATATAAATGATTAATACCATAGTTGAAAGATGCTATGGCATCATGGTAAACAGGACTAAGACCATAGTTGAAAGACGTTATGGCATCCTTTGATAGTCTGTCAGGATGGTAAACATGGAGTTATATGGTGTAAGACCATAGCTGAAAGATGCTATGACATCATAGTTAGTTTGATAGGACATTAAATATGGAATAGTCCGCCGGGACGATAAACATAGGGTATATCGGTAAGACCATATTTGAAAGACACCATGACATCATGGATAGTTTGTCGGGATGATAAAAATGAGGATACTGAAGTGAAGGACCATAGCTAGACTATGACAACTAATGGAGTCCGTCAGGATATTAAACATGAGGTGTATTGTGCAAGCCCATAGCTGGGCTATGGTAACTTAGAGAGTTTACCGAGATAGTAAACAAGGGTAGAAAATCATAATAGAAATCGTAGGATAACCCACAAACAAGGAAAAATGATTGGAAGGAAAATGGAAGTATGAATTTTCAACAGTAGACCCATTAACGAGGTAGATACTGACCACGAGTTTTAAAGTTACTTCATACCCAAAGTAAGTATTAAATTCTGAATCATTAATTAAGGTAGAAAAGATGCTAAGCATCTTACCTAACTTCCATAGTTGAAAATAATAAAATTTAAATAAAAACTAAAATTATATTATTTTAGAATAGCATTTTGAATAATTTATTAGGTTAGACTAGTTGAAATTATTAAATAATTAATTGGATCCAATACAAAGAGATGACAAGTATTTTGAGCTTTAATTTCAGCTTTAATTGTTCTGAAGGTGAAAAGACAAATATCTGTCTTGGAAGCATAAAAATTTGGAAAAATCTAAGAGTAAAACATTGGGCTTTTGTTGTGAAGACAAATGGAGCATATTAAATTACTTCAATTACTTTGACTAATTCCACGCTTCATTAATGATTTAAGGATTTTTTTAAAAATATTTATTAACTAAAATGAAAACAAAAATAAAACTTAAAAAAATAAAAAAATAAATTAAATTGATTTCACAAGTAAACCGAGAATTTTCTTTCCAATCCACGAAACAATTTCTTTGTCGGCACTTACGTGAAACCAGCAAACCAAAATACCAAATTTGGTCCAAAGCATGCCCATAAATGATAAATTGGTCGTACTTAGCAGCTAGAAATAGAAAATATTTTGCCTTGTTATAAAGTTATAGAAAACAATAGTTGAACAACGATAAGAGGTAGAAAAATAAGAAGAGATGTATGTATTATTTATTAAAAACATATAATCTATACGGTTTATAAAATCTCTAATTAAGTTGGTGTCATGAGTCAATTGAATACTAATTCCATTAGGGAAATTTATAAAGATACCTTTTTGTATTTAAAATAACACTACAACAAAACAGATTTTTTGGCGACACTTTTTTTTACTTAAGATGGCCCAAAAAAGGTTGACATAGGCCCTCGACGATTCCCTCAACATTTCCAAAAATGTCATTCTAGTGCCGTTAGTATAGGCGTTGCGACGCTTTGTAAAAAGCGTCAGCATAATTTAACCTAGGCCAACATTTATTGAAAGGTTGGCAAAGACATAATCAAGGCCGACCTTTAAAAAAAGTTTGGGATAAGAGGAAATAGACGATCCAAAAAAGGTCAGAACAAAGCATTCATATGTCGACTTTTAAAGAGTTGGCTCATGTCTCTGTCAAAGGTGATTTAAAATAGTCGGGTTAAGCCCAGCCTATGCCGACTTTATAAAGATTGTACTAGACACAATCGAAATCAACTCAAAAAAGATTGAGATAGACCATTCTATGTCATCTTAAAAAGGTAGGGATAGACCTTATCTGCGTCAACCCCTACTATACCATATTTATATTTGAGTGATATGCCAACTCAATTAAGCTCTGGATTCATATTTTTATTATATAAGTTTGTGATCTATTGAGGAAAATTTTCCTTATAGATTTGATGACCGAAGCAAAATGAAAGAATATCTCACAATGAGAACGATATTTCCCCAGCTACTTAACTTATGTACGGGTAAACCTCCAATACACCACAATATATAATGCTAGTTTAGATATGACGACTTTGTAGTCTATCGACACTTTCAGGCTATAATGTTTGATGGCAGCTACCCATCTCTCCTTATTTGAGAATACTAGACCTACGACCTACTCTTCTGATTTTGAATCCGACACTAACTTATGAGAAGATATTATATCTGGGTATTCTGGAAACTTAGATGCATACATTGTATCAGGATTTATTCATGTGTCTAAAGGTTCATCCTATATAATAATGCCACGAGTCAGATTCCTGAGCGAATGAGCATTTGCATTATCATCATAATCTCCTTCATCATTGATATCATCCAAAACCTCATTAACATCGGGGTCACTAAATTTCTCGACCTAGTGGTTGGGATCATCATCATCAGGTACTTCTTCATTACCTGCATGAAGACCAGAAACTAATAGATGTATCTCAAAATCAGGACCCAAATTAAGGTTATTATACAAAGTAGACGCATTGTATGGATTGTCACCTGATGTCGATATCACTACATAATTGCACGAATTTACCCACCTAACATTTAGATCGAAATCAAATTCGTATAAAAAATTTGTCTAATCCACAAGCGCTCTTGGTGCCTCTACTTACTAGCCTTAAACTCTATATCGTTGATTTAATTGTGTGACATTTTGTACTAGAGCTATTAAAGCTATAGGAATATTAACTGTCACATTTCTCGGTTCAACATCTTCCAACTCAGCGAACAACTTCGTTGGTTCAATGTTATCAATGGAGCAATGCACCACTATCATTGTCTCCATGTTATCATCATCTACGAGTTGTATCTCATTATATATACGTGGATTTGATGAAAATAAAAATTTGTAGAATAAATTAAAAAGTAATTAAATTCTTAATTTTGGGTGGCTTTTGATATTTTATTTTAATGTAAAATGCTATGAAAGTGACGCTACTACTAGTTATTAATAGCAAAATAATTTTCTTAATGTAAAATGTAAAAAAAATTATTTTTTTGAAAAATATTTGAATCTTGTATTTATTTTCGGCTATGTGTAACATATATAAGAAAAAAATTTTATACCGATGATTAAAAGATGATTTAAAGGAGCATATGGCATGAACATGATATATATACGATTAAAAAACAAAAGAAAGAGCAAGTATTTTTGAAAAAAATAATAATTACCTAAAATTTTCTTTAATATATCTATCGGAATGAGTCTTGTAATTAATCTTTTAGATTTTGTAGGCCCATTAAGAGAGTAGATATTGATTATAAATTTTAAAACTGTTTCATACTCAAAATGAGATTGAATACTTAATTACTAATTAAGATAGAAAAGATCCTTGTTGTCTTATCTAATTCTCATGATTAAAAATAAAAAAATTTAAATAAAAACTAAAATTATATTATTTTAGAATAACCTTCAAATTTTGAATAATTTATTAGGTTAGAGTAGATGAAATTATTAAATAATTAATTGGATCCAATACAAAGAGATGACAAGTATTTTGAGCTTTAATTTCAGCTTTAATTGTTCTGAAGGTGAAAAGACAAATATCTGTCTTAGAAGCATAAAAATTAGGAAAAATGTAAGAGTAAAACATTGGGCTTTTGTTGTGAAGACAAATGGAGCATACTAAATTGCTTCAATTACTTGACGAATTCCATGCTTCATTAATGTTTTAAGGATTTAAAAAAATATATTAACTAAAATGAAAAACAAAAATAAAACTTTAAATAAATCGATTTTTTTAATTAAATTGATTTAACGAGTGAATCGAATTTACGCAAAAACTATTTTACCAATCCACAAACACTTTCTTTGTCGGCACTTACATGAAACTAACAAACCAAAATACCAAATTTGGTCCAAAGCATAACCATAAATGATATAGACTCTGTTGTATAGGCTTTTAAGATAATAGGAAATATAGTTTGACATCCCATATTTAAATTAATTGCATAAAATAGAATATGCATTGCCTCGAATATTTCTCTTATCTTTCTCATTTCATTCTTTCTTGCTTTTTGGAACTAAAAGCTCTCCTTCTTGTTTATATCGAATTGAAAGAGTATCTATAATAATATCTCACACGGTAAAATTATTGGCACAACAAATAATGGTTTGCAGTGGTTTAACCTCAATTAAAGCAAAAAATAAATGATGGAAGCAACGGATAAATGAGCAACAAAGAACACAACGATTTACAGTGGTTCGACCTCAATTGTCTACTTCACTACCTTAACTTTTTACAATTAAATATTTTAGCAAATTCACTGTAACACCCCAAACTCGATCTAGATTTTATGGCCGAATCTTGAGAGTTACAATAATACGTAGAAATCTTTACTTTCCAAAATGTGGCTCGATGCAAAACCGAGAATCAAAGTTTTATAAAATTTGCCACAAATCTTTGATAGAAAAACTTGCCACTTTTAAATTGATTAGGTGAATCTATCAATTACTAACTTAAAGTTTAAATTTTACTAAATCATTGCACTTATGTCGCTTACTTTATAAAAATCGTAATTTTGAATAAAGCTTTGCAACAAAAATTTTAGAGTTGATAATTTGGAAATCGTGATCTTAATAAGTGAAAACATATAGTCCACTAATTCAGCATATTCTAAAACATTCGTTATAAATTTTCATAAAACCCATTTTAAATTTGTAGCGAAAAGTCCTTAGCTTGTTTTAGTTTGAAAACCGAGTTCTAATTTGTTAGCTTGTATATTCTTTTTTTAGCTTTACATTGAAACTTCCAAAAATCGACGAACAAATCAAAACCTAAAAACAAAACCAAATTAAAAAACATAGTCCAAAACCAAATGCTCAAAATTCTTAATTAACATAAATCAAACCATATTATTTGAAAGACCAATTCAAGCTCCCACACGCCATCCGGTCCTAAGTCAAAGTTCACCTGAAACTTATCAAACAAATGAATGAGCTAGAAGCCTACTGTGTGACCCCACCCACAAGCATAATTTTATTTAACAAGCACATAAGTAAATGTCACCACAAAATTTTTACTTATAATATACAAATATCATATCAGAATACTATATTACCAGAAACATATATCAAATCATTATGTCATATTTCCAGAACATATTTCGGATTAGAATATCATAATTTCATAAACATATATCATGCCAGAATAAATGCAGATACAGATCCTACTCCCATCAGCTACACAACTCCGACTAGCCAATCACACCAAATAGGACTACAAGAGTCCATCCATCCAATCACACCAATATGTGGCGGTGTGCCACTCACAAATATGTAGCTGAGCTTCCATATAGAAATTTGCGGTCTAGCCGCGATATACTTATAGTAATAACTGCCATACAACACTTCTTCCATTATATCATAACCCACCCCAATGCTTATGTAAAGTCACATTGACATACATATATATCACATAGGTTGTATGACATGTACATGTAAATAGATATTATACAAAGCGTAACTTACACAACTTATATAGATCATAGCAAATCATATTACATAGTCAAATCGGATAACTTATCGGAGCATATAATTGAATATGTATAACACATATGGTTTACAAAATAGTCATGCTTAACTTACATACCTACTTATAGCAACTCATAACGCATTATTATACTTATCGGAACTTATTTAATATACTTCTTACACTTACCCATGTTTGTTTACTGAAACTTATGCTTTTCTGGGCCTACATAATGCTCACGGACCCAATTTACGAGTACTTTAATTAGCCTTTAATCGGGCCTCCAAATTGACCAAAAAGGCCCACACGGCCTAAAAACCTAGCTCGTGTGGTCCACACGGTCTGCATGATTTCACATGGATGTGTGCCCCACACGGCCTGCATAATTTCGTACGACCATGTGCCCCACACAGCCTGCATGGTTTCACACGATCGTATGCCCTACACGATTATCCACATAGCTATGTGGCGCTAGGCAATTTCGAAAAAAAGCCCAGTTTTATTATTTAATCGAGTTTTTTTGGGTTGATTTCACACACTTGATGTTATTTCCAAACAATTACACAATAGAGCAATCTTGAAATCCTACATCCGACGTCAAATTTTACCAATTAACAACCTAGAGATAAAAATCCGAAACTTAAATTGGTAACTTTCCCTTACAAGAAATCAACCCTCAAAGCTGATTGTACAGGCCCAAATTTAACTAAAAGACCCAACCTAACCCCATTACATTAGCCCAATCTCAAACTTATCCCAACAAGCCCAAAATTAAATCACCAACCCTAGCCCAATACATTTAAAAAAAAAAAGAAAAGAGAAAAACCCTAAAAACTAGCTAGCCGCCGCCCTAGGGCCAACTACCCTCTGCCACCACCTGCTCCACCGCCCATGTCAGCACCGCCCATCCACCTGCAAAGACCAAAGAAGAGAAAAGACAGCATAGAAAAATAATGTAAATGGCTTTAAAAAGCCAAAGCCGAGACCCTTTGAAGGGGATTTTTCTTTTTTTGTTTTTTTTCGGCAAATCTTGATCAATAAAAAGAGCACTAGATTTTAAAGCAAAACAATATCCAAATACGAAAGAAAAATAGCAAGCAAAGAGATCGAAAAAAATCCATCGTGAAAAAGGTTGTGATTTTTTTTAGTTTACTTTGCCCTTTATTTTTTTTTTTTGAATATATATACATATTTCCTTTATTTTTTTTTAAAAAAACAGCATATATACATAGATATATATAAAAAGAACAATAAAAAACAAAAAAACATACCTTTTTTTATTTTTCGGCCATCGTGTGCGGTGGCCGGCGACGGGCCGGACCTCTCACCGGAGCAGAACCCCTTGCAGAGAAAAAAAGAAGAAAAGATGAGTTTTTTTTTAACAGATGAGAGAATGAAAATTTAAAAAAAAATCTGACTTATATAGGCCCCTAAAACGACGTCGTTTTGAGGTTGGCCTTAAACACCCAAAACGACGTCGTTTTGCCCCCTCCGACCTTACCCGACCCACTCCAGGCCTAGGATCCGCGTGTTTTCTTTTGATGGTCTAATTGCGCATTTGGCCCTTCCGTATTTTTCTACTTTTAAATTTCATTTTTTGGCTTTTAATTTATGCCCAGAAATTTTATTTCTTTTCCAATTGAATCCCTTTGAAGCTGTGCGTTTTAGGACAAGAGGTTATTGCACATTTTAGTCTCTCCTGGTTGTTTGCGCATGCGATTTGATCCCCTTCTCTTTTATTTATTTCGGATTTGTCCCAAAAAATTTTTTTCAGATTCAATTACGTCCTTTTTATTACTTTTGGTTGTTTTATTACATTATTTATATTATTATTATACTTGTACATGTATTTATTTTATTCTAATGTTATTATTACCACTTCTATTATTATTATTATTATTACTATTTTTTTATTACCATTATTTTTCATACATATATACAACATTATTTACATTATTACTATCTCTTTTATGTTTATTCTTGTTAATATTGTTATTATAATCTTATTTTATTACTATTATTCTTATTAATATATTAATATTTTTACCATATTATTATTTCCTATTTTTATATATTATTATTATTGTTATTAACATATATCATTATCATTAATGTATTGTATTCTTTATTATTATTGTTATTACTATTCCTATTATTCCTAGACCTTTTATTATTCCTTCTATTATGTATTATCAATATATTATTACTACTATCGTCACTACTATTATTATTATTATTATTATTATTATTATTATTATTATTATTATTATTATTATTATTATTATTATTATTATTACTTGTTATTATTTTCATAACTATTATTTATACTCTATTATTATTACTTATTATTTTATTATTGTTATCTAATATACTATTATTATCACTATTATTATTTTACTATTGTAACTTAATATTTTTGTTTTCATTATTATTATTATTATTATTATTATTATTATTATTATTATTAGTACTATTATTATTAAACTAATTAATTTTATATTATATACTTCCCTTTCTATGTTTATTCGCTTATTACTTTATTACTAATTAACTTAACTTATTAATTATTATTATTTCTATTATCATTGTTGTTATTACTTTACTATTGTGTTTTAATGTATTACTAATGTTACTCTTATTTTCATTATTATTATTATTACTATTATTCTTTATTGTCATGGTTATTATTATTATTATTTTTATAGCTATTATTTTTAATATCACTATTATTATATTTAGTATTATTTTTGCTTTTATTATAACTACTACTATTATTATTATGGTTTTTCTTTTATGTATTTACGTTTTTTAATATAATACACTGATTTTATTTTATTATTTATTCGTTTATATTCTTATGTAATTTCCAACTTTGAAATTTTTATTTTTTTTATTTATTTTGTATCATTATTTTGTTCCATATAATACTTATTTATATTTATACCATTATTATTATTATTTAATCTTATTAATTATAAGTTTGTTCACACATTTTACATAATATTTATTATTTTTATTATCCTTATTATTATTATTAAAAAAAAACAATTCCAGACACTGTTTCTTTACTCATCTGTTTATTTACTTATCCCCAATTTAAAATCAAATTTACACTATAATTTACTTTATTATTTCATTTATCATCATATTTATTTCATATTTATTCCGTTATGTTCTCATTATCATTATTTTATTATATATGTCTCTATATATCTGCAAGTTTATGTTATTCGTCATTATTATTGTGTTTATATCATCACCTTTGTTATTATTATTTTACTATGCATATTAATGCTGCAATTTGTTTTCTCATTTCACCATGCAATTATGATTGCATTAGTTTTTTACTTGACACATACAATTGTGTTTTCTAAAATAAAACAAGCTTCGTATTTAGAAAATTCGAGAAAATTGTGCCCTAACTTACTGGGTTTCGATTTTTCTCGTTTAATCTAAATAACAACATAATCTTCTTAAATCGCAACACGAGTTTTGAAGAAATGCTTATTCTCGAAAATACGAGGTGTTGTGCCCTAACTTATCGGGTATGACATTTTGTTAGCTCGAAATAAGATTTTCACAAGTAAAGGCAATATTCGGTGTTTGGAAATTCGAGGAAACGTGCCCTAACTTACTGGGTTTCGATTTTCCTCGTTTACCCTAACTAACCGAATATCCTTTTAAAAAGGGGTTAAAATATACGAATTTATGAGTAAAAGGCAAGCTCATTCTCAAAAGTTCGAGATGTCTTGTCCTAACTCACCGGATATGACATTTTGCTGCTTCAAGACGAGAATGTCTTTAACGTTCGAATTTTTTTTTTTACAAAAGGAAGGATCGTGTTTCAAACTTTTTCAAATTTTCAATTTTCGATCTTAAGACACTAATTAATCAACTAGGTACCAATTTTGGGCGTTACGAGGGTGCTAATCTTTCCTCGTACGTAACCGACTCCCGAGCTCGTTTTTCTAAATTTCACAGACCGAAATTGTTGTTTAAATAAATCAAATCATTTATTAAAAACAACCACTTTTACGAGGTGACCCGATCACACCTCATAAAAAAGGATTGGTGGCGACTCCCGTTCTTTTATTTTCGTTTCCAAAGTCGATTCTCGTTTTTCAAAAAAAATGGTTACGACAATGATATTCGAATACTTACCCTGGAAAGCCGTCGATCCAAGCGTTTAATTCGCAAGAAGTTCGTCTAACGTCTCACACTTCTCTCCTATTAGAATAAAAAATTCGTCAAACACTAAGTCCTTAACGCGCTAGAATGTAAACTCAATACTAACACAACTAAAAAACTTACCACCGAGAGAGGGAAAAAGAAAACCATAATCCACTCGTATGGATGAAGGACACAGAATTAGCAACAAGTTGGACTAAGAAGAACCAATGAAATCAAGAAGAAAAAGAAAATAAACAAAAGGGAAAAGAGGAGAAAAATAGAACGTGACAAAAAGGAAGGAGTAATGGACAGTTGTTTTGGGGAGAAATTTGAGGAAATAGATTTGTTTTTAACTAATTAAAAATTACCCATTACCCCCACTAAATCTGATTACTTACCCTATCAAGTTTTACCCAAAGAGTTTAAAACAAAAATATAATTCTTGTTTGCATGTACAAGGATTCAAACATAAAACCAAAGGGTAAGTTGACACCTTACTACTAAACCAACAAATTCATTTTGACATAACTTGCACAGAAATAAGATTTAAGCCAAAAGACTAGGGATACAAATTGAGCTAAAAATTAACAATTTCAAGGGAAATGATTCAAACCCGAAACCTCATACACACCACACCATACCTCAACCACTAAAATAAATTCAATTATTTTTCATAATTATCACAATTAAAACTAAAGAATCCGGACGTGACCACACTTGGTTTCACTAACCCAATTTCTTCTAACCCGATTTTCAAGATGTGGCATTCACTAATTTGATAACCTTTGAGGATAAGGTTTAACCTTACAATCTCCCTTAATATTTCTACCCAAAATCTTAAGATCGCAACTCCCTTAAGGTTTCTACCCAAACCTTAAGACTCAACCCTCTCAAAGAGTAAATACAAAGAACAAATTAAGAAGTAACCATTACAAGATCAGAATGTTTGTCAATTAAACACAAATAAACAAGAATACACTTGAGCTAAAGAATAACAATGAAGGCTCACAAGTGTATACAAGAAAAGTATAAAAGAATTAAGCACTAAAGTTGTATTGATTGATCTTTTGGCTTGATGATCCTTCTAGTTGTTGCAGGACCTTTGGAAGATGGTATTTATACCCTCTAATTCATTTCCAATCGTTGTAGTTGTTGAAAATATGAATAGAGCTGTTGGGGATGAAAATACTAAATCTTTAAATTCACTTGCAACAAAAGTTATTGATACTTTTTCTACAAGTATCAATACTATTAGCATTTAATGCAAATTTCAGTGATTGTTGGAGCTAAAGATATTGATACAAATAGACTTTTATCGATACCATATGAAAAATATCGATATTGGATCGATACTTAGCTGAATTGGTTGAAAACAAAATGTCAATTTAGTATCAATTTTAGAATGGATATTGATATTTTGAAAACTATTGATACTTGGCCAAAAAGTATCGATACTACTTTTTGGCATGGTGTAATACTGACTTGTTTTAAAACAGTTTTAGCTTGATTGAAAATGTTTAACTCAATTGAAACTTTTTGAACTTGATTTTATCATTTTGTCAATTTTGTTCAACTTTAATTTTTATTCAAAAATATTTTAATTTGTTATATCAAAACATATTATCAAATAAAGCTAGGTATAACAATTAGGCTAGAAAATTGGGAGAAATTTAAAAGATTAGAATAGAAAATTAAGAAAAAAAGAGTTGAGAGAACAGATAAATGAGATTGAATGAAAAAAATGATAAGTGGAGGGGTTTATCTAAGAAAACATTTTAGAACCGTTAGGGGATTGTTTTTATAGATTATAGTCATTGGTCCAACAGTTAGAAAATCAACGTCCTTGAGTTTTTAACCGTGTTAATATATATACTTTTTAGTTTTTTAAAAAGAAAAGAAATGTTGTGTAGAGTGCACTTTTGCCACATGTCCCTACATTTTGAAAAAAATCGGTTTAAATCCTTAATTTTTTTTTCCAAAACGGCATATATGCCTAATTTTGCTAATTTATATTTGCTTTTAGGGTGAATCTAGAAATTTTTTTTAAGGGATTGAAATTGAATAATAAATTTTTGAGAGATCAAACATAATTTTTTTTGGAAGGGCTAAAGTGTAATTTTATCTTTTATTATTATTATTATTATTATTATTATTATTATTATTATTATTATTTCTCACTTCAAATTTTAATTATGTTAGAAACAAACAAAATATAGAAGCTTCACGTGACAGGACTTTCACGGACCTTTCTGATAATAAATTAGCAAAACTTGTGTAAAATAATAATTATTATTATTACAAGACGAAGTCAAGAATTTTATTTTAGAATATCTAAATGAAATTAAAATATTTCGAAATAAATTTTTTTACTAAAATAGTTTGGAGTTTGAATTGTTACATTTTAAGAGTAAAAAAACACTTAATTAGGAGACAAAAAAAATTAAATTTAATGAGAATTAAAAATAGGCATAATGCTCTTTTTAGTGAAAAGAAAATAATGTTAAATTTAGTTTTTAGTATTTATATTTTTTATCAATTTGGTCCTTATTCTTTATTTGAGTTAAAGTTGGTATTGAGCCATTTAAAAATAGTCGAATTTAACCACCTACTTTTCAAAAGAGTCAAATTATTGTTTTTTAATGGAATATTGGCTAAAACATTAATTTTTTAAACATGACAATCCACGTATATTTCATGTTAATTTTTTACTATTTTTTATAATTTTTTGAATTTTGAATATTTTAATAATTTTAAATTATGTGTTGAAATGACATAAAATAAATAATTCCATATTAGCATGAAGTATACATTGGCTGTCATGTGAGTTTTCATGCCAACATCGTTAAAAAAAATGATTTAATCAACATTTAGTTAAAAAAATGGTAAACTATACTCAAGGTTATTCTAAACTAGGGTTTGTCCTATTTTGGTCACTCTAAATTCTATTTCTCAAATTAGTCACTCTAATTAAAATAATTGTTAAAATTAGTCACTAATAATTAAAAATCTTGTTAATCCACTAATGAATTGTTGATGTAGCACATTAGCCAATTCAATGACAAGCGACATTTTTTTTTTTTTTTGACATTTGACTTAAGAGATCTCTCTAAAATCATGGTAAACTACACTAATAGTCACTCAACTATTAGTAAATTTAAGTTTTTTTTTCCACTCAACTATAAAAAGTTACAAAATGATCACTCAAGTATTAGTAAAATTTTCTTTTAGTCATCTAACTATGAAAAATTACAGAATGGGCACTCAAACTATTCAATTTTATCTTTTTTTGTCACCCCACTATCTTGGATTTTTTGGTATTTTTATTTGTATGTTAGCCAGCTGGTGACCAACAAAAACAAAATCGAATAATTGAGTAAAAATTTTGTAACCTTTCAACTATTGAGTGACCCAAAATGTGATTTACCCAAAAAGTTATCTCATAAAGAGGGTCCAATGCTTGTGAGGCTAATGAATACTCTGAAAATTCAAACCTTTTCCAGTGTACAGAGTAAAGAGAGAGACATAACAAACAGCTGGATTTTGATGGGAAGTGATACATTTTTTCCCAGGCTGAAAATTCAAAGACCCATTAAAGACAATTACGTAATTTTCTTTCATTAGAACTGTTGGGTCCTCTTAGTTTTTCTCTCTAAAAGTCAGCTTAACCAAAACGAGTGGAAAAGTAGTTGATTTTATATACAGCTGCTGCACTTGTTCCTACCAGGGAATAGCTGGTTTGTTTCTCTTTTTGGCTTCATTTTTGAGGTATGGCCATTGATGAAGGTTTTGATCTTTTGTAGTCATTCTGCATTATGGTTCTAGTTAGGGGTTGAATTATTAGTATTTTAAGGTTCAAATTTTGATGGGAATTTGGGGTTTCTTTATATGTTAGTTTATTGAGAACTTTGGGGTTTATTGTTGAAGATGAATGTAGGGAAGTGGCTATCTTTGCTTTTAGCTGTTATTTTGTTTGAATTTTTGGGTTATAGAAGAATACAGGCATCATTCACTCCTACTGATAACTACTTAATTGTTTGTGGTTCTTCACAAAATGTCACATTTCAAGGTAGAACTTTTGTTCCTGATTTTCTTCATTCTTCAATTTCCTTAAAGACCAAAAGAAGTTATTATGTTGCTAGCTCTAATTCCAGTGTTCCATCTTCTATATTTCGATCCGCTCGGATTTTTTCCAGCATTGCTTCGTACGAGTTCGATATCAAACAACGAGGCCGGCATTGGGTCCGGCTATACTTTTTTCCTGTTGCAGTTCCAAAATCGGGACATAACTTGATATCTGCTCCGATAACGGTTGTCACTGATGGTTTCGTGTTGTTGAACAACTTCACTTTCGAGAACTATAATGGTTCTTTTTTGTTCAAGGAGTTTGCAATCAATGTGACTTCTGCTACCTTGATGCTTACGTTTGTTCCTTGGAATGATTCAGTTTCGTTTGTTAATGCGATCGAAGTTGTGTCCATCCCAGATTCAGTCTTGCCTGACCAGGCATTAGCTCTGAATCCATCTACTCCTATCAGTGGTCTTTCGGAGTTTGGGATGGAAACTGTTTATCGGTTAAACATGGGAGGGCCTTTAATTAGTGCTCAGAACGATACACTTGGAAGAACATGGGAGAGTGATTCGAAATATCTCCGTGTAAATGGTTCTGCTCTGAATGTTTCGATTGATCCAGCTTCCATCAAATATACTGATTCCATTACAGAGGAAACAGCACCGAATTGGGTCTATGCTACTGCTGAAACCATGGGTGATGCAAATGTATCTAACATGAACTTCAATGTAACTTGGGTCTTCCCTGTCAATCCGAACTTCAGGTACTTCGTCCGGGCACATTTTTGTGATATCTTAAGTCAGTCTCTCTATGCTTTAGTTTTCAATCTGTACATAAATGATGATATTGCTGCTGCAAGTCTTGAACTATCGACGTTGACGAGCAATCTAAACGTGCCTTACTATATGGACTTCATCTCCAGTTCCTCAGCGGGATCTGATACTTTGACTGTTAGTATCGGTCCGGATTCAGTGACGGATATCACTAATGCAACACTGAGCGGGTTGGAAATTATGAAAATAAGCAATGAGGCTGGTAGCCTTGATGGGATTTCTTCTGTAAAGAATCTCCTTCCGCTATCATCTTCGAAGAAGAACAAGATATGGATAATAATTGGTTCTCTTGTTGGAGCTGTAATTGCAGTGGCATTCATCGGATTCTTTTGTTGTTGCCTGTTGATGCGGAAATCTAAAACTAATCATCAAGGACATCCCTTACACGGAAACTCTCAAACAATGACCAAAATGTCAATGGCATCAAAAAAGAGTGGAACGGCAAGCTGCATCTCATCGGCTTCCTTGAGTTTCGGTCGGTTCTTCACCTTCCAAGAAATCCTTGATGCTACCAACAAATTTGAAGAGAGTCTACTTCTAGGAGTCGGTGGTTTTGGAAGGGTCTATAGAGGAATGCTTGAAGATGGGACTAATTGTGCTGTCAAAAGAGGTAACTCAAGATCCGAACAAGGCCTTGCTGAATTTATGACTGAAATTGAAATGGTATCTAAACTTCGTCACCGTCACCTTGTCTCTCTTATTGGCTACTGTGATGAAAGATCGGAAATGATTCTTGTTTACGAGTATATGGCTAATGGACCCCTCAGAAGCCATCTTTATGGAACAAATTTTCCATCTCTAACATGGAAGCAACGACTTGAAATATGCATTGGAGCTGCTAGAGGACTTCATTACCTCCATACATTTGCAGCCCGAAGCATTATTCACCGGGATGTGAAGACAACAAACATTCTCTTGGATGAGAATTTCGTAGCTAAAGTATCAGATTTCGGTCTCTCTAAAACCGGTCCAGCTTTAGATCAGACACATGTGAGTACTGCTGTTAAGGGTAGCTTTGGCTACCTCGATCCCGAATACTTTAGAAGACAGCAACTCACTGAGAAGTCTGATGTGTATTCATTGGGGGTGGTTCTGATGGAAGTTCTCTGTGCTAGGCCGGCTTTAAATCCAGTTCTCCCAAGAGAACAAGTTAATATCGCGGAATGGGCAATGAGCTGGCAGAAAAAAGGTATGTTGGATCAAATCATGGATTCT
This sequence comes from Gossypium longicalyx, assembly GCA_025698465.1. Lineage (NCBI taxonomy): Eukaryota > Viridiplantae > Streptophyta > Magnoliopsida > Malvales > Malvaceae > Gossypium > Gossypium longicalyx. The sequence goes on along the minus strand of CM046999.1, from coordinate 5,004,619 downwards.
AATCTGGTCGGGAAATTGAATCCGGCTTCTCTTAAGAAGTACGGAGAGACAGCTGAGAAATGCCTTGCTGAGCATGGCACTGATAGACCATTGATGGGAGATGTTTTTTGGAACCTCGAGTATGCTCTTCAGCTGGAGGAGACCTCATCAGTGCTAACTGAACCCGATGAAAACAGTATGAACCATATCCCGATGATTCGGTTGACACCGCTTGAGTCATTTGATAACAGTGTAACCATGATCAACAGGGGAAATTCTGGCACCGATTGTGATGCCGAAGATTCACTCGTAAATCCTTGTGGACGGTAGATGAATCAGAGGTTTATGTTTATTATTACAATTACAATGTTCCATTATACAACCATCAATGCAAACATAAACAACATAAAAAGTTACATTATATATGTATATATATAGTATTCGAATACATGACATTATTGACAGAAGCCATAGCCATAAAAGCTTCTAATCTTTTAACTAATAAAACCCATTATTCCATTATTTCTTGCAAACAATTCCATATCCAGCTGAAGCCCCACGGGTGCAATCAAGAGTTAGATATTCAGTCCTAGATGTCATCTGTTGGTTCGAACTATTTTCTGGCGAGTATAAACAAGTTAAGCAATTTGCAGAAAGAAGTTCAGTGGTCCTATACTTATCTTCACCACCAACAACAGGCATTGCTACACCAGGTTTCGCCGGGTTCTGGAAATCTGGCTGGTAAGTCCTGCCAAGCACCCCATCCACCTTAGGTGAAAGGGCAAAGAACCTAAACTGAACTTCCAAGTGAGCAAAGCAATCATCAGATGGTACTTTGTAGTTATGGATTTTATCATCTTCTTTTGTCACAGGAACCACATTCACCATAATCTCTGCACTATCTTTCAATGTTACAATCACACTGTTCTTATTTGCAACTCTTTCGACTTTCACATCTTTTTCAGGTGAATACCAACTGGACAAAGCCCCTTCTGGGACAATTAAATCCTCCCCATTGTAACTAAACTTTAAATGGTCCACTTCATTGTTCCATGTTGCAGCTTTGATGGCTTCAAGGGAGAAAGAATGAGAGTTGAATAAGATCCCAAGCGCTTGAATCCAAGTGAAGTCCCTGGTTCGACCAGCGGGACGATGACCGATGAAGCGACCGTTGATTTGGAGATTGGTATCGGACACCAAGCTGAAATGCTTATTGCTCTTTCCATGGAAATAAAACACAATGCCATCACCACCAATGAAACGAGGATCGTAACAAGCTGATCCAGGACCATTACAGTCTGGTTTACGATCTAAAATCAAGAACCAAAACCACAAAAAGAGAAATTAATTGAACATTCATATAAGTTTGGAGCAGAAATAGGTGAAACTTACGTTTACAATAAGATTTGCAGACGGATGAATCACAGTTAACATGACAGACTTTAGCTTTGTCATTGCCGTAGGTAGTGCTTGGACATTCATAAGGACATTCTATGTACTCTCCATAGCACCGGCTTCTTGGATTACTGCAATACACAGAATCTGCTTTTGTTTGAATCACAACTGACACAAAGACGAGCAAAATGATAAAAATAGAGCTGCTTCTTATAATCTCCATTTTAAGAAAAAAATTATGATCCAAATTATGCAAGAACACTTGGTCTCTATTTATAGAATTCAAAACTGCTAGGTTTCCTTCTATTGTATGTCTTCTTTTCGTTTCTTTAATTGTTTTAATGCTTGAAATGTCATCTAAATTTTCAGTAAGTTTCAGGCATGAAGGTACCTTTTAGCTCTGGAATTAAAATATACTATTTGTTTCCATTTTTGAAGGGTTGAAGCAACTATATTCTTCTACTAATTTAATCTCTGATTCAATTCATGTTACTTGGATCCAAACCCTTTGCTGCCCTCTAGCTTCACCATGACTTTATATGTATATAAATATAAGGCTTAATATAATATTTATATTAAAAATATTTTTAAAAAAATATTTATATTAAAAATGACTGAAAAGCAGACCTATATCAAATATTATTGAAAAAAAAATATACTTCTATTAAAATTTAGTAAAAATTAAATGTACCGATAAAGAAACATAGCGATTAATCTAATGTTATATTGCCCACTTCGTTTAATGACTTGCAATGACAAAGTGTATTTTGAGAATAAATCTATAAAATATGTCCCTTTGCTTCGTTCCAAGAAAGTGTGCAACATTTCTTTAATTGAAGCTCAAGCTATTATTGCATAATATACTTCCAAATACATTGTATATATATTTTTTTCTTTGCCAAGTTTATCTTTTTGTCTTAGTTTTTATCTTAAATTTTGTATATTCTTCAAAAAGTCAAAATATTACCTTCAATTCAATTTTCCTTTGCCAAGTTTATCTTTTTGTCTTAGTTTTTATCTTAAAATGTTTAAGGGTCAAGAAAACCTTCGTAAAAAATGAAAAAAATTAATTGAGCCGTTATAAAAATATACCATATTGAGTTTTTAATCACCCAAAAATATGTTACCCCTTCAATTAATGGAAACCGACGTTGACCGTGTTAACCGCTAACTTCTATTGTTGTGGCTAATGGAACTAATGTGCGAGCACCACGTGTAAAATTGTTGATGTGGAAAACAATAAAATCTAAAATGGAAATTCACTTATTACCAACTGTTGGAAAAAGATAAAAAGGTAAAAGTAAAAACCCAAAATCAAAAGGATATTCAAACTTCTAAAAAATATTCTAAAATTTTGTAAAACCCTAAATTAAGAAAGTGTTAAATATTGCATTGGAAAAAAGAAATATGGTAAAAATTTGTTTGCGTAACCCTTTGGAATAGTAGAAATGAAATTTTTTATGTAACACCCCAAATGTCTAATCTTTGATTTGATAAATTCGTCATATCTAAATATTTGCTTTAATGGTTAAGTGTTGTAACACTCTAAACCCGACCTAGACATTAAGACTAAGTTTAAAGAGTTACATTAATGTTATTAGGAAAACTAACTTTTACAAACACAGTTAAAAACCGTTTAATAGATTATAAACATTCATAAAAACCCAGTCGATAATTCAACAATCTTAGAAAGTCATAATATGAAGAAAATACTAAAATTACTAATAATATAAAAAGGGTGGTAAAACAGAATGACCAAGCTTCCATTACGCCGACCTAATTAAAACTATGAGGTACCTATAATTTAGTCAATAGACAAAAATGAGTTGAGAACTCAATGTGTAACTGATATAAATTCAATTGGAAGCATAACTATAACAGTAAATTCCTAAGCTCATGTTCACATCAGAATAAGAGGATATCCAGTACAATCTTAAAAAATCAAATGAATGGTAGAATAATTCAAGTTTAGATATAGAACAGATCAGAAACATATACAGTTTTTCCTACCCTCATCCGCTACACACCATCTCCGACCAACCCAATACACCGTTAAGGGAATTTAATACCCATCTAGTCCTATACACCACATAGTGTCGGTCCGGCAAGTTCAATGTGATTACAGACTAGCTACTAGATCAAATTGCAATAAAAAGCCAGATTCACATAAATTGTGGCTTAGCCATTGAACAAGAACAAATCACTTCCTCCTTTACAAAATTCCCATCCCATGTAAATGCATATTATGGATGTCAGATATCAAGAGCGTACATATAGTTGTTTAGATACAGTTCATAGTCAGGTAGTACAGATCAATATCATTAACAGTCATCACAATTAGTATACATTTATATAGTAAACTACTCAGGCTCAGATCATTGAATAGCCCTTATACGGTCTAATTCAGAACATATGTACACTACGGAAGGCCCACATTTGCGTCAGACGATGCTTATGGCCCCTAGGGAAAATCCCATTTTTGACCTACACGCCCGTGTGGTTTCACACGGCCTAAATGACTGGCCTGTATGGCCCTACACGGCTTGACACATGCCCGTGTCATTTGCCCGTATAGTCTTTAATGGCAAATAGTGAGACACACTGCCTAGACACATGCTCGTGTCTCTAGCCCGTATGGTCCTTAATGGAAAACAATGAGCTACATGCCTTGGACACATGGCCTACCACACGGCGTGGCACACGGCTGTGTGGTGTCTATAGTAAAGGTTTTTGGCATCTGAATTTCGCAAAGATTCGAGTTTTCGGTACGCACTTGAAGTAGTTTCGAAGTCAGAACAATGTAGAAAACTTTCGAAGCCTGAAACGATCATTCAGTAACTCAATTAACAACTCAATTGAACTAATACGCTAAATCACAGTCGAATTAAACTACGTCAAAAACTTCGACACAAAAACCCCGAAATACAAAAAAATCACTTACCAACGATCGTTTAGCCCCTAACAGAAATTAAATTGTCAGAGGAACACTCCTCTCAGGATCTTCGCCAAACAGAAGCAAAACAACCAATTAATGAGAACTTGAGAAACCCTTACAGTAACATTCAAACTCATAATGCAATGACGAAAATAAATGAAAATGGAAACCAAAACAAAAGAAACTTATGTAGAACTTTTCAATCGAAACAATGAACAACATGACAACCTCAATTTAACCCGCTAACAAAGTTACCAAGACAATCAACAAAGGAAAGAAATGAAAGAAAGGGAAGAAGAATAAATGTAAAAGAAAAATGAAACACAAAAAGAGGAAGAAAGAATGTCAAATAACTTTTTTTTTTTAAAAATAAAATAAAACTAACAAAAGATTTACAACATTTAACAAACGACACAAAAAATTATTTCTCTATTAATTGCGCAGGTACTCGAACACAGGATTAGAAGGTAAATATTGCTTAACTAGTGAATAAACTCGAACACAAGGAAATAAAATTAAGTCAATGACTCAAAAGTAAGGTTAATTTTAAACAAAAGAGCAAAACTTTCTAAGAACTTGGTTCGAACCCTTAACCTCAAACACATACACAATGCACATAGCCACAATTATAAAGATTTAATTACAATAGAATTCAACAGTTAGACATTCAAATTTTTGGGGTGTTACAACTCTATCCCCCTAAAAGAAATTTCGACTTTGAAATTTACCTGACTCAAATAGATAAGGGAATTTATGACGGATGGACTCTTCAGGTTCGCAAATGGCTTCCTTAATACCATGATTCCACCACAATACCTTAACCAGAGGAACAAATTTCTTTCTCAGTACCTTGATGTCTTGATCCAAAATTCGAATAAGTTCCTCCTCAAAAGTTAGATCCGGTCGTAACTCAATCTCCTTAATGGGAACAATGTAAGACGGATTAGATCGATATCGTCTCAACATGTAGATGTCAAACACATCATGAATTTGATCCAATTTAGGAGGTAATTCTAACTGATAGGTAACGAGTCTAACATGTTTTAGTATACGGTAAGGTCCAATGAATCTCGGGCTTAACTTGCCCTTACGTCCAAATCAAAGAACCTTTTTCCACAGAGACACCTTTAGAAACACCTGATCACTTACATAAAACTTAATATCATTTCTCTTTAAATCTATATAAGATTTCTGTCGATCAGAAGTAACTTTAAGACAGTTTTGGATTAGCTTGACAGTATTCTAAGTCTCAGAAACTAGCTTGGGACCGAAAACCTGACGTTCACCTATTTTAATCCAACATTGAGGAGTACGACTCTTACGACCATATAGAGCCTCGTAAGGTGCCAACTGAATACTAGACTGGAAGCTGTTATTGTACGCAAACTCAGCCAGCGATAGAAAATCCTCCCAATTGCCCCGAAAATCAATGACACAACCTTGAAGCATAACCTCTAGAATTTGAATAATTCGCTCAGACTGCCTATCGGTCTAAGGGTGATACGTAGTACTAAAATCAAGTTGAGTGCCCAATGTCTCATGAAGCTTTTTCCAATATCGAGCCATAAAAGCGGGTCCCTATCAAAGATGATGGAGATTAGAACTCTGTGTAGTCTCACAATTTCATAAACATATAACTTAGAGAGCTTCTGTAGTGAGTAATATGTCTTGATATGAAGAAAATGAGCGAACTTGATTAATCGATCAACGATAACCCAAACCGAATCTTTCTTAATGGGTATTAAGGGCAATCCACTAACAAAGTCGATTGTCAGCCGCTCCCATTTCCATAGAGGAATCTTAACTGGATGAAGCAACCCAGAGGGCAACTGAATTTCATCCTTAACCTTTTGACATGTCAAACAGTGAAACACAAATGTAGTCACTTCCCGTTTTAGGCTGATTCCATTACAGAGGAAACAACACTGAATTGGGTCTATGCTACTGCTGAAACTATGGGTGATACAAATGTATCTAACATGAACTTCAATGTAACTTGGGTCTTCCCTGTCAATCCAAACTTCAGATACTTCGTCCAGGCACATTTTTGTGATATCTTCAGTTAGTCTCTCTATGCTTTGGTTTTCAATCTGTATATAAATGATGATATTGCTGCTGCAATTCTAGAACTATCGATGTTGACGAGCAACCAAAACGTGCCTTACTATATGGGCTTCATCTCCAGTTCCTCAAAGGGATCTGATACTTTGACTGTTAGTATCAGTCCGGATTCAGTGAAAGATATCACTAATGCAACATTGAGCGAGTTCGCGATTATGAAAATTAGCAACGAGGCTGGTAGCCTTGATGGGATTTCTTCTGTAAAGAATCTCCTTCCGCTATCATCTTCGAAGAAGAACAAGATATGGATAATAATTGGTTCTCTTGTTGGAGCTGTAATTGTAGTGGCAATCATCGGATTTTGCTGTTGTTGCCTATTGATACGAAAGTCTAAAGCTAATCATCAAGGACATCCCTTACACGGAAACTCTCAAACAGTGACCAAAATGTCGATGGCATCAAAAAAGAGTGGAACGACAAGCTGCATCTCATCGGCTTCCTCAAGTTTCAGTCGGTTCTTCACATTCCAAGAAATTCTTGATACTACCAACAAATTTGATGAGGGTCTACTTCTAAAAGTTGGTGGTTTTGGATGGGTCTATAGAGGAATGCTTGAAGATGAGACTAATTATGCTGTCAAAAGAGATAACTCGAGATCTAAACAAGGCTTAGCTAAATTTATGACTGAAATTTCGTCACCGTCACCTTGTCTCTCTTATTGGCTACTGTGATGAAAAATCGGAAATGATTCTTGTTTATGAGTATATTGCTAATGGACCCCGTAGAAGCCATCTTTATGGAACAAATTTTCCATCTCTAACATGGAAGCAACGACTTGAAATATGCATTGGAGTTGCTAGAGGACTTCATTACCTCCACATATTTGCAGCCCGAAGCATAATTCACCAGGATATGAAGACAAAAAACATTCTCTTGGATGAGAATTTCGTAGCCAAAGTATCAGATTTTGGTCTCTCTAAAACTGGTCCAACTTTTGATCAGACACATGTGACTACTGCTGTTAAGGGCAGCTTTGGCTACTTCGATCCCGAATACTATAGAAGACAGCAACTCATTGAGAAGTCCGATGTGTATTCATTCGGGGCGGTTCTGATGGAAGTTCTCTGTGCTTGGCCGGCTTTAAATCCAGTCCTCCCAAGAGAAGAAGTTAATATCACGGAATGGGCAATGAGCTGGCAGGAGAAAGGTATGTTGGATCAAATCATGGATTCTAATCTGGTCGGGAAATTGAATCCGGCTTCTCTTAAGAAGTACGGAGAGACAGCTGAGAAGTGCCTTGCCGAGCACGGCACTGAGAGACCATTGATGGGAGATGTTTTATGGAACCTCGAGTATGCTCTTCAGCTGGAGGAGACCTCATCAGTGCTAACTGATCCCGATGATAACAGTATGAACCATATCCCAGCGATTTGGTTGACACCGCTTAAGTCATTTGATAACAGTGTAACAATGATCAACGGGGGAAATTTTGGCACTGATTGTGATGCTGAAAATATTTCACTCGTAAATCCTTGTGGACAGTAGATGAATCAGAGGTTTATGTTTATTATTACAATTACTATGTTCCATTATACAACCATCAATGCAGACATAAACAACATAAAAAGTTACATTATATATGTATATATATAGTATTCGAATACATAACATTATCGACAGAAGCCATAGCCATAAAAGCTTCTAATCTTTTAACTAATAAAACCCATTATTCCATTATTTCTTGCAAACAATTCCATATCCAGCTGAAGCCCCACGGGTGCAATCAAGAGTTAGATATTCAGTCACAGATGTCATCTCCTGGTTCGAACTATTTTCCGGAGAGTATAAACAAGTTAAGCAATTTGCAGAAAGAAGTTCAGTGGTCCTATACTTATCTTCACCACCAACAACAGGCATTGCCACACCGGGTTTTGCCGGGTTCTGGAAATCAGGCCGGTAAGTCCTGCCAAGCACCCCATCCACCGTAGGTGAAAGGGCAAAGAACCTAAACTGAACTTCCAAGCGAGCAAAGCAATCATCAGATGGTACTTTGTAGTTATGGATTTTATCATCTTCTTTTGTCACAGGAACCACATTCACCATAATCTCTGCACTATCTTTCAATGTTACAATCACACTGTTCTTATTTGCAACTCTTTCGACTTTCACATCTTTTTCAGGTGAATACCAACTGGACAAAGCCCCTTCTGGGACAATTAAATCCTCCCCATTGTAACTAAACTCTAAATGGTCCACTTCATTGTTCCATGTTGCAGCTTTGATGGCTTCAAGGGAGAAAGAATGAGAGTTGAATAAGATCCCAAGCGCTTGAATCCAAGTGAAGTCCCTGGTTCGACCAGCGGGACGATGACCGATGAAGCGACCGTTGATTTGGAGATTGGTATCGGACACCAAGCTGAAATGCTCATTTCTCTTTCCATGGAAATAAAACACAATGCCATCACCACCAATGAAACGAGGATCGTAACAAGCTGATCCAGGACCATTACAGTCTGGTTTACGATCTAAAATCAAGAACGAAAACCACAAAAAGAGAAATTAATTGAATATTCATATAAGTTTGGAGCAGAAATAGGTGAAACTTACGTTTACAATAAGATTTGCAGACGGGCGAATCACAGTTAACATGACAAACTTTAGCTTTGTAATTGCCATAGCTAGTACTTGGACATTCATAAGGACATTCTATGTATTTTCCATAGCACCGGCTTCTTGGATCACTGCAATACACAGAATCTGCTTTTGTTTGAATCATCGCTGACACAAAGACGAGGAAAATGATAAGAAGAGAACTGCTTCATATAATCTCCATTATAAGAAAAAAAATTATGATCCAAATGATACAAGAACACTCGGTTTTACCGTCTCTATTTATAGAATTCAAAACTGCTAGGTTTCCTTGTATTATATGTCTTCTTTTCATTTCTTTAATTGTTTTAATGCTTGAAATGTCATCTAATTTTTCAGTAAGTTTCAAGCGTGAGGGTACCTTTTAGCCCTGGAATTAAAATATACTATTTGTTTCCATTTTTGAATGGTTGAAGCAACAATATTCTTCTACTAATTTAATCTCTAATTCAATTCATCTTACTTCCATCCCCCCGCCCCCGCGTTTTTCTTTACTTTCATGTTTGATATCTGTACTTGATAGAGGGTGAAGTGAGAAAATTTTCCGAAAGGACTGAATTGAAATTATAATTTTTTGAGTGAATTGTTATTATATAAACATAAAAATTTATAATTTTAAATGGATTAAATTATAATTTTTCTTTTAGAAAGGGCATAATTTAATTTTAAATTTTAAATTTTAAAAGAAACCGAAATATAATTTTATCATTAAAGTAATTTAATTTTACAAATAGTCAAAGAATTAAAGTGGAAAATTTTCAGTTTTGAGGCCAGAACGTTTGGCTGCCCCTCTAGCTTCACCATGAGTTTATATATATATATATATAAAAGGCTTAATATAATATTAGATATCTAAATTTGATATTATTTTTTTTAAAAACTGATAATTAAACTTGTTTTTTAAAAATTTGGTACTTAAATCTTTCATATATTATACATATTACTTCAATATACTAACAAAGTTATTTTTTTAGAAGGTAGTAAAAATTATTAATGTATGACCGACATGTGGTAGATGATATGAATTTTTTTATTTTTTTTATTTTAAATGTTCAAATACTTTTAGTTTAGTTTATTATTTTATTTTAATTTTTTAATTTAACATAATAATTTTTTTTTATTTTGGGTTTTTAAAATTGTTGCTTTATTCTTAAATATTCATTCGTTAATCATAGCTCAAAGCACAATTTTTTTATAAGGATTTCCACCTATACTAACAATTTTTTTGTGGAATTGAGGGCTTTATGAAATCCAGGTCATGCTTTAAGTACGTGATCCCTTTTGAATCATTTCCATCATTAACAATTAAAGTAATCTTAATCTTGAAGATAAAATTTAGAGTAACTATAAATAAATGTAATCATTTTCACCACTAAATTCCACATCATCTGCCGCATAATGGTCACACATTAGATATTTTTTTCTCTTAAAAAGTTAACACCGTTATTATTTTGGGTAATTTGTACACGTTTAGATACTAAATTGAACCAAAAATGATTAGATACTAAACTAAAAAAAATAAATATACCGGTATAAAAAATAGCATGTTATTTTTTTTATATAAAAAAAACCTATATCAAATATTATTGAAAAAAATACATTTATATTAAAATTTAGTAAAAATTAAATATACCGATATGAAAAAAAAAAAGAAAAAAAAAACATAGCCGTTAATCTAATGTTATATTGCCACTTCGTTTAATGACTTGCAATGGCAAAGTGTATTTTGAGAATAAATCTATAAAATATGTCTGTCGAAGCCCAAATTTTGGCCCCAATAAATTAAACCTTAAGCCCACCCAAAACCTTAACATACAGAAAAAAGAAATAAAAGCCCCTATCCCCAAGTGGCGCCCTAGCCACTGTCAGAGTCTAGCCACCGCCTCTGCTGCCCCCTCCACGTCACATCCACTGCCCTCCACTTGCACCTGCAGAGTAGATGAAGAAAATACAGTAAAAATAGTATAAAAATCATGTAAATGGCTATAAAAGGGGAAGCAAAAATCGATTGTAGGATTCGGCATTTGTAATAAATAAAAAAAACAACATTTGATTTTAAATATACAAGCAAGAACAGAGACCCTAGCAATATCAAAAACAGTGATTCAATAGCATCAAAATAGAGAAATACAAAAGCCAAATCGGAAGAAAATAGGTGATTTTCGTTTCCTTTCGTATATTTCGAATCTTTTTTTACATATTTTTCTCATTTTTACATTTATATCTATATAAACAAAAAGAAATAAATAACCAAAAAAAAGAGAAATTTTTACCTTCCGACCACCGTGTACGGTGGCCGACAGCGACGGCGACCGGTGTGACGTTGACGGCGGCCCCCCATGGCCAGATACTTAACTCTTCAGAGAGTTCTCTCCCTCCCTCTCCTTTTTTTTTTCTTCCAAATGGTGAAAGTGATTTTTTTTTAAAAAAATTTTTTAGCCTTTTATAGCCTCCCAAAACGACGCCGTTTTGGAGCTGCCTTTTAACCTCAAAACGACGTCATTTTGATGCGACCTGATTCGACTCGACCCGTCCCGTCCGGCCTAGGATCCGCGTGTTTTTGAAGCGGAGGGGTTATTTGCACTTTTGACCCCTCTGCTTTTCATGGTTTCGCAATCAAGTTTTTTTTTTAATTTTAATCTTACCCTAAAATTTATTTCGGTTTCATTTTGGTCCCTCTTGGTGCTATGCGTTTTGGGAGGATGGGATATTGCCCATTTTGGTCCTCCCTTGTTATCCGCGCGCTCAAATTGGTCCTTTCTTGGGTATTTTTATTTCGAATTGGCCCTGAACTTTTACTTTAAGTTCAATTTAGTCCTTTTTTTGTTATTTTCAATATTGTAATTAAATTAATTAATTTAATATGTCATTATTATTATTATTTTAATATTACTATTATAATTATATTTTATTTTTGTGTTTATTTATTTATTGTTTTATTATTAATTCATTAATTTATTATTATTAACATATTATTATTATTAATGTATTAATATTACTATTTATTATTACCATTATCATTACTATTATTTTTATTTTTATTACTATTATCATTTTTTTTAATTATTGTTACTTTTTTTGCTATTTAATATATTATTATTATTATTCTTTTTATTATTACTACTACAGTATTATTACCATTATTACATTTTCATCGCTATTTATTCTCTTATTATTTATCTAGTTTTTTTATTTATCTATTTATCTATATATATTTTTTATATAATTATATATTTATATTTTAAGTATTATACCTCTATTTACATTTATGTATTAATATCATCACTTTATTATTGCTATATGTTCTATATTATCATTATTATTATTATTATTATTTTACTATTACTATCTAATATATTATCATTATCACTATTATTACTTTATTATTGTAATTTAATGTATTATTATTATTATTACTATTATTATTATGTATTTTTATTACCATTAATTATTATTACTACTACTATTATTTTTATTTTTGTTAACATATTATTATTTCCTATTTTTTATATATTATTATTGTTATTAACATATGTTATTATTAATGTACTATTATTTTCTATTATTATTATTATTACTAATATCACTATTATCATTATTGTTATTATTATATTATACCTTTTTATTATTATTACTATTATATTTTTACTATTATTATTATATTTTCCTTTTTGTATTTACTTATACGTTATTATTTTTTATATTAACTAATTTAATATATATATATTTTAGCACACTTATTTTATTTATATATCATTACTCTTATTATTATTATTTCATCATTTATTTTATTTATAGTTTTTAAATAACTTCAAACTTTAGATTATTTATTATTTGTATTATTGTTGTTACTATTATTTTTTTTATTTGACATATTAAATTTTCTTTCTTACTATCATTGTATTGTTATTATATTTTTTTTCATCTTATTTATTTTCTCATTACTTAGTTATTTATATTTCTTATTCATTCATATTTTCGCTATTATTATGCTTTAGGCATTATGTCTATATTAATATTTAGGTACTAATATCGTATTTTACTATCGTTATATTTTTCCTATCATTATCATCACTATTACTACCTTATTAAATAGACTCTCATAATCTTCATTATTTTACAACTAGTTTTTTTTTTATTATTTTCAAACATTTAGCTTATTTATTATTTCCCTTTCTTATTATTCGTTTGATGCGTCTTTGTTTTTATAGTTATCATTCACATTCGTGTTCATGTTTATTTGGTTATGCCTATCAATTTTTATTTGTTATGCATTCTCTATTATCTCGTATCATTACGAATTTAGGTTTTGTTCAATCCAATATTAATTCTTCCATAAATGCAATATTTCGTATTTGGAATTTCGAAAAAGTCGTGCCCTAACTTACTGGGTTTTGATTTTTCTCATTTAATCTAAATAACGGAATATTCTTTTAAACTCGCAACACGAATTTTGAATAAAATGCTTATTCTCGAAGATACGGGGTGTTATGTCCTAACTTACTGGATATTACATCTTGTTACCTCGGGATAAGATTTTTGCTAACAAAGGCAATATTCGGCATTTAGAAATTCGAGATATCGTGCCCTAACTTACTGGGTTTCGATTTTTCTCGTTTACTCTAAATAATCGAATACCCTTTAAAAAAGGTTCAAACACACAAATTTTAAATAAAAGGCAACCTCGTTCTTGAAAATTCAAGATGTGTCCTAACTTACTGGATGTGACATTCTATTATTTCGAGACGAGAAGGTCTTTAACATTCAAGCGTTTCTACAAAAGAGGGATTATATTTTTAAAGTCTTTCAAGTTTTAAAGTTTCGACACTAAGACACTAATTAATCAACTAGGTACCAATTTTTGGGCGTCACGAGGGTGCTAATCTTTCCTCGTACGTAACCGACTCCCGAACTCATTTTCTGATTTTCGTAGACCAAAAAAATTATCGTTTTAGTAAATCTTAACTTTCATTAAAATGATTAATTTAAGGTGACCCGATCACACCTCATCAAAAAGGATTGGTGGCAACTCCTGTTTTTTTCGTTGTCATTTCCAAAATCTAAAGTCGATCCCCGTTTTTAAAAAAAATGGTTACGACAATGTCCCTTTACTTCGTTCCAAAAAAGTGTGCAACATTTCCTTAATTGAAGCTAACCTATTATTGCATAATATACTTAATTTGTATATTCTTTTTTTATGTAAGTTTTATTATATATATTCGAGATTTAGAATTTATGATTATCCTTCTTAATAATATTATTTTTAATATTTAAATTTTATATATTCTTCAATCTTTATTATTTTCATATCAAAATAAGTGTTTTTTTTTTCAATTGAAAGTTAGAAATATTTATGAAAATTAATTGAACCCTTAAAAAAGTGTACTCTATTGTGTTCTTATTCCTCTAAAAAATCATGTTACCCTTCTATTAATAGAAATCGACGTTGACCATATTAACTGTTAACTTATGTTGTCGTGACTAATGGAACTAATGTTCGCGTACCACATGTAAAATTGTTGACGTGGAAAACATGAAAATTCACTTATTTCCAAGGAAAAAATATAAAAAGTAAAAACCCAAAATTAATATAGCACATCGAATATGAAAAGGGTATTCAAGCTTTTAGAAAAATTCTAAAATTTTGCAAAACCCTAAATCGAAAAGTGTCAAATATTGTATTGGAAAAAGAAATCTGGTAAAATTTTTCTTGCTTAACCCTTCGAAATAGTAGAAATGATATTTTCTAAACTATTAGGGTTATGATATTTTGAAAACACCATGTGATTTTGCTTTGCCGGTTATGGTTCAAAGTGGCTTTCGATTCAGTTTTTTTTTTTTTTAATTTCTCGATTTTATTCTTTGGGTCATTAGGTTTTTGAATTTCTTGTATGTGTAACAACCCAATTTTCAATGGTGTCGGAAAAGGCGATTTCAGAACTTCATTTCCTTAAATCGAGTCTGTAAATGTTAAATATGAATATTTACGGAGTTGATATAAAGTATATTATAGTTTGGTCTGATAATTTATTTGAATTAACAGTTAATTTAGGTGTAGGGAGTAAATTGTAAAAGTTCAATCGCTATAGATTTTTAATTGGCCAAAGACTTAAGGATTTAAATTGCAATTAGCCAAAGATCTAAAATGGAAAATAAACCATCTTAGATAAGTTAAAGTGGACGGTAGTGCTTAGATTTCTTAAGTATGATTAATATTAATCTTATATTTAATTTGTTAAATTAAAATCCTTAATTTTTGGTATAAATTGAAAGTTGGTGGAATGAAAGAGAACATTTCTCTTCTTCTTCCACAAAGAACCTTCCACCACCATAGAAGTAGCTTGAAGAAAACTTTCAAAACCCTTGATCATTCAACCCTTAATTGGTAAGAAATTTTTGGTCTTTTTCTTGTAATTCTTATGTTTTTGAGGTCATGGGAGCTTGATTTAGCTAGCCCATGTACCAATTTGTAAAACTGTTAAAGTTTTTAAAATTTTCATTGTTGATTTCTTGAAGATTTTGGTGCTAAATTGATAGGTTTTGAGCTTAAATTATGAAAAAGGACTAAATTATAATGTTTAATTATTAGTTTTGTACATAAGGACTAAAGTGAATAAAATATGAAATTGATGTGATATTTCGATATAAATAGATAGTAGAGAGTCTCTAATGGATGTAATTGAAGTCAGTTTTTACACTGAGGCTTAAAATTGAATGATATAGTTATTTCGATTTTAAGGACTAAATTGAATAAAATATAAAACTTTAGAGGCATCGAAAAATGAGATTTCATAGGTTCATTCATGTCATGATAATGTATAAATGTATGATATTGATGGATTAAATGAAATAATTGAATAAATCAATAATTAGATCAAACCGAAGGTAATCGAAAAAAAAAACTAAAGTATTGATTAGTTGGTCACTATAATGTCCAAGTAAAACAATCGGATTCAAAAGTGTAATTTTGAAACCATTTTCTTATCCTATGGAAAATACATTTGAATAATTTTCTTTGTTTAATAAAAAAATATTAGGCTTTAAGCCAAATTGGGTTAGGAGTTATCTTGTAATGTTATTTGGAAAACTTAGGTGATCTCAAATTTTACAAAGACAAAATAAAAATGTTTGCTATTAAACTAATTTGAAATCTAGAGACTAATTTGTAAAGGTTTTGTATTTTTGAAAACTTTGTAATTTTTTTTTATTAAAATATCTTTTCAAAAATCCAGTTTCAATTACACAACGGAAAAAATGTTTTTAAGCAATTTTATATTTTGTAAACTCAGTTAATTAGTTGATTGAGTTTACTTTTCAGAAAATCCAGTTCCAATGTTGCATAGCGGAAAAAGTAAGATTATCAGACTTACTTAAATGCTTACTTCATGCATAACTAATCCAATTATTTATGTATCCAATTTTAACTTTTATCAATGCAATGTAAAATTCCCAAAATACCAAGTTTAAACCCATGCCACAATCCAATAGAAATCAGTATAGTCCCAAATAAAAGCTTATAAAAAAAAGAAGTTGATGAAAATACGTTTTAACAGAAAAGTCTGAGATAATCCTTTGAGCATTGTATCCGAATCCCAATTTCACGGGTTATCTATAAGATGGTAAATTAAAGGGTGAGCTTAAGAAGCTCAATGTGAGTCGTATACATAAGTAATCAGTGCAGTACAGTAGACATAGCATACAAGTTAACAGTTTTTCAGAAAATCACAATAGTATAGAATCACAAAATTGATAGCATGCTTGTGCATGCTTATGAAGGACACTGAAATTTTGTATTACAAAGAAATTTCTTGTAACACCCCTAACCCGTAACTGTCGCCGGAATAGGTTAAAAGGCATTATCAGACTTGTAACTCAATTCAGAACAATCATTTATCAAATAATCCTTTCATTTTAGTCAATATCATTCATCCACATTCCATATGTATTCAAATCAAGCATACAAAGCTTTAATCATACATTCGAGACTAAATCAGTAACATATAAACATTTCAAAAACTTAGAAAATTTTCAACATTTCAAGGGACACACGCCTATGTGAATAGGCCGTGTACCTCACACGGTTACCAGACACGCCCGTGGCATAGGCCATGTGAAACCAGAGTATATATACTGACTTGCACCACACGGCCGGAGACACGCCCGTGTGCCTTGGCCGTGGTCGACACTAACTTAGGTCACACGGCTGACCACATGCCCGTGTGTCCAGCCCGTGTACCCATCGAAATGGCCACACATGAGGTATACTGACTTATGTCACACGGTCAGTCACACGCCCGTGTGTGAGCCCGTGTGACACACACGACCAACAAACACGCCCGTGTGTCTAAGTCGTGTCAAAACTGTAGGGTATACTGTCTTAATTCGAAAGGCTACCCTAGGGGACACACGGCCGTGTAGCATGACCATGTGTCACACACAGCTGAGACACACGCCCGTGTTTCCACTCGTGTGGACAAATATAGGCTATTTGCAAAGCCATTTTGCCACCCTATTATCACAAGCATTCACAAGTATAAATGATCACATTTATAACCCAATTGGCAAACATTTTATAACCATTTCATATACAATATATATCAATACCTCACTTGCATTTTCATTGCATCGTTTCTTGCTAAAACATATCATATTATAACACTAAGATTCAACCAAAACATAGTACCAAAATAAGCCAAATCACATGGCTTAACTTATACACAAAAGCATAACTTCCAAGTGACCATAATTATACCATTTAAACTAGCCTATACATGCCATATTTACATATCCACAAGTTCAAAAGTACCAAACTGAAATTTGATAGTGTGATTTGCAACTCCGACTTGTCCTAAACAAGCGAGCTAACGAACCTCTATAAAACATAGAAAAAGAAACAGAGTAAGCTTTATAGCTTAGTAAGCCCGTATAATTCAGAATTAAACTTACCAAAACAAAGTAATTTAATAAGGTAAATTTAATTCAAATTTCCCAATGCCTATCACAAGCATTTATCAACAAGTTAGTCACATATATATAAATATATGTAATCATTCATTATCCAATTCTCAATACTCAATACAATGTACCATATCAACATTTCATTTTAAAACATATATTCAATAACGATACTCATTGGTATAAACCATATTGCCCGTTGAACCTATTAGAACTTTATAGGATACTCAGGTGATAAACATCAGTAATCTGTTAATTCATCATCATTTATGCTCTTTCGAGCCATGATCGGTAAGCTCTTTTTCAAGCTGAAACGGTAAGCTCTTACGAGCTGATATATCAGTAAGCTCATACGAGCTGTGGTGAGTCCACAACAAATGCAGGAGCTCAACCAAATCGATAACCCTAGTGACAAGTCACTCGAATCCTATGAATTCATAAGGTTCAACAGGGCTCGGTAACAAATATAATATAATCAATAAACACTTGCATTTCAAATTTATCCATTACTCAATCAAAATTATGCATATCAAATGTTCACAAACATATAAAAGTTTGATTCTAATTATACGAACTTAGCTCGTATTTGTCCGGATAAAACTATCAACTATTCGTCGATCTTTCCTTTTCCTTGATCTAAACTCGATCTCGGCTTATCTTGATCTATATTTTACCAAATTCAATACATTCAACATTCAATCTATTCAATTTAGCCCATAATTCATATTTTGGCAAATTTACACATTTTCCCTTATACTTTTCAATTTTACAACTTAGTCCTTATCACATAAAATTGCAAATTCATGCAATTTAGTACCAACCCATGCCTAGCCGAATTTACTATGTACTACTAGCAGTCCATATCTTTAGTTTAATCACACTTTTAACCATATAATTTTACAATTCACAATTTAATCCTTATTTGACATTTTTGTCAAAAATCACTTTACAAAACATGTAAAACTATCATCAAGCTTCCATAATCGATCATTAAACATCAAAGAACTCAAGTATTCATCAATGGCACTTTCAAAATCATGAACAATTTCAAAAATTGAGGTACGAGCTAACTAGAGTACAAAGCAACGAGCTCAAAAACATAGAAATCATTAAAACGCACAAATATGTCTATTCTTCATGCATGAATCGGCTAAGGATGAAGATGATGAATAAAATTGCCTTTTGTTTTATTAAACTATCATTTAATAATCTATTTACTAAAATGTCCTTTAAAAACTTTAATAATCTCCATCATACCAAGCCAACATCTCCCACTAACTTATTAAAGGACTAATTAACATGCAAGTACTCCCATATTTCAAGTTATAGCCATATAATGTTTTTAAACAATAGATCGCTACTTTTATGCATTACGCGATTTAGTCCTTTTTACCGAATTAAGCATTTAAACAGTAAAATTTCTTTACGAAACTTTCACATAATAAATCTATCATGCTGTAGACCTTATTAAAATGTCAAAATAAATATTTTGACTTTGAATTTGTGGTCTTGAAACCACTGTTCTGATTTGACCTAAAAGCGAACTATTACAGTTCCTACCCAACATCCGTTACACACCACAGTAAGAGTTCCCCAGAACTCATCCATCCTTACACACTGCATTATGGATAAACCACTAGTAATTGCAAATAAATTGTCAGTAAGTTATGGATAAACCACTAGTAATTGCAGATAAACTGCTACTAACTTCCTCCTTACATATCATCTCGATCCCTATGCAATGCATTATAACACAACAAAATCGGAATCATTATAGTAGGTATGCTTCAAAATGCAATTAGTTTTAGCAAAAACAGAGGGCATGCTTTCATCATGCGTTCAGTAAAATGGTGATAGTAAATATGATTTAACATGTGTTCAGAATATCGGTAACAATATTATGTCATGATATCACAAAACATATGAATCGGAACAAAATATATAATAATAGTATATACAATTTCGATCAACACAGAAGTCATAGTCAGATACACTTACATTCGGCCAACCCTAGTAAAAGGCTAAAATCCCATTAGGCTAACACCAATGGCACTCATGCCTTTGGTTAGTCACAATTAAGGCATAGATTCATACGGATACTACCAATCACAGATAAAATACTTATAGACAAGACTTATGCATATTACATTTTGTTAGAACCCACACTTTAAACCATATATCTAAACAACACTAGATCTAACCTGCTACACTCATTCACTATAGATCTAATCAAATCTCATCCAAATTCTTTTCTCCGATTTACAGATATGAACACTCCTAGAGATCATATCTGGTCTAACACGTCCAGATCTGTACCTTAAACAATGAATCACACACTTATTAGAATTGGTATTGTTAGATTTGTGAAGGAAAAAGTGAGATCTGATCTTAGAGAATACTTATGCTTTCTACCGATTCAAAATGGAGGATATGGTTAGCCTCAATTACTAAAGATGATCTGAGTAGTCCAGATCTAGGCCTTAGACAGAATAAACACACACATGAGATTTGGCCAAGACAACGAAGAAGATCCAAATATGAGATTTGACATCTAATAAAAATAAAACACTTACTCTACACCAGTAACCAAATCAGGAATGAACAATCAATGGAGATCTTGGCAGTCAAAGGAGATTCAGCCAAAAACATGGTAAAAACAAAGAGAGATTTGACTATATGGGAATAAAAATAGAGAAAAATAAGTAAAGATCTGGCCACAATGAAAGGAATGAA
The DNA here is from genome assembly GCA_025698465.1 of Gossypium longicalyx. Lineage (NCBI taxonomy): Eukaryota > Viridiplantae > Streptophyta > Magnoliopsida > Malvales > Malvaceae > Gossypium > Gossypium longicalyx. Next base: position 4,983,912 of record CM046999.1, on the reverse strand, counting down.
GACGAAAAGAGAGGAGGATAAAAAAATAGTGGCAATGTGGCAGTGATGGAAAAGAGGGTGGCGACGGTGCAAGGTGGTCCAGGCAGTAACGATGGAGGAAGATTAGCGACATAAACAAAAGGAAGTAGGAAAAAAAATTGATAGAAGGCAAGATGAGGGGCGACACAAGGGTAGGAGAGAAAGAAAGAGTAGAGATAGAATTACAAGAGAGAAAAATATGTTAGGGTTTGAAATGAGGCAATTTGAACACACAAATGAGAAAAAGATGTTTAGATATTAGGGTTTTTAAACCCTAAGGGCAACAATAGGGTTAAAAACAAGGAAAATGCCAAAATTTTAAAAAAAAATGTAAGGGAAGGGATTCAAACTTGGATTTCAAAGGCAGTTTCACTCATACTTAAAATTAGACTAGTAACTCATTTTATGTTTAGTCATAAAAAAAAATCGAAACGTAACATTAACTCAACCAAATGAATGTCAGTCTTATAGTAGTCATAGAATGAATTATGCATAAATGGTATAAAATATGCTAGTAACTGAACACATTACTTTGATTACAATTTTTTTGAAATAAAAAAGTTAATAATCCCACAATTATAATGACTATAATAAGATCTAGTTTTTCTTGTATAGATAAATGAAGTTAATGTTTTTATAGTTTCCTATTTTTAAATATTCATCAATTTAACGATTCAAGAACATGAGTTAAATTCTTAGAAGCGTGTTGGATATTATCTTTAAGAATATTTTTTCGTATAATATATTCTCAGGATTCAACAAGTTCTTTCGTTATAAATAACGAGAACAAAAATCTAACAATAGATTAGTTGTAATAGAAAAAACTCAAAAAGGAAGAGAGGATAAGCGAATGGAGAATGATAGATTTTTTAGGTGTATATTGAGAGTGAAATGAGGTATGGTATATATAAGAGTTTCATTGACTAAAAATAACAAAGGTAAGTGAATTGAATTAACTAAAATAGTTTGAAAATGGTTCAATGAATTAACAAAAGTTAGTCGTGTTGGTTGTTCAAGCTTTACCCTGTCAATTATGACTATCATTATTATTATTTTTTATAATTTAATTTAAAAATTATTTTCATATCTAAAAAGATAGGAGGACAAAAATAAAAAGTAGGTGATTGAACATGAAGTTCTACCTTTCAATAATTAAAAAGAACCGAATCATGATTTTTTATTTTTAATTACTTTATAAATCACTTAATTTTTAATTATTAAAATTGATTACTAATTTTTTTAGAATTTTTTATTACCAATTTTTTTTAAATTTTTAAATTTTTTTGTGTTAATATATTATGTTTAAAAATAAAATATAAATTAGTTAAATATTTTTAAATATAACACAAAATAAATCGGTGCACCACACGAGTACGCAAACTAATATGTATATGATATATATGATTTAACTATTAATTAGTGAATACGTATTGTTAATTAATTTAATATTGTGACCAATAAATAATTTATTGTAAAATTATTTATATTTGATTTATTATATTTAAAAAAATTATTTTATAAAATAAGCTAAAAAAATTTTAATATGGGCCAGGCCAGGTCAGGCTCGGGCTTGGATAATTTTTAGGCCCATATTTCAGGCCGGGCTAGGCTCAGGCCTAGAATTTTGTTTGGGCCTGGCCCGAACTCAGACCGGCCAGGCCCAGCCCATGATTAGCTTTTTTTCATACACTTGTGAGCTTTATTTTCATTTGATTTGCTAAGTGTTTTTCTTTGTAATTGAGCTTAATTTGCAAACATTTTGATCTTGTAAGGATTGTTTCTTTGTTTGCTTCTTTGTATCTCTTTGAGGGAGTTTGTGTTTTAAGATTTGGGTAGAGATTTTAAACGAGTTTGTAAGGTTAAGCATTGTCCCAAAAAATTATCAAATTAGTGAATTTGAAAAAATTCTTAGTAATAAAGTAGTGGAGTAAGCAATTGAAGCCGAACCATCCTAAATTCTTATGTTCATTTTTCTTTAGCATCCACAAAATTTTTAAAAACTAATTCACCCTCTTCTTGACAATTCCGGTTTGATTATTTGAGTTAGCAGAAGAGTTTATGTATATGATGCAATCGTTCCCTTCACAAATTCTTATTTTTTTTTCTTGTCAGTTATGAACACATTAAAAATTTAAAAATCGTGTTTTATAATATAATACAATATATGACATATATTATTTAACTATTAATTAGTTAATGTAAATTATTATCAAATGCTGACATTATTTATATTTTTAAATGTTGAGGTGATTGTATGAAGTGACAATAAGGGATAAAGAATTAATCATATTACACCAGATGACTGTGATTTGTGACCGTAGATGCCTGGTTTCCACTAGCAGACAAATAGCAAGAAACAAGAAAAAATAATAAAAAAACCAATCCAATTTGGAATGTTAATATCGCTATTCAATATATAAATTATTTGTATCATAGCAATTTGTATTTTTTCACAAAAAAATATACCCATTATTTTGTACCTTTGATTTGCAAGGAGGGGCTTTCAATGCAATTATAAATCTCATTGATTGTATACTAAAGGTGCCATTCAAGCATTATTGTTTGATATAAATATAGAGATGAGCTCAACAACTCCGGCAATGGTTCCAGTTATAGATTTCTCAAACCAAAACCTGAAACCGGGCAGCCCTGAATGGGATTTAGTGAAATCCCAAGTTCGAGAAGCAATGGGGGAGTACGGTTGTTTCGAGGCATTGTTTGATCCAATCCTGGAGCTTCGAAAGGCAGTTTTTGGGGCTTTGCAAGAGGCCTTTGACTTGCCTTTACAAACCAAAAAACTGTGTGTTTCCGACAAGCCCTTTCGTGGCTATTTGAATCCTTCATCTGGACCGTTTCAAAGCTTGGCGATGGAAGATGCTCAGATTGCTGAAAACATTGAACAATGCCTCACCAACACTTTATGGCCTCAAGGAAACATAAATTTCAGGTACGGTAACAAGTATTAAAAGAGCTCTTATATTAAGAGTCAGAATGTATTTTATTTTCTCTATTAGAAAAAATCTTTAGATATTAAATCAAAAGGTAAATTGATTTTTTTGTTAAAAATTTTATCCATTTTTTTTGTTAAAAACTTATCCCTTATATCAACATGAGATACACGCGACACACTATATGTAATTGTCTCGTTATTCCGTTAGCTACATAGTTTTTAACAATAAAATTGAAAGAAACTTTTAACAAAAAAAGACTAACTTACTTTTTTAATCTAACATCAAAATACAATTTGACTTCTAATACAACTTTTAGCCTTTAGGTACTTCTTGCAAAAGTCCCTAACAAAACTATTAGACTTCTTGGAATCAACCTCCTTATTAGGAAAAGTTTTTCAAGTTGTTACATGTTGACCCGAATTTAGAACAATAGAGGTATTGTTCCCGTGTTGTGTATGTTTAGTTTTAACCTCAGGTTTTAGCTGATAAGAGTACTACCACTTAAAAACCCAAAGCTAAAATCAAGTATAGACACATCAAGAACAATAGCTCTATTATTCATGTTCCAAATCAACATCCCAAAAGACGATATTATAAAGATTTCTCCCAATAAAGGAGCAATTTTATTTATTATATGCTTTGTATTTGGTAGTAAAACTATGGCGTCTTTCACTCAACTAGCATCCGAGTTACAGAAGAAAATTTTGAAGATGATTTTGGAGAGTTTTGGACTTGAGAAATACATGGATGAGCTCATTGACTCCGCAAGCTATCAACTGAGGGTCATGAAATATGAAAAGCCAAAAACTAATGATTCAACCCATGCGTTAGCTGCGCACTGTGACTCTAATACGATGACCCTTTTGTATCAAAACGAGGTTAATGGACTACAGATTCAAAGCAAAGATGGTGAATGGATCAATATGAAGCCTTCACCCAACTCTTTCATAGTCTTGATTGGAGAGTCCCTTAGCGTAAGTTCCACTTATTTTTTTCATCACAAAGTGTTTAAATAGCTTGACTTAAAACATAAAATTTTTATATTGTTGCAGGTATGGTTAAATGGTCGATTGCCTTCGCCTTCTCATCGTGTCATGATGAAGGGAAACGAAGATAGGTATAGCTTGGGACTGTTTACAAGGCCAAGAGAAGGCTACGTGGTAAAGGTTCCAAATGAGCTTGTGGATGACAACAATCCCATCCTTTTCAAACCTCATGACTATGAAGAATTTTTGAAATCTTATTACTCCGAAATCACTCAAGCAGCTGTTAAATCTGGGGGTTATATAACTCGTCTTAAAGCTTATTGTAGTGTCTAAGATTTGGCCATCCATAATTATTATATTATAGCCAATTGTTTGGGGTCTTTCTGCATATATGGTTAAAATTAATTGTTTTTTTTCTACAATATTAAGGGTAAGATATTGGGTTGATACAGTTTGAATATGTGTCAACTAAGATGAGAGATTTAACCACCGCTCCATATAAGTCAAGATAAAAATAATTACTGTGGTAGAATTTCATGTTGTGTAATGGACTGCAGCATGCTCCGTACCTGCGAAAGAAAACAAACGAAAATAGCAGCAGAGCAACAGCCAATACGAAGAATAAAAAATTTGTATTTTTCTTTTGAACATTCGGCTATAAAGCCGTGAACAATCCATTGTAATTTTTTTACAGACATAGAAATACGCACACTATGCATACTGAAATACAAAAAAAAAGCAACCAAAAATCAAAAGGTGATTTTCGGATTCGGTTCTTCTTTTCCGATTGTTTTCCTCTTTTTTTTGTTTGTTTCTTTGGTTTCACATACTGTGTATTTCGAGTATAAAAATTATAAAAGGAAGTAAAAGGGTTTACCTATACGAACGAACCATTAGAATCCTTATCTTCTTTGCTTAATCGAAGTCGAGACGGGATTTTAGGTTTGAAATTGGTGGTCCTTAAGGCAAGGGTCCAAGCGGGGTTAATAAGCGAGCAAATCTCCCTCCGTCGATCACCATTCGGGGTGGTCAAATGGCAGCTAGGATCTCTTGAGGCTCGTACAAAGGAGGAGGTTAGGGTTTGGATCAATGAGGGGATCTGATATAAAGGGGGTTTTATATGTGTGGGGGAACAACGTTGTTTAAGGCTTGTTCCCATGGCCTCAAAACGACGTCGCATAAGCCTATCCGACCCGACCCGATCCTTTCCCCCTAGGATCCGCGCATTTCTGCGGAGAGGGGATATTTGCGCGTTGTTCCTTCCCATTTCGCGTTAACATTCAATTAGGCCTTGTCCACATTTTCTTTATTTTTTTAATTTATCCCTGGGATTTGCGCGTTATTGCAACTTAACCTGCGTCTAAACGCAGCGCTTTGGGAGCTGGTATATTTCCAGTTTTGGTCCCTGTGCCTTCGCGCGCATCACGCATTGGTCCCCTTCTTAATTTCAATAGTTTATTTCGTCTGTAAATCATCCCTTTCATTTTAATTTTATTTTAATTGGGTCCTTTTGATTCGTATAATTCATTTCTTTTTCAAGTCACTTAATACTTATTTTTATATGTGAATGCATACTTTTTTGAGTTTTCATGATGATTTTACCCTTTTTTATATAAAATCTTTATTTTGAAGTTTTTTTATCGTATTATTGTAAAAAAAATCTTCGTATAATACTTCATTTGAATATTCTTATATATTATTATGCATATGAAGTTCATGATAAACTTAGTTTTTATTCTACATATATATTATTAATTCTATGTTACTTTATATACAGGTAATCTTTTAAATCTACTTATACATATTTTTAAACCTTATGTATATATAACATATTTTATTATACATTTTTGTCATTTTAAAAAACCTTTCATAGTGTATATGTTATTTAAATTATTTTTCTTTTTTTTATTATATGTATACAGTCATCTTTAAATAGATATTTCATTTAAAAAATACTTTGTACATTATTTGACTCAAATTTCCTCTTTTATAATATCTATTTTAATAATAAGTTATGTATATACTAGGTTTTTTTATATATATAAATTATTTCAAATTTTGCATGTGTTATTCCCTTATAATTTTTTATATACAGTTTTTATATAGTTGCACATCGTATTAGTTCCTAGTGTCTATAATGTTTTGTATATCATAGATTTCACATTATTTTATATGTTATTATTTCATGTTGTTAATTAGTTTTTGATGTTACTTTCTTAATTTTATTATTTTATGATTTGGAAACTTACTATAGCTTGTTTTGATATGTTTCTTTGATATGTTTTTGGTGTATTTATAAAATCGTTTTATGTTTATGCTATTATCCTTCGTGAAGTATAGTACATTATTTATGTATGTTGTCACATGCTTATAATTTCACCTCTCATTCACGATCATATTACGATTGAAATTTTCAACTTATTAATCCCAAATTAATTATCCCATTTTATTTCAAGTCAAATTAATGCGTTTTAAGTTGGTTTTATAATTATTCATTCGAAAATTCCTTAAAATGAAGGCAACATTTGATGTTTGGAAATTCGGGAAATCGTGCCCTATCGTGCTGGGTTTCGATTTCCTATTTGTTCAAAATGATCGAATATTACTTTAGAATTTCACTCATGTTTTCTAAATTCTAAAACAAGTCAATGTTCAATGTTTGGAAATTCGAGGAATCGTGCCCTACCATGCTGTGTTTCGGTTTTTCGTTGGACTAAATAATTGGGCATCCTTTTGTAATTTTCAACGTATAGGCTTTTAGAAATCGAAATTGATCGTAGTTTCGAGGGCTTAAAGGATCGTGCCCTAACGTGCTGGATGTGATACTGTACTCCTTTGAAACAAGCGAATCTTGACGTCCAATTTGAGTCATACAAGTGTTTTTAAAGAAATCTTATTTCAAAATATTTTTAGACATAAGGACATTATTTAATCAATTAGGTACAGATTTTGGGCGTAGCGAGGATGCTAATCCTTCCTCGTACGTAACCGGCTCCCGAATCCATTTTCTCAAATTTCGTAGGCCAAAATTGATTTAAATGGAATAAAATATTTTATTAAGGTGATCCAATAACACCAAAACAAAAGATTGGTGGCGACTCCACGCTTTGCTTTAAAAAGTCGATCCCCGTTTTTCTCAAAATAAAAATTGGTTTCGACAATATATACAATTAAATTTAAAAAGGTATTAAATTATTACAAATTTAAAATTAAAAAATAAAAAGTTTTAATAAAAATGTTAAAAAAATAAATATTTAGAATATTAATATTAAAATAAAAAATGGCTTTATCAATAATATTAAAATAGAGTAAATTTCTGGACTGCTTTAAATGAAAGTTTCTATGCAAACTTTTTTTTGCAGCATTATCAAAAAAAATATTTTGTACTAGATTAAAATTGTTTTATACTTAAATTTAGTAAAAGTTTTAAATATTTTTTTTTCAAAATTTTAAATAGTAGTTGGAGAAATTAGTCATTGGAGTTATCGTTGGGGAAAACGCTTACGCTTTTAACTAGAAGCGTTTTCAGCGTTTTCAGTTGATTCAGTAAAAAGTGCTTTCAGCTGGAAGCGTTTTTCTGACAACACATTGAAAATGCTTCCGACTGAAAGAATTTTTCTACAAATTAGTTAAAAACGCTTATAGCTGATAGTGTTTTTGTAAAATTTGCTTACTCCCATAATTTTTACAAAAGACTGCCTTTTCTGTTAATTTTGATTTTATGCATTTTTAGATAATTTAGTCCAAATCCATAATTTTAACATTGGAATATTTGAAAGTCTCTCGTATGAGTTTGAAATTTTATTGTTATTTATAGTTAATTTTGAGGAAAAGAGCTTTCTATATAATAAAAATAAATAAATTTTACCAAGTATATTTATGTTTGTCTCTAAAATTTGCAAACAAATAAATAATAGAAAATACACCTTAAATGTATAAAAATGAATAAAGAAAAACCATTTTCATTTCTAATAACAAATGAAAATTAAGAAAAAGAAACTCCGGAAAAGTAGATATTTTAAATGTAGTAAAAATTAGAGCTGATCATTGGCCGGGCCGAGCCCAAACAAAATTTTAGGCCAATTTTCTAGGCCCAAGCTCTGTCCGGCCCAAAAAATATGAGCCTAAAAAATTGTTCAAGCCTGGCCCAAAATAAAATTGCTAAGCCCGAGCCCGGCCCGACCCGACCTGACCCATATTAAATTTTTTAAGCTTATTTTATTAAATGAAAATTGTAGCGACGTAAAAATTTGCTTTCAGTCGCTAATTGTGGCTATTTATTGAAAACTTGAAAACTGAAGTTTGATTTCAAAATAAAGAGAGGAGTCGCCACCGATCCTTTTTATAGGTGTGATCGGACACCTAATAAGTTTATTTTTAAAACAAAATAAGGCCGAGTTTAGGTCTATGCTAAAATCAGAGTAAAGTAGGGTCCGGGAGTCGGTTACGCGCGAGGAAGGTATTAGCACCTTCGCGACGCCCAAAATTGGTATCTTGTTAAACATGCGTTGTCTTGGTTTTCAAAATACGAGTTCAACATAAGATTTAATCGTGATCCGATTGAAAAGAAGAGAGATTTTAAATTTTGATTTGTTTGAAGGGCGTTCCGTTTTCAACACGAGCTGATATGATTCACCCAACATAGCGATGAAATCAACGACTAGTGTTAAACCAATACGTTGCCTTATGTATTGAAATTAATTAAAAACATGAAAAATATTTCTAAAAACAAGAAATCATAAATGGATAATTGATACAAACAATTGTACAGGCCAATTTTAGGCCACACCCCAAAACCCAATAACTAAGCCTACTCAAAAACTCCTTTAACCCATTTTTTTAAAAAAAATCCTCAACCCTTCAGCCCATTAAACCCACAACCCAATACATTACCCAAACCCATTACAAAACCCATACCCATCTCATCCTAAACTAAGCCTAAACAACTAAACCCGAAGCCCAACTACCCCAGCCCAGTAACCTAAACTCAGCATTCAGAAACCCTAATCCCACTAACCCTAACCACCTACCCTCCCCCACTTGCCCACTTGCGCCGCAACCCCTGACTTTCGGCCAACCACCCCTCTAACCACTGACTGCCTGCACCACCGGTCACCTCAGCATCGCCGTTCAACTACCGGACTGCTCTGCCTGCACAAGAAATAAAACACGCAAACAATAAACAAATAGAAAAAAAAAGGGGTTATAAAACCTAAATCAGAATGTAAAAAAGGGGTAGTAAAAAAAGAGATAAAAAAGGAATACTCAGAATACTTTTAAGGGGTATTCTAACAATCTCAAAGAAAAGAAAGAGAGTAAGAATCAGACTCCGATCTTGTGAACCAGAGAACTGAAATACTCAAGTTTAAGGTGACTTTTATTCCATTTCAGTTTCAATTTTGGAATCTATTTCTCTCATATATATGCATGTATTAAAATCATAAAATTTTTAAGATAATAAAAAATATATAAAAATAATAATAAAAAATTTAGATTTTTTTATCTCTTCCGGCCACCGCATGTGGTGGCCGGCGGCGGCGCCGGCGAGCCTCCGGTGGCCGGTCACATGCGGTGGCCGGCGCCGGCGCCGGCGAGCCTCCGGTGGCCGTCCGGTGACCGGCCCGTGACCGGAAGTTCCCCCTCTCTCCTTTCTCTCTTCTTTTTTTTTTCTTTCCCCTCTTCAAATGATTTTTTTCAGAATTTTAGGCTATTTATATCCCACTAAAACGGCACCGTTTTGGTGCCTAAACTCTGACTAAAAAACGACGTCGTTTCACCATAGTCCGACCCGATCCGCCCCGACCCGCCTCAGGATCCGCGTGTTTTTTAATTCAATGGTATATTTATGCAATTGGTCCTTCCGCAACTTTATTTTTCGCAATCAAATTGTTTTTGAATTACAAATCGGCCCTGAAATTTAATCGGTTTTATAAATTAGTCCTTTCCAGTGCGCAGCGTTTAGAACAGCAGGGAATATTGCTATTTCGGTCCTCCTACGTTTCATGCGTGTTCAAATAAGCCCTTTCTCCTTCTTTTTATTTCGAATTCACCCCAAAACTTCATTTTTAATTCGAATTTAGTCCTTTTTTAATTTAAGTTGTTTTCTTTTATATTATCTTTGTTGTTTTATAATATTTTTAATATTATTTATATTATCCTTATTACCATTATATTTTATTGATATCATTTTTATATCTATTATCAATGTTTTGTTATTATTATTATATTTGGTTACATATATATGTACATTTATTCTAAAATGTCTTGTTTTTACTCTTACATATATATACGTATTTGTTATTACTATTATATTTTTATTATTAATATTATTAGTTTTCACTTAGTATTTATATATGTGTCTACATGTATGTATTTATGTAATGAACTAATGGTTTTCTTTTTCATATTATTATTTCTAATATATGTATATATTGTATATATTTATATATATTATATATATTTTTAACGTTATTTATTGTTTACTTCTTTACTATTCATATATTTTTATGTTATTATATGTATATTTTTTATATGTTATTAGTTATGTATATTTTTATACTATTTCATATATATATTTATGTATGTATTATCTTTTAATATAGTATGTATATACATTTTAATATCGGGTAAGTATATGATTTTATTTGATTGTTAGTTTTGTATACCAAATTCATGTGTATATTTCTCATGTTATTTCATGTATGTATTTTTATTGTATATGTATATAAGTAATAATTTTTCCAAAACTTCGTTTTAATTTTTCGTATTATTTGTTTCTTCCCCTTTTATGATATTATTATGTATATTGGTATATATATATATATATTCTTTAGGTGTATGTATTCCTAAATATTTACTTTTTGTATATATGTAAGTATTATGAATATACGTTTTAACATTACTAGTTATATATATATATCTCTTTTACTATTCTGTGTATATTTCAAATATTATATAGTATATTTCTGACACTATTACTATATATATGTGTGTGTGTGCTTGTGTAATATTGGTAATAGCTGTTTTTTTTTTATTATATATATTTTTTTAATGTGTGTGAACTATGTAAATACTAATACCTTCTTATATAGATATTTTATTTACATATACATGTCTTCTTAATATTATCTTCATATATATCATGTGTATATTCCAAAGACTATATTGCGTTTTTATATATATATTATCTTATGATTATATTTTGTTTTTATAATTACATTGTACGAGTATTTTTAACGTTATACATTTTTTAATAGTACTATGTACATTATCTTTTATTCTTATTGTTACTCATATATTTATTAATATATATTTATATATCATTATCATTGTTTCTCTTACTATTATTATTATTATTATTATTATTATTATTATTATTATTATTATAGTTTATTTTTCAATACATATTGTATATACTTTTAATCTAATACCATATGTTTTATATATATGTTCATAATCATTTCATGTTAACATTATTGCTATTACTATCATGTTTAGTATCATATCTATTATTTCTTGCTTTAGATTATTGTTATAACATATGCGTTGTTAATGTTTTATATATATTATTTGCTTCATATATTTTTATCCTCTTATTATTTATTTGTTTCGGATTTAGCCTATTTGTTCGTATTTTATTTCAACCTTAATATAGTTTCCTTCTTTATCTTGAAATATTGTCATTCTCGTTTTCAAATTAATTTCAATAATCAAGGCAACGTATCGATTTAAACACAATGTCATCGATTTCATCGCTATGTTGGGTGAATATCGGTCGACTCGTGTTAAAACGATATGTCCTTCTCAAAAATAAGAAAAAACTTAAAGATTTCTCGTCTTTTCAATTGGATCACGATCAAATTATATATTGAACTCGTATTCTTGAAAATCAAGACAACACGTGTTTATAAGATACCAATTTTGGGCGTCGCGAGGGTGCTAATACCTTCCTCGCGCGTAACCGACTCCCGAACCCTAATTTTCTCTGGATTTTAACATAGACCTAAACTCGGCCTTCTTTTGTTTTAAAAATAGAATTCTTAGGTGTCCGATCACACCTAGAAAAAAGATTGGTGGCGACTCCCTGTTTATTTTCAAAAAATCAAACTTCAAATTTCAAGTTTTCAATAAATCGCCACAATTAGAGACCAAGCTAAAATTTTTACGTCGCTACAGCTGGCGACTCCACTGGGGAACCGCATTTTTGAGAGTCGAGTCGAATTAAACGTGTGTTGTTAAAATTTTTCAAAAATTCCTTGTTCAAATTAATGTTTAGTCGTGATCCTAAAATCATGTTTTTGAAAAATCATGCATTTGCATCGCGTTGTATATATTCTTCTAACTTGTTTTGTCCGATTGTTTTAAAACTTTAAATTCTTATGATTGTAGTTTTGGTTTAGTTTTTAAATAAAACGTAAAGGTTTGTGAGTTTCTCCCCACTCACCGTGCACTTGCATTTTGCATAACATGAGCTCTCTACCCGGGTTCCGTCCGTTTAAGTGAAAGTAAACGCTACGCCTTCGTGAGTTAACTCATCCCTCCGCACAGGCTAGTGAATACTTTCGGGTTACATATGACTTATGCTTTCGTGAGTTAACTTGTCCCTCCGCATAGGCATAAGTAAATGTAATCCTCGAATTGAACTCGTGAGCTCGTGATGGGCTATTTATCGAGGCTTCGTACTAGTCTTAGTAGACGATAGTACGAGCAATTCGAGTACCTGTCTAGAACCGAAACCACATATAGTGAACCGTACGAGCCACCTAATTAGAGCCATGCCGAACCTCTGTCCTTTAATAGTCACCGAAATAAGTGCACGGGAGGAACGCCCCTTACCTTTTGCATTTTCACTTTCTATACAAAAGAGATTCGGTCTGTTTAATAAACTAGCTCGAATTGATGAATTTTCCGTGTTTTTGCCTGTATTTAATTACTAATCAAGGTTATTTGTCTTTGCCTTATTGTTTTTCTCATCATGCATTATAGGCATCACATTAGGAGGGTGTTGATTAAAGATTAGTGGCCAAAAAACGGGTTTCTAATGGAAGAGCCAATTATACAAACAGTCGAGAAGAATACCGTGGTTCAGGACTGGTCTCTAAGAACTCAGAAGGAGAAAGGGGATAGTCTAGTGGAGGGATGTTTTGCCAATCTGCCTGAGCACGTAACGGTCAATGCTCGTCAGAATAACCTTGAAGACTTGGTTCGGATTTGGAATCAGTGGGACTCGGACATTAAAGGTATATTCATTGAGAAGTACGGAGATATAGCCCACTTGATCACTATCAACATAGATGAGCATTTGATTCAAGCCATGATCAGATTTTGGGATCCGGCCTACCAATGTTTTACTTTCAATCGGGAGGACATGACCCCAATTATAGAGGAGTATACTGCTTTGCTTCGTATTGATAATGCACAGCCCTATAAGATATATGTGAAGGAGCCTAAGCCGATGACCTTTAAGAAGAAGCTAGTGAGGTTGACAGATATGACAGACGCGTGGGCTGAAAAACAGATAAAGAAGAAGAATGAAGCCATTTGTATTCCATGGTCTTCCTTACGAGATTTGGTTCTGAACCATCTTGACATGATGAAAAGGGTGAATCTATTCGCTTTGGCTATCTACGGTTTGATCATCTTCCCGAAAGTTCTCGGACATCTTGAAGTCGCAGTAGTTGATTTCTTTGAAAAATTGAAACAAGGAATCAACCCTGTCCCGACTATTCTAGCCGAGACCTTCAGATTCTTGAGTAGTTGTCGAAGAAAAGGGGAAGGACGATTTATTGGATGCGCGCTGTTGCTCAATGTTTGGATTCTGAGCCATTTTTGGAAAGCCGAGCGTACTCCGTTTCACATGTTTTCAAAAACATTTGCCCCATTGGAAGCCTATCTCAAGAAAGAATGGCCTAAGGAAGTCACCAAGCAACACTGGGTCTCAGTTTTTCAAAACCTTCGCGTTGAGGATATAACATGGAGAGCACCGTGGATACGCCCGTCGATTCATTATACTGGTCGTCGGGAACAAGACCGGTGGTGCCACTACTTGGTTTATGGGGAGGTGTTGGATATGCCCCACTATTAGTCCAAAGGCAATTTTCTTCGCGACAATTTATACCTGCCACAGGAGGGTTAGCACAGTCCGAGTTCGCTTTTGCGGGTGAGGGATACATGAAGAGGATCCGAGACACTGCAAAATCTTGGAAGAAAATTCATCTGGTAGAGTTGGCCCTGTACGCTGATACTCTCACTCAAGATTATGACGTATGGAGGATTCAGCGGATAAATAGTCAGCAAGTCTCGTCAACGAGTTGCGCCTTTCAGAATCCCTTCCTAAAGGAATTGCCATCCGAGTTAGAAGTGGCAAGGCAAGAGTTTGAACGCGAGAAGACCAAGATGTCAAGGGATCTCAGTGCTCTACAAGAGGAAAATTACCAATTAAAAATCGATGTTCAGATTGAAAGGTCTAAAACCGAGAAAGTGCAAAAGGAAGTGGAAATTGTGAGAAATGATTTAAGGGACCTTCATCTGGAAAACAAGAAATTGAGAGTCACTATCAAGAATAGCGGGTTGGGCAAATCATCATCGGAATGGAAAGAGGAGATAAGCAACATCAAAGGGGGAATAGAGTTCTGGAAGGGAAAGGCAAAAAAGGAAGAGGAAAAGGCCGCACGGGCTATGATGGAGTTAAGAAAGAAGAACGCGGAATATGAAGCCGTGTCTGCCGTAGTAATGACTAGTCGATCTAAATTTCAAGAACTAAAAGAAAGGATACGGGATTTAGAGGTCATACTGCAAGATCGTCACCAACAATTGGATAGCCTCTTAAAAGCCTTGGAAGAGAAGAACGATCAATATGATAGAGACATTCTTGCTTATAAAATGGACCTCCAAGAAAGAGAGATGCAACTAGGCTTCTTGATCAACAAAATCCGTGAAGCGGCCATACAAATGGTACAATTATCAGATGAAGCAGAGGATCTCAGCTGCCAATTCCCGCCGAGTCAACGATCGAGCATATCGGAATTCCTAGAGCGAATAAAGAAATATAGTGCAGTAGCTAGAAAGTTCGTGTAATAGCTAAATCAAAATGACGAGATGTTTTGTAATGAACTCTTTTGATGAATGAAATGCCTAAATAGGGACTATCTTGAAATCAACACCAAATTCTTGCATATTTATTCATAACTAACATTCATTCATCATTTATTGAACATTCATTTGTCATACATTCATCTCATTCATTCATTCATTCATTGCATATTCTATAATCATTTGCTAAGGTTAGGATCGTACAATTTGCAGTTGCAATACTTCAAATTTGGAATCACGCCACTCGTATAGAACGCGTCGACAAACTAGAACAATGGAGGCTGAATTCAATGAAAGGATTGAAAGAATGGAAAGAATCCAAAAGGAATTACAAGAACAATTGGCTAGGTCACAGCAAGAGACGAGAGACTTAATGGTGAGGTCACGAGAAGAATCGCTTGAACAAAAAGATCAAATGAACAAGATGATGGAGATGATGTCAGCATTAGTTAAAGGAAAGGGACCCATGCAGAGCCCTGACATTGAGGAACCTCGGTCAAGAGTCAATCACAATCAAGACCCACTCTATCCTCCCGGATTCACTCTGCCACATGCCCACATAGCACAAAGAGGGTACACCCAAGGGGAATCCACAGACCCAGAGCAACGGCCGGTGTCACCTGCTCATTTAGGGCAAGGAATATTCATATCAAATCCTGGGGCCAATCCTACCAACCCAATTGTTCCAGATTTGGACGATCCAGTGGAAATAGCCAGGTTGAGAATGGAGGATCACGAGGCTCAAGAGAAGTATAAGAGTTTGGAGGAAAGACTTAAAGCAATCGAAGGCACTGAAGTCTTCTCGGCACTAGGTGCTAAAGAACTCAGTTTGGTACCTGATCTAATTTTGAAAAGTACGATGGGACAAGATGCCCAAAAGCGCATCTCATTATGTTTTGCCGGAAGATGACCGGCTATGTGAATGAAGACAAATTACTCATACATTGTTTTCAAGATAGTCTAGTAGGATCGGCTCTTCGATGGTACAACCAGCTTAGTAGGGAAAAGATCCGATCTTGGAAGGATTTGGCATCAGCCTTCTGTGAGCAGTACAAGCATGTATCGGATATGGTGCCAGACCGGATGAACTTGCAAATGATGGAGAAAAAGCCGTCAGAGACTTTTAGACAGTATGCACAGAGATGGAGGGACGTCTCGGCCCAAGTGGAACCCCCACTAACAAAAACGGAGATAACCGTTCTCTTTATCAACACCTTAAAAGCTCCGTTTTATGACAAACTAGTGGGAAGCGCTACAAAGGATTTTTCGGATATTGTAATATCCGGAGAGCTTATCGAGGGTGCCATCAAAAGTGGGAGGATGGAAGGTTCAGAAGGTTCAAGAAGGACAGCACCTATGAAGAAGAAAGAACCAGAAGCCCACATGGTGGGAATGGGAGGCCGTTATGCCTCTAATCCGTATCCAAACCAACCCCGACCTCGAAACTATCCACCTCCGAATTTCTATTATCCCCCTCAAACCCCACACTACCAAGCTCCTCCTCCTGCCTACCCCGTATACGCCGCGAATCACCAAAAATCCGTCACCACATTTCCACAAAACACGGTACCCAGTCAAAGCCAGCCCAGAAATGAGCCAAGGCCAGCAAGGCCTAACACCGAGAGACCACAATTTACCCCCATCCCTGTGTCGTATGGGGAGTTATATCCTAAACTTTTGGAGAAACAGTTGATCTCTCCTCATTACATGGCACCTCGAAACCCCGTGCAGAAATGGTACGATCCGAATGCCAGTTGCGCATACCATGCCGGGAACCAGGGGCACTCTACGGAAAACTGTCTGGCCTTCAAAAGGAGAGTTCAAGGACTCATCGACGCAGGCATTCTGCGATTTGATGGTACTGGCAGTACGGCCGGGAACCCATTCCCAAACCACACCGAAGGGATTGTGAGTGCAGTAGGAGAGGAGGACAAACGACAAAGTAGAAGATGGGTTTCTGAAATAAGAGCACCTCTGCAAAAAATCTGGGAGGTACTAGTTGAAAAGGGTTTACTTTGTCATCCTAACGGTGTGTTCGAAGGAAAAATTGCAAAAGGTCAAAGTTTTTTGCAGATACCATAGTATTAAAGGACACAACATTCAGTCCTGCGAAGAGTTCAGGAGACTGCTGCAAAATATGATAGATAATAAGGAGATCGAGATTTTTTATAAAGGTGAAGAGACCGATAGAGAAGAAATATGCGCCTCCGACAATCAATCTTCAGGTTTCCCGTATAGCGCCGACCGACCATTGATAATTTATTATGATGCGAAGAAGGAGACGGTAAAACTGAAGATGATCATTGAAGTACCATCTCCTTTCCCCTATAAGGACGACAAAGCCGTACCGTGGAAGTATGATGTTAATATCGTCACACTGGAGGGTGGAAAGTCTGAAGCCATAACTGGAGATGTTGGGGAGGTAGTTCATTTTACCCGAAGTGGGCGTTGCTATTCTAAAGAAGTCGAGCCAGCAAAGAAAAACAGTGACTTGAAACAAAAGGGAAAGGCAGTGATGAATGAGGCCGAAGACGAGCAAGAGGTTCCACCCATACAAGAAATTAAAAAGCCTGTGGATGAGGAAGAAGCACATGAATTCTTGAAGTTTATCAAACATAGTGAGTACAACGTGGTGGAACAGTTAAATAAGCAGCCAGCCCGAATCTCAGTCCTATCTCTACTATTAAACTCAGAGCCACACCGAAACGCTTTGTTGAAGGTGCTGAATCAAGCTTACGTGGCAAATAATATATCCGTTGAGAAGCTTGATCGGTGGGTAAATAATTTGAATGCGGATAATTTCATTTCTTTTAGTGACGATGAGATACCGCCAAACGGTAGAGGCTTAGTAAAGGCACTGCATATTACGACTCGCTGCAAGGGCTACATAATACCAAATGTGCTCATCGACAATGGGTCGGCACTCAACGTTATGCCTTTGGCCACACTTTCCAGGATTCTGATGGATCTGTCCTATTTAAGGCCTTGTCATTCCACGGTAAGGGCTTTCGATGGGACGAGGCGCGAAGTTATGGGAAAGATTGAAATTCCTCTAGAAGTGGGCCCGTATATATACGATGTGGAATTTCAAGTCATGGACATTACACCGTCATACAATTGCCTCTTGGGAAGACCCTGGATCCATTCTCGCTTGGAGCGATCCCATCATCCTCCACCAAAAGGTGAAATTTATTATGGATGGTTGTTTGGTTACCGTCGAGGGAGAAGAAGACATTGTAGCATCTATTTCTACTGACGCACCGTACATTGAAGTGAATAAAGATGCTGTGGAATGTTCCTTTCGATCCCTTGAATTTGTCAATGCCACATTCATCGCCGAGGGAAACAGAATTCCTGTATCAAAACTCTCAAAAAATACCAAAATGGGTGTCAGGTTGACTGTAGGAAGAGGGGCTCGAACAAGAAGAGGTTTAGGGAGATATCTGCAAGGAATAGCCAGGGCTCTGAAACCAGTGCACCACAAGGCCAGATACGGTTTAGGTTTTCAGCCGGACATACGTCTACAGGAAAGGGTCGCAAAGACCTTAGGCCGGGAAATTGAATGGGAACCTATAGCTTACCCTCCTTTGTCAAAAACATTTACGTCTACAGGAATGATGTACCCCGAACAGGACAATATACGAAGCACACTGTTAATCATTGAAAGGGGTCTCCAGAATGTCAGTATAAATGTCCTTGACAAAGGAGATGGCGCAAGTAAGGATGTCTCAAGGATACGCCCTTGTCCCCCAGGCTTCATGTTGGACAATTGGACTGCTGAAGACCTTCTTGTAGTTTATAAGTCTTCAGAGTAATGCTCAAACATTAACCCTCTATTGTGTCCTTAGATATAATAGAATTCTTTTGTAAGAGCTTGCATTCGCTCTTTATCATTCAAATGAATATCAATGAAGATGCATTTTGTCACGATCTTTCGCATTTTTAGTTTCATAATCATTTTCTCATTTCATAAGCCTATCCTTACATTTACTTCATACCATGCCATAACACCTCATCTTGGTTCCAATGCTTGGATGCCCCTCTATAGTTTCCTTTTCCATTCAACTTTCAGGTGCTCAGATATCAACGGCATGAACGAATCCGTTACAAGTCCTGAAATCGATTTTGAGAAGGCTGTTTGTTTAGGAGAATTCGAAGCCGAAGAAAATGCTGAAGACTATGTCTCGTCTCCCGACTTGTTAAGAATGGTGGAACAAGAGGATAAGCAAATCTTACCTCATCAGGAATCTGTTGAAACAATAAATCTGAGAACTGAAGAAAGGAAGCAAGAAGTGAAGATTGGGACCTCTATTTCAGGGGACACCAGGCATAATTTAATTGCTTTGCTCCGTGAGTACAAAGATGTATTCGCATGGTCATATCAGGACATGCCGGGATTGGATGAAGATGTGGTGGTCCATAAACTCCCATTAAGGCCAGAATGCAAACCCATTCAACAAAAGCTAAGACGGATGAGACCTGAGATGCTGTTGAAAATAAAAGAGGAGGTCAAGAAGCAATTTGACGCTGGTTTCCTACAAGCCTCCAAATATCCTGAATGGGTGGCTAACATAGTCCCGGTACCAAAGAAAGACGGTAAAGTACGAATGTGCGTGGATTATCATGACTTGAATCGAGCAAGTCCAAAAGATAATTTTCCTTTGCCACACATCGATACGTTGGTAGATAACACAGCCAAGCATTCATTGTTTTCGTTCATGGATAGATTCTCGGGTTATAATCAGATAAAGATGGCTCCGGAAGATATGGAGAAAACTACCTTCATAACGATGTGGGGAACGTTCTGCTACAAGGTGATGCCATTCGAATTAAAGAATGCCGGGGCAACATATCAGAGAGCTATGGTGACGTTATTCCATGACATGATGCATAAAGAAATAGAAGTCTACGTCGACGATATGATTGCTAAATCCCGAGGGGAGGAAGAGCAGGTAGGAAACTTGAAGAAGTTGTTCGACAGACTGAGAAAGTTCCAGCTAAAGCTCAATCCGGCCAAATGTACGTTTGGGGCTACCTCAGGAAAATTGCTAGGCTTCATCGTCAGCGAAAGGGGCATTGAAGTTGATCCAGACAAAATAAAAACCATTCAAGAGTTACCACCTCCGCGCACGCAAAAAGAAGTCAGAGGGTTTTTAGGGAGGTTGAACTACATCGCTCGATTCATTGCTCAACTTACCAACCAATGCGACCCAATCTTTCGGCTTCTTCGAAAACATAATCCGGGAGAATGGAACGAGGAATTCCAGGTGGCATTTGATAAGATAAAACAATATTTGTCTAGTCCTCCAGTGCTAGTACCACTAATTCCGGGAAGACCACTGATATTGTATTTGACTGTGTTTGAGAATTCAATGGGTTGCGTACTGGGGCAACATGATGAGTCAGGAAAGAAAGAAAAGGCGATCTACTACCTCAGCAAAAAGTTCACTGAATATGAGGCAAAGTATTCGTCCATTGAAAAAATCTTATTGCGCCTGGTTTGGGTAGCTCGGAGACTCGTGCAATATATGTTGTATCATACGACGTGGTTAATCTCGAAGCTGGATCCAATAAAATACATGATGGAATCGCCTGCACTCTCAGGAAGAATGGCACGATGGCAAATCTTATTATCGGAGTACGATATCGTCTATGTGAGTCAAAAGTCGATAAAAAGAAGTACAATAGCTGATTTCTTAGCGGCTCAAACGATAGAGGAGTATGAGCCTTTGAGATTCGATTTCCCAGATGAAGACTTAATGTACATCTCTGAAAAGGAATCCGAGTCATCAAATGAAAAGCCATGGAAGATGACCTTTGATGGTGCATCAAATGCATTAGGGCATGGGATCAGAGCAGTCTTGGTATTGCCAGAAGGGAATCATTACCCGTTCCCTGCCAGGCTGAATTTTTTCTGTACCAACAACATAGCAGAGTATGAGGCCTGTATCATGGGACTTCGTGCAGTGATTGAACGAAACATCAGAACTTTAGAGGTATATGGAGACTCAGCATTGGTGATATACCAAATCCGCGGAGATTGGGAAGTGAGAGATTCAAAATTAATCAGATACAGCGATCTAGTGGCAAGACTGATTAAAAAATTCAAAGAAATAACTTTTAATTACTTCCCACGAGAAGAAAACCAATTGGCTGATGCCCTAGCCACTTTGGCTTCAATGTTCAAAGCAAACAGAGAAACGGAAATAATGCCTCTTCAAATGAGCATATATGAAGTCCCTGCACATTGTTTCAGCATTGAAAAAGAGCCAGATGGACGGCCGTGGTTCCATGATGTCTTAGAATATATCAAGGGTCAAAGGTATCCCGAACAAGCTAATGAGAACGACAAAAGAACAATCAGAAGGATGGCAGCGGGATTTGTCCTTGATGGGGACATCCTGTACAAAAGAGGGAAAGATCAGCTGCTCTTGAGATGTGTAGACGCCGTTGAAGCCAGGAAAATAATCGAAGATGTACATGAGGGAGTCTGTGGGACACATGCCAATGGTTTCACTATGGCCAGGAAGATTATGAGACTTGGTTATTACTGGTTGACGATGGAAAGCGACTGCATTAGCTTTGCAAGAAAATGCCATAAATGCCAAATTTACGGCGATAAAATTCATGCAGCCCCTTCGCCCCTTCATGTCATGACTTCCCCGTGGCCTTTTTCTATGTGGGGCATGGATGTTACAGGGCCAATTTTCCCAAAAGCTTCTAACGGACATCGGTTCATTTTTATGGTTATTGATTACTTCACAAAATGGATAGAGGCCGCATCGTTTGCCAATGTGACGAAGACTGCAGTTTGTAGGTTTTTGAAAAAAGAAATCATTTGTCGATATGGTTTGCCCGAGAGAATCATTTCAGATAATGCCTTGAATCTGAACAACAAGATGATGAAAGAAGTGTGTGAGCAATTCCAAATAAAGCATCACAACTCCTCGCCCTATCGTCCAAAGATGAACGGGGCCGTTGAAGCAGCGAATAAAAAATCAAAAAGATCATCGGGAAAATGACCGAGACATATAAAGACTGGCACGAGAAGCTACCATTCGCTTTGTATGCATATCGCACATCTGTGCGGACATCTACGGGTGCAACTCCTTTCTCTCTGGTCTATGGAATAGAAGCCGTGCTACCTATCGAAGTTGAGATCCCTTCTCTACGAGTCTTAATAGAATCGAAACTAGAGGAAGCAGAATGGGTTCGGGCTCGATATGACCAGTTAAACCTCATCGAGGAAAAATGTCTAAAGGTAATTTGTCACGGACAGATGTACCAGAAGAGAATGATCGCGGCCCATGACAAGAAAGTACGGCCAAGAGAATTCCATGAAGGAGAACTCGTGCTGAGAAAGATTCTCCCAATACAAAAAGACCTGCGAGGAAAATGGGCACCAAATTGGGAAGGTCCATACGTCGTAAAGAAGGTATTTTCGGGTGGAGCTTTGATTCTCACTGAGATGGATGGGAAAGAGTTACCTAACCCAGTGAATTCAGATGCTGTGAAAAAATATTATTCCTGAAAAAAAAAAGGGATCAAGGTGAAAACCCGAAAAGGGCGTCATGGTTAACACAAAAATTAGGATGAAAACCCGAAAGGGCGTTCTAATTAGGCAAACACTGGCTTAAAAAGTAAGGCGTTTGAACGAGGGGTCAAATAGTGAGACTACCGTGCTTGAAGCATTTTTGAAAGCTCGAAATCTTCCACGCAAGAAGCCATGCTCGAAAAGATTCTTGACTAAGGAACGTGGAAGAGTTCATGTGTTGAATATCTAGAGCATTTGTATTTGTTGAAATGTTATCCCTTTTCCCTTCGTGACATTTTTACTATCATTTGATTGACTTTCTTTGTTTATTACACTTGAAATGAATAAATGTCAGGTATCCTTTTGTCCCTACTTGACCATTTCTTTGCATCTCATTACGTATTTCGTTTACATGATAAATAGTGGAATGACATACTCTAAACAAAAGAAATGTTAAGCATTACCCGAATAAGAACTTGATAAGTACAAGAGCCTCAAAGCGAGGACAAAGTTCAACCAGAGGCAAAGAGTGATATACAAGAAACGTAGACTACTCGTGAAGCTAGAAGACGGGCACAGGGCCTGAAGAGAAAGTCAAGAGTCAAAACAATGAACACAGATCATCAAAAATCATGACGGAAAAGGACATATGACAAACAAGCCCAAGGCGCATAGCATAATCATGTAGGCATAAAGGCATTTAAGACCAACATGTGCATATCATAATAACATCATGCATGACATATACAGGTACTCCAGCAGGGCAAGAAATTTTGAATGATGGCTGTACTAAGTCAAAAAGGACACCTGAGTTCCACCAAATGACAGGTTTTGGGCATTTTGATGTTTCTATTTCCAAAACTCAACTCATATTGCGAGAGGTGAGTTGAGCCTCAGGACACGCTGAGGTATTTTCAAGTTCTATTTTCAAAATATCAACTCATATTGCAAGAAGTGAGCTGAGCCTCGGGTCACATGCCGAGTTATTTTCAATTCCTGTTTTTCCAAAAAAAAATCAACTCATATTGCGAGAAGTGAGTTGAGCCTCGGGGCACGTTGAGGTATTTTTAATTTTTGCTTGTCAAAAAAATCAACTCATATTGCAAGAGATGAGTTGAGCCTCGGGGCACGCTGAGGTATTTTCAATTTCTACTTTACAAATTCTGCTTTTAAAAAATCAACTCGTATTGCGAGAAGTGAGTTGAGCCTTTTAATTTCTGTTTTTCAAAAGTCAACTCACATTGCGAGAGGTGAGTTGAGCCTTTTAATTTCTGTTTTTCAAAAATCAACTCACATTGCGAGAGGTGAGTTGAGCCTTTTAATTTCTGTTTTTCAAAAATTAACTCACATTGCGAGAGGTGAGTTGAGCCTTTTAATTTCTGTTTTTCAAAAATCAACTCATATTGTGAGAGGTGAGTTGAGCCTTTTAATTTCTGTTTTTCAAAAATCAACTCATATTACGAGAGGTGAGTTAAGCCTTTTAATTTCTGTCTTTCAAAAATCAACTCATATTGCGAGAGGTGAGTTGAGCCTTTTAATTTCTGTTGTTTCAAAAAAATCAGCTCATATTGCGAGAGTTGAGTTGAGCCTTTTAGTGTCTGTTTTTAAAGAGTCAATTCATATTGCGAGAAATGAGTTGAGCTCAGGATCACATGCCGAGTAAAGAATAAAGATTGAAGCTGATGAAAGACACCATTTGGCCTCCTTGAAGTCGCAGTAAAGTAGGTCAAAGTTGCAAATCTAGTCCCCCTGAAGTTGCAGTGGAGCCGATCGAAGATATCAAAGCTTGCATTTTTAGAGTTACAGAAGAGAAGATCGCAAACCCTATCTCACTGAAGCGATAGAAGAGCAGATTGAAGCTATAAGGCATATATCAGAAGATGCAATAGACCAAAGCTACAAGATACGATGGACTGGAAGAAGACTATTTGAACAAGAAGAGCACCTAAGAAGTCAAGACTCAGCAAGACTAGGCAAAATTGGCCTTTCTTTGTGTCTTTGCTCTATTCTCGTTACACGATAATGAGCAAAGAGGGGCAGCTGTACAAGCCAATTTTAGGCCACACCCCAAAACCCAATAACTAAACCTACTCAAAAACTCCTTTAACCCATTTTTTTAAAAAAAATCCTCAACCCTTCAGCCCATTAAACCCACAACCCAATACATTACCCAAACCTATTACAAAACCCATACCCATCTCATCCTAAACTAAGCCTAAACAACTAAACCGGAAGCCCAACTACCCCAGCCCAGTAACCTAAACTCAGCATTCAGAAACCCTAATCCCACTAACCCTAGCCACCTACCCTCCCCCTACTTGCCCACTTGCGCCGCAACCCTTGACTTTCAGCCAACCACCCCTCTGACCACTGACTGCCTGCACCACCGGTCACCTCAGCATCGCCGTTCAACTACCGGACTGCTCTGCCTGCACAAGAAATAAAACACGCAAACAATAAACAAATAGAAAAAAAGGGGTTATAAAACCTAAATCAGAATGTAAAAAAGGGGGTAGTAAAAAAAGAGATAAAAAAAGGAATACTCAGAATACTTTTAAGGGGTATTCTAACAATCTCAAAGAAAAGAAAGAGAGTAAGAATCAAACTCCGATCTTGTGAACCAGAGAACTGAAATACTCAAGTTTAAGGTGACTTTTATTTCATTTCAGTTTCAATTTTGGAATCTATTTCTCTCATATATATGCATGTATTAAAATCATAAAATTTTTAAGATAATAAAAAATATATAAAATAATAATAATAATAAATTTAGATTTTTTTACCTCTTCCGGCCACTGCATGTGGTGGCCGGCGCCGGCGCCGGCGAGCCTCCGGTGGCCGTCCGGTGACCGGCCCGTGACCGGAAGTTCCCCCCTCTCTCTCCTTTCTCTCTTCCCTCTCTCTTCTTTTTTTTTTCTTTCCCCTCTTCAAATGATTTTTTTCAGAATTTTAGGCTATTTATAGCCCACTAAAACGGCACCGTTTTGGTGCCTAAACTCTGACTAAAAAACGACGTCGTTTCACCATAGTCCGACCCGATCCGCCCCGACCCGCCTCAGGATCCGCGTGTTTTTTAATTCAATGGTATATTTATGCAATTGATCCTTCCGCAACTTTATTTTTCGCAATCAAATTGTTTTTGAATTACAAATCGCCCCGAAATTTAATCGGTTTTATAAATTAGTCCTTTCCGGTCATGCAGCGTTAGAAAAAAAGCGAGGAATATTGCTATTTCGGTCCTCCTACGCTTTCATGCGTGTTCAAATAAGCCCTTTCTCCTTCTTTTTATTTCAAATTCGCCCCAAAACTTCATTTTTAATTCGAATTTAGTCCTTTTTTAATTTAAGTTGTTTTCTTTTATATTATCTTTGTTGTTTTATAATATTTTTAATATTATTTATATTATCCTTATTACCATTATATTTTATTGATATCATTTTTATATCTATTATCAATGTTTTGTTATTATTATTATATTTGGTTACATATATATGTACATTTATTCTAAAATGTCTTGTTTTTACTCTTACATATATATACGTATTTGTTATTACTATCATATTTTTATTATTAATATTATTAGTTTTCACTTAGTATTTATATATGTGTCTACATGTATGTATTTATGTAATGAACTAATGGTTTTCTTTTTCATATTATTATTTCTAATATATGTATATATTGTATATATTTATATATATTATATATATTTTTAACGTTATTTATTGTTTACTTCTTTACTATTCATATATTTTTATGTTATTATATGTATATTTTTATATGTTATTAGTTATGTATATTTTTATACTATTTCATATATATATTTATGTATGTATTATCTTTTAATATAGTATGTATATACATTTTAATATCGGGTAAGTATATGATTTTATTTGATTGTTAGTTTTGTATACCAAATTCATGTGTATATTTCTCATGTTATTTCATGTATGTATTTTTATTGTATATGTATATAAGTAATAATTTTTCCAAAACTTCGTTTTAATTTTTCAGTATTATTTGTTTCTTCCCCTTTTATGATATTATTATGTATATTGGTATATATATATATATATTCTTTAGGTGTATGTATTCCTAAATATTTACTTTTTGTATATATGTAAGTATTATGAATATACGTTTTAACATTACTAGTTATATATATATCTCTTTTACTATTCTGTGTATATTTCAAATATTATATAGTATATTTCTGACACTATTACTATATATATATGTGTGTGTGCTTGTGTAATATTGGTAATAGCTGTTTTTTTTTTAATATATATATTTTTTAATGTGTGTGAACTATGTAAATACTAATACCTTCTTATATAGATATTTTATTTACATATACATGTCTTCTTAATATTATCTTCATATATATCATGTGTATATTCCAAAGACTATATTATGTTTTTATATATATATTATCTTATGATTATATTTTGTTTTTATAATTACATTGTATGAGTATTTTTAACGTTATACATTTTTAATAGTACTATGTACATTATCTTTTATTCTTATTGTTACTCATATATTTATTAATATATATTTATATATCATTATCATTGTTTCTCTTTATTATTATTATTATTATTATTATTATTATTATTATTATTATTATTATTATAGTTTATTTTTCAATACATATTGTATATACTTTTAATCTAATACCATATGTTTTATATATATGTTCATAATCATTTCATGTTAACATTATTGCTATTACTATCATGTTTAGTATCATATCCATTATTTCTTGCTTTAGATTATTGTTATAACATATGCGTTGTTAATGTTTTATATATATTATTTGCTTCGTATATTTTTAACCTCTTATTATTTATCTGTTTCGGATTTAGCCTATTTGTTCGTATTTTATTTCAACCTTAATATAGTTTCCTTCTTTATCTTGAAATATTGTCATTCTCGTTTTCAAATTAATTTCAATAATCAAGGCAACGTATCGATTTAAACACAATGTCATCGATTTCATCGCTATGTTGGGTGAATATCAGTCGACTCGTGTTAAAACGATATGTCCTTCTCAAAAATAAGAAAAAACTTAAAGATTTCTCGTCTTTTCAATTGGATCACGATCAAATTATATATTGAACTCGTATTCTTGAAAATCAAGACAACACGTGTTTATGAGATACCAATTTTGGGCGTCGCGATGGTGCTAATACCTTCCTCGCGCGTAACGGACTCCCGAACCCTAATTTTCTCTGGATTTTAACATAGACCTAAACTCGGCCTTCTTTTGTTTTAAAAATAGAATTCTTAGGTGTCCGATCACACCTAGAAAAAAGATCGGTGGCGACTCCCTGTTTATTTTCAAAAAATGAAACTTCAATTTTCAAGTTTTCAATAAATCGCCACAATTAGCGACCAAGCTAAAATTTTTACGTCGCTACAACAATGATATAATTAATGAAAAATATTGACATGGAATATTAGAATATTAGAATGACAATAACAATGATATTTACAGAAAAGGGAAAATAAAAACAAATCATGTACTAATAATAAAATAAGAAAAAATGATATATTTGGTAATAATAATAATAATATGTACATAAAAATATAGGTATATATACATATGATAAAAGTATGTAATAATAATGATAATATCTACGATAAAAGAAATATTAGGAGACGTACATAGAATATATATATATATATATATATAATATTTACAACAATAATGTAAAATAATGATATGTACAGAAATATATATGTATATAATAATAATAATAATAATAATAATAATAATAATAATAATAATAATAATAAAAGAATATAAAAATATAACTTAATAATATTAAAAATAAAATAATATGTGAAAAGGGTAAATATATAATAAACACAATATTAAAATAACATTATAAATATAAACGATATATATAATGAAAACACACAATAATACTAATATTGATAATGATAGCAATAATAATACTAATATAAATATAATAGTGGTAATAATATAATAATGATAGTATGAATAACATATATAAAAAAAGGAATAATAATGATAATAAATATTAATAATATAATAATAATATTAAAAAAATTTAAAATAAAGTAATAAAAATATTGTTACCTATATATATATATATATATATATATATATATACACGTATATAAAATATACACTAATATAACAATGATAATAACAATACTAGCAATAATAATAGTTAATAATAATAATATATACAATAAGGTATTAAAAACACATATATATATGATAGTATTTAAGAATATATACATAAGATGATATAAGGTACATACATGGAATAGTATAAGAAATAAAAGACATTAAAAATATATACATAATATATATAAAATACATACAATATATACATATATTTAGAAATGATAATAATATATAAAAATACTATTCATACGCTTCATAAGTACGTACATATATGTAACTAATAATGGTGCAGAGGAATACAAGATAGTATTAGAAATAATATAGTATAAAGATATATAACTGATAATATTAAAATATATACATAATATTATATATAAATTATTCATATAATATATATTAAAAATTGACTATTAATACGTATTAAAAATATATACGGGTGTAAGAGGCATACACTAATATATAATAAATATAATAATAATAACAATGTAACACAATACAAAAAAGTAAATATAATAAAATGATATTAAGATAAAGTCATTAAAAACAGTAATATATATATCTAATAAGAATATACTTTAATATATAGTAATGTTAATGATAATGATATGATAATAATAATAATAATAATAATAATAATAATAATAATAATAATAATAATAATAATAATAATAATAATAATAATAATAATAATAATATTGAAATACAAAAGCTACTATAATAAAAATATTAAAATAAAGTAATAAAAACATTACTACATATATATATACGTACATGAAAATATACACTAATGTACAATAATAATAATAATAATAATAATAATAATAATAATAATAATAATAATATTGAAATACAAAAAAATGTAATATTTAATAAAGAAACAAAAACAAATAAAAAAGGACTAAAATTGAACTAATAACAAAGTTTTGGGGCAAATATGAAAGGAAATAAAGAGAAAAGGGCTTATTTGAGCGCGCACAAAACATAGGGGGACCGAAACAGCAATTATTCCTTCCCATTAAAACGCAGCACATTAGCGGGGACTAAATCGAAAAGCGCAAAAAATTTTTGGGCCAAATTGAAAACAAAAAAAATGACTTAATTGCAAAACCTTAAAAAAGCGGAAGGACCGCGCGCATAAATAACCCATTCAAACAAAACACGCGGATCCTCTAGCGGGTCGGGTCGGGTCAATCCGATCCAAGTCGAAACGGCGTCGTTTTGGGGTTAAAAGGTAGCCCCCAAAACGACGTCGTTTTGGAGGGCTATATAAGGTCAAAAATAAACAAAAAAAATCATTTGGTGAGAGGGAAAGGAAAAAAAAGAGAGAGGGAAGAGAGAAGGGAGAGAGA
This sequence comes from Gossypium longicalyx, assembly GCA_025698465.1. Taxonomy (NCBI): domain Eukaryota; kingdom Viridiplantae; phylum Streptophyta; class Magnoliopsida; order Malvales; family Malvaceae; genus Gossypium; species Gossypium longicalyx. The sequence continues at coordinate 4,953,820 of CM046999.1, read as the reverse complement.
AGGGAGGGGGGAAGAGGATTTCGGTGTGGGCCGGATCACGGTCCGATCGCTGCACCGTCATTGGCGTTGGCGCCGACCACCGTGCTGCGGTGGTTTAAAAAGGTAAAAAAATTTATTTTTTTTCCTTACGCTTTATAATATTATTTTATTTTATATTTATGTGTTTATTGATATAGAATAGATAGATTCGAAAATAAAAATTGAAAAATAAAAATAGAAAATTCACCTTAAGTTTTTAGTTTCTGATTTTGTGATCTGATATGTTCTCTTTGCTTGGCTGCTATTTTTGTTTATCTAAATGCTGAGGGAAATGCTATTGTTTTGGATTTGAAATATTTTCTTATTTCTTCTGTTTTTTCAAAACTGTCGAATCCTTTTACATTGATTTCCATGGCTTTTTATAGCCTTACAATTTTCATTTTCTTATTGGTTTCTGTCTCTTCATCTTTGCAGGGTGGTTGAACGGTGCTGTATGGTGGTGGCAGAGGCATGGGGTGCAGGGGGTGGTTGCAAGTGGGTAAGTGGGAGTCGGCCAAATTTAGGGGCTAGGGTTTCGATGGTTAGCTTAGGGTTAGGGTATTGGGCTATTGGGTTTAAAATGTATTTGGGTTTATAATTGGGCCTCTGGGTTTGGGTAGTTAGTTGGGTAGGTTAGGTTTTAATTTGTTGGGTTTTGGGTTATGAAATGGGCTGGTGGCAAATTTGGGTTTCTACAAAAATATTTTAAAATATAATAAATCAAATACATTTAAAAACATAAAAACAAATATTAAAACAAGAAACAAATAAAAAATAATACTAAAATAATTCTTAAAACAATACACAAATAGAAAATATAATAAAAAGTAGTTATATTAAAATTGAAACAAGTTAGAACTAAAATAATAACCAAATTAATTATAAAATAAAAGTTCTACAATATCGAAATAATATTAAAAACGACAATAGACAACATAATAAATAGCTGCAAAAGAACAATAAAACACCACAAAAAAAGTAGCACCAAAACAACATCAAAACAATACTAAACAGTATAGAAACATCATAAAAAACAGTACCAAACAGCACAAAAAACAGCATCACTAACAACACCAAAACAGACTGTAAAAGTGATTATTTGATATCCACATTTATAGAGATGAAATAAATAAACTAACTTAGGCTTATAGATCTTCCCTGCTAAAAATAAACTTATTTGAGTGGAGATTGGATTTAGCTGAAATTAGTTTAGCCCTTTTCAGCTACTTCAATAAACTATATTATTACATTAAAAAAAACTATATTATCATTTTCTATAAGCCAAAAAAGAATATTATTTAAATTAGTAAAAAGAGAAATATATAAATAAAAAAAGAAAACATTACTGAAGAAACACTAAAAAACCCAATCCAATCCCGCCAAAAGCTCACGTTTCTTTTTTTATCTACGATCCAAACAAAGAATAATTATAAAAATGAACTAAAAAAAAATAAGATGAAAAAGAAAGAAATACCAGAATTTTCACAAATCACAAGCATTTTCGGTGGTAAAGAAGAAGATCATAACAATATCACTCGAAAAATTTAAATAAAAAATAATAATAATAATAAAGGAAAAGAAAGGAAAATTTAGCCTTACTGAAGTAATAAAGGAGCAAATCAAAGAAGCTTTTATAACACAATTTTTACCAAAAAAAGAAGAGAAAAATGAGAGAATGTGGTGACTGGAACTGGATTCTGGAATTTGGGATTTTGAATCTTGATTCTTGAATTGGGTGGAGGTGGATCGGTGGGGGTGGTGAGTTAGGGATTTTGAAGGTGGGCACGAAAGTGAAATAGCTGAACCTAAAAAAGCAAAGTTAAAAAGTAGAAATGATTAAAAAAAATTTATTAGTATATAATTCGGGCTGGGTCAGGTCGGGCCCGGGTCAAAAAAGTCTTACGCGAGGTAAAATGAGTCTTTTTTTTTTTTTGCTTAAATTCATATTTCGGGCATATATTTTTACCCGAACCCTCTCATTTTTCAGGCGAGCCTTCGTACTAGGCCAGGCCACCCAACTCATGATCACAAAGACTTTCACTTTTTTCTAAGTTGTCCTCTATCATTTCATGTCATGTTGTAGCGACGTAAATTTTTTTTTTTGCTTTCGGTCGCTAATTAAGGAGACTTATTTGGGAATTTGAAAATCGACTTTCGGTTTTTAAAAAAAGAAAGGGGGTCGCCACCGATCCTTTTTCCTAGGTGTGATCGGACACCTAATAGATCTTCTTCTTTTGAAAGAAAATTCATTTTTTAAATAAAAGAAGGCCGATGTAGCGACGTAAAAATTTAGCTTGGTCGCTAATTGTGGCGATTTAGTGAAAACTTGAAAACCGAAGTTTTGATTTTAAAAAGGGAGTCGCCACCGATCTTTTTTCTAGGTGTGATCGAACACCTAATAAATTTATTTTTAAAATAAGAGAAGGCCGAGTTTAGGTCTATGTTAAAATCCAGAGAAAAATTAGGGTTGGGAGTCGGCACGCGCGAGGAAGGTATTAGCACCCTCGCGACGCCCAAAATTGGTATCTCATAAACACGTGTTGTCTTGATTTTCATAAATATGAGTTCAAGCATAAGATTTAATCGTGATCCGATTGAAAAGGAGAGAAATTTTAGATTTTGATCTTTGAGAAGGATATATCGATTTAACACGAGCCGACAAATTCCATCCAACATAGCGATGAAATTCGATGACTTAATATTAAATCGGTACATTGCCTTGATTATTGAAACTAATTAGAAAACGAGAACAAGATTCCTCGAAGTATGCAAAGCAAAATTGATATAGACGAACGGGAAATAAAAAAATAAAAGAATTAGAAATACTTTGAAACAAATAATGAATATGACAATAATATTAAAGGCAACGATGATATATGCAATATTAAACATAATAATAGTATCAAACACGAAATAAATAAAAAATTTGAATATACATTAGCATATAATAATAACAAATGAAGTAACGTAAACATAATATTAAAAATACTAGTAGTGCTATATGTATATACATATCAAAGTATGTGTAATGATAAGAAGGAAAAATGTATACAAAGAAATACTAAAAAATACGTATGCAATATATACCTAATAATATATAAAAATGAACGTACGTGAGATACATTATAATACTAATAATATAAAAATTATTCACATTAACAATACTACACAAATATATACATATATCTTAAAATAAATATATAATAATATTAGAATAAAATAATAAGTGTAATAAATACAAGGATGTATGACAATAATACTATTTATAAAAGTATATATTTACATATATATAACAAAATACATTAATATTAATAATAAATATAATAGGGATAAAATAAATGTAATAATAATATACACAATATGGTGATGAAAATATGCCTATACATACAATAGTATTTAGGAATATGTATATAAAGTGATATGGAAATATGTAAATAGAATAATATATATTTAAAAGACTAATCATAGTAAAAAATATACATATACATAATATAAAAAATGCATATATAATATAACATCAAAATATTTACATAATATATACACATATATATATATATATAAATCCTATCACGTAAATATACATCTATATATATATACTAAATGTACGTATATAACAAAACAGGTATTAAGATTAATGACAATAAGTAAGGACAAAATATATACATGGGAATAGTATATTGAATATAACTAGGAATATTACAAATATATACGTAATATGAAAATATTTATACAATGTAATATTAACATATATATATACACAATATATATACATATTAAAAATAATAAAAAACTATTGATGACTCTTCACAAATATATATACTAAGAATATACATAATAATATATAATATTAAAACATATATATATACATATATAATGTAGAAAAAAATTATATATACATAATATAAAATAAAATATATGCATGTAAATATATGTACATAAGATCGTATAAAAATATAACTATGATATTAAAGTACCTACACAATATATATGAAAATATAATATAGCGTTAGAAATGTATACATTGCATATATTATAATGTTAAGAAGATATATATATGTAAATAAAATTATATACAAAAGAGGGTGTTAATATCTTTACATAGTTTACACATATTTAAAATAAAAATATATATACATAAAAAAAACTATTAACAATATTACATAAGTATACACATAAAAATACATAATAATATTAAAATATGTACATAATATATATACATAATATATATAAAAATTTAATAATACTATATAATATATGCATAAATATTAGGTGAATATAACATTAATATTAATAAATATAATAGTAATAAAATATAATAATATACTTAATATCAAATTACAATAAAATAACGAAAAACAGTAAAAAGGATAAAATTGAATTAAAAAACGAAGTTTTGGGGCGAATTTAAAATAAAATAAAGGAAAAAGGACTAAAATGCAACGCGCGCATAACTTAGGAGGACCAAAACAACAAATATCCCTTCCTATTAAAACGCAGCGTCTGTACGAGGACTGATTTGAAAACTACGAAAAATCGTGGGGCTAAATTGGAAATACATAGAAACCTGATTGCGAAGTATCAGAAAAGCGGAAGGGCTAAAAGCGCAATTAGCCTTTCCGCTTGAAAACACGCGGATCCTTGATGGAGCGGGTCGGGTCGACCCGATCCGGGGCCGAAACGGCGCCGTTTCAGGTTAAATGGGGGGGGGACCAAAACGGTGCGTTTTGGTCCCCTATAAAAGCCAAAAAAAATTTAAAAAATTCATTTGGTAAGGGGAGGAAAGAAAAAAAAAAGAGAGAGGAAGAGAGAAAAAGAGGAGGGAGAAAGGGGGGAGGGACTCCGACCAGGGGTCCGATCACCGGACGGTCACCGGAGGCTCGCCGGCGCCGGCGTCGGCCACCGAAAATCGAAAAGGTTAGTTTTTTTTCGTTATTTTCGTTTGATTATTTTATTATATTATTTAGCCTGTACACGCATAAAATGGATAGCCGATAGTGAAATGAAGAGAAAAAAAAAAGAAAATCACCTTAGTATTGATATCGAAGCTTGGTTGTTTGGATATTTTACTCGTATTTGAGTACTGATTGAAACTGTTACTTGGATTATCGATTTGAGATACTTCTCTTGTTCTTTTTGTATTTTTAAACTATCTAAAAAAAAAGGGAACCTGTTTACAGTTTTTGATTTGGGTTTTTATAACCCCTTTTCACCTATTCTTTTATTGCTTCTGTCTTGTCTGATTGCAGGAGATGGGCAAACGGTGGAGGTGACTTTGGTAGGGGCAGGTGGGGTGTCAGAGGGTCGGTGATGGCAGAGGACAGGTTAGGTTCGGCGTGGGGAAGGGTGGTGGTGATGGTATGCACAAGTGGGTGCCGAAAGTGGGGCTAGGGTTTGGGGTTAGGTATGGTTAGGGTTAGGGATAATTTGGGCTGTTGGGTTTTGGGTTAGTGGATATGGGTTGTAATTGGGTTTTGGGTTAGTTAGTTGGGTTTGGGGTTAAGTGGGCTTGTGGGATAATTGGGTTTTGTAATGTATTGGTTTGTGGGTCAAATTAGGTTATGTTTGTAAGTGGGCCCAAATTGGCCTATAACAGCCGAGTTTAGGTCTACGTCAAATGTACATACCCAATTTTGCCAACCCATTCCTGAATACTAACCCAAAACCCAAATATTAATAGCCCAAACTTAACCCAACACAGACCAACCCATAACCCACAATTAAACCCAATAACTAAACCCAACACCCAAGACTCGTTACACAAATCAGAAACAGAAAAACTATCTAACCCTAACCCTAGCCCCTAAAGCGGCGCCGCAACCACCCTCCCCACTTGCCTCTGCCAAGGCCACCAACCGCCACCAGCACTGGTCACCTGCCCTCTACCACCGGATTGCTCCAACTGCTCCTGGAAAGAAAAGATAGAATCAAATGCAAGAACAGTGAAAAAACTAGAAAAATATTGTAAAAATGGCTATATAAAAGCCAAGCAAAAACAATGTAAAAGGGGGACATTTTTTTGAATAAAAAAAAACAGCAAGCAATACAAAACAAAAAAACAACAACAAAGCCATTAAAAAAAAAGGGAGTCCAAATCGGGTTAAAGTTATTCTTCTTTTCTTTTATTTATTTATTTATTTATTCGAATCTATTTCTTCTTATTCATATATTAAAATATATCAAAATATATACATAAAAAAATACCAAAAATACAAAAAAAATACCTTTTTCGATTTTTTGGCCACCGTGTACGGTGGCCAGACTTCCCACCGGAAATCCCCTTCCCCCTCTCTTCTCTCTTCCTTCTCTTTTTTTTTTCTTTCTTTCTCTCCCCACCAAATGATTTTTTGTTAATTTTTGGGCTTTTATAGCCTCCCAAAACAACATCGTTTTGGGGGCTGCCCTTTAACCCCAAAACGACGTCGTTTTGAGCCTCCGACCTGATTGCCTGACCCGCTCCAAGGAGGATCCGCGTGTTTTCTACGGAAGGGCTAATTGCACCTTTAGCCCTTCCGCTTTTTCTACGAGTTGCAATCAATTTTTCTTTTAATTATAATTCGGCCCCGTTGTTTTGTTTCGAGTTCATTCTGGTCCCCCACGCTGCGCAGCGTTTTAATAGCTGGGAAAATTGCGTTTTGGACCCCCTTAGTTTAGTGCGTGTTCAAATAAGTCCCTTTCATTTGTTTTTGTTTTTTAAAATTTGTCCCAAACTTTCTATTTACTTTCAATTTAATCCTTTCTTATCATTTTAATATTTTATTTATTAATTACGTTATTCTTTTTTTTTTTACATATATATTTATTATTATACTACCTGTTGTTATTATTATTATGTTTAGGAATATTTTATTATTTTTATCATTATTATTACACTTATTTCTACTATATATAATTATTATTTTTCATCCTTTTATAATACATTTATTATTATTACTGTTTATTATTGATCTTATTATTTTCATTATTATTACTTATTTTTAATAATGTTATTACTTATTTACATATGTGTATATACGCATTTTATGTACATATTATTTCATTACTTGTTTTTATATATATACTATCTTATGTTTATATTCTTAATACTACTATATATATAATTTTGTATATTACACATATATATTTTTAATGTTATATTTTTATATATTATGTATATATTATTATATCTATTTTTATCCCTATTATGTTTATTGTTAATACTAGTACATATATTTTATTATATGAGTATATATATACTTTCATATTAGTATTATTTTCATACATCATCATATTTATTATTGTATCTATTATTTTCACTACTATCACTTATTTTATTTTAATATTATTATGTGTTATTTGGTGTGTATACATTTCTCATATTATTAGTTATATATATATATATATATTTTACATTATCTTATGTACATATATTTTTCATACTATATTATATATCTATCATTTTAATACCATATTGTATATATTTTCAATACTATATTACATAGATTTTTTACCATATTATGTATGTCATGTATATATACGTTTTAATGTTTTTGTACTATCTTATATATATATTTTTAATACCTATATGATGTATGTATTTTAATACCGTATTATATACGTATATATAGCATCATTAATATTTTAATATCACGTTTTCATAATCATATTAACCATTATTATATGTGTATACCTGTACATTCATTGTTTCCCTTTCATGTTTAATTCTAGAATTACGTTTAATATCGCATACATCTTTATCGTTTTTAATATTATTGTCACATTTATTATTTGCTTCAATATATTTCTAGCTCTTTCATTTATTTATTTTTATTTCATATCAATTTTACTTTGCATTACTTCGAAAATCTTATTCTTATTTCCTAATTAATTTCAATACATGAGGCAACGTTGTACAGGCCAATTTTGGGCCCCAAACTAAAACCCAAACCCATTACATTTTTTTTACAAACCCAAAACACCTAGCCCACAATTAACCTAACCCTAAGCCCAAAATAACCCTAACCCCAAATCCCATCAGCTTGCGCCGCAATGTCCCATCAGCCACTTACCCCTCTGCCATACCGACTGCCACCTGCTCCACCGTGCCCATACCTGCAAAATGAGCAAGACACGCAACAGCAACAGAAGACAGACACAGACAGTGAAAACAGGCTATAAAAGCCTTGAAACAAAATGTAAAAGAGGGCTTTTTTTTTTCAAAAAATACAAAAAAATAGAGTTCCATACACGAAAATAGTTCAGTACTAAGGCAGCAAGATAATCGGAGAAGAAATCAAAAAAAGCAAACGAAGGTTATTTTTTTCTTTTTTCCATTTTTTTCTTCGACTTTCGCATACATATATATACATATATCACTTTTTTTAAAAATAAAACCCTAAAACATATATTTCAAAACTAAATAAAATAAATAAGTAAAAAAAAATTTTTACCTCTCCGGCCACCGTGTACGGTGGCCGGCGCCGGCACCGGCGAGCCTCCGATGGCCGTCCGGTGACCGGCCCGTAGCCGGATTCCCTCCCCCCTTTTCTCCCTCCTCTTTTTCTCTCTTCCCCTCTCCTTTTTTTTTTTCTTTCCTCCCCTCCAAATAAATTTTTTTCTGAAATATGGCCTATTTATAGCCTTCCAAAACGACGTCGTTTTGGAGGCTGCCCTTTAGCCCCAAAACGACGTCGTTTTGCTTGACCTGACCCGATCCGCCCCGACCCGCCTCAGGATCCGCGTGTTTTTTATTCAATGGTATATTTATGCAATTGGTCCTTCCGCAATTTTATTTTCGCAATCAAATTATTTTTGAATTACAAATCGGCCCTGAAATTTAATCGAATTCATAAATTAGTCCTTTTCAGTGCGCAGCGTTTAGTACAGCAGGGAATATTGCTATTTCGGTCCTCCTACGTTTCATGCGTGTTCAAATAAGCCCTTTCCCTTTCTTTTTATTTCGAATTCGCCCCAAAACTTCATTTTTAATTCGAATTTAGTCCTTTTTTAATTTAAATTGTTTTCTTTTATATTATCTTTGTTGTTTTATAATATTTTTAGTATTATTTATATCATCCTTATTACCATTATATTTTATTGATATCATTTTTATATCTATTATCAATACTTTGTTATTATTAATATATTATATTTGGTTACATATATATGTATATTTATTTTAAAATGTCTCATTTTACTCTTACATATATATACGTATTTGTTATTATTATTATATATTTATTATTAATTATTAATATTATTAATTTTCACTTAGTATTTATATATGTGTCTACATGTATGTATTTATGTAATGAACTAATGGTTTTCTTTTTCATATTATTATTTCTAATATATGTATATATTGTATATAGTTATATATATCATATATATTTTTATGCTATTTATTGTTTACTTCTTTACTATTCATATATTTTTATGTTATTATATGTATATTTTTTATATATTATTAGTTATGTATATTTTTATACTATTTCATGTATATATTTTTTATGTATATATTATCCTTTAATATAGTATGCATATACATTTTAATATCGGGTAAGTATATGATTTTATTTAATTGTTAGTTTTGTATACCAAATTCATGTGTATATTTCTCATGTTATTTCATGTATGTATTTTTATTGTATACGTATATAAGTAACAATTCTTCCAAAACTTCGTTTTAATTTTACGTATTGTTTGTTTCTTCCTCTTTTATAATATTATTATGTATATTGGTATATATATATATATATTCTTTAGGTGTATGTATTCCTAAATATTTACTTTATGTATATATGTAAATATTATGAATATACGTTTTAACATTACTAGTTATATATATATCTCTTTTACTATTCTATGTATATTTCAAATATTATATAGTATATTTCTGACACTATTACTATATATATATATATATATGTGTGTGTATGTGTGCTTGTGTAATGTTGGTAATAGCTGTTTTTTTATTATTATATATATATTTTTATATGTGTGTAAACTATGTAAATACTAATACCTTCTTATATATATATATTTTATTTACATATACATGTCTTCTTAATATTATCTTCATATATATCATGTGTATATTCCAAAGACTATACTGCGTTTTTATATATATATTATCTTATGATTATATTTTGTTTTTATAATTACATTATACGAGTATTTTTAACGTTATATATTTGTTTAATAGTACTATGTACATTATCTTTTATTCTTATTGTTACTCATATATTTATTAATATATATTTATATATCATTATCATTGTTTCTCTTACTATTATTATTATTATTATTATTATGATAGTTTATTTCTCAATACATATTGTATATACTTTTAATCTAATACCATATGTTTTATATATATGTTCATAATCATTTCATGTTAACATTATTGCTATTACTCTCATGTTTAGTATCATATCCATTATTTCTTGCTTTAGATTATTGTTGTAACATATGCATTGTTAATGTTTTATATATATTATTTGCATCTTTGATTTATTTTCAATTCTTACTTCATAAACATTTTTATGTCTTAGTTAATAATCGAGGCAACGTATCGGTTTAACATTTAAGTCATCGGTTTCATCGCTATGTTGGGTGAACATCAATTGACTCGTGTTAAAACGGTATATCCTTCTCAAAAATAAAAAAATTAAAAATTCTTGTGTTTCGAGCGGATCACGATTAAATCTTATATTGAATTTGTAATTCTGAAAATTAAGGCAACGCTTGTCTAACAAGATACCAATTTTGGGCGTCGCGAGGGTGCTAACACCTTCCTCGCGCATAACCGACTCCCGGACCCTACTTTCCTCTGATTTTAACGTGGACCTAAACTCGGCCTTCTTTTGTTTTAAAAATAAAGTTTTTAGGTGCCCGATCACACCTATGAAAAGGATCGGTGGCGACTCCCTTCTTATTTTAAAATCAAACTTTGGTTTTCAAGTTTTCAATAAATCGCCACAATTAGCGACCTAGCTAAAATTTTTACGTCGCTACAAACGTATCGGTTTAACACTAAGTCGTTGATTTCATCGCTATGTTGGGTGAATCATATCGGCTCGTGTTGAAAACGGAACGCCCTTCTAACAAATCAAAATTTAAAATTTCTCGTATTTTGATCGGATCACGATTAAAATTTAAATACTGAACTCGTATTTTGGAAAATTAAGACAACACACGTTTAATAAAGATACCAATTTTGGGCGTCGCGAGGGTGCTAATACGTTCCTCGTGCATAACAGACTCCCGAACCCTATTTTTCTCTGGATTTTCACGTAGACCCAAATTCGGCCTTCACTTTTGTTCAAGAATAAGTTTTCTTTTCTAAAAAAAATGATTTATTAGGTGTCCGATCACACCTAGAAAAAAGATCGATGGTGACTCCTGTTTTTAATAAAATCGATAGTCAGTTTTTAAATTTCCAATAAATCGCCTCAATTAGCGACCGAAAGCGAAAAAAATTTTACGTCGCTACATCAAACATCAAAGTAAAGTTGGGTTCGGGAGTCGGTTACGTGCGAGGAAGGTATTAGCACCCTCGCGGCGCCCAAAATTGGTATCTTTATTAAACACGTGTTGTCTTGATTTTCAAAAATACGAATTCAATTTGACATTTAATCGTAATCCAATTGAAACATGAGAATTTTAGTTTTCAGTTTTTTAGAAGGATGTTCTGTTTTTAACACGAGCAGACGAATTTCACCCAACATAGCGATAAAATCGATGACTTGATGTTAAATCGGTACATTGCCTTATTTATTGAAATTAGTAAAAAATATGAATAAAAATCTTTAAAGTAGTGAACAACAAAATGATATAAAATGGGCGGGAAACAAAAAATAAAAGAGTTAGAAATACATCGAAGCAAACAATAAATATGACGAAAATATTAAAACAATGACTGTAATAGCCCAAATTTTCCCGGGCTTGCAAGAATTAAATTAAAATAAATTAAGTCCATTTATACAAGTCTATTTACAATAAACAGGCTTCAAGGCCTGATAAGCCCAAAACCGGTTACAACCCAGTAAGCCTACTAATACCCTATACCCGTTTACACTTGACCCAACTACCAAAAGTCCTACACCCGGTTTTAGTCTAAACCCAGTAGACCCATTACACTTGGGGCCCAAGGGGCCCAAATGTTTAAACAGATGAGGGAAGACCTAGGGTTTCTGGAACCCTAGGCGCCGCAAATGGAAGGATCCAAAAGCTAAGCCAAGCGTCATGTCCCTTCATGTCACCCCAGCTGGCCCTCATCAATGCCGTTCAGATTGACGGTCACCTTGCACGAGGTCCATCAAAGCGTTGACCAGAGGCTTTGGGCACTCCAAGCGTCACTACCGTAATTTCAGGCTTCACCACTAACCTTTGCGCCTCCATCGGTGCCGAGATCTTCGCAGCAGAAGCCGTCTTGTGGTCATCAAGGTAAGATTTGCATCCACAACGCGATCTTCGCCGAATTTTTTGGTACCTGCAAGACAAAAAAAAAAAAGGAAACCAACAGACACAGAAAAAGAAAATGTAACAGAAAAGGAAACTAAGCAAACAAAGGAAAGAAATCGAGTAGAGAATATTCAAACTTGTAAACAGAGGCTATAAAAGCCGAAGGATTTTACTGTAATAGGGGATTTTTTTTGAGAGAAAAAAAGAATACATAGATTCAATAAAAAACAGTGTTACACAAACTTACAATATCAACAGTCGATCAAAGTAAAGGTGATTCATTTTGTTTTTTTTCTATTCCAAGTATATATATAAATAAATGCTAAAAGAAAACAAAGGAGGTTACCTTTTTTTTCTTCGTAAAACGAAATATTTCGCATTCAGACTGCCGTACAGGGCGGAGTCAACGGAAGCGCGTGGGAGCGTGAATGCGTGAGTCCGATGACCGGGGCTTGGCCCTACGGAGGCCGGAGCTAGGAGGACTACACTTTCCTCTCTTTCAGAGAGTTTCCAAACCTTTTTTTAAAAAAACAGATTAAAAAATGAATTTTTTTTTTGCTGAAAACTAATTTAAATAGTGTAAGTAGAACAACGTCGTTTAGCTTAAAACGATAAGCTCCAAAACGGCGTCGTTTCAACAGAAGATCCGCGTGTTGACCCGATTATCCAAGGAGGATCCGCATGTTTTTGAAGATTGGGTTAATTACTCAATTGGTCCTTCCACATTTTTTAATATTTACAATTTCATTTTATTTATTTATTTATTTAGCTCTAATGTTTTAATTTTGTTTCAATTTAGTCCTCATAGTGATTTTAAAACAGTATTTGGGAAACGGTGTCATTTTGGGATTAGGGCTAAATTGCCCAGTGAGTCCTCTGAATTTAACACGCCTTTCAATCAGGCCCAAAATTTTTATTATTTTGCAAATAAACCCCCAGATTTCTTAATTAAATTCAATTTTAATCTTCTTTATTTTATATTATTTCTTTAAAAAATATTGGTTATATAAAATAGTATATATTATTCATTAGATTATTATTATACATTTTTATATTATTATTATTATTTTATATATCCCTTATCATATTATATTTCATTATATTCTATTTATATATATTTGTTACATATTATATTTTACTATGTATCATAATATTTTTATATATTATATTATATACATTATATTATATAATTTATATTTTTATATATTTTTTTATACACTATATATTATACTATATTTCCTTACATTACCTTTATTTTATTATAAAGTATACATCTTTTTTTATTATTTATTAATTATATACATTTTTAAAAATTTTATAAGTAAATGTAATATTAATACTTAATACATTTTTTATATATAGTTATTATACCCTATAATATAACTTATATGTATGTATCTTTTTTTTAAAAAAGGAGGGGGTTCTCTTTTATCGTTCTTATATTATTCAATGTATTTCTAAATATCTTGTTTTTTATTGAATTTATATTTTATACGTTTTAATTTATTTATTTATTTTTAGTTTTCTCTTATTTTGATATAGTAGGTTAAACTTTTACATATCATTTGTTTCGTATATTTGCATGAAATTAATTATTTATGGTGATTTGCATAAGATATTCATATATGTATATTGCAATTTTGTATTTGTTGTATTCATTATGCACTACATTATGTTTTGTATGTAACAATAATGCATGAACATTTAGGTTATTTATGATGATGTATGCCTAAAGTGGTAATGCATATTGTGTAATTTATGCCATCATTATTATTTTCTATACTATATTTGCATGAAATGATAAAGCTTATATATTGTAATTAAGTTTATTCATTTTCTTGTAATATGCAAAACATATCATTACTTTAAAAACCAAAATTATATCTCATTTAATTTAAAAAAAAAGGATTTTTTTTTAAAAATAAGGCAATGTTTCGATATATAGGAACTCGGGAAGTAGTGCCCTAACATGCTGGGTTGCGATTTCTCGTTTGTCTAAATAGCTAAAATATCCTTTTAAAACGGGTTTCACAAATCACAAGATGATTTCAGTTACGAAAGTTTAAAGATATCGTATCCAATTATGTTGGATGTGATGTTTGTACTCTTTTGAAACGAATGAATCTTGATACTTTTAATTTAAGAAATTACGGTTTTAAGGAAATCTCATTTCTAAATTCTTTCAAATTTCTGACATTAAGACAAAATTATTCAATTTGGTACCAATTTTGGGCGTTACGAGGGTGCTAATCCTTCCTCGAACGTAACCGACTCCCGAACCTATTTTCTCGTAATTTCGTAGACCAAAACATTTTATAAAGTGATCCAATCACACTTTAAAAGATTGGTGGCGACTCCCGTTTTCGTTTTTCAAAAGTCGATCCCTATTTTTCAATCATTCCTTTAAAAAAGGGTTTCGACAATGACAATATATGCGATATATTAAACGTAATAATATTATCAAACACGAAATAAAAACAATGAACATATATACATAATAATAATATTAAGAGTATGTACGTAAAATATATATATATAAATAGTAATAGTGTTAGAAATATACTATATAGTGTTTGAAGTATATACATAAGATAGTAAAAATATATAACTAGTAATGTTAAAATATATACATAATATATATATATATATAAAATAAATATTGAAAAATGTATGTACATAACATATATGAAAAACATATACATAATAATATTAAAATAAAATAATAAGTGATAATAGTGAAAATAATAGGTACAATAATAAATATAATGATGTATGAAAATAATACTATATATAAAAGTATAAATATACTCATAATAAAAATATATGTATTAATATTAATAATAAATATAATAGGAATAAAATAAATGTAATAATAATATATACACAATACGGTATTAAAAATATACATATACATATAATAGTGTTTAAGAATATATACATAAGATGATATAAAAATATATACATGGGATGGTATAAGAAATATATGTAACTAATAACATTAGAAATATATACATAATATATACATAATATTAAAAGATATATATATGTAATATATAAAAATGTATGCATAATGTCTATTAAAAGAATATACACATGTATTAAAAATAATAATAATATTAAAAGAATAATTATTAATAATGTTACGTAAAATTATATATATATATATATATATGCATGTTAGAAATATTAATTATAGCTAGAACGAATACTAATAATAGTGGAAACTAATAATATAATATAATATAAAATAAAGATAAAGAAATAATAGTAATACTAACAATAAAAAAAAAAAATATTGATACTTTAATGACAATGATATAAGCTAATGACAATAATAATAAAGGATAGGAAATAATAATACGATGAAAAATAATAATAATAATGTGTTAATAAAATAATTGTAACTTGAAATAATAACGTTAGTAATAATAAAAAGATTAATAATAGTAATAGAAAATATAAAGATAATAATAACATAGAAAATAAAAAGGTAATAAATATACAGTAATAGTAATAGTAATAAAATATAAAAATTAATAATAACAGTAGTCATAAATATTAATGATAACAAAAATACAAATAATAATAAAAATAGTAAAACTAACTAATTTATCAGTAAAATAGTTAAATAATGAAAAGAGATTAAATTGAATTTGAAACAGAAAATTTGGGGCAAATTTGAAAATTAACAAACAAGAAAAGGACTAAATTGAACGCACAAGCAAAGGGGAGGAACCAAATCGGATAATAAACCCTTTTTCTAAAACGTGTAGCACCAAGCAGGACTCAATTGGAATCCAAACGCAAGTTTAGGACACATTTAAGACTTTTAAAAAACTTAATTACAAAGTGCAGAAAAAGCGGAAGGGCTAAAGGCGCAATTAGCCCCTCCAATGAAAAACACGCAGATCCTTGGAGCGGGTCGGGTCAACACACGGGTTAGCTCCAAAACGACGTCGTTTTGGGAGGCTATAAAAGGTTAAATTTTTTTTTAAAATTCATTCTTTCATATGTTTCAAAAAAAAAAACTCATCCTTCTTTATTTTTTTCTCTCTGAGGAGGTTACGCTCGGTGAGATCGGCCGACCACCATCAGTCGCCACCGTACTGTGTGGCGGAAAGGTAAAAAAAATTTTGCTTCTTTTTTTCTTTTTTTTTAAAAAACTTATTAATATAACTTATATATATACATAGAATACAAATAAAAATAAAATATTTATGAATATATGCGTAGTTTCGAAAGAAAAGAAAAAAGAAAAAAGAAAAATCAACAACCTTTCGTGTTTGCTATTTGTTGTCTTGTTTATGTGCTTGAATCTAGTGTTTTGATATTGCGAAGATCGATTTTGTACTCTAGACATCTACTGCTTGTGTTGATGAAAGAAAAATCCGAATAGATTCAGCCGATCCTTTTACAATATTTTGCTTGGCTTTTTATAGCCATTTTACATCAATTTTTTTTCAATATTTGCTGTCTTTTCTTTCTCTGATTTTGCAGGTGCAAGTAGCGGTGGAGCAGGTGGCGGTGGGTGGTGGTGGCAGAGTCGTCAGAGGCAAGTGGGGAGAGGGTGGCTAGGGTTTCAGCTTTTTCTGAAACCCTAAGTCTAGAGTTGGGTCAGAAATTAGGCCTCTTAGGTTTGGGCTAGGGTTTAATTTTGGGTTTGGGTAGTTGGGGTTATTGGGCTGATGTAATTGTGTGGGTATTGGGTTGGCTGATGGGCTGTTTTGTATTGGGTTTAAAGATTTTGAAAAGGGGTTTGGGTATTAATGGAATTTTGATGTAAACAGGTCCAAAATTGGCCTACAACACATGTGGCTGTTAATTCCCAAACAAATGCATGGGTCATTGGCAAACCAATTAGAACCAACTTGTTGCAAAGGAAGATTCCCCTTTCCTTTTCAATCCACTAAAACACAATTGAGAAAAACAAATCTTCATAATTTGTCATAAATTAAATTTTTTATATATATTTTTGATCTCATCTCATCTTTTTATGTTCTTCTTGAAGCAAATCAGAGGTAAAAGAGTGTTTGGATTTTTTATTTTGACAATCAAATTCTTGGAGTTACAACTTCATATTGAAGTGGTAAGTGGATATGTTTCCATCATTATTAGCGTGAGGGTAATAAAATATGTTGTCTATTTTGTTTTCTTATTTTCTTTGTTCTTTACTTATTTACTCGATTAGTAAGAATATTGTTGTCAATATAGGAGGATGTGAGTTTAAGTGTGTTAAATCACGTTATTCTTCTATTTATAGATTGAGGAGGAGCAATGAGTAGTTCTCAGCTTCATGTCAAAGAAAGCAAATATGAATCCCATGTGATGGCCTGATGGTCAAGGGTGTTCACTGTCCTAGATGTGGCTTGAGTTCAAGTTGCGTTAGTTGTTCAAGTTTTACCTTGTCAATTATGACTATTGTCGTAACCATTTTTTTGAAAAACAGGAATCGACTTGGATTTTGAAAATGAAAACAAATAGAGGAGTCGCCACCAATCTTTTTTGATGAGGTGTGATCAGGTCACCTCAAATTAATCATTTTAATAAAAGTTAAAATTTACAAAAACGATAATTTTTGGTCTACGAGAATCAGAAAATGAGTTCGGGAGTCGGTTGTGCACGAGGAAGGATTAGCACCCTCGATACGCCCAAAAATTGGTACCTAGTTGATTAATTAGTGTCTTAGTGTCGAAAATTGAAAACTTGAAAGACTTTGAAATACGATCCCTCTCTTTGTAAAAAAAAAAAAAAAACTCGAATATTAAAGACATTCTCATCTTGAAGTGATAAAATGTCACATCCAGTAAGTTAGGACACGACATCTCGAGCTTTTGAGAGTGAGTTTGCCTTTTATGTAAAATTTGTGTATTTTAACTCCTTTTAAAAGGATATTCGATTATTTAGGGTAAACGAGGAAAATCGAAACCCAGTAAGTTAGGGCACGATCTCTCGAACTTCCAAATACTGAATATTGCCTTTATTTACAAAACAAACTCTTATTTCGAGGTGACAAAATGACATACCCGGTAAGTTAGGGCACAACACCTCGTACCTCCGAGAATAAGCATTTTTCAAAACTCGTATTGCGGTTTAAGAGAATTATGTCGTTATTTAGATTAAGCGAAAAAAATCGAAATCCAGTAAGTTAGGGCACAATTTTCTCGATTTGTCTAAATACGAAGCTCGTTTTATTTTAGAAAACACAATTATATGCATCTAGTAAAAGACCAATGTAATCATAATCGCATGTGAAATGAGAAACAAATTGCAGTATTAACATGCATAATAAGATAATAATAACAAAGGTGATGATATAAACACTAATAACGACGAATAATATAAATTTGCTGATATATTGAGACATATATGAATAAACGAATAAACATAATGTAATAATAGTGAGAACAAAGAAAAAAGAATAAAATAAATACGATGATGAAGGAAATAACAAAGCAAATTATAATGTAAATTTGATTTTAAATCGGGGGTAAACGAATAAGCACATGAGTAAATGAACAAATTTGTAAGAAAAAAAAGAAAATAGTAATAATAATAATAATAATAATAATAATAATAATAATAATAATAATAATAATAATAATAATAATATGAGTGACACATAATAGAATGAATACAAAAATATGGAAATAATAATAGTAATAATATAATGATAATATAATGAACGTAGTAATATAATCAACCTATAATAGTAATGACAATAATACCTACAGTAATAACAATAATGATAGCAATATAGTAATAATAATAATAATAATAATAACAATAAGAATAAGAATAAGAATAGTAATAAAAATAAAAATAATAGGAAATAATAGTACATTAATAGTAATAATATATGTTAATAAAAATAATAATATATATTAAAAAATAATAATAATATGTTAACAAAAGTAATAGTAGTAGTAATAATAATTAATGGTAAATAAAAATAAAAATACATAATAGTAATAATAATAATAATAATAATAATAATAATACATTAAATTACAATAATAAAGTAATAATAGTGATAATGAAAATATATTAGATAGTAATAGTAACATAATAACAATAATAATGATAATATAAAAATATAGTAATAATAAAATGATGATATTAATACATAAATGTAAATAGAGGTATAATACCTAAAATATAAATATAAATATATGTAATATGTATAAAATATATACGATATTTACATATATTTAAAAATGATAATAATATATAAAAAAAAATATTCATACGCTACATAAATACGTACATATATGTATATATAAATAATAATAGTGTTAGAAATACACAATATAGTATCGAAATATACATACAATAGTATAAAAGGCATATAACTAATAATATTAAAATATGTACATAATAATATATAAAAGATAATATTAAAACCTATATACATAACATATATGAAAAATATATATATAATATAATATAAATATCTACATAATATATATATTAGAAATAAATAAAAAAAAGGGACTAATAGTAATACTACATAAATATATATACATACATAATAAAACATATAATAATAATAATAATAATTTAAAAAATGATAATAGTAAAAAATAATAGTAATGATAATACTAAAATAATTAATTTTAATAATAAAGTAAAAAAGGATCTAATCGAACTAAAAGCAAAAGGCTTGGGCCAAAATTGAAATGAAAAGAAGAGAAGGGGACCAATTTAAACACGCGAAAAATAGGGGAAGGACCAAAAGCACAATAAGCCCATCTGCACCAAAACGCGCAGAATCAAGGGGATTAAATTGGAAAAGAAATAAAATTTCTGGGCATAAATTAAAAGCCAAAAAAACAAAATTTAAAAGAAAAAAAATGCGGAAGGGCTAAACGCGAAAATAGCCCTTCCGCCGAAAAAACACGCGGATCTTTTCCCAGGCGGGTCGGGTCACGGGTTCCCTCCCCAAAACGACGTCGTTTTGCGTCTGGGGAGGGTACCCCAAAACGCTGCCGTTTCAAAGGCTTATAAAAGCCAAAATTCTTTTGAAAATTTCATTTGTTCTGCGTTTGAGAAAAAAAAAATAAAAGGGGGGGGGGGAAGGGAGGATTTTCTCTTTGGGGAAGACCCAGAACCGACCAAGGGATCCGCCACCCCACCGTAGCTCAGCTCGCGCCGCTTGCCATCGTCGCCATGCCACACATGCAACCGAGTTTCTAAAAAAGGTATATTTTCTTCCCTTTTTTATATATATATATATTTTTTATTTTTTTAATTTATATGTATAAACTAGGAAATGGATCCAAAAACGAAATGGAAATAAAGTTAAATCACCTTAGATTTGCTACTTTCGGTTCTCCGATCTCTAATATTGGGCTATTTTCCTGCTTTTGATGTTGCTAGGGTCTATATTCTTGCTCGTATGTTTAAAATCTAATGCTGTTTTTATTTCACAAAATGCGGAATCCCATCCTTACAATTTCGTTTGGCTTTTATAGCCATTTACAAATCCTTTTTTTTATTTTACACTGTCTTTTCTTTACTTAATTTTGCAGGAAAATGGGCGGTGGCATAGTGGCGGTGGGGCAAGTGGTGATGGGACAGAGAGCAGGTGGCTGAACGGTTAGGGTTTTTAAATTTCCCTTTTTTTTTCTTTAATGTATTGGGTTAGGGTTCTTTTGGGCTTGGGACATTTAGTTGGGTATTAATTTGGGCCTGCAAATTGGACTTGTACAACTATCATTATTTTTTTTTATAATTTATTTTAAAAATTATTTTCATATCTAAAAAGATAGGAGGACAAAATTAAAATGTAGGTGATTGAACATGAAGTTCTACCTTACAGTTAAAAAGAATCGAATCATGATTTTTTATTTTTAATTACTTTATAAATCACTTAATTTTTAATTATTAAAATTGATTACTAATTTTTTAGAGTTTTTTTATTACCAATTTTTTAATTTTAAAATTATATTTTTTTGTTAATATATTATATTTAAAAATAAAATATAAATGAATTAAATATTTTTAAATATAACACATAATAAATCTGTGCACCACACGAGTACGCAAACTAGTATGTATATGATATATATGATTTAACTATTAATTAGTGAATACGGATTGTTAATTAATTTAATATTGTGACCAATAAATGATTTATTGTAACATTATTTATATTTTTAAATATCTATATCAATTTTAATAGCGTATTTAATTTGTAAAAATAGTGATAAATTTAAAAGGTTTTTTTTAAATTGTTTTAAAATTTATAGTGACATATTATGTAAAATTGTAAGTTAAATTATTTCCATACTTTTCTTCCATACTTTCTTTTATACACTTATGAGTTTTATTTTCATTCTATTTGCTAAGTGTTTTTCTTTGTAATTGAGCTTAATTTGTAAACACGTTGATCTTGTAAGGATTAATAATCTCGAAATATTAAACTAAGAAATTAAGCATACATAACTGAGAACAAGAAACTAAGTATTTATTACGTAAAATAAAAATAAAATGATAGAATTCATCATAGGGTTCATCTCCCATAGATATTTAGAAAATTAGTTCATACTTGCAAATAAAAACATTCAATATATAGTATAAGAAATAAAGAAATTCATGATTGAAATCAACTGAGAATCTTCAATCTTGATGAAAATTTACTTCAGAATCGACTTCAATGGTATTTTTCGAGTTGTTTTCTTGAGTATTCTATGACGACTCTTTCATCTCTTCTTATTTTTGTCATATATACGTCTTAGAATGCCCCAAAAACCTAAAAATCGCGTTTTCTCACAATTTAGAGTGCTAATTTACGAAATCGACACGGCCTGCTACATAATCGTATGGTGGCCAGTGTGGCTCACACGGCCATATGGTCAGGCCGTGTGGAAGGAGTCAGCCCGTGTGGCTCCTATACCTTACTCCAATATTTCGATTTTCGCTTGTTTTGCTCCCAAATGTTCTTCTAAGTATAAAAATATGAATTTAAAGGATTAAGAGCATAAAATTCATCATTAACATAGAAAAATCACCTAAAATCGCATTAATAATATTAATAATGAAATTAAAACATGTTACTTTTAGCGACTATAATTTGTGACTATATATGGCCGGTTTCTACTAACAGAAATAACAAGAAACAAGAAAGAAAAAAAAAACAATCCAATTTGGAATGTTAATATCGCTATTCAATATATAGATTATTTGTATCATAGCAATTTGTTTTTTTTTCACAAAAAAATATACCCATTATTTTTTACCTTTGATTTACAAGGAGGGACTTTCAATGCAATTATAAATCTCATAGATTGTATATAAAAGGTACCATTCAAGCATTATTGTTTGATATAAACATAGAGATGAGCTCAACAACTCCGACTATGGTTCCAGTTATAGATTTCTCAAACCAAAACCTGAAACCGGGCAGCCCCGAATGGGATCTAGTGAAATCCCAAGTTCGAGAAGCATCGGGGGAGTTCGGTTGTTTCGAGGCATTGTTTGATCCAATTCTGGAGCTTCGAAAGGCAGTGTTTGGGGCTTTGCAAGAGACCTTTGACTTGCCTTTACAAACAAAAAAACTGTGTGTTTCCGACAAGCCCTTTCGTGGCTATTCGAATCGTCGATCTGGAGAGTTTCAAAGCTTGGCGATGGATGATGCTTGTATTGCTGAAAACATTGAACGATGCGTCACCAACACTTTATGGCCTCAAGGAAACATAAGTTTCAGGTACGGTAACAAGTATTATGGAAGCCCTTGCATTAAGAGTTAGATTATGTTTTGTTTCTTCTACTATAAAATATATTTGAATGTTACATCAAAGAACAAATTGATTTTTTTTGTTAAAATTTTATCCATTTCTATTATTAAAAACTGGTCTCTTACGTCAGCATGAGATACACTTGAATTGTTTGGTTATTCCATTAGCTACACTAACTTTTAATAGTAGAAATGAAATAAATTTTCATTAAAAAAAGACCAGTTTGCTCTTTGATCTAATACAATGACTAATTTGTTCATTTTTTTAAGTAAAAGATCAAAATACAATTTGACTCATAATACAACTTTTAGCAAAACTATTAGACTTCTTTGGTTTTTGTTGAGGGGGAATCGACCTCTTTATTGGGAAAAATCTTTGAAGTATCGTTCTCTGAGACGTAGACCCAAGCCTTGAATAGTAGAGGTATTGTTCCCGTGGTGTGTATACTTGGTTTTAGTCCTCGGGTTCCAAGTGTTAGTGTTCTTACCCATTAAGACCCTTTAAGGGCATGCGTTCGAACCCACCAAGCCAAAATGATAAAAATATTTGGTGGACTAGGCACTCTTACCTAAACTCTGTGAAACACTTTGGCTTTTCTCGAAGTAGAGAGACAAAAATCTGAAGTTAAAATGAAGCGTAGACATTCGGAGAATAATAACTCTTTTATTCATGGTTCAGATTGGTTTACTAGAGGACAACACTACAAAGACTTCTCCCAATAAAGGAGCAGTTTTATTAATTATTTGCTTTGTATTTGGCAGTAAAACTCTGGCATCTTTCACTCAACAAGCATCAGAGTTAGAGAAGACAATTTTGAAGATGATTTTGGAGAGTTTTGGAATTGAGAAATATATAGATGAGCTCATTGACTCCACAAACTATCAACTGAGGGTCATGAAATATGAAAAGCCAAAAACCAAGGATTCAACCCATGCGTTAGCTGCGCACTGTGACTCTAATATGATGACCCTTTTATATCAAAACGAGGTTAATGGACTCCAGATTCAAAGCAAAGATGGTGAATGGATCAATATGAAGCCTTCACCCAACTCTTTCATAGTCTTGATTGGAGAGTCCCTTAGCGTAAGTTCCACTTATTTTTTACATCACAGAGTGTTTAAATAGCTTGACTTAAAACATAAAATTTTTATATTGTTGCAGGTATGGTTAAATGGTCGATTGCCTTCGCCTTCTCATCGTGTCATGATGAAGGGTAACGAAGATAGGTATAGCTTGGGACTATTTACAAGACCAAGAGGAGGCTACGTAATAAAGGTTCCAAATGAGCTTGTCGATGACAACAATCCCGTTCTTTTCAAACCTCATGACCATGAAGAATTTTTGAAATTTTATTACTCCGAAGTCACTCAAGCAGCTGTTCAACCTAGGGGTTATATATCTCGTCTTAAAGCCTATTGTAGTGTCTAAGATTTGGACATCCATATATTATTATATTATAGCCAATTGTTTGGGGTCTTTCTATATATATGGCTAAAAGTAACTTTTTTTTTATTATAAAAATTAGATTAACATGGTTTGAATTCGTATGAAATAAGTGTCTAATAATAATATAAAAATAATTGTTATGTAATAAAATTTCATGGTATGCATTTAACTGCAATGGAATGCTTAAATTGCTACATTTTATATATTAGATTTTTTCCTTTTATTATTAAATATTAAGGAGTAACACATAAATAAATAAATTTAATTAAAATAAAACATACATGACATGCAAAACTATATTAAGATATTAAAATTTATATAAAAATTTTTCTAAATTAAATTACTATGACAAATTACATAAAATACGAATAAATATGAAAATTTGAGGTCATATTTGATAATTCATTGAAAAATTAAATTAACTGAAAATTAATATTATCAATGATTTGATTTTTAAGCACGTTTAATAACCCAATATAAAAAGTAAATGATAGATATTTTTCAATGAAAAAATATGAAAAATGATTAGATAGGGAGTTACTTATCACTTAATATATAATATTTTTTATTTTTTATTTAGTTTATTTCTTCTATTGCTTCTACCATCTTCAAGCTTCTAGTTTTCTTCTTTCTTTGGTAGAAGCAGCTGAAGCTTGGTTTTCTTCTTTCTTTGGTAGAAGCAGCTGAAGCTTGAAGATAATAAATGGTGGAAGCTTTGTACAAGAAAGCAATCGATTTTATTTTTGGGTGTTTGGTTAATGAGAAAATGCAAGAAAATTTGGTAAAAATTGTTTGCAGAGAAGAAAATATAAAAAAAAAATCTGGTAAAATCAACACTATTATACTAACGATTTGGGTAAATTAATAGGGGTCTATATGGTAAGTTGTGATTAGATGGATTTTTTTTTCTAATGGGATTAACAGTTGAGGTAAAATAAGTAATGTTTGAATAGTTTAGGTATCGAATCTGACAAAAAAAAAATTAGCATCATTTTGTTGTTTAAGCCAATTGAAAATGATGGACTAAAACGTTTTTTAAAATTAAAATATTTGGATATATATATATATATATAAAGAAATCTCGCTATTAAAAACTTTAATAATTAGACTTTTTTATAGTAATTATTAGACTGTTTTATATTATTAAAAACCTTAAAATATTTTATTTTATTTTATTTATGCTAAATTAATAAATATATAAAAGCAGAGTTTAAATAATATTAGTTTATGTCAAACTTAATAAAATTTAAATCTATAATTTTTCTTTGATTATGTAATTTTTATTAATTTATCTAAACTTTTTGTTACAAGCCCAATTTGCCCGGCCCATTTTTATAACCCCTAAACCCAATTACAGACAAACCCAAACCTAAAGCCCAATCTAAAACTAAACTTAGCCCACCAAGCCCACAATTTTTCAATTCAAAAAAATCAAAAGGAAACCCTAGGTGCGCCGCACCTAGGTCTGCCCTTGTCTCATCCACCACCGACGTCTGCCACCACCTACTCAGCACCGCCCCAACTGCTCCTGCAAGAGGGACACACAAACAACAGGGAAAATGATAAAAAAATATATGTAATGGCTTTATAAAAGCCTAAGAGATCAGATTGTAAGGGTGAGATTTTTTGGTCGAAATACAAAAGAAATACATCATCAAAAGGCTTCAAATATTAACTCAAATTGCAACAAGAAATATCAAGGATAGAATCAAAGGTCTATTGATTTTCTTCTTTTTTTTTTCTCTTTCTTTCTTTCTTTTTCGAACTTGTTTGCATATATCAAACTCTATTCTATTAAAAACAATACATATATATATTAGATATATATATATATATAATTACGTTTTGGCGATTTCCGGCCACTGTATATATATTAGATATATATATAAAAAATTACGTTTTGGCAATTTCCAGCCACCGTATACTGTGGCCAACACGACGGAGCCACGGTGGGGGGTGACCGGATCCCTTGGCCGATTCTGGGTTTTCCCCAGAGAGAAAAATTCCCCCTTCCCCTTTTTTTTTCTCTAAAACTCGGAAGAAATAAAATTTTCCAAAAAATTTTGACTTTTATAGCCCCCTGGTATGGCGTCGTTTTGGGGCAAACATTTAGCACCCAAAACAGTGTTGTTTAGCTATCCAGACCCGAGACCCGACCTTAACTCGCCTAGGATCCGCGTGTTTTTGTACTGAGGGTCTATTTGCGCCCTCAGTCCCTCCGCTTTTGAGGCCAGTTTCAATATGGTCCCATTCCCCTTTCTTTCCTTTTAATTTCACCCCTGAAGTTTCACTATTGTTTCATTTTGGTCCCGTGTAAAGCGCAGCGTTCTGGGGGAAAGGGAAAATTTCTTTTTTAATCCCCCATGTCATTCGCGCACTTCAAATGGGTCCCTCCTCTTTCTTTTTGTTACAAGCCAATTTTTAACCCAAATACCCCTAAACCCATTTACAATTTAAACCAAAAATTACCAAACCTAAACCCCAAATCCAACTAAAACCACCTTAACCCAATTTGATAGCCCAAACTTTAGCCCAATACCCCCAACACTATCACAAACCCTAGAAACCCTAGGTTAGCTGCCCCAACCACCCTCCCCACTTGCCCCCTCGATCACACCCTCGCCACCGCCACCACCACATCCACCACCTGCTCCACCTGCAAAATCAAACAGAGCACGCAAGCAGCAAAATATAGGGAAACAGATTTGTAAAGGCTATAAAAAGCCATGAAAAACCGAATGAAAAGGGGGGGCTTTTTTTTTTTTTTCTTTTCGGTGTTTATTCGAATGTTCAAAGAAAATCAAAGATATCGAAAATCAAAAATTAGAAATCTAAGGTAATATTTTTTTTCTGTTTTAGTTTCGTTTTCTAGGCATATTTTCCACATATATACACTAAAACACATAAAAAATATAAAACAAATTTTAAAAAAAAAAGGAAGAAAAATCATACCTTTCGTTTTTTCCGGCCACCGTGTACGGTGGCCGGCGCCGGCGACCGGCGGTGGTCCGGTGACTAACCGGTGCCCCCTCTGGCCGGAGCCCTTTTCTCTCCCTCCTCTCTCTTTTTCTCTCTTCTTCTCCCTTCTTTTTTTTCTTTCTTCCCTCACAAATGATTTTTTTTCTGAATTTGGGCCTATTTATAGCCCTCCAAAACGACGTCGTTTTGGGGGCTGTAATTAAGCCCCAAAACGGCGTCGTTTTGGGGATAACCCGATTACCCGACCCATTGGGGCTAGGATCCGCGTGTTTTCGCGGAAGGGTCTAATTGCGCGAATGACCCTTCCGCTTTTTAAGAGTTCTACAATTTAATTTATATTTATTTATAAATTGGCCCTAAAGTTTGTAGCATTTCGCAATTTAACCCTGTTCAATGCTGTGCGTTTTGAATGCCTGGGGAATTTGCTCTTTCACCCCCTGATATATTCAGCGCATATGCAAATGGGCCCTTCTTCCTTTATTTCCTTTTAAATTTACCCCAAAACTTTGTTAGCAGTCCAATTTTAATCCTTTCTTATTCATTTTTGTTTCTTTATTAAATATTGTTATTATTATTCTAATATTATTAATATTATCAATATATTTATTATTTTTTTTAGTGTATGTTTACATTATACACGCATACGTATATATATATATATATGGTATTATATTTAGTTGCTTTAATTTCATATTGTCATTTTTAGTATTATAATATTATATTCATAATTAATACTAGTATATATTTTATTATGTATGTATATATATATATTTTTTATTTAGTATTATCGTTTCTATTATATCTATATTTATGTTTATTATTTTCATTATTATTTTTTTATCGTTATTATACATATATATTTAAGTAGTATTACTGTTAATTGCCTAGTAATATTATTATTATTTCTAATATATATACATTATGTAAATATTATAATACTATTTTGTATATATATATATATATATATTTATGTTTTGTACATATGTCTTCTTTTAATGTTTTATATATTTATGTACATATTTCAATATCATATATTTTTATATATTATGTATATTTATTTTGCCATTTCATGTATATATTTTGATATTATTAGTTATATATCACTTATATATTTCCATATATATATATATTTTATGCTACCCCATAAACACATTTATGTAGTGTTGTTAATATTTTTATGTTATTAGCATTTCTAATATGAATGGTATACGTTCATTGTCATATATTACATATATCTATATACTTTCAATATTATTAGTTATTTCTTATATACTATTCCATGTACATATTTCCACATTATCTTGTGTATATATATTCTTAAATACTCTTACATGTATATGTACATTTTTAATACCATACTATATATATATTATTGCATAATTAGTACACATGTTTTATTAAACATATATATACACTTTTTATTTGTATTATTTCCGTATAACATATTATTCATTTTTATACTTATTATTTTCATTATTGTCACTTATATATTATTATTATTTGATTTATATACATCTTTTATTATTATTATTAGTATATAAATATACTTTCTATGTTTATAGTATCCCTAATATATATTGCATGTGTTCATTTATATTATGTATACGTGTATCTAGTATGTATATATTTTATTTTTATTACTATTGTTGTTAATTTTTAGCATATGTTTTATGTGTGCATGTATATATATCTCTACTATATGTATATAGGTATATATCTATGTAGTATCGTAATAGGTTTCTATTATTATTCCCAATGTGTATACACTATGTAAATATTTTAGTATTATAATATATATATGTTTTCATGGGGTATTTGCATTACATACGTATCTTTTTAATATTATATCTTCATATACGTCATATACATATCTTTCAAGCTATATTACATTTTACATTTTATCTTATAAATACATGTATATATATTATTTTTAACTATCTTATGCACATTATTTTTAACTTTACATTATGTATGTATCTCTCGTATCATTAGTTGTATATATTTTCATGTTACCTTATGCATATATTATCTTATGTTATTATTACTAAGTGTATTTTGTATTTGTTCATGATTTGTCTTTATTTTTATTTCTTTTGTAAATATCATTATTATTGTTCTTCGAATGTTCTAGTATCCCATGTTAACATTTTTCATTAATAATGTTATTGTTTGCATCTTTGATTTATTTTCAATTCTTACTTCATAAATATTTTTTATGTTTTAATTAATAATCGAGGCAACATATCGATTTAACATTAAGTCATAAATTTCATCGCTATGTTGGTTGGAATTTGTCGGCTCGTGTTAAAACGGTATATCCTTCTAAAAAAAAACCGACAAAAAATTAAAATTCCTCATCTTTTCAATCGGATCACGATTAAATGTTACATTGAACTTACATTTTTAAAATTTAAGACAACACGTGTTTTACAAGATACCAATTTTGGGCGTCGCGAGGGTGCTAATACCTTCCTCGCGCGCAATGCACTCGAACCCTACTTTACTCTGATTTTCACGTAGACCCAAATTTGGCCTTCATTTTTGTTCGAGAATAAATTTTCTTTTCAAAAGATGATTTATTAGGTGTCCGATCACACCTAGAAAAAAGATCGGTGGCGGCTCCCTTTGTTTAATAAAATCGAAAGTCAGTTTTCGAATTTTCAATAAATCGCCACAATTAGCGACCAAGCTAAAATTTTTATGTCGCTACACTTTTATTTTTGATTTGGCCCCAGAACTATGTTTTTGCTTCGATTTTAGTCCTTTTTGTTCATTTTCATGCCTTCAGCATTAAATTAATTATTTTTAATATTAATATGATTATTATATCATATTTATTTTATTATTAGGTTTATTATCGTAGGTATTATTATTGTTTTCTAATATTATTATACTTATTATTTGCTACTCTTTTAGTATTATTAATATATTTTTGTACTGCATTATAATTATCATATTATATTTAGTATTATTTTAACATTATATTAACTATTATATTTTTTTATTACTATTATTATTACTATTACATTATTAATACATTATTTTATTATTTTCTTTTATTGTAAATATTATTATCATTCTAATATTTTAATGTTATATTTTAATATTTTTCACTATTTGTATCATTATTTTCATTATTTATTCTTATATATGTCATTTATTTATGTATTTTTTTATTTTATTTTTTTGTTATCTGTAATTAGTTTGAGTGCTCGTTAATCCTTTTATACTTGTCTCTTACATAATTTTCTATTAATGCATTTATTTTATTTGTACATATATTATTTTAATGGCTAAATTATCTTTTAAAATTCCTTTTGTGCTTATAAAATTATTGTTTTGAAATTCTTTATATGGTATGATTTTAATATATTATATAGTATCTCATTCAAATACTTTTGTATATATTTGTGCGTATATAGAAAAATTAATTTAATCCTATACGTGTTTTCTTTTTATTTTGAATTTATTCATATATATATATAGTTTGTAAATCTATTACGTTCTTAAAATTATATTTCATTATGCATTTTACTATCTTTGTGTATTTATACATAATTTGAATTCTCCTTTATTGTATGTAAATTGTCAACTTTAAACCAATATTCTTTAACACTTCATATATTATTCGTTTTAAAAAAATATTCATTCTATAACATATATTTTAATGGTCACATGTATATCTCTAGTTTTTTTCTACAAAAAGTTTCAAGTTCAACAATTCATTTGTAATATATTATGTGTTCACCCTTTTAAATTTGCCTTATATATATATATATATATATATATATATATATATATATATTTCTTTAACTTTCATTTTGTTCTGCATTTTTGCATTTGATTGTGTTGTATTAGGTTATGTACATTATTGTTGTATATCATTTTCACTTTGTATTACTATTATATTAATTATTCTTTATTCATGCTTAGGAAATTGATAATATTTTAGATTGGTTGAATTTGATTGTTTATTTTGTTAGTTGATTAAACGAATTGTATTATCTTCATTCATCCATCATAGTATCTCATACATGTATATTATCCCATGTTTTTATTTTTCCTTTTTCGATTTACAAATATCACTTTATAACTTCTAACTCTTTAAAACCAATTATTCCATTTTATTTCAAGTCAAGTTAAGTGCATTTCAAACTGGTTTTATAATTATTCGTTCGAAAATTCCTTAAAACGAAGGCAATGTTTGATGTTTGAAAATTCGGGAAATCGTGCCCTACCGTGCTGGGTTTCGATTTTCCGTTTGTTCAAAATAATCGAATATTCCTTTAGAATTTCATTCGTGTTTTTCTAAATTCTGAAACAAGGCAATGTTTGATATTTAGAAATTCGAGGAATCGTGCCCTATCGTGCTGGGTTTCGGTTTTTTCGTTGGACTAAATAATTGGACATCCTTTTGTAATTTTCAAAGTATAAATTTTTGGAAGTCGAAAATTTATCGTGGTCTCAAGGGAATAAAGTATCTTATCCTATCGTGTTGGATATGATGCTGCATTCCTTTGAAACAAGAGAATCTTGACGACTAACTTGAGCTATTCAATTTTTTAAGGAACCATATTTAAAAAAAAAGGGGCTTCAAATCTCAGACACAAGGACAGAACTTAATCAATTTGGTACCAATTTTGGGCGTGGTGAGGGTGCTAATCCTTCCTCACACGTAACCGGCTCCCGAACCCGTTTTCTCAATTTTCGTAGACCAAAATCATTGTTTCAGTAAAACAAAACGTTTTAAAATAATTAAATTATGAGGTGGTCCGATCACACCTAATAAAAGATCGGTAGCGACTCCCATGTTCGTTTTCGTTTTCAAAACCAAAGTCGATCCCCGTGTTTAAACAGAAAAAAAATAGTTTCGACACTTTTGAAATCATTTTTATATAATTTGTTATAAGAACGTTTTGTACATTTAATAATTTATGAAGAAAATTATAGTAAATGAAGTGATAGTAGAATAACTGTACATAATTTTAAAAAATGTACATAATCTATTAATACAAATCATAAGAAAAAACTTTAAGAAAATAATCATTTCTTAATGAACAATTGTTATTAGACATTTAAGTTTTACTCATTCGGTTGCTAACATTTAAATAATATTTCCAAGATTTTAAACCCGGTGAGTTAGCCTAACAATTAGGGTGTTCATTGTCTTAAATGTAGTTTGAGTTCAAGTTGTATTAATCGTATTTCTGTGAAGACTTTACTCCAAGATTTCAGATTTTTAATTTTAAATATTATGTTTAATATTCCCTTTTTAAATTTTGTTTATTAGATTTTAAGTTAGAATATTTTTATCCATTTAGGCCTTTTTTAGTGTTGTGTGTTGTATATATTGGATTCTTTGATTTATTGATTTGTTATTTGTTTGGTCATTAAGTAATGTTTCAATTCAATTTATTTTCTCATATTATAGTTTATTTTCATATACTGAAATTGTCATTCATCTTGCATCATGAACTCGATTCTATATTCGGATCTTTCCCATTAGTAGGAATGACCTTGGGCTTTCGTGTAGCCTTTGTCACTGCATAAGTTCGAGGACTATTTCATGGTTAAAGTTAACCCAAAGGCCAACCTTTTCAAGGGAACGCATCCCTCGTGGATGGCGTTACTTCGGATTTGGGTTTCCTGTGCATTAAGGTCAACCGTAAGCCAACATGTAGTAGGCATTTTTTTTGTAAACTTAGATGTATTTTTAATTAATTAAACCTTGTATCTATTAGATTATTTTCCGGTCAATGAATTCTTCTATTATTTGTTTGTACTTGTTTCAATTTACGTTACATGCATCATCGAAGCGTCTGGGACATATTGCCATAAGTATATCAGAAAATGAACACCATCAGGCTAACCACGGCCATTCGGCATTAGGTGGAACCACTCAGCACACTAGCTAAAAGATCGAAAGAAGCACAAGAAATAATTAGGGATTGTTTACTAGCAAAGTATGATACCTTATTGCTACAGATTGTATGGGTAGATTGTAAGAAGAATTACGTAGAAGATTTGAAAAAGACTTGGAGCATTTAGGGAGAGCAAAAGAAATACTACTTCCAGGTAAAGTACAGATATATCGCACACTTGTTGCTCATTGATTCAATAGACGATGGGTTGATAAAAGCAGTAGTTTGATTATGGGACACGTCTTAACATTTCGTATTTAATGAAGTAGATATGGTACCTATAGTGCAAGAATACTGGACTCTCTTGTATTATGAATTCAAAGATCCTCCCAAAGTATATTGGAAAGAAAATCGAGATTATCGAGGACAATTGACCGATCTTTTAGGAATTCCCAAAAATGAAGTTCGCAAAACAATAAAGCAAAAAATAAAAATAAAAAATTTGTGATTGGTGTAACACCCCTCACTCGACTCGATTGTCGGGTCTAAGTTGTGGAATGCTACAGTCGTTGTTGGAGTAACTACAGACAATAAACATTCAATTTAAATATAAATCATACAAATATAACCAATTCAGTTCATAATCAAATTATACAATTCTCATCGGGTCTTATACGAGCCTATGTATGCGCTAAAATTAACTCGAAATCGAACAAGGATCAAATTGTAACATTTTCAAAATTCCAGCTTGATGTCGTGACATGAGAGAGTTCATTGTCGCGACGTGACTCACTAACTTGGTCTTCATTGTAACGACGGGGTTCCTCGTCACATCATGACCTAAAACCCAAAATTTTTCAACTCGACACTTTTGAATCTTATCAATCGGAGGCTAATATACATTTACTATATTTTGAGGACAAGGAGGTGTTGTTGGAGGCACGTTTGAGGGTGGAGGTTGCTAAGGCACAGGATTAACTCCTGCAAACTGCATGAATTATTGATTCATCATCTAGAAGAAGACATCACTTGCCTCGCCTCTCGGCCCTTGCAGAACAAGCACACTATGAATAGCTCCCTGATCGGAAGCAGGAATATTGTTATCTACCTCATTAGATACGACCCTATTGAATTTGGCCAACATTATATATCTATAAGAAAAACATATTAATATCGGATCAAAATGCATCACACTATCATAGGTTATTGTGGCATGTATTTTCTAGCCTCGTACACGTTAAGTTTTAGTCCTAGAACCGACTAAATCGTAACTCTGATACCACTAAAAGTAACACCTTTCACCAAACCTAATTCGCCGGGTCCAAGCTACGGAATGCTACAATTATTTCCGGAGCAACTACAGACAATTAACATTCAATTTAAATATAAACCGTACAAATGTAACCAATTCAATTCATAATCACATTATACAGTTCTCCTCAGGTCTTATATGAGCCTACATATGCTCTAAAATTAACCCGAAATCAAACTAGGATAAAATTGTAGCATTTTCAAAATTCCAACTTGAAATCGCGATGTGAGAGAGTTCCTCGTTGTGACGTGACTCACTGACTTGGCCCTCGTTCTGACGTCTTGGTTCCTCATTACGCCCTGGCCTAAAACCCAGGTCTCGTCGTGACAACCATCACTTGACGTTGCGACGTGGATGCTACTTTAGGCACAACTTAAGCTATTTGGTACCTATTTCATGTTAACTTTTCAACTTAACCCAATGGTGTATTTTGCACAACATTTACCTACACAAAACCATTCTAATAACATTTCAAAACATCATTTTAAAACCAATTCATACCAATCAATTCTTTATTCCACATTTGGCACCCAAACATACCAATTAAACCTAATCTATCTCATTCTATACAATCATGTCCCTTAATCAGTCAAATCAACACTTACCATTCCATTTCACGCCTTTACATGTCATTCAAACATCAAAACATGTTACTAAGGCAACTACATATACACAAAAGCATTAGCCTTTCCAGAATTAAGCATTAGGTATGATTCAACTAAGTTAACCTTCCAAGCTAACACATACAAACACCTATATACATGTACATAAGATTAAAATGAGCAAAAGACTTTTGAGTCAATAACTAGATAGTGTGAGCTTCTAGATGATCTGACCAACACATTCTGCAAATGGACAATCTACAAGGAAAAAAATGAAGACAACGGGTAAGCATTTTGAACGCTTAGTAAGTTTATATGAAATTTACTTAAGTTACCTTGACATCACAAAAATTTGGCAATTGAAGCACATTGGTACACATATGGCAATCCTTTGACATCTTATACTTTCAGGTACATTCAACGAATACATCAAATAGGATAGTTCAATTACATGTCATGAGCTTATAGCACATTCATATAGTTATATAACATTCCATCATATAACATATATCAACTAAATAGTATTCAACTTGTAACATATATACAATTTCATTCATATATATATTTATTCCGACCATTTCGTTTCCATTTAATACTATTTTTAGTTTTGTCTTTAGCCTGGGAGAACTAAAGTAAATTAAAATCAGATACACGAGACTAATTTGTTTACATGTGCTGACATATTCGAGTTGCTAACACTAGCTTTAGATCAGAGTTGCTAACACTAGCTTAGTACGATGCTGCTAACACTAACTTTAGAGAATCTACAACAAATGTTGGATTTCAAGCCATAGTATTAATCCTTGATCAAACACATGTTTTCCTTTTTGGGACCCTAATAGCATGCCATTCATATCCTAATCGTTTACTACGTTCACACAGGCACTATTACAATTTTCAATTCATTTCAACCCCTGTAATGCCATCATTGACATATTATCTATATATGCATTTCATTTTCATTCATTACATCATATATATTTGAAATAACCATATCATTCATACTTTACGATTTAGTCCTTTAGATGTCAAAATCACCAAAATTACATTTAACCTAAACTAGTATACATTATAATATAATTCAAACATAACATTAAAATAACATAGTAAGTTTCATATGAACTAACTTGGAAAAATAACAAGCAAACAAGAAGGCAAGGACTTATCCGCTATTTTGCCTTTTTCTCAATTGTCTTCTGATAGATTCAATTCCCGATCAATTTTGAAGGGTCCAATGGTTTGGAATCTAAAAATGGCTTCTTAGGTTTTCTTCATGTAGGGACGGTGGAGAAGAAAGAATAAAAGATGTTTATCTTTTATTTTACTATTTAAACTTAGGCTATTTTACTAAATTGACCCAAAAAATTTTGATATTTATAAAAATAACCCAGGTTCAAAAACAATAACCAAAATGACCTGAAATGAACAATAGAATGGGGTTTTGGCCTGTCAATGGCCGGCACTAACTCGTATTTTGCACCCATGATTGCCTGATGATTGTGTCAGGCTTTAAAAAATTGATTTTTTTAGTTTTGGCCTGTCAATGGCCGGCACCAGGGTATTTTTTTTTAAATCGTATCATATTGGTATACAAAAATACCAATATTAAAAAAAATTGGTGCTGGTCTGTCAATGGCCGGCACCAAAATACGAGTTTTTTAAAAAAAATTTACAGGCCAGCACCAGTATTAAAAAAAATTTAAAACTCGTATTTTGGTATCGGCCATTGACAGGCCTGCAACAAAAAAATTTGATTTTTATTTTTTTTTGTACTTGGTGCCGGCCATTGACTGGCCAGCACCAATTTTTTTTTTAAACTCGTATTTTGGTGCCGGTCATTGACAGGCCAGCACCAAAAAATTTTGATTTTTTTTTGTACTTGGTGCCGGCCATTGACAGGCCAGCACCAAAAAAATTTGAATTTTTTTTAAAAACTCGTATTCTGGTGCCGGCCATTGGCAGGCCAGCACCAATTTTTTTTTTAATACTGGTATTTTTGTATACCAATATGATACGATTTTAAAAAAAATACCCTGGTGCCGGCCATTGACAGGCCAAAACTAAAAAAAATCAAAATTTTAAAACCTGACACAATCATCAGGCAATCATGGGTGCAAAATACGAGTTGTGCCGGCCATTGACAAGTCAAAACTCTATTCTATTGTTCATTTCAGGTCATTTTGGTGATTGTTTTTGAACCTGGGTCATTTTTATAAATATCAAAATTTTTTGAGTCAATTTAATAAAATAACCTTAAACTTAGGTTATTATATAATAAATCATAATTAAACTAATTAATCATCATTAATCACATTTAACAGAATTGGTGGGTGATATGATTATCACAGAGATGACACAAATGACATTATTGAACTGCAACAGTACCTTTTAACAAAATTGGTGGGTGATATGATTATCACAGAGATGAGACAAATGACATTATTACCTTAGTCAACATTTTGAGATGAAGGATATTGGGTCTCTTAATTATTTATTGGGTGTTGAGGTTTTCTCTGATGGCTACTTTCTCAAGCAAAATATACTTCCGATTTACTTTCTCGTGCCAATATTACTCACAATAAGACTGTTCTTACTCTCTCGGAATGTCAAACTTACTCCGTTGATGACACTCCTATTTCTCATGTCTCACAAAACTATGTCTCACAAAACTGAATCTTCATCCATTCTTACTTTTTTTCGCCGAAATGAATGCATCAATGACGTCTCCATGGTACCTGAACAAGACCACAAACCTTTCCAGTGCATTGTCGTTAGAATGTTGTGAATGAAAACTGTTACCGGATCTTTCTCCATTTTCAAAAATTCCTTGCTTACCTATTAAACCCTAAACCTAAAAGTTAATAACTACGTTGATTCTTAATTCATTGTAAATAGTAATTAAAATATTCAATTCAAATGTTATCGCAATATTCAAAATAGTATATATATATATCATTCATAAGCATATCGAAGCCGTCGGTGTCTATGTAAACAGATTAATCCAAATGGTTGCCATTTGTGACGGCCGGCTGTTAACGAATAACAAAAAAGCAGGAAAAAGTCAATCCAACTGGGAAAGTTAATATCGCTATTCAATGTATAAATTATTTGTATAATAGAGATTTTTTTTTTCACAAAATAAATTTGTTTATAACTCTCCTGGATTGTATATAAAAGGTACCATTCAAGCATTATTGTTTGATATAAACACAGAGACGAGCTCAACAAATCAGGCAATGGTTCCAATCATAGATTTCTCAAACCAAAACCTGAAACCGGGCAGCCCCGAATGGGATTTAGTGAAATCCCAAGTTCGGGAAGCACTGGAGGAGTACGGTTGTTTCGAGGCTTTGTTTGATCCAATCCTGGAGCTTCGAAAGGCAGTATTTGGGGCTTTGCAAGAGGTCTTTGACTTGCCTTTACAAACAAAAAAACTGTGTGTTTCCGACAAGCCCTTTCGTGGCTATTCGTGTCCTCCATCTGGTGTTTTACAAAGCATGACGGTGGATGATGCTCATATTGCTGAAAACATTGAACAATGCCTCACCACCAGTTTATGGCCTCAAGGAAATATAAGTTTCAGGTATAGTAAAAGTTCTATGGAAGCAATTGTATTAGAAGTGATATTGTATTTTGTCCTTTCTATTAAATAATTGGGCAAACTAATTATTTGATGTTAGATCAAAAAATAAACTAATCCTTTTATTAATTTATTTTTACTATTAAAACTAATTCTTGTATACGAGGAATACGAGATAGTCAAGTGTAATCTTCTGGTTATTTCGTTCACCAAACTAATTTTTAATAATAGAGATAAAAAAATTTAATAAAAAATTAATTTACTATTTAATTTTATAAACAAGGATGAAATAAATTTTTATTCTTAATTTTAAATGTGCAAAAACCCCTCTATCGAAACTACTAGACTTGGTTTTTATTAATTATTTGCTTTGTATTTGGCAGTAAAACTCTGGCATCTTTCATTCAACTAGCATCAGAGTTAGAAAAGACAATTTTGAAGATGATTTTGGAGAGTTTTGGGCTTGAGAAATACATGGATGAGCTCACTGACATCGCAAACTATCAAATGAGGATCATAAAATATGAAAAGCCAAAAGCCAACGAGCAAACCATTGGGGTACCTGCACACAGTGACACTAATATGTGACCCTTTTGTATCAAAACGAGGTTAATGAATTGGAGATTCAAAACAAAGATGGTGAATGAATGAATACGAAGTTTTCCCCCAACTCTTTCATAGTCATAATTGGAGAGTGCCTTAGTGTAAGTTCCACTTATTTTGACATAATCAAAGTATTAATTTTTACACATATTTTAGTATATATATGTTAGCAAAATATTAATTCAATTTATAATATTTATCCACTCCCATGATTTATTTCTAGTAAAGAGAAGGAAAATATCTTAATTCTTAAAAAAGTTTTTACTCGTATCTCTAATTTCAAGTTAAATTTATACTAAATAAACATTTTTATCAGGTTATTAGACTCATAGCCAAACGGGTCACAAGTGTTTAAATAACTTGACTTAAACATAAACTTTTATATTGTTGCAGATATGGTTAAATGGTCGATTGTCTTCGCCTTATCATCGTGTCATGATGAAGGGTAACGAAGATAGGTATAGCCTTGCACTGTTTGCAACTGTAAGAGGAGGCTACATGGTAAAGATTCCAACTGAGCTTGTGCATGACAAAAATCCCATGCTCTTCAAACCTCATGACCATGAAGAATTTTTGAAATATTTATCCTCCGAAGTCGCTAAAGGTGTTGTTAAATCTGGGGATGTTATATCTCATCTTAAAACATATTGTGCTGTCTAAGATTTGGCCCGTCAATAATTACTATATTGTAGCCAAATTCCTTATTGCAATGTCTAAGATTTGGCAATCAATAATTACTATATTATAGAATTTCGTGTGTTACTCTAATAATCAGGATGTTCATTCTCTTAGAGGTGATCTGGATTCAAGTCGTGTTATTATTAGAATTTTACCTTCCACTTATAATTCACCCAAAGTATATATACTATATTGTATCAATAATTATTATATTGTACTCAAATTGTTTGTGGTCTTTCTATATATATGTATATGTAGAATTTCATGTTTTATGTATGTTAGAATTAAGTGACCCAAATTCTTATAGAATATGATGGAAAATAAAATAAAAGTAAAATCCATATAGAACTAGATTTCTTTTATTTTATTTTAGAATAAGGTTTTTTAAACCTTATTAAACTTCATCTATTTTATATTGATTAGGATAGGGTGTTTCAATCCTACTAGAATATGGCTTTACAAGCCTATAAATAGACATAGTCTATTCCTCTTGTATTGATACAAATTTTTCGACATAGTGAATTTTCTTCTCCTCTGCCCGTGGTTTTTTTCCCGAAAGGGTTTCCACGTAAAATTTGTGTGTTCTTTATTTTATTTATTTTTATTCTATTTTTTTCACAAATTGGTATCAGAGCTTCCGGGTTATTCATCTCGATCACGGTAATGGCGTCTTTGAAATATGAAATTCCGCTGTTGGATCGCAACACTAGATTTGCGTTGTGGCAAATTAAGATGCAAGCAGTTCTTGCACAGATGGATCTGGAGGATGCCCTGCTAGGGATAGATAAGATTCCTTCGACATTAATGAGATGAAGAGAAAAAGCGTAAGGATCGAAGGCATTAACACAATTACATCCGCATTTGTCCAACGAAATTTTGCAAGATGTGATGAAAGAGAAACTGCGCATTGCATTATGGAAGAGGCTAGAACAAATATGTATGTCGAAAACTCTAACAAGCAAGTTGCATATGAAGAAGCGTCTTTATGCTCATCGTTTGGAGGAAGGTGCGTCAGACACTAACACTTAATGGTGTTTAAAGAAATTCTCTCAAACTTGGAAGCCATGGAGGTTCAAGATGATAAGGAAGATCTAGGGTTGATTCTACTTTGTTCGTTGTCCCTGTCTTATTCAACCTTTAGAGACACGATTTTATATAGCCGTGAGTCTCTAACAGTTGATGAGGTTTATGATTCTTTAACCTCGTATGATAAGATGAAGCATCTTGTGGTTAAACCCGACTCTCAGGGAGAGGGTCTCATTGTTCGTGGGAGACAAGATCGGAATGCTGATGATGATCGTGGTAGGACACAGGAACGGAATCCTCGTGGTAAATCTAAGGGTAGATCGAAGTCTTCAAACAGAGGTAAAACTTGTAACTTCTGCAAGAAGAAAGGGCACATTAAATCTGAGTGCTATAAGCTACAAAATAAGATTAAAAGGGAGGCTGCGAATCAAAAGGGAAAACAACCAGAAAATTTCGGTGAAGCTGATGTTGTAGAAGACTACAGCGATGGTGAACTTCTAGTCGCTTCTGTCAATGATTCTAAAGTAAGCGAGGAGTGGATACTTGATTCAGGCTGCACATTCCATATGAGTCCCAATCGGGATTGGTTTACAACTTACGAAACAGTGTCTGAAGGTGTTGTTTTGATGGGAAATAATACTCCGTGTAAAATCGCAGGTGTTGGAACAATTAAAGTTAAGATGTTTGATGGAGTTGTCAGAACACTTAGTGACGTACGGCATGTTCCAGAATTGAAAAGAAATTTAATTTCGTTGAGTACTCTTGATTCAAAAGGGTACAGATATACAGCTGAAAGTGGGGTTTTAAAGATTTCCAAAGGGTCCCTTGTTGTGATGAAAGGACAGAGAAAGATTGCCAAGTTATATGTTTTGCGGTGGTTCTATCATATTCATGGTGATGCAGACTATCGCTTCCTCGTCCTTGTCGATGATGATATTACTAAACTTTGGCATATGCGCCTAGGGCATATGAGTGAGAATGGCATGGCGAGAATTGAGCAAAAGAGGACTTCTTAATGGGCAAGGAATTTGCAAACCGAATTTTCTGTGAGCACTGTGTTTTGGAAAACAAAAGAGAGTTCGATTCACTAGAGGAATCCATAACACGAAGGAACATTGAGATATATACATTCGACTGTGGGGGCCATCTAGAGTGCCTTCCAGAGGTGGAGCTAATTATATGCTAACCTTTATTGATGATTTTTCCAGAAAAGTTTGGGCGTTCTTCCTGAAGTAGAAAAGTGATGTGTTTTCCGCATTTAAGTCTTGGAAAATTA
This sequence comes from Gossypium longicalyx, assembly GCA_025698465.1. Lineage (NCBI taxonomy): Eukaryota > Viridiplantae > Streptophyta > Magnoliopsida > Malvales > Malvaceae > Gossypium > Gossypium longicalyx. Next base: position 4,911,262 of record CM046999.1, on the reverse strand, counting down.
TGATTGAAAAACAGACGGAAAATGCAGATAAAATACCTCCGCATGCAGACAATGGCTTAGAGTTCGTTTACGATGAGTTTAATAGATTGTGCAAGTCGGAAGGAATCATAAGACACACTGACAGTCATTCGTCATACTCCACAACAAAACGGCGTTATGTTACGAACGAATGAACAGAGCGATCATGGAGAAGGTTCGATGTATGTTGTCAAATGCCAACTTACCAAGTCATTTTGGGCGTAAGCGGCGCTTCATCGCATGTTTTTGATCAACCGATCTCCATCCGTTGCCATTGAGAAAAAGACTCCACAAGAGGTATGGTCCGTAATCCCGCTAATTATTCCGATTTAAAGATCTTTGGGTGTCCTGCATATGCTCATGTTGATAATGGAAAATTGGAACCGAGATCCATTAAATGTGTTTTTCTTGGTTATAAAGCTGGTGTAAAAGGGTATAAGTTATGGTGTCTGAAAATAGAAAAGTTGTGATTAGTAGAGATGTTGTTTTTGATGAAACCGCTATGCTACCTAACTTATCTCTTAAAGACTCTTCCAATAAAGAAAATCAAAAACAAGTAGAGCATCGAGTTAATACTGAGTCAACTCCTCAAGCCAGTACAAAAATTGAGAATAGAGTTGCTTCTTCACCACAATACTCTATCGCCAAAAACAGAACTAGAAGAGAAATTAAACCTCCAAAGAAATATGCTGAGGCTGATCTAGTTGCTTATGCTTTGAATGTGGTGAAGATATAGATGCGAATCAAGAGCCATCTAATTATTCTGAGGCAGTTACCTGTGAAGGCTCAGAAAAGTGGATGTTTGCTATGCAAGAAGAGATGGAATCACTCCACAAAAACAGAACATGGGACCTTGTGAAACTTCCTAAAGGTAAAATGTCATTTCGTTGTAAATGGGTATTTAAAAAGAAAGAAGGGACTCCAGGAGTTGAAGAACCCAGATATAAAGCAAGGCTTGTTGCAAAGGGTTACAGTCAAATTCCAGGAGTGGACTTCACAGATGTGTTCTCCCCAGTTGTTAAGCATAGTTCGATTCGAGCTTTGCTTGGTATTGTGGCCATGCATGATTTGGAGCTTGAGCAGTTAGATGTAAAAACTGCATTTTTGCATGGAGAGCTTGATGAGGATATTTACATGCAACAACCAGAAGGTTTTACAGTTTCAGAAAAAGAGAACTATGTTTGCTTGCTGAAAAAGTCCCTTTACGGTTTGAAACAGTCACCAAGACAGTGGTACAAGAGGTTTGATTCCTTTATGACTTCTCATGATTTCAAAAGAAGTAGTTTTGACAATTGTGTTTACTTTAAGAAAAATAGTGATGGTTCTTTTGTGTATCTACTTCTTTATGTTGATGACATGTTGATAGCAGCAAAAGATAAAGAAGAGATAAGAAAGGTCAAAGCCCAACTAAGTAAAGAATTTGAGATGAAAGATTTAGGACCAGCAAAGAAGATACTTGGTATGGAGATCCTCAGAGATAGAAAATCAAGTAAATTGTACCTAAGTCAGAAGGGGTACATTGAGAAAGTTCTTTGCAGGTTCAATATGCAGAGTGCTAAGCCTGTTAGTACTCCTTTAGTAGCCCATTTCAGACTTTCATCGATTTTGTCTCCACAATCAGATGATGAGATTGAGTACATGTCACATGTTCCATACTCTAGTGCAGTGGGATCTCTGATGTACGCTATGGTTTGTTCATGTCCAGATTTATCATATGCAGTCAGTGTAGTTAGCAGATACATGGCAAATCCCGGTAAAGAACATTGGAAAGCGATTCAAAGTGGATTTTAAGATACTTACGAGGCACTACACGATGTTTGCTTACAGATTTGGAAGAACTAAAGATGGAGTCATAGGGTATGTTGATGCTGATTTTGCTTTGGAGACCTTGATAGAAGAAGATCTCTCTCACGAGTTACGTCTTTACAATCGGAGGTTGTGCAATTAGTTGGAAAGCCATTTTGCAAACTACATCGCTTTGTCTACCACTCAAGCCGAGTACATGGCGACATCGAGGCTTGCAAAGAAGCTATTTGGTTGAAGGGACTATTTAGTGAACTCAATGAAGGCCTTCAAATCAGCATGCAGATTTTTGTGACAATGAGTGCTATATTTCTTACAAAAGATCAAATGTTTCATGAGAGAACAAAACACATTGATGTTGGTATCATTTTGTTCATGATATTATTGCTCGTGGTGATATTGTTGTGAGCAAAATTAGTACTCATGAAAATCCTGCAGATATGATGACTAAGTCACTTCCTAAAACCAAGTTTGAGCATTGCTTAGACTTGGTTGGTGTTCATTGTTGAGTTAAACCCTTAAGGGTTTTATGGAAGAGGTGGAGAACTTGTTTATTGAAAGTTCGCAATGAAGAACTTGTTCATTGAGAATTTGTGTCAAGGTGGAGATTGTTAGAATTAAGTGACCCAAATTCTTATAGAATATGATGGAAAATAAAATAAAAGTAAAATCCATATAGAACTAGATTTCTTTTATTTTATTTTAGAATAAGGTTTTTTAAACCTTATTAAACTTCATCTATTTTATATTGATTAGGATAGGGTGTTTCAATCCTACTAGAATATGGCTTTACAAGCCTATAAATAGACATAGTCTATTCCTCTTGTATTGATACAAATTTTTCGACATAGTGAATTTTCTTCTCCTCTGCCCGTGGTTTTTTTCCCGAAAGGGTTTCCACGTAAAATTTGTGTGTTCTTTATTTTATTTATTTTTATTCTATTTTTTTTTCACAATGTATCCAACTGCAATGGAATGCTTAAATGGATATTATTTACATTTTTTTTTGCTCAGTAAATGAATTATAAAAGCACATAGTCAGGAAACACTGACAAATGCAACAAAGCTTTTACAGACAGACCATACCCAAACAGCAAAGCACATCACCTAAACAAAAACATCAAGGAACACTACTCAATTCCAAAAAAAAAAAAAAAACCTATAACAAAATCTGTTCAAACATATCAGCAGTAGCAAATCCCAGCAACGTATTCCTTTGCATACCAGTCACCGAGAAAACAAACCTTGAAAAACTCATAATTTTCATAGACCAACTCACCACCAAGCCTTAAACAAACAAGGCCTACTCATATCAGCAGGAGCTAAGGCATCTGCCATTTCATTTCCACCCGCCTTAGCTAATGTAAATGTTAACTTTCTAGCACAGGTCCTCCTTCTATCAAATTCTGCAAAAACAGGTTGTTGCAACCAAGGTCTACTTGATTTCTCTAAAATCCAATTAAAGACCTCCCTCAACCCCATCTCAACAATTAAAGGACATGAACCCTACCATCCTATGTCATTAAAAACATCCACAGCTGTGATAATAGCTCCCAATTCAGCAGACTCCGCATCACAAGCATTACTCGAACCCGAGAATAGAGCTCTAACAATACCTTCCTCATCTCTCATTACACCTCCACCGCCAGATTTGCCCTCAAAAGCAATTCCACTTACATTCAATTTCAAGCATCCATGTGGAGGAAAGCACCAGCCAGCTGACCCTGAATTGGATAATCCGCATCTATACTGGCATAACCACCATAATCTCTCTTGAATCCTGCACTCTTCAACAGCAGCCCTTACCCACAATAATGCCCTCATTTTGGAATGGAAAATCAAGGTCTCCATTGTCAACACTTTATTATCAAAAACTATCCCATTTCTTGCTAACCAAATCTACAGACAAGAAGCCACGATTGAAGTCAGCCACAGATTTTTACAAGAACCAATAATCTGCGCCTTGAAACATAACAAATAAAATTCCTCAAAGTTGCTTACCGATAACCAGCCAATATCCCACCAGTTGAAGATTCTCTTCCAAAACCCTGCAATAAAATTACAATTAAAAAACACATGGTCGGCCCTCTCCAGCTCCCTATTGCACCACGGACACACGTTCAAGCTGTCATGAATTTTCACCCCCCTTTTAATCAAAAAATCCTTCGTGGGAACTCTGTCAATGGCTAATAACCAAAGAAAATTCCGCACCCTTAGAGTAACTTTTAACTTCCATATTTTATCGAAGGCAAAGACTGGACCCTCCCCCTCACCTTCAATCACTAACTTGGATAATTGCTTTACTGAGAACTCACCATTTTTGTCGTGATCCCATAAAATCCTATCCTCCACCTCCGGGACAAGGACAACACAACTCACCCTATCGATAAGCCGACAAAGGATCCCCATATACATATATATATATATATATATATATATAGCAGTTTGTATCTGCGGGTTAAATGTATATATTAATTTTATAGCATTAGTTTTTCTCTAAAATCATTAATGAATTGAATTGAAAAAAAATAATGAAATTACAAAATATTTTTAAATTTATTTTAAAAAATTAAATAGATTATATTAATGTTATTTAAACTTAAAAATATTTAATATTAAATTAATACAAAAATTCTTCCTAATTTAAATATTAATATTAATTTTTTATAATTTAAAAATATTATTAATATTTTATAGGTTATTTACTTTATATATTTATTGTTAAATTAATTTACTTTTTGTACCAAAAAATTTAATTTATTTTAATGTCAAAATTTTTAATACTCAATTTTTTTTTATAATTTTATATTTATATTTTCTCTACTTTAATCAATAACTGTAATTAAAATTTATTATTTTCAGCAAAATATAAATTTACTTTGATAAATGTTTTTAAGCTTAAATTTTTAATATTAAGTATTTTTAATATAAAAGATAATTCAATTGAGTAAATTCTTAAAATAAAAAATAATTTATTTAAAATAAATTTTATATTTAATATATAAAAAATTTAAAGAAAATAAATTTGAACAAAAGGCATGAAATAGTTAAAAAAAATTAAAAGGCAAGGCACGAAAAAGTAATTTACTAAAATTGAAAATAAGTGTTTGAAATAAGGAGTATCATGTATTAAAAAATTGTAATATAAACTTGAATATTTATTTATTTTTATTTAGTTAGAACATTGTAATATTATATATATATATATGATTTAAAGTTAAATGAATGATGTTAAAAGTTAAAACGTTGTAACACTTTCTATTTAAGATTATAAAATCATTAGGAGTAGTTACATTGGAGTAATTAATAATTAACAAATGAAGTACTAATAGTTAATAAATGTAGTGTTTTAGGTTCTATAAGTGTGTAATTGAAATATTTTTTTTAATTAAAGAAATAAATATAGACTTTCTAAATGTAGTAATTACTAGTTACTATCTACCTTATCAAATACGATTCTTTTGAATTCGGCCGACATTATATATTTATAAGAAAAACATATTCAAATTGGATCAAAAGGCGTCACATTATCACAAATTATTGTGGCATGTATTTTCTAGCCTTGTATGCGCTACGTTTCAGTCTTAGAATCGACTAATCTGTAGCTCTGATACCACTAAATGCAACACCTTTCATCAGACTCGATCGTCGGGTCCGAGCTACAAAATACTACAGTCGTCGCTAGAGCAATTACAGACAATTAACATTCAATTTAAATATAAACCATATAAATGTAACCAATTCAATTCATGGTCACATTATACAGTTCTCCTTGGGTCTTATACGAGCCTACTTATGCTCTAAAATTAATTTGGAATCGAATAAGGATCAAAATTAACCTTCCAAGCTAACACATACAAACACTTATATACATGTCACATAAGATTAAAATGAGCAAAAGAATACTAAGTCAATAGTTTTATAGTGTGAGCTTCAAGATGATCTGACCAACACATTCTGCAAACCAACAATCTATAAGGAAAAAATAGAGATAATGGCTATACATTTTGAATGCTTAGTAAGTCCATATGAAATTTACTTAACATTACAACAATTTAGGAATTGAAGCACATTGGTACACATATGACAATCTTTTGGCATCTTATATGTTTAGGTACATTCAACGAAAACATCAAATAGATTAGTTCAATTACATGTCATGAGCTTATAACATATTCATATAGTTATATAACATTCCATCATATAACATATACTAACTAAGTCATATTCAGCTTGTAACAAATATACAATTTCATTCATATATATATATATATATATATTCATTCCAACCATTTCATTTTCGTTTAATACTATTTTCATTTTTGTCTTTCATCTGGAGAACTAAAGTAAATTGAACTTGGATACATGGGATGATTTGTTTACATGTTCTGACATATCCGGGCTGCTAACACTAGCTTAGTACGATGCTGCTAACACTAACTTCAAAGAATTCGCAACAAATGTTGGATCTCAAACCATCGTATTAATCCTTGATTAAACACTCGTTTTCCGTTTTGGGACCCTAATGGCATGTCATTCATATCCTAATCGTTTACTAAGTTCACACAGGCACTATTATAATTTTTAATTCATTTCAATCCCTGTAATGCCATCATTTACATATCATCCATCCATACATCATATCTATTTATAATAACCATATCATTCATACTTTACGATTTAGATGTCAAAATCACCAAAATTACATTCAACCTAAAGTAATATACATTATAATATAATTCAAACATATCCTTAAAGTAACATAATAAGTTACATATGAACTTACCTAGAAAAACAACAAGCAAACAAGACATCAAGGACTAATTTTTAATTTTGCCTTCTTCTCGACTATCTTTTGATTGATTCAATTCTCAATCACTTTTGAAGGGTTGAATGGTTTGGAATCTAACAACGACTTTTTAGGTTTTCTTCATGTTAGGGACGATGGAGAAGAAAGAATAAAAGATGCACATATTTTATTTTACTATTTAAACTTAAGTTATTATATAATAAATCATAATTAAACTAATTAACCTTTAATTAATCATAATTAATCACATTTAACAAAATTGGTGGGTGCTAGATATCACCCATCATCGCTTGACCATTTAAAATTTGTTTTATTGCTTAATTGGTCCATCAATTAATTAATCAACTTTTATTTTAATTAAACCTTAATTAGTTAAAGGCCTAATAGTAGTCATCCCAAAATTTATTGGAGTGTGGAACCATCCATCACCACTTGGACTTTTGAAAACGGTCTATTCACCATTTTGATCCCTTAGCTATTTAAACTCTATAGTGACTAACTTTTACTACTTTTACAATTTAGTTATTATACCTTAATTAACTATCTGAATGAAACAATTAGTAGACCAAATTTTAATAAAACTTTATACTAACCTCATAAATATTAAAAAACAGTATTTATGAACTCAATCATTGGAATTAGGGTTCCCAAACCATCATTTCTGACACTATTGAAAACAAGATTATTACACTTGGCATACCATCAAACAAGCTCTCAAGAATACTGGTGGAGAAAGAAATTTATCATTGTTTGCATCTGATCTATATGGATTTGTTAATGTAAATTTGTATTAATCTAATTCTAGCTTGATTCTAGCCTGTAAATCCAATTATAACATGATTCTAGCATGCAAGTTTGGCTATAATCTAGGATTTTTGTCTAGTTAGTTTTCATGTATAGTTCTTAGGTATTAGTATAAATACCTAGCACTTGTATAGTAATGGACATACATAAATTCATTTCTTTTTTTTTTTCTTAAGTTTATAACATGGTATCAAGAGCTTAGGTTCCTCTTCTTCTTTTTTTTCCTCTATTTTTTTGGTCATATATCTAGTTTTGTCCTCTATTTCTCGAGCTTTACCGTTCTTTTCCCAAGTCGAGCCGCCTCCAAGCCGAGCCATCAAACTTAAGCCATTTTGAGTCATTGACTACTTTTTTGACCAAACTGCTCCCACCATTTTCTGTCGATCTACTCGTACTTATTCGCTCTCTTTCTATTTGATTTGTCTCTATCATGGAAAAAATGGAGATTACTCGCCCCTAGCAAGGTTTTTTTGTAAAAATTATCGTCAAAACGATGAAATTACTGAGGTTGGTGGATCTCCCAACTCCAAAGGAGTTTTTCTTGTTCCCAGTTCATCAGTTGCTATTATTGCGGTCACAGATTCTGCTTCCCTTCCTCTTCACATTCCATCCTATCTGGTACTTCGGGTAATTATACTTGGCTTTTTGGTACTCCCGTGTGGGATCCCTAAATCCCCAAATTAGCCACATGGCCATGTGGCCAGGCCATGTGGCACCAAATCACTCAAACCCTAATCTCTAAACACACACGCCCGTGTGCCCAAGGGACACGACCATGTGAAAAATAAAAAAAATCCCCAAATCGGCCACACGACCTTGTAGCCAGGCCGTGTGACATCCAAATCAGCTTGAGAATCCTAATTCCCAAAAGCACATGGCTGTGTATATCGGCACACGCCCATGTAGCCACCCATGTGGTCACGAAACCACCCTAAAATAGCCTCGAAAAACATGATATCAGCCACGAAGCACTCCCCAACCCTCGATAATTCGAAAATATACCAAAACACACAATTTCTAAGTATAAGACAACGATACAACATCGAAATTAACAGGTTTGCGAACACTCACACACACGATGTTGACTTTTCATAATGTCGATATAGAATTCGAAAATAAGACAAAAAAGATACGAAACCCACACCTAATTCAACGACGGAGAAGCGAAATTCTTCAATATCTATGCAGCAAAAACCGTTTTCCCCAACCGAAAGAAAGAAGAAGAAAAAAAACAGAAAAAGCAAAACCAAAAATAAAAAGAAAATAAAATGAAATAATAGTAAAGAAGAAAAATGAACGTCCCAGAGACAAACTAAAAATAAATAAAGAAATAATTTAATAATTATATATTAAATTAAAACAACACAACAAAACAGAACAGAACAAAAATATTCCTCCAAAAAGTACACACAAGGACTCAAGCCAAGGACCTAGAGGTAAGCTAACACACACTCAACCATCAAACTAGCAAGCACATTCTGACACTTGCACGCGCCATTAAACACAATAGCGCAACCTTCTCACTGACCCTAATCACAAAACCCAAAAATTTCTAACCTCAAAATTCGGGGTGCTACACTAACTCACTTAGATGTAGATTGGAGAGGCCCATAAATGCTCAGGAGTTCAATTTTAATCGGACATGGGAACCATTTTTGGATTCCATTAACTGATATTTAGAGACTGATTAGTTATTCGCCGTTGATGGTGCTTCAACAATTTGATTATGACCAATGTGTACTGGGCAGTTATGGTTTAAATCAGATTGAGACCTTGGTATCACATGATAGTTTTTGGAAAATGTTGGAGGACATCTCATTTCATTCTTCTTCTACCATGGTTTCATCATAGACAAACCCTTTATATAGTTGTTGAAAGTGACTATATATTAGTTATTATTCATGCATCTAGTAAGTAATGTGACTCTAATACATACATGCATCTTAGATAAGTATATCCACGCATGTTAATCAAATGACTACTAGTCTTTCTATATTCATCCATCTCAATCACTTTGATCAAATACAACATTGATGACATCACATTATTCAACACTTTGAAAGGGTGATTTTCGTTGATTTTTACAAAGAAGTAATGCTCTTGAACTCGTTCTTTATGTAATTTTTTTGTTGATGTTAGTGATCATTAAGGTTTTATTTAAGTGATGCTTTAGGTTCCTTGTGTTGTTAATGTTTTCGTATGAGGGTGTTGGATGTTGTTTTTTGAGGGGTTGTAAATGCTTCGATATGCTATTTTGTGTTCGTGTGTATTTTGTAGGTGACTGTAGTTGTACTGTTATTGTCTTTAAGCATGGTGTATTTTCTTTATCTCTAACCTTTTCGTTAGTCCTCCCTTTGTGGGATTTAAAAAAAAATTTACATTGGCTAAGAAAAAAAATGTATCATTTTTGTCAATAGATGTCCATCTCTTCTCAAAATTTTATCCTCATAACAGAGTTCATCCTTTTTTTAAAAAAAAATTTTAATTAATTTTCTACATCAACTTCTAAACTTTTAAATCTAAAAAAAATAATGGAAGTTTAACAAAGCTTTAACTCAGTTGATATTGGTATTGCTATTAATACAGAAGAACGTGAATTCGAGCAAATTGAAATGTATTTATCTTATTTTTAAGTTTTGAAAGAAATTATTAACAGTTTTAGAAATTATATAAAAAAATCATAAAAAAAAAAACTCAATGAACCGTTGAATAAGTGGAGGTTGCTAAACCATTCACTATTCGGTTGGCTATTACTTCCAACCATTTTTTTTATGCTCATGTTCATACAATTTTTTACTCAGGGCATTATAAATTTATATATACTTTTGCATGTTAATGTACATGGTTTTAAAATTTTATAATAACTATGTAAAATTATAAATTTAATCATTAAATATAAATAAATTGAAAAGATTTATTATGAAAATAAAACTCGCAGAATATCATTAAAATTTATATTAAAAAGACGAAATGATTTATATTGCAATTTTCCTTTCCACAAATACCTTTTTGGTCATCTATCAAATTTTCATAGTGTAAACAAATTAGAAATTTAAGTTATAAAATGTAATAAGGAGGTGAAGCTAAGGGGTTAGCAGGGGATTCAACTCCTCAAAAATGGAAAATTTTCCTTTAAGATCCCTTTATAATTTATATAATTTTAAATTAATAATAGTAAAATTATACTTTAGCATCTAAAAATGATAAAATTTGATATAATAGTTTAAAAATTATCAATATATAAGCTATTAAAATGGTGAATTTTTATTTTTACTATTGTAAAAATATACAATTTAGTTCTAACCCTAAAAAAAAAAATTTAGCTTTGTCCCTAATATAATATATAATTTTTGTTTTGCTTAGTCAACAAAAAGACAACAAATATAGAAAGATGTTGGAGAAATCCAACCTCTTTCAAAGATGACAAGATTACAAAACATCCATGGTAGTCTTACATTATGAAGAACAACACGACTTGAAGCAGCCAATAACAACTCAAACAATCATAATAATCACCATCAGGCTTTAAATAGCGAAGGTCTCCTTATAACTGCTTTTGTCGGAGCATTAGCCATAATATTATTGTCGAAACTCTTTTTTATTTTGAAAACAATGGGGATCGACTGTTGAAAACAAAAATGTGGAGTCGCCACCAATCTCTCGATTTAGGTGTGATTGGACTACCTACTAAAACGCTTTATTCATGTAAAATAAAAAAAAAAAGTGGGTTCGGGAGTCGGTTATGTATGAGGAAGGGTTAGCACCCTCATTACGCCCAAAAATTGGTACCAAATTGATTTGATGATGTCCTTATATCAAAAGTTTTAAAAGAAAAGATTTTCTCAAAGTATGATTCTTTTTTTTTTTTTTAATGTTCGAATAGTTTAAATTGGTGGTCAAAAATCCTTCGTTTCAAAGATATGCAGTTTCATACCCAGTACGATTGGATGCGATCCCTTATACCTTTAAAACGCGATTGATTTTCGACTTTTAAAAAACATACATTAAAATTATAAAAGGTTATCCCAATATTTGGTTCTCCGAAAAAGTCATACCCAATACGATTGAGCATGATTTTCCGAATTCCCCAAATATTAGATATCGCCTTATTTCAGAATTTTTGAATAATAGAAATTTAGAAATTTGCTTAAACATGTTTATTGAAAATAATTATGATAAAAATACAAAGTTCAAATCAAATTATACATGAAATATTTAAAACACAAATTCATTCAAAAATTGATAATTCACATGATAACTTTAAATAATGTATTAAATATGAAGGAATGACAATGCATGATATAAAATAATACAATAAATTTACGAAACATGTATATACAAGTAAAATTAAGTATAATTGTTTGTAAAAAATGTAAGAAAGAAACAAAGTAAATATATAAGCTATATGGGGTAACAAAAGTTTCTAAAAAACAAGGTTATGTACAAAATGTAAAATTATATTTACACGTAAATTTAGTGATATATATATTATTAAGATTATATTTATAAAGGGCATTTGGAAACAAATAATATCTACTTTTACATGTAACAAACTGAGTTAGAGTGATGGAATATATAGATAGTACATACATAAGGATAATAAAATAATGTATACAATATATAAATCGTATGATAAAAAAATGGTCTTTAGAAAGAATGTATTATACATATAAATGACTTTAAAGGATAATATATACATTGAAAAAAAAATATTTACATAGATTTATATGAAAGTAATAACATGTACTATGGTAAAAAAAAAATAATTTAACATGGATTATATACATGTGAAGGCATTTTTAAAATAATTGAATATTAAAATAATATGGAATAAAAAAAATGAATTATAAAATTAACCTAAAACTAGCATAAACTATATATATATAATCAATAAAAAAAACTGCAATTATATACAAATTTCCTAAAAATTATATGTATAAAAATAATATTGCTTTAATAATGTATGCAAATTAAATATAAGTGCTAAACATATGCTTGATGATAACTTAAAGAATGCATAAACTATGTAGGATTTTTTTAAATAATAAAAATATATAAAAAAATATGTGAATTGATCTAAAAGAAATTATATATAAAATACTAGTATTTAGCAATGTACATAAAAAATATATATATATACCAATATTTTGTTTGAATTTGAATATTGTAAAAAACATGTGATTTTAAATAACAAAATGTATATAATATTTTAATATTAATAATATTCACAGAGCCAGTTTTATTATAAGGTATATATAGAATAATGCACAAAACGTTACACAAAATCGTATGAAACACGTGGAAATACAATTACCCAAAATTACAACAAATAAATCAACCAATAATATAAATAATACAATTAATATTAACATTACAAATAATATAAACAATAAAAAAACAAAAATGAAAATAAAATAATAATGAATATACATACATTAATAAAAGGACCGAAAATATATGAGTGAATAAACCCAAATTTATAACATAAATCTAATAAAAAAACTTAATTGAAATCAAAGTAAAATAGAAAGATAATTTGAAATAATTATAACATAAATCTCTTATAAATGAAATAATTACCTATTTGAAAAGTACTCTTATCCTATATTCTTATAACACCTTCAGAAGACCGCTCTGCTACCGAAAATCTAAATTCAAGATTACCATCACCCCAAACCTTCCTAAAAATATCGACAGTAACCGAGTTTAATTTTGATTCCTGAATACAGCACATATTCGCTTTAGCTTTGCATATCACTCTTCTAACATAGTCTAGCTTAGCCTCTGGAGTCATACCCCTTATATTTCATGACAAAATCCTTATTTTTCCACCACCAAGAGAGAATCACCGAAACAACAAAAGAAAACCACAGAACTTACAAATACTAACCTTCTTGGGTCAAGGTCGTGACCCACCTTTCCCCCTGTCACACGGTTCTATAGGCCTTCTAACCTCATAATTTCATCGACAACTTCTCGCTCATCGCCTCTAATGCTAAATCCCAATTAAATTTTTGTTTCTTCCCATTAAGAATTGATGGTGACTCCCCACCAGAAGCCCTTTCTTCTCTAATTTTAACCACCACATCCTTAGTTCCCAACTGCTCGTGGATGATACTGGAACTTGATCCCCCTCCAGACCCTTTGGATTTACCCAACTGTTGGCCCGTTACATTCTCCAAGTCCACTGCCACTTCATCATCCCTTCGTTCTTCTTGACCCCCAACTTGATTTACTGGGCCTAATTCAGCTACTTGAAAGCCCATATTGCTGACATCTTCCAAAGCCTGGATGTTACAACAGTTTTTGTCCTTCTCTCCCTTACTAATACCGGCCCTATAACCACTCAACTGTTCCTCTTCCATTTTAAAACATTTTCTGCAGAACAACGTTGACGTTTGTTTTCTCAAGGATGATTACATTAATTACTTCGTCCTCCAGATTTTGTCTCTCTTCTGAAGCCTTTTCCGGCCTTGTCCTCGTCGCCGATTCAGAATCTGACACAATGGTGTCATCCCTTTCCTGCACTAATTCCCACTCTTCTTTATCCTTCACTCCATAACCCCTGCTTGATTCGTCAAAAAATTCCGATAATCCTGTTTCAATAACTCTAATCGAAAATTCACCTTCCCCACCTGTAAATAGGTTAACTCATCAGTCCTTTCTGGTTGCTTGGTGGATACCAGCATCGCCATTTTATCGAAACTTTTCAACCATCGTCGAATTCTCATCGAGAAATATTAATTCTCCCCATACTCCAACTATTCTTTTGAAAGAAGTATAGTTCCAACAGTGTAAGGGAATGCCTAATACTTCAATCCAAAATACTCTCTCCTTCACTGCCAAGCTCTCCGACCAAGGCTCAATTTTAACAAAAATCTCCCTCAGATACGTCCAATCGTGCTGCTTTAATAACTCTAACAGTTCCATGTCGGGTATTTCAATCAAAAAATGCCTTCCTTGAATCCTTCTGATTTTAATCTCCCCCAATCCAATTCTAGCTATTCATTTAGTTAAACTCTTGTATCACAACACATTGAAGTAATTCCTACTAGGCATTTTTGAAGCTTTCACAATTGCTCGTTGTGAACATGTCCCTGAACCAACTTACTCAAGTTCCTCTCCTTGCAATCTATACCTTCCGTCTTAATCAAATCGTTGCTACTTCTCATGGAGTTTTTTCCTAAATCCATTCTACTATCTTTCAATATTTTTACGTTCTCCTTCCCTGCATTGTTATTAACAACCTGCTGTTGTTTTGGTATCCCTTCCAAAGAAACTTTTCTCCAAACTTGTCTTCCCCCCTTGAATCTTGCTAAGTCTATCCATAGCCTATTCCCTAAAATCACTAAATCGTTTTATTGGCTTATAGCCCTTTGACCATCCATCATATTCTCATATCTCACAAAACCGAATCTTCTTCCATTCTTACTTTTTTTTTGGCCAGAATGAATGCATCAATGACGTCTCCATTGATACCTCAACAACATCCATAAACCTTTCCAGTACATGGTCACCGGAATGTTGTGAAAGGAAACTGTTATCAGATCTTTCTCCATTTTAAAAAATTCCTCGCTTACCTATTAAACCCTAAACCCGAAAAGTTAATAACTATGTTGATTCTTAATTTATCGTAAATAGTAATTAAAATATTCAATTCAAAGGTTATCGCGATATTTAAAATAGTATATAATATATAGTATATCTATATCATTCGTAAGCATATCGAAGCCGTCAGTGTCTATGTCAACAGATTAATCCAAATGGTTGTGATTTGTGACGGCCGGCTGCTAACGAATAACAAGAAAAAAAGAAGGAAAAAAAAACAATCTAACTGGGAAAGTTAATATCGCTATTCATTGTATAAATTATTTGTATAATAGAGATTTGTTTTTTTTCACACAAAAAAATAGTTTATAAATCTCCTGGATTGTATATAAAAGGTACTATTCAAGCATTATTGTTTGATATAAACACAGAGATGAGCTCAACAACTCAGGCAATGGTTCCAGTCATAGATTTCTCAAACCAAAACCTGAAAGCGGGCAGCCCCGAATGGGATTTAGTGAAATCCCAAGTTCGGGAAGCACTGGAGGAGTACGGTTGTTTCGAGACTTTGTTTGATCCAATCTTGGAGCTTCGAAAGGCAGTATTTGGGGCTTTGCAAGAGGTCTTTGACTTGCCTTTACAAACAAAAAAACTGTGTATTTCCGACAAGCCCTTTCGTGGCTATTCGTGTTCTCCATCTGGTGTGTTTCAAAGCATGGCGGTGGATGATGCTCATATTGCTGAAAACATTGAACAATGCCTCACCAGCAGTTTATGGACTCAAGGAAATATAAGTTTCAGGTACGGAAATTGTCCCCTCTAGAAGTTAGATTACAGGGATAAAATACAATCTGATATTTAATTTTAAATATGCAAAAGCCCCTTTAGCAAAACTACTAGACTTGGATTTTATTAATTATTTGCTTTGTATTTCGCAGTAAAACTCTGGCATCTTTCATTCAACTAACATCAGAGTTAGAAAAGACAATTTTGAAGATGATTTTGGAGAGTTTTGGGCTTGAGAAATACATGGATGAGCTCACTGACATCGCAAGCTATCAACTGAGGATCATGAAATATGAAAAGCCAAAAGAAAACGAGCAAACCATTGGGGTACCTGCACACTGTGACTCTAATATGATGACCCTTTTGTATCAAAACGAGGTTAATGGATTGGAGATTCAAAACAAAGATGGTGAATGGATGAATACGAAGCTTTCCCCCAACTCTTTCATAGTCATAATTGGAGAGTGCCTTTGCGTAAGTTCAACTTATTTTGATATAATCAAGTATTAATTTTTACTATATATGTTAGCAAAATATTAATTCAATTGATAATCATTCACATGATTTATTTCTAGCAAAGAGGAGCAAAATGTCTAAATTCTTAAAATAATTTTTACTCGTATATCTAATTTCAAATTAAACTTATACTAAATATTCTTTATATTATATCTAACTATTGTAATACATACATAATACATAAAAAAAAATTTATACCAACTAATAACAAAACTGGTCACAACTGTTTAAATAGCTTGACTTAAACATAAACTTTTATATTGTTGCAGGTATGGTTAAATGGTCGATTGTCTTCGCCTTATCATCGTGTCATGATGAAGGGTAACGAAGATAGGTATAGCCTTGGACTGTTTGCAACTGTAAGAGGAGGCTACATGGTAAAGGTTCCAACTGAGCTTGTGGATGACAAAAATCCCATGCTCTTCAAACCTCATGACCATGAAGAATTTTTGAAATATTTCTCCTCCGAAGTCGCTAAAGGTGTTGTTAAATCTGGGGCTGCTATATCTCGTCTTAAAACTTATTGTGCTGTCTAAGATTTGGCCCGTCAATAATTACTATATTGTAGCCAAATTGCTTATTGCAATGTTTAAGATTTGGCAATCAATAATTACTATGTTATAAAATTCTGTGTTGATTTAATAATTAGATTGTTTACTGTTTAAAAATAGTCTAAATTCGAATCATATTAGTCATGTTGTTGTTAAGGCTTTACCTATAATTCACTAAAAATATACATATACTATATCGTAGCCAAATTGCTTATCGCAATGTTTAAAATTTGGCCATCAATAATTATTATATCGTAATCAAATTGTTTGTGGTCTTTCTATATATATATATATATATAGAATTTCATGTTTTATGTATCGAAAATGCAATGGAATGCTTAAATGGATATTTTATATATATAGGTTTGTATTCTCTTTCAATGTATGGGTTAGATGTATATATTAATTTTATAATTTTTTATAGCATTAGTTTTTCTTTAAAATCATTAATGAATTGAATTGAAAAAGAAAAAGAAATTTCAAAATATTTTTAAATTTATTTAAATAAATTTAAATAGATTATATTAATGTTATTTAAATTTAAAAATATTTAATATTAAAGTAATACAAAAATTCTTCCTAGTTTAAATATTAATATTAATTTGTTATAATTTAAAAATATTATTAATATTTTATAGGTTATTTACTCTATATATATTGTTAAATTAATTTATTTTTGTATCAAAAAATAATTTATTTTAATGTCAAAAATTTTAATACTCAATTTTTTTTATAATTTTATATTTATCTTTTCTCTACTTTAATAAATAAATGTAATTAAATTTTATTATATTCGAGCAAAATTTAAATTTACTTTTCATAAATGTTTTTAAGCTTAAAATTTTAATATTAAGTATTTTTAATATAAAAGGTAATTCAATTGAGTAAATTCTTAAAATAAAAAGATAATTTATTTAAATAAATTTTATATTTAATATATAAAAATTTTAAAGAAAATAAATTTGAACAAAAGGCATGAAATAATTTAAAAAATTAAAAGGCAAGGCCCAAAAAAAAGTAATTTACTAAAATTGAATATAAGTGTTTGAATAAAGAGTATCATGTATTAAAAAATTGTAATATAAACATGAATATTTATTTTTTTTATTTAGTTAGAATATTGTAATATTATATATATGATTTTAAGTTAAATGAATGATGTTAAAAATTATAACGTTGTAACACTTTCTATTTAAGATTATAAAATCATTAGATATGTTAAGGACTAATCTACAATTTTACCCTTTTTCGATTATTTTTCGATTGATTCAATTCTAGATCAATTTTGAAGGGTTGAATGTTTTGGAGTCTAACAGCGGCTTGCTTTTGACCATTTAAAAATGGTCTTATTGCTTAATTGGTCCATCAATTAATTAATCAACTTTTATTTCAATTAAACCTTAATTAATTAGAAGCCTAATAGTAGTTATCCCAAAATTTAATGGAGTATGGAACCATCCACCACTAGAGGTGAGCAAAATTCGATTCGATTCGAAAAAATCGAAAAAAATTTGAATTTCGAATTATTCGAATCGAGTTAATCGAGTTAATCGAACTAATTGAATCAACTCGATTTTTTTTTCGAATTTCGAGTTCGAGTCTAGTTGAATTCTCGAATTTCGAATAACTCGAATAATTCGAATAAACCAAATATAGACTATATTTTTAATTTTTTTTAAATTTTAGACTTTTACTATTTACTAAACTCAATTACCCCTAAAACCAAATATTTTATTTTATCTCATTTTTTCCCACCCCAACCCCAAACCCGTTTGCCCAAAAATTTATTTTCCCAAAACTCAATTCCTCCCCCAAATCAATTCAAACCCCCATGCCATGCCCCAGCAACCAATTCCAATTATTTTTCTTATCCTCTCCACTCTATTTTTCACGAAACTCTAAAATTAAACTCTGTTATTCAAACCCCATTTCCACGAAACCTTAAACTCTATTTTTCTCAAAAAAAACTCTAAAAATAAAATCCTTCTTCTTCTTTTAGTTCATTCCAACTTTCAAATTAAAATCTTTTGCTTATGTTTTTTTTTTATTACAATGTTGTTGTATTGTTTTTGTTGTTTATTTGGACTCATGAAGAAACTTAAATTATTCTATAATGGTTTTTGAACTGATGTGTTATTGTTATTAGTTTAGTTTGGTTTGTTATTGTTGTTGGTTAATTGAACTTTTGTTGTGTTCTTTTTTTTCTTTTTTCTTTTTTTGTTTGGAGTGGTGTAGGTTTTTATTGTATTTTGGACTTTTGGTCATTTTTTTTATTATAATGTTGTTGTTTACTTTGACTCATGTTGTTTACTTTGACTTTTACTTATATTTTTTTATTATAATCTTGTTGTATTTTTTTTGTTATTTTTTTGGACTAACGTTGTTTATTTGGTTAATGTTGTGCTGCTTGTATTTATTCACTTATTTACTTTAATTTTTTGTTGTATGATCATGTTTAAAAACTTTAAAGAAAATTATTTTTTTGAAAGATTACATAAAAATAAATAACGCTAGAGTCATTTTTTTTAAACTTAACTCGAACAAATATATTCGATTCGATTCGATTCGAATTTCATCTCACTCGACTCGATTCGAGAAAATTTCAAATAAAGTTAGGATGATAAAATAAGATTCGAAAACTCGATTAACTCGAAAAAATTTTATTCGATTCAATTCGATCGAATGCTTACCCCTATCCACCACCGCTTGGACTTTTGACAATGGTCTATTCATCATTTTGATCCCTTAGCTATTTAAAATCTATAGTAACTAACTTTTACTACTTTTACAATTTAGTTCTTATACCTTAATTAACTATTTGAATGAAAAAATTAGTAGACCAAATTTTAATTAAACTTTATACTAACCTAATAAATATTAAATAATAATATTTATGAACTCGATCATTGGAATTGGTCTGAAACCACCGTTTCCAACACTACTGAAAACAGGACTATTACACTTGGTATACCATTAAGCAAGCCCTCAAGAATACCGATGGAGAAAGGAATTTATCATTGTTTGCATCTGATCTATATGGATTTGTTAATATAAATCTGTATTAATCTAATTCTAGCATGTAAATCTGATTATAGCATGATTCTAGCATGCAAATTAGGCTATAATCTAAGGTTTTTGTCTAGTTAGTTTTCATGTATAGTTCATAGGTACTAGTATAAATACCTAGCACTTGTACAACAATAGACATACATAAATTCATTTCTTTTTCTTTTTCTTAAGTTTATAACATGGTATCAAGAGCTTAGGTTCCCCTTCTTTTTTTTTCCTTTTTTTTTGGTCCTATTTCTAGTTTTGTCCTCTTTTTCTCATGCTTTGCCTTTCTTTGCCCAAGCCGAGCCACCTCCAAGCTAAGCCATCATACTCAAGACATTTTGAGCCATTGAATACTTTTTTGACCAAACCATTCTCACCATTTTTCGTCGATCTACTGTTATTTATTCACTCTATTTCTATTTGATTTGTCTCTATCATGGAGAAAATGGATATTACTTGCCCCTAGCAAGGTTTTCTGTAAAAATTATCGTCAAATTAGTGGAACAATTGAGGTTGGTGGATCTCCTAACTCCAAACGAGTTTTTCCTATTCCTAGTTCATCAGTTGTTATTGTTGCTTCCAAGGATTCTACTTCCCTCTCATTAAGTGACTTAGTACCTCTCCTGAAACAGGTTTTATCTTCTAGTTCCTCTTTACATTCCATCTTGTTTGTTACTTCGGGTAATTTTACTTGGCTTTTCGATTCTACTTGCTATAATCATATGACACCTAATTTACAAAATTTCTTCACACATGACTATACCTCCTCTCTTCCACCTCTTCATACAACTAATAATACACAAATGCCTATTAGATATACAGGTCATCTATCCACTTCTACCCTTAGTCTCTCTGACACCTACTGTGTTCCTACCTTAGCTTTTATCCTCATTTCTATTAGACAACTTTGTGATCTTGGTCATACAGTTATTTTTTCTTCCTCTAGTTGTCAAGTGCAGGATCTAGCTGCGAGGAAGATTCTTGGAACAGTTCAAAAACTAGAAACTAAAGAGATTATTTGAGCTTGTTACGCTGCATTTACCTCAGAAAACTATCTTTGCTATCACCACCTTATGACCTTTTTTACTTCAGTGGCATCTTCGACTTAGTCATGCCTTTGAAAATAAACTTCGTCCATTAGTGTCTCGCAGATTATTAGGATCCACCAAATTTTGAGTTGTTTAAATATTTTGAGTGTCAACTTTCTAAATAACCAACTTTGTCTGTTACTAATAAAACTTATTTACTCTAACATTTGGGGTCCTTCCCCTGTTTCTACTGTTAGTGATTCTCAGTATTTCGTTATTTTTATTGATGATTACTCTCATTTTATGTGGATTTACTTTATGAAAAATAGTTTCTAAATTACCTATTATTTCTATTAAATTTTTTTATATGATCAAAACTCAATTTTATTCTACTATAAAAACTTTTCATACTAATAATGTTGCAGAATACAAAGAATCATCTCTTCTTCAATTCTTTTCTCAATAAGGCACTTGGGTTCAATGTTCTTGTCCCTATACTTCTCAACAAAATGGTCGAGCTAAGCGTAAACATAGACACATCTTGGACTCCACTAGGGCCCTCCTTGTTTCAACCAAAAGTCTAGAAAAATTCTAGGGGAAGCTACTTTATATGTTGTCCAAACAATCAACCATACATACACTAAAGTTCTTAATGATCTCTCTCCGAATGAATGCCTTTTTTACAACCCTCCAGATTATTCAATTCTCAAAACCTTTGGATGTGCTTGTTTTGTACTCCTCCAACCTCATGAACATACTAAACTTGAATCTCATGCTTATCTTTGTTGTTTTCTTGGGAATGTCATTGAGCATAAAGACTACCGTTGTTTGGATCCAATATCCAATAAATTGTGTATCTCTTGGCATGTTACCTTTTGGGAGAATGTTAAGTTTTCTTTTTTGTCCTCATTTCATTCTTCATTTTCCTTTTCTCTATATTTTTTTCATAGATTCTTCTATTGAGTTGATAATACTCTAAAATGATGTGTTTTTATATATTAATCATGTGTTTATTTTGAGCTTGAGCATACTAATTTGAGCTATTTATGTCTTTTTATCTTTTAGGGACTAAATTGGAGGCGAAAAGTAAATTCAAGGGAAAAAGCGTCAATTTGGAGATTAAATGGGCCAATATGCAACGTGGGACAAATATGGTGCCAAAAGTGCGAACATGGAAGGCACAAGGACTTAAAAGCAAATAGAAGAGATTTTATTTTGGAAGACTCTATTTTATTTTGTTCTATTAGGATAATTAATATTAAGATAATTATTAGGATTATTCAAATTTAGGATTTTATTTTAATTATCTTTGTTTATCTTTAATTAAATGTATTTATCTTTTTAGAATTTAAGTTCAATTAGACTATCTCTCTAGCACTATAAATAGGGGTGAAGTGACTCTATTTGGGGATCCTTTTTCAGTAAACACTCTCTCCCAAAAGTCTTTTGTTCTTTCCATATTTTTTTCTTTCAATAAAATTTCTTTTCCATAATTTTATTTACTTTCCCACCATTATCATGAGCCACTAAAACCCTTCTAGCCAAAAGTTGTCAATATTTCCCAAAAAGGGTTCTTGAGGCCTAGAATCCATCTTAGCCTTCTCGCCAAGTATTCATCGTTCTCGCACTCACGGTGACGCTTACGTCCATGGCCCTTAAGAAGTAAGCTTTTCAGCATATGCAAAGGCGGCCGCTTTGTATGTTTTGGAAGGACTGCATAGTCGGTTCGTTAACTTACTGCGTCAAAGGTTGGCGAGCCAAAGAGACAAAATGGCGTGGGATTCGCCATTGAGAAGCGTTGATCTAGCATAGGTTACTGGCTAGAGTCAGGTTCCCTAAAAATCGTAAATCTAATCTTTGGAGCTGGTGGTCGTAGGCGTCCTCTTCCACTATAACTGGCTTACTTGAGTCGAGAAGGACCATCCAAAAGCCAAGGATTGAGCCCAAGGCGGAATGAGACAACCGGAGGCTGGAACTTTCCCATAAGAATTTCTTTTCTCTTAAAACTCTCTTTCTTATTTTTATTATTTTCGTAATCATAATTTTAGTAAACTTTAAATTCTGTTTTTATTTTATTTTCGCTTCCAAAACCAATTCTTAAATTCTGTTTTTTATTTTTTTATTTTTTTCCAGGAACGCAGGTTTTCTTGGGCACGATTCTGCCCAGGATTTCGAGAGACAAGCATTCGTATAATCCGGTCCCTGAGGATTCGACCCTACTTCCCCTTTACTATTTCTTTTTCATTATTTTATAGGGAATAGGATATTTTTGGTGCTCTCAACGACCGCATCAAATTTTGGCGCCGTTGCCGGGGACCGGCAACATACTAATCTTGTTTTTCTTTGTTTTCTATGACCAGATCTGCTCCAGGTACTCTTGCGTTCGACTCAGAAATCGAAAAGACTGCGAAAGCTAATCGAAAGGAAACAAAACTAAGGAAAAAGCAGTCAGTGGTGGTTGGAACTCAAAGCAATCCACCGCCAGAAATTAGAATCGACGATGAAGTAGAGTCTAGGGTTAACGAAAACCCTACTCAAACGTTAGAAAGTAAAGAAGAAGAAGTCGATTCCCCTGAAGAAGTGCTGAACACTAGGGTTGACGAAAACCCTAATTTAGCACCTCAACCTATGGCTCAGACAATTCGGCAACTGGCCGAAGCACCGGCAGAACAACCGCCACTATGCATCGCGTATCCTACTATGGATACTGATTTTGAATTAAAGTCGCTTGATTCAACATCGCCAACTTTTCGTGGGTTCTGAATGAAAACCCCACAAGCATTTAAAAGAATTTCATATGGTTTGTTTGAGTATGAAACCTCAGGGGGTAACTGAGGATCAAATTAAATTGCGCGCTTTCCCTTTTTCCCTAGCAGATTCAGCCAGGGAATGGTTATTTTATTTACCTCCTGGATCCATTACAACTTGGGCTGATTTATCTCGTTTATTTCTTAACAGGTTTTTCCCTGCATCACGAGCAAATTGGCTGAGTTAAGAAGAGAAATTGTGGGCATAAGGCAAAAAGACGCAGAGACTCTATACGACTATTGGGAGCGATTTAAGAAGTTGTGTGCAAGTTGCCCACAACATGGTATAATGAGCAGTCTTTGCTCCAAAGATTTTTATGAAGGCTTGAAACCCATGGAGATGAATATGGTAGATGCCATGAGTGGAGGAGCATTAGTCAACATGACTCCACAACAAGCAAGAGACTTAATCTCCACAATGGTTGCGAATTCCTAACAATTTCGAGCCAATCTCGAACCCCTAGAAGGGTTCACCACTAAGTAATTCTACCATTGAAGATAGACTTGATAGACTTACTAATATTGTGAATTCCTTGTTACTGAAAAATCGAAACCAGCCCGAGTATATGGAATATGTGCTACACACTGAACATACGATCGTGCGTGCCTAGTCTGTATGACGATTCTATGGCCCATTTAGATGCTGTGGGAAATTTTCCTTGGCCACCACAAAGACGATACGACCCTTACGCCAATACCTACAACCCAGGATGGAGGGACCACCCTAATTTTAGTTATGGGGCTAATCCATAATATAACCAGCCATACCAAAATCGAGTCCCACAACAGCTACAAGATTCAGGTAATTTTCTAGAAACTTTGGTCAATAAAATAGCAACTAATGTCCTTGATTTTCAACAGCAAACTCTCAATTTCCAAAGAGAAATGAAGGGTTTTCAGCAGAAAACCGAAGCATCCATAAGGGAGTTGACCACATCAATTGAGAAATTAAACTCTCAACGGAAACTGCCATCACAAACAGAACCAAACCCGAGGCAGAATGCGAATGCAGTAACGTTACGAAGCGGAAAGGTCCTGGAACCAGTTCCTAGTAAGAATCTTGGTCAAGAAATCATCCAGGAGACTCCAGGAAATGACGAACAGATCCGAGCGAAACCCCCACTGCCGAAAATACAACCTCCATTCCCAGGACGATTAAATCAGTGTCGAAAAAATAAGGAAGACAAGGAGATCCTCGAAACATTCAGGAATGTTGAGATCAACTTACCACTGTTAGATGCTATTAGACAGATTCCGCGGTATGCCAAGTTCCTCAAGGAACTCTGCACCAACAAACGAAAACTCACAGGTAATGAAAAGGTAAGTGTTGGTGAGAATGTTTCCGCAGTTCTACAGCGGAAAATGCCGGTTAAATGCAAAGATAGGGGTATGTTCGCCATTCCATGCAAAATTGGCCATTTGGGAATTAAGAAGGCTATGCGTGATCTAGGGGCCTCTATAAATGTAATGCCTTATTCTATTTATGAATCACTTAACGCGGGTTTTTTGACAAAGAGAGGTGTTATTATTCAATTGGCAGACAGGTCTATTGTGCATCCTGAAGGAGTCCTCGAGGACGTCTTGGTAAAAGTTAATGAACTTATTTTCCCTGCAGATTTCTATGTGATAAAAATGGAGGAGGATAACGCTCCTGGGTCTTCAGACATCTTGTTGGGGCGACCTTTCCTTAGTAATCTGCGAATACTAAGATTGATGTACTGGCGAAACCCTCACGATGGAGTTTGACGGGGAGATTGTGAAGTTTAACGTTTATGGCACTATTAGTCACCCAAGTGAAGTCTTGAGCGTAAACCGCGTCGACCTGATTGACTCATTAGTGGACGAAACTTTTGAGTCATCTTATGGAGATAAACTTAAAATGATGTTTGATGATTTTGAATCTGTTAATAAATTATTGGCTCCCATGAATACTAAACTTCTACCTCACATTTGTGCAGGCACCAGATTTGAAATTAAATCCACTTCCTGAACATCTCAAATGCACATTTTTGGAGAATGATGAAACCATTGCCGACTTAAAAGGGATCAGCCCCTTGGAGGAAAATACGGAACCAAAGAAAGAGGCGCAAGGACGATTAAACCCAAATATGGTGGACGTGTTAAGAAATGAGAATTTCCAAGCTCATAAGAACAAAAGAATTCAGCTGGAACAGCCCCAATACTAGTTGAGGCGTCAAGCTAGCGACGTTAAACAAGCGCTTGTTGGGAGGCAACCCAATCTTTCTTTTTATTTTTATTTTTATTTATTTATTTATTTATTTATTATTTTATTTTATTTTTATTTTATTTTAGTTAAATATTAATAAATTTCTCTTCTTCCATCTAGGTGAAATGGAGCGAAAATACGAAGAAAAAAAAGACAGAAAGTGTGCACCAAAACAACCCTATCCATGGTACCAAACAGTTTTATTCCAACCCAAAATGCCATATCCCTGCTGCCAAACAGTTCTATTCCAGCCCAGAATATCATATCTCTGCAGCCAAACAGTCCTATTTCAGCCTTAGAATCCCCAAAACCTGCAGCCAAACACCCATTTTCAGCAAATAAAACCCCCAAACCTTACATTTTTTTCCCCAAATTTCTCCATAACCGCCAACTCCTTTCTCCTCCACCACCCACCGCCGATTTCTTAGCCACCATGGTGAGAACCCAAAGCCGAACCAACATTGCACACGTCACCCACCCCGTCTCCACCTCTTGCCGCTTCGCCATCTTCTTCTCCACTGTGTGTGCGCCAACCGAACCAGTAACTACATGGGGAGTTTTTCTAAACTTTTTTTCTCCACCTATTTGTTTTCCTTTTACTTTCGCATCGAGGACTATGTGTTTTAAGTGGGGAGACATTCTTCGTTATTTCTTGTTATTATTATCGCTATTTTCTTTGTCATAGTGTTGTTGTTTGTTGTTTTGTACTCGTTTTTGCCTATCTATTTTAAGAATATCCTGCTGCTTTTCATGCCTAAGATTTTACCAGGAATTGCCTACTATTTGACCTACAAGCATGATTCTTACCTTCTAAGGAAGTTATGATTTTTCCCATAATTGATGCCATCTCCACTGTTTTATTTTTATTAGGCTAAAAATAATTGTGATTAATAGGGTTAATTCTATCTTGCTTTTCGTAAAATTGATCAAGTTTAATATAAAGTGAACACTTAGAATGATTGCATGCTTAATTAATGTTCATGGCTATTAGGTGATTATTGAAACCTATTTTTGACACTTAAATTTTTTCTTTCCTGAGTTCTCAAGAATTTTAAATATCGTTTAATTTTTAATAAATGTTTTCCATGGTTATGAGTACAGCTTAGATCGTGACTGACTGAGTAACCGGGGTAGGGTGCTTGGGTTGTCATTCTACTTCGCGTCAAAAGGTTGTGTGACGTGACAAGTAAAACTCCGCTAGCCGAGGTTATGAGTATGGCTCAAATCGTGACTGACTGAGTAACCGGGGTAGGGTGCTTGGGTTGTCATTCTACTTTGCGTCAAAAGGTTGTGTGACGTGACAAGTAAAACTCCGCTAACCGAAAATAAATAATTTTAGGAGTATGTTGGGCTGAGTAACCGGGGTGGGGTGCTTGGGTTGTCATCTCTCTTCGCGTCAAAAGGTTTAATATATTCCTAAGTAAATAAATAATAATAAAATTTAAAAATTAAAAATTAAAAAAGAAAAAAAGAAAAAAAAAAAAAAAAAGAAGAAAAAAATAAGTACTAATAAAGTTGCACTTCGGCGACTAAAGGAGGAAATAATTAAGGTGACTTTGTAGGTTTGGTAATTTACCTAAATAGCATAACTCAAGTCGATCTTAATTTTTGTGTGAATTAATTGGAATACTTTTTCTGTTTTACTTAAAGCAAGTTTAGAGGTCTCTTTATTTTTCATATGCGTTTTTAACTAATTTTTATGAAACTTTGGAGTGGTATTTCTTTTATGGCAGAATCTAGCTTTCACAGTCGATAGGAACCATACTTGAGGGCAAGCATGGGCTAAGTAGGGGGAATTTGATAATACTCTAAAATGATGTGTTTTTATATATTAATCATGTGTTTATTTTGAGCTTGAGCCTACTAATTTGAGTTATTTATGTCTTTTTATCTTTTAGGGACTAAATTGGAGGCGAAAAGTAAATTCAAGGGAAAAAGCGTCAATTTGGAGATTAAATGGGCCAATACGCAACGTGGGACAAATATGGTGCCAAAAGTGCGAACATGGAAGGCACAAGGACTTAAAAGCAAATAGAAGAGATTTTATTTTGGAAGACTCTATTTTATTTTGTTCTATTAGGATAATTAATATTAAGATAATTATTAGGATTATTCAAATTTAGGATTTTATTTTAATTATCTTTGTTTATCTTTAATTAAATGTATTTATCTTTTTAGAATTTAAGTTCAATTAGACTATCTCTCTAGCACTATAAATAGGGGGTGAAGTGACTCTATTTGGGGATCCTTTTCTGTAAACACTCTCTCCCCAAAAGTCTTTTGTTCTTTCCATATTTTTTTTCTTTCAATAAAATTTCTTTTTCCATAATTTTATTTACTTTCCCACCATTATCATGAGCCACTAAAACCCTTCGAGCCAAAAGTTGTCAATATTTCCCCAAAAAGGGTTCTTGAGGCCTAGAATCCGATACTTAGCCTTCTCGCCAAGTATTCATCGTTTCTCACCGCACTGGTGTGACGCTCCGTCCATGGCCCTTAAGAAGTAAGCTTTTCAGCATATGCAAAAAGCGGCCGCTTTGTATGTTTTGGAAGGACTGCATAGTCGGTTCGTTAACTTATCATACGAGGTTGGCGAGCCAAAGAGACAAAATGGCGTGGGATTCGCCATTGAGAAGCGTTGATCTAGCATAGGTTCTTGGCTAGAGTCGGGTTCCCTAAAAATCGTAAATCTAATCTTTGGAGCTGGTGGTCGAGGCGTCCTCTTCCACTATAAGCGGCTTACTTGAGTCGAGAAGGACCATCCAAAAGCCAAGGATTGAGCCCAAGGCGGAATGAGACATAGGAGGCTGGAACTTTCCCATAAGAATTTCTTTTCTCTTAAAACTCTCTTTATTATTTTTATTATTTTTCGTAATCATAATTTTAGTAAACTTTAAATTCTGTTTTTATTTTATTTTCGCTTCCAAAACCAATTCTTAAATTCTGTTTTTTATTTTTTTTATTTTTTTCAGAACGCTTGAGTTTTCTTGGGCACGATTCGCCTGAGATTTTGAGAGACAAGCATTCGTATAATCCGGTCCACGAGGATTCGACCCTACTTCCCCTTTACTATTTCTTTTTCATTATTTTATAGGGAATAGGATATTTTTGGTGCTCTCAACGACCGCATCATGAGTTGTTCCCATGTTCTGATGAATCCTATGAGCTCAGTTTTCTTCCATTTTCTACTTCTACATACATTGAATCTGAACCAGTTGAAGATCATGTTCCTACTTCTGTTATTCGTCGATCTAATCGAGTAAGAGAACCACCTTCTCACTTAAAATATTATCATTGATTTTCTGCCCTTGTCACTCTCCATGAGCCCCAATCTTATCGTGAGGCTATATAACACATCTAACCCATTTCCGTCATCGAATTAGGGTTACAAAGCATTACTGAGCAAATCAGAACATATATGCAAAATAATTAGTAACATTCACTAATTCATTTAAATTAGGATAAAAGTACACTTACAAGCCTTAAATCTGGTTTATGAGGCCTTTAAAAAAGTTTGGAATCAACCCATGATCAATTTGAAGCAAAACATAAATTAAAAAAAATTTTGAAAATTTGAGAAATAGAGGTCACACGACCGTGTGACATAACACATTCCATCTAGACATTCGAAGTCAGGATACACAGTTGTGTCCCAACCCGTGTGTCCACTTTTGTGAATATTCAAAATAGGGTTACACGGTAGTGTTACAGGCCATGTGCCAACTCGTGTGCACATTCGATGTTAGGTCACACGGTAGTGTCGCAAGCCGCGTCTTAGACTGTGTAAAACTTGCACTCAAAGCTATAAATGACACATGGCCATGTGGAGAGACCGTGTGTGGCACACGACCATTTGGCAGCCCATGTACACCAAAATGTACCTTAAAAATCAAGTTTACCAAAATATGCTTACTTAGACATCAAGCAACCTAATTACCATCAATTAAACTCACTCAAAACACGATTAAATGAGCTTAAAACATGTCAAAACATCCATCCTAAGTTCCTAACCAATGTGCCTTCATTGACACCACAATTCAATTATGAAATCATTATCATGTTCAAACCATAGTATAATAATTCAAATACACAACCATTAATAACAATTCATACCAAAACTGTAACACCCCTAACCCATATCTGTCACTGGAATAGGGTTACAGAGTATTACTTATAAATACAGAACATTTACAGATCAAACATATAATTTACTATTCATTTTCCTAGATTTAGTATTATATTCCTTAATTGGACACTCGAGACTCAATACAAGCATTAGAATCAAATTGAGATTAATTTGAAACCTCATAAAATTTTTCTCAAAATTTATAAAATTTCACTTATAACCCGTGTCCATAACCCGTGTAGCTCTCTGTTTTTTACGTCATCAATAAATTAAGGGCACACGCCCATGTGCTTAGGCCATGTGGCAAATTAATTTCTCAAAAATAACTGCAGACTTCACACGGCCAGAGCACGCGCCCATGTTCTAAGGTCGTGTCCCTCACACGGCCAAGACACACGACCGTGTCTCAGCTCGTGTGGCTAATTCTGAGCATTCTGTTTTGCTAACTTAGGGTGTAGGGGACACATGGAAGGATCACATACCCATGTACTCAGGCCGTGTGTACACACGGCCTGGACACATGCTCATATGTCTTACCCGTGTGGACAAAATGAGGTCATTTCCTAGCCTTACTTCTCACCCAAACTTAACCATTTTCCTACACAAAAATTCACATATATCTACCAACCAATCCAACCAATTTCCATCATTCAATTTAGTATGTTGTCACTTTTGATCACATTTATAAATTTACCTTTATCTTACCTATTAGTTTATGCATTGAGAAATACATTTCTTACTTGATTAACATGTAAAAGCATATGTTAATATAAACTATTTCATACGACACTACAAGCAAAATAAACATTACTAGTCATTCCAATGGCTATATTACAAAATAACAATTCAATTCCTCTTGTGAACATATTAGCTTATACATGCCATTATATCAAAATAGGATCGTCATTTATACCAAGATTAGAATGTGGATAGTGTGATGGTTGCCCGACCAAGTTCCAACCTTCGCAAGCTCCAAGCACTATTAAATAAGGAAAAATAAACCTAGTAAGCATTATAAGCTTAGTAAATTCATATAACTAAAACTATACTTACCAATCATATTTAACAATGATTTATACAATAAACGGTTTATCCATGAACTTGGCAAATTAGCAAATAGTACCTATTCACAATCATTCAATCCAATAAATTAGTTACAATAATACTAAAATGCATAGATGAGCTCATCATGCCTCTTTCTTTTATATAACTTATAAGACCATTTCCATTGAATTATTGAACTTCCGTTGGATGTAACCTTTTCCAGTCGTACACTTGAGATGTAAATTTCCTTTTCAAGTGGTACACATAAAGTGTACATACCCTTTTCAAATTATACACACAAAGTGTACATAACCTTTTCAAGATTGTACACACAAAGTGTACATAACCTTTTCAAGTGTACCATTTAGGTACGTGTATCCTTTTCATAATGAGATCAAGAATTACCCTTTCGGGATAACCATTATTGCAACACATGCAGGATCTCATTACAATGACAATCACTTGTCCAATCGGAAATCAATATTCGAACAGATTTTATTCTTTTTCATCAATCCATTTATACATATCATGTATCAACATTTTCATGCTATACATACATGTCATTTACATATCACATTTCACACAATTCCATAAACAATCAATACATTTTCATACTTGAGTTAGTTATATGAACTTACCTTGTCAATTGATCGTATCTTCTAATCCGAGACTTTTTCTTTTCCTCGGTCTTTTTCTTTGTTCGACACTTCCAGATCTATATAAATAAATTTAATCATCAATTCTATGATTTCCACATTCATTTGAGCCCATTTCATATTCTTAGGCAAAAGTACCATTTTGCCCCTAAACTTTTATTTAATTCTAATTTCGTCCATAAGCTTAGAAATTGGAATTCTTGCAATTTACTCCTTATTTCAAGCCTAATAAAAATTTTAATATAACTTTTACAACACATGTATCGCATAAATTTTAGAATTTTTCTTATAATTTCATCACTTTTCAATTTAATCCCTCCACATGGTTTCACTAAAAATCTCTTTGTAAAAGTTGTCTATCTTTCAATAACCTTTCATTTTCTATCATAATCTTTCAATTTACAGCATATTCATCAATGGAGAATTTTCTAAACCTTAATTTCTTTTTAAATTAATCCCCAAAATAGAGAAATTAAGTTTTCCCGATCTCAAAAATATAAAAATTACTAAAAACGGGACATAGAACTTACCAATTCAAGCTTGAAAAGTTTCCTTTCTCTCTCCTAGGGTTTCCATGTATTTTATGGAGAAGATCATGATATAAAATGAGTTTTATTCTATTTAATTATTTAACATATATTAATTAATTCAATTTCTAATTTAGTTAGTCCTTACCCTTTTTCAATTTTTCCATGGATGACTCACTAAAAATATCTACATATTTTTCATGAATAAGGACCTTATATTTTGAATCTCATAGCTATTTGATCCTATAGCTATTAGAATCCAACTTTGACATTTTATTCAATTTAGTCCTTTTTGCAATTAGACATAATATCAATAAAATTTTTCCATAAAAAATTTCATGCTATATTACTATCATATTACCTATCATTTTATGAAATTTAAATAATTTTATTTTTCAAACTCGGATTTGTGGTCCCGAAATCACTGTTTCGATTTCACTGAAATTTGGGCTATTACCAAAACACTACTTATTTCAACTCATAAAGCACTTAACAATATTCACACACTTTATAAGGCTTATATATACATATACCAAGCAAGTTCCATACACACATATATACCAAACCTAACATCATATTTACAAGTGCCCAAAAACTAACTAAGACAAGTATCATCCATCTTTTACATCTTCACATATAATCAACATAAATTCAATTCATCTATTACATGCCATATAACCCCCAAGTTAAACATTCAAAAAACTACCAAAAGATTTCTGGGTAGTGTGATTCTTTTAATCGACTCGCTCGCCCATATCAACAAAATGTATCTACAAGAAAACAATAGAAAAATACGAGTAAGCTTACTTAAGCTTTGAAAGTTTTACGAATTTAAAACAATTAACTTACCAAATAAACTTATTTAATACAAAATACAGAAAAGACATAGATTATAATCTGTCATCCATAATCAAACCATGGGTGAGTTTTAAACTTAATTCAATAGAACAATCCAATCAATTACATTATACCATCGAAAATAAACCTGGTGAACGTTATAACGGACCTAGATACATGGTTAACCATCCAAACACACCAATACGCTCAAATGAGCTAACCATCTAAAAACACACTGATAATACTCTAGAACGTCATATTTTTATGTGCTAATTATATATTTATTTTGAGTATGATGCTACTAATTTGAGCTATTTATAGTCTTTTATCTTTTAGGGACTAAATTGGAGGCAAGAGGAAATTTAAGGGTAAAAAGTGCCAATTTGAAGATATAATGGGCCAACATGCAAAGGGGAGAAGTGGTGCCAAAAATGCAAACATGGAAGACCCAATGACTAAAATGCAAAAGAAGAGATTTTATAGCACAAGACTCTATTTTAATTTCAATTATATTAGGATAATTATTAAGGATTTTTATTTAGATTTAATTTTAGGATTTATTTTCATTTATCTTTATTTATCTTTAATTATCTTTATTTTTTATTATTTGTTTTTTAGAATTTCATTAGGAGTAGACTAGGTTTTCTAGTATTATAAATAGGGGATGAAGTGGCACATATTTGACATCTCTTTTTCTTGTAAACACTCCCTCTCCCAAAAACTCTGTCTTTTTGTTCTCTCCATATTTTCTTCAATAAAAATCTCATTTATATTATATTTATTTATTTCCCAAAAATTATGAGCCATTAAACCAATCTAGCCGAAGGTTGTCAAAATTCCCCAAAAAGGTTCATGAGGCTTAGAATCCGCACTTAGCCTTCTCAATAGGGTATTCATCGTTTCTCCGCATTACGGGGCTGACGCTTCCGTCCATGTCCCTTAATAGGTGATCTTTTCAACTTGTGCAAGGAACGGCTGCTTTGTACGTTTTGGGAAGGTTGCACAGTCAGTTCGTTGGCTTTCTGCGTCAGAGGTTGGCGAATCCAAGAGACAAAACGACATGGTATTCGTCGCTGGGAAGAGGTGATCTAGCAGAAGATAGTCCCACAAAAGCGATTATTGGCTAGAGTCAGGCTCCGCCAAATCTTAAGTCCAAATCCTTAGAGCTGGTGGTCGTAGGTGTCCTCTTCCATTATAACTGGCTTATCCTGCTCGAGAAGGGTTACTTAAAAGCTAGGGATTGAACCCAAAGCGGAACGAGACAACCGGAGGGTGGAATCTCGTCACATAAGAAACTTTCTCTTTTCCCAACTCTATTTATTTTTATATTTCTCTTTTTAATTTTTGCAATTTATTTAATTTAGCCATTTTAATTCACTTTAAATTCTGTTTTTATTTTTCCAGATTCTTAATTCTTTTTTTTTTATTTTTCAGGAACGTAGGTTTTCTTGGCCAAGAAATTGTCCAGGATTTCAAGAAATGAGCATTCGTACAATCCGATCCTTGAGGATTAGAACCTACTTCCCCTTTACTGTTATTTTTACTATTTTACAAGGAATAGGATATTTTTTGTGCTCTCAATGACACATCAAATTTTGGCACCGTTGCCGGGGATCGATAACGTACTAATCTTGTTTTTTGTCTCTTATGACCAGATCTGCTCCAGGAACTCTTGCGTTTGATTTGGAAATTGAAAAGACTGCGAGAGCTAATCGCAAGGAAACAAAGCTAAGAAAAAAGCAGTCAGCGGTGGTTGGGACTCAAAGTAATCCACCGACAGAAATCAGAATCGACGACGAAGCAGAGTCTAGGGTTAACGAAAACCCTACTCAAACTTTTGAAGGCGAAAAATTAGAAGTTGATTCCCTAGAAGAAGTGCTTAACGCTAGGGTTGACGAAAACCCTAATTTAGCACCTCAACTTATGGCTCAGACAATTCGGCAACTAGCCGAAGTGCCGGCAGAACGACGTTGTGAAAAACCTGTTAAGAAACAAACGAGACAGATCAGCCCAAGTCGTTACAAATCCAGGAGGTAAATAAATAACCATTCCCTAGCAGAATCTGCTAAGGGAAAAGGGAAAGCACATAGTTTAATTTGATCCTCAGTTATCCCCTAAGGTTTCATACTAAGGCAAACCATATAAAATTCTTTCAAATGCTTGTGGGGATTTTCGTTCTGTAACCCCCGAAAAGTTGGTAGTAGCTGGATCAAGCCTGACTTCAATAAGGTAAAAAGATGCAGAATCTTTGTATGACTATTGGGAGCGATTTAAAAATTTGTGTGCAAGTTGCCCACAACACGGTATAACAGAACAGTCTTTGCTTCAGTATTTTTATGAAAGCCTGAAACCCATGGAAATGAATATGGTAGACGCCGCTAGTGGAGGAGCGTTGGTTAACATGACTCCACAACAAGCAAGAGACTTAATCTCCACAATGGCTGCAAATACTCAGCAATTCCGAGCCAATCCTGAACCCCCTAGAAGGGTTAACCAGCTAAGTAATTCGACCTTAGAAGATAAGGTTGATAGAATTGCTAATATTCTGAATTCTCTTGTTACAAAAAAAGCCAGACCAGCCCGAGTATGCGAAATATGTGCTACACCTGAACATGCAACTGATGCATATCCAAGTTTGTATGATGATACTATGGCTTATTTAGATACTACGGGAAATTTCCCTAGGCCACTACAAAGGCAATACGACCCTTACGCTAATACCTACAACCCAGGATGGAGGGATCACCCTAACTTAAGTTATGGGGCCAACCTACGACTTAACCAGTCAAACCAAAACCGGTTTCCACAACAGCCTCGAGATTCAGGTAACTCTCTAGAAACCATGGTCAATAAATTAGCAGCTAATGTCCTTGATTTTCAACAGCAAACTCTTAATTTCCAAAGAGAGACGAAGGATTTCCAACAGAAAACCGAGGCATCCATAAGGGAGTTGACCATATCAATCGAGAGATTGAACTTACAAGGGAAGCTGCCATCATAAACAGAACCTAATCCAAGATAACACGCAAATGCAGTGACATTGCGAAGTGGAAAGGTACTGAAACCAATTCCTGGTAGAAATCTTGGCCAAGAAATCGCCCAGAAAAAACCCGAAAATGAACGAATGAGTTGGAGCGAAACCCCCACTGTCGAAAATCCAACCTTCATTCCCAGGACGATTAAACCAGTGTTGAAAAAGCAAGAAAGACAAAGAGATCCTCGAAACATTCAGAAATGTCGAGATCAATTTACCACTGTTGGATGCCATCAGACAAATTCCGCGGTACGCCAAGTTCCTCAAAGAGCTTTGCACCAACAAACGAAAACTAACAGGTAATGAAAAGATAAGTGTTGGTGAGAATGTATCTATGCATGCTACAATGAAAATGCCAAACAAAATGCAAAGATAGGGGTATGTTCGCTATACCATACAAAATAGGACATTTGGGGATAAAAAAGGCCATGTGTGATTTAGGGGCCTCCATAAATCTTATGCCTTATTCTATTTATGAATCACTTAACGCGGGTTTTTTGACAAAGACAGGTGTTATCATTCAGTTGGCAGACAGGTCTATTATGCATCTCGAAGGAGTCCTCAAGGACATATTAGTCAAAGTTAATGGGCTTATCTTCGCTGCAGATTTCTATGTGATAAAAATGGAGGATAACGCTCCTGGGTCTTCAGACATCTTGTTGGGGCGACCTTTCCTTAGTATTGTGAATACTAAGATTGATGTACGAAGTGGAACCCTCACGACGGAGTTTGACGGAGAGATCGTGAAGTTTAACGTTTATGGCACTATTAGTCACCCAAGTGAAGTCTTGGACGTAAACCGTGTCGACATAATTGACTCATCAGTAGAAAAAACTTTTGAGTCATCTTATGGAGATAATTCTAAAATGATGTTTGATGATTTTGAATCTGTTAATAAATTATTGGCTCCTATGGATACTAAACTTCTACCTTCTGTTGTGTAGGCACTAGATCCGAAATTAAAACCACTTTTCGAGCATCTCAAATTCACATTTTTAGAGAATGATGAGACCATTGCCGACTTAAAAGGGATCAACCTCTTGGAGGAAAATACGAAACTAAAGAAAGAGGCGCAATGATGATTAAACCTAAATATGGTGGACGTGATAAAAAATGAGAATTTCCAAGCCCATACGAACGAAAGAATTCAGCTGGAACAACCCCAATACTAGTTGAGGCGTCAAGCTAACGACGTTAAAAAAGCGCTTGTTGGGAGGCAACCCAATTTTTATTTTTATTTTTATTTTTATTTTTATTTTTATTTTTATTTATTTTGTCTTATTATTTTATTATTTATTATTTTCAGATATTAATAAAATTCTCTTCTTCTAGGTAAACCGAAAAGAAGATAGGAAGAAAGTAGGAACAACAAATCTGCAGCCAAACAGCCCCTACTCGACACTTTTGGCTAGCAACTAGCAGATCTCATTGCCATCATACGTGAATGACAGTAATTACACGGGGAGTTCCTCTACACCTTTTTCTCCTATTTTATCCCACATCGAGAACTATATGTTTTAAGTAGGGAGGAGGTATTCCTCATTATTTCTGTCATTTTAGTTGCTGAATTTTTGTTGTTACTGCTAATTTGGTTGTTGCTGCCCATATATATATATTAAGCATATTTTGCCTCTTTTCATGCCCAAGAATTTAACCACAACTTACCCACTGTTTGACCCACATGCATGAGTCTTATCTACTGAGTTAATTATGATTTTGCTTGATAGATTTCATCTCCACTGTTTTATTTCTTTTAGTTTAAATAATTATGATTAATGGAGTTAACCCTATCTTGATTTTGGTAAATTTGATTAAATTTAAATACAAAGAGGACACTTAATACAATTGCATGCTTAAAATATGTTCATGACTATTAAGGTGGTTACTGAAACTTATTTTTGACACTTGATTATTTTTCCTAAGTCCTCCAAAATTAAAATCCTGTTTAATAATAATAATATTTTCGTGGTTATGAGTGCAGCTTAAGACGTGACTAGCTGAGTAACCGGGGTAGGGTGCTTGGGTTGTCATCCTATTTCACGTCAAAAGGTTGTGTGACGTGTTAGGTAAAACTTCGCTAACCAGAATTAATTTTTAAGAATGTGTTGGGCTGAGTAACCGGGGTGAGGTGCTTGGCTGTCATCTCTCTTCGCGTCAAAAGGTTCGATATGTTCTTAGGAAAAATAAAAATTAGGAATGTGTTGGGCTGAGTAACCGGGGTGGGGTGCTTGGCTGTCATCTCTCTTCGCGTCAAAAGGTTCAATATTTTTCCCTAAGTAAAAGTAAATATATAAAGTTATTATTATAAAAAAAAGAAAAAAAAAAGAGAAAAAACAATAAACAAATATGCATTAATAAAATTGGGGACTAAAGGGAGAAATAAATAAGGTGTCTTGATAGGTTTGGTAATTACCTAAATTTCATGAAATAATCCAAGTTGATCTTAATTTTGTTTGTGTTAATTGAAATACTTTTTCAATTTTACTTAAAACAAGCTAAGGGTTCTCTTTGTTTTCATATGCATTTTGACTAATTTTTATAAAACTTTGGAGTAGTTTTTCCTTTATGGCAGGATTTAATTTTCACAGTGGACAGGAACCATACTTGAGGGCAAGCATGGGCTAAGTAGGGGGAATTTGATAATACTCTAGAACGTCATATTTTTATGTGCTAATTATATATTTATTTTGAGTATGATGCTACTAATTTGAGCTATTTATAGTCTTTTATCTTTTAGGGACTAAATTGGAGGCAAGAGGAAATTTAAGGGTAAAAAGTGCCAATTTGAAGATATAATGGGCCAACATGCAAAGAAGGAGAGAAGTGGTGCCAAAAATGCAAACATGGAAGACCCAATGACTAAAATGCAAAAGAAGAGATTTTATAGCACAAGACTCTATTTTAATTTCAATTATATTAAGATAATTATTAAGGATTTTTATTTAGATTTAATTTTAGGATTTATTTTCATTTATCTTTATTTATCTTTAATTATTTTTATTTATTTATTATTTATCTTTTAGAATTTCATTAGGAATAGACTAGGTTTTCTAGTACTATAAATAGGGGATGGAGTGTCACATATTTGACATCTCTTTTTCCTGTAAACACTCCCTCTCCCAAAAACTCTGTCTTTTTGGTCTCTCCATATTTTCTTCAATAAAAATCCCATTTATATTATATTTATTTCTTTTCCAAAAATCATGAACCATTAAACCAATCTAGCCGAAAGTTGTCAAAATTCCCCAAAAAGGTTCATGAGGCTTAGAATCTGCGCTTAGCCTTCTCAACAGGGTATTCATCGCTTCTCCGCATTACGGGGCTGACGCTTCGTCCATGTCCCTTAATAGGTGATCTTTTCAACTTGTGCAAGGAACGGCCGCTTTGTACGTTTTGGGAAGGTTGCACAGTCGGTTCGTTGGCTTTCTGCGTCAGAGGTTGATGAATCCAAGAGATAAAATGGCGTGGTATTCACCGTTGGGAAGAGGTGATCTAGCAGAAGATACTCCCACAAAAGCGATTATTGGCTAGAGTCAAGCTCCGCTAAATCTTAAGTCCAAATCCTTGGAGCTGGTGGTCGTAGGTGTCTTCTTCCACTATAACTGGCTTATCCTGCTCGAGAAGGGTTACTTAAAAACCAAGGATTGAACCTAAAGCGGAACGAGACAATCGGAGGCTGGAATCTCGTCACATAAGAAACTTTCTCTTTTCCAAACTCTATTTATTTTTATATTTCTCTTTTTAATTTTTGCAATTTATTTAATTTAGCCATTTTAATTAACTTTAAATTCTGTTTTTATTTTTCCAGATTCTTAATTCTTTTTTTTTATTTTCCAGGAACGTAGGTTTTCTTGGCCAAGAAATTGTTTAGGATTTCAAGAAATGAGCATTCGTACAATCCGATCCTTGAGGATTCGACCCTACTTCCCCTTTACTGTTATTTTTACTATTTTACAGGGAATAGAATATTTTTGGTGCTCTCAACGACACATCACACACCTAGGCACCAAGTGCCAAGCCCATAGGCTAACATCCCTCTGAAACACACCTCGGCACTGAGTGTCAAGCCCGAAGGCTTTACATCAGCCCATGAAACACACCTAAATTACTGTAATATAACGTAATAGTTCACAAAAAATGTTGAACTTTGGTGTATTCAGTAAACAATAATAAAATAAAATCATCATCTCAATGTTAATCAATCTAGTATAGCGCGCGATATAATCTATTGGCATGTCAATCGTATCCTATCCTATGTTCATCGGTTCACTTATTTATCTCATAACAGCATTCAATATGATCTCAAATCATTTAGTAATTTCAATTCATAAATAATTAAATGTTTAAATGATACAAAATAAAACCGTATGAACTTATCAGGGTCAAACTGCAAAAACAACAAAAGTCCAAGGATTGATCAACAACCTTCCATTTTCCATGATTATCAACTTGATCTTGATCTATAATATAATTTATTTCAATTATTAGCCTCAATTTTCTCATTCTATTCAATTTAATACATCTAATTTCTTATTTACAATATTTACACATTAGCCTTAAACTTTTATATTTTACTCAATTTGGTCCCTAAGACCAAAACATAATTATTATTTCTAAAATTAACCCCATTTTCCCATAAAACCCAATTTTAACTACTCCAAACCAGCCCCCACTCATGCTAAAATTTCCAAGAAAACCTAATAATTTCAACATTCTATTTATTTAATCCCTAATCTTAAAAATCACTCAAACATACTTTACAAAATAGCTAAAGATTCATCATTTAACTTCAATCCAAAACATAAACATCAAGAAACACCAAAACATCAATGAACATTTTTTTTCTAAACTTCATCAATTTCATAAATTAATCCCTATACTAGATAAATGCCATTTCAACTAACTAAAAAAATGCAAATCATGAAAAATAAACTAAAATACACTTACATGCATCCAAGAATAGCAAAAACCAAAGCTCTCAATCTTAGAACAATGGTGTTTTGGCCAAAACCTATGAAAAATAAAGAAGATGACAACTACCACACTTTTATTCTACTTTACTTTTATTATTATCATCTTTATTAATGTAATTATAACATTATAAAACATCAATTTAATATGTTTTTCTCTTTACCGTCCATATTACTTAGTTATGGACTAATTGCAACATAAACCCCCTACTTTACTTATTTAGGCTATTGTTAAAATAAATCAATAATAAACAACTTCTCCACCTATTACAAATTATTCCTTTTTCTTTAATTAATTGATTAAACGATAAAATTTATTAATCAAAATTTAATACGACACTAATGACTTCGTAAAATATTAAATAATTGATATTTATGTAATAACATGTAAGAATTATGGTCCCGAAACTACTGTTTCTGACACCACTAAAAATTGAGCTGTTACAGGCTAGTATTGATCCTTCTTGCCAGCAAGCAATGTTTGACAAACTCTAAGCACTAAAGAAAAATTATACTTGGGATATGTTGATCTTCCTCCTGGCAAGATACCGATTAGCTATAAATGGGTGTACAAGATCAAGATCCGTTCTAATGGATTTGTTGAGAGCTATAAAGCTCGACATGTAGTCATGGGATACATCCAAGAGTATGGTATTGACTATGAGCAAATGTTTTCTCCTGTGGCTCATCTCACTTCTATTCGTAGTCTACTGTCTACATCTACAGTTAAACACTGCAAATTGCATCAGATGGGTGTCAAGAATGCCTATCTTAATGGTGATTAATAGTATAAAATCTACATGCATCCTCCACTAGGTTTTTCTCATTCTCCCAATCAAGTGTGCAAACTTTAGCGTGCTCTATATGGTTTGAAAACGGATCCTCGAGCTTGGTTTGTCGAATTCAGCTCTACTATATCTGCATTTGGCTTTGTATCAAGTCCTCATGATTTTGCATTATTTATTCGACGTTCTGATCAGGGTATGGTCTAACTTCTTCTCTATGTGGATGATATGATTATCACAAGGGATGACAAAAACGACATTATTGAACTGCAACAGTACCCTAATCAACATTTTGAGATGAAGGATCTTGGGTCTCTTAGTTATTTTTTGGGTCTTGAGGTTTTCTTTGATGATGATGGCTACTATATTTCTCAGGCAAAATATGCCTCTGATTTATTTTCTCGTGCCAATATTACTGACAATAAGATTGTCATTACTCGCTTGGAACAAAATGTCAAACTTACTCCGTAGATGGAGCTACTCTTTCTTACCCTACTTTGTACCGATAGCTTGTCAACAACCTAACCTAACGTATAATGATTCGACCTGATATCGCTCATACAGTTCATCTAGTTAGTCAATTCTTGACATCTCCTAGATCATCTCACTTTTTAACATTTCTTTGTATTCTTTGATATGTTAAGAGTACAATTTTTTGTGGTCTTCGTTTCTCTGTTTACTCCTCATTGGTTCTTGCCAGATATTCTGATGTTGACTGGGCAGGAGATCCTACTGATCAACTTTCAACCACTAGTTATTGTTTCTTTCTAGTTGATTCCCCCATTTCTTGGCAAAGTAAGAAATAGATTGTTGTTGCTCACTCTAGCACCGAATCCGAATATCATGCTCTTGCTAAAGCCACTTCGAAGTTACTTTAGCTACGCTGACTACTTGAAGATATGAGACTCTCGTCTCCTACTGCTACTGTCCTACATTGTGATAATCGCAGTGCAATTTGGATAGCTCATAATGATGAGTTTCATGAGTATGCAAAACACATAGATATTTATTGTCATTTTGTACGACATCATGTTACTCAAGGCACTCTACACCTTACTTTTGTCTCCTCATCAGCTCAAATTGCAAACATTTTCACAAAGACACATCCTCCAACCAAATTTCAAGACTTAGTTTCCAAAATCAAGCTACGGTCCATGACACCACCTTGAGTTTGAGGGGGAATGTTAATGTAAATCTATATTAATCTAATTCTAGCATGTAAATCTTATTCTAGCATGCAAAGTAGGCTATAATCTAGGATTTTTGTCTAGTTAATTTTCATGTATAGTTCCTAGGTACTAGTATAAATACCTGGCACTTGTACAACAATAGACATACAGAAATTCATTCCTCTTTCTTTTTCTTA
Source organism: Gossypium longicalyx (assembly GCA_025698465.1). NCBI lineage: Eukaryota > Viridiplantae > Streptophyta > Magnoliopsida > Malvales > Malvaceae > Gossypium > Gossypium longicalyx. The sequence continues at coordinate 4,867,965 of CM046999.1, read as the reverse complement.
AATTTATAATAGGATTGTTAGTCTTTCTGAAGGAGTTGGGGCATGCTAGTTTGTGGCTCGAGGATTTCCTTTACAAGATAGAAGGTAGGATGAATCTAACACCTGCTTTTTTAGCTGAAACTATCTTGTCTCTTAATTACATTACGTAGAGAGGTGAGGGACGAGTCTTCAGTTGTATCCAAATTTTGTATGTATGGATGAGACATCATTTTGAGTGCAATGCAAGTACTTTTAAAAAGTCCATGTACCTTCGAGCAAGTACTTTTAAAAGTCCATGTACCTTCGATGTGGTCGTTATCTGAATTCCAGAGAAGTTCCTGGTTTAGTTTCAAGCATATAGATGAATGAGTTTGTTTCTTCAGTACTCTAACTCACTCAGATGTAGGTTGGAAAGGCCCATAGATGCTCAAGAGTTCAATTTTAATCGAACGTGGGAACCATTTTTAGGTTCCATTAATTGATATTTGGAGACTGATTAGTTATTTGTCGTTAATGGTGCTTTGGCAATTTGGTTATGACCATTGTGTACTGGCCACTTATGGTTTAAATCAAATTGGGACCTTGGTATCACATGATGGTTTTTGGAAAACATTAGAGGACATGTCTTTCCATTCTTCTTCTACAATGGTTTCATCACATACAAACCCTATTCATGCATTTAGTAATTAATGACTCTAATGCGTACATGCATCTTAGATAAGTACATCCATGCATGTTAATCAAATGACTACTAGTCTCCCTAGATTCATCCATCTTAATCACTTTGATCAAATACAACATTGATGACATCACATTATTTAACACTTTGAAAGGGTGATTTTTGTTGATTTTTACAAAGAAGTAATGCTCTTGAACCGGTTCTTTATGAAATTTTTTGTTGATGTTAGTGATCATTAAGGTTTTTATTTGAATATGCTTTAGGTCCCTTATGTTGTTAAGGTTTTCGTATAAGGGTGTTGTATGTTGTTTTTTGAGGGCTTGTACATGCTTTGATATGCTATTTTGTGTTGGTGTGTGTTTTGTAGGTGACTGTAGTTGTATTGTTGTTGTCTTTAAGCATGATGTATGTTTTTTATCTCTAACCTTTTGGTTTGTCCTCCCTTTGTGGGATTTAATAAAAATTTTACATTGGCCGAGAAAAAAAATGTATCGTTGTTGTCAGTAGATGTTCATCTCTTCTCAAAATTTTATCCTCATAACAAAGTTCATCCTTTTTTAATTTTTTTTAATTAATTTTCTACATTAACTTTTAAACTTCTATATCTAAAAAAATCATGAAAGTTTGACAAAGCCTTAACTCGGTTAGTATCGGTATTACTATCAATGCAAAAGGACGTGGACTCGAGCACAGTGAAATGTATTTATCTTTGTATTTGAGTTGTAAGAGAGATTATGAATAGTTCTAGATATTGAATAAAAAAAACAACGAAAAAAAAAAACTCAATGAACCCTTGAACTGCTAAACCACTCACTAATCGGTTGGCTATTACATCCAACCAATTTTTTTATAGGTTCATGTTCATATAACTTTTTACTTAGGGTATTATAAATTTATATATACTTTTGCATGTTAATAATTCACTTTATGTACACGGTTTTAAAATTTTATAGTAATTTGTTAGGTAAATTATAAGTTGAATCATTAATTATAAATAAATTGGAAACACTTATTATAAAATATCCCATTAAAATTTATATTAAAAAGACAGAAGGATTTATATTGCAATTTTCCTTTCCACAAATACTTTCTTTATTTGTCACATTTCAAATTTTCTTAGCTAAACCCTAAACAAATTAGAAATTTATGTTGTAATATATAATACAGAGGAGAATCTAAGAGGTTTGCAGGGTTTTAACTCTTTTAAAATGATAAAAAAAAATTTAGATCCCTTTAAATATAAAATTTTAAATTAATAATGTTAAAATTATAATTTGACGTTCAAAAATGATAAAATTTTTATTTAATTATTTAAAAATTATAAATATATAAACTACTAAAATGGTAAAATTATATTTTTACTATTATAAAAATATATAATTTAATTCTGATCTCAACAAAATTTTTTAACTTCGTCCAGGATATAATATATAATATATATCATAGGTAAGCATATCGAAGTCGTCAATGTCTATGTAAAAATAACAGGATAAAAAATTCAAATTAATCCAATGACAGTGTCTATGTGATTTGTGACGGCCGGCTGCTACTTGCAGACAAATAACAAAAAACCAGGAAAAAAACATTCCAACTAGGAAGGTTGGATTGTATCTAAAAGTTACCATTCAAGCATTATTTGTATGATAGCGATTTATTTTTTTTCACAAAAAATTTTTTACTTTCCTTTGATTTGCAAGGAGGGACGCAATTATAAATCTCCTGGATTGTATCTAAAAGGTACCATTCAAGCATTATTGTTTGATATAAACACAGAGATGAGCTCAAAAACTCAGGCAATGGTTCCAGTCATAGATTTCTCAAACCAAAACCTGAAAGCGGGCAGCCCCGAATGGGATTTAGTGAAATCCCAAGTTCGGGAAGCACTGGAGGAGTACGGTTGTTTCGAGGCTTTGTTTGATCCAATCCTGGAACTTCGAAAGGCAGTATTTGGGGCTTTGCAAGAGGTCTTTGACTTGCCTTTACAAACAAAAAAACTGTTTGTTTCCGACAAGCCCTTTCGTGGCTATTCGTGTTCTCCATCTGGTGAATTTCAAAGCATGGCGGTGGATGATGCTCATATTGCTGAAAACATTGAACAACGCCTCACCACCAGTTTATGGCCTCCAGGAAATATAAGTTTTAGGTAAAGTAATTATACTAGAAATTAAATTACATTTTGTCCTTTCTACTCAATAATTAGATAAATTAGTCATTTTACATTAGATTAAAAAATAAACTGATCCTTCTATTAATCTATTTTTACTATTGAAAACTAATCATTGTACGCCAGCACGAGGAACACGTGACAGCTACATGTAACCGTCTGATTATTTTATTCACCAAACCAGTTTTTAATAATAAAAATAGATAAATTTTAATACAAATAATCAATTTACTTCTTAATTTAATGTATATAAATGAATATTTTCATTTTTAAATAAAAAAATAAAATACCATTTAATTTAAATACTTCACTTACAAAAACCCCTTTAGCAAAACCACTAGACTTGGTTTTTATTAATTATTTACTTTGTATTTGGCAGTAAAACTCTGGCATCCTTCGGTCAACTAACATCAGAGTTAGAGAAGAAAATTTTGAAGATGATCTTGGAGAGTTTTGGGCTTGAGAAATACATGGATGAGCTCACTGACACCGCAAATTATCAACTAAGGATCATGAAATATGAAAAGCCAAAAACCAACGAGCAAACCATGATGGCACCTGCACACTGTGACCAAAATATGATGACCCTTTTGTATCAAGACGAGGTTAACGGATTGGAGATTCAAAACAAAGATGGTGAATGGATGAATATGAAGCTTTCACCCAACTCTTTCATAATCATGATTGGAGAGTGCCTTAGCGTAAGTTCCCCTTATGTATGAGTATTATTTTTTTATCATGTATTAGACTACTAACCAAAGGGAGCACAAGTGTTCAAATAGCTTGACTTAAACATAAACTTCTATATTGTTGCAGGTATGGTTAAATGGTCGATTGTCTTCGCCTTATCATCGTGTCATGATGAAGGGTAACGAAGATAGGTATAGCCTTGGACTGTTTTCAACTGTAAGAGAAGGCTACATAGTAAAGGTTCCGACTGAGCTTGTGGATGACAAAAATCCCATGCTTTTCAAACCTCATGACCATGAAGAATTTTTGAAAATTTTCTCCTCCGAAATCGCTAAAGTTGATTTTACATCTGGGGTTGCTATATCTCGTCTTAAAGCTTATTGTAGTGTCTAAGATTTGGCTCCTCAATAACTATTATATTCTAATAAAAGTGTTTGTGGCCATTCTATATATATAGAGAGAGAGAGAATTAAACGTTGCAATGAAATGCTTAAATGGCTATTATATGTATTTACCAGTTTGTATTCCTTTACAATGTAAGGGTTGATTGTTTATAATAATAATAATAATATTTTTATAGGTTATTTACTTTATATTTTTTTAAATTAATTTATTTTGAGTACCAAAAAAATATAATTTATTTTAATGTCAAAATTTTTAATACCTAATATATTTATTTTTCCTCTAATTTAATCCATGAATGTAATTAACTTTTATTATATTTGAACAAAATATAAAATTACTTTAATAAATGTTTTTAAGCTTAAAAGTTTAATATTAAATAGTTTTAATATAAAATTCAATTCAATTGAGTAAATTCTTAAAATAAAAAGATAATTAATATCAAATCAATTTTATATTTAATATATAATTTTTTTTTAAAAATAAATTTTAAAAAAAGACATAAAATTAAAAAAATTAAAAGATAAGGAGTAAGAGAGTAATTTACCCAAACTAAGTGCTTAAAATAAAAGGTGTCGTGCCTCAAAAATTGTAATGTAAACTTGAATATTTATTTCCTTGCAACCTTGTAATAATATATATAAATATATATATGATTTCAAAGTGAAATGAATTATTTTAAATATATATATTATGTATTGTGTTGGTATGGAATGTTTTTTTTTTTTCAATGTATTGATAGAGAAATTATATTTTTTAAAAGTTATTTTTTTTAAATAACATATAAAATATTATGATAGTTTGAGTACATTAAAGATAACATTATCGTGGATATATATCATATCTTAACTCTAAAAGTATTAAAAGTGATTAACTAAAATATACTTTCAAATTAAAATATTTAATTTATTAAAATATTTCTTTAGACTTAATAAGTGTCCAACGAAGATCAGATTAGGCTCGTGATAGGGCTTAGCAAAGGAGTTAAGTCACATACGAGTAAAGATGGAGATTTATAGATTATGCCTCTCATTTCAAGCTAAAATAGAGACGTCAGACTATAAATGTTGAGGATTTAGATAGAGACATCTCAGATATTTCAAAAGAAAAACATATATATTTTTCATTATATTTATATCATGCCATCCATCCAAAATTATCATATGGAGCATTGAGAAAATATAAAAAAAAAAATATGAGAAAGATATATATAATATGCAAGCTTTTCTTTATTATTTTCATATCTCAAGCAGTAGAAATAACATCACAATCACATCAATCAAACACAAACCATACATGAAACTTTAGATTCTAATTTCCTTTACCAATAACACACAAAAGTTGGCAAATTTATTAAACATAATATTCCAGAACATAATATTAATGGCAGTTTCGACTGTAAGCTGAGCACTTAGGAGGAGTCTTCGGAGTACAGCTCCGATTAGGATCTAGTGCACATTGAGTTGGAGATGGGTTTGCCTCTACAGAATTAACAAACAATAAAATAAACCAGAAATTAAAGGAAATATATGGGTATTATTAACAAACTATGATTGTTCTTACCCTTCTCAGCCAGTTCTCGAGCCATGGTGGAAGTGGGAAACGCAAGAATGGAAGCCAAGAGAATGCATAATATGAGAAATATTGCTTTCATTTTGGACAATATATTAGATAAATTTTATAGGATGAGTTAAGCATAATCTCCATTTTAGGCTACTATTTATAGGGCAATCCATGTGTGTTGTGATTTTAAAAAATAGCAAAATTTTCAAAGCTTGACAATTGACATATACAATTAAATCATACTATAGGGTGAAAATTTCAAATGCATTGTTAAAAAATATATAAAACGAGAGAACATTTGACAAAAGGGAAGAACTCATGAAATTTCCATGGCAATTATTTTTTAGGAATTTTTTTCCACACAAAACTACAACTTTCATGTTGCATCATTGATTATTATATCATCTTGGAAAAGAAAGAGTTGGAAAGACTTGATGGAGTCAAGAAGATGCACAACATGCATATTTTAAAATTGTTTGGAACATGCATTAATAGATTTCATACAAGTTGGAGCTTTTGATGTTTAACATAGTTTAGTTAGAATTTTATTTTAATTAAAAAATTATTACGAAATTAAATATTTATTTATTTAGAAGTTCAATTATATTGTACTTGTAAAATCAAATTTTAAATTAATTTTTAAGAGTTTATATTTTTTTTAAATATTAGTATATTTACCTCCTATAAATATTTGATCTAGTTAAACAATGTAAAATATGGAGATTTGATCGTAATAAACTTAATCATTTATGTTTTTTTTAATTGAAAAACATGGAAAAAAGTAGCATAAAAAATAGAATTTTTTTAATTGAAAATTCAGGTCTGGTTGGGTTGGGCCCGTGCAAAAAAACTTTACACAAGACTGACTCGTTTTCTAAATGGATTTTTTTTTGCCAAGCCCATTTTCTGAGCTTATATTTTTTTTTTCAAACCCTCTCACTTTTCGAATAGGCCTTTTGACCCAAACGAGGAGTTTGAAACGGTACACCAAAACAAACGAGTACCGATACCAATAGAAAAATGATATGTCTACTGGTACAATACTAACTACTTAAGTTGTCACTATTTATAGTGATGAGTGATGTTTCTTGTTAATGATAATTATGTTAATTGATTATTAACAAAAAATATATATAATTATTAAAGTAATATGTAATGAATAATGGTGTTCATTTTTAATCGAAGTGACTATCCAAATAAGCATCCATTGAATAGTTATGTCTCTTCAAGAATTCCTATAAATAGACGTGAAATTTCATTTGTATGGTACATTCAAACAAAACAAAGAAACAAAAGTTTTCTATTTTCTTTCGAATTACTGTAAAAGTTCTTTATAGATTAACTATTTTTGTCAGTGCAAAACATAGATAGCTATTGAATTTTGTTGTATCCTTTAAGGTTCATTTTTCAATAACTCTTTTGTATAACAAAATATAGGTGAGGTAAATATAACCTTAAAGATAGTGCATGGTTACACATTTGAAACCTTCAGTTAATTTCTCATAAATTTATTTTATCCCCACACACCAACATTATCTAAGAGTGTGGTAGGGAGCCGTCTAATTATTATTATTAATCATAAATTGATTAGAGGTAGCGTACGACAAATTATCTTTTTATTTTCACATAAAAAAAATATATTCTCTCATTCAAAATAATAATAAATCTCAATCAAGTTGTAACTTATTAATAATATGAAATGCTTTTATGTTCAAAATATGGTTCATTCAGATATTTTGGAAGCTAAATGAACAATATTAATTATAGTTTACATCAATTTCTAATTTCCAAAAGACCTTTCTTCTCCATTGGTCCCAAGTCTTAAAAATAAATTTAGAAAATGACTCAATTATAAACAATTTTGTTAAAATATTTCAAGCTTATAATCGAATAAAAAAACACTATGACTACTATTTACTATATAATTCTTCTCAATGGAATATGAAATATTGACCTCAAGTTCACCAATGTAGTTAAATTTTATTAATAATATTATATGAATTAGCACGATTTTATATTAGATATTACACACAAATAATTATATTAATTCATTATGAAAATTAATAAATTTAGTCTTTTAATGTTTATATATTTTATTATTTTGATTCTAAACATAATAAAAAAAATCAACAAATTTAGCTCTCAATATTTACAAATGAGGCGAATTTTAAATTCGTAAAGGTAAAATTGCACTTTGGCCCCCTTGAAATTATGAGAATTTAATTTAATCCTTTAAAAATTATAAAGATATAGGCTATTAAAAATTAAAATTTCATTCGGTCCTTCCTAAAAAAAATTTGTTGCTTCGCCCCTGTTTACAAACTTTGTCATTTTAATTCAAATTCTAAAAATTTCAATAAATTTAACTCTCAATATTTACAAAATTTTAAAACTTTAGTAAATGTTGAGGGCTAAATTTAGGCTTTTGGTCCAAATTTTTAACTCAAGAAATTCTTATTGTAAAGGGTCCAAATATCATTTTAACCCATGTTTTCCTTTAATCATTCTAAAGGGCAGGGGAGAAGCTAGAAAAATTTTTTGGGGGGCCGGATGAAATTTTAATTTTCTATAGTTTATATCTTTATAATTTGTAAAGGATTAAATTTAATTTTTATAATTTTAAGGGGGACAAAGTGTAATTTTACTTTTATTAATTTAAAATTTTTAAAAAATTTTAAGTGCCTAAAATAAAATTTTATATTTTAAAACCTGCTTTTGCTGCAACTGTTTTCCACCTCTTTGGGCCATGAATTTCGACAACTTGAGCAAGCTGTTGGTCTTCTTCAGCTGTCGAGCCTCCTCTTTTGACTTCTTTGTTACTGCATTTAGTGCTTGTAGGAGCCACTGGCATCTTCTTTCACTTTCTTCCTATATTTGCCAGAAAACCAGAATTCTATTGGCAAAATTACAGTAATTAGTAAAAAGAGATCGGGTGGTAGGGATTTGCAAAGCTAATCTAGCAGGGTTTATTTATGGAAAGTGATATATATTATATATATGTATACATATATATATATATATGATTGTAGAATAAAGGGAATATGTTCATACAATTACCAGTGCTAGAATCTGATGGCTGCTAAATTTGTTTATTTTTTATATTTAGAATTGTGTAAATATTAGACGGCTAAATTTATTATTATATCGATAAAAAAGTCCATGTCAATTTTTCATCACTCATCTAATGACAACTAATAAAAGATTGATTAAAATATTTAATTTTAAAAAATTTAATGATTAAATCGAAAAAATTAATAATTAAGTGATAAAAAAATTAAATCAATATTTTAGCGACTATTTTTACACTTTACTCTATTTTTAGATGTGTTCAATCATACGTTAATTTATTAGTTAAGATTGCTATCAAAGCCAAGAGAAAAAAAAATGTTCTAAGGCGTTCATATCTAACATCTATCAAAATGGACACCCTTTTTCTTTTTTTCTTTTTATATGGTTATATAAAAAAATTCAAATTTCAAGTTTGGTCTTAATATTATGATTGATTTTGAAATTTAAAATACATTCACAGATGAGATGAAATTTATTAAAATCAATTTAATTGAGCTGTCAATTTTCAAGTTTAAAAAATTAGTTTGTTTGTGACAATTTTTTGAAAGGAATCCAGACATTTCTGGGTCAATATGTCTTCATAACGATCAAAGATCTACCTTTTAGCTTTGCAATGCATTTTGAATCACTCAATTTCGAGTCTGAGAGCTCAAGTTATGACTGTTTCAGTGAAGACTATACGAGCAGAATTTCTAGATAGGATTATTATGGGAAATTACAAGTTTCATGTTTTAATTTGAGTTGAAGTCCTATTAGGTACAGTTTTTAGGCTTAATTTTAATTATATATGAGTATAATATTGTATCTATTAGTTTTTTATATTATTCTAATTCGAGTTTAAGTCCTATTAAGTACGATTTTTAATCTTAATTTTAATATATATGAGTCTAATATTGTATCTGTTAGTTTTTTATATTATTATGTACTTATTCCGAATTTTAAGATATTTTAAAGTATTTTAAATTGCTTAGGAATTTTATATTTCTCAGTCAACAAGAAAGTTTAGTTTTACTAAAACTACTTGTTCAGATTAATTAAAATTTCATTATACTTGAGAATTTTATTTGGATGTAATTAGCTAGTCAGGCCTCTTTATTATTCATTAAAGGCATTCATTCATTTATAAACTTTTCAACTCTTGGAGTTAATTTCTTCGTGCAAGATCGTTTTCTTGCAATTTTTAGAAGTGATTTTTGTTCTCGATTTTCTTCAATGAGTTATGGGAATTTATTCTTCAATCATTCAATTTTTCAATGATTATTTCTTGGAGGGTTAATTAGAATTAGATCCATTAATTAATTTCGTTGAGTTTATATTTCAAAGGGTTCAGCTAGACGACTATCTTCTATCAATAACCATCGGTTTATTCAATCCATCTTCCACCTTTTAATTTTCGTTTTCTTTTTTTATCTATGTTTTGGAATTTTTTTAATTCTTGAATTTCTTCTTTTAGTTATTTTTGTTTTCTTTGTTTTCTAAATTTGTTTGTTTCTTCTTTCAAGTCAAATCCGAATCCCTTCATGCCTACTAACTTGTATATGATCATGATATGTTGTACCTTATCATTTAATCTCTATACTTTAATTTTTAACATAATTTAAAATATTGGCTTTTATAATATACTTAGTTAATTTTAAATATATTATTCTGTTAAAATGTAAATTGAATTTTTAAGAATTATTAATATAGTTAAAATTCTATATTAGATTTAAATCTATTACACTATCTTTTTTCTTTGTTAAATGACTATAAGTGAGTGTTCTTTTAAAAAAGTCTCATAATTTCTATAAACAAATGTAATATTTTAATCTCACTTTTTAATGGTCAATTGTCAAAAGATGGTAATAAAGTGAGGGAATCATTTTATTTTTACACAATTTCATAATCATTACCAATCATACTTGAACTAGCTGTAAATGCCCTTGAAATGGTCAAAACAAATCTAAACTACACAGGTAGACTTGGGTCAATATTTCATCTTCCAATGAGAAGAATTATATAGTAATCAATACCCAAAGTTTTCTGAATTCACTTAGATAAGTTTGAAATAGTCTATTAAAATTGTTCATAGTAATGTCACTCTCTAAATTTATTTTTAAAAATTGGGGTCAATGTTTGTATCTTCCATTGAGAAGACCTTCATAGTTTTACTAGTCAAAGTTTTGAAAATTAGAAGTTGATGTAAACTATAATTATTGTTTATTTTCCTTCTAAAAGATTTGCATGATGCATATATTTCAACATAGCAATTTATCATTAGTTAATTTCAATGTGTGGAAGAAATTTGTTCTCTATGAGTGCTTCAAGAAATTCTTTTAAAGTTATTATCTTATAAATTAAAAATTAAATGATTACATAAATTATTATAGATAATCAATAAGCATGGAAGATGAACTAGCAAACCTAAATCTGGCAGATGATGAAGAAGTGGCCGTTTGTGGTCAAGAAGAAGAGGAAGTTGAAGAAGAATTCATTTTTTTTATGGTAGGAAGGGTGTTTATAAAAAGTGCAATTCACTTTCTATCAATAAAGAATGTGTTAGCAGAGCTATGGCATCCTATTGAGGGAGTCACAATATCAGAAATCGAAGATAAAAGGGTTTTATTCAGGTTTTACAATAAAATAGATGTACAGAGGGTGGTCGACGGTTTACCTTGGTTTTTTAACAGGCACTTGATAATATTTCATAGGCTAATGAAGAGCGAAGATCCGGTGCAGCTACCGCTTTATCATACAAACTTCTAGGTTCAAATTCATAACCTACCTCCGAGTTTTATGTCGGAGGGAATGACCTAACAATTGGTGAATTTCATCAAAGATTTCTTAGATTATGATGCTTTACTTGCAACCAAAAGGGCAAAACAATACATGCGGATAAAAGTTCGTCTAGATGTTTGATCCCCTTTGAGAAGAAAGAAGCGAATAGTATATGGCTATGACAAAACAATGTACGCAACTTTCCAGTATGAGAAACTATTTTTGTTTTGTTTACTTTGTGGGAGCTTAGGGCATGGAGAGAATTTCTGTCTAATCTAATTAACACTAAGGACTGAAGAAAGAATTTGGATGGGATATTACTTTACGAGCTCTTCCCAAAATGGCAATACTAGTGATGAGTAAATGGTTGAGAGAAGAACCAAATGTGCTGGAAAGAAATAGAGCATGTAGGGAGGATCTCGAAGGAAATAATAAGGTTGAGGAGTTGATGATTGAGTAAGATCACAAGGCAAAAGGAAAAATCGCACGAATAAATCCGACTAGAAGCGCAAGGAAAAAGGGTGCCGAGAGTGCTATTGGCAGACACAGGACATTTGTTGATGTGGAACACAAGAAGGCAAAAGATGTAATCTCAAACTGAGAAGATAATCCAATAAGGTTCAAGGATGGGAAGAAAAGACAAATAGCACAGCAAGTAGGAAATGCAAACAACAACACTTTGATGAGTGGCCACTAGTAAGCAGGTCGACCAATTGTAATGAAAATATTAAGCAGGTATGTCCGTGGCTTGGGGCAACCATGGACAATAAGACGTCTCAAGAACAAAATGAGACAACCTCAGCCTCAACTTTGTTTCTTATAGAAACAAATGTCAGTGCAAGGAAAATGGAAAAAAAAAAAAAGAAGTAAGTGTGGATTTGAGAATGGAATAGATGTAAGTGCTGAAGGGACAAGAGGAGGACTATCGTTTGGATAGAATGGTGACCTAGTTGTCAATTTGAAGAGTTTCTCAAAGGCTCATATAGATATAGAAGTAGTTGTAGAAAGAGGAGATGATTATTGGAGGTTTACATGGTTCTATGGGTCCCTAATAGAAAATTTGAGAAACGAGTCATGGAAACTAATCAAAAATTTTAAAGAGGCAAGTAATCTACCATGGTTGGTATTAGGCGATTTCAATGAAATCATGTACACATTCGAAAAAAAGAAAGTGCGAGTAAGAGAGGAATGTCAGATAACAGTCTTTAGAGAGGTTTTAGATGAATGTGAACTGAGTGATTTAGGTTTCTCAGGATGATGGTTCACATGGGAAAAGGTAAGATTGCCAGAGAATAACATTAGAGAAAGATAAGACAGAGGTGTCGCTAATCCAACATGGTGGAGTCGTTGGTGCATTATCGGGATGCCCCATGGCGCAGCGGAAAAATTGTTCCAGTGATCCAAATTAGGAATCCATGCATGAGGAATGAATCAAGAATAAAAGGTTTGAAAAATATACCTTTCATACTTTGAAAAAGTTGAAAGAACCACTGATGTTTTAATCCCCTTCGCACGCTGCCGATTCAAAGCCGCAACAGAATCATCTCGACCTTTACGTAGTCCACCTTGTTGCGAACGAACGAACGAACAAAAACTCTCGTTGAACGCTTCAAAAAGTTTTTCCGAAAAGAAATACGGATACTAAACGTAGGTTATTTTTTGTGGTTAATGTTTTTTAACACTCTTCTGCACCCTACGATTTTATTTTATGATTCCTTTCCTTTTATTTAATATTCCCTAAAAAAATAGAATCCCCTTTTTGGTGCCATAATATATATGAAAATATATTAAGTTTTGCAAATAGAGGTAAAACCTATAAATTCTATAAGAAGAAAGGGAACATTAAGTTTGTGTGCTATAAGTTGTAGAATAAGATCAAAAGGGATGCGGCAAATCAAAAGGGAAAACAACCAGAATAATCTGGTGAAGTTGATGTTGTAGAAGACTTCAGTGATGGTGAACTCCTAGTAGCTTCTGCTAATAATCCTAAAATGAGCAAGGAGTGGATCCTTGATTCTGGTTGCATCTTCCTATGAGTCCCAATCGGGATTAATTTATAGCATATGAAACAGTGTTTGAAGGTGTTGTTTTGATGAGAAATAATGATTCATGTAAAATCACAAGTATTGGCATGATCAAAGTTAAAATGTTCAATAGAGTCGTTAGAACACTTAGTGGCGTATGACATGTATCAGAATTGAAAAGGAATTTGATTTTGTTGAATACTCTTTATTTAAAGGTGCACAAGTACACAACTGAAAGTGGGGTTCTGAAGATTAGGAAGGGTTCCCTCGTTGTGATGAAAGGACAGAGAAAGGTTGCCAAGTTATATGTTTTGCAAGGTTCAACTGTCATTGGTGATGTAGTCGTCGCTTCCTCTTCCTTGTCAAATGATGATGTTACTAGACTTCAGAATATGCGTTTATGGCATATAAATGAGAACGACATGGAAAAATTGAGCAAAATAGGACTTCTTGATTAACAAGGCATTAGCAAACTGAAATTCTGTGAGCACTGCATTTTTGGGAAGCAAAAGAGAGTTTGATTCACCAGAGGAATCCATAACATAAAGGGAACATTGGATTATATTCATTATGATCTTTGGAGATAATTTAGAGTGCCTTCGAGGGGTGGCGCTAATTATATGCTAACGATCATTGATGATTTTTCTAGAAAGGTTTGGGCATTCTTCCTGAAGTAGAACAATCGTGGAAAAACTATGATCAAGAAGTAGACAGGAAAAGAGATAAAATACCTTCGCACAGATAATGGATAAAAATTCTATTTTGATGAGTTGAATGAATTGTGCAAATCAAAAGGGAATGTAAGACACTTGACAGTTCGTCATACTCCACAACAAAATGGCGTTACAGAACGGATGAATAGAACAATCATGGAAAAGGTTCGATGTATGTTGTCCAATGCTTGTTTACCGAAGTTATTTTGGGCTAAAACGACCTCTATTGTATTTTTTTTGATTAACCAGTTTCCATACATTACCATTGAGAAAAACTCCCCAATAGGTATGGTCTGGTAATCTTGCTGATTATTCTGATTTGAAGATTTTTGGGTGTCCTGTGTATACTTGATAAACATGTTAATTTGCATATTTTTTGTGTTTAATTTGGTTTATTTTTTAACTGAACCCTGCTAATTAAGTGATTTTATGATTTAAACTTGTCAGGGATGCAATTGGACAAAAACAAGCTAAAATGGACCAAATTGAAACACAATCATTGAAATGGGGCCAAATCAAAAAGGTGGAGGAAGCCAAGGACACATCAAATATTTTGACTTTGTAAAAGTCAAAAATAGGAAAATCTTATTTTATTTTATTTTTTTAATTTTAATTTTATTTTTATTTTATATTAAATTAGTTTAGGCTAAATTTAGTAAACCCCATGTATATAAATAGGGGCTTTATGTTCTTAGGAAATCATCCATTAATTTTGTATCCCTAGTTCCATTTGGAATTGAATTATCTTCTTTTTCTCTTTTAATTTGACGTGGAAATTTTGTTCATTTCATTTCAACTTCTTTGTTTTTCCTAAATTCGTCCAATTACTTTCCAAACCCTTTTATTCCCCAAATTCCTCCATTATCATCAACCCACCTTTCTAAACATACAAAAGCATGAATAATTTCATGCTTCACTAAATTTCATCTTAACTTTAGGCCAGTGTTCTTTCCAGTCGGGAATCGTGAGATATGAATTCGTGCTAAAATCTGTCCAACCGGTATTTATTTTTTTCCTAAGTATCGAGATTGACAACTCATCCCTTAAGGTTAACTCGATTACAAGTCAAAAAGTGCACGTTGGTTTGGAGTAGTGTTAGTTGACAGTTGGAGAAACGAGTCGGCCATGCTATATTCGAATCTCCGAGAACAAATCGAGGAAGAAGTGATCGGGTTTAAACGACCCATGCGGTTGAGGCTATTAATTCGAGTTGGGTTCTTCAGAGCGCAAGGCTACCGAAATCTTGAATCGAGAACACGTGTATCTCGGTTAGATAATCAGTAAGGGTTGGTTTGCAAGTGGTATCGAAACCAACTACTAGAGGAGGAATTGGTGGTTAGGACGTTCTTAACTGCTATAACCAGCTTATCGTTTGGAGGAGAAGATTAATTTTTGAGGATCGATTCTTGATACGAAATTTACCGAGTCTAAGGCTAAGGCTTATTTTATCTATTTACACAAGTTTGAATTTATTTCCAGTTTACATTTATTTTCAATGGTATTCAATCGTTTATTTAAGTTGATTAGATTATTTTACTTTCTTAAACATTCTCAAACTCCCCCGATTTACTTGTTTATTTTCGTTGCAGGTACGTTTGGAGTCGTGGGCACGACTCGTGACACGACCCTTGACGCAACAAATATTTTGTTCATAAGTGAACATGAAAGTTGATTACGACATCCAATCCCTGTAGAATCGACCCTACTACCATTCTTTACTACTATTTAGAGTTATTTAGTAGGAATTATTTTTGGTGGTTTCGACGCCCATCAATACTCATGTTGATAATGGGAAATTGGAACCTAGATCCATTAAAAGTGTTTTCTTGGTTATAAGGTTGGTGTTAAATGATATAAGCTATGGTGTCCTGAAAATAGAAAAGTTATGATTAGCAGAGATGTTATTTTTTTATGAAACTGCTATGTTGCCTAACTTATCTCTTAAAGAATCTTCCAATAAAGACCAACAAAGCCCAAGCACACATGTAAAGCAGGTGGAGCTTTAGATCGATCCAGGATTTACAATAGAGTCTACTCCTCAAGTTAGTACAGAAATTCATAATAGAGTTGCTTCTTCACCACAATATTCTATTGCCAAGAACATACCTAAAAGAGAAATTAAACCTCCAAATAGGTAAGCCAAGGCTGATCTAGTTGCTTATACTTTAAATGTGGCTGAAAATATAGATGCAAATTAAGAAAATTGAATCAAAGTTAGAACTCATGATAATCCTGCAGATATGATAACTAAGTCACTTCCTATAACCAAGTTCGAGCATTGTTTGGACTTGGTTGGTGTTCATTGTTGAAGAATACACCTAGGGGTAGTGGAGAACTTGCTCGTTGAGAATTTGTGTCAAGGTGGAGATTGTTAGAATTGTGTGACCCAAATTTTAAGAGATTGCTTGCAAGTCAAGTTAAACAAAATATATTTTCTTTCTAGAAGATTTAGTATTTATTAGTATAATATATTTAGCATTTATTAGCATAATATATTTGACATTGATTAGAATTAGGCTTTTTCAACCTATAAATAGATGTAGTCGAAACTCCTCTTGCATCATTTGAATTCACCATTAGCGAATTTTCTTCTCCTCTACTCGTGATTTTTTTTTCGAAAAGGTTTCCACGTAAAATTTGTATGTTTTATTTTTTTTTTCTTTGCGATCTCTCTACATTACTATTATTGACGTTCAGTTCTTAATAGAGCTATGTAGGAAAAACGAAATCTCCATTAAATTTTCTAGGCAAGGGAACAACTCCAAGCAAATATCTGCAAACATAGAACGCGGGCATGTTCTTTTTCCTCGATGATTGCTAACCTATCAATCGGTACACCAAGGAGGAGAGCAACATCCTCCAACATCACATTGCACTCTCCACAAGGTGGGTGGAAATTATGGGATTCAACTCACTACTATTCCACCAAAGCAACAATCAACTCCAAATATACTATTACTATAAATAATGGTTTATGATCCACATAATTTATAAGTTGGATTGAGATCAGCATAGTTCTTAGTGTAAGAGGATGTCGGTTCGAAAGCGATGAAGTGTGTTTTTTCTCTTATTTAAGAGTTGAAGAAGATTATGAGTAATTCTAGGCACTGTATCAAATAATAATAATAAAATACTATTACTTTAAATAACTATAATTTAATAAAAACTTACCTATAAATTTTATTAAAATACCAAACTAAAAATTCAAATAATTCAAAAAATAATTAATATACTTAAAATATATAAAATTTAATTGAAAATTAACAAAATTTAGGTAATTTAAAATTTTTGAAACTTACAATATTGTTGATGAAACCTAAAAAAATGTAAAATTTGGATAGTAGTGAAAAAAAGGGGGTTGGGATGTGGGGGAAATAGGGTGGGGTTGGGATTTCTTTTTCTATCGGCTTAGAAGTGGGGAGATGCAGTGGAGTTGCGGGTATTTATAGCGGGGTCGGAGGTAATTATGAGGGGAGATGGGGGGAATTAATGGGACGGTTGGGGTAGGCATTAATTTTTGTTCATATATTGTTATTTATTTATTTTTTTTAAATATATTTTAAAATTAGGGTGAGTAAAATTTCAAATCGAAAAAATAAAAATAAAAATTGAATTTCGAGTTAATTGAATTAAGTTATTCGAATTTTTTGAATTCGGGTCAAGTTGAATTTTACAATTTGAATAACTCGAATAATTCGAATAATAAATTATTTTAAATACCCATTTGATCCCTGCAAGTTTTGAAGATGAGCAAATTGGTCTCTCTCAACAAAAATTACAAAAAAAAATTAATAATTTTTAAAATTCAAAATATTTATAAAAATTTTAAAAAGTTTAAAGAAATTTATAAAGTTAAAAAATTTCTAAAATATTAATTTTTGGGACCTAAATAAGTAAATTAATGATTCAAGTTTTTTTTTTTTCTTATTTTGCTTTGAAATTTTATTCAAATATATATGGTTTCAAATTTATGTGATCTAATATAAAATTGATTATATTGTAACAAGATTTTAATTTAACATGTGTAATTTTTTAATTTAACTCGAACAATTTCAGTCGATTCAACTTAACTCAAATTTCATTAGGATATTAAAATAGAACTCAATTAACTCAAATTTTTTACTCAATTCGATCAAACACTCACTGTTATCCAAAATATATATTCTAATCTTTCGGTGAGGCAAGTTGTAAGATGAATTACCAAATATTTCCTCACCTCTCTCGTGGATAATCTATTTATTTAAATAAATAAAATACCAACAGATAAATTTGTATTCAGAAAAATAAATTAATATTTTGAATTGATTAATTGAATATAAATAATATTGATATTATACATATACCTAATCAATATTCAATACTTTTAAAATATTTTGTCACGAGTAAAAATCGAATTTATCGTTCTCTTATTGGAAATAGATAAGGATAACGTAGAATCACAGTTTCATACTATCCTTTCTCTTATAATCATAAACTTCAAGATTTATTCAAGATAAGATTAAATCTTGAAAATTTTTCACTTATTTTTTCTCATTAATGGATGTTCATCATTTCCACAAATATTTAGTCGTTTTGTGTGGAAATTTAGTCGTTTTGAAAATTCAGCCATGGAATTTGTGACCCTATCATATTATTTAATTGTATATGCATCAAACATTAATTTCCCTATAAATAGCAGTCTAAAATAGAGATTTTGCACCACTCATCCTATAATTTTATATTTAACATTTAAAATTTATTCCCCTATTTTTATTTTTAAGAATTTAATCTTTCTAATTTTTGTATTTAAAAATTTAATTCCGATTATTACCACCAATATTAAAATTCTTTTATTAAATTCTCTAATATGACATTGGCAAAACCCAAATAATTAATGCGACTAGTGTAACTCAAACCTAAACCATATCTGAAACAATGAACACCCTTAAACATCAAATCATCACATAAAATTTTGTTTTACTACATCTTATAATACAGTTACCAAACTCTTAAGTATTTGCATCAAACATTGATTTCCCTATAAATAGCAGTCTAAAATGGAGATTATGCACCACTCATCCTATAACTTTATCTAATAAATTATCCAAAATGAAATCGTTATTTTTCTTACTATGCATTCTCTTAGCTTCCATTCTCGCTTTTCCCACTTGTATCATGGCTCGAGAACTGGCTGAGAAGGGTAAGAACAATCATAGTTTTATTATTTTCTCAATGTTGTAGTTTATTTGAACTTCCACTGATCAATTTGAAGTTACTTTATAAACACTCTGACTAGGGTTTATCATTATGCTAGAGAGCTTAAATTATCCATTTATTGCCTTTGATTTGTGGTTTTATTGTTGTTTATTCTGTAGTGCTTAAATCATCTCAAACTCAGTGTTCAAGTGATCCTAACCGGAGCTGTGCTCCTCCTCATAAGTGCCCAATTTACAAGCCACACTGCTAATAATATTATGATTCAGGAATATTATGTTTAATAAATTTGCCAACTTTTGTGTTTTGTTGGTAAAGTTTGTGTTTGATTGAAGTGATTGTGATGTAATTTTCTACTGCTTGAGATATGAAAATAATAAAGAAAAGCTTGCATACATATATCATTCTAATATTCTCTCTTTTTTTTTATATATTCTTAATGCTCCATGTGATAATTTTGGATGGATTGTATGATATAATTATGAATGAAGATAACACATTTATATTTTATTCAATGTCCAATACCATAATTTTGGATGAATTAAATAAATTAAACCAAAAACAAACTTCATATAATGTTAGGATCGACCCGATTAAGCAACGAACAAGAAAAATAGCGGAATAAATTGAGAAATTGAACACACAAATTTAACGTGAAAAAACCCTTTTAAAGAGGATAAAAAAACCACAGACAAAGATAATTTTACTATAATGGCAAAAGAACGAAGAGTACAAAAGATGGAGATAAAGACTAAACCCCGAAAACCCGAAAACAAAGAACTCTCAAAACGTAAACACAAAATTCTCTAAATGTGTTATGAGTTCTAATCTCTAATGGGTGTATTTTTCTAAGGTTGTAAAAGAGCCTATTTATAGGCTAAACTCATAAGTCAAATAATAATAAAATAATCTAAACTAATCAGTGTTTGATTGAAACAAGTAAATAGAGTTTAATTGAAAGATTATTTTTCAAATTTGACTGAAAATAGGAGTCATATTTAACAAATCTCCACGTTGACTCATATTTCCACAACACCATTTTGCCAAAGCCCGCCACGAGCCTATCTTGAACTATGCAGGGAATTAACTGAGTCGAATTTGTGCTTAGAAACTGGAAGACTTCTAGCTTTCGACTTGTACACTGTCAAATCAAAACTAACCCGGGTCTGATTTTCACGAACACAGTGCCCTAATGTTTCAAAACATGCATCCAAAAGAGAACCTCTCTTCAAAGAAACGGTCATACCTTTTTCCCTCCTATGACCAAGTTGCCTCCGCTCCAAACGAGTTGACTTCAACTCCGTAACGAATGAGGGACGTCCGATTTCACCGGTCACTGTAGAACCTTCCAGAATATAAAGACTGCCGGTTCTTTTACCTTTTAACAAAACAAGAGCTCCACGAGATACTTTAATGACACTCGAATCGATGTTAATTTTGCATCCTTTCAAGTCTAAAATACTTAAGGAGATGAGATTCTTTCGTAAATCAGGTACATACCTGACATCTGAGAGTGTCCTAATCGTCCCATCGTGCATCTTAATTTTAACAGTACCAATACCAATTACCTTACTAGATTAATTGTTTCCCATGCGCACAACTCTACCTTCAACCAAACTGTATGTGGAAAACCATTCTCTATTGGGACACATGTGGAAAGAACATCCTGAATCTAGGATCCACTCGGACGTGAGCTTGGAGTTATCACTTGTTGACACTAACAAGAAATCATCACCATTTTCATCGGCCAAATTAGCACCAGCTACATCTTCCTCGTTACTCTCAGCAGCTCTTTTATTTTGCAGTTTATAACAATCTACTTTGACGTGACCTAACTTTTTACAATAGCGACACCTTTTGTCTCGTTTCTTTGATGCTACCAAAACGGAAGCTTGCCTATCTGTCTTGCTATCCAAATGAAGCTCATTGTCGAGTTTGTCTCTACTCAACAAATGACTCTTCACATCTTCAAATGAGAGTTTGTCTCTACTATAAATCAGGGTCTCCCTAAAAGACTTGTATGAAGGAGGTAAAGAGTACAATAATAACATAGCTTGATCTTCATCATCAATATGAACCTCAACGTTCTTTAAATCATTTAAAAGAGTAATAAATTGACTGATATGATCTCTAAGAAGCTCATCTTAGTTCATGCAAAACGTAAATAGACGTTGTTTCAACACTAAATGGTTAGCCAAAGACTTAGTCGCATAAAGAGTTTCTAACCTTTTCCACAAGGCAGATGAGGTCTTCTCTATCAATACCTCCTGCAATACCATATTCGCGAGGCACAACTGGATTGCAGACAAAGCCTTTTCATCAAGCTCTTCCCATTCTGTTTTATTTAGATTCTTAGGCTTTTTCTCGGTAACAACCTTTTTCAAACCGGATTGAACTAAAATTGCCATCATCCGAACTTGCCACAGATTGAAATTTGTCTCACCACCGAACTTCTCAATTTCAAACCTTATTGTTGCCATCTTTGAATGAGTTGATCTATGAAAATTGAACTAGCTCTGATACCACTTGTTAGGATCGACCCGATTAAACAACGAACAAGAAAAATAGCGGAATAAATTGAGAAATTGAACACACAAATTTAACATGGAAAAAACCCTCCAAAGAGGATAAAAACACCACGGGCAAAGATAATTTTACTATAATGACAAAAGAACGAAGAGTACAAAAGATGGAGATAAAGACTAAACCCTGAAAACTCGAAAACAAAGAACCCTCAAAACGTAAACACAAAATTCTCTAAATGTGTTATGAGTTCTAATATCTAATGGGTGTATTTTTCTAAGGTTGTAAAATAGCCTATTTATAGGCTAAATTCATAGGTCAAATAATAATAAAATAATCTAAACTAATCAATGTTTGATTGAAACAAGTAAATAGAGTTTAATTGAAAGATTATTTTTCAAATTTGACTGAAAATAGGAGTCATATTTAACATATGAAATTTCAAACATTTGCAGAATGGTGTAGAAAAATTCCGCACACACAAAAACAACACTATGCTGTGTCAATTTGGATCTAAGTTATGTTCTTTTACTCGTCAATGAGTACTGATCTATCATACCGATTGCCGGATTGTACTTGAAACTCGTTAGCCGAACTTTAAAAAAAAAATTAATAACTCAGTGAATTAAATAAAATATTATAAAACCATAATTCCTCTTACCCTTCTAGGCAAGTTGTCGAGCCAAGTAGGAAAAGGCATAATGGAAGCTAAGAGAATGCATGATATGAAAAATAATGCTTTCATTTTGGATAATTAATTACACAAAATCATAATAATCTCCATTTTAGGCTTGTATTTTTAATTATATACTTTTAACATTTAAAATTTAGTCCCTTATTTTTATTTTTAAGAATTTAATCCTTCTAATTTTTGTATTTAAAAATTTAATTCCGGTTGTCACCATCAATATTAAAATTATTTTATTAAATTCTCTAGAATGACATTGGAAAAACCCGAACAATCAACGCGACTAGTATGACTCGAACCTAAACCACACTTGAGACAATGAACACACTTAATCATCAAATCATCACATAAACTTTTTTTTACTACATCTTATAATACAATTATCAAACTCTTAACCTATTTATAAAATCTAGACAAACTTGTTGAAAACACTCATTAGAAAAACACATTATTCCTAAATAAAACACAAATTTCTTGACTAGATTGTAATTAATTAATGATGTGAAAACTATGTTCCAAAACATGCATCATCTAGATTTTTCTAGAAGGTAAATAAACAATAATTATTGTTTACATCAATTCCTTACTTCCAAAGACTTCAGCTGTTGAAAACTATAAAGTTCGTCTCAATGGAAGATACAAACATTGACTCCCTATTTTTAAAAATGAAATTAGAGAACCACATTACTATAATCAATTTTGTTAGACTATTTCAACATTATCTAATTGAAGCAAAAATAATCCCTCAACACTTTGCACAATCCAAATATTGAATTATGGAGGTATTATATTAAAAGTGTTTATACTCGATTTTAGTTCAAGAGTTGTTTTCTTATTTCGAAAAGAGTTCAAAGAGTTGATGAAGTTTTTTGAGAGTGCCTATATTGATCAACAAAATGTTATATCATCTTATCTCCACTAAAGATGGAAACAAATTTACTTTGCTGCATACATCATCACAACTCTCTAAATAAATCAACATCGTAAAAAACGTATCAACAAATACAAAGTTTGTGGTACTGTTGTGATTGTACATGTTAGCACAAGTAGAGATGATCAAGGGGTAAAATATTCATCCAGGTCTAAAGGTTCGATTAAAATTTGAAAAGATTTAGGTAAAATGTTAGATCCAAAAAATAAGCTTGGACAAGAAAATTACACTCGTTTAAAATATGGATCAGACTTGAGTTTAAACATTTAAGGCCCGAACCACGCATGGTCCAACTTATTTTTAAGTATTTAATATTTTATTTTCATGTCAGCGTACACTAGTTTTTGTCATGTTCAAATGTTTAGAAACTTTTGAGGAGCTTTGGATTTGGTTTGAGTTTGAATTGGTGTGGATTAAGAGATGTTCCAGCTGGTTTGATTGGTGATTCTGTTTGTCTGACGCAAGGGAAGCCTATATAAACAGAATACACTTAAATGTTTCACTACATGCAAATATATCTGTCGATTGTTATACTTTTCTCAATTTGCATAATGCACCATGTCAGTATAATGCTTAAGCAGAGTAAGTGATCAGATTTGTTCTAATGACAAAGATTAGCAAATTTACAGCAATCTTATACTTTAGGTCCCATGTTCTAATGACAACTATTCATTATAATACAAACATATACTAAGAGATCAATTATCAACACACCCTTCTCAAAATTTTGAGGAATATAAAAAATGAACAACCCAAACCCTTTTTTAATTGGGATTTTAAAGAGTTTATTAATATAATATATTTTTTGGGGGGCGCACAACTATAATTGCTGGACATGGATAAACCCATTAGAGGATTTGTTTGAGGGCTAGAGCCAGTTCATGAAATGCAGGTAGCCTGAGGGCTCAAACTTTAATTTAAAATTGTCCCATTTGTGACTGCAATGTGTCGTCATGTGCCTTATAAAGAGTTTGCTATTTTGGAACATACAAGATTGGCCTCAGAGCTGGTCTTAATTCCATATTCTCGTTGTAAATAAAACCATGTAAATATTTCAGGAGCTTGAAGCACTTGCAGATCCTATGAGGAAGGAAGTTGCTCTGGTCCAAAAGAAGATTGATGCAGTTAACAAAGAATTGAAGCCACTAGGCGACACCTGCCAGAAAAAGGTACAATTTTGCCACACTTTGTAACATATTTAGTGACGGTGCTTGTTGTAGCTACAAGATCAAGAAGATAATAAGAAATTCACTTAATTGACGTTTGTCGACGGTTAGAACGTCAGTAAAGGTATTATCAAATCAACAAAGTATACAATGTTTATATCGACAGTTTTTACTTTAGCAGTGTACAAATCATCAGTATAGACTTTTAGACCTATTTCGACAGTGACATATTTCCACACTTAAAGGGTAGACACGTTACATGTGCTCATGGGTAATTTTTTCGAAATTACCAAGCAAAAAGAAGCAAATCAAAACCAAGACCCATTTCGAGATTCTGGGTTCTTGAGATTCAGGCATCGTTCCAGAAATCCGAACGATCAAGACGTCGCAAACGGTGAGGAGAAGCCACGATTCAACAATTGGATCTGCAGATCGAGGCTTGAAAAGTTCTAAAGGTTGAATTGTTTTTTCGAAATTTCGACAAGTTTTTCAAGAAAACTAATCGAAGAACTAGAAAGAAGAGAAAGAGGCGAATCTTTCAATCCCAATTTTGGCTTGAACAAAGGCCGAACGGCAGCATAATGGCAACGGCGGCCAAGGCTCTTCATGGAAGAAGGAAGAAAAGAAAATTATACGTTAATTTTTAACTTAATTTTTTAATATTTATTAAATATGTTTAAAGAGATATTTTATTATTTTGGCTTTTTTATTTTATTCGAATTTAAAAACTTAAAAGGGGTATTTAATCTTAGGTCTTTGGTTCAATTTTTTCAAAGTTTAGGCATCCCATTAGAAGATTTATCAAAGTTTAAATACCAAATACGATATTATCCCTTAATTTAACATATAAATTTAATAATTTTTATTATTTGTTAAGTTAATAAAATAAAACTAAATAAATTTTTATTATATATGTACACAATTTAATTTTTTATCCAATATTTTTAATGTTTTTTTTTCTCGTAATAGTTCATTTTATCACTACCATCGCGATTTAGTCCAAATATATATTTAATCATCGTTTTTAATCTCAATGTCATTGTTATTTTCAATTTTATCTAAATTAATTTTACCGTTGATCCAAATGGGGTCTAAGACTTTTGGTTGGATGCATTTTTGGAGATGACGGTTTAGCATACTCTATGGATCAAATTAGGTTGTTGGAGAAATATTGCACTGTTTTTAAAATCAAATCGGTTGGATTGAGAATCAATTGAGGTATTGATTTGGGGTTGAATCAGTTGATTGGGAAATCAATATGAACTAATTAAATCGATTTTTTTAATGATTGAATTAGGAACCGATGACTTTATCGATTACCAAATAGGTTACGAAAACCTTACTTGGATTTGATAGTTGTTATGGGTTGGAGCACTTATGAAGTTGCCATGATTTGGGGTTTGTGAGGTGGATGATTTTATAGGTTTAAGTCAAAAGATTATGGAGCCTGAGAGGAGGTAATTTTGCAAATTTATGTAACAAAGATTTGTAACCAGACAAGATTGTCACAAATCTAGTTTTGACCTAAACGGAAGCTCTTAGTTTCAAGAACAAGCAAATGGATATTTACAGATGAACCAACTCCTGATTAATCTTTTCATCAATAACAGATGACATCAAACACAAGTTGTTCTAATTGTATGATGGTGTAACCAAACGTAACCACAACACTACACACTTCACAACTTAAAAGATGAATTTTTATCTAAATAATTAATATCGTATTTGTGATTGTTCGATTTTTGTTCTAATATATATAAGTATTAATATCAATATGTTTTAATCTATTTTAGAACGAAAAGAGAAAAGAATAAGAAAATTAATATGAAAGTAAAATCGAAACATCGTAATAAAAAGCTATTCCACTCATTGTGAGTAGCGTATTTAATGGGTGAGACACTATTAAGTGATATTCTTATGATAGAAGGAAATGCTTGTTTCTTAAATATTTTAAATGAAATGAAAATTGAATTTTGTAGTTTTTCAAGGGTTTTAAAAAGTAACAGGGAGACACCACAAATTGTAAACATGGTGTTCGATGAAATGCCTCAATTATGACATTATAAAAATGGTTCATGTATGCATTTCATTGCATAAATATGATGCAATCGGAAATAAATCTGTACCATGGATTCTAAGCAAAGAAATATCTAAAGCCAGTATGCATTTCACTGCATAAATATGATGCAATCGGAAATAAATCTGTACCATGGATTCTAAGCAAAGAAATATCTAAAACAAAACATAAAACAACATGAGGAAACAAGCTGTAATAAAAGAAACTAGTTCATTTTAAACTGTTTATAAAGTTGTGTTGGACTGAAAGTTCCAACCTTAGTCTCCAGTTTTCAGCTAAGATATTATTCTAAAGCAAACCAAACATAATAAAGTCATAACAATCCTACAACAATCATTGGAACAGTTTTCCAGTTGGGAAATGATAGTCAGAACATCGAAACTAAGAAAGGGCCGATGTTGGATGCCTT
Source organism: Gossypium longicalyx (assembly GCA_025698465.1). Taxonomy (NCBI): domain Eukaryota; kingdom Viridiplantae; phylum Streptophyta; class Magnoliopsida; order Malvales; family Malvaceae; genus Gossypium; species Gossypium longicalyx. Next base: position 4,840,938 of record CM046999.1, on the reverse strand, counting down.
GTTACAGCTCAAGGCTCGGCATTTTGGACGAAATCGACGCAAGTGCGACACTTGCAATCGAGAAATCGGCACTTGAAGCACCCGAAACAGACACAAGTAGTGCAGCCTTTGCACGATGGAGAACGAGGGCAGCCTCTGCAACTCTTCCTGCTTGCTCGTTCTTCATCAACTTTGCAGGTGATTCTGAAATCGAAAAACAAAACAAAACAAAACAGCCGATTAGGATTTTTATCAAGCTCGAAACCGAGTACGCGATGTTGAAACTTACTTGTCATATGGCCAGTTAGCACACTTCCACTTTCTTGCCTTCGCAGCATCATGGTACCTCCGGCATTCCTCGTCGGTCCGGAGTCGAAACCGACGTTCTTTCTTGCACCTCGAACAACGGACAAACTCGTCACGATGGAAAAGGCGCTTGGCTCGCGTGCTTGTTAGCTCATTGGCTCCATTTGATGCATGTTTGTAGTATTTCAGAAGAACAGTCCTCCATAAAGGAACCTTCTTATTTTTCATGACCACCCAAATATGGTTCTTCCATTTCCTAGTTCCTTCTTTCCCAGAATGTTTTTCGAAATCATAAGGTGTTAATTTCTCTGGTTATCAAAGAATTCACCAAAACAATGTCAACAAAACAAGATTTGAGCTCGAAGATGACATGAGCCAACTTAATTAAACTCGGCTTTAATGCTATTCTATCCTTATCAACATAGATAGAGTTTCAACATTGATGATCTTGGATCAAACCAGGATATTAAAATCAATTAACAGCCAATGCAAATCACTGTGTATGCTAATGGGAGACTCTTAAATGCAAATAATTAAAATCAAAGAAGAACAAACAACAGCTTGAAGCTTTTTTATTGACTGTTTGATGTTCAACTTGATTTAACAACTACATATATGATTCCAAGAAATTTCAGCAATGGAAAACCAATGATTAGTTCAATGTATATAAGGTGAAATTGAAGTTCATAAAAGAATTGAAAAGCCAAATATGAAGTTGAAGTTACAAACAAAATTAAGCTAAAACAATTGCATTGAGACAAAAAAAATGAATTACCTTCCTCACAATATGGAGTGCATTCGCAAGATATCAGAAATTGACCATTGGTGAAAACCCTAAGCTTCCCAATGGTATCACCATATTTTCTGCTGGTACATCCACACTTAACCTCAATGAAGTCCGACCCTCTTTTCAATCCCTCAATGTCTTTCAACTCTTCTTCAGTGAACATATTCGATAACCTAGAAAAGAAAATTCAAAAAGAAAAACCCTAATACAATTGCTTTTTATTTAAATAAAAAAAAACAAAAACAAAAAGCAATAAAAACATTGAAATTTTTGTCAAACCAACAAGAGTTTGAAAGAAAACCCAAGTATGGATTTTGATGTATTTACATATTGAGCAAAGAAAAGGGTTTCCTTCTTTATTTATTTAAATGTGTCCTAAAATTAAAACGAAGACATACAATGCTGAAGAAGGTACCAAATTGCTGGTTCTATGTAAATAAAGAACCGAAACTCACTCATCGAAGATATGTCAACAAGCATGCAAGAAAGCTAAAACGTGTAAAAGATGAGAGAAAGAGAAGGGAATTAGTTTGGGCAAAGGATAATTCACATACATAAACTTCACCTAAAAAGATTATATCAATCAATATAAATACATAAAAATAAAAATAAAAATTCAATGTAAGATCAATTAATTAATACAAAATTTTACAATTTCCACCAATAATTAATAAAATAATTTTTATTTTACAAATAATCAATAAAAACTCCACATCTTTTTACATTAATTTTTTTTCCAATTTTATGAAAAACAATTTTTTATATGGAATTTTTTTTCATGGGTTTTTTAATTGTTTCTTGTTAAATAAAATAAAAAAATGGGTTATTATATACGAGGGAAAAAATTACATGCATCATAAATTCTTACAATATGGTAAAAGGAATTTTCAACATATATTAGATCTTTCTAAATCACTAAAAAAAACCCCTAAATATTACAACTTATTCATCAATTCATCATTAAATGTGTTTCTCATGTTGTCATAATAATGGATTATCAAATAGTTGTCTCAATTGCTCTTTACAAATAAGAAAAACAATAAATTTGAATGAAGGAAAAAAGGGGAAATATGTAGATAGAAAATAAGAAGTTGAAGCATTTATTTAAGTGGTGAATAAGGGATTTTCCACTAAAATTTTGAACAAATCAAAGGAAAATGGTTTTAACAAATGAATATTTCAATATTTTAATTAATATAACATAACAAAATCTTAGTTATTTTATAAATCCAAATAATTAAGGCACATAAGATTGAAGAAATATCGAAAATTACCTTGGGTTCATCTGAGATAAGCGAAATCTGATTCCGGAGTTTCCGATGCTTTGTCAAGATTAATCACTCTTTACACTCTATTTCAATGACACAGTCGGCGAAATGAATTTATAATCAGAACAACAATTGATATCTCTCTAAACAGATTTAAAAGTTGAAATCTGATCTGTCAAATTATTTTTCACTCATTTTAACAATTCTTTCCCTATATTGAACTAATATAATTTCATTTAGTAGACTGTTTTAGTATAGAATCCAAAAGTTAATAAAACGAGTTAGGTAAAAGAATGACGCCACTCAGTCCACAGCACACGAAATAAATTCAGATACCTGTGTATTTATTATTGGTTGAGAGATGCCTACAAAAAGCAATGTTAACGTTTATGAGAGGTGATTTGCCTCTCATGGAATTTCGAGACATCTAGGATGATAGAAAACGACCACTTCTCTGAAAAAAATTAATTAGTTGGAAAAAAATCTTCACTTTTGTTATGCTAAAAAATATCATTTTTTTTTTACCAACAAATGGTTGGATGTAATAGTAAGGCACGTTACATTCCCAAAGAGAGGATCTAGGTTTGAACTTTGGAGACAACATTATTGGAAGGGACAATCCCGACCCCCGAACATGGATCGTAAAATGGACAATTTTTGATAATGTAACTTTTTTTTTTTTGACAATTACTTTCTCTCTACCATGGGAATTTGGTTACTTAGAATACTAGTGGGAAAGTAACTTTCTCTAGAGAAAGTTAAAATTTATGCTTGAGATAAAATTACCCTTTTTATGATTGATGATTGATTTATATTTTTACTTTTCTACCAGATATTTTTCACCCCAAAATCAAAAAAAAAATTAATTTTAAAATTAATATTTTTCGTACATACTTTTAGATTCCTTTTGAATACTATCGAATTAGCTTTTAAATTATATCCTAATTTAAATACATACTAGTAAATATTTAAATTCAATTATATATTAATTTTGAAATAAATATGCTAATTTATTTTTATTAAAATAAACAAATATTATTTAAAATAAATAGATTAAATTACATATTTATTAATAATCAATAAAAACTTCACATCTTTTTACATTAATTATTTTTTTCAATTTGATGAAAATTAATTTTTTATATGAAAATTTTTTTCATGGGGTTTTAATGGTTTCTTGTTAAATAAAATAAAAAAAAGGGTTATTATATATCTGGGAAAAAAATTACATGCACCATAATTTCTTACAATATGGTGAAATGAATTTTCAACATATATTAGATCTTTCTAAATCACTAAAAGAAAACCCCTAAATATTACAACTTAATCATCAATCCATCATTAAATTTGGTTCTCATGTTGTCATAATAATGGATTATCAAATAGTTGTCTCAATTGCTCTTTACAAATAAGAAAAACAATAAATTTGAATGAAGAAGAAAAGGGGAAATATGTAGATAGAAAATAAGAAGTTGAAGCATTTATTTAAGTGGTGAATAAGGGATTTTCCACTAAAATTTTGAACAAATCAAAGGGAAATGGTTTTACCAAATGAAAATTTATTTTTAATATTTTCAATAAAATAACATAGATTGAAGAAAGATCGAAAATTACCTTGAGTTCATCTGAGATAAGCAAAATCTGATTCCGGAGTTTCCGATGCTTTGTAAAGATTAATCACTCTTTACACTCTGTTTCAATAACAGAGTCGGCGAAATGAATTTATAATCAGAATAACAATTGATATCTCTCTGAACAGATTTAAAAGTTGAAATCTGATCTGTCAAATTAATTTACACTAATTTTAACCTAAATATAATTTCATTTAGTAGACTGTTTTAGTAAAGAATCCAGAAGTTAATAAAACGAGTCAGGTGAAATAATGACGCCACTCAATCCACAACACGTAAAATAAATTCAGATACCTGTGTATTTATTATTGGCTAAGAGATGCCTACAAAAAGGAATATTAACGTTTATGAGAGGTGATTTGCCTCTCATAGAAATTCGAGGCATCTGGTATGATAGAAAATGATCACTTCTCTGAAAAATTTTAATTAGTTGGAAAATAATCTTCACTTTCGGCATGCTAAAACAATATTAGAATTTTGAGAATATAACTCAGAATAATAGTGGTAAACTTAATAAGATTTTTTTAAAACAACGTTAAAATTTATAGTGATTTATTATATAAAATTGTAAGTTGAATTATTAAATATAAACAAATTGGAAGGACTTATTGTAAAAAATATAACTTGCAAAACACCATTAAAAATTATATAAAAAGGGAGAAGGGTTTATGTTGCAATTTTCCCCCTACAAATAATTACTTTCTTTCCAAATCACATGTCAATTTTTTTATAGTGTAAACACATCATAACATAAAAATCTTGTAATAATATATATAAGATTTGGATTGAGTATTTGTTTATTTGAAATATTTTTAGTTGTTCGCGTTGACGAGTTTTATTTTATTAATTAGGTTTTATGTGAATTTTTATGAAATTAGTTTTAACAAAAAAAAATCGAAGCTTTTTTTTATTTTTTTAAATCAAACGAAAATTAGATGAAAAATCTTAGATTTCAAAATAGAGTTATAATTGCTAAAAAAAATTATAACTTATTGACATAAAAATGAACCTATTCTAGTTAAAATTTTATCTTAAAAAATTTTAAACCAATTTTTAAAAATGTTTTTTTTCCTAAAATGTTTCACATTTTTAGAATTTTTTTTTTCAATTTGATGAAAAAGAATTTTTTTTATATGAAAATTTGTTCATAGGTTTTTAATATTGGTTTCTCGTTAAATAAAATAAAAAAAATGGGTTATTATATATCTAGAAAAAAAATTACATGCATCACAAAAATTAAACTTTTGAATTAATTTAAAATTACTAAAATAAAACCCAAAAAATTACAATTCAATCATCAAATCATCATAAGGAATTTTCCACTAAAGTTTTTAACAAATGATAGAATTAATGTATTTGAATGAAATAACATCACATAATCTTAGTTACTTATAACTCTAAATAATTGAAGCAAATCAGATTGAAGAAAAATCAGAAATTTCCTAAATTTGATCTTAGATAATTGAAATTTGATTTCAAAGTTTCCAATGCTCTCGATATTAGAATTAACGAAACTAATTTATAATTAGAATAACAATTGATATCTGTCTGAACAGATTTTAAAATTAAAATCTGATCTGTCAAATTAATTTACACTGATTTAAATATTTTTTTCCTACATTGGCTTAAATATAATTTTATTTACTTGATTTAATAAATTTAGTTAAGTAAAAGAGGGACGCCACACAATCTATAATATATATATAAAAAAAATACGTGTTTATTTATTATTGGCTAAGACATGCATATAAAACACAATGTTTATGTTTATGAAAGAGATGTGATTTGCCTATTTCATGAAATTTTAATTAGTGAGAAAATTATAATTTTTTTAGCATGTTTTTTTTTTCTTTGAAAATTACTTTCCCTTGACTATGGAATGTGATTCCTTAGAATAATGGTGAACAACTATTTTTTACATGTACCTGGAAAGTTAATTTTTTATTTTTGAGATAAATTTACCATTTTATTATTTATTTTCTTATTTTTATACAATTCATTTTCACCACAAAGTTATAAACAATATTTGGATTTAAATTTATTTTTTTGGTACATAGTTTTAAATTTATTTTGAATACTACAAATTAGATTTTAAATTGTATTCTAATTTAAATACATATTAGCAAATATTTAAATTTAATCATATACTAGTTTTGATATAAATATATTAATTTATTTTTATTAAAATAAATTAATTAACTTACGTCTTTATTAATAATAAACTAATTTTTGCTTATAGTATATAACACTGTAAAATATTAAAATTAAATTTTATTGGCTAATTTTAAGGAGGAGATTTATTAATTTTAATACTTTGGAGTGATATTTATTATGCGTTAGTATTTGGTATACTAACCGTTAGAGTTGTGCATGGCCTGGGTCACCTAATTCGATTAAAGGCTCACTTGAAAAGTACGAGGGTTTGAGCAAAAATATAAGCCTGAAAAATGGGTTTGAACAAAAAATAATACCTATTTTTTAAATGGGTCGGGCCTTGGGTAAGGTTTTTTTTCCCGGACTCGGCCCGACCTGAATTTGCAAAAATAGAAAAAAAAAACTGTTGCTATTTTTGTACTTTATTATTATTATTTTGCTATTATATTGCTACTATTTTGTTGTTATTATTTGAATATTGTAGAACGCTTGTTTTATTATTAATTTTGCTATTATTTTATAGTATTTGCTATAATAAATTTTGCTATTATTTTAAAATTCTTTTTCCATATGTTGGGAAACATTTATTTTAATGTTTTTAGTGTATTTGATGTATTATATTTTTAAATTTTTATTTTTGTAAAAAAATAATATAAAAATTTTACTACTGGCGGGTTGGGCTTGGGTTTTAGTATTTTTATCCCAACCAAGCTTGAGCAAAATTTTAGGCCCAATATTTTGATTGGGCTGAGCTCGAGCCTAGAACATGCCTAATTTTTACTCGGCCTAGCCCAAACCGAGCCCGACTAATGAACTTTTCTACTAACAGTGTATTTTTTTTTATTTCACAAGTGTTTAATATTTTGCTATACCCTTATAGGACACTTATCAACCCCTGACTCTGCTTGTAGAGTCTAAAACCTCCATTGACAGTGCACATAATATTTTTCTATTTACTATTAGCAAAAATTAATTTTACAGTGATAAAATAACATATTATAAACTAAAAAATGGGTTAAACCGAATTGGGTCCAATCCATATTTTAAAGAGGCTTAAATATTTTGCCCAAAATCCATTTTGTAACAATATATTTTTGTGCAAACCTTCTCAAGTATCATACAAACCTTCAAATTGAAACACTTAAATAAATAATTTGACCTTTGAACAAATCTACTCGACACTAATACCGTATAAAATAATTGTAGTTTTACTTATTTTTGTATAAAGTTTTTTTTTTCAATTTTTTACAAATTTTTTTTAAATTTTATGATAATTACTGTCTAAGAAATTGACATACAATTTCACCCTTATCAAGTGTTGATCGAAGATATCACCATAAGAGGCGAAGGCAAAAAAAATTTTAGGGAAATCGAAATTAAATTTAAATTTTTACTATAGTAAAAATACAATTTCATCACTTGAATAGCTTATATCTTTATAATTTTTAAAGGATTAAATCAATTTTTTATCATTTTTAGGGAGACAAAGTGCAATTACACATTTACTAATTTAAAATTTTAAAAAATTTAAATGGTCTAAATGAAAAAATTTCCATTTTAGGAGGTGAAGCCCCGGCTACACCCCTAATCACCGTACTTTTTTATTTTTTAAACATGAGAAAAACTAGATGAAAATTCTTATATTACATAGTAATATCTTTCTAAACTATGTATTAATTCGAAATTATTAAAACAAAACCCTAAATATTACAATTTAATCATCAATTCATTATTAAAATTGTTTCTCATGTTGTCACATTTAATATAACAAATGAATTATCAAATACCTTTCTCAATTGCTCTTTGCAAATAAGAAAATCAGTAAATTTGAAAAAGAGAAGGAAAAACAAGATAGAAAATAAGAAGCTTAAGAGGTGAATAAGGAATTTTCCACTAAAGTTTTTTTTACAAATCAAAGAAAATGGTTTTAACATATGATAGAATTAATATTTTTAATAAAATCACATCACACAATCTTAGTTACTTTATAACTCTAAATAATTGAGGCAAATAACATTGAAGAAAAATAGGAAATTACCTTGACTTATCTAACATAAATGAAGTTTGATTTTGAAGTTTTCGATGCTTTGTAAAGATTAATCACGTTTTATATTTTATATCGACAAAACAAATTTATAATCAGAATAATAATTGATATCACTTTAAATAGAATTAAAAATTGAAATCTGATCTGTCGAATTAATTTACACTAATTTAAACATTTTTTTCCTACTAAATATAATCTCATTTACATTACTATTTTAGTATCGAATCCAAAAGTTAATAAAACGGATTAGGTGAAAAAGTGACAGTAGATAATCCATAGTATACAACATAGATTCATATATGTGTTTATTTAGTATTGGCTAAGAAATGGCTATGAAAGAGAGGTGATTTGCCTCTCATATGTAATTTAAAGGCATTTGGGATTGTAGAAAATGATTACTTCCCTGAAAATTTAGTTTGTGGGAAAACAATTTTCATTTTTCCTACGCAAAAAAAAAAAATATTAATAGTTTTGAGAATGTAATTTTTTCTTTGAGAGTTACTTTCTTTTAATTAAGTGAACGAGTTTCATTTAACTTTTTTTTTTTTACGTTAAAACAGGTTCGAGTTTGGGTACCAAATTTAATATTTAAAAAATTGTTGAAAAAAAAAGATTATTTTTATATTTATAAGAGTTTGAACCAAGGTCAATTCATGTTAAGTTAAAAATTCTTATTTTCATCATCTTCAATTTAGAAAGCGGTCTTACTAAAAATAATTTAAAAAATTATTTTTAAAAATTTTAACCAAACCCATTTTCTTCAATATTTTCCATTTTCCAATAAAATAAAAATAAAAATAACCTAATCAAAGCCTAAATTTTCCATCTATCTACAAAGTTAAAATTTAAAACAAAATTACCTTTTTATTATTTATTTTCTTCTTTTTATACAATACTTTTTTTATCACAAAATCATAAAGAATATTTCATTTTAAATTTATTTTTGGGTACACAGTTTTAAATTTATTTTGAATACTATGGAATTAGATATAAATATTTAATTTATTTTTATTAATATATAGAAAATATGTGTGTATGCATTTTTTACTACCATTATATTATTATTTTATTAAATTTCTAAATATAAAAACCTAACATAATTTTTAATATATTATAGTATAGTATATTCAATTTTCATATGATATAAATTAAGAAAATAATAAGAACATAAAATAACATATTATAAACTTGACATTATGGGTTGGGGAAGAACTATGAATAGTTCTAGACATTATGTCAAAAAGAGTAGATATATCAAAATTTATAATGAGATTGTTAAAAATATATATATATATTTTTATTTAGTATATAATCAAATATGTGTACAATTTTTACTACCATTTTATTTTTTTCCTTTATTAAATTTCTAATTATAAAAACTTAATTTGCATTTTTTAAATAACTTAACATACTTATTATTATATTCAAGTTTCATATTATATAAAATATTTAATACATAAAATAATAACAAAGCAAAACAACATATTCTTAATTTAAAAAATGGGTAAGATTTTGTTGGCTCCATCACAGATTTTAAATGATTTTTTTTTTAAATTTATTTTTTGGTATAATATTTTTATCTAAATCCTTTTAAATATACCGACCTTTAAGCAAGTCTATTTGAGGAGAAATGATATTGTATGAAATTGTGATTCCACGTCATCCCTATCATTTTTTAATACAAAAATGACAAATAAGATTTTTCTTTTAATTGGGTTTAAATTTGTTCATGAGGAAAAGGCTAAATCTGATTTGTCATTCTCCTATTGGAAAATGGATAGAAATAATTACAGTTTCACACAATCCCTTCTCTTATTTGAGACTATGATCCTTGTAAGAAAAATAAAAGAATTATAGCTTTACTTATTTTTGTATAAAGTATAAGGGATTTTTTGTATAATTTTTTATAGAAGTTTCTTATTTTTATGATAATTACGGTGTAAGCAACCATAAATTTGAATGACTTACAATTTCACCCTTATCAACCTTATCAAGTGTTGATGGAAGATATCATTATACGTTATTTGCAGTTTTTCAATTCAACATGTAGATAAAAAATGAGTAGGGTAAACTATACTATTGCTCACCCAATTATCAACATGTTTTTGTTTTGGCCATTGAATTCCAAAAATTTTCAATTTCATCACCAATGTTATCCACATTAAATTTTCCTGTCATTCCTCCATTATAACATCAACAAAATACTGGCATAACCTTTTTTTATTGGTATAAAAACAAATTTAGCACTCAATGATTATACATTATGTCAATTTGGTCCAAATTCTAAAAAAAATTCAAGTAATTTAGCCCTTAATGTTTACACATTCTTTCAATTTGGTCTTGATTCTAAAAGATTCAAAAATTATAAATAAATAAATAAAACTGCTTAAAACTTCAAAAAAATTTATATGACAATGCATAGTCGTTTATGTGATCATACAAATTTGATTAAAATAAACTTTATTAGTTTTCTTTGCTTGTAAAATATACATGAAAATGAAAATATTCCACTGCAAATTCATATGCTCATTTAAAGGTGAGGCTTATGGGCCAACAATTCGATGGGTTGGCTAAGTTTGAGCAAATCTTGGACTTGGGTGAGGATTTAGAGAAAGGCCGGTTGGGATTGTGGATGGGAAGAAAAGGCCTCGTTGGACACGAAAGTAGGTGTTGTTTCTGTAAATAAGGATTCAGCTTCTACAGAAGGTGATCACGCCATAAATGTTGATCAATCTTTATCGACTGAGCCTACAGAGCAGGTTAGCCGTGCCCAATGAAAATAATATGTTAGAACGTTCATGGGCTAGTAACCCTCGAACCGTTCATCACCTTTAGTAGTTTCTAAATGTAACAATTCGATTTTTAATGGTATTAGAAATGACATGTTCGAAATTTTATTTTCATAATTTAAATTTGTAAATATAAAATATTAATATTTATGAGTTTAACATAAAAATATATTAAAATTTGGTCCAATAATTTTGTTAAATTGATAGTTAACATAACAATATTTCCAAGAAATATCTTTAAGGATTTTCAAATAAATTATCCCTGAAGTTTACCATCTCAAATCTCATGCTTGGACCAAGACTATTCCAAAGCTTGCTGCTGAGATAATGATAAGTTCAAGAGTCATACTCAAAATAACACTCTTCTATCTTGGAGTCTTCTAAATGTGTCATATTATGTAGAATGATATCTAATGTATATGCCATGTTTTTGTTGCTTATAAAATAACTGTAAGAATAAGGATAAATATGAAGTTAAAAACTACCAACAGTAAAATTGATGCACAGACGAGTTGTGGATTCTAATATGTGCATAACTTGCACCACAACATGTTATGTACTAATAGGAAATTCTAAGGAAAGTGGTTTGAGAGCTAGCCACCAACTCTAAACTGGTGAGCTAGTTAGAGATTACCGAAGATTGGTTCCAAGTAACAACCTCCAGTTGAAAACTACAATAGCCAAGTGTGAAGCCAATAACTCTAGTATACCACTTGGAGGTGTTAGGGAAGGTGCGACAATAACACTTATGTTTTTTAAGCACTTAGCTTAAATCTGGAGATGAATTTGTGTCAATGATTCTAGATTAGCACTAATCCAACATAAGTTATTAATTGTCATCAACTGAAGGTGATCATTAACCAAGGTTGAATAATCAAAATAATTGGTTATTGTTTCATTTACTTTGGTTGCATTTACATTATGTACTTATCATATTTGCTCTATTGTCTTTTCAACTTATATTAGTAAACTAGTTAGTTATTGAGTCGAGATAATTAGCTGAAATCTGTTGCACACTTTACTCTAGGTTCAATCATCGGAATACTTCCTAATAGATTTTTATTATTGTAATTATTACTTAACAACAATACTGTGTAATTGTAATTATTGGGTGAGTAGTGAACACTAATTTTGAGGTTTTTATTAATATTATTTTCAACTGAATTTCAATATGCTATTCGCCACTGATCAAGATTACATGGCCTGAAGGTCAAGATTTTAGAGCCTAAGAACCTTAGCCAACATGCTGCTCTACAAGACATTGCAATAAGAAATTAGCTCCTTAACATGTACAACATGGTGGAGAACAAAAGGATGGTTGCCTTACTGTACAAAGTAAAGTCAGTTATTCCTTTTGATCTTGGATAACTAATATTTAATTAAATTGCCAAGCATGCAAAAACCAATAGTACTAGACATGCATAGCTCTATCCATCACTCATTGACCAAAACATCCTTAAGCGAAAGAAAGATATAGTAGAGAAGGATGAGGTTCTTGAGCCTCAAGTGGGTGAATTGAAGTATTCTCAAAAGTGGAAAGGGGTAAACATTCTACTATTAACACTGATTTAGGAGATGATACTAATGAAAATGTAGATCTTGTATTGTTTCCACATTTGTAACTAAAGCAACATTTGGTGGCATATCTAGCACAAATCAAGCTAGACTTACAGAACACCTTGATGAAGAGTTAACCTATTTGGACAAGAACATTTGATATTATGAGATTCAATTTGTAACACCCTAAAATCCGACCTAGAAGTTTAGACTGAATCTCGGATGTCACATTGATCATCGAAGTGATTGTAAGTAAATTTTTACAAACAAATTGTCACGTCAAATCGTAACATTTTAATCATTTAAAAATCAATAAACAAAATTACAACTAAGTAAAACATATAACAAAGATTAAATAAACGAATAAGAGTCAAATCAGAACTTGCACCACAACTTTTAAAAAATCTTACATTTCAAAAATTGTTTAACCAAATATAAACTGAAAATATAAACCGATAATCATTTATTTCCACCGAGACTGTCCGAGACCTCTGCACACTGAGTCCAACGTCTGAATTCAGAAAAAGGTACCTAAAAAGGAAACGCTAAGAGGGGGTGAGCTACTCAAGCTCAATGTGAGTCTGAAACAAGACTTGAACAAAAATACAGAATTCAAATTAGTAGCACTATGGATTTTCAGTTACACACAATGTTAGAAAGCACACTTGAAACTAACATTCCAATAGAACTTATCAACCAGAGCATACCAAATTCATACAAAAACGCAACACAGAATCCGTTCAGATGACAAAATATAGTTAACAAATCTTACAGTCAGAACCGACAGACAGATGCAGATGAAATGCAGTCAGATAAAACCAACCCATCCAGCCAACACACCTCTCTGTCCCCCGATCACACCTCAAAAGAGCTGTTAAAGCTCATCCAACCAAACACACCAATTAGGACCTCGAAAGACCCATCCAAGCCTACACACCACATATGTGGACTAAGCCACTCAGATAATACGCAGTAAGGCTAGCATATGTGCTGTACTGTGCAATGCGGTAGATCGCTGTACATGCGAGTTGCAGTTTAAACTGTCAGATCAGATAATAGTACGTAGCAGAGCTAACGACGACATCTGATCTGATGCAATGCGTAATCTCTGTCTGAGACATGTTGCGATTAAAGCGCAGATTAGATAATAGTGCGCAGCAAAGCTGACGCACATGCAGCACAGTGCGATAAATTGCTGTACATATAAGTTGTAGTAGAACTGTCAGATCAGATCAGGACCAGTCTCCCTTCTCTTCACAACCCAACCCAAAACAGTTTATGCAAGTGCATGTATGCATTCAATCTTACAGAACAGTGACACAATATTAAACATTCAGACAAAATAGATATGCACACACACACCCTAGTTAATCAGGTTCAGAGTCAGACATTACACACATCAATCACAAATAGCACTTAAGCCGCAGCCCAAAACGGAGTCTTAACTACCCTTGTTTAAGCTTAGCCAAGGGTTAAAGCACGCAAACACATTTTCAGATTAGAACCGCACACAGAACCAATATAAGTGTCTTAAGACCACACGCCCGTGTACTCTGGCCGTGTGGGCATGCCTAGGTCGTGTGGGAGGTTACAAGCCCGCGTAAAAAGGGGAACACGGCCGTGTGACTGTGGCACACGCTCGTGTGAAAAGAGTAACACGCCAGTGTGAAGAAAGGCACATGCCCGTGTGAAGAGAGGCACATGGCCGTGTGACTAAAGCACACGCCCGTGTGGACTAGGGACATAGCCGTAGGAACAGGCCGTGTAACTCTCTGTCCATTTGCACTAAATTCAAGTACAGGGCTAACACGGCTGTGTAAGGGTCTCACACGCCCGTGTGCCCACCAAACACGGCTGTATGTCCAAAACACATGCCCATGTGGAATCCCTAAATCCCTAAATTAGCCACACGACCGTGTGGCCAAGCCGTGTGGCACCCAATCATTTAAACCCTAATCCCTAAACTCACACGCCTGTGTGCCCGAGGGATACGGCCGTATGAGAATTGACAAAATCCCCAAGTCGGCCACATGGCTGTGTGGCACCAAAATTGGCCCGAAAACGCTAATTCCCTAAAGCACACAACCATGTGAACTGGCACGCGCCCGTGTGGAAACCCCATTGACCAAGAAACCACCCTAAAATAGCTTGAAAAACTATTTTTCCAATCGCTATGTCAACCCACAAACGATGGAACTCAGAACCGCACTAACCAAAGCGAATTTCCATGCCATTCGATAGTACTACCGTACTTAGACGATCAATTTCCAAAAGCCACCAATATTGCCACATTCTAACAAAATTAATGTTGCAAAAAAAAAACATAAGAAAGTTTCAGAACCTACACCTGTTAATGTGAAAAAAAGAACCAAAGAAAAAGAACAGAAAGAAGAAAAATAAAAATAAAAATAAATAACACTAAATCATTATTATTAACTAAAAACAAAACAAAATAAAAATGTTCTCCCAAAATGCGCACTCAAGGACTCGAACTCAAAATATTGAGATTAACTATACACAACTAAACCACCAAATCAACGGACTCATTTTGTCACTTAGACGTGAAACTATACACAATAGCACACTCTTACCTCTGACCCTAACCATAGGATCCAAAACTTCTAGTCCTAAAATTTGAGGTGTTACAAAATTGAAGCTCCTTAATCAATAGAGGACTTGTACTCTTCGCTAGAAGACTGATTTGCTTGCTCGTGGGATTTAATACCTTTGCATTTTTAGCAAAAAATGGGGAGAAGTACGATGGTTTTGAGTATGAGGAGCTAAAGGGAGGAGTATATGGTGGATGGATTTTTATTTTTTCTTTTTATATGTTTTACAAATGATACTTTTAATACTTTTTATATTTTTGGCATTAACTTGTTGAAGTTGCCTTTAATTTTTGCCTTTTGTATGATATTATGACATTGAGTTTTTATTGATGTGTTAGATATTATTTTTGCATTTCATGGTTTTACTTCATAGCTGGATTAAGGGGGAGTGTTTAGATTGAAAACCACATTTATCTTTCTTGAACATGTTATGTTTTTGTTAAAAAATGCCAAGGGGATATTGTTAGTGCCAGTTATATGCGTCAAATATTACTTTAATTGCAATTTAGCTTGCATAAGGTAGGCCAATGTAACATGTTGTATTTGGTTGGCATTCTTTTGACCAGAACTATTGGACTCTTTAATAGCACATCTTTAATGATTTATAGCAACACTTTATTGAGGTCAAATCATGGAAAAAATCAAGTCAAACAAAGATACGTTGAAGATTTTTAATGTGATAAAGTATCCATATGTGAAGATATTCATTTTCCTTACAAGATTACATTAAGAAGATCTTTGTTTATTCTTTTCCATATTAAAGATGCTGTCAAGATGAATACAAGGGAATTAGAGATTGGCATTCGCTGTAATTGTGCAAGCCATTGTATTTTATTTAAGACAAGGCTTATCATTAATTTATGTTTGAGATTAAGAGAGAATTTAATTTGTTCATGTGAGAAATTTGTTGTAAGTAAATTGCTCTTGTTATTTAGGTTGTAAATAAGCTTTCGACGGAAAATTCTTAGTGGGAGAGAAATTTAGATTCTGTATAGAAGTGAGGTTGAAATTTTGTGAGTGAGTTAAACTTCAATCACGTCTTGTATAAGTTGATTTATAGTTGATTACTCTCTAAATAAGGCCTTGCGATCATAAAAAATTTCTAAATTGTGTAACCAAAATTTCATATTTATCACTAATTTTATAAATGTTAGGCCTATTACAACTAAAACTGTATCTAAAACACAAAATCAACAAATTATATATTTAATGGAAAAAATGGATTCAGAACAACTAGTGCTGACCAGATTGATATACTTCTTTGTCATTATTAACACAAAAAGGTGACTACAATTTGGATTATATTTTGTCACTTGACAATAATGTGAGAGAGACGAAAGATTAGCATACATCGGTTTACTTATTATTCGTTTATAAAGGATTATGTAGTTGTTTTTTTTCTTAGATATATCATGACCAGATTGAAACAAAAATCAATGGTAGTTAAAATTTGAGGAGTGAATTGATGTAAAAGTGGTTGAATTGGATTTAAATTTATTAA
The DNA here is from genome assembly GCA_025698465.1 of Gossypium longicalyx. NCBI lineage: Eukaryota > Viridiplantae > Streptophyta > Magnoliopsida > Malvales > Malvaceae > Gossypium > Gossypium longicalyx. The sequence continues at coordinate 4,824,310 of CM046999.1, read as the reverse complement.
AATACTTAAATTTATTATTATAATTTATAAAGGGAATGTACGGGTTATAATATTCTTGATTTTTTTAAAGGTAAATTTATTAATTTATTCAATGAATGGAACTATACAATTTAGGGAAAAAATAACAATACTCGTCGTAAATTATGAAAGGCAAGTTCTATCAACACAACAAAGGCTTCAACCTCAGTATCAATAGAACATATGATAAGTTACCAATTGATTTTGTCACAACTCAAGCGCGAGATATATGGAGTGATTGTAAGCACTTAATAGGATAAAAAAATCAGCCCGGATGGTCCAATGTGGCGAGCAAAAATCGACAAAAGAATCGAGTATTCGCCAAATTAGAGAGGACAGAAATAAAATCATCCTTGAAATCACTTGCAAAAGGAAGATTACATACAAAAGAAAGACTAAAAAACGTGCTACAAGAGCAGACAAAAACTTCTGAAACTGAAGATTTATTAAACAATGGAAAAGCAAACAAAAAACATATAAAACTTAAGACAACATGGGTCCAAATCGACTAGTAAAATCATTTATTATTTTGAAATACTTTCAAAATAGAAACAGATTAAGAAGCTAACGAAGAACTACCCCAGTTTTAGTGAACGACAAGCATTGTCATCTATCCATCACAACTAGTAAAGACAACAAAGATACTCATAAAATAGATATACAAACTGAAAAGAGAGAAGACATGTGAAGCGAATGAGAAAAAGAAAGAAAGAAAAGATTGGTGGGAGGGAGTAAAAAACGGGCGATAGCCAACCTGAAGATTAACACCACCGTTGGGCAAAACAAAAGAGAAAAAGCAAATAACTTGTATTGATTTATATTATTTAGTACTTCTTTTTCTTTTGAATTTTTATAAAAAAAATTAAGATTTTTATTTTATAGTCATTGAATTAAAAATTCAACCCATTGAATTTGATTGTCTATTTGATTCTTATATAATTTGTTAAAATTTTAATACATTTTTTTCTTAAAATAAAAAGGAGGTGGTAAGCAGTTTCCATCTAATCACATGGAAATTTTTTGTTTGTTATGAATTCACTAAATGTTCATTCTTTCATGTCAATTACTCAAACTTTGCTCTCCATAGCTTTTACAATTGATGATCATTTTCTTTACTTACATATATATATATATATGGTTTTATACTGAAATAATTAAAAAAAATTATTTACCAAAATAAGTTGTCAGCCTGATTATTTATTAAAATAGGTTGTTTTTCTCATTCGCGCCTATTTGACAGGTGCGATTCAATTTTTTATATTATTTTTTTTAAATAAAATATTTTTTATTAAAAATATTTAAATATATATGCAGGTAAAAATACGGTCTAACGGGTCAAAATACGGGTAAAAATAGGTCGCGTCTGTCGGATAGGCGAGATTAATCGAGCCTGACAAGTAGACGCGAATGGGCTGCCCGCACAATCCCCCTCCTGCAGCAGCAGACCGCCCACTCCGCTGCCCTTTCTGCCCGCACAATAGCTCTCCTGCAGCCTCTGTTGTTGCATGCATGTATTTTTTTGTTATTAATTATTAATTATAAAATATTTATGTTTAGTGTTTATAGTTTTGGATTAATATTTTATATGAATGTAATTTTTTTGTTTTTATAATCATTTTAAAATTAATTTGTTAGTAATTTAGGATTATGTTAAAAAAAATTTGTGTTTGTAATTATTTTAAAATTAATTTATTCGTAATTTAGGATTAAGTTATAAATTATTGTGTTTAGTTTAGTATTTGGTGAGTTTAACATATGAGTTTATAAAAAAATTAAAAATCATTTCATTTTGAAAATGAATTTGGACAAATGATATTTAAGCTCATTTAAATTTTTTAAGTTACTGTTTAAGTATTGGTATGTTAATGGTTGCTGTTAACTCATTTAATTTTTTTTATATCAACTTGGATATCAAGATTAAGTTATATAAATTATTTAACACCCACAAATATCAATGTTTCTAGTGTTTTGTATTTTAAGCAATAGACGTTTTTGTGGGTCTCACCATTTGCGCCTCTGAGATAGGCACGATTAGTCGTGCCTCTGAGAAAGGCTCAACTAGTCGCACCTCAGAGATAGGCACAACTTGTATTCGTATCTATATACGGGTCATATTGATCCGAAAATAAAAAATAATATCTTATTTAAAAAAATAAAAAAAATATTTCAATATAAAAAAAAGAGTCGCGTCTGTTAGATAGACGAATGAAAAAAAAATTTATTTTAATAAATAATTCAACTGAAAACTTATTTTAGTATATAATTTTTTTTAACTTATATAAGTAAAAAAAACCATATATATATATATATATAAGGTTCACGTTTTTTGCACATGTTTCGATTATGATTTTTGAGTCCCACCATTATCTCTAAAGGACTGAAACTTTTTAGATAGTGAAACCATGTCCAATCTTTAGTTAATCAATGTGAAATCAATTTTTTTTTCTAACACTAGTCTCTAGATAAGGGTGTGAACTCTAGTTTTTGGTTTATTGAATGTTTGAAATTGTCGTTTTAATTGAGTAAATAAAGTTACTTAAAAAAAGTGAGCTACCAGTTTTCATCAGTAATTTTATTTTGTAAAATTTAATTCAATTAAAAATTTTATTTAACAATTATTTTGAAATATTTATTGGCTTAAGCTCAATTTATATTATACAATAAATAATTTGCCGCAACGATGACCCAATTGTTTTACACAAAATTCCTCACTTACAAACAATAATAATTTCCCAAAAAATGTCTAACACAAATGCAAAAATACAAAGTAAAGATAAGAAAATATTCGACTGAAAGTGCTCCTCATGTTAGAGTTTGTGTGACCCAAATCTCGTCACTTGTTGAAGAAATAAATATCGCACAAGTTGAGTTGGTATAAAACTATACTTTTACTATTTGACTTTAATTAGAACAGAATTTTTTAATACTTAAATAGATGTAGTCGAAACTCCTCTTACATCATTCGTTTTTTAATATTAATAAATTTTTTCTCCTTTACCTCTGATTTTGTCCCAAAATAGTTTCTACGTAATATCTGTATATTCTTTTTTTATTACTTTGTGATCATTTTATTATCATTATCGACATTTATTATCATACTCAAAACACAACCAACAAGTGCAACAAAACAACCTATTTACTCTTAAATTTAAACTGACTTCATCCAAGAAAAGCATTCTCCTCTTTGAATTTCAAAATCTCACTTCATCTGTAAGTAATTTTAATCCAACTATTGAAAAACTTCTCACTTTTCAGAATACAGCATCGGCTCATCATAATGTATGGACAAATATGAAAAAACAAAAGTTAAGGTTTTGTCATAATGATGACAACTTTGAATTATTTGGCTGTACCATGTCCTACAGCTTTATGCTGCAATTCAACTTCTATAGGGAGTTTTAATTATGACTGTAACCAAATAAGCTAATATAAGACAAAGGAAACCCTATAATTCAAGTGGTCGTATGACAGCCTAAAGTCTCCCATTAATACAATTGTCTGGTGATTCTGCAACCCAAATTAGGACACTACCATTTAAAGCATTTGCTGTAAGTTATAAGGTCCAATGATCCTTTATTTTTCTATCATTGGAATCCAACCCTTTATTTTTCTATCTTTGGAATCCAACCCACCAGCCAATGCTGTCCCCCTACTTTATTTGGTTTTTTAAAGTACTTTGGATTTGATATAGATTTGGATATGGAACCCATAAAATATTATATATAAATCCTTTAAATTTTAAGGTTATTTGTATCTTATACACGATAAAGCCAGATAATTTTTTTAGGGGTGAAAATTTAATAATAGTAAAAATATAATTTTATTATTTTAATAGCGTATATCTTTATAATTTTTAAAAAATTAAATTAATTTTTTATCATTTTTAAGGAGGGTCAAAGTGTAATTTTACTTTTATTAACTTAGAATTTTAAAAATTTAAAAAGTCTAAATGAAAAATTTTCTATTTTAGGGGCTAGAACCCTTGCCAACTCCCTAACTATGCCCCTTGTCTTTGTATTTCTCCCAAATTCAAGGAAATTAGCAATATCTCAAAGTGGTAGAGGTATGTTGACTCTTTATTTATATTAGGAGTGTTAGTTATAGGAATGTAAGATAATTTTTTGTAATTGAATTACAAGAATGAAAAATTATTAATAATAAGTTGTATTATCTTATTTGGTTCATTTAATTAAAATATAATATTTGTATATTTAGTTGACAGAATATAAAATTATCTAAATACATATTTTATTAAATTATTCTTATTGTAATTTTTTTAATTTAATTTTTTATATATCTTTTAGTCTCAATTTCTATAAAATTATAATTTTTTTAAAGCTGAAATAAAATTTTATTAGTAACTTTTATTTTGGTTGTTTAAAGTATCCACTAGAGTAAGTCCAATGACTAATATTTTACGTTTAATAGACTCATTAAAAGATAAACGTTAATAACAAGTTTTAAAGTTACTTCATACTCAGAACGAGTATCCAACAACCATAGAAACACAAAACATCTACTAGAGGCATAGCTAGTGGTGGGGGCTTTGGTTCCTTTGGCTAAATGGTGAAATTGTTATATAAGGCTGTCCAATAACTAAAATATTAAATTTAAGCATTTTAAACCTTCAGTTAAATGGAAAAATTCAAATTTTGTTCCCTCTAAAGAGTAAATAATTTAATTCAAGTATTTTAACACAATATATTTATCTTTGCCCCCCAAATTATAATTTTATTTTAACTTTTTTTAAACAAAATGTAGCGACGTAAAAATTTTGCTTTGGTCGCTAATTGAGGCGATTTCTTGAAAATTTGAAAACCGACTTTTGATTTTATTAAAAAAAGGAGTCGCCGCCGATCTTTTTTTAGGTGTGATCGGACACCTAATAAATCATCTTTTTAGAAAATAAAATTTATTCTTGAACAAAAATGAAGGCTGAATTTAGGTCTACGTCAAAAGCCAGAGAAAAAATAGGGTTCGGGAGTCGGTTACGCACGAGGAAGGTATTAGCACCCTCGCGACGCCCAAAATTGGTATCTCGTTAAACATGCGTCGTCTTGATTTTCAAAAATACGAGTTCAATGTAGCATTTAATCGTGATCCGATTAAAACACGAGAATTTTAAATTTTTTGATTTTTTGAGAAGGGTGTCCCGTTTTAACACGAGCCAACGAGTTTCACCCAACATAGCGATGAAATCGATGACTAAATGTTAAATCGGTTCATTGCCTTATTTATTGAAATTAATAAAAACATGAATAAAAATCTCTAAAGTAGTGAACAGCAAAACGATATAAAATGGGCGAGAAACAAAGATAAAAGAGTTAGAAATATATCGAAGTAAATAATAAATATGATAATAAAATTAAAAATAATAACCATGCATACGATATTAAACGTAATAATAGTGTTAAACACGAAATAAAAACAATAAATGTATATATATATATATATATATATGAACATATAATAATACGTAAGGTGACGAAAAACATAATATTAATAATACTAATAACGCTACATACATGTACATATTAAGATATATACAATAACAGGTATTAATGGTGCATTAATAGTATTAAAAATACGTATATGGTATATAAAAGGATAACATTAAAAATATATACATAATACAAAGTTAAAAATAATATACATAATATCTATTAAAAGAATATATACATAATATATATATGCATGTATTAAAAATAATAATGATATTTAAAAATAATTATTAACAATGTTTCATAAAAGTATATATATATATATATATATATATATGAATGTTAAAATACTAATTGAAACTAAAACTAACACTATAGTAGCAAAACTAATAATATAATATAATATAAAAACAAAAAAAAAACAATAGTAATAATACGAGGATTAGTAATAGGAATAGTTATAATGAAAATAAAAGTAATACTAAATATAACAATAGTGATAATAATAATAATAATAATAATAATCAGTAAATAAAGTTAATTATTAATAGAGTAATAGATAAATAAACATGAAAAGGAAAATGTATAATATAATAATAATGTTAAAATAAGGTAATTAAAAATACTACTATATGAATACGTATATATATATGCATACATAAGAATACATACCAATATTAATAATAATAATGATACTAAAAATAATAATGAAACACACATAAATAAATAAAATATAATAATAATACTAAAATAAAGTAATAAAAAATACTATATATAGATATATACGTAATAATATAAAAATATGATATTAAAAACATATATACATAATATATATAATATAATATTAAAATATTTACATAATATATACATATTAGAAATAATAATAATGTTAAGAAAAACTATTAATAACATTACATAAATATATACATAATATAAAAATAATAATAATAATAATATACGTAATATAATATTAATATAGATATATGCATAATATGGAGTATAATATATATACATATATATACATATTAAAAGAACACATATGTGACATATTGACAAAAACAATAATATTAAAACTATTAAGAATACTATATAATATATATATATATATAAGTATTAAGTAAAATAATAATAATGAGAAGCTAATAAATAAAAAATATGATAAAAATATTAAAACAAAGTAATAAAAATAATGCTATATATAAATATATATATATATACATATATGTATATAATAAATATGCACTACTATATATAAATAACAATAAAAATAATAATAATATAGAAATTATAATTAATAATAATAAATAACAGAAAATAATAACAAGTAATTTGAAAATAAGACACAAAATAACATAAAAAGGACTAAATCGAACGTAAAACGAAATTTTGGGGCGAATTCGAAATAAAGAGAAAGAGAAAGGGTTTATTTGAACACGCGTGAAACGTAAGGGGACCAAAACAGCAATATTTCCCTCCCCTCAAAATGCAGCGCATCAATGGGGACTAAATTGCAAGGCGCGGTAAATTATAGGGCCAAATTGAAAATAGAAAAATGGCTTGATTGCAAAAGGATAAAAAAGCGGAAGGACCGCGCACATAAATAACCCATTAATCAAAAACATGCGGATCTTTTGAGGCGGGTCGGGTCGGCGCACGGGTCAGGCTCAAAACAACATCGTTTTTGGGTTAAAGGGCAGCCCCCAAAACGACGTCGTTTTGGAGGTCTATATAAGGCCAATTTTTTTGAAAAAAATCATTTGGTGAGGAGAGAAAGAAAAAAAAAAGAGAAGGAAGAGAGAAGGGAGGGGGAGGGGGACTTCCGGCCACGGGGCCGGTCACTGTCCAGTCTCCGGACCGTCGCCGGCCACCGTGAAAAGGTAAAAAAAAAATTTATATTTTTTTGTATTATTTTTTTATATATTTATAATATAAATATGCATGCAAATCAATAGATAAAATAAAAAATAAAAAAAATAAAAGAAAACCGAAATCACCTTAGGTATTTGCCTCTTGATTTTTTGTTTCTGATTTTTGAGTCGTTTTTTTTTTTGTTGTTTGGCTGATATTTTCTCACTTAGATATTGATGGAATCGCTATTTTTACTCAAAAATCGAATGCTTTTTCTTTATATTTTTTAAGAAATTGCCGAAGAAGCCCAACTATTTTAGATTTGGCTTTCTTTTATAGCCATTTACAATGCTCTAAAAATTGTTGCTTGCGTGTTTGCTTGATTTTGCAGGTGGAGCAGGTGGTGGACGTGACCGGCATGATGGTGGTGCAGTGGCGATGGGGCAGTTGGCCGACTTTGGCAGAGGCAAGTGGGGAGAGGGTGGCTAAAGTTTCAGCTTTTCTGAAACCCTAGTTTGACTAATGAGGTACTTGGGCTTGGGCTAAGTGATTAGGTTTAGTTGGGTTTGTTGTTTGGGCTTAAAATGTTGTAAACGGGTTTGGGTTTTGTGGGTTTAATTGTAATGGGTTTTGGGGCTTTTGATGAGTTAGTAGGTCAGTGGGTTAGTGGCAAATTTTGGGCTTCTACACAAAATTTCTAACTTAGCCCCTAACATTTACTATTTCATTGTTAACGAAAAAATAATTTTTATTTTTAATTAATCTTAAATTTATTTTAGAAAAAAACCTAAATTGATTAAAATAATAAAAACAAAAGGCATACTGATCCAAATTAAAGATTACATCTATAATATAAGATAACTTAAAGAATAGACCATAATGAAATTAAACCCTATATTGCGATATTGTGACAATATATGAGAATGTAAATATTATTTCGGAATATAACATTATAGACAATAATGTAAGATTCGACCCAAATATTCATGTTCGATATGGGTAGGATGAATATGAAGATATGATCCAACAAAAATTCTTCAAATATGTAGGATTTTAGATCAAAGTTGGTTTTACAAGGGCACCCAAATAATTGGAGGCAAAAACAAAGAAAAAATCTGTGTTTAGATGTTAGAAGATTCTTGCAATCTTCATCATAGGTACTTCCTTTTATCACGTATCACTTTTCATCTTTTTGAAACAACACAAATGTACTTTTCACGGGGCCTATAGTTGTGTGAAACATGAGACCTCACCAAAAAAATCAAATCAATGTATTCATTATTGAAGCTATATTGTAACTCCCATAAAAATTATTGAAGTTAAATAACATTGAAAATGGTAAAAGTCTCGTAAAATTTTTTATACGAAAAGTTAGATTATATTTTATTGTTAAAAATTAATTTCTATACATATATATAAAGTGCACGTAACATGTCACGTATAACAGCTTGGTTATGCAATTAGCTATGCTGATTTTTAATAATAGAAATTAATAAAAAATTTAACAAACTTTTAGTTGCGACAACAAATTTCCGAAAAAAGAAAACAATGGTAACATCTGACAAATTTTTTTGAGTTGAATCCCAACATGGATATGGTGGGTGTTTGATATCTGATGAGCAAATGTTTTAAGAAGTTGAATCCAAATGGATACAGCTTTATGTTGTGTCATGTTCTTGATGCATTTACTCGCTTTTTGTTCTCATTCATTTTACTTTCAAGATATGGCAGATTTGACTTATTAAGGGAAAATTCTGACTTACTGAGTTGAAACAGTGTGTTCCTGCTTATGATAATCCCGATTGTCGAAATTATTTTTTTTAAAAATGGTCGACTTGGTTTTGAAAACGAAAAATGGGAGTCGCCACCAATCTTTTTTTTTAGGCGTGATTGGATCACCTCGTAATTTGATCGTTTTAATAAGATATTTTGTTTTACTAAAACAGCGATTTTGATCTACGAAATTCGAGAAAACGGGTTCGGGAGGGGGCAAAGATAAATATTGGTTTTAAAAATGATTTATTTTTTAATTTTAATATTATAATATAATATTTTATATTATTTTGGATAGTTTTGAAGAGAATACATATGGTAATTTGAATATTGTATTTTTTAAAAAGGATATTTTATTTTATTCTTTGATTAAATAAAATCAACTTAATATTTTCTACATAAAGTGATAAGTAGCTACCAACTTATTTATCTTATCCAACACTTTTTTTTAAAAAAGAAATTATATTAAGTAAAAAATTAAAATAATTTTTAAACACATTTAAAATACATTATATTTACTAGAATAGTATAACACAATTTATAATTTAATTTAATAATAATTAAATTATTTTTGTATAACTAATTAATTTTTTAATATTTTAAATTAAAATTTTTAATTGAAACTGAATATAAAGATTGAAAATAAGAAAAAAATTAGAATAATAATTAACTAATAAATAATAAAATTTTTCATTTTATTTAAAATTCATTTAATAAATATACATTAGGAAATAGTCGATTTTAATGATCAGGGATAAGTGAATATTTCATAGGCATATATAATTTATATATAAGAGAGTAACGTAGGGTGAATTTAGATAAGCGGTGCTGGCAGTGACATTAGATACTGTAGCGTAACACAAAAAATAAACTAAATGTATCGCATTTCACCGCTCATCCAACAACATATGACATCAAGTCAATAAAACACTCAATATAAGCAAAAAAAAAAAAAAAAAAACTTATATCCGATATAAACATAAAAAATACCAAATATCATATCAAATTCAATCATGTGCCCAACACTAACTAAAAAAAAAAAGCAAAGGAAATTTTTTTTTTAACAAAAGATCTGAATTCATTGAAGATTAGATATGAACTCATAATCATAATAGAAGAGGAGATATTGGAAAAAGCTCTAATAAACAAATTGTCTAATCTAAAATATGAATTGTTCTGCATAATCACCAATTACATAAGTTCTTTTTGACCCATAACTTCCATCCTTGAACCTACCTCAGTTTCATGAAAGCCAAGCATCAATGGATTTTTCTGATCATCATGCTGTTTTTATGGTGTTGTTTGTTGATTTCCTTCTAATCCATTGAACCATAAATTCAATACCCAAATTTTCTAAGCTCCCAAACAACAACTTGGCAAAGGAAAACTTATCTATCTTTACTTAAACAAAGCAAGACTTTTAAGGTCTAAACCTTTGTCTACAAGACTGACAACTGATCTCCATGCACTTAGAATCGATCTGCCTTGTTGCTCTTTGCTTCATTTTCTCAGCCTTTTCAACTTCCTTCCTTGCTCTTAGCCACATATGCCTTGCTCTTGCAAACTCAGACTGAGCCATCTCCATTTCCATCTTTGCAAGCTCCCTCACTCTCTCTGCATATGCCGTTTCAATGGCTGCCAATCGAATTTGCTCCCCCGCTTGCCATCTCAATGATTCGATGCTGCTGCTATCGGACTTAACATCACAAATGAAGCCTCCTGTTTTAACACTATCTGATGGTTTCTGGATTGGCCGTAGATTGATTGATAATTGCAGATCAAGTGAAGGACCTTCGTAGTATTGATCGGTTACCGTTGAATGATTCCTTAGTGAAGAACTGGAAACTGTGGCGGTGATTGGCAGAGGAAGCAGTGGCTGTCCTCTTTGATCTTCCTCTTCCATCTCGGCAAAGAGGTTTAACCATCAAAAGGGAGGGAAGGAAGATATTCCTATATGTAAACAACCCAAGCCATGCCCTAATTACCTTATTACCCCTCTTTAGATCTAATGATTGCTTTTCTAGGACGATAGATATCATTCATATTAGTTTTACTTCAATAATGTTTTCGAGATTTGTGACTACTAAGTTGGTGCTTAAAAATTAGAGAATAATTTTTTAAATCTCTTAAAAAATTAAATTTTAAAAGTTAAAATAAAATTTATATTTTTAAAAATTAAAAAATAATATTTTAGATCCTTTTTAACATTAAACTCTGAACGACTACACCTTTAAATGACCTCAATGATCGAGCCCAACGACTACCCTCTTAACCATCAAGAGGGAAGGGAGATATTCCCCTATGTAAACAACTCATCTCATGCTCTAATTACTTTATTACCCATCTTTAGATTAAATATTTTTTTATGATCAAGTGTCATTGAAATTTATTTTACGGTTTAACTAATTTTTTAAAGATTTGTGACTACCCGTTCCAATAATGTTTATCTATTTTGATATGAAAAAAATTTGAATACGGGAATTTCTTAATGTGAAAGAAGATATTAATCCTAATTTTATTGGGGAAGGCATATTTAAAGCTAGAAAGCTTTTACAAAGATTTCTACCTTGGCAGTTGAGGGATGCCAGCAACAAATTTGGAACAGTACACTGTCGCCTAAAGTAAAACATATCTGCTGGGAGAGCTTGAGAGAACTTGTTCCCTGCAAAACTGTCTTACCTCGAAGAGGGATTGGCATGGATATCGGTTGTGCCAGGTGTGGAATGGCGAAAACTCTAGACCATGCCTTGCTTCATTGTCTCGAGTTGAAAGATGTTTGGGACTTCTTTAAACTTGATGTTCTGTCTACATCTATTTCTCATTTTATTAAGGATTGTTTTGAAGGCATATTTAGACCTGATAAGGATAAATTTCTAACATGTTTGTGAGCTATATGGTTTCGACAAATTGCATTTGTTTGGCGGCAAAAAAATTTACCACTTATTAGCTAACAAATTTTATTGGTAACTTCTTGCAGACATAGAGAGATTCAAGGGTGTGTATCAAACGAATGTCAACTCCTTCCTATCAGGCCCTAGTTTCGTCAGTTGTATGGATGGTCCATGATGTTGGTTGGGTTAAATGCAACCTCGATGCAGCTATATTTCGAGTTGAAAGGTCCATAGGCTATGCTACTATTGTTCAAGACGAATGAGGCTTTTTAAGGCTCTTTTGGGATAATTTCCCAGTCCCACGAATCTTTATTTGCAAAGGCTTTATCGGTCCATGAAGCTCTTTTCAGGAACAAAGAACTAAAGCTTAAAAAGGTGATTATCGAGCTCTCAATTACTTAGAGAGGAAGACTTGTAAAAAATGTGAGAGTTTAGATAAAAATAAAATGTCTAAAAATTGGATTCAGATTTAATGTTTTTTTTCTATGTGAGTTGGGCTTTGGTTAGAACTTTTTTGACCAACCCGACTTGAATATATATTATATTATATTATATTATATTATAAAATTTATTTATATTAATTATAGATGTTAAATAATAATTATATATTTATATTAAACTACTAACTTAAAAACAATTTAACTCATTACCCCTAAAGCCCAAAAAACCTACCCAACTAAATCATCTAGCCTAAATTAAAATATGAACTTGTTTATTTTATACTTCTAACACTGCTTTTCTTTTTCTTTTTTAATGTATTTTTAATGTGTTAGGAAACATTTATTTTAGTATTTATTTTAGTTTGTTTAATGTAATATATTTTTAAAAACAAGGAAAAAATGAAGATTTCTATCTGTGATAATGTTGATCCTGGAAACTCCAAAGTGGAGGAGATGATTCCTAAGAAGGTTAGGTTCCGAGACAAGGAGGAAGAGACGAGTAATGACATGATGATAGAGTTGTCCTCAAATCAACCTACTTCTTGGAGAGACATGCTTGTCAACTACTCTTCAAAGGGTGGTTTCAATGCATCGGAGGAAAAGGAAGTCATTGATATTTTGGAAGGGGACATTCAGAAGACTATTGTGAATGGAGTGCCTTCTATTACTTACTCGTACAGGATTCATCAAATCCTCATCTAGGGTATGGATAATACTGTGATTTTAAAACTTTTTGGCCGTAATATTGGTTTTTCGATTTTTCAGAACAAAATTTACAGCATGTGGAGACCCTCAGCCCCTATTCACATGATGGATATTGAAATTGGCTATTTCCTAGTCAAATTTCAAAACAAGTTGGATTGTGAAAAGGCTCTCTCTGAAGGTCCGTGGACTATGACTGTTCAGCCTTGGACGATGGCATTTGACCCTACACAGCCCTACCCGAGTGTTGTGATGGCACGGATTAGATTCACTGCGTTACCTAGTTACTTGTACAGCCGTAAAATCATCACAGAAATTGGAGAACTCGTGGGTAAAGTGGTCAAGTTAGATATGAACACTGACAGTAGAAGGAGGGGACGCTTTGCTAGAATGGCGGTTTACGTCAATTTGGAAAAGCCTTTGGTGTCCCAAATTTTGATCAACGGTCGTTCACAAAAGGTGGAATAGGAATCTCTTTCTACTATTTGCTTTCACTGTGGACGGTATGGCCATGTAGAAAATATTTGCAACTTTAGAATCCCTGACTCTACAGTTGCGGTAAACACTGACTCGTCTGTAACACGGCACCAGAGAATCAAAATTTGAACATTGAACAATCGGAGAAGAAAGACGAGAATTACAGACCATGGATGATTATAGAAAGGAAATCAAAGCGTAAACCAAGGGATAACATGCAAAAATCAATCGGAATTCAAGAAAGGGAAAAAGAAGGTCTCCGAGGTAGCGGCCTTAATTATAGGGATTTAAACAAAGAAATTCAAGACAGAGATATGGCTGATTTTCGGAGGTCTAAAGGGGAAGTTGTTTTAATTGAAGATAAAAGCAGGAAAGATATGGGTTTTCAGAATAATGGTCAGCCCGAATTAAATAAGAAAAATAATAAAGGCAATTTTAAGGAGGTGGGTTCTCAAACTGTCCTAGGCCCAGGTATCAATAGGAATATTGGACCGCAAATAGGGCCCAGATTGGTTCACAATAGTACTAATGAGAGTGTGCAGATTATTGAAGATCTTACCACTAGGTTGGGCCTAGGAGATCATGCGTCTAAACAGGCCAGGGATTTGATGGGCCAAGAAGTCCAGGTAGGAGAGACGCAACAGGCCCCTGTTCATCCTAGATGCAGCAGCCGAGCCTTAGCAGTGGAAGCTGTGTCAGAGGAGGTCATCGACGGGGAGATCCTGCAGGTCGAAGGGAAGCCTCCAGCGTACCGTTTTACCTCGTCTTTAAAGGGGACTGACAGAGGAGCAGTGGGCGTGGACGTCGACAGCCTCGATTCAAGCAAGCATTCGGCTGTGGTTTTCTTTGATAGCAAAGATACTATACCCACAAAAATCTCCTTACTTCTGGTGGGGTTCTTCAGTTTGGGTAAGGGTAATAAATATAGAGGCAGGATCAACAAGCAAAATAAAACTCTCCATGGCAACAACGTGAGATTCAAAAATGCTGGCTCCCATCGTGTTTCACTAAAAAATCCATGGAACATTTAGTAGAAAATATTTCGACTATTTCTAAGGAGAATTTCGACTCTGGGAATTCTACTAGAGATGAGGACCAGAAGGAGGGGTTTGATTCCCTTAGGCTGTAAGGCTGATTCATTTTGATGGTTTTGTTACTTGTATAACCTCGTATTATCACTATATCGTTGAACCAATTGGAATACTATCAGATATTCAGGTATCTCGCACACTAAGTGCCAATACATGGTCAAAACCACCTCTATCTTATATCTCATATAGAGATGCTCACTCTCAAGCCATCACTGGGTCTGCTCACACAAGTTGTAAGTCAAGACGTAGCTACACGGTGCTGCTCACACAAGCTGTAAAGTATCTGCAACACATGCCGAAAACTCAGCCACTGGTAGGACATACAAGACCAGCACCCAAAGACACGGTAACCCCTAATGACATGTCATTTGTATCCTATTTATTCCTAAGGTTCAATCGGGATCCATACATTGTCGATACCTTGTCAAGAACTTCTGTGGTGTCGTACCATCACAATTATACTAATTAAGCATTTAAAACACATATAATTTAATGCTTATTAAACATACGAACTTACCTCGAATTAGTATGGAGACAATCGACCGATTAATCCACTACTTTGTCTTTCCCCCGATCTAAATCTGAACGTGGCTTTTCTTGATCTATATATAATCAAATTTAACTAATTCAATACTTATTCTAATCAATTCAATCCAATTTCATGTTATGGGAAAAATTACCATTTTGCCCCCAAACATTTAACTTCCTTACAAATTAGTCTCTAGGCTCGTAAAAATGAAATTCATGAAAATTTATCTACACCCAAGCCTAGACGAATTTTATAGGTGCTCATAGAAGCCCATATAATTCCCAATTTCACATATTTAATACACAATTTTCACTTTTCTCAATTTAGCCCCTAATTTACAATTTCAATAAAATTCACTTAACAAAAGTTGTTTATTTAACAACTAAGATTCATTTTCTTCCATTAAAATTTAATGAAAATTAAAAATCTCTCATGGAAAAATCCTATACTTTCAACCATATTGCAAATTAATCCTCCATTTAACTAGATTAAGCTACAATGGTCCCGAAAACATAAAAATCAACAAAAACAGGTCAAAGAATCACTTACATGGGAACTAAGTGGATGAAATTTTAAGCTTCAAAAACCCCTATTTTGCTAAAAATTTCGGTGGATAAGATGAAGCAAATGGGTTGGTAAATTTTGTTATTATTATTTTATTCTTTAATTACCTAATACCAACCTAACATTATAAATTTCATGATTACACTCCGTGAACATCCACTAACTCAAGTAGTGGTCTAATTACTCAATAAGAACCTCTACTTTAAAGTTCTATAGCTATTTAACACCTTTAGCTAGTAGAACACAACTTTCGCCCTTTATGCGATTTAGTCCTATTTCACAATTTGAGCATATAAACAATAAAATTTCTTAACAAAATTTTTATACCATAATTCTAACATGCTGTTGATAATTAAATAATTTTTAAAAAAAATAAAGTTTTATGACCTTGGATTTGTGGTCCTGAAACCACTGTTCTGATTTCACTGAAAACGGGCTGTTACACTCGTGGTGTGTAGCGAATGGATGGGTAGGACCTTATTGCATTGTCATTCTCGAGCATGCATATGCATAACTGTTGGAAGCACCATGATTTTGTGAATCCTGTGTACATCTGTAATTATCGATAATATGTTAAGCTTTTGTGCTCAATTGTTAAATCGGATTCTTGTATGATTTGTAAGTTCTGCATACTCTATTTACCTTTGATTAAGACTCACACTGGGTTTTTTAAGCTCATCCCATTAGTTTAACATATTTTAGGTAATCCGCAAGGTTAGGGCTCGGACTCAGCATTCGGAGGTCTTGACTCGATTTTTTCTAAATAAGTATTAAATTTTATAATTTTATTTTATTCAAGTTTGTAATAATTTATTTTTACAAATGGTGAGATGGGTATTGTTATGGGAATATTTTGATATTTGCATGCATTGTGACTAAGACTAGATAAATTAGATAACTGAATAATAAATTAAATTAATAATTGGTCTAAAAAAATTAGGAATAATGGCTTCTATTAGTAACTAATAGAGTCTAGATTTTTCACTACAAAACTGGTTTTCAAAACTCTGAATGACTAATAGTTAAATATGTTTTTTAATTTTCTTTTGGTGAATTACAATAACAGAGCAAAGTCCAAACAATAAATACGTTCGAGTCACACTTGGGGTGGTAGATATTCTTAACCATCATGCCATTACATGAGGTTTAGTTATATAAAAATTTTAATATCTTAATTTTAGTATAATATCATGATATTCTTACAAATGTTTTTGCTTTTTAAAGTACAATTACACTTCACAATTATAATTAATATATCCATATAACTACAATCAAAATCGCACAAAAAGAAACTATATTTAGAATTAATAAATCAATATAATTATGACCATAATCAATTAAACAATCAAAATAAAAAATTATGACATAATAAATGATAATTAACCACAACACAATACAAATAAATCAAAGGTAAATGATATGAAGATAAATGGAAATGCTAAAACTTAATTATAAGTGAAAATGATAGTTTTACCCCTATTTATATAATTAAAATGACTACAATAACCCTATTTATTTCTAATGACTCTCAAAGGAACTGGTTTATTATGAAAAAAGTACCCATAAATTTCTGAAAATATATGTAAATAATTAAGCAAAAATCTTTGATAATTCAACCAAGTAAAAAAATGATAACGAGAAAAGAGAAATTTTACATTAGACATTGCTTTGGCTTTGGAAATTAAACAGATAAAAGATGAAAATTTGTGTTTAAGGATTGTGATTTTTTTTCTTAACAACATCGTCTCTATTATGCTCTTGTCCTATTTTGTGTCGTCCCACCTAGTTAATCTAGGTTTAAAAGTCAAATTTTTATTTTTTGTTCACTATTTATTCGTTTCTTCTTTTAGTGTAGCCATCCAAGCCTTCTTTGTCACACCCTAAATTCGATGGATCCTATTTGAGGAAATAATGTATGCACATTAATTATTTTGGCGCATTATAGTAGTATGATCCGCCATCCGACTGATTCGTTAGCAAGGTAGAGTATTGGCGTATTCTAGCATGAAAGTATCCGTCCGATGTCGGTATCTAAGAAATTGGTCCAGGATATCTTTAAGTGAAGAAAGTTTGCGCCTTAGAGTTCTTGGTTGAAAAACGAAAAGTTTATTAAACCTATGGGAAAAATTGTAAGAATAATTAATTGTCTTTAAGATCAAGCCATAAGAGAGTCATCACCAAGATGAAGTGTGCCTGGTTTGTATGAGCATTTTTCAATTGGTTCTTGTAACAGGATTAGTTAGGAGTTAACCAGATTAATTTGACTCTCTTCTTGACTGGTCTACCATAACGTCAAACTAGCCAGATCTTTCCTTTACTCTCCTAGATTTTTTTACCTTAGTTTGCTAAAAATTAAAGAAAATAAATAGGAGATGAGTGATTTGAACCTAGGACCTCTAGGGGGTACACTAACTACTTAACCATCGAGCCTAGGTCATTACTTGGTTATTCATTTCATGTAACCCCCTATACTTTGGGACGTTACATGTAGTGGTGCTCCGGTCAATTGTTTTGTGTTCTATGGATTGTAATTGAGGTGTAGGATTCAAATCAGTTATGAATGGTGTATGCGTGTGTACTACTTTGTATGTTGGCCGACTAATGTTGTTGTACCAAATACTTATCTATCAGCCTCCAATTATCTTGTTGTTTGGGTGTCAATTAGCTTCAATTTCTTGTTGTTTTAACCTGCTATGTGTTTGTCGATCAACCCTTAATTTTAGCCGTCAATTGTCTTGTGGTTGTTGTGCTAATCTCCAAACTTTGCAACACTTATTCCTTTTTTTTTGTTTCAATTGTTGTTTGCTTCAACCACTGCCTTTAAATGCCATCAAAATTGGTTTAGTTGATGTGCTTGTTTAATGTTATTGTGACTCGCTATTAGATATAATGATATTGTGGATGTTCTTATTATCATGTTTGGGTGGATTTGGGTTTTATGCTTTTGGTATTTTGACAATTTTGTGGTTTGATTAGTTAGTTTGATTAAAGTTTGATTTATTGGAAAATTGTTTAGATTAGTCATATAACTAAAATTTGTTAGAATTAATTGACTAGATTAAGTTAGGTTGTTTCTAAGTTAAGTGTAATTAGAATTCATGTAGCTTAATTTTAAATTAGTCTCTCGTTTTTTAAATGTGACAGTTTTAATTAGTCAGTACAAGCTTATCAATGTTAATTGGGTTGGATAAAGATAATTAAGTTGAATTCGTTGCATCTTATGATAACTTGATTTGAATTAAACTTAGATTAATTAACTATTCGAGAACGAGGTAAATGTGGTGGAATTATTAGATTATTTTGCTTATATTAAAATTTATTTTAATTTATTGGATTCGATACATGTAGATATGGTGTATGATAAATAGTGTTCGAGTAATGGTGAAATTGAAATTATATCTAAATTAGATAAGCAATTAGATGAATTTGACTTAGATTAATTAAAATTAGTTTAAAGATTAAAATTAGACTAATCGCCATAGAATTGATAACTTATAATTGTTTTAATGAATTTGTATATTTTTTCTATTGGAGTGAAGGAATTAAATGACCCGTTGAAAGCAAACTCGTTGTGGATTGATCGTTTCTAAGAAACAAACACTTAGAATTACATTTTGTGATCCTTACGTTTTAAATTATCTAAAGTTGTATGATTAGGTTCGTTCAATTTTGAGTTGGGGAAAATTGCGGATAGCAATTAGGTTGTGAACTTGCGTAATTCAGGTGTGGGACTTAGTTAAATGCGCATTGTGTACGTGAGTACTTCTTGTTTGATTTGGTCAAATCATGGTATGTCTTTGAGAGTTGTTTGGTTGATGTTTTTGTTTGGTGTTTGGTCGAATTGTGTGTGTACCTTTCAAGGGGGAAACTGAATGCACGTATATTTTCTTTTTGATGCATGTCGAATATGAAGTGTGGATCTTACCTTGAGTAATTAGCCTTAAATTGATATTGTATAATTTATATTGGTAAAATGTGCTTAGTGGTTGATGTGCATACAAACATGCCATGACTGATATTGTGTTATGTACATATTTGTGCTACATACCATATATGACATTGATTGTATTGAAAGCACGTACACATGCCACTGATTTTATTAATTGAAACATGCAAGGCATACCCTAATACCGTTTACCGAAAAGCATGATAAGGATACCATTATACTGAATTGATATTGATAAGCACGATATGTTTCACTGATAATATGTCCTACTACATTTGCATTGGTTGGGTTTCGTGGATGACGAAGGAGTTTCATGGAGTACCGACAACATTTAAAGTCTACAACATTGTTGTCAGTGCACTACACCGGAGTACTGAGGAGATTGGGCGATTTAATCGCACTACTAGCAGCTCATCTACACTTATACTGGCAGTTTATCTGTATTTTTGTTGGCTCGGCCATATTACTAGCAGTTTGTCTGCAAATCGTTATTGGTTTTTTATCCACACTGAGCTACGGCTCTTAATTTTTTTGGTGATTCGGTAGACGAGTTATGGGGAACTCGTTGTAACACCCCTAACCCGTATCCGACACTGGAACAGGGTTACAGAGCATTACCGGACTTATAACTTAAACAATTATACATTTCATAATTAATTATCATTCAAATCAAAAACCATTCAAATACATTCATATAGTCCTTAATACGAGCCCTTGAGGCCCCAAATAAACACTAAAAGTGGTTCGAGACTAAACCGAGTACTCAAGGAATTTTTAGAAAAAAATAGAAAATTTTCAAAGTGTAGGGGACACACGCCCGTGTGTCTCACATGGCTAAGAGACACGCCCGTGTCTCAGGCTATGTGGGCATTCGAAATTGGGTCACACGGCCGTGTCTCAACCTGTGTCTGACTCCGTGTAACTCACTGACTTGGGTTACACGGCCAACCACATGCCCGTGTGCCAAGCCGTGTGTTAGGTCGGGCGGAAACTAGAGGGTATACTGACTTGTGCCACACGGCCAAGCCACACGCCCTGTGTGCTAGGCCGTGTGAAGCTACTGACTTAGTTTTTGTAGAAGTTCTAGGGGACACACGTCCATGTCACCTGGCCGTGTGTCACACACGGCTGAGACACACGTTCGTGTTTCTACCCATGTGGACAAAAATAGGTCATTTTCTGAGCCATATTCCTCACTTACATTGGTATCAACCTATACACACCAATTTGCACATAACCAAGGCATAAATAGGCATTCAAAACCACCAATATCAAGTTTATAACATGTAATATCCACACATACTACATGATAACCATAAACACATTTACTTGACCACTTTAACACATATCAAACATACTTCCAAAGTCTACCTAGATGGTCAATTACATATATGAGACATTGTGCCTAAAACCTAGCATGAATGCTCATCTCAATTCCTACTATTTAGTACCAAAACACATTTGCACAAGTAAGGCATTCATATAGCAATTACACACCACATATCATAAGGCCATTTATACATATATACATACCAAAATACATGACCAATTTACAAGCCAAATCAAATGGCCAAAACTCAACAAGACATATAGGTTATATTAGCCAAAATACCTATATATGCCATTTAACCCAAAATATAAAGTCTAAAGTACCAAAGTGATCATTTGATAGTGTGACGCAATCTCTGATGACTTACGAACCGAGCAAGCTTCTGAAATACTATAAATCACGAAAAATAAACAGAGTAAGCAATTAAGCTTAGTAAGTTCATTTAACTAACATATAACTTACCATTCATCCACAATTTAGATAAGCATGATTA
The DNA here is from genome assembly GCA_025698465.1 of Gossypium longicalyx. NCBI lineage: Eukaryota > Viridiplantae > Streptophyta > Magnoliopsida > Malvales > Malvaceae > Gossypium > Gossypium longicalyx. The sequence continues at coordinate 4,802,767 of CM046999.1, read as the reverse complement.
AAACATAAGTAAATTCCAATTGGCCCTAAGCCAAACACATAATCACAGTCATGTTAGCCATATATGAATATAACAATTTAAATTACTTCCCGTATTACACATGAATACCTGCACTAGTTCGTATTGAACTTGTATAACCTCATATTATCACTATATCCGTTAAACCAATTGGAATACTATCGGATACTCAGGTATCTCGCACACTAAGTGCCAATACATGGTCAAAACCACCTCTATCTTATATCTCATATAAAGATGCTCACTCTCAAACCATCACTAAGTCTACTCACACAAGCTATAAGTCAAGACGGAGCTACACAGTGTTGCTCACACAAACTGTAAAGTATCTGCAACACATGTAGAAAACTCATCCACCGGTAGGACATACGAGACCAGCACCCAAAGACACGATAACCCCTAATGACATGTCATTTGTATCCTATTTATTCCTAAGGTTCAATCGAGATCCATACATTGTCGATACCTCGTCAAGAACTTTCATGGTGCCGTACCATCACAATTATACTAATTAAGCATTTAAAACACATATAATTTAATGCTTATTAAACATACGAACTTACCTCGAATTAGTATGGAGACAATCGACCGATTAATCCACTACTTTGTCTTTCCCCTGATCTAAATCTGAACGTGGATTTTCTTGATATATATATATATATATAATCAAATTTAACTAATTTAATAATTATTCTAATCAATTCAATCCAATTTCATGTTGTGGAAAAATTATCATTTTGCCCTTAAACATTTGACTTCCTTACAAATTAGTCCCTAGGCTCGTAAAAATAAAATTCATGAAAATTTATCTACACCCAAGCCTAGCCGAATTTTATAGGTGCTCATAGAAGCCCATATAATTCCCAATTTCACATATTTAACACAATTTTCACTTTTCTTAATTTAGCCCATAATTGACAATTTCAATAAAATTCACGTAACAAAAGTTGTTTATTTAACAACTAAGATTTATTTTCTTCCATTAAACTTTAAGAACAATTAAAAATCTCTCATGGCAAAATCCTAGACTTTCAACCATATTGCAAATTAATCCTTCATTTAACTAGATTAAGCTACAACGGTCCTGAAAACATAAAAATCAACAAAAACGGGTTAAAGAATCACTTACATGCAAGGGAACTAAGTGGCTGAAATTTTAAGCTACAAAAACCCCTATTTTGCTGAAATTTTCGGTGGATAAGATGAAGTAAATGGGTTGGTAAATTTTGTTATTATTATTTTATTCTTTAATTACCTAATACCAACCTAACATTACAAATTTCATGATTACACTCCATGTACATCCACTAACTCAATTAGTGGTCTAATTACTCAATAAGAACCTCTACTTTAAAGTTCTATAGTTATTTAACACCTTTAGCTAGTAGAACACAACTTTCGCCCTTTATGCGATTTAGTCCTATTTCACAATTTGAGCATACAAACGGTAAAATTTCTTAACGAAATTTTTATACCATAATTCTAACATGATGTTGATATTAAAATAATTAAAAAAATAAAGTTTTATGACCTTGGATTTGTGGTCCTGGAACTACTGTTCTGATTTCACTGAAAACGGGTTGTTACACTTGTGGTGTGTAGCGAATGGATGGGTAGGACCTTATTGCATTGTCATTCTTGAGCATGCATATGCATAACTGTTGGAAGCACCATGATTTTGTGAATCCTGTGTGCATCTGTAATTATCGATAATATGTTAAGCTTTTGTGCTCAATTGTTAAATCGGTTTCTTGTATGATTTGTAAGTTCTGCATACTCTATTTACCTTTGATTAAGACTCACACTGGGTTTTTTAAGCTCATCCCATTAGTTTAACATATTTCAGGTAATCTGCAAGGTTAGGGCTCGGACTCAGCATTCGGAGGTCTTGACTCGGTTTTTTCTAAATAAGTATTAAATTTTATAATTTTATTTTATTCAAGTTTGTAATAATTTATTTTTACGAATGGTAGGATGGGTATTGTTATGAGAATATTTTGATATTTGCATGCATTGTGACTAAGACTAGATAAATTAGATAACTGAATAATAAATTAAATTAATAATTGGTCTAAAAAATTAGGAATAATGGCTTCTATTAGTAACTAATAGAGTCTGGATTTTTCACTACAAAACTGGTTTTCAAAACTCTGAATGACTAATAGTTAAATATGTTTTTTAATTTTCTTTTGGTGAATTAAAATAACAGAGCAAAGCCCGAACAATAAATACGTTCGAGTCATACTTGGGGTGGTAGATATTCTTAACCATCATGCCATTACATGAGGTTTAGTTATATAAAAATTTTAATATCTTATTTTTAGTATAATATCATGATATTCTTACAAAGTGTTTTTGCTTTTTAAAGTACAATTACACTTCACAATTATAATTAACATATCCATATAATTACAATCAAAATCGCACAAAAAGAAACTATATTTAGAATCAATAAATCAATATAATTATGACCATAATCAATTAAACAATCAAAATAAAAAAATTATGACATAATAAAGTGATAATTAACCACAACACAATACAAATAAATCAAAGGGAAATGATATGAAGATAAATGGAAATGCTAAAACTTAATTATAAGTGAAAAATGATAGTTTTACCCCTATTTATATAATTAAAATGACTACAATAACCCTATTTATTTCTAATGACTCTCAAAAGAACTAGTTTATTATAAAAAAAATACCCATAAATTTCTGAAAATATATGTAAATAACTAAGCAAAAATCCAAGTAAAAAAAAAGATGATAACGAACAAAGAGAAATTTTACATTAGATATTGCTTTGGCTTTGGAAATTAAACAGATAAAAGATGAAAATTTGTGTTTGGGAATTGTGATTGTTTTTCTTAACAGCATCGTCTCTAAAAATCAAACTTACGTCTCTCTTTGAGAGTGCAGTGTATTTTACCATTGTACTTCACTATCTCGGATTTTTAGATGTTTCTATTTTTAAGTCATTTGGTGACGAAAAAAAAACAAAACTAAATAATTTGACTACCATTTTGTAACTTTTAATAGTTAGATGACAAAAAAAAAACTATAATTATGCTATCATTTTATTAATGACAAAAAAACCATAAATGAATAACTTCAACTATAATTTACCCAAATTTTTAAAACAAATATCAACTATTTAATATCAATTTAAAACTAATACATAACATTAATATTGAAATGTACCTACTACCCTGCATTAAAGTTATAATCAATTTGTTTTTGCTGTTTATAAATGGAAGCAAATTTAGTTTTAAATTTTGAACATTTAAAAAACAAATGCAATTAATGGCCAATGGAAAGAACTCTTTACAGGTGGATGTAATCTATAATCCAATGATTTGTTTGAACTGTGTTGGAAAATATGATAATATTATTAATACAATAATTAACCAACAAAAAAGAAGATTTTTATTTATAAGGATGGATTGCCATGAGTATTTTTGTTAATGCCCTAATGTAAATTCGAGTTAGACTTGTTTATGGGTCTTAAAGGCTCACCCAAAATTTGAGATGATTTGGGCAAAAATATTATATTTGAAAAATGAGTATAGGAGAAAAATAGGCCTGTTTAAAATATGGGTTAGGCTTGGGCCTTAAATGTCTCGGCCCGATCCGTTTTAAGTTTTTAATATTCTATATAATGTTATTTTTATATATTATGTAATTTAGAATACATTAAAAATAAACTTATATTAAATATATAATATTATTTTAATGTTAAGGTATGACTATATAAAAATTTTCAATAAATAAAAAATGTATAAAATTATTAAATATTAAAATAAAAAATGATATGAGCAGGCCTAAAATGTACTTGGGTTAGTCTTTTGTAAATATGGACGGGTTTGGGTAAAATTTTAAAAACAGATTTCAGGTTGGGCCGAGCTTGGACAATCATAAAGTATGTTTATATCATGTTTAGATCTAGCCCGACTTGGCCCAAGAGCACCTTTAGTTCGAGTGCACTGAAACGTATTATCATCTTAATTATGAGTTCAAAATGGGCTATAAGTAATTTTAGACATTTTGTATACAATCTATTGTTAAAAAAACATTTTAAATTTAAAACCTAATTTTTCTATATCTTTTTGTTGAGAAAGAAAAAGAAAAGACAATGTATAATTTAATGATTAAAAGAACTCAATGGCTAATGATTTCTTAATTGTGAAGCCATAATTACAAAATTAAAATGTTGGATATCACATGGCCAGCTCAAAAACCTCTTCCCAAATCTACTAGGCAATCAACTTCATCATCTTCTTCTCCTTCCTTTTTTACTATTTAATAATTTCAATCCATCTTCTCATAGTATCATTTTAATGTTATAAATTATTTCATCACTATAAAAATTATTTTCAATACATTATTGTAATTGAGAAATATTATTTAAAAATTAAAAAAATAATAATAATATTTTAATATATTTCATAATTAAAATGAGGATACCAACTCAACCTAACCTTAACCTAAAGTGTCAGTTATTAATTTTTTTTCCCAAAATGAATATTATTTTTTTTGGAAAATTAATATAATATAAGATTTTATTAAGAAATACCTTTAACATATTTTTAAATTAATTAAATAATAAATTATATAAAATATTTATGTAAAAATGTATATTTAGTAGTTTTTACAAAGAGATGTCGATTAAGTCTCCTAGATTTTCGAATTGAGAGAAGTATTGAGAGATTAATAATTCTCACTATTTCTTAAATTCATAGACCCAATTCAATTCAATGGGATCTTTCATTCACATTTTTTTCCACCAAGAACGTTTTATAAAACTTTTGGACCCCGAATTTGGAGTATTCCACTTTCACGCAATTCATAGGGTTGAACAAGCAATTGATATTTCACAATCACAATCAATCGAAATATGGTCAAAAGAAAAAATCTTTATTTGACAAGGTTTCTTCCTATACTTATGAATTCCATTAGACCCAGAAATGATACATTAGAAGAATCTTTTGGGTCTTTCAATATCAATAGGTTAATTGTTTCGCTCCTCTATCTTCCAAAAGAAAAAAAAAAGATCTCTGAGAGTTGTTTTGTGGATTCGAAAAAGAGTATTGGGTTCTCCGAATAACTAAAAAGTGTATCGTGCCTGAATCTAATTAGGATTCGCAGTGGTGGAGGAACTGGATTGGAAAAAAAAAAGGATTCTAGTTGTAAGATATCTAATGAAACCATCGCTGGAATTGAAATCTCATTCAAAGAGAAAGATATCAAATATCTATAGTTTCTTTTTGTATATTATATGGATGATTCGATCCATAAGGAACATGATTGGGAATTGTTTAATCGTAACTCGATTGGCATGGACATTGTTGCAAATGTAAGAGGACGTGAGTTCAAGTGCGCTAAAGCACATTATTCTCCTATTTATAACTAAAATTGACTATTAAACTAAAACTCATACAAGACAATAATATATGATGAGATTCGAAGACCCACACAACTGATTAATTTTTTTAATAAAGATAAATTTTGAAGGAGTGGTTTTAACTTGTTTTATTTCAATATATAAAATAGTTTTTGAATCTTTTCTTTATGAATATATTGTTATTATTAAATAAAACCAATAATTTCATTTATTATTTTCAACTCATTAAATCAATTTTTTATTATATATAATCTTTTTAAAAAATATATTTTTTTGAAAAATATGGAATAATTTATTATTTTTCTAATAAAATTAGAATAGGGACGAGATGATTATTTATTTATTTATTTATTTATTTTTCTCATATTTTCCATCTCTAGTGGCATAAAAATCAGAGAGAGAGAGAGAGAGAGAGAGAGAGAGAGAGAACATAAGGAGGGGGAAGGAAGAGAGAAAGAGAGGCGACGAAAAGACAGAATTGACCTTGGCTTTCTTTTGAAATTACCCTTTCTTCTTCTTCTTCTTCTTCCTCGTCGGCGTCGTCGCCGGCGTTGTTCTCGTCGTCTTCGGCAGCAGCTCCGATCTTTCTCTCTCGATCGTCGTAGATTCTTTTTCATTTCTTAAACATGAACGAGAAGGCCAGCGTTACCAAGGAGCTCAACGCCAGACACCGAAAGGTTATTCTTCAAAATTCACCATTTTGACCTTGTTTTATCGTAATTCCTACTAGCTCCCTCGTGTTTTCAACTTTTTTTTTATATGATCTGTGTTTATTATATCAATTTTTGCTGCTTTTCACATTTTTTTTTTGAAATTTCTCTTCTTTTTTGGTTGTTTGATTTAAATTTCAGCTTTTGTTAAAGGATTTGATCGAATCGAATGTCGAATAGCGAATATGAACTCATTTTAGGAATCTTTCCATATGAATAAATGGTTTTTAATGTAAAATTGTTATTATATTAAGATCGGTTTAGATAGATCGAGCCGGTAGATTTCATCGAGATTAATAGAATTTCGTCAGCTAAAAATTGGATTTTAAATAGCTTCTTACTATTTCGAAGAACTAAACTCAGTTTTCCTCAATCAGTTTTCTCTATGAGTTTCAAGTTCTATTGCCTAATTATGCCTTTCCCTTTTTAAGATCTTTGTCAAGTTTGGCGATTATGATTTATTTGTTCATATATTTGAGAATTTTTGAAAGGTTGATTTTTGGACCATAGGAACAAATTTACGCAATCTTCCCATGTGGCATCAGAGCATATGCTTTAGGTGGTCGAGGGTGTTAATTTCCTCCATTTTCTATTGTAAACGTATAATTCTTGCCTGGAACTTTAGGTTATTCTGCTTGTATGTTAATCTATTTGATATAATAGGTTCATCTAATTAATAATTCTTGTTCATGTTTGTAATTTTGTTGATTTTGATATTCCGCCAGTCTGATAAAGTTCTTATTTTTTTTACTTCTTCACATGCAGATTATTGAAGGTCTTCTTAAATTGCCGGAGAATAGGGAATGCGCCGACTGCAAAGCCAAGTATGTATCGAGAAAAATCTAGAGAGATGATGTGGATATCATAATAGCAAAAACTAATATATAAATTGTTTCAATACAATTTAAATTGTTATAGATTCTGTCATTGGATTAATAATAACATCATTCTTATCATAGTGCTAATAATTGCTTCCTTTCTCTTCAGAGGTCCGAGATGGGCAAGTGTGAATTTAGGTATCTTTATATGCATGCAATGTTCTGGGATCCACAGAAGTCTCGGGGTACACATATCGAAGGTGCTTTTCTTATCTCTAGAATATATACTTTAATCTCTTCCTGTTTGAGAAAGTTCATCGAGTTGCTGCTGCTGCTGCTGTCACAACTGTTGTACTTCATTCACATATTCTCATGATAGACTAATTCTAAACCTTTTTCCCATTATGGGTATGGATTTGGCTCACTCAGATGTTGGGATTGCTCTTGTTTTGTGCTACCTAAGATTTCATCTTTCTTTTTCCTCCTCAATGTGTGGGTGATCCTACAGTCATCCAATTGTCTCCGATGCTAACTGTGATCCTAAAAAACCTTTTACCTTATAGTGCTTGAGCACGGTTCTTTTTCTATGTTACTGGTTATTAAATTTTGGTTTTATGATTAGTGAAACCCAGTTTATCTTTCCCAATTGTATACCTGCATCTTACTGGCTCTTGCTTCAGGTTCGATCTGCTACACTAGACACATGGCTTCCTGAGCAGGTTGCTTTTATTCAGTGTAAGTTATTTGTTAGGTCATGAATTTGCATTATTATGATCGGTGATGGTTTTAATGATAAGATGATAAGAGCCTACAAATTATGACAATGATTAATGTTTATCATGCAGCAATGGGGAATGAAAAGGCAAACAGTTACTGGGAAGCTGAGTTACCCCCTAATTATGATAGAGTTGGAATTGAAAACTTCATCCGTGCAAAGTATGTATCATGGAGTTTTCTATATCCACCATTAACCTATTTTAGCTTAAGTGAGGGTTTTTTTTTTTTTTTTTGTATTATATTAATTGTTGTTGTATATTGTAGGTATGAGGAAAAAAGATGGGTTCCTAGAGATGGAAAATCCAATTCACCTCCTAGAAGGTTGGACGAAAGGGCTTCCTCACATTGGCAGAGACCTACTGAAACAAGTGGTAATGGGCACATTAGTTATTCCGAGAATTCATTTGAGGAAAGGAGGAACAAACAAGCACTTGGTCAGAAAGAAAATCTTCCTGCAACAAGAGTTAGTCTTCCTGTTCCTCCTAAGGGACCTGACCAGGTACTAAGTTCTTTATGCATCTGCTTTTGTTTCTAATTCTTTCTAGAAAATCAATCATTCGCTTTTCTCTTAATGCATTTACCTGGATAACCTAGAGGTATTAGCATTAGAATGAAGAAGTATGAGACAAATGCCATATGGAAAGAAAGTTTATCACTTGCAAAATTAGCAAATAAATAGTATCAATTTGAACTAAAGTCTTCAATCTGTTTTGTCCATGGTTTAACTTACTTTCTTGCTTACTAGTGTATAGGATTCTATTCCAGTAGTTTACCACTCTTATTTATTATTATTATTTAAATGTTCATATCACATAATGTGTTGATCGAATAGGTTACACCCGTACAGAAGCCTGAAACAGTTGTTGCGCCAGCTGAGGCAACAAAGCCAGCTGTAGAGACTGCTCCCGGAGCCATCGCTCCTAAAGTCGATTATGCTACAGACCTTTTCAACATGCTGTCCTTGGATGATGGTCCAAGTGAGAATGGTTCTGAGGCAACTTCTACTGATGATTGGGCAGGCTTCCAGTGTATGTCCTGACATTTCTCAATAACTTTTGTTCATTGACGTTTTTTCATTATCATCTTGTTAATGGTATTTATACCTAGTACTAGCCTCCTGAGAAATGGTTAGAGCATTTTATAATTTCTTTTGATTTTGACACATGCTATTCTGTAGCTGCTGGAGGGGCCTCCACAACTGACAAACCCAATCCACCAAAACCTGCTGAAAGTAATACCAAGTCTACTAGTGGAATTGAGGATTTATTTAGTGATTTACCTCCATTAACAACCAACCAAGTCCCAGAGAAGCCTCAAAAAGATGTTAAAAATGATATTATGAGCCTCTTTGAAAAGGTATATCTTTAACAGCATTTACTTGGGTCTTAGGAGTCCTTGGTGTAGAACTTATATTAATTGATCATTCTCGGGTTGGAGCTAATTGATAAGCATGACTTTGCGTTTATTTCTGATTCTTTTTTATCTTTGTTGGGTACAATATTGTTGATGTGATGGTTTCAATCAATTACAGTCCAATATGGTGTCACCTTTCGTTATGCATCAACAACAACTAGCTATGCTAGCACAACAACAGTCCCTTCTCATGGCTGCTGCAGCTAAATCTGCTCCTGGAAATGCTCAACAGCCTCCATCTAACAGCACAAACATACCCTCTCAAGCTTGGCCAAACATTGGCTACCAATTCCCTGGAATGATGATGCCCGTTGCTGGGCAGGCTGATCTGCAGAAACTTATGCAGGTAGACTCCATCACTTAGTTACAATTGCTTTAAAACAAGTCTATCTAACAAGTTTCTCATCTGGTGCACTTCTTTTTCATTGCATTAGGCTATGAATATGGGACAGACGCAAACGGCGAACTCATCTGCATATCCATCATCCAGGTACATATTTAATCTCTTTGTTCTCAGTTGTCTCCTTTAATACCGTTGGCCTTGTCACGAGTTTGTCCCATAAATAACTATTCATTAGATTACTAATTTCATTCATAAGTCATAAGTTGTTCCATTCTCCTAAAGTACTGGTTATGTCATTTCTTGTAGCTTTTATGGATTGGGACAAGTTGCCCCATCAAATGGTGTTGCAACGACCGGAGCAAGCAAGCCTCAATCAGCTTCCCCAGCTCCGTCCTCGAATCCTTCGCAAACAGGTAAGGATTACGATTTTTCCTCATTGACGCAAGGGATGTTCACAAAACACTGATCCAGGTCTGGTTTCCGATGATCAATGGCTTTGTCATAATTACAATACCCAAAAAGTTATTTTCACAGGAATTTAGAGGTTTGGAAGGGTTTTTACAGGGGATTTGATTGTAAACCATGTGTAGATGCAGTTTCAGTTATTTTTGTTTTTCTTTTCATATTTGAGTGATGTATGAGTAGATTTATATGCCAATACTTTAATAAAAGATAGTTTAGGTTGAATTGGATTTAATCAGTCTTGCTCTAAACATGGTTTCTTTTAACAACATTATTATGTTCTTTTTGCACGGTTAGATATGGTAGCAGATTAGTCAAATTATGTTTTTGGTCCCTCTATTATGCTAGAACTTGGATTTAATCCCTGCAATGGAATTGGAATAATTTGGTTCTCTTACTCTTGTAATATGTTATTAGTTAGTCCTTAATGTGTTGATTTATGTTTTCAGAAAACATCTTTTAGCATTCATTTGATATGTAAATTTTTTATTGGATTTAGTTTGATTTTTTTATTTAGAAAACACCTTTAAACATTTGATTGACATGTGGACTTTAAAAAAATTATGTTAAATTAAAATACCAAAATTCAAAATTTGACTTTTTGGACTTCTTTTATTTTTTATTTTTTTGAAAGAAAAAAAAAAGTGGAGCTCGCTTTATTCATTCATCAAACATACAATCGGGTCGTATATGAGTAGCGTGAAGAGTAATGTTATGGTTGGACGGCACTTTGAATGCAAATGGATGCTTCTTGTCCTACTTTGTAAAGAAGTCTCTAGTTATTACACATCTACTCATTATTATCTATACCCTATGTTAGGTGATTGGTTGAGCATCCATCAATTGCAGTCCAACTCATTTAACAAAATATAATGTCAAAACCTCTATCCCGATTTAAAAGGCACTCATAGACTGGTTGTACAAGAAGTGGTCTAAGATGTACCCACATATCACCATCCAATTGGTCACCCAAAGATTAGCCACCACCATGTTGTATACTGCTCATATGAGATCTGTCATCATGTCATCTGTTATCTGTTATTAGTGGTACGCTCTCATCTTTAAGAAATAAATATTAAAGCTTAACAATAGACATATAGTGGACTTACCACTTGATCGACGACATAGGCATGCCACCATTTTTATTGTTGGTGACATGATATTGCTAGGTATGGGGACCTTTCTGTTATATATACCCCAACACACGATAGATAAATAATATTTCTCCCGTTTTACTCCCTTAAGCCTTAGCACTCTACATTCTTCTCTTGTTATTGCCTTTTCCCCTCCAACTTCCTTCTTACTTAACTTTACTCTGGCTCTATGCCTGTAACAAGTGAACCGACTTCTTTGCCATCACCATCTTCTCTTTCTTGGTCCTTTTTAAACACTAGTATCAACGTACCAAATATCTAATCAAATCATTTTATAAAATAATAAATATGTTATGCAGTTATATAAAATTTAGAAAAATAATACAATAGGATTTGAACCAAAGATCTAGTAATTTTTAACATTTCAACTTTACCAATTCAACCAAAATTTTATTTATTTTTTGTCTTTTTTTTTTTATAAATATATTTGTTCCGAAAAAAATTTCACCAACATCGTGGGTGTGTAATAATCTAGTTTAATATTTAAGAATTCGATTGAGTTTGTGTAACCTATCAATTGAGACTATCTATGAAATTATCAAAAATCTATTATTTTAGGTATTTTTGTCTTTTTATATTTTTATATAAACTCTAAAAAAATATATACACATGATAATATTTGAGCCCAAAATATTATAGTTTTCGTTAGCTTGGCTCTATCGTTTTAACCAAAACCACATTCGTTTCTTACATCATTTTTTATGTTCTTTATATAATCTTTTTTAACCTACATCATAAGTTTGTCATAATCTAGTATTTATAGAGCAAATAGGCAATTGTTTTGATTAACGTTAAATCACTCTTGGGGGCCTGAAATTGGTAACTATTTAGCTCGAATGTAACACCCCAAACCCGGCCTAGAAGTCTCGACCGAATCCGAAATGCTACATTGATCACCGAGGTGATCGTAGGTAATTTTTTACAAAAATAAATTATTACGTCGTATCAAAACGTTTAATCACATAAAACTTGAACAGTAAAATTTTAGTTAAGTTTAGTATATAAATTCGGAATTAAAATGAATAAAACTTAAATAAAAGTTTGTACCACAGTTCTATAAAGTTTTACAGCACGAAACACAAATATAAAAACTGGAAATCACAAACTGATAATCCATTTCCACCGAGATTGTTTGAGACCTCCGCGTACCGAGTCCATCAACAGAATCCAAAACTATACCTAAAAGGGGAACAGAGGAGGGGGTGAGCTACTCGAGCTCAGTGTGAGAGCAAACCATCTAACTACCGAATCAGATATAGGAAGCCAGAAAGCAGTTCAGAAGCGAAACATACTTACAGAACTATACAGAATAGTTGGTACGATCGAATTGGACGTACCGGCAAACAACTGAATTCAAAGCATAATAAAAACACACTGAGTGTCACAGTCGCAAGTGCCATTCAGTCACAGTATCCGTAACTCTCATTCAGTCACAAGTTTCAAGTCAATCAGTCAGATACAATCAGAGTTTAACAATTTCACAGTGTCATAAATGCTTTTCAGTCAAACCGTACAACAGATAGTCGCACTCACAAAATAGTCAATAAGATGCATATGAATGCAATTGAGTTAAAGAAAACCCACCCATCCAGCCAACACACCTCTCCGTCCCCCATCACTCATCGATAGAGTTATTAAGCTCATCCAACCAATCACTCCATATAGGGCCTCGAAAAGCCCATCCAACCCTACACTCCATATGATGTCATCCCGAGTTGCCCAGCAACGATGGACATCAACATTGTCCTTGACCCTTAGAGAATTGGGACTGCCCACGACCCTCTGGGGATTGGTGCTAACAATATGCAGATAAATTACCAGTCACGAATATTACGCAACAAAGCTAGCGTATAAGTTGTACTGTGCAATGCGGTAAACCGCGGTATAGACATGTAGTATAAACTGCCAGATTAGATAGTGGTACATAGCGTAGCTAACGTACATGCGGTACAGTGCAATGCAGTAACCCACTATACTGATAGGTTGCAGTAAAACTGCTAGTTCAGTTAATAATACGCAACGATCTTTGGCGTATGTTGCATGCAGATGCGGATGCGGTAGTCCGCGATCTGATCAAATTGTCCACGACCCTCAGGATATTGGGACCGCCCATGACCCTCTGGGTATTAAGGGCTAATAACCAACAGATCAGCTGACAGTTCAATTCAGTCAATCTTCCTTCTCTTCAAAATCTCGCCCAAAATAGTATATGCATACGTATGTATACAGTCAGATGTACACAATGAGAATACCAGTCTCAGATAATTAATCAGAAACAGACACTCACATCCAATCAGTCAGTTACAGAATCAGTCTTGAGTACACTCGTAACCCGAATTCAGTAGCAAATGCAAAATGCTCACATATCAATGACAAGTACACAAACAGTCAGACAGAACTAGTTGCACACATACTCACCCAGCTAACCGGGTTCAGAATCAAACATGTCACATAACCAATCACAAGTAACATATTATCCAAACTCATATCAGAGTTGTAACTACCCTCACTAGAGCTTAACCAAGGGTTGGATCATATAAAGCAGTAATTACAAGTACGTTTGACCTAAAAACAATGTTTGGCGAGATAGGGCCACACGCCCGTGTGCTCCAGCCGTGTGGGACAACCTAGGTTGTGTGGGGGTCCAAACGCCCATGAAGGGTAGCACACGACCATGTGACAGAGGCACAAACCCGTGTGAAGTAGGGACACAGCCGTTTGAACAGGTCGTGTAACTCACTCTCCAATTTGCTAAAATAAGGTGCAGGGCAGACACGGCCATGTGAGGGTTTCACACGCCCGTGTGCCAACTAGACACGACCATGTGTTCTGAAACACACGCCTATGTGGGATCCCTAAATCCCTAAATCAACCACACTACTGTGTGACTTCAAATCTCTGAAACCTTAATTCCCAAACCCATACACCCGTGTGCCCAAAGGACACGGTCGTGTGGCCAGGCCGTGTGGCACCCAATTTAGCCCAAAACCCTAGTCCCCAACTCCACACAGCCGTGTGTCACGACACACGCCGGTGTGGCAGTTGGGGTGATCACGAAATCACCCTAAAATAGCCCAAAATCCGTCGTTTCAGCCACCAGAACCGTACCTAACCTTTGCCCTATCAACACATATCAAAAAGCGATGATTCCCATCTCTTTTATCGACTAAAAACCCAAAACCAATGGGTTAGTCTACAGTCAAGAAAAGCTGAACAGAGAGTTTGCAAATTAAATAGACAAATAGAAATAGCGTAGTTACAGTTCAGATCCCACACCTGTTTGCGATCGGAGAAGACGATAGAGGCGCGAGATTCTCAAATCCACAAATAACCCGTTTCCGTAAGAAGAAAAGAGCAAAAAGCAAAAAGAACCAGAGAGGGAGAACGTGTAACTCAAAAATAAAATAAAACTTCTTTGTTTCAAAAAAATATAATAGTTCAATAAATAATAAAATGAGCTCCAAAGGACTCAAACCCAGAACCTTGAACTTAACTAACACTCATTCCACTACCAGACTAGTAGGCCCATTCTTGTCATTAAAATGCACAACTAATCACTTATGTGCAGCCTTCTCACTGCCTCTATGCTCAAATCTTTAAACTTCTAGACCCAAAATTCGAGACGTTACATTGAATTTTTTTTGTCCACGTTAGTACTTGATATTTCCTTAAAGACCCTAATGTTCAGGCCTCTATGTGGGAAACAATTGCCAAGTTTAGGGACTAACTTGGACAAAAAAAGTTAAGCCCCAACGTGAGAGCACTCACCTAATTCAAGCCTCAATGTGAGAACAATTGTATAGATATTGAGTGGTATCTGATTTCTTTATCATAGTTAAATTTTGATTTTAGTTTTTTGTGCTTGTATAGTTTTATCTCTTTGTTTTTATAATATTTCAAATATTTTTATCCAAACACTTCGGTTTAATAATTTTGTGTCTCGTGTTAATAATTTTTTCATTTAATCTTTTAATATCTCATTTATAACTTAATATCTATAAATTTTTGAATTCGATATTTGAATTCATGTCTTAATTATGTCATGTTAGTAAGTGTTTATACATCGAAAGATACAAATAATAAGAACTTTTTATATAGTGTAATTGACACATATAGCTATTTTAACCAAATTTATTGAGCAGATTAATTTTAGATTGAATTAATTAAGGTCGAGTTAGATTCAAGTTTAAGTAATTTCTGATTCGATCCATTTATGTTTGCAAGAAAGACTTTTCAAGTTACATCACCTTTGATTTAAATCACTTTGAAATACTTATTTAAATTTGATTTATAATTTATATCATTTTCACGTCGGAGTTAAACCTATTTAAATTATCGATTTGTTTTTATGATGAAATCGAATAAAAAGTGACAAAATGGCGAACATTAAGCAGGTGGGTCGTTTTCCAATTTCCATGGATGCCATACTGATTTTAGGTTTAATTAAACTTTCACTTTCATGCACCAAAGGGAACCTACTAACATGCTTTTTAAACCTGTCTCGTTGTCTTGTCTTAAAACACCTGCTTTCAATTTATCCATTCCTCCTTTTCAGCAATAATAAACCTAATCCAAAAGCTTAACAAATATTGCCTAAATCAAGTGCGCTCAGAAACGATAATGCCAGTTTCTCTCCCATTCCCTTTCTAATTTTTCTATCACCCTCTTTGCATCTTCCAAAAACTCTTAGGGTAGTTCACATGGTGTAAGAAATCCATGGAGCATCATTGAATGAAACTTTGATAAAAATTTATTGTGAATCTTGTATGTTGGTCTCATGGTTAAAGTGTTTACGGTCTCAGGTGTGGTTTAGATTTGAGTCGCGTTAATCGTGTTACTGTTAGAGTTTTGCCCTCCTCTTATAGTAAAAAAAATTGATGATTGTAGTTTTTAGTTTATGTTAGTTTAATTTTAATTTAAAATCCTTTTGTTTTCTCGGGAAACAATAATAGTTCTAATTTAGTTTCTTTTCGTTTTTGTTTTTGGTTATATTCTTGCATATTTACAAAATTTATCAAGGCAAGTGTGTTGCTAGATCTATCAGGAATCATTATCGGGGAACTTTATCAAGATACACCAATGTAATAGTGAAAATAATATTGAACTCTAAAATGATGGAAAAAAAGGATAAATTATTTAAAACTTGTTCTTCGAGTATTACGAATACGGTGAGATCTCTTGTGAATCTTTGATAATGACTAATCGATTTACCAAAATTTGATTTGAAAGTGATGAGACGAAAATACAATTATTAATGATTGATCCCACACTATTAACTAATATTTATGGTTTGTGGTAATGAAAGCGTCTTTTATTACAATACCAATTAGGATAAGCATGGTTTGGATTAACGTTCTTGAAATTAAAAGCATAGACAACATATGTAGGACCAACTTTGAAGGTTTTAAAATTAACCCTGCACCACATTTTGAATCCAAAATTATCACTTTAAATCTTTTTTTTTTTTAGTTTACAAATTACAACTACCTACATTAAAATTATAAATAATATATATTTCAGCAATTATAATTAGAATAAAGTCAATAAAAAATACTTGAATTGAAAATTAAAATAATTCCGAACAAAATTCATATATAATGGGACTTAAACTCATAATAAATCTGAAAGAGAATTTACATAACTAGACATGGTATTTACGAATAGTGAGGCTTAAACTTATGTTTAGAGTCACAATGTTTTAACCTTTGTCAACACTACTAAAACTTCATTGATCACTCTAAATCTTACATTATTTCAAATATAAACAACAAAAGAATTGTGTTCGGATATTATAAATAAAAAATTTCTTTTTTGAGATTTTTTTAGTCTCTAAGCTTTAAATTTTAGTCAATTTACTTTTTATTAGACGAAAAGTTATTGGAACTATTAAAATTTTAACGGTACTGATGTGACAACTCATATGGTGATTCATGTGTAATTAAAAATTAAAAAATTAAAGCAAAAATAATAAAATAAATATGATTAACTAAATTTATAATTATGTATGCTTAAATAAAATAACAATCACAAACCCAAAACCAAAACAAAATAAAACAATATTTGTCCCATGAAAATTCATCATTTACTTCTTATTTTTTCCCCCTCACATGCATGTACCTGATTTTCAATGGTGCTTGTTAGTAAATGGCCAAACCAGAAGATACTTTTGTAGTTGGACAAAATCACTGCTGTACTTGAAACAGCTACAATTACTTCAACTGTCATTTATCAGACATAATTATATGTACAAACACTCCAAGACAACTGAGTTTCTGGGAATTTTCTTTTTGGCTGCAACTATTTGATAATATTTCTCAATCCCCCCCCGTTACGTATGCCGATAATCATTCTTGGTATTCCAATACCACCCACCAATCTCCGGGCCAACTCCATGTTCTACACAGTGTACTTCCATCCATTCAAATCTTCCCTTACTTTTATAAGGGATGTAAATGGGATGCTTGTGTTTCTAAGCTACTCGATTTCTATTCAAAAAGAGTTCAAATTCAATTCGATCATTGTTTAGTCAAGATCGAGTAGCTTTAGCTATAGTACAAGTTATGTTCGAGTATGTTAATACTTGATTCAAACAACTCATTAGCCTAAACGAATTTTTACCCTTGATATATATTCACTTAAAACCTCCCAAGTCCTATTTTTGGTTATTTAAATATAACATTTGTACATGAAATGAGTTCGAACTTGAATATGCAAATCATGTAGATGAGCTTAATCGAATTGCGTTCAAATAGTTCTGTTTTACTTTAAGTCAAGCTTAAACTTTTATAATAGTATTGACTAAACTTGAGTTGAGCTTTAAGTAGTGAATGTTGAATCGAACTCAAGTTTCTTGTTGTTTGACATTGACTCAATTAGATTACTTCCCTCCTAGTGAGCAATGACAAAAATGACATCGAGGTTAAAATTGAATCTTCTTATCATAAAATTCCGTAGAAAATAGTCCTATTCATCTATTAGATCATAGTCCAATTCCAAAATATTGTTGTCTAAAATTGAATTTGACTTGGCCTAACTTGCCTCTATGGCTCAGTTCGTAAATTATAAAATATTAGCAATTTTTTAATATTTTTTATTATTTAATTTGAATTCTGGCAAAATCTAGTCAGTTCAAGGTCAAACATATCCTATCCAAGGTCGGAGTTGGATGAGTGCTTGACTAATGAACACGTCTATTAAAAACCCTATGCATCAAGATTAAAAGAGACTCTCATACTAAAAATGTGTTTGGATTGTGGTAAGATGAGAAAAAGTTAAGTAAAATAAGAAAGAGAAGAGCTTTGGAGAAAATACTTGAATATCCAAAATGAAATAAAAAGGCTATGCAAACAAGGACGATGTAATAATGCAAATAAAAGAAAACAAGAAGAGGGTATGAGTTCTTGTTGGTTCCACTAATGATGGGAAGGATAGCAGTGGAGGTGTTTGCTCTTTGTTGAATGATGATATTTTTACCGATAGTGTTATATCGATGAGTTCTACTCAGCAGGCTTGTCGAGCTCTATAATTTGCTTAGCTTGGAACTATCGAGGATTTTGCAACATTTGTGTAGTTATAACTTTTAAAGAGTCGGTTTGTTCTAATAAGCTAGATATTATGTTCTTGATGGAAACACTTGTTTGTGAAAATAAAATTGAGGAGGTTTAGGTCATTCTAGGAATGGATTTTTGTTGGATTTGGTGCCCTGAGTGGAGTATATTCATCTGTAAACTTGTAATTTTTTTCTAAACAAATTAGTTAATAAAAAAATTCATGGATTACATTAATATAATTTGTATAATGTCTTTATATGATTTTTGCATGCAAAGCAAAATAGAAGAAAATATTGACTCACTGGTTGTCTAATGTTTAAACTAATACTAAGTGATATTACGTGGTCTGATCATAATACAAAAAGACAACTTATATTAGTAGACGAACCTAAACATGTCCTTAGTCTAATTGAAAATGAGCAAACCATTTGAAAAACTAATATCTCGTCTATCAAGTCCAATTGGGGAGATGCTTTATCTTGGGCATCGGAGCGGATGACTCCCAAAAGATAGAGATATAGATGTGATTGATTGGACTGATAGTACATTGGACAGGACCGATGAAGAATAGATCTTGAATTCGTTTATGGATTTATTCATTTATAACGTTTAAAGTGTGGCATACCTTAATCCTAAGTGGATGACGGACTATGTATGTGTGACTCGTATACTTTGATGTAAGTAAAAGTTGAGTTTAAATAGGTAAGGAACCAAAAGTTGGTGTGTTGAGTATATGACTTCTGCCATATGTAGCATCATTCACAACAATGGAATTCAAAGCGCGATTGTTATCAAGCATTATGATCAAGATGTCATCCTATGTCAAAATTTCATACAAAGAGTAATTCAATATAAGCATATGCAATTTTTATTTCTAGTACTCTCCCTTACGAGGTGCATATTCTTGAAACATTCTCTCATTTTTAAGATATCAATTGTTATTACAAGAATAAGGTATGAAAATCAAAATAGTACCATGCTTTTGGATATCAAACCTTATCAAAACTACAATGATACTAATCATGAAAAACATAAGTAGGAGAATTATTGAATGAACAAAGCATATAGCTAAGCAAAAAATAATTCATTCAATAAACATATTTAGCATCACACATTATCACCATGTTGAACATAAAATTCTATGAAGCATATGGCATGACAATGGTATCCAATCAGTGTTATAGTAATACAAGCGTACAATGAATACCAAAAAAAGTGTAATGTGAAGGAGATGATCATGACATATTAATACAAGTAAAGTTTAAATAAAAGCACAAAATATGTCATGGAAAATGTAACTAAAGGTTATGTTATTTCATAGCAAGATACCAATGAAAGGAATTAAGTCCTAAATTTAAGTCTAATCCTAATTCTAGTTCTAAGTTTAGTTATAGCTCTAAACTTAATTCTAAGGTAAACCCTAGAGCTAGTCCTAAATTGAATCTAAAAGTTGATCCTAATTTTAGTCCTAAAACTAGTCCTAAAGATTAATTCTAAGTCTATATGCTAACCCTAATCATAAGTCAAATCCTAAGACTATACCATTCCTAAAGTATGAACAAGTACCTTATACATAACTTAAGGTAACATGGTAATTAGAGCTTAAAAAAAGAGTTTAAAACTTTATACTCTATAAAATGACCATCAAAGGTTCAAAATAAGATAAAAGTACTTTCGATTATCTTGAACATTTTCAACAAGATTTAAGAATTAAAACAAAAGTGTTCAAGTGATATTATGGCCTTAATTTCAAGAAATTCAAAAGTTTGTCTTTAAACCTCACATCTTCTTGAAAAGTCAAATTATTTTTAATAAAGATTATTAAAATACAAAGTATTTTCAATTTAATTTAAAATTTAAGCTAAGACACTCCCCCTCAGTATATGCACAAATATGACTTGATCATACATCATTTATATGTACGTAGGAACTTAAAAAACAGCCTAAAAACTAGGTATCAATACCTTACCTCATGAAGAAAATGGCATAGAAGTATTGAAACCTCATAATAGATATTGATACCCTATAGCAAAAGTGTAGGAAAATGCAATTTAAACAAGCCTACACTCCTATACAAATGTTCTTAAAGCCTATAGAAAGTATTTTAACGTGTGTACAACATAAAACATATATAAATAATAAAAAATAACAATATAAACATACTTGAATCAAAGAATCACTAGGTGAGTTCTTTGTGTAAGCAAAAAGAGATGCGAGTCTCAAGGCCCAATTTTAGACCCATGAATGTGATGGGCTTACATTGCCTCAAGGCGCAACAACAAGGTCAAAGGCCAAGCAAATCAAACCAAGATTCAATCAAAGATAATATGTGAGGATGAATCTTTTCGAAGAAAGGAGGAATGATACATGCACAGAATGAGTGAAATTTATTAAAGTAAATTCAACCAAGCTGTTAATTTTCAAATTGAAAAGATTAGTCAACTTGTGATGAATTTTTAGATAGGATCCAATCATTTATGGGCTTAAATGTCTGTATAACATTTGAAGATCTATCTCTTAACTTTGAAACTCACTTTGAATAACTCGATTTCTAGTTCAAGAACTCCAATTATGACCATATTAGTGAAGACTACGTAGGTATAATTTCTAGACGGGACTATTACGAAAATTACAAGTTTCAGGCTTTTAATTCAAGTTTAAATCTTATTGAGTTCAATTTTTAGGGTTAATTTTTATTATATATGAGTCCAATATTGTATTTATTATGTTTTATTATTTGTTTATTCCAAATTTTGGAAATTGTTTTAAGTATTTTAAATTGTTTAGGAGTTTTATATTTCTTAGTCAAACAAGAAAGTTTAGTTTAAAACTATTCTTATTTGAATTAATTAGAGTTTCAGTATACTTTAAAGTTTTATTTGGATGTACTTAGCTAGTTTATATAAAGGCTTTTTCATTGTTCATTAACGACACAATTGTTTTCATTAATAAAGTTTTCAACTCTGAGATTTAGTTTCTTTTTAGAAGTAGTTTTCTTCTCAATTTTCTTCAAGGAGTTGTGGGCATTCATTCTTCACCCTTCAATTTACCAAAGATTATTTCACGGAGGGTTGATTAGAGTTATTAATTGAGTTTGTTGCTATTAATATCTCAAAGTGTCCAATTGGACACTTATCTATCCATTATATCCATCAATTTACTCGTTCCATCTTCCACATTATTTTAATCTATCTTTTCTTTATTTAGCTATTATTTTTAATATTCATTTTTAATTTTTTAATTTCTTATTTTTATTAATTTCTTTATTTTTCCTAAAACTATTAAGTTTCTTGCAAGCTAATTACAATGTAATTAATGAATGACCCTCTCTCATTATTAATAATAATGAATTAATTTGAGTTATTAATTATTTGTAACCCACATTAAAAGTTGCCCAATCAAGGAGAAGACATTTAGATGATTTTCTAGGGACAATTAAGCTTGGATATTAATAGGATTGAATGGATTATTTTGAGAAAAAGTAAAAGAGAAGAAAAGTTTGTCAAATTATATTGTAATTGCAATCATTTCTATGTTCAAATCACTCAATTTGTTTATTATAATTAATCAAAGCAGTATTTTAATTCTTCTTTATTTTTTTTCTTCTACCTATAATACAATATAATCCAACCTTAGAAATGATGATTGCAATTACATTAGATTTCACAAAATTAATTAAGAATTTTTTTAATCAAACAACATGCAATAATCATTGAATTGATGCTTGAAAAAAGGGCAAATAATAACATTTAATCCCAACAACTTTTACAAATTTAGAATAATAATCAACTTTACAGTGCATGCTTATGTGTTCCATTTATGAGACATCTTCCTAAATATTCTTTCCTTTTTCACATCATTAATAAAAATAAATATAAAATCTATTACACATTGCTCGAAGGTTCGTCTGAAATTTAAGAAGGTATAGACAAAAATTTTAGGCCTAAAAAATGGGTTTGGGTAAATAAATTAGGTCCGTTTAAAATATGAGTTGGGCTTGAGCTTGAACATTCAAGCCCCGAACCCGGCCTGACCTGTTTTAAAGTTTATAATATTTTATATTATGTTTTTTTTTATATATTATATAATTTAGAACACATTTAAAAAAAAAACTTATACTAAATATATAATACTACTCTAATATAAAACATTAAAATAATGTTAAGATTACTATATAAAACTTTCAATAAATAAAAATATATATAATTATTAAATATTACAATAATATAATATAAATTTAAAAATAATATGATCGGGGCCTAAAATAGGCTTGGATTAGTTTTTTACAAATATGAATAGATTTGGATAAAATTTTAAACTCATATTTCAGATCGAGCTGAGCTCAACCAAGCATAAAATATATTAATATTATATTTTAATCCAGCCCGGCCCATATAATTATAGATAGAAACACAATTATAAATATAAATAATATAAATTCGAATAACTATAATTAAAATCAAATATTATATTTTCCGACTTAAATTGCAATAAATTTAGACAGGATTCACGCATAGTAATTTTCATGTCGTAAACATTTTTGAAATGTTTTTTATTAATTTGTTTTAAAAAAATGAAATGATAATTACAGTGAGATAAATCAAATGGGTCCACATGTTTGCAAAAATAGGTCCCATTTAGAACATAAATTAAGGGAAAGAAACAAGCAATAAAGTTCATAATCTCGCCGGGATTAATTGCTTTTTTAATCCTTTTCATTTCTTTTCCACTTGTCTTTGGGGGGGACAAAAATTATGGAACTTTTTCTTAAAATTGGTCACGAGACGAGACACTGGTGACCTATTTCATTCAAGTGCTTCCATCCATAAATAATTAAGCTTTAAACCCTTAAACAATCTCTTCTTAATTTATCTTCCTATGATAAAAAGTTTTTAAATATTATATAAATATATTAAATTTATATAACTATAAAATATATTAAACACAATTAAGATATAAAATTTGATTATGATAGTAATAAATATGTTTATAAAAAATTGATATTAATAATAAATCAGACTTTGATTGAATGGTTAAAATATAAAATTTAAATAATATAGAGGGCTAAATTCAAATCTTATTATACTGGTAAATTTGTCAATGGGTCGGGCCACTTAATCTGTCCAAAAAGTAGGCAGATTTGGGCAAAAATATTGGTTTAAAGAATGGGCTTGAATAAAAAAAATAATGCTTATTTTCTAAATTAATCAGGCATTGAGTAAATTTTTTGGTATGGGTTCGAACCGAATTTACAAAAAAAAAAATGGTGTTATTTTTCTACTATTTTGCCAATGTTTTTTTTTTCATTGTTTTGTTATCATTTCGCTATTATACTGTTACTATTTTGTTATTATTATTTGGATATTGTATCACTCTTATTTTATTATTAATTTTGCTACTATTTTAGAGGTATTTGCTTACTAAGTTGTACTTATCATAGTGTTATTTAAGTATATATTTTTTTTAAATTTTTTTATTTGTTGAGAAACACTTAATGTATTATATTTTAAAATTTATTTTTATAAAAAAATTTAATGCGGGCCAGATTGGGCTCAAGTTTAAGCATTTTTATCCAAGTCGGGCAGAGTTTGAGCCTAAAAGACTAACCTAAATTTTTACTTGGCCCAGCCCGACCCATGGGCAACTCTGTACACTGGCATATTTTTCTATGTAAAATATATAAAATGACAAAAACACCCTCAAAATAGTACAATTTAGATTGTAAAGTAAGAGTATTTTTGTTATTATTAAACTAAATTGGTACCCAGTTAACTCATAACACTACCTTGATCAAGTATAAAATATACCTTAATATACGAGTAAATTTCCCAAAATGTCATTTTTTAAAAATAAAATTATAAACTACTTGATTAGGCTTTTTTTTTTTTGGAAAATTACGGGACTAAGTAAAAATAACATTTCTAGCTGGAAGCGTTTTCAACGTATTGACAGAAAAACGCTTCCAGTTGAAAACACTTTCTGCCTTCAATATTTGTTTTTATTTTTTATTTTTTTAGTGTCACCTCTTATGAAAATAAAATTTATAAAAATAAGTTTTAATATAGATACCAAGTCTCATTTCTCTTATTTTCTTAAGCGGTGTGGGATATAAGTCTATATAGACTCATAATTCATTTGCAGTTTATTCTTAGACAGAGAGATTGCTTCCTTTACTTTTTACAATATTAAACTCTAACAAAATAAAATATTATTATTAAATTTTCTTTTACAACTTTAACCCTTTCCTAATTGTTTTTGCTTTTGTGACAAGATTAGTGGGCCACGTTAACCGTCAATGATTAATCTCCATCCAATCTTTGATTTGCAATTTTGTATGGACTTGGGTGAATGCGTAAATTACTTATATGCCCTTGTAAAATAAAATAACTTTGAAATATTAATGGGTGGTTTTGGCATTATTTTTTATTTTTTTTTTTACGAAAGCACTATTTCTAATTTCCTAGATATCAAATTTATATAAAATAAAATATATTTTCTTATTTTATAATTGATAATCATAAAAAATATATATAATTTTTATCTTTTCCATCTAAATGATTAACTTGAGTAGTTGATTGAGTCTTAATTTGACAGCCATGAGTATTGTTACTCATGTAAGAGGATATGGTTTCAAGTGTGATGAAGCGCATTATCCTCTCATTTATAAGTTAGAGAGGGACTATGAGTAATTGTAAACATTATGTCAAAATAAATTTAAAAATAATTCAAATTATACCCGAGACATAAATTATTTTATTCAAAGTCAAAAGAATATTCTAAAAAATTCTCATTATAAGATTCAAACTTTTAATTATTTGAACTTCCCTCCGAAGGCCTCATTAACAAACTTTTTGACTTATAAAAATACCTAATCATGCTATAATTTGTAGTCATCAACGTAATTAATTTTAAATTATAAAATA
This sequence comes from Gossypium longicalyx, assembly GCA_025698465.1. Lineage (NCBI taxonomy): Eukaryota > Viridiplantae > Streptophyta > Magnoliopsida > Malvales > Malvaceae > Gossypium > Gossypium longicalyx. The sequence continues at coordinate 4,777,196 of CM046999.1, read as the reverse complement.
AGCTTTCATTATTTAAACTTAAAAAAATATCAAAATAAGAAAAAATAAATTCTCAAACCACAAAATCTGTTTTCTCTTTCGAATTCAACCTATACTATTTATTAAGTGTTTTATTAAATTGGTATCATTCTTAATCTGGTCATTAATTCGGTTAAGAAATTACACAAATATTCTCCCGAAATTAAAATAAGTTATATTATTCGAGGATAATCTAGTCTTTTATTTAATAATAATATATATATATATGGTGAGATTTAAAATCAAACCAATTATATTAGTAAAACTTTTAATTTACCACTCAACTAAGATTTTATTTTGATATTTTAGTTGGTGTCACAAGTTAGCTCGACATCGATTCATGATTGATGACAACATTATAATAAAAAATTTTAATTTAATGTTTTCATTTTAACATAATACATATTTCATGTGTTAATATTAATTAGTTTCAAACCATACGTTTAATTATTTATTGTACTTATTTGTAAACACACATTTATATTCTAAATTTGTGATTTTCACACGCATACACGTGTGATAAGATTTCTAATATTTATAAGAAATTTTGTTTAAAAAATAATTAAATTTCGATTGAAATGACAAAATAAAGTTTTAGAAATTTTGGTATTTGAAGTTTAAGTCGATCTAAATTATTAATTGAATATGATAAAGATGTTCATGAATTAAATTAGATCGATATTTAATTTTTTTAAATACCCTTTACTCAAATTATTTAAAAGAAATTATAAATAAATAAATATATTATTAAATATTAGTTACTACCTTCCCAAAATCAGATGTGACCATAAAATATCCAAAACATCATAAGGGGCATAAAAGTTTTGCTATCTTACTATGGTTCATTAATTTGTGATCCAACAACATCCAACTTGGGGAATTAACTACCATAGTAATTTATGTAAATCAATGCATAAATGAGTGAGTAAATTAATTGTTGTGGTTGGATTTCAAGTTAAATTAATTTTGAACTAAGTATAAATATGAGTAATTAAATTTAGATTTACTTATCTACCTACCAAAGGGTAATATTAAAATGGAAGTTGTAATTCTGCTTTGATCAAGAAAATTTATCGGCTGTTGATTTGGATTGATCACTGACATATTTGGCGTATCTCTAGAGAGGACAATTAAGATGCTCATAGACTAGTTAAACTAGCTAAACATAGAACATATGATTTATGCTGGTATGAAGTGTTCCGGCTAAGGGGGCGGTTTAAACTATATAATTAATTTAAGTACTCTTTTGTCACTAAAAAAAATTGTATTTGGTAAAGAGGTGAGAAGCCTTTTTTTCGTTGGAAGCAAATGTTTTGCATTCTAAAGTAACCAAATAATGGACCATGATTTGGATATCACAAAAAGAAAAGTTGAATTTAGAGTATTTAATACTTTATTGATAGATATATATATTTTTAAAATTTTAAATGTATTTATAAAAAGCAAAATAGTCGAGATAAAAAATTATTTAAATTATTAAAATGTTTGATTAATTGATATATATTAAAATTTTAATTTGAACAATACATAAGGTCCTTTTGGATGGGCGTTTATTTTTAATACGATGCATTTAATTTTCTTTTTATCTCACGTTACAATATTGTTACTATATTTAATCTTAGCATCACTGTTATTTTAACACTAACCATAAATAAACAGATCACTTATCTGAAAGGACGTTTAAATTATTTAATATCGATTTAAGACCGAAACGATAAAGATAGTGTGACAGTATTGGTCCTACAACAATACCGACTACCATAGTTGAATTTACAATATCATGTTGATTATTATTTTATGAAAAATGATTTTTGTTCTGTCCATTTGTATCTTGTTTTCTTTATGGTACATTTGCTCACCAGTCAAATGGTCTGCACAATCCAGTAGGCTGGATTTACATGATTTCAAATTTGAATAATAAAAAATATTTTTAAATTTAATTCAATTATAAAATAATATTAATATTCAACTATATTGTTGTTGAAGTCTATGTCTTACGTATAACTTATTTTATTTGTTGATATTTATTAAAATAATTTTTTTCTTCGATCTTTGATATTAATCGTCAAATTCATTTAGATTTAAGATATGTTCACTCATTCATTCTTAAAACTTGCTAATTGGATTAAAAAAAAAGAGTTTAATCGTTCATTGACTTAAATAACTTTTAAATAGTTTAAAATTTTAAATAAAAAATTTAAAATAGTTCAGTAATTATTTTGTAATTTTTAAAAAATAAGTGACCAAAACGTAAATTGTTCTACTCAGATTCTGACTCGTTGCACACATTTGTTTGGGAACTGGGTGTGTTTGTTGATTGATAGCTCTGTCATATATAAGAGTGATTCTGCTGTTACAGGGGAAATTATGCGAAACCGTAATAGGGAGTAGATTTTTGGAGAACTGCCCAATGTCGGAGGCTAAACTCTAAGGAATCTTAAATGATTTAAACATTTAAGTGTTCAGAATTTTGATCATATGATTATTCAGGCTAATAGTATTGAGACAACTAAGATTATTCAAAAGTGACCAATGGAAAGTTATCACTCAACCTTGATAAGGAGAATTTTTCAGTTACTATCCCAATTTAATTATTGGAATGTTTCGCATATTTTTAAAAAAGACAATCAAGAGATAGACAAATTAATCAAGCTGGCATAAGGGGGAAGCCATGAGATGCGAATTTTTGAAGTGTTCCCTCTCGGGGAATTGAGCTAATTTTTGTAATCTCTATTTGTTTTAATTTTTTAATTTAAAAAAAAAAATCATACAACTAAAAGGGTATAAAAGTAATTCAATAAAAATTCAAAAAACAGTACTTATAACGGTAATTTTATACAAATCCCCGATCTAATCCAAAAACCCCTTCTTCTTTCCTTTCGTTTCAGATTTTAAAATATTAATCAATCTGACAAATCTTAAATATATTTCCCTAAAAAGCCCTCTCTTTGCTCAGATCCAAACTTTCTATTTATTTTATTTCGAAAAAATATTTTTTTATTTAATTATGTACATATTTTTAAATTTCTGACATTAAACCCATAGGCCATAGCTAAGCAGAAAAGAAGAAGAAGCTCATTGTTTACTCCAAAACGACTTCAGCAGTTTTTGTGTGTGTGTGTTTAAATGTTTGCTTCTAACAACCTTAATCTTTTGTAAGAACTTTTTTTTTTGAATTTCTATGATTTTTAATCTTGGATTTTTCTATATCTTTGTGGGATTTTAGCAGATGATAGTTCCACCGCAGTTTTTGAACAAAATTCGAAACGTTTCAGTTCTCTGTTTTGTTTCTTTTACTTCATAATTTATGCTGTTTTGATCTCTTCTTTTAGTCTTTTTTTTTCAATGCGAGTTTAGTAAAGAAACTAAATTGAGTTTCTAAAAGAAGAATTCACTTTTTTTTCCGGTGGATTTTAGGGTTTTTGTTTCTAAAAAATGATGTTATCGGTGTCGCCGATGGCTCCGGCGAAAAGTTCGCTAGAAGAAATGTTGGAATCTCTCCGGCGACAAGACGAAGTCGATAAATCTAAAGATTTACCGCCGGCTTTACCGGTCCGGCCGACTTCCAAAGCCAGACTCCCGTCGGCTCGCCGGTCCCTTCCGACGAACTTCAAAATCGATGCTAATGGTGTAGATGGTGCCGTTTTAAGTGAAGTGAAAGGAAAAGAGGAAGTTAAGAGGAACGAAAAGGAGCTGGGAGTGAAGATAGTTAGTTTTGGGAGTAAAAAAATGAGGAAAGATGTGAATGTGGATTCACCGTATAATTTGGATGCCGTGGAAGAGAAGAAAGGGGAGGATTTGGAAGGGAAAATTGAGGTGAAAGGAGGGACAGGGAATGCTAATATTGGGTATTTTATTAACAAAGTAAGTATTAAATGGCAATTACGGTTTTTTTTTTCCCAATTTTGATATGTTTAACTTGGTTTGATATTTAATTTTTAATATATATATATATATATATATTTGTTGTTGCTGCTAATGTGTTACTGCGTAACCCAATGAAGCTTTTGATTAGTGAGCTTAAGAAGAGTTTTTATTATCTCTAGATTAATCTTAGGGTGATATTTGATAAATCTACAAAAGGTTTTGTTTTCTTTGCCTTTTTTATTTAATGCTAAGTAGTAAATTTAGTAGGCACAGGAGAAAATATAGAATTTTTATGAAATGGGAATTTGCAGAAAAGTTTAGGGTGTTTAGCTGTGATTTTTTTTTAAAAAAAAAAGGGGTTTTCTTGCTGTTAGTAATGTGTGTGTCAAATGTAATGTTGCTTTAGTAAATCTTTTAACTAGGAATACTTATGAATTTTGATGAAATGAGTTTGGGGTGTTATGCTTGGAATTGAGGGCAATAACTAAATGGAATCCAACTTTTTAATTATAAACTTACGATTCATGATAATGAACTTGGAAATATTAAAATCTAGAGTTGGTAGTGTTGTTGATTTGTTACACGGTGCTAGGGTTTATAACTCAGCAAGTATCTGGATTATCATCTGGATTGCAAGATGCCTGTGAATTGTGTTCTTTTATTGGAACATCATGAAATCGGAGCATCCACTTGACATTTGTTTATCTTCTATAAAAAGTTATTACTATTTTAGGTCAATTATTTGATTAAAGAAAATCTATTCATTGTGAGAGGATTTAGTTACAGAAACTTCATGTTTGGTGTCGGCTATCCAATGGGATGTGGGGATCTGGAACTGTACAATCTACGTCTGGAGAGGAATCAATTGTTTCCCTCTCCAATGGAAATGTAAGTTCAAATGTGTCATGATTTTTGCAATTGTATAATGACTAGAGTATACCTTTTGGCAGGTTGGTGTTTAATTTATATTATATGGCTCTTGTAGGTCATCAAAGTCTCTACCAGCCAGCTCTTACCAGCAAACCCAGGAATTCTGGAGGGTGTGAATGATCTCATACAGCTCAGTTATTTGAATGAGCCATCAGTTCTTCACAATCTTAAGCGCAGATATTCTGATGATATGATATATGTAAGTAGGATAAAATCCTTGCTCATGTACTTATTTTTGAGGATTATATCTGCTTCTGAGCTTCATTAATATATATTTTTTCTTTGTGTAGAGTAAAGCAGGTCCGGTTTTAATTGCCGTCAATCCATTCAAAGATGTCCAAATTTATGGGAAGGATTTTGTCACAGGTTATAGAGAGAAAGCTACAGATAGCCCTCATGTTTTTGCTATGGCAGACAATGCTTATAATGAGATGATGAATGGTGAATGAAACAATTCTTTCCTTTTTCTTTCTAAAGTTAGCATAAAGTGATCGTAGTAAATTGTTTCTGATTATTTATTGTCTGTAATTTAAATTTTGCAGATGGATTAAATCAGTCTATAATCATAAGGTTAGCTGGATGTTTAATACTTGTAGTTATATATGATAACATATAACTTGCTGATCTTTAAGCAAATTGTTTGTTTTATGAACTGTAGAATTTCATAATCTAAATTTATCTTGCAGTGGGGAAAGTGGAGCTGGGAAAACTGAGACAGCAAAATTTGCAATGCAGTACCTAGCTTCCCTTGGAGGCGGATATGGTGGGAAAGAGTGTAAAATCCTTCGGACACATTGTATACTTGAAGCATTTGGGAATGCAAAGACATCTAGGAATGACAATTCTAGCAGATTTGTAAGTTCTTCCCCTCTTTCATTTGCCCACTGTTCTTTACTGAAGGTAAGTATGTATAAATTATTCTCATGGCTAAAAGAATCAATGCTAATTTTTATCCTAGATGACCAAATTCTACTGTCGTTTATACATTTCACATCTGCTATACCTCAGAAAAAAATGTTGTGTTTATCACTCTTTCTGGTGCAGGGGAAACTTATTGATATTCATTTTACTGCATCGGGGAAGATATCTGGTGCCAATATCCAAACTTGTAAGCATGGTGAAATTGAAAAATAAATTGCTATTATACTTTATAGTAATAAAATAGTATAGACTAATCCTGGTTGCTGACTTGGATTTTGTGCTAATATTGATTCACCGATGACAATTCTGGATAGTTCTTCTCGAAAAGGTGAGTTCTTGCCATAGTTCAACATTATATCAGGTTTTATCTTTGTTGTCATGTATTGTGTCTGATGTGGATGCTTTTTGTCACCTTTGAGCAGTCAAGGGTAGTTCAACTGGCTGCTGGTGAAAGGTCTTACCATATCTTTTATCAACTTTGTGCTGGCGCTTCACCAGCTCTAAGAGGTACAATTTCATTTTACAGTGTTTTGCAATCCATGCTAGTTTAGAAAGTTGAAGTCTGTATTATCTACGTGTATGCTTGGACATGTTATTTCTTTCAAGTTGTGAAACTTACCTTTTAAGATATTGTATCATACGATTTGTATCATTTAAATATTCGGGTTGCCAAAGCATTCCTGCTACTTGGTCTTTTGTTCACTAGATTGAATCTGTGAAATATATTTATGATCCTTGGAATCATGTCTTTGCAGAGAGATTGAATCTTAAAATGGCTAATGAGTACAACTATCTTGCCCAGAGTGACTGCTTGGTAATTAATGGTGTTGATGATGGTCAGAAATTCCAAAAGCTAAAGGTAATTCAGAAGACCCGATTTTAATGTTGCCATCAATAGTGTAGGCATTTCTTTACCCTTTAATTTCTGTCTCATTGGCTTTTAAGCAATAGTTTCGCCACTTCTGCAGGAAGCCTTCGATATTGTTCAGATTTGCAAAGAAGAGCAAGAGCAAGTATTTGCAATGCTTGCTGCAGTGTTATGGTTAGGAAATATATCATTTCAAGTAATTGACAAAGAAAATCATGTGGAGGCATTAGCTGACGAAGGTATATGTGCAGTAAAGACCTCGTTTTATGTGATTTTCATCATCAGTAGTTATATGCCTGCTAATATAATTAGTTGTTGGATCTGTTTAAAATTAATTTTTTAATGAGTCTTTTGTTTCATGTTTGTTAATATATTGTGTTCATAAGATGCTTATTTATGTGAGGTCTTTTTTATTCCTTGTTGCAGCTTTAACCAATGCTGCCACGCTGATCGGTTGTGCACCACATGAACTGATGCAAGTTATATCTACTCATAGAGTCCAAGTTGGGAAGGATAGTATTGCTAAAAAATTGACTTTGCAACAGGTTTGTCTAGTATTTGTTAACGAAATTATTCTTTCTCAATCCCTCATAAGTTGCATTCTATATTTGCTGTGATGCATACATTAACAACATGATAATACATTAACTAAATTGTAATATAGGCAATCGAAACTAGAGATGCATTGGCAAAATTCATCTATGCAAGCTTGTTTGACTGGCTTCTGGAACAAATCAACAAGTCACTTGAAGCAGGCAAAAAACACATTGGCAGGTCCATAAGCATCCTTGATATTTATGGGTTTGAGTCATTGAAGGTAAATAGTTTCGAAGCAGCTGTTTGGGGATTATCATTGTGAATTTCAGTTTGTCCAACTAATAATGTCGTCATCTGATTTTCAGAAGAATAGCTTTGAACAGTTTTGTATAAATTATGCAAATGAGAGGTTGCAACAACACTTTAACCGACACCTCCTTAAGCTTGAGCAAGAGGTAAGCAACTCAAATCTTTTAATTGCCAGAGTATTTGACTTTTGTATAAGAATGATACCTCTATACATATTAATTTTCAAGCCAAAAGTTCTGTATAATCTAGTTCTCAGTTGTCTATTCTTATCTCTGGATTTGATTTCACTTCCTTATCTGAGATTATTATTTTGGCCAACTTCCTGTTCTTTTTTTTCCTCATTTTTCAGGAGTATGATTTGGAAGGGATTGATTGGACTAAAGTTTTTTTTGAAGATAACCAAGAGTGCTTGGACTTATTTGAGAAGGTAATTTGAAGGTTCAATGGTTTCTTTGTTAGCAAGGTTCATTTGAAGTTCCTAGGACTATTTTAAGGGATTGTTGAACTCTGTTCTGTATCTTATGTATCATGTGTTTCTTTGTATTCTATAGTTTTTCCTTTTAGATAGAACTTGAACTTGGTCTAACTAAAGTATGTTGTCTTAGCTTGGGTGCTAATGTTGGCTGAAGATTTTATCTCCTTATCACATCTTGTTGTATTTCAAATAAAAACGTGCCTTTGTAATCTGTCTTTCTTCGTTTTTGGTGTTTCTTTTGCAGAAACCCTTAGGGATACTTTCCTTGCTGGACGAGGAATCAAATGCACCCAACTCAACTGATTTCACCCTTGCTAATAAGTTGAAGCAACACTTGAATTCTAATTCATACTTCAAAGGAGACAGAGGCAGGGCCTTTGGTGTTCTACATTTTGCGGGCGAGGTCAGTTATTGGTCTTTAGAGGACAGTTTGAAATTCTTTTTAGGATTTGTCCTTTCATTCAATTTCAAAGGAAATTAATCAAGAAAGTGGATAATATTCAAGAACTAGTTTTTTTGCTAGAACTTAAAGTCTGATAAACCACGCAACCTTAGGTTATTTTTTATTTCAAATCCACCTAAATCAACCTTACTCTCAAAAATGAGAATTCACAAAGGAATTTCTCTAAGGCACCGAAATAAAGCGGAAGCAACTCGTAAAGAATAGACTTGAATCGAACAGAAAAGTCACAAGAAAGCAATAGCACACCAAGTGTATGAATAAATGTTTTCAAAAATATTCTCTACTTCAAGAATGAAGTGATTACAAATGAATGGGGAGAGCTTTATAGTTAAGTTCCCCCAGAACCAACAATACAGATTGAATTATATCAATGATTGAGATTAGTGCTTATCTATAAGAGGATAGTTCTAAGGGATTTAAATTTTATACATCTTTATCTTTTAGGATTTACATAATTAGTCTGGTAAAATATAAGTTATTGTAGTGTTTAGATTTTAACCTGTATCTAAGTAGATAGGTATTGAGTCTCTTCCAAGCAATGAGTCAGGCTTGTCGGGACAACTGACCCCAAGGGAACATGAAGAGTCTAAAACGTGCACATTAGTTTCGGGCTCCTTTGTGCAGCTCGTGACATTCTCCCTCACTTGTTGACAAAGAAGAGAGAGATGGAAAAAACTAAAATTGCACTTTTCCGTAACAAAATAATTTAGTGTGCAGATGATAATATTAATTATAGTTATAAAACAATCCATGTGCCTTTAATTAATATTGGTGTAAAGTAATCTTTATATATAGATGAATGAGTTTATTGTAATGGGTTTATTGTATTTAAATTAAAAAATACATTTAATTAAATTATATTTTTTATATATAAGTGATTTATTTTATCTAAAATTTGAATACATTCTAATTTAATTAAAAGAAATTATCCACATGGCATTTAAATAGATCGTCCAACTTAGCATTGAATCTTATACCCTGTAATATATAATATATATTTGATTTGTTTGCAAGTTAATTAAATGGCATTCCATACTAATAAAATGGTATGCATACATGATTATTGATTTTATATGAATTCTGCCAGGTACACTATGATACTAATGGCTTTTTGGATAAGAACCGTGATCCACTGAGCTCTGAGGTAGTCCAACTTCTATCATCCTGTGACGGTCAGTTGCCACAATTGTTTGCCAAAAAAATGTTTAATCAACCTCTGCAATCAGTAACTTCATTGGACACACCAATGCAAAGTGTTGCTTTGCAATTCAAGGTAAATTTGCTTTCTTGTGATCCAAATGTATCTGTGATTATAAACTAATATTTAAATTTGCCTTTGAAAACCTTTACATTCCTTTGGCAATGAGGGATATCTAAAACTTTGGAAATATTTGTGTTTACCACATGCTGGCATGCTTTGTAAATGCATTTTCTTCCATACTTGCAGGGCCAGCTCTTCAAATTAATGCACCAGTTGGAGAGTACAAGACCTCATTTTATTTGCTGCATAAAACCAAACTACAAGCAACTCCCTGGTACATATGAAGAAGATCTTGTCTTGCAGCAGCTTAGATGTTGTGGAATTTTTGAGGTTATTAGAATCTCGAGGTCTGGATATCCTACTAGAATGACACATCAGGCATTTACAGAAAGGTAAGGGATAAAACCTTTTTTAGTTTATGGCTAGTTTTAGTGTTTTTAGTTTCTTTTTTTCTTAATATTATTTTCAGCATAGTTATCTTATATTTGTGCATTTCTCAGGTACGGATTCCTACTGTCGGAGCCCATTGTATCTCAGGATCCATTGAGTATTTCAGTTGCACTTCTAAAACAATTTAATGTCCTTCCTCAAATGTATCAAATTGGCTATACCAAACTGTTTCTTCGAACTGGACAGGTAAGTTCTTTGCTCTTGTCCTTTTTATATGTTTCTCGGAGTTGGACCTTCAAGTTAACATACTTCTGGAAAACGGAGCTTCAAACTTATTTCATTCTGTTTATGGTTTGCAGATTAGTGCATTGGAGGATAGGAGAAAACAGGTGTTGCGAGGAGTAATTGGGGTTCAGAAATACTTCCGTGGTCACCGAGCTCGTCGTCTTTTCCATGAGCTCAACAAAGGAGCAAAAAGTATTCAATCATGTAATTTCTTCCAAGCAAAACTTATTTCCATTTTATATTACGAGCACCTATGTTTTGCCAGTTCACATTTTGTTATTATTTGCTTACCAATTGATGGACATTTTCTTTCCAATGCAGTTGTCTGTGGTGAAAATATACGAAGGAAGTATGCTGCTGAGTCAAATAGATGCTCAGCATTTGCTTCTCAATTACTTGATGAGCAGTCGACGGCAGTCATATATTTACAATCTGGTAAATATACATGGTAACTAAATTTGTCGCTTTCCACTGTACGGTTTTCTTATCGTAACTACTGTTTTTTTTTCTTTCCATTGCAGTAATCCGTGGGTGGTTGGCCCGGAGACATTTCAACAACATGCATAATTTGAAACAGTCAAACCGTGGAAGTGTAAAATCTAGACGAAAGATTGGTAGGAAGATTTTTGAAGCAAAGGTATTCTTTAAAGATATACTGACCATTTATTTTTATTTATTGCTTGCATCCAAGCATGTTTTTTTTTCCTAGTATGACCCGTTTTATTGGCTGACCAGGACATGCCCCATGAGCAACAGATTCAAGTTCTACCTTCTGTAATGGCAGAGCTCCAAAGAAGGGTTCTCAAGGCAGAAATGAATTTGGGGCAAAAAGAAAAAGAAAATGCCACATTACGGGAACAATTACAGAAGTCTGAGGCAAGGTGGTTGGACCATGAGGCAAAGATGAAATCAATGGAAGAGATGTGGCAAAAGCAAATGGTATCACTGCAAGTAAGTTTTTCTGTTTTTATATATTAATATCAAAACATGTTTGTGCTAAGGCGATAGTTGTTGACCGACACAGAAGTTCTTGGATAAAAGTATCATGGAGTACTACGAGTTGGATTGCGTTTTGCACCCTCTACTAAAAAAATGGGCAAATTAGTCCATGTAAGCTAAATTAAAAAGCAAACTGGTCTTTTCCGTTAAAAATTTCATCCATTTCTACTGTTGAAAATTGGTCATTGTACGTTAGCATGAAGTACACATGACATGCCATGTGTCAGTGTCAGGTTATTCCGTCAACTACGCCAGTTTTTAATAGTACAAATGGATGAAATTTTTAATAGAAAGGACCGGTTTGCTCTTTAATCTAACATATAGGGACTAATTTGCCCATTTTTAAAGTAGAGATAACAAAATGCAATCTGACTCCTAGTACAAGAGCCTCCATGGTGCTTTTTACTGAAGTTCTTGATAATCATCTAAGTAATTGCAACATTATTATGATCCTAATGATTGTAGTTAATCATGTAAACTGACTATTACTTTACGTGTAATGTTATAGAAAAAATTTATTATAGTAGTAACTTAGATGACAATGCATTTATTGCAGACAAGTCTTACTGCAGCCCGAAAGAGTCTTGCTGCTGACAATGGTGCAGGTCAGCTAGGAAGAGCTGATGTGTTATCGCCTCGATGCTATGATTCTGAAGATAACGTGTCCATGGGATCTCGAACAACTGGTGGGAACACACCTGTCTTATTTTCTGGTGCTATGCCTGATGTTGTTGGGGGGAGAGAGAACGGTTCTTTGAATGCACTGGGCAATCTGTTAAAGGAATTTGAGCAGCGGAAACAAAATTTTGATGCCGATGCAAAATCTTTAATTGACATCAGAGTGCCACAGCAAGCTTCTAATATGAATCCTGATGATGAACTTCGGACATTAAGACTCCGGTTCGAGACATGGAAGAAAGATTACAAGCTGAGATTAAAGGAGGCCAAGGCAAGACTGCATAAGCGTGGCCACCCCGAATCAGACAAAGCTCGAAGAAAATGGTGGGGGAAGCTAGGTTCAAGAGCGTGATAGAATTCCCAGTTTGAAAGCAATATGCTGAACTGCTGCCAAAAAGAACCGCCCCTCTTCCTTACTCAGGTACAATTTCTTTACATTTATGGTAACAGATACATATTATAATGTGCATAAGACAAATAGGGATTTTGTTGAGTTGAGACTGCTTTTTTGCTTTGAATAGTTTTGTCATAGTTTTCTTTTTTGTGTATAATTCTGTGTTTGTTAGTGATGTAAGATCAAGCTTTTGTAATTTCTTTGTAATTCAGATGAAATCAGAAATGTTTATATGCCTTTCCTTAACTTATTTTGTTATGGAAAAGTGCAATTTTAGTTTGTCCCATCTCTCTCTTCCTTGTCAACCACTCGATACAAGTGTCATAGACTCTATATTAATACATGAATATGTCAAAATATATATATTTTGTGTCAAGGTTAATATGAAAATATAATATAATCATGACATGAATGCAATTTCTTAGCTCTACATGTTCCATTTTTTAAATTCAGAAAACAGTAAAAATACATATATATATCAAAGAGAATCGTTTTGGCGTTTTATTATGATTAGGATTCGGCATTGTTGTTATTAGGTAAAAATTGTTCTCTAGAGCTAACTTGGATTGGGATGAGACAGATTCAGGTATGTGTACAACCTTAGTATGTTTATTTTTATGGGTAAATATAAATTTTGGTACTTATATTTGGTTTAAAGGTTCAAATTGGTAACTAAGGGTTTTTTTATCCAATTAGATATCTAAATTTGGTCTCAATGTTCAATTTGATATCTAAATCTTTTTTGGTCCAATTAGTTTCCTAAACTTGACTTTTTGGTTCAAATTAGCACCTGAAGTTGGCTTCATAGTCCAAATTTGTTCAAATAAGTCATTTACTAGAAGTTTTAATTTAGGCCAAAAAGTTAAGTACAAATTTGAATATAGAAGCCAAGCTCAATGTAAAATTTATATATCAAATTGAACCCTAAAACCATTTTCAAGTACCTAAATTACAAAAAAAAAAAATTAAATATCAATTTAAATCTTGAAGTCAAATTCAAATATTGAAATATATATTTACCTTTTTTTTCATTGACCTTTCAAGGATCATACATACCATTTGAGCTAAGTTACTCGGATTCCGAATTTAATTATCTGTCAAAAAATAGTATGTTTAGATTTAAAAATATATATTTTAGATGTATTTAGAAGATTGTTGATGTGTCATATCTTTGTATCTATTTAGTGTCTAACACAAATACTTATCTATCAATGAGTTAAATTCAATTCTTAATGACACATAATTTGATTTGTCAAATTGTTCAAAATCTACAATCACATAAATACACATATCTCAATTTCTAATCCACATAAAGCAAATTATACAAGTTTTGACCTTTTGGCTATTTTCTTTTAAGACCCAGGCACAAACTTAGTAGCATAGACCCAAGCATTGTTTGCAACAGGGTTATCAAGGTGGTCCAATAGGTTCTCCAAGGGACCTTTACCAGTAACAATGGCTTGAACAAAGAAACCAAACATTGAAAACATGGCTAGCCTACCATTCTTGATTTCTTTAACCTTAAGTTCAGCAAATGTAACAGGGTCATCAGCAAGGCCAAGAGGGTCAAAGTATTGGCCACCAGGGTAAAGATCATTGCCTTCACCAACACCAGGGAGGCCATTGATGCGGAATCCTTCGACGAGTCCCATTAGGACGACTTGGAATCCGAGAACGGCAAGAATGCTTTGAGCATGGACTAGGTTAGGGTTGCCTAAGTAATCCAAACCACCTTCTGAGAAAATTTGAGCTCCTGCCTTGAACCATACTGGTTCCTTGAAATCAACCCTAAGCCATTTCTCAAGTACTTCTGGTGTGATGCAGCCTAGTGCTCCCAACATTGCCCATCTTCCATGGATGACCTGAATGTTTTGTTTTGGTAACAAAGAAGTGAATATTTATCAAGGCATGAGGTATAGCTTTTAAGAAAAATAAAAAACTATGAAAAATTACAAAATAGTCACTTAACTATTTAATTTTATTTAATTTTATTACGTGGGAGGGTTACCTCAAGAGCCCTATTCCTGGCAAAGGCCTCAGGGTCGGCTGACAAACCAGCAGTGTCCCAACCATAGTCACCAGGGAATTCTCCAGTCAAGTAAGATGGAGTCTGAGCTGAAAATGGCCCCAAGTACTTCACTCTGTCTGGCCCATACCATAGTTCATTTCCCTACACATATCACACCCCCAAAATCAGAGCAAACAAAAACCAATAAACAAGCTCGACTCTTTATTTTTCATAAATAACACATGAATATGAAAAGAAAACGTCCAAATATATGAAAAAAATTTAGAAAATCACACTTAAATCGAGAAACATAGGTTAAAACTACTCACCCAAGAAGAAAATTGTAAAAGAAAGGGAAACCTAAAGAACTAACCATTGCATATTTGGGAGTGCCCAAAGAGACAACATCTCTAAGAGGGTTAGCATTTTTGGTTTGGCCAAGAAATGGGGTTGGCCTAAGAACAGTTCCAGAGCTAAGCATGGAAGCCATTGTTTGTCAATGGGTATTGATTTTGTGTTGCAAAATGTATGAAAATGGAAGTGAAGATTTTATATGTGGTGAAGAAAAGAAGAATCAAAGGAAATGAATGGCAAAGAGGGGGTAAGGGAATTGTGGTGGGGATTTAAGGCTTCAAATTATCAGCCAATGAGAAGGCTACAAAGGATTTTAAGTATCTCCTACTCATATCCTTATTATCCACAATTTATATATTTCCCTTAATTTGTTTTCCAAATTTATCTATCAAAACTAGTTCAATAATTTTATAGACATATTAAATAAGTAAATATTGATTACAAATTTTAAAATTATTTTATATTTAAGATCAAATTGTCTATTATTGATTAAGATAAAAAAATATTTATTGTTTATTTAAATTTAAATTTTAATATATATATATAAGTACACCTCAAAAATAAAATTAACGTTAAAGAAAAAACATTTTACAGTAGAGACGTTCATCCAATTGAAGTAAAAACGCCACGTGTTTGGTTTTAATGCAATGAAGTGGACTATTGACCAGTTGTTGATTCACCGTTCACCGACCGTCCAACGTTATTGCCCCATGTTCAATTTTTCTAGATTTTTCATATAAATCGTTGTTGGAATTTTATTTTTTTTGAGTTTTTTTAAAATTTCAATTTTTAGGGATATATTTGAGAGATGTATTTGGATAATTTTTTTTAAAAATTGAATAATATATTTGATTAATTTAAATATAATTTTTATATAGTTTTTTAAGTTTATTTTTTAAAAAATAAAAAAATGAAAAAGATTTATTTTTATTTTTCTCATATTTTTTAAAGATTATTTAAATTTAAGTTTAAAAGGGAATAAAACAGACATGCAAATAGATTAAAAGTTAAAAGAAAGTTTTAAAAGCATTTAATTAGGTATAGTCATCGGTGATGGTGCTATCTTTTTTCATCCAATCTAAAAAGATAATTGTTTTATCAGGTCTTTAAATATTTTATATAATCGCACTTCAGTCAAGTGTCGTTAATAACAATAGCGATAGGGGTAAAGTCAGAACAAATTTTTAGGGGGGTCGAATGAAATTTTAAATTTTTTATATTCTATATCTTTATAATTTTTAAAGAATTAAATCGAATTTTTATAATTCTAGGGGGGCCAAAGTATAATTTTACATTTACTAATTTAAAATTTTAAAAAAATTTAAATAGCGTAAATAGTAATTTTCAATTTTAAGGGGTTGGGGCCCTAGCCAACCCCCCTAGATTCGACTCTGAACGGCAGCATCGAAAAAAATTATTCTTTTTAAAACCAGCCAATGATTGGCCCATTATGAAGCGTGGAACCGCTAATGGCAATTTCGACATCGAAGTTTACTATTCAAAACAGATCATTTACGTATATGATTTTGAAAAGTGAATCATTTTCATAATTAATAAAAAAACTTTTGGGTCAATTTTATAAAAATCCATTTACATATTATTAGAATCTTTTTTTATTTTTTAGAAATTTTAATTTCGTTTTATTATTTCAACTTTTTAATATTTTATATCATCTTTTTATAATTTTTTATGTTATATATTATATATATTATAAAAACAAACTCTCAGAATTTTTTTTTTGAATTTATATGTTTATAATATATATGTTTTTCAAGGAAATATGTATAATGTCTATTTTTTTATAATTTATATATGTCATTAAACATGCATAGAGAAACAATAACGTGGCATATTTATTGGCTAAATGTGTAATTTACTCTTTCAACCTATTAATTTTTTGGATTAATATAATAAAATAATAGTTCGAATATTAAATTAGGACAAAATTAAAAAGTTAGATACTAAAATGGAAAAATGAATATTAATTAGGGAGCAAATCTTAAATAACACAAATGTCTGCATATAAAATTCGTGCTGTATCTTATTGGGTTTGTTATCTGGACGGCCGAGGTTTAAGTTATTAAAACATTTACCGGTTTGGATGGTCGAGTTTTAAGCGAGATTCCCAGAAAAATAGAACAAAAAAAAAAGAAGGAAAAGCCATTTAGACGGTCAGAATTTCACGTATTTCATCTTTTGGACGGTCTAGATTTACCAAAAAGAAAACTAAAAGACTTGCGGTGAACGTGGATCGAACACGTGACCTTCAGATCTTCAGTCTGACGCTCTCCCAACTGAGCTATCCCCGCAACTATTCTTTGCTTTTAGACGGTTACAATTTTAATGTAAAATATATTGATAAAGAAAAAACAACAAAAAATGCGGTGAGCGTGGATCGAACACGCGACCTTCAGATCTTCAGTCTGACGCTCTCCCAACTGAGCTATCCCCGCAAGTAATTTTCTTTTGAGAACAATTATTATTTCAATTTATGATTATTTTTAAATAAAGAATAAAAAATGAAAATGCGGTGAGCGTGGATCGAACACGCGACCTTCAGATCTTCAGTCTGACGCTCTCCCAACTGAGCTATCCCCGCAATTGATTAAAAGGTCTTAATTAAAACATAATATATTTAGTGCATAAGTGAATCAATTTATCTACTTAAGTGAGCCAATAACTAACCCTCCGCATTTTGTAGGTCTATTGAGAGATAGATACTTGCCATTAGTCTTAGATATTTTTATTATGTGATTCTACAATTCACTGCCTATTCTTTTTTGAAGTTTTCTAAAATTTCAATTATTTTTAAAATTTTACATTTTACATTTTTTTTATTTTTTAGAATTTATATATTTTTTAATTTTTTTTTATAATTTTTCAGAATTTAATACTTTTGGAATCTTCTTTATTTTTTTTTATAAATTTTAATTTCGTTTTATTTCAACTCTTTATATTTTATATCATGTTTTTATAATATATAAATTATATATTTATAATTTTGATAAATTTATAGAGAGATCAGTAACTATCACCGGAATCAAGGAAGAATATTATGCAAAGGCAAGAGATAAATGAAAAGAAATATTGTTTATTTCTTCTTTCATCTCGGGCAAAATATGATCAGGCGGCTAACTTGAACCCCTCTGGTAAAATAAGAACAACACACACATTCAAAGCCCCTTTCTTACCATTAGCAAGAACTTGTTTCAGTTGCATATCATAAGAAATTCTAACAACAGCTTCAAATACAGTATCAGGAAATACAGCTTGTGGAACCTCAATATGCATAGGTTTATTTGCTAAATGGCAATTGGCACATACAATATGCCTATGCAAAATAAAATATAAACAGGTGAGATTCCCTACAAAGCAAAGATAGAAATGAACAAGAGTGATTCCTTGCCAAAAGCAACCGAGAATGAATAGTGAGATTTCCTGCAGAGCAAAGACAGAAATGAACGAGAGTGATTCCTTGTCAAAAGCAACCAAGAATGAACAATAAGGTTCCCTTCCAAGCAAAGACAAAAATGAACAGTGAAATTCCCTGCAAAAAATAACTAAGAATGAACAGTGAGATTCCCTGCAAAAATGTTGTAATTAGAGAATACATTCTTTGCAAATTATAATAATAATATGAAAATTAGCTATTATGCAATCTTTTGTAATAATGTAAGGGATTGAATTTCCCAGAAAAAAAAATATTATAAAGAAGCACGAGCTCTTTGTAATAGTTCCTAATTTTGTAATAAAAGACACGACTTCAAACACTCAATATAGATATCAAAATTTTGTTTCTCCAAACTTTCTATCTTTCGAATTTAAGTTTTTCAAGCTATTTTGTTTTTAAAAAATAAAATAAAATAAATTTAAATTTAAAATTTTATTTTTTAAAAAAGACAGATCAAATTTATATCTTAATTTAAGTTTTCAAATTTTATTTTTCACAATTTTTATATTATATAATTTATAGATTATAAAAACAAACTCTAAATTTTTTTGAATTTATATATTTATAATTATATAAATGCTTTTCAAGGAATTATGTACGTGTCTATTTTTTTATATTTTTTATAATTTATATATATATTTGAAATTTGAATTTATTATAGGTGTCATGTCATTAAACATGTGGAGAGAAACAATCAGGTGGCATACTTTTATTGGCTGAATATGCGATTTTTTTTTCAACCTGTTAACTTTTTGGATTAATATAACAAAATAAAAGTTTAAATATTAAATTAGGACAAAATTAAAAAATTAGATACTAAAATGAAAAAACGAATATTAATTTAGGGACCAAATCTTAAATAACCCAAATGTCTGCATATGAAATTCTTTTTTGAACAAAGTCTGCATATGAAATTCGTGTATCCTATTAAGGTTTTGCTATCTAGACGGTCTAGATTTTAAGTTATTAAAACGTTTGCCGGTTTGGATGGTCGAGGTTTTAAGCGAGATTCCCAGAAAAATAGAGCAAAAAAAGAAGAAGATGAAGAAAACGAATTTAGACGGTCGAGATTTCACATATTTCATCTTTTGGACGGTCTAGATTTACCAAAAAGAAAACTAAAAGACATGCGGTGCACGTGGATCGAACACGTGACCTTCAGATCTTCAGTCTGACGCTCTCCCAACTGAGCTATCCCCGCAATTATTTAATGCTTTTAAAAGGCTTACTTCAATTTATATTTTGCAAAAGAAAAAAATGAAAATGCGGTGAGCGTGGATCGAACACGCGACCTTCAGATCTTCAGTCTGACGCTCTCCCAACTGAGCTATCCCCGCAACTGTTTAATAGATTTTATAAAATTAAATATATTTAGTAAAGAAGTGAATCAATAGGCATTGTGACCGTACACATCCACTGCCCATTCTTTTCATTTTGTACGCTACTCACCTCTCCTAACAATTCATGCTTCCTTTCCCATCCTCATTTTCACTTTACCACTACTAATTTACGTGGTTGACATTCATAAAATGTAATTAATAAATTACAAGTGGATCCGCTATTCTAACAAAATCATACATTTGTAGAGAATTACAGTAAAATTTAACAAATCGCGCTGGAAACGTCTTTACCAGATTTGATTATATGCAAAACAGTAAACAACTCTTACTAAGTTGACAGTAAATTTCTTGCATCGGAAACGAAATGTACAAATCAGATCAGTACATTCTCGAACAAGGTCTGCTGCCACATGGAGTTGCTCTTCCTCAGAATCATATATAGGTTGATGCCAAGATGCTGATGGGGGACAGTAAATCGTGACAACACTTACCTTCTTAAAGCACCATAACTTTTTGTTACCTAAGAAACAAGAAGAGAAAAGGTTCAAATTTCAGTCATGGAATCCTGATGCATGAAGTGAAAAGAATACTGAATAGAAACTTGCCGAGATTAACAACACAGTGAAGCTATGAGTAGAATCGGAACACAATTTGTAATTTAGAAGCAACTACAGTAAAACATGTACTGAAACCTGAGTAAAAAAAGGATGCACAGCAAAAACAAAGAGAAAATTACAAACCCGAGGTTGAGGTTTATTAAATCTCCGAGCAATCTCTTCAGCATCGTCATTGTCGTCATCATCGTCAAGCTTGTTCATGAACACACTATGAACTGAAGAGTTATCAGATTTCTTTCCCCGCTTAGATGTAGTGCCTCTACCTCTTCCCCTTGGTGCAGCTCTTTTGCGTCCTCTACCTTTAGTAATTTCATCATTTTCGTTTTCCTTCAAAAGATAAGAAAGATAAGAAACATTTATCAGTCCATGTTTACATTATTTTATATGGGGGTATTATGTCAATATGGACAGCACAATTCAAATCCATGTTGCTCAGACTCTTCATTTTTCTATAACTACCTGTGTCTAACATCCATTACCGACAATTACTCAGATATGGTTACGGGAAGATACCCCTCCAAATACATGGAAAAGCTTCAAAAAAATGAACATACTGTGTTGAACCCATACCAATATCTAACACTCACATCCTAGTCCAGATAACATAGATTCAGATATAAAAACAAAGAAGACTTTTTTGAGGGATAATCCATGTTTAAAAGGCGGTCATTCTTTAATTTGCGACTACCATGTACAGTCAAAGAGGAGAAATAGGAAATGAAACATGGATGCTGGTAAGAAATTAATTGAGAACGGATTTCATACCGAACTGCTTTCAACCTCATTAATTTCATGTTCTTCACTTGAAGCAGAGTCAACGTTCTCCTCATCATCAGCAATACTTTGAACCTTAACCGAGGTAGATCTGCTTTAGGCAAATTAGCCATGAAACTTAGCCAGTGATGCAAATATCCAAACTTGTAAAGAAATTAATAATGAAATCTCTAGTGCAATAAAGAAAGAGATATGGCATACTACTAACAACAATTAATATTTCTAGTTGTGAGCTCATTAGTTTCATTTTCAAGTAGTAGCCAAATTAGAAGCACCATTAGTGCAAAGCAAGAAACATTTAGCATTAAACTAGAATTGACAATCCCATAAGAAGGTATCGGGAATGATATTGCATTGTACTGATACTTTTTTTTTCTGTAGACCTAAGTCAAATTACTAGTCCACAGGTTAGATCAAAGTGTCACCTTTGAGAACGGCGAAACCCCAAAGTAGCATCAAGAGTTGTCTGCTTTAAGCCACTAGAGCCTCTGCCCCTACCTCTACCCCTTCCTCTAGTGGAACTTTTACCAAGTTCAGAAGCATCACGTGATGATCGAGAAGCCGCCGAAGAACCTTTCCGGCCTCTATTGGCGGAGCTTAATATTTGCGCTGTGTCTTCATCATCACTAAAGGAGGCTGCACTTCCTATTCCTGTAACATTTTTGCTCCGGATGTTCTATAATATTGAAGAAAGAGAAGTTTAGTTGCAGAGAATTTTATATAAGCAACCCGAAGCAACATACATGTTATCATGGTTGATTAGCCCAGAACAAATATAAAATAAGATACCTCAATCGACTGCATACTGGATGTGAACTGAGGGGTATCTGTAGGGTGTGAAGACCTTTCCTTGACACGTTCCTGTAAAATTAACAGATGAATTGAAGTATAGCCTACCATTTCCATCTATTGGAGGCACAAGCAAAAAAGAACAATTGACCAAGGAACAATTTTCCAGTTGAGGATATTGCATTTAACAGTAAAAGTTTGTAGTAATGTTTATATCAACTTGAAGTTCTTGCCTCCAAGCACTCTCCAACTTTAAGAATTAAGTCTTCCTCTTCAAACTTTGAAACATCTGAATCCTTTCCAATTTTTTTCTGTCGAATCAAAAGAGTGAAAAAATCACTACCAATGAAGAAAAGAACTAACCACCGTCAAACTAATACAAGCAGAAAATCATAAGCTTATGTTGCAATATACCACCCAAAAGGAATTTATAATTGAAAGATCCAGTGGCCATAAAATCAAACAAGGACCAAAACAAGCCTTTTTCGAAATCAAGGAAGGCTGTATGGATCAAATAAAGCCATTGAGCTCTATTTAGAACCATGAGTTAAACCAGTAGAAGTTATTTCCTTTTAATACTTTCTGCCATTTCTTCTTTGGTCTTCCCCTCCCCATTCAGACATTATGATTTGCATTATGTTAACAGCATATTGGGTAGCCTGTAAATACTTACACGAGTTTCTTCAATATTATAATGCAGACAGTTATAGAAAGCCATTTTGTCATCCTTATTAACAAAATTGTGCAGCGCAACATCCAAGTCATTGACTGGAAGAATCTCCATTTTCTGCAAGATAGATATGATAAGAAAGGCCAGGCTAAAGGTGAATAAACTTCAGAATAAATATTTGTTTCCTGCTATGCAAGTCCCACTGAACGCAGTAATTCAAAGAAAACTAGAATCTAATACAACTTTCATATGCCGAAGTGCTCAATTCATGCTTAATCATGTACAATTGAGCATGCATCGAAAATAGAATAATTAGTTTTCAATAAAAAAACAGTTTCCATAGGAACAATATTTCGAGATGATTATGCTCAGTACCCTCCAGGACTAAATGAAATAAGTATTAAGGGATATATATAAAAATTAAGAAAGAGGCTAAGGAAACAGGGAATGCTAAGTTTGATTTACCAGATTGTTTTCAGCAACTAATGCTTCTATGTTCTGTTGATTTAGTTCTTCCGGACGAAGCCTTTCAGAATCATCAATTTTGGCTACAACCATTAAAAAAACCTTTTAAGTTAAACTCAAGCTATACCATGCTTCTATGAGCTAACATCAAGCAGATAAGATTAAGACATCAGGAGAGCTTTGACAATCCAGATGCTGTTTTGGAAACATCTTATGGCAGATTTCTCTAATAAGTAGTACTATCTGATAGTGTTCAAAAGTCAAATCAAGCTCCCAAGCCAACAGCAGTTTCAGTATATGCTTGTCACTTTCGCCCCTTGAGCCTTGTAACAGAACATTTCACTGGCTATCTATTTTTCTTAAGAATTAGGGGTTTACAAGATTAATTTCAGCAGGCATAAGCTTGTTTACCTTCTTTCTGACTCCTTTTAGAAGACTTGGAGAATATGAGAATATCTTGGGGATTTGCAACCTGCAAATATTGAATTCTAATAATTTAGTGTGTAAATGAAAGAAAAATTAGAACTTATTCATCATATGGTACAAGCAATAGCCTCAAGATACCTTCCCAACATACTTCTGCCCGAATCTTTGAGGATTTATTGTCATGAATCCAGAGTAATCCACCTAAATATCACAGAGTAATATTGAAAAGGTTATCTCTGAATGCTAAGGTACATTCTTTTTGGAAATCAATGCCTTACAGAATCAAGACAAGCATAGAGTAAAGTAGAATAATAATAAAAAAAATTGCAAATAATACAGGATGGATGATCTAAGAAACAAAAAAGAAGAAAAAGGGGATGTGTAAGCATTTTCCAAATGATGAAGTGCTAGCAACAAAGATACCATGACAAAAGATTTCTGAATATAGTAAAAGATTTTAGACATATGACTCATTTGACAACATCGAAATTTTCAAGTGAGATCCTTTATATCTGTCACCATATACCAACCCACACATCCAACAATAAAACATCAAAAGGAGGGGGGGGGGGGGAGAGAAAAATGAGAATGTGAGGGGAGATAAAGAGGATAGAGGTGGTTGAAAAGAAAAATGCATAAAAGAAATCATGGCTAAAAATAAATCAAAATAGAAAAAAGGGTTGTTGGGCTTAGTTGAGTTAGAGATCTTTAACAGTCTTTCTTAAATTTCCTTCTTGAGTGTGATACACACTAGAATGCAAGGGAAAGGGACAGGTTGTTCTACCTCTCAAAGGTGAAACATGTCAGTGGGAAAGAAAAAATTCAGGTGTACACAAAAGCTATCATAGTAGCATCGTTCACAAAACAGAGTCTGAAATTACCTTAACTCGGACTAATGGGAGCTTCTGCTCTGATCCATTGACAGCTTTCCTATTAGATTTCTCTATCAGACTGCTCACCTAAATCAAAAGTTAAGTTATTACTAAAAAGTTGGCAAAGGATTTTGTCCCTACCATAAATAACTAAAAAACTTAATTTGTTAGACTTCTCTATTGGATAATACAGGAA
This sequence comes from Gossypium longicalyx, assembly GCA_025698465.1. NCBI lineage: Eukaryota > Viridiplantae > Streptophyta > Magnoliopsida > Malvales > Malvaceae > Gossypium > Gossypium longicalyx. The sequence goes on along the minus strand of CM046999.1, from coordinate 4,752,839 downwards.
CTCAGAAAGTCCAAAACTGTCATCTCATGCAAGAAAGAGACTTGCCACTTTGTCCAAATGTTCAAGAATTGAGTTTTGATCATTGGGATCAATGTCAGGTTCGTCCTTCAGCACAACCTAAATCATGAACATGAGTAAGATAAAAGAACTATTCTCAACTTCTTGCCTTTTGAAAATACTTTTAAAAATAATTAAAAACAGAATTGCTTTACCTCGGTATATTCGAAAGGTCTCACTGATGTCAAAGGTATTTTGTTTGGACGATATTGATTTCCCTACAAAAAAAGCAGCAAATTATGGAGAGAAAATATAATGAAGAAACAGATGCTGATTGAAAAATATAATGAAAAATCCAATCTTTCATAGACATGCAACCTTAATTTCTAAAAGGAGCACATGTTTTGGTTTTGATTCTCCATCAATCAGTGACGTCGCAACGGAGGAACCTGGTTGAGTAATGTGAAATCCCATCCCTGGTACTTCCTATGAAATTAAAATCAACATTCAATTTTTTTGCATCCTCAAAGGTATAAAGGCTAAGATGAAAATATTTTACACCTCCAGCACCTGAGGGTCAATAAGACATTCATGTTCATGTCCCCACACTATGAAATCAAGGAATCGTGGTAAGAAGCGCTCATTTATCGCATTTTTAGCATTCATCTTCACTCTGCAAGCCACATTATAAAAAGATTTAATACGTCCAAATGTGAATTTACATCATAATATCTTTTTCCACTTCTAATTTTGGACATGCATGAAATAACTCAATCAAAACACAGAACACATGTAAACATGATACACACAGACATGGACTAGCAACAACCACACACACAGAACCTGTTCTGATGAAGCACCAGAATGTTGAACCAATCAGACACTTCACACCCTTCTTGAGGTTCAGGTCGCATCCATTGCACGGCATGGGGGGTCTGAGAAACCAAATACAATAAACCAAATAAACAGGAATTTTAACTGAATATCCAGGAACTCAGAAACTAATGAGCTGTAAAAATGATCAACTTTAACTTGTAGAGTACCTGAAACATTCTGTTGAGCCGTTCATCTCTAATATTCCCAAGACCATAAAGAGCTAGAGCAGTTGAGCCCTGCAATTCAAAAAGAAACATAACTTTTCCAATGAAAGACAATTACCTTTCTAGCTGATATTAACAAAATGACAAGCAGACCTTCCTGATAAGAATAGGGTAGAGTGTAATCTGACCAACGCCTGAACCACCAAGAACCATTTTCCCGAAATAGTTGACAAGGTTACATGCAGAAAGAATATCAACTGCAGAAAGGTTGTCCTGTCACCAATAAACACTTAGGAACAGAACGCACAAATAATTTTAAGAACAGCAGACTTATTCACTCTACGGAAACAAGATTACCTAACAAATCAAAAAGGGAGTAAACAGTTGGAAAGTTTTTTCTATGATTATTGTATCCCATATGTAGATAGATATGGGATTAGAGAAACATGAAAATTTACGAGACATAGGATGGAACACCAAAATTAGAGAAAAGGTTGAACAAGCAAGATTTGTCTATAGAATGAAAGATACAAAAGGGAAAAGGCATGTTTCAATGAATTCCTTACCACTCCAGCAGGGTCATCATGGTTTCCATGAATGCTAAACACGGGCAAGCCAACATTGAAGTGAGGATCTTCATAATTCACATGCCCAAATCTGTAAAGAGAGCAATGCATTTTACAAATGAACGTGATAAAATCTGTGAACCAGCTATCAAGCAACCAATGGAAAGAGCATATTTGCATATCGGGTGCATATACAGCTACAAAGCAAGTAAATGAACTTACTTTAATTAGACTAAACAAATTTACCAAAAAAAAGAAAAACATTTGGGCATAGAATCATTGATTAAATATTATCACATCACTAGCTAGACAAAAATATGAGCCTTATGACTTATGGCAAAGTACAAGACAAAGGTAAGATACAATACGACACTGAAAAAGAGAGAACCATTACGCATTCTGAAAATTCACAGTCTGGTCACTAACAACTTGAAATTGCACAGGTTGATCATTAAGGCAATGCCGACGAAGAATCTCAATGGCCTTAACCAAAGTTGACCTCGAAGGCTTATTTTCATGGAAAAGATCTCCTCCAAGAAGTAAAAAGTCCACCTAATACCAAACCATAATCAGTGCATACCAACACTAAAAGAAATTAGGGAAGAAATTCCATGTTTTAGCAAATATACCTGTTTTTCCTCTGCAATTGAACATATTTCATCAAATGATTCAAATGAATCATGTCGTCGTATTTCATCTTTCTCCATATAACCTAAATGACAATCCGTCGCTACTAGTATTCGAAGTGTGTTGCTACTATCCTCACTGCAAGTTTTTTTTCCTTCAGTACATAATATCCAACCCCCCCCCCAAAAAAAAAAAAAAACAAAAAAGGAGAAAGTTTACCTTCTTGAGTCGGCCATAGTAACAGATTAAGCTCTAAAATTCAAAACCTGAAACAAAAAACAAACAGAGAAAGAACTTAGTTTTCAACAGCAAGTAAATCGAATAAAAAGGAGAAAATATATTTAAAAAGAGGGGGAGGGGGGGAGTACGAGATTAGCTGCCAAAATAAGTGATATGAAATGTAAAAATTTTCCAGTTTTGTATGAAGCTGAGAAAGTGAGGGAAAAAAAACCGGCGCGTAATTTCAAAGAAGAAAGGGGCGAAGAAAATGAGACAGAATTTGGGGGAGACAATAACCCGGTTCACGTAACCCGGTTCCAGGAAGAAAAGGGGTGTAATATGGTGGAGCTGATCTCAAGGTAAGAAGATTCTGTTCGAGTTTTATACTCGAAATTAGTATTTTGGAGAAAATTGAGATGTAAATTATATAATTAGAAAATTAAAATTAAAATTTACTTTTTTTTATTTATTTTTAATTTAAAATTTTTACTTCAATCATTAATAGCATTAGTATTTCTTTTATTAAATTTTACTTACTAGTAAGTATACTTATTAAGTTCATAAAAATTTCACTGATGTAAAATAAGGTTTTTTATAACCGAACTAGTAATCAAACCAATTATACCATCAATTTTTGATCTAACAAGTTTGTTTAATTCGTTTGAATAAATTATTAAAAATATTTAAAAGATAGAGGAGATTAGTTCAACTGATTAGTTTAATCGATTCGCAAGTAAATTGATCCGACATCTTATTTCAGACCTATACATTAATTGATCCAATTTAATTCTGAAAACAATGCGTCAGGGATTAGATTAAAAATTTTAAATGGAAAAAAAGAAGAAGAAGATTTATAGGAGCATATTTTGACATTTGAAATTCAGTTGTCAAACTTTAACAAGCTCAAAAACTTGATGGTAAAAGTATCATAGAGGTTTTTATTAGGAGTTAGATTACATTTTGCCCTTTGCTTGAGAAAATTAGTCTTTATACATTAGATCAAAGAGTAAATTGATCCTTTCTGTTAAAAATTTCATTAATTTCTACTATTAAAAACTGGCGTGACTGACGGAACAATCAAATAGATACACATGGCGTGCTAGGTGTACCTCATGTTGACGTATATAGATAATTTTTAACAGTAAATGATTGGAATTTTTAACAAAATGATCAGTTTACTCTATGATTTAGCATACAATGACTAATTTGCTCATTTTTTTAGTAGAGAGGGCAAAATGTAACCTGACTCCTAGTACAAGAGCCTCCATTGTACTTTTACCAAACTTGAGAACCACTTTTTGAAATTTAATATAAGTTAAACTATGCTATTAGTTTTTATATTTTGCAAAAGTTGTGGATTTAATGCTTGTATTTTTATTTGATCATTTTTAGTCTTTATACTTTACAAATTTTAAAATTCCAGTCCTCACTAAAGAATAACTGTTAAATTCATTAAGTAAAATTTAGTTATTTCTAAAATTTGATGCACTAAACATGTTATCATATGTGTAATGTCATATTAGCTTATTATTTTCACATATTACTTGTAACAACCCGTTTTTCAATGGCGTCGAAAATAGTGGTTTCAAGACCACAATTCCGACGAGTGAGTTCGTAAATATTATTAAATAATATTTATGAGTCAAATTTAGCGATTTAGTGAATTGTGATTTGATAGATTTTATTAATTGATCAGTTAGTCACGGTACAAGTGGTTTGTACCATAAATCAGTAGTTTTGGAAAAGAAGGTATTGGGACCTTGTTTTCATAAACCGAGCTCGTAAGTATTATTATTAAATATTTACAAAGCTATTGTATAGGTGAATTAAAGTTTGGTCCAAAAATTTTAGTGTTTGGATAGCTAATTAAGGTATACTGACTAAATCGTAAAAATCGTAAAACTTAATCATTATAGATTTTGTTAATAAAAATGGCTTAACTAATGAATGTGCAAGGATAAAAAAGGCAATTAGACCCTAATGTTAAAGTAGTGGACAATAATTGCTTTGTTTTAAGTGATTATATGTTAAAATAATTACAATTAGTTTTTAATATGTTGGAATTAAATAAAACAAAACCATTATCTTTTTTTATTTATTCATCTTCCATCAAAAGTTCAAAGGAAAAGAATCAAAATACCATTGTTGAATGCTCAAACTATTTGGCCTTTGCATGTAAGTCCTATCTAAATCCGTTTTTCATAATTTTTATATATTTTTTTAATATCATTGTAGCTTAATCTAGCTAACCCAATGACTATTTTATAAAACTATTAAAGGTTTTAAAACTTGCCATTAATGTTTTTAAATGTTTTTGAGGTTAAATGATAGATTTATGAGCTTGGTTGTTAAATAAGACTAATTTGTAAAGAGATTTTGGTTAATTTTGAGTTTATGGAGTAAAATGAAAGTATGACAAGTGTAACATGAAATTTTGGTAAATTTTAATGCTTGAAGGTTAGATAGGGATGTATGTGTAATCGGTAATTAATAGGTCATATGCATCTTGAAAATGAGCATGGTAATGCAATTGAGATTGATAAATTGAATTTAACTATTATATAGATCAAAGATTGAATCGTACAGAGGAAAACCAAGAAAAAGGAAAAAATACAGAATAGTCCCTACGAAGTACGAACTAACTCATTATCCAAATATATTAGGTAAGTTCATAGGGTATAGAAATGTATTTATACATATTTTTTACTATTGAATTGTGAATATATATATGTTACTAATATTGTGAGTTGGGATTCAAAAAGTTACAAATTAATGCTAAGGTGAGTAAGGACCTAATTGAGAATTATTAAATACTTGTGAAACATCATGATTCATATGGACTTTTGAATGAATGTGGCTTGTTACAACATGTGTACTGATAACATGGAAGTGCCCCTAACTTATAAGTGTTATGAATCTTGTATAAATGCCCGTTTGAAAGTAGTAAACAATTAGGATACGATTGACATGCCAATAGGGTTAGAATGCGCGCTTGTCCGGGTTTGCACTTCGATGCCCCTGTTCACACTTTAGTGCCCCTGATTGCACAATCATGCCCTTGTTTTCACTTTGATGCCCCTGATAGCACTACAGTGCTCCTTGGTGTAGTGTAGTTACCCCAATATCTGAATTATTTTACTATAGTTCATCAAGCTAGTTAAACTTGTGATTAATTATCAAATGACTTGTTGATATATGTTAAATGCACATGACTTGTTGAAAAAAACGAGTTTGGAAAATGCAGCGAAAAATAAATTTAGGGAAAAACTAGAGTTTTAAAAAAATTTTTAAAACAAGATCTTGGTTGTGATATCTAAAGTAATAAACACTTAATCAAAATTGTACATTTCGATTCTTCTAGGATAAGCTCTTTGACCGAGTAGTCTTCTTCGCTACCCTCAAGCTCACGTCTATCGAGTGTAAGCTTGCTTTGAATCAGAAAAAAATTTCACAAAAATTACATTGAATATGAATTGCATCAAATTTCCCTTGCTTGATCACACAACCCAAAATTCAAGTTCATTAGATGATAATTAAGCTATGAATATTTTAAAAATGCTGTGAAAGTGGGTCGACCACCTCAAGTATTTAGTCTAACACACTCCTTTATGGATATTTTTAAAATGCGATGAACATGGATTGAACACGTGCCTTTAGATCTTTAGTCTAACGCTCTCCCAACTGAGCTATCCTCGCAACTATGAGTACAAATAAAAATAATTAAATTGAGTATTAATTCAATCGAATTTTCCTTCCTTGATCCAACAACGCAAAATTCAAGTACATTAAATGATAACTAAGTTATTCATATTTTAAAAATGTTATTTCAACTACATTAAATGACAAGTGCGATATGTATATTTAAAAAAAAAAAGGCTATGAAAGCGGATCGAAAATATGACCCTTGAAGAATTTAGTCTAACACTCTCCATTTATTGATGTTTTTAAAATGCAATGAACTTGGATCAAACACGTAACCATTAGATCATCAATTCGACGCTCTCCCAACTGAGCTATCCTCACAATTCTAATTAAAATTAATAATAACTAGATTGAGTATGAATTTCATCGAATTTCCTTTACTTGATCCAACAACCCAAAATTCATGTACATTAAATGATAGTGAAGCTATGCATGTTTTCAAAATGTTATTTCAACTACATTAAATGTGATGAAAATTGAGGTGTAGATATTTTAAGAATGTTGTCAAAGTGGATAGAAGACATGACACTTGAAGAGTTTAGTCTAACACTCTTTTTTATGGATATTTTTAAAATGCGATGAACGTGGATCGAACACGTGACCCTCAGATCTTCAGTCTGACGCTCTCCCAACTGAGCTATCCTCGCAATAATGAGTATAAATAATAATTACATTGAATATGAATTGCATCAAATTTCCCTTACTTGATTAAACAATCCAAAATTCAAGTTCATTAGATGATAATTAAGCTATGAATATTTTAAAAATTTTATTTCAACTATAAACACACTCCTTTATAAATATTTTTAAAATGCGATGAACGTGGATCAAACATGTGACCTTCAAATCTTTAATCTGATGCTCTCCCAACTAAGCTATCCTCACAATTGTGGGTAAAATTGATAATAATTATATTGAATATGAATTCCATCCAATTTCCCTTACTCGATTCAACAACCCAAAATTCAAGTACATTAAATGATAACTAAGCTATGGATATTTTAAAAATGTTATTTCAACTACATTAAATGAAAACAAAGGTATGGATATTTTAAAAATGTAGTGAAAGTGGAACGACCTGGTAATGGATATTTTCAAAATGCGATGAACATGGTTCAAATACGTGACCTTCAAATCTTCAATTTGACACTCCCCCAACTAAGCTATCCTTGCAACAATGAGTGAAAATAATAATAATTACATTGAGTATGAATTGTATTGATTTTCTCTTACTTGATCAAACAACCCGAAATTCAAGTTCATTAAATGATAATTAAGCTATGAATATTTTAAAAATTTTATTTTAACTACATTAAATGAAAACTGAGTTGATATTTTAAAAATGTTGTGAAAGTGGATCACACACTTGATTTGAGAACACATGGCCTCCTTTTAGATCCCAACAGAGGGGTTAACACATGGTTTCACACACAGCTTCGCACATACTGGGGTTTTATCTATATATGTTCATCAATGCTAGTTCTCTACTTCCTATATTTATGAATTATATACAAAGATTTATGTTTAGATCCCACACCTGATTTGAGAACACAAAAACCTTAGTTTGGGAAAGGAAGTTGAAGATCCACTTGAGGGAAAGAGGTGATTTTTGAAAGCTTTGAATCATTTTTCTTGAAATTTGATTTTGGTATTTGGTGGAGAACATGAACTTTTGGAATTGTTCTTGAAAATTTTGTGAAAAATTCTAGGGTTTGAAAACTTGATTATTTATAAACTCTTTTTTCCTAATTTTAATAGGTTTAGGAGTTATTTTAAAATTAGGGTTTGATTTGAATTAGGGACTAATTTGAAAAAGAAAACAATTTTGGGTTAGGCTACTTTGTAAATTCAACACTTTTATGGGATAAAAATGTAAAAATAAAATATTTTGACTAAATGTTTACTAGGGATTTCAAACTTGATACTTAAGTATAGACTAAGGCCTTACCACTAAATCAACAAACTCATTCTTGTCAAATTTTTAACAAAAATAAATTTTAAGGAATTCTAAAATTTTCTTACCTTATGCTAACAAAAATTAATTAATTTTACTTCTATTTCATCTAGGCCTATTTTTGGGATGTGACACCCCCAAGCCATCTACCAACATTGTCTCTTGCCACTGCGGTAGTTGATGTACCTCAAAGGTGGAGATTTCCTTTCTCAACATTGTCTCTATCTCGTATTATTACCAGTAGAGGGCATAGAACTATGTTTAATTGATTTTGCCCAACACAACGAAGATTGAAGAATGTGATATACATCGAAATCTTCTCCTTGGAATACATATATTAACTTTAATTTAGTGTATTGGAATACATCAAGCTCTAATCTTAGTTCAATTTTAACATTTCACTAAGCTTAATAATTATGTGGCACAATTTTTTATTAAGTCACGTGTAATTTATTGATTAAAAAAATTTAAATTATTTACGCTTAGATTAAAAAAACAAATTTCTTGAGGGAAGATAATAAACCCATTTTTCAAATGTGTTCAATTTAAGTCTTATGAATGAAAAAGAAAATCACTTAGAGACATTTCCCTTTATCTGAAGTTGGACACGATTTGACTTTAGATTAATCGGAACACAATTTGATTCTGGAAAAATCAAAACTCAATCTAACTATTGATTAAGACAAAGAAAAAAAGAACCCAGAGATTGCTAAAGTTGAAAACTCATCATTATTTGCCCTTTTTTTCTCTTTAATTCTAATGACAAATATTTGTGTGCTGAACCAAAACAAATTATGTTATGCTTTGACTGTTTCTAAAGCATTGAACTGGTTTGGGTGAGATTGTGGAACAGCTGAACCCTTAAACAGCAAGAAAGCAAGGCTGCCAATGCAAAAATAAATGAAACAGCCAGAGCAGTGTGTCACAAATGAACCAAAATCTGTTCCTACCATGCATTGCCACCCTTCTCCATATGTTTTGTCAAATTCCTGCCATCATAATACAAAATTACGGTTAAAAAAATCGAAAAAAAAATTTATTTCATTTTGGTTTGATTTTATTAAATTTGATTCGGTTTTGTTACTGATATTAGTTAAGTGTATTTAGTTTAGTTCGATTTTTAGTTACTATATAAGATATTTTAAATAAATTTTAAAAGAACTGATATATTTCTATTTTTTTCTCAAAATTTGATTCAATTAAACTATTATTGTTCTTATTACAAAGCCTCCATGATCAAAGCCATAACAAAAAGCATTGAAGACTGCATATTTAGGGGCGAAGCCAAGAATTATATGATGGGGTGGAGATAAAATTAAAAAAGTTTGGAGGTCAAAGTTAAAAAATTTATATTAAAATGATTTGAACTAAACTTTTTAACTTTTAAAAGGGACCAAAATTACAATTTTTTTTATTTAAAACAAACTAAAAAGATTAAACTGAACTATTTACATTTAAAAAGCACTAAAAAAACAATTAAACCATGAAGCCAAGGGACCAAGCTTTTGCCTGCCTTGCCCCTTTTGGCTACGCCCCTATACATATCACACATGAAATGAATCATTGGTACAATGCCATGAACCTCTAATTCATGCTCGTAAATGGTTCAATTTCCATAAACATTTTGCGGTGTGTCAGTACAGTGATGGAAGAACTCCTAAACTTTTCAGTGATCAGGATTCAGTTCCCGACAATCTCAACTACAAAAAAGAAAAAGAAAAATTGCATTTACTTGTTATCTCACCTTCTTTACGAACCGCGCAATGTCGGTAGCTTCGGTGACGTCGAAGAAATCGAGGGCTTTAGCGGCAAGATGGAGGGCATCTTGTTGCATGGTTTGAAGCATATCAGTGTCACCAATGACTGCTTTGCCTTCAAGCATGGCTGATATAATAGATAATATGATAGGAGTTCAACAAAGATTTGAGGTGATAAAATGAAAGCAAAAGTAGGGTATTTATGGATGAAAATAGAAGGCGTTAGGTGCCAATGGATCAACCAGGCCAGGATTTTTCATTTTGTGGTCGCCAATAGATTCAATGGAATATACGGAAATGAACCCATTTTGATACTGCAAAAATATAACTTGAATTTGATGGATTTTGACTCCACCCAATTTTATAGAAGTGGTTTTTTTAAAATTTTTTTTATAAAATTTAATAATATCTAGGGAGTTAATGCATTATTTGAGGTTTGAATTTAGTAAGTGTTTTTCTATGCAAGTTAGTTTCTAAACTTAAGAATTGTTTCCGCATTGGAATTCGAAAAAAAGTTTAGTTCCAAAAGTGAGAATAATTGCTTAATTCAAGGACTATTTTGAACAAAAAGTTTAAAACTCAATGTGAGAACTATTATCAAGTTCTGGCTCCCAAAATTGGATGAACCCTATTTTAGGGAGAACAAATTGGAGTTGTGGAGTTTGTTCTTTAATTTTTGGGATCAAATTAGGGATAACAATTGAGTGAGACAGGCAAATATTGTTAAATCCACCACTGCTCCACAGTTGGCACACTCTGCTCCACCATCCGTAATGCTCTACTATGGATGTATAATATTGGAAACTATTATCACCTCCATGGATGTTATATGCATCCATCCTCAACTCACCTCACTCCATTTCAATTTAATTTTTACTATTTATCTTTAATATTTTCTATCTATTTAAAGTCAAGTAAATATTTAAACATAAATTTTCAAAAAAAAATTCAAACATAAAATATATGAATTTTTTCTATATTAAAATATTACATTTTTATCCTATTAATAGCTTATATATATAATGATACAATGGTAATTTCATATAATGGAGTAGGTAAGGGCGAGACAAGTAATTATTATAACCATTCCATACCCACTATCCAAAAGAAAAAATTCACCCTGCATATTCACTTTTCATTATATATATATATATATATATATATATATATATATATACTCCCTTCGAAGTGAATAGATTCGGAATTCATTGAGTGATTCGAGTTTGTCATTTCTAGATTAAATTTCTATTTAAATTTTAAATAAAATAAAATCGAAGAAAGAGGCATCATGGGCGAATTGAAGAGGGTAGGCAATGATTTTAACCCTAAAATATGATTAAAATAGAATTCATTCAATTTAATCCCTTTTATGATAATGAAAATTTAAGGTAATATATAGGTTACCAAAATTACAAGAGAACCATTGTGGTCGTTTATTGCAAACACGTGGATTACTCGTTTGTGGCTCGTCAATATGGTTTAACAATGATGTTCATACTCTTATTTGTCAAGTTCTGCCAAATTTTGGTACATTTCACATTTGGGATAAAGTTTTGACATATCTTTCCATATTCTTTGATATAATGGTTTTACAAAAGACCCTTCACTTATTTCGGAAAAATTAATTAATTCTTTTCTATTTTTTTATCTAATTGAGTTTTCAATTTAAAAAATTAATCGATAATTAAATCCTTTAACCATTAGATATAATTGTTTTGATGATGTGGTTATTAACGACCCGTGAGTCTATCATTTTTACATACATGGCATCTATGTGAATCAGTTTGTTAATGTGCCACATTAATAAAAAATAAAAAATGTTAAATATTATAAAAGAATGTTTAATACTAATTAAATAAAAAAAAACATTTATTGAAATAACATCATCTTCCAAGTGATTGATGGTGTCATCGCGGCCTCTGATGACTATCTTTAACCAATAATGGCACCAAACCAATTGCCTTTTCCTGACTTCTTGATTATACCGTGTATAACTGAGACAATGGACCTATGACTGTGAGAGATTTCAAGCACTTCATTTTTCATGCGCACATGCAATTGTTGCATGTGTCTCGGTACGACTAAATTGCATGATCTATGTTGACGAACTGTACAAACTAGAACACATGTATAACGTATGGAAATCTGAATTCCCACATGTATTAGATGAAAGCATGTGGCCACCTGTATTGAGCGCTCCGTTTGAGTTGGTACCTAATATTTTGTTACGTCGCAAGCCAAAAAGGTCGACCGACTTCTACTCGGATACGCGACAATATGGATATTTGGGAAAAGACAAGTCAACCAAGGTTATGCAGTTATTGTAAGAACCCAAGGCATACGAGGCCAACATGTCCAGACTTGGGGGAAACATTGAGGACAATACCTCATTAACACATTTATTTATTCTTTTGATAGACAATTTGTTCATGTTTTCATTACTTCTCATTTTTTGGTAAATTGTGAATATTGATATATTATTGATGTAAAATACAGTAAAATACAATATAATCAATTCTTTTTCATTTTTCCATAGATTGTAAAATTTATATACATTATTGATATCAAATACATTATGGATGAAAAAAATTGTATACAATATAAATTAAAAGTTAACGAAGTAAATGATGGTTTACATGACAAATCTTTAAAAAAATCATCAACGTCACCGGACCGAATGTGTGTCACAACTCAATGGGTGTCGGTTGCTAGACGGATTTCTTTGTTCAAGTTGGGTTTTCAGCTCCACATCTTCTTCGTCTTCGTTTTCATCTCCTTCCTTCGTGTTTGAGTACAATGTCCTCCTACGTTGCTATCATATGTCCTCCATTCCACTAACATGTCATCGTGAAGATGAGCCACCATGGTAGAATAGTGATGTGGGGGATGTTTGCGACACTATCAACAAATAAGTGTATGGTGTCACATAACCCGAGTGCGGATAAAATGTTAGAATTGTCGAAGGTGACGGATACGTCGATGTTGTTGTTGGCATTGGCATGTAATATGGTGTTGGGGACGAAGGTGGTGCAAAAAACATATCTACAAAAGTTGTTGAAGCAGATTATGGTAGTGCATAGTGTGGTGCTTGTGTAAAAATAACGGGGTTAGTGAAAGTACAAGAATAATATGAACCATACTGATCGAGAGGTGGTGTAGCCCTTGGTGCCTCATGTTGGGTTGGAGTTGAAGATTACTCTATTGAGGCATACACTCCCGACCTAGGATTGATGTGGGGGTTGTCTTGGTCTCCTAGTACGACATTGCCTAGTCCTTGCCTCTTTCGAAAGAAGATATGGCTTGCTGTGATGTCTGAACCATGGCATGTAGTTCGGAGAGGTTGTCAATTTCGGAGCGAGAAATGGTTCATGACTAGGTATGAAATCGTACCTATGCTCCCACATGTTGATATATTGCCCATGGAATTTAGACAAATCTTCATCGATTCCTCCTCACAAGTCGTGTAATATCCCGAATTAGGGCCTAATCGGAATAGTGGTTTTGTGACCACAAATCCGAGATAGAAATAATTATTTTATAATTATTTTGAGGTTTATGATATGATTGCATGATTGTGTGAAAATTTTGTGAAGAAATTCTATGCATAAAATGCTTAATTTGAAGTTAGGGACTAAATCGAATAAGTTGCAAAACTTGCATTCTAGAAGTTTTTAGTATGAAATTGCTTTGAAATATTAATTAGGAGGTCTTAAATAGCAATTTGACCAATTTCTAAAATTTTGGACAAAAATGGGCTTGTACATGAAAATTTTCAAAGAAAGGTATTAAGGGCATTTTGGTCATTTGGATATTTAATGAAATAAAATGGGAAAACTGACACAAAATAGTCATTTTACCTATTTAGTTGCTGCCGAATGCTCTATCTCACCATAGCTAGGGTTTCTTCAACTTTCAAGCTTCATAGTAAGTGATTCTAAGCCCCGTTTTTAATGATTTTTACGTTTTTGAGATCCTGGTAGCTCAATTAAGCTTATGTTAGCAATAATTTAACCTAGGGTTTATATTTGGAAAAATACCCATATGTGAAATTTGTGTATTTTGATGTTTTATGATAGAATATGAAGTTTTAAATTATGTTAGACAACTTGTAGTACTCGATTTTAAGCAAAAACGAGTAAAAGGGCTTAATCGGTAAAAATACCTAATAGTCACAAGTACATGTTAGAGTGAGAATTTGATGTTGCCATAGAAGGGAAAAGTGATCAGCATGTTGTAAAACATAAGAATAAGGAATAAAGTTTAATCCCGAGCCTAGGGGAAAAAATGTAAATATGCAAAAGTTTAGGGGTAAAATTGTAATTTTTTCAAAATTTGAATTAAGGATTAATTTGATAATGTGAGTATTAAATAAGCTAAATGTGTTATTTTAGATCAAGAAAGACGTGGAAACGACCCCAATCGAGGAAAAGAAAAGATTGTGGATTAAATTGCAAAACCTTTGTATTTTGGTACCAAGGTAAGTTCATGTGTAAATAATGTAGCATAATGGTTATTTTTTTTAGTTATTGATGTTAATTATATGATATGCTGATTTTTATTATGAAATAAATGCTTTGTGGTTATTTTCGAATAAAATATAAATTGTTACCGAGTATTGGTTATGGCATTCTACGGAAGACGGCAAGGATATGTATTCGAGGAAAAATCCCGTTTGAACCTTAGGAATAGATTAGGATACAAGTGACATGTCACTAGGATGGTTGGGCATCCGAACTCGTTGAATTGAGTCCGAGTTCACTTATGGATGCGAATGTTCGAACTCGTTGAGTTGAGTCCGAGTTCGTGAGATGTAACTAGGCATCCGAGCTCGTTGAGTTGAGTCCGAGTTCACTTATGGATGCAAACGCCCGAGCTCGTTGAGTTGAGTCCGAGTTCGCTTATGGGCGGGTTACATGATTGCTTGATTGCATATGTGGCACTTATGTGCAAGTTATCCATGTATCCGAATTATATTCCGATGAGTTCAACGGGTAAAGTTCTACTCAAATGGAGGAATACTTGAGATGAAAAGAGACGTATTGGTAAGTGATGTGAAATGGATACTTTGGACAGGTATGTACTTAACTCTCGGGTTGAGTATTGATACAATAACGATAAGGTAGTAAAATGATGAATGATGATTAGAAATGAGATTTATGTTTTGATGATACCATGCTAATGTTGTTTGGTATGATTGCTTGTTATGTTACTTATTATTTGCATATGAACTTACTAAGTATTTATGCTTACTCCCTCCTTCTTACTCATTGTAGTTTTGGACAAGCCAGCTCAGGAGTCGGGATAGGTCGAAGGATCAGTCACACTATCCGGAAGAACTTGTCGGTAAATGGCTTGTAAATTTAAGTATGGCATGTATAGCAATATACCTATTTTGTGTAAATGATCTTATGATATGGTGATGGAATGGTTGAGGAAATGCTTGATAATGATAAGTTATGGAAATGGTTAGTTTAGATTATGTTTGATGTCATGGAAGGTTAATAGGATACTTTAATCATGAAAACTCATAAAAAGGGATGAAATTTGCCATAAACAGAATATTGCAGCAACACTGACGTGAGTTTGAAAATTTACTAAAAATCATATAAATTGAATTTGGTGATGGATTAAATATCAAATTGAAGCTTATTATGTCTAGTTTCACATGAAACAAACTAAACAGGTAAAGAAATTATATGTTAGAAGATATTTGAATTTTAGTGAAACAGGGTTAGAATGATTTCTGGATCCTCTGTTCCAACTTTAAAAATTCACCATAAATTGTACAGATATAATTAGGTGGTGTATTTTATATCCTCAGAATCCTTATTAAGTCTTGTTTCAGGAGAAATAAATCTCATAGTGATATGAATTTTTTACAGAGAGAAATGTGGTTCGTAGTAAACAAAGGTCAAACCAGTCAAGTCCTGAAACAGGGGTAACTTTAACTAATAAACTGTACTAATTGGCCCAACCAAAAATTCTAGAAAAAAATTAGTAGATAGGTATATGAGTCTAGATTCAGGGAAAATTTACGGATCTTGATTTCGAGTTTCGTAACTCGAGATATGATTTTTCTTGTGACTGTGACGCAAGTAGCTAAAAAAGCTGTGAATGTAGAAACAAATAATCTAAAGTTCTTAAAATGTTAAATTAAGTTTAGTAACAGCTCATACTCGACTCCGGTGACGGTCTCGGGCGTGGGGGCGTTACAAGTCGACCTTGTATAGTGCTTTGATGTCTTGGGGTGATGGCAGAATAGTTTGCCTAAACCCGAACTATCGCAACACTCAACTGAATTCATGCATCTCCACCATCATGTAAACTATCAATGACACTTTCACGTTCCATATATTGGGATTGGCCAAAAATTTGACCAGGATGCATGCTTGAATTATAGGATCGGCGCGCTTTCCTGCTATATAAGTAGAAAACATGTTTTATTGGACACATTTTCACTTTCTCTCTCTAAAATCAATTTATTTACTTAAATATCCCAACAAACAACCTAAAACCATAATTTTTTAAATAAAATTTAGCTAGGTAAAATGAGTTGAAGGAAAGAAAAATGGATATTCTATGTTATTAGTGTTATTATAGTTTTATTATTATAAATAAATTCATAATAATTTTTACGAGTTGATAATAATCCAATTGTAATTTTACATATTATTTTATGAGTTAATAAAATTATTAAAATAAACATTTCAAATTTTTAAAATGATTTCTTTAAAAAAACTGTACATGTCCACTATTTAAAATTCTTCCAAAAATGTGAATAAAAGAATGAGACACTTCAACATGCTATGTTTTTTTTGTCCTTAGCAGAAGCTGTTTAGAAAGTTTCAATGCTCACTTACAGTCCAAGAAAAGTGGGGTTTAGAAGATTTACGCATTGGTGATATTTTTAATTGGCTTGGGAAAAATGGAGTGTGATCTGAAGTTGGTTTGATTGCTAAAACTCGTTGGTACTTCGTGAAAATATCGCATAATTACTCATATTTTACGTGGTCAATCTTAAATTCAATCATCACTCATAGTGCAATTTTAGGCGCATCTAATCATAACAAGTATTAGATAAAATTGTCATATTTCGATAGCCATATTTCTCTTAAATTATTCCACAATTCAAGTGGATACTACACGATCAAATTTTCTACTTTCAACCCTTCACGTACAATTTTAATCAATTTCAACTTTTTAAACATACTGAACAACCAAGAATTCAATAGTCAATCAAATATCGAAGCATTCAAGAATTATGCATAATATATTTCAATAATGGAATACTTCTCTATCATTTTCAAAAAGAAAACAAGTAGATATTCATAGCAAGAATGATTCATACCAAATATATAATTTTTTCCTTGCTCATAATCCCAATATAAGATCCATTACAATGAATACCTTTTAAACTTAATGAAATCTTTGAGATTGACTAGAAGATAATGCATTAACCGTCACAATTTCTGTTCCTTCATATATTAATATATTAGTTCTTTCGAAGCTTTCAACTAATTTTGTACCACCAAATATTCCATTAATTTTGGTTTGTTTTAGTACCAAATAAGATAAATACTTTTTTTAGTACCAAATAAGATAAATACTTTCTACCTGTAAAGATAGTATTCATTATTACAATGTCAGTGAGGCATATATATAATTTCCTTCCTAAAAAAATATTAATAAAGGCATACGGCAAGTATGTGACCAATGATCATTCATATCACATTGATAACATTTTGAAGATTTATCATGCTTTCACTTCTAGTGGTTATTACTATACCACTTATCATATTCATGAGTATATCATTTAAATTTATTTTTATGCTTGCATTCATTTGGCAACAGATTTAATAGAAGGACGTACTAATAAATTTTTCATTTAAAGGAAATTGATATCACAAAAGTTTATATCAATATCATGAAATTAAAATTGTATCATAAACATAATAGTGGATTTAAATAAATAAATAAATAAATAAATCATCGCTTTAGTATTACACTAATAAATAAATAAATATTATTTTAATAGTCTATATCTTTATAATTTTTAAAGAGTTAAATGAAATTTTTATCATTTAGGGGGCAAAATGTAATTTTATTATTACTAATTTAAAATTTTATAAATTATAAAGGGCCTAAATTGAAACTTTACCATTTTAGGGGGCTCCTGGGTCTCTTAGTAGCTCTCACAAGTAGTGATAACGTGTTATCAAATAAATAACAAAGAAAGTAAATGAACAAAAAGTAGGAGAACAGAAGGGAAGTATGTATTTTATTCATCAATAGAGATGTTTTACGATGCTTCTTTAAAATTTATATTTATAGACATAAGAAGTATAAATAATATAAAATTCTACTTCTAATAAACATTAAACTCCTAATGTATATATCAAACTTCTAATCCACGGGTTGAGCTTATATAGAATATTGAATCTATATTTTAGGTCGGATCAAATTTGAACCTGATTCAACCAAGCTCATTAACAATCAACATCTATTTGTATATTAACCTTTTTACTTTTTTTATTATTATTATAAAAGCACCTCTTCAAATTCTCTTAATTTTGATATTGATCAAATTAGTCCCTCTAAAAAAATTATAATAATATAATCTCTTTCAGTTTCAAAAGTAAACAACTAAAGACAATTAATCATGACAAATAATGTTTTTTGTCAATTGTATATAATTTAGATTAATATAATAACAAGTTAAACTCTCAATGTTTACATATTCAAGCAATTTAATCTCAATTATAAAAAAATTAAAAAAATGTATAAGATTTAAAAAATCTAAAAAGTCCCAAAGGAATATATATAAAAAAAAAACTTTAGCTTCAATATTAATATATAGAGAGAAATAATATATAAAATTTGAGAGTTAAATTTAATATTATAGTAATTAAAATTATGTAAAATTGAAAAACATCAATGTTATGATTAATTATCCTTACACACTCATATTTAAAATTGATAAGAATTAAATTATTTTATTTTTTAAAAATAATTAATTTACTCAATACCAAAATTGATAAACAACCTAAAATTAATTTTACCAAAATTTTTAATTTTTCAAAGCCAAGGCCATGAGGAATGTGAGGCGACAACGGAATCCCAACCGTCTTTGGTTATTAAATTTTAGAAAAATATAAAATTTAAAAGATTTTATTTAAGTCATTGAGTTATTAAATAATTGTTGTATGGCCTTCTTTGTTTATATCGCCATCACCAATTAATTTTTTTTCTACTGTTCAGTTTTTTTATGAAATAGCTTTTCAAAATTCAAATAGTTTTTTTTATCTTCGATATTGATTATAAAATCAACTTGGATCTAAGTTATGTTTTACTTATCGATAGGTATTGATCTGTCGTACCAATCCTCAAATCGTCACTTAGAGCTTACTAGTCGGACTTTTCTTTTAAAAGAAAAAAACTTAATAACCCACCGATTCGAACAAAAAACTCTTAAATAATTCCGTGAATTAAATAAAAACTTTTTTAATTAAATGATAAAAAAATTTACTAATAATTTAATTTAATGATATTTGGTGTAATTTAGTCTTATAAGAATTAAAAAGTAAGTGTAATGTTGAGATGGCAAAATCAAAAACCAATGGACAGAATATCTACCAAAAAGGACTTCTCCACTGTCTATGATTCTCCAATATAATAAATTGGTTTTTATTCAGTTCTATTTTTTTTAAAGAAATGGAATACTATTTAACCAATATTATCTTCCTTACTACACTATAACTTCAATAACATCTAAATTCAAATATTTAAATTTATTTTAAAATCCAAAAAAAAATAATATCTATATTAAAATTGAGTATTATTGTTCCAATCCAAATTAAATAAATTATTTGTAGGAATTTATAGAAATTCAAATTTGAAAAAGTAAAATAGTAATTTAAAAATAATATATTTAAATAATTGAATTTGAGTTTATCATATTTAAAACAGATTCACACAATAAATATTTATATATATTTTAAATCTAATATGAATAGTAATGAAAATGTATAAAATTAAATATTACTTTAAATTTATAAAGTCCAAACTTGTTACACTCCAATTGTCCGGATCAACGAGTAAGTTAATGAATAGTGCAAGCAAATCTCAAAAGAATTTTTCATAGAAACCCTTTGAGCTAATAGTTGAACAGATCCATCTTATTAATCATAACACCAGACTCTTTTTATGATGTCACTTCGAAAGTGACACAAGATATACCATAATACCACACTACATAACATATACCATCAAATCACTTAATCATTTGACTTTGATCCAATAATAATAGCTCGACACATGTCATTTAGGGATAAGAAATTAAAGAGTACGCAAGGCTCAAAATAACAAACAGCGAAGAAAGAGCCTTTTTCCCCACTTCCTTCTACTCTTTCTCACTCCTCTTTGTTCTCACCTCTGACCATTCTATCTAATAGCTCTCCGTCTTGTATTCTGCCACCTTCTCTACTTATCTCAAATCAATCATTAACAAAACTCATAAATATAATAGTAAATATATGTATCTTTGCTATAAACTTTCATCATAATATGCTATTGTTGTTATTATACATGTTGAATGATTTTTTTCTTTTCATAGTTATTAGAATAAGATTGGATTAACCAATCGAACTGGTTGAACCGAAAATTAATTAATACATTAATCGAAAGAAAGAGATTGAATCAATTAACTAGTTAATTGATATAAATCATTTGAATTAAATAAATTGATTGAAAAAAATTATTCCTCTTTTAAAAATATAAATTTTTAATAATTTATTTAAAAATAGAAAGTTAAAAAACCAGACTTATTAATCTGTCGTACCACGGTGCAGTTACGAAAAACATTGCTGGTTTCTTTGCTATTAAGGAAGGTTCGTTGTCGAATGTCAACCGTTCCATGGAAGGCTAAAAAGTAGTGATTTTGGTGGCGGTGTGCAATCCCGCACTGACATCCAACCCAACACTCCACGTGTCACCGGCAAATTCGTGTCGGTAACGCAACTCTGTCCCAACCAACTAGATTCCCCCCACTTGTCTCCCTTCAACATTTCCATGAATTTTGTATTCATTTTTTTATGTTTAATTTGGGAAATCTTCTAATCCTTCTTTGCATCTTATTCGCCACAATCTTTTCTCCACCTCTCTTTTCGAGTTTTTCCCATAACCAGCAACTTCGTTTTTATGTTCTTTGTTTCCTAACCAAGTTTCTTTTTTCAGTTTCCCTGTGAGCTGAAAGACCCACACCATTAGAGCACACACACAGGGCTGAGAGAGAGACGAAAGCAGTGGGGTTATAACTTATAACCATGGGGCGTCGTCTCTTTGCCTGTTTTCGTAGGGGTTCATCGTCTTCTTCAAGGAATGAAGTCCATGCCAATGGGAAAACCAATGGAACAGTGGTTGAAGCGTCGGCGGAAGGCCCAGTCCTGGTCGAGTTGTTCTCTTCACAGGGGTGTGTTACATCGCCGGCGGCGGAGTTGCTTTTGTCGAGGCTAGGGAGAGGGGATTTTCAGTTGGATGCCCCGGTGATTGTGTTGGCTTATCACGTTGATTATTGGGATTATATGGGGTGGAAAGACCCTTATGGTTCAAGCCTATCAACTGTTCGACAAAAGGCTTATGTGGAGGCTTTGAGGCTTGATACCATGTTTACACCTCAGGTTGTGGTTCAAGGCAGGGCTCAGTGTGTGGGTAATGATGAAGATACTTTGTTATCCACCATTGCCGGTGCTCCCAGGTTCCCTGCTCCAACATTCCAGGTTTCTATTACTTTTTCCCCCCTCTTTTGTTTATAATGTCTTTGATTTCGATCTTTTTTTTCATTGAATTGTAAATCTAGCCCTTTGTTAGAATCTGGAAGTTTTTGATGATTTTGATCTGAAGATCCCAGAAAGTACCTGTCAAGATAAATTAAGAAATGTAGTAAGTTTAGGTAATGGATCCTCTGTTCAATTAAATAATCATTAACTCATGTCATGAACATGAATCTTGAAACTTTTCTAGGGAACCATGGATCAATAATGGAATACATATTTAGTGAATCAAGATCACGCCTAGACCACCTCAACTATCAAAGATATATACTTGTTAGTTTATTATATTTTCTTCTACATTGCATGGGTAAAAGTATTATAGACACCCTTAGTACGATGTATTTTGCATCTTATACTAAAATATGGGTAAATTAATCCTTATAAGTTAAATTAATCCTTATAAGTTAGAACAAAGAGTGAACTAGTCATTCTGTTAAAAATTCTATTTATTTTTCATTAAAAATTGGTTTTGTACACGAGGGATCACGTGTAACCGTCTAATTATTTCAACTATACTAATTTTTAATAATAAAAATCAATGAAATTTTTAACAAATGATCAGTTTACTCATAGATTAAACGAGCAAGATTAATTTACTCATTTTTTATTAAAATGGGCAAAATGCAATATGATTCCTATTAGAGAAACTACGTTGTAAAATGTATAGTGCCCAGAATTAAATGGTGAGTTGAGTTTGGTAAGCAAATAACAGATCTTGGTGGACGGAACGCATTTATAGGTTTCTCA
This sequence comes from Gossypium longicalyx, assembly GCA_025698465.1. NCBI lineage: Eukaryota > Viridiplantae > Streptophyta > Magnoliopsida > Malvales > Malvaceae > Gossypium > Gossypium longicalyx. Next base: position 4,730,402 of record CM046999.1, on the reverse strand, counting down.
ATTGTCATAGTGGCTTTAACTTTAATTTCCTCTGTTTTTCACCTAATTCATTAAATAAAGAAAATGAGTTAGTAGAAACTAAAAAAATAAAAGAAAAATGGATTTTGGTTCACCCTTCTTTTTTCTTGAAGCATTTTTGCTCATGGATATTCGAACATTAGTTTAGATATAACCCTCCTATGCAGGGCAACACCAGAGGGGAGGCAAGGCTTTGGCCTCTTAATTACTTAAAACACTAGATTTTGTTAGGGTGAATGTAATTTAGAGGTCCCTCTATTTTAGGGATCTGATCAAATTAGTCCCTCTACTATTAAATGGATTAATTTAGTCCTTGTATTGCTAAAGAAAATCGAATAAGGCCAAATTGGAATAGAATTAGCATTTATTGTTTATAATTGATTTAATAATTTTAAAGTTACGTGAATGAAATCTTTTGCTTGAAATTGAACTGCAATCAAAAGAAATAATTTTTAAGACATTTTTTATACAATAAATATTAACTCTATTACATTTTGGACTTATTTGTTTCTTTTTATTAGTATATGGACTATTAATTCATTTAGTAATAGAGGGATTAATTTGATTCAGTCCTTATAATACAGAGACCTCCAAGGTACTTTAAACTTTTTGCTAGTTAATAAGATGATCAAATGATATTTTGGCTCTAAAAATTTATAATTCAATCTCAAACTGTTAATATAAATTTCTAGCTTTATCCCTACTTCAAGCACCCTTTAAATACATAAAAAAGCATATAAAATACCGAATAAGACACATACTCACACCTAAAGGCTATTAGATATTGGCTCTCACTCGACACTCCCTCGTCTCTCGCAGTTCATCTCTTTGCCGAGTGCATAAATCACCTTCAAGATATGGCCTTGGTGATAGAAATTTCCCATTTTCCTTCTGCTAATGTTGTTGAATAGCGACACCGAGGCAGGTATTCCTTGAAAACAAGTCCTTTTCAAACCCTTAGCCTAGTAAGCTAATGTCTCAAAATGGACTGACCCAATACTAATGCTTGTTTGCTACACATGAAAAATGGATAATGACTAAGGCCACCATTAGTTGGTTTAAATTTAGGTAAATGTACCATGGAGGTCCTTATACTAGGAGGTGGATTGTATTTTGCCTCCTTTACTAAAAAAATGGCTCAATTAGTGCTTATATGTTATATCAAAGAGCAAACTAGTCATACTTTTTTAAAAAAAAAAAAAAGTAAATTAGTCCTTCTATTAAAATTTCATCCATTTTAATTGTTAAAAACTGGTCATTGTACGTCAGCACGAGGTACACATGGCATGTCATGTATAAACTATCTAGTTATTCAATCAGCTACATCAGTTTTTAACAATAGAAATAGATGAAATTTTTAACAAAAATGACCAGTTTGCACTTTGATTTAATGTATAGGGATTAATTTGTCCATTTTTTAGTGAAGGGGGAAAAATGCAATTTAACTCCTAGTACAGTTTTTTCTATGGCACTTTTACCTTTAAATTGGTTTAACTGGTCAAAACGAAGATATTTGGTTTGGTTTTTTCAGTTTTGAACGACCAGTTCAGTTACTGAGCTTCAAATTTGATATCCTAATAGATTGAACTAACATAACCTTTTGATAATTTAACCCGTTTAGTCAGTTTATCAGAATGTTGTAACCAAGCTAGCATAGCAAAGATCAGTTCATTCAATTCATGTTAATCTTTCATTGACAAGAACCAAATCTTAGATATAAAACAAAGAACTAAATTTCTGTCTTAAAACAGGCTAATTTCCAAAGGCCTACATCAGAGTCCTTACAAGTGACCTTAACAGGAGCTTTGAGGTCTAAAGTAGACAACAATGGTGTCAATATAATGGTGGCATTGTACGAGAGCGGATTGGTAAATGACTGCCCAGCAGGTGAGAACAAAGGGAAAGTCTTATCCAATGATTTCGTTGTTAGAAAGCTCGAAAAACTCTGTACTGTCAAAGACGTATCTGCTAAGAAGACAGTCTCTGGCACTGTTACTTTCACTCTATGGGATGGTTTCAACAGTAGCAAATGTTCTCTCGCCGTCTTTGTTCAGAACAACTCCTACCAAATCCTTGGTTCTCAGAACTTTCAACTTCCAAATGATATTTGAAAATCAAGGGTTTAACCCAATCGATTCATACAGTCGGTGGTGTCCGATAAATTTTTAGGCAATTTTCATATATAGGATGTGTTCTGGTTTGGGATTGAATTGTTTTCTTATTTCCTGCTTTTATGGTTTAGGATATGGAGATTGGAGAGAGACATTTGCATTCATTATATGATTTTTTTTTTTAACTCAATATTTTGCTCTTCCTGTAGTCCAAAGTAGCAAAGGTTTACAACTTGTTGACTACTGTATACATTTGGTTTCCATAAATCTTGAGTCGAGTTGAGTAGAATTTTAAAATTTTCGAATATTTTTTGGGGTCATTTGTATTTTAGGTTTACGTTTTCAAGTTAGGTCATTATAAGTTTTAGTTATTATGTGTTTAAAGTGTTCCAATTTCTAGTCTGTTAAAATACGTCCGTCTCTGTACTCAGATAAAATTTGAAATTTAATATTTGTACTTACAAATATAAAAAATTAGATTTTCCTAATTTTTTTATTTAAAAATTTCAGTTTAGTCATTAATGTTATTAGTATTTTCCATCAAAATTTGCTAACTTGGTAGATTAATTAAACTATCCTCATATGACACTGCATATGATTGATAAAAAATAAACATATTAAGTTGACAAATTTTGACAGAAATTACAAACTACGATAATAATTATGATTAGAATTTTTCAATTAAAAAAAAGTAAGATTAAAATTTTAAATTTTCAAGTACATGTGAATAAATCTCAAATTTTAGATAAGTAAAAGGATGACCAACATGACAGTTCTAACTTCTAAGAGATTCCTCATATTTCTTCAACTTATCGTCATCTCCAAGTTTGTAAACAAATCAGAAGATGGAGCACAAATTTATTAGCTTGAGAAGTGGAAGATGAAGATATGATATTGTTCTTAGCATGCTGTTGAATTTGACCTTTGAGCATAAATCCATGTACAAATTCCTTGATATTTCAATGCCTCAATAGCTCAATGCAACTCATGGTTTTAATCCTTTTTGCTATACTTTTCAGATCAAATGGCTGTTTTTTTCTTAAGCAAATGGTAATGGTGGATATGAGGTTCTTTATAGTGACTTTATGGGGGAGGGAAACCAAAGATGGTATTCAGGTAAAAGAAATGGTTTTAATTGTATCCTACAATAAAGACAATGATAGTAAAGAAATAAATAAAATCACCCAATATAAGGTTTTGGATGGTTTGTTTTTGGTTCCTTTGGATTTGGGGGATGAACCCTTCACTATTTACATCCAATTTATTGGTTTCTATTACATCTTTCCATGAAAAATTGAAATTCTAATGTGACTTGAGAAGTAGATTGGCTTGTTCTCCATTTATGTTCAAATTCTTCCCATGTTTTTTTTTGGGAGGGGGGGATTTGAAGTTTTAGGCTCCCTTTGTTTGCCAGTAAAATGTTTGTTTTTAAGCTCCGGAAAATGATTTCCTTTTCTGGTGTTTGGATGAATCTGTGTAAAATATTTTTTATTTTTTGGCAGATTTCCTGAAAATATTTTCTGAAAAAGCTGTTTTTACATATATTAATAAATATATATATATTAATAAATATATATATATTAATAAATTCATATTTTAAATTATTTTTATATATATTGCAATGATTTATTTATAAATAAATAAATACAAATGTTTTGCTACAAGTACATTAGTGAAAATTGAAAATAGTGATCAACCCCTAAAGGGTTGAAACATGCCTAAACTCAACAGATACCGAATATCTTCCAATACCTAATTTAACATTCACATAAACCATACCAATTGTATCAAATTCGGTGAAATGTACTGATTACATTTTGCTGGAGCAACAAAATCATTTAATGACATTAACCGAAAACGGTCGCATTGATCAACGAAAGTGTTGAACAAGACTAACAAAATTTCAGCTCAAAAGATAAAAAGGACACATTTATAAACCAATTATAACTGGCATCATTAACGACATATCTCATGTCATTCATGCATCAGAACATCCTTATCTTCAAAATAATTCCCAGAAGTATAAGAATTGATCAAATTCACTAAGATAACAATAACCAATTCCTCTAGATAACATTACCAGCTTTTAATTGTTATTTCTTCGCTTGTGATGGAGCGGTGAACTTGGTAAGAACAAAGCAGTCTGGGAGGGCCAATGTTTGTGTAATACTTCTTGATTGTCTTTGTGATTTCAAATCCAAATTTCTTATAGAAGTTGATGGCATCTTCATTGTTTGTCTGAACATGCAAGTAGATTTCCGGTATGTTTTGCTTCGAACAGAGATAAAGAACATGGTTCAATAGCCTTGTACTTGCATAAATTAAAGATTTTTAACGAACTATGGCTTCTATTCAGAATCAATGAGAACATAATTTTTTAGCAAAAACATGCTGAGGTAGTTTAGTTACACTCTACATTTCTTCATCGTTGACCTCATTGCAATTTGCAAAAGACCAACATGACAGTTCTAAGAGATTCCTCATATTTCTTGTAATGACCCAAATTTTGGATCATTGGAAAAGTGAATTTTTGGGTCTTCGAGTCTGAAAAATTAGATTCGTAAATATTTATTAGAAATATTTACGAAGTTAAGTGAGAGGTTAATTAGATTTTAATTAAGTAAATTTAGCTTAATTAAGGTTACTTTAGTGTAAGGATTAAATTGAATAAAGTGTGAAATTTTAATTAAAAATTATAGGAAGGTCAAGGGACTAAATTAGAAATTATACCATAAGATGACAAGTGTGTGGTAAAAATTAATTACATGTGTATAAAGTATAATACATACATGTGTAGTATAAATATATGTTTACTTGTATTATAAGTAAATAATAATAATTACTAAAATATAATAATATAATATAATAATATAATAAAAGAATAAAGAAATAAAATAGAAAAAGAAAGAAAGAATAGACAAAGTGGAACGAAATAGGAAAGAAAAAGAAAGGAGAAAAGAAAAAGGGAAAAATTAGGGTCTTGGAGTTTTAAGCTTGATTGTTAAGTCAATTTGATCCATTTTCTTGTAATTTTTGTGTCTATGAAATCCTAAGAAGAAATACTATTTGAATTATGTTGGAATTTAGAAAGTTATTGAATTTTTAGATGTTGATTAAGTTGAATAAATGGAAGAATTAAGTGTAATTTGATGGAAATTTAAGTTAGAAGTGGGAGAAGGATTGAATTGTAAAGATAGATATAAGTTTTGTTATAGTAGGGATTAAATTGTTTAAATTGTATAATTGATGTTTTATATTGAATATTAAGAGTTGAAACTTGTTTAAAGTAGGTATAAAATGAAAACTATAAGGTTATTTGAAGAAAAAGAATGGTTATCGTGGAAGGACTAAATTGGAATTTATGTAAAAGTTACATGGAAAATTAAAGAATGTGTTATTAAATAACATATATTGACAATTTTAAATGTTAAATTTTATGTAGCCAACGTAGCACTTGAAACGTCATCGAAAAAGGGAAAGGAGAAAGTGAACGAGGATATCGAATAAACTCGAGAATTTCGGTTTGTATTTCTATAAACTATGCTTAATGATTTAATAAAAGTAATTGCTATTTTTAATTGTTAGCATGTATTATATATGAAATGATGAAAATTGTTACTGTTTCTGTATCAAAATGAAATAATTTGAATACCCTATTAACAGTGTTGGACTAGATGGATATAGTTGGCATGCCATAGGATTGGAAGTGTTCAGGGATATTCCGACTGTGTGTCGATGAGATACTATATGTGTTGACTAATGTGACTGTTCCGGATTTGTTCCGAAGAGGTACTTCGTACCTAACTATGATTGTTACTGTTACTGTTACCCTATGATGTATTCTGGTTTCGACTGTATATTATCCCCTGTGTGTGGGTTGGATCCGTGTATCCGTTTAGGTCTGAGTTATGTTAATAGGGGTAAATGAAAGTACCGAAGACTGTTTACTATTGATTATGTGACTGTGACTGGTATACGAGGTTGAAAGATATTGAGTGATAAGAAATATATAATTATATATATATGAATTGCTTAACTACATGAAAGAGTTATGAAATGAATGTAAAAGGCTTTAAGTTACAACGTATATACATGGTTTATTATTGTTTTAAGTATTAGTTTATAGAAATACCACTGAGTGTATACTCAGCGTACAGTATGTTTTCGTGCGCAGGATTAGATACGAAAGAAAGCTAAGGACTTAGCATCCAAGCCAATCCCGAACTCAAAGTGGTGAATACTTTTCTTTTGGTAAAATGGCATGTATCTAGGTTGTTAAGGTGCTATTTTGTACATGATACTGAATAAACATGAAAGTTGTTGAAGCTTGGGATGAAATATGTATATTTTGGAAGTTAAACTTACATGAGTTTAACTAGTATGATAATGTAGTATAATTTTGATACGAATTGTAGTACATAATCCTTAAGAGATTGTAACGTCCCCTAACCCTATACCGTCGCCGGAACGGGGTTACGAGACATTACCAGTCAGTACAGTCCAATTCCGGTCATTAATTAAAATAAATATTCACACATGTCCTAGTTTTAAGATGTCATCCCTTTAATGGGCCCTTGCGGTCCAATATGAACAGTAAATTCAATTTGGGACTAATTTAGAATCACTACGAATTTTTAGTAAATTTCAAAATTCATACTACATACCGTTGCCAACCATAATTTACTCATTTCATCAATACTTCTACAACCTAAATGACTCTCATAAAACATCCTAGGTACATGCCATTACCAATACTCAACATACTTTACCTCATTGAATTCGGGATCGGCCTGGAATGCTGATTCAACAGTCTAACATTAACTTAACCTGCGCACGGAAACAAACCGTACACTGAGTATGGTATACTCAGTGGTATTTCTATAATCCGAACATTTAATAATATAACAAATGATCATAATAACAATTACAATTATTCAATTATTTATTTCATAGATAAATTTCAACTACTTACCATATAAATTTTATACAAATCATATAATAAACACAATAACATAATTGTTCAATTCTTAAATAAATCCATTATTATTTACTCCATTCTTTCACTTACTATTCGATATAGCTTTCCTTAATTTATTCACAATTCAATATCATTAAACTATATTCAACTATACACTTATCAATCATATTCCATTTTAATTCATTTCAATAACAACCAATTTCATTTATATCATGTCAACTTACTATCCCTGATAGCTTTCACTATATACATACGATTCATATATTTCAAATCACATTTCAATTCATCAAGTGGCATCATATATCATCAATTCGAACTCCAATCATTTCATGAACCTTTGGTTCATAATTTCAATTTCATATCTAAATTTTCAATTCTCAATTCAATTTATCGTTTCATTTCAATAGCTTGATCAATCAAATTTATTCGATTTATCTTTCACTTATTTACCCCTATTAACAAACCCGGACTTTGACGGATATATGGATTCCAACCCAAACACACCAGTACGACACATTGTGCCTAAAACGGTACATAGTACCTGATTAGTATACGACACATAAAGTGCCTAAAACAATACACGAGGTGCCTGATACGACACACGAAGTGCCTAAAATACGACACATAAAGTGCCTAATCGATAAAGCCGGCAAATCCTGTACACTTTCAGATCCTATGGCATGCCAATTATATCCGACTCAGCCCGACTAGTTAATAGGGTATTTCATTCACTTTCTCAATTTAATAATTCTTTCATCAATATACCATTCTGATAATCACATATATTCACCCATTTTCACAATTCATACAATTTCATTCAATTTAACAATATATTTCAATTATTCACATTAATTCATAATTCAATACAATTCAATTCACTTTTCAATATCAAATATTCAAATATCACAATCTCATATATTCATATCAATTTCCTCATATTTCCAATCAATATATTTTTCATATAACATTCATTCAATATTCAAATTTTTACATAAATCATATATATTATATAATTCAATCAATATAAATTCAATCAAAATAATTTCAATCAATATAAATTCAATAAATTCATTGCATACCAAAATCAATCCATTCCAATTGTAAAACATCATAATTCTAACACTAACAATTGCCATATGTATATAAATATAACAAATAATGACTAAGTTTGGATTATAGAAATACAAACCGTAGTTTCTGAGCTAACTCCCGTTGACTTTGTCTTGTCCTTTCTTACCCGAGATTTCCGGTACCATATTGACTACGAAAGTAATACAATTCATAATCATTAATACATTACTAATTTATATCTTGAGTTACAGAATTCTAAATTAAGATCTACTAATTTCTCCTGAAACTAGACTCACAAATATTCTTACCATAAAATTTTCAGAATTTTTCGTTTAACCATTAAGTATAGTTTATTATTTAAATTCACCCCTATTCTGCTGTCTGACAGTTTCGACCCTTCTTCACTAAAAATTAATTATCTCATAGTACAGAACTCGGATAATATTCCCGTTGATTTATCCTGAAAATAGACTCATTAGGGATTCTAAAAATATAACTTTAAGCCTCTAATTATTTTTATCCAATTTTTGGTGATTTTCCAAAGCCAGAACAGGGGAACCAGAATTCATTCTGACCTTGTCTCACAAAATTCATTATATCTCGTAATTTACAATTCAATTGCTTATACTGTTTCTTCTATAAGAAACTAGACTCAATAAGATTTAATTACATATTTTATTCATCCTCTAATTAAATTTCTATAATTTTTGGTGATTTTTAAAACTTAGACTACTGCTGCTGTCCAAAATAGTCTTAGTGCAAAATGTTGATTTTCTACTTTTAATTTCAATTTAATCCTAAATAAATTTACTTACTTTTCTATCTTAATTCATACTTTATTTCTACTCAATTTTTAACCAAACTTAGACATAATTATCTATTTTTTATCATAAAACCATAATTTCGAAATTCTTTCAATTTTGGTCCTTAAAGCATAAAACTTATGAATCACTTTACAATTCAATCCTTATTTCATTTCTAACTTGAATTTCTATCAATTTAGCTCTTAATTCATCATTTTACTCAACATGAACATTATCTAGAAATCTAATAACTTTCAAAATATCAACTTAATTTCATCAAAATCTTGTTCTAAAGCTTCTAAAACATCAAAATTAAGTAAAAATGGCTAAATTGACTTACCTATTAAAATTTAAAGCTTCAAAACATTGATTTTCCCTTTTCTCCCTTTCTTTCTTTCTTTCCTTTCTTTCTCCCCTGCTCTTCTCTGTTTCGTTTTGCTTTGTTTCTCTTTTTCATTTCTTTTATTTAATTTATTTCTTTGTTTTTATTATTAAACTATTATAATATTTATTATTTATACATGTGTATATTTATTAATACACATGTATTCATTTATCACCTTACACTTGTCATAACTTTTATTTATTTATTTATTTAATATAAAATATTATTAATATAATAAACTTTAATTATTATTATTTTACTTATATAATAAGTAAATACACATGTATAATACATGTGTACCATTTATATTTGTACACATTTAACTTATTTTAACCACACATTTGTCACCCCTTTTTGGCTTATTTGCTTCTTTAGTCTATTCACTTTTATTTATTCTATAATTAAACTTTCACTCTTCATTCAATTTAAACATTTTATCTAATTATCCTTAATTTAAGTTAATTCACTTCATTAAACTTTAAATTAATCACTCACTTAACTTCGTAAATATATATATATATTAATAAATATTTATGAATCATTTTTCAGAAACGGAGACCCGAAAATGTACTTTTTCGATAACTATAAAATTTGGGTAATTATAGAGATATTGAAGTGAAGGAATGAATATTTACTAAGTTTAAATGGCATAATGAATGATATTTGATTTAAGAACTATTAATAAATGTTTAGGCATAAATTAGATGTGTTTAGCATGTGAAAATAGCTTAAAAATGGTCAAAAATCATGTTTTCACATGACCAAGTCACATGGGCGCGTGCTCAGGCCATGTGTGCAAGTCAGATCTTCCCACGGCCTGGCCCCACGGCCATGGGAGCCCTACGGGTAGGCCACACGGGCGTATGCCCCTATCTTCAAGGAAAAATTTTCAAAGTTGTCAGTTTAGTCCCGAACCACTTCTAAAACATTTATTGGGCCCCGTAGGCCCATATTAGAGACTTTATGATGAAATTTGATAAAAATTAAACTAGAATGTAAAGTTTATGACTCGATTTTGTATAAATGTTAGTGTATAAGTCCGGTAATGCCTCGTAACCCTATCATAGTGACGAATTAGAGTTAAGAGGTGTTACATTTAGTGGTATCAGAGCTACTCAGGTTTAGTCGATTCTAGGACTAAATAGATTTTGGAATTGAGTTTAGAGATACATGCCATTATTATGTTAACTTTGAGTCGGGATTGGATGGTGATATATATATACTGATAAATTAACTCTGTTTTATAGTGAGTAAAAAATGTCTAACGAAAGTATCGAGCGTACCGATAGAGAAATGTACAGTAAAGATGAATCATATGATGTAAATAAATCTGAATCTGTAACCCTAAGTGTAAATCCGGTAGGTAACTAACCACTGAATACTGGAAGGGATAATACAGAAATTTTTAGACCGATTGCCGAAGCTCATCAAAGAGCAGTAGGAAGTATGCCTGCTACTACTTATACCCTTGCTACCCGAAGAGCCCCTATTAAGAAATTGCGAAAGTATGGAGCTACAAAATTTATGAGATCAAAGGGAACTGATTCAACAACAGCTGAAAATTGGTTAGAGACTACCAAAAGAATTTTGAAGTAATTAGAATGCACCTCACAGGAAAGTTTAATATGTGTTGTTTCTCTGTTACAAGAGGGGGCCTACATATGGTAGGAATCAGTGATTCAGAATATACCAGAAGAACATGTAAACTGAGAATTCTTTCAACGGGAATTTCAGAAGAAGTATTTGGCAGAGACATATATGGAATACAGAAAACAGGAGTTTTTGATGCTGAAAGAGAGAGATATGTCTGTAGTGGATTATGAATGAGAATTTCTAAGATTGAGCAGATATGCAACTGAATTTGTACTGACTGAAGTTGACAGATGCAAGCAATTTCTAAGAGGACTACGAGATGAATTTCAACTGCAATTGATGCCTCTACGGATTACAGAGTTTGCAGATTTAGTAGAAAGAGCTAAAATGATTGGGTAAGTACTGGGAAAGAGTAAAAAGTCTAAAATTGCCCGTTCAGCTGGAAAACGTCCTGAAACTGCTAGTTCAAGTCTGCAATTTAAACGATCGAGGGAATCTCGTGGTAATGGAAGATTCAGTTCAAGATCAGAAAGAGGAGACAAAAGTTGAAAGAGACAAACTACTGTATTTACTGGTAGTATCAGAAGCCCAACTCTAAACGATGAAATTCCAGAATGTGAATATTGTAGAAACAGACATAGGGAAGAATGTAGAAAGTTAACTAGGGGTTGTTTCTGATGTGGATCCACTGATCATTTTGTTAAGGATTTTTCGAAGATTGGTAAGGTAACACCAATGGTATCACAAAGATCTGAATCTACTTTTAAAGGTCGATGATCAGGCCGAAGTAGTCTAGTTGCTAGAGGAGGTACTAGAAGAACTAGTGAAAATGCTACCTCAAAATTTGAAGTAAGAGCTCCGACCCGAACATATGTTGTAAGAACTCGAGAAGAGAGAGATGCTCATGATGTGGTAACAGGTATATTCTCATTATATTCAGAACCTATATACGCTTTAATAGATCCAGGATCATCACATTCCTATGTCAATACAAAATTAGTTGAGACAGGAAACTTAAAACCTGAACTATCTAGTCCATTGGGGCAAACTGTGTTAGTGAATCAAATATGTCGAAGATGTCTATTAACGATTCAGGATAACATTTTTTTTGTGGATCTGTTGATGATGCCATTTGGCGATTTTGATATTATACTGGGCAAGGACTGGCTATCAGAATATGGAGTAATTTTGGATTGTTTTAAAAAGAAATTCACTGTTCAAAATGAAAGTGGTGATCAGATTGAAGTAAATGGTATTCAGACTAGTGAGACTATTTGTGTTATTTCAGTAATTAAAGCTAGTAAGCTTCATTACCAAGGATGTGCTGCTTTCTTAGCATATGTTATTAACTCTGATTCAGTTGAGAGTCAGTGCAGTAAAATTCGGACTGTATGTGAATTTCCTGATGTGTTTCCCGAAGAGTTGCTTGGATTACCTCCTGATCGGAAAGTTGAATTTGTGATTGAAGTATACCCGGGTATAGATCCAGTGTAAATACCTCTATATCGAATGTCACCTACTGAGTTGAAGGAGCTAAAGATACAACTGCAAGACTTATTAGACTGGGGGTTTATACGACCTAGTACATCACCGTGGGGAGCTCCAGTGTTATTCGTTAAAAAGAAAGATGGTTCGATGCGGTTGTGTATTGATTATCGACAGTTGAATAAGGTAACTATCAAGAATAAATACCCGTTACCTTGCATTGATGATTTATTTGATCAATTAAAAGGAGCATCTGTATTTTCAAAAAATGATTTAAGGTCAGGATATTATCAGTTGAAGGTAAAGGAGAGTGATGTACCGAAGACAACATTTCGTACACAGTATGGACATTATGAATTTTAGATAATGCCATTTGGGTTAACAAATGCTCCAGCTACTTTTATGGATCTTATGAACTAGATTTTTCAGCCATACTTTGATCAATTCATAGTGGTTTTTACTGTTGATATTTTAGTATAATCGAAGTCTGAAACTGAACATGAACAGCATCTTCGAATTGTTTTGCAAACATTGCGAGAGAAGCAATTATATGGAAAATTGAGTAAGTGCGAGTTTTGGTTAACAGAGGCTATATTCCTTGGTCATGTAGTATCAGTAGATGGGATAAGAGTAGATCCAAAGAAGATTGAAGCCATACTTCAGTGGAAAGTTCCTAGAAATGTGTCAGAGGTACGTAGTTTCCTCGGTTTGGCAGGATATTATCGAAGGTTTGTGAATAAATTTTCAAAGATAACTTTACCGATGAAAAAGTTACTGCAAAAGAATGTTTCGTTTGTTTGGAGTGAGCAGTGTCAGAAAAGTTTTGAAATGTTAAAGCAAATGTTGAGAGAGGCACCAGTATTGACTTTGCCAGAGTTAGGAAAAGATTTCGTTGTGTACAGTGATACTTCTTTAAATGGTCTCGGGTGTGTATTGATGTAAAACGGAAAGGTAATTGCTTATGCTTCACGACAATTGAAACCGCATAAACACAATTATTCGACACATGATCTAGAATTAGCGGTAGTGATATTTGCCTTGAAGATTTAGAGACATTACCTATACGACGAAAAGTGTTATATTTACACTGATCATAAAAGTCTCAAGTATCTTCTGTAACAAAAAGAGTTGAATTTGAGACAGTGTCGGTGGATAGAACTTTTAAAATATTATGATTGTGTTATTGACTATCATCCGGGTAAAACTAATATGGTAGCTGACGCATTGAGTAGAAAAGCTGCAACTGAATTGAGAGCAATGTTTGCACGACTTAGCATTATTGATGATTGAAGTCTTTTAGCTGAATTGAGAGTAAAATCAGTAATGATTGATTAAATCAGAATAGCACAGTTAGAAGATGACAAATTAATAAAGAAAAGAGAAATGATACAAAACGGTACAGCAGGAAAGTTTAATATTAACGAAAATGATTATTTAAGATTTCAGAATCGACTCTGTATTCCAACTACTTCAGAGTTGAAATAGTTAATACTTCGAGAAGCACATGACAGTTCTTTTGCATTACATCCCGGAGGAACAAAGATGTACCGTGATTTACGGGAACTATATTGGTGGCCAGGATGAAAGAGATATAGTGGAATATGTGGCTAAATGTTTAACATGTCAGCGAGTTAAAGCTGAACATCAGGTTTTGACAGGGTTACTTCAGCCTATTAGTATTTCGGAATGGAAATGGGACCGAATAATAATGGATTTTGTAACTGGGTTGCCACTGCATACGAGTAAAAAGAATATTATCTGGGTAATCGTTGACCGACTTATGAAATCAGCTCATTTTATAGCCATCAGAACTGACTGGTCACTACAGAAACTTGCGGAGATGTATATTCGAGAAATTGTAAGATTACATGGTATTTCTGTATCAATAATTTCTGATCGGGATCCATGGTTTACATCAAGGTTCTGGAAACAGTTGCATGAGTCTCTCGGTACTCGACTTCATTTTAGTACAGCTTTTCATCTACAGACTGATGGACAGTCAGAACAAGTCATTCAGATTTTAGAAGACATGCTCCGAGCTTGTATCATTGATTTTGAATCAGGTTGGGAACATTATTTATAGTTAACTGAGTTTGTATATAACAATAGTTTCCAATCAAGTATTCAAATGGCACCGTATAAAGCTTTGTATGGTCGAAGATGTCGATCACCAGTGTGTTGGACGGAACTGAATGAAAGAAAAGTGGTTGGTCCAGAGTTAATTTAGGAAACGAAAAACACTGTTAGAAAGATTCAAGAACGATTGAAAGCAGCTTTCGATAGGCAGAAATTGTACGCAGATCTGAAATGACGGAACATTGAGTACTCAGTTGGAGACAAAGTATTTCTTAAAGTTTCTCCTTGGAAGAAAATTTTGAGATTCGGTCGGGAAGGTAAATTGAGTCTACGATACATTGGACCGTATGAAATTATAGAAAGAATTGGACCAGTGGCATATCGTTTAGCTCTGCCTCCTGAATTACAGAAGATTCATGATGTTTTCCATGTTTCTATGTTAAGAAGAGACCGATCAGATTCATCTCATATGATTTCAACTGAAGATATAGAGATTCAATCAGATTTGTCATATGAAGAAGAGCTGGTTAAGATACTAGCACGAGAAGTAAAGAAATTATGTAATAAACGAGTTCCCTTAGTAAAATTGTTATGGAGAAGTCATAATA
Organism: Gossypium longicalyx; assembly: GCA_025698465.1. NCBI lineage: Eukaryota > Viridiplantae > Streptophyta > Magnoliopsida > Malvales > Malvaceae > Gossypium > Gossypium longicalyx. The sequence continues at coordinate 4,715,274 of CM046999.1, read as the reverse complement.
TGGAAGAAGCAACGTGGGAACCGGAAGATACAATGAGATCACAGTACCCCCATCTTTTCTTAGGTAAATTTCGAAGACAAAATTTATTAAGGGGGAGAAATGTAATGACCCAAATTTTGGGTCATCGAAAAAGTGAATTTTTGGGTCTTCGATTCTGAAAATTTTGATTCGTAAATATTTCTTATAAATATTTACGAAGTTAAGTGAGAGGTTAATTAGATTTTAATTAAGTAAATTTAGCTTAATTAAGGTTAATTTAGTGTAAGGATTAAATTGAATAAAGTGTGAAAGTTTAATTAGAAATTATAGAAAGGTCAAGGGACTAAATTAGAAATTATATCATAAGGTGACAAGTGTGTGGTAAAAATTAATTACATGTGTATAAAGTATAGTACATATATGTGTAGTATAAATATATGTTTACTTATATTATATGTAAATAATAATAGTTACTAAAATATAATAATAATATAATGTAATAATATAATAAAAGAATAAAGAAATAAAATAGAAAAAGAAAGAAATAACAGACAAAGTGGAACGAAACAGGAAAGAAAAAGAAAGGAGAAAAGAAAAAGGGAAAAATTAGGGATTTGGAGTTTCAAGCTTGATTGTTAAGTCAATTTGATCCATTTTCTTGTAATTTTTGTGTCTATGAAATCCTAAGAAGAAATACTATTTGAATTATGTTGGAATTTAGAAAGTTATTGAATTTTTAGATGTTGATTAAGTTGAATAAATGGAAGAATTAAGTGTAATTTGATGGAAATTTAAGTTAGAAGTGGGAGAAGGATTGAATTGTAAAGATAGATATAAGTTTTGTTATAGTAGGGATTAAATTGTTTAAATTGTAAAATTGATGTTTTATATTGAATATTAAGAGTTGAAACTTGTTTAAAGTAGGTATAAAATGAAAACTATAAGGTTATTTGAAGAAAAAGAATGGTTATGGTGGAAGGACTAAATTGGAATTTATGTAAAAGTTACATGGAAAATTAAAGAATGCGTTATTAAATAACATATATTGATAATTTTAAATGTTAAATTTTATGTAGCCAACGTATTACCGGAAACGTCATCGAAAAAGGGAAAGTAGAAAGTGAACGAGGATATTGAATAAACCCGAGAATTTCGGTTTGTATTTCTATAAACTATGCTTAACGATTTAATAAAAGTAATTGCTATTTTTAATTGTTAGCATGTATGACAAATGAAATGATGAAAATTTTTACTGTTTCTGTATCAAAATGAAATAATTTGAATACCCTATTAACAGTGTCGGACTAAATGGATATAGTTGGCATGCCATAGGATTGGAAGTGTTCAGGGATATTCCGACTGTGTGTCGATGAGATACTATATGTGTCTTCTAATGTGACTGTTCCGGATTTGTTCCGAAGAGGTACTTCGTACCTGACTATGACTGTTACTGTTACTGTTACCCTACGGTGTATTCCGGTTTCGGCTGTATATTATCCCCGGTGTGTGGGTCGGATCCGTGTATCCGTTTAGGTCTGAGTTATGTTAGTAGGGGTAAATGAAAGTACCGAAAACTGTTTACTATTGATTATGTGACTGTGACTGGTATACGAAGTTGAAAGATATCGAGTGATAAGAAATATATAATTATATATATATGAATTGCTTAACTACATGAAAGAGTTATGAAATGAATGTAAAAGGCTTTAAGTTACAACGTATATACATGGTTTATTATTGTTTTAAGTATTAGTTTATAGAAATACCACTGAGTGTATACTCAGCGTACGGTATGTTTCCGTGCGCAGGACTAGGTACGAAAGAAAGCTAAGGACTTAGCATCCAAACCAATCTCGAATTCAAAGTGGTGAATACTTTTATTTTGGTAAAATGACATGTATCTAGGTTGTTAAGGTGCAATTTTGTACATGATAGTGAATAAATATGAAAGTCTTTGAAGCTTGGAATGAAATATGTATATTTTGGAAGTTAAACTTACATGAGTTTAACTAGTATGATAATGTAGTATAATTTTGATACGAATTATGGTACATAATCCTTAAGAGGTATTGAAGTGAATGAATGAATATTTATTAAGTTTAAATGGCATAATGAATGATATTTGATTTAGGAACTATTAGTAAATGTTTGGGCATGAATTAGATGTGTTTAGCATGTGAAAATAGCTTTAAAATGGTCAAAAATCATGTTTTCACACGGCCAAGTCACATGGCCATGTGCTCAGGCCGTGTGGCTCTTTGTTTATGTCACACGGGCTGTTCCCACAGCCGTGTGTGCAAGTCAGATCTGCCCACGGCCTGACCCCACGGCCATAGGAGCCCCACTGGCAGGCAACACGGGCATTTCCCAGGCCACACGGGCGTGTGCCCCTATCGTTGAGGAAAAATTTTCAAAGTTGCCAGTTTAGTCCCGAACCACTTCTAAAACATGTATTGGGCCTCGTAGACCCATATTTGGGACTTTATGATGAAATTTGATAAAAATTGATCTGGAATGTAAAGTTTATGACTCGGTTTTGTATAAATGTTAGTGTATAAGTCCAATAATGCCTCATAACCCTATTCCGGTGACGACTTAGGGTTAGGGGGTGTTACATTTCTTTAACTTATCATCATCTCCAAGTTTGTTAAACAAATCAGAAGATGGAGCACAAATTTTATTAGCTTGAGAAGTGGAAGATGATGATCTGATATTGTTCTTAGCATGCTGTTGAATTTGACCTTTGAGCATAAATCCATGTACAAATTCCTTGATATTTCAATGCCTCAACAGCTCAATGCAACTCATGGTTTTAATCCTTTTTGCTATACTTTTCAGATCAAATGGCTGTTTTTTTCTTAAGCAAATGGTAATGGTGGATATGAGGTTCTTTATAGTGACTTTATGGGTGAGGGAAACCAAAGATGGTATTCAGATAAAAGAAATGGTTTTAATTGTATTTTACAGTAAAGACAATGATAGTAAAGAAATGAATAAAATCATCCAATATAAGGTTTTGGATGGTTTGCTTTTGGTTCCTTTGGATTTGGGGGATGAACCCTTCACTATTTACATCCACTTTATTGGTTTCTATTACATCTTTCCATGAAAAATTGAAATCATAATGTGACTTGAGAAGTGGATTGGCTTGTTCTTCATTTATGTTCAAATTCTCCCCATGTTTTTTTTGTTTTTGGGATTTGAAGTTTTAGGCTCCCTTTGTTTGACAGTAAAATGTTTATTTTTAGGCTCCGAAAAATAATTTTTAGAAAATTATTTACTTTTCTAGTGTTTAGCTGAATCTGTGTAAAATATTTTTTATTTTTTTAACAAATTTCCTGAAAAAATTTTCCGGAAAAGATTTTTTTACATATATTAATAAATTTATATATATATTAATAAATTCATATTTTAAATTATTTTTACATATATTGCAATGATTTATTTATAAATAAAAAAATACAAATGTTTTGCTACAAGTACATTAATGAAAATTGAAAATAGTGATCAACCCCTTAAAAGGTTGAAACAGGCCAAAACTCAACAGATACCGAATATCTTCCAATTCCTAATTTAACATTCACATAAACCATACCATTTGTATCAAATTCGGAGAAATGTAGTGATTGCATTTTGCTGGAGCAACAAAATCATTTAATGACAGTAACCGGCAATGGTCACATTGACCAACGAAAGTGTTGAACAAGACTAACAAAATTTCAGCTCAAAAGATAAAAACCAATCATAACTGGCATCATTAACGCCATATCTCATGTCGTTCATGCATCACAGCATCCTTATCGTCAAAATAATTTCCAGAAGTATAGGAATTGATCAAATTCGCTAAGATAACAATAACCAATTCCTCTAGATAACATTACCAGCTTTTAATTGTTATTTCTTCGCTTGTGAGAACAAAGCAGTCTGGGAGGGTCAATGTTTGTGTAATACTTCTTGATTGTCTCTGTGATTTCAAATCCAAATTTCTTATAGAAGTTGATGGCATCTTCGTTGTTTGTCTGAACATGCAAGTAGATTTCCGGTATGTTTTGCTTCGAACATAGATAAAGAACATGGTTCAATAGCCTTGTACCTGCATAAATTAAAGATTTTAACGAACTATGGCTTCTATTCAGAATCAATGAGAACATAATTTTTCAGCAAAAACATGCTGAGGCAGTTTAGTTACACTCTACATTTCTTCATCGTTGACCTCATTGCAATTTGCAAAAGCAACCATTATTGTGCCACTGAACATGCGCAGATATTTTAGGAGCGCAAGTGAAACCAGAAGTGATCCGATTCAAATTATAGGTATTGATAATGTTAAAGGACAATACTAAGATCATCCAATTAGTTTCTTGCATGACCTAGTCCAAGGAAATGTTGTTTGTCTACTCACCAATTCCAGCCCACGATATGGTGCTAAAACACCCAATGTCATGAGGTACACACGGATGGCCCCACCTTCCTTCTTTTCCAGCCGGCAAGCAATTGATCCGACACAGATGTCACTGAAATATGCTGAGTTAGCATGCAAAAGAGTCATTGTTAGAACAAAATACTAATTTTTGGATAACACAGGCTATTCTCCAACTTACTCTCATCAGGTCTCAACTCATGTAATAGCTATGTATAACAATCACATCATCTGTTACGTGAATATGCATGCGTCACCACAAACAATTTATTCCGAGCCATCAAATTGAATAAAAAATAATTAATTACAGCTTTCTAACCATCAATGTGTAACATAGTAATTGATATCATATGATGAAGCCACTATGACAGGGACATTACAAACATGCTCTGCACATTCATAAGATCATAGAGTTAAAAGAGGATAGAGTTGCTCCAAACTTCAATTGAGTGTATTTCTTAGTGCATGACTTGAGGATTAAGGAGAAAATAAAACAAATATGCAGTTACCAAGACAGAAGGAAACGATAAGAGAACTTCTCTCCAAAAAGTAACAGGTTTTGAAATTTCTACAGTTTCTGTGAAAAGATGTAGACCATCAAGCTCAATAGGTGCCCTCCAATGCAAGGCAGCAAATTTCAGAATCAGGAAGTCTTTAGCCAGGGTTTTTATGACTCTAAAGTTCGCCAGAAAACTTCAGGGATAGCTACTAGTACCCGCTATTTAACAGTGTAAAAGCAATGCAGGATAAGGAAGGATGTATTAACGTTACACAATATGCAGAAGATCATGGAAGAAAAGGTGACTGGACCAGCTAAGATTGGTAACATAAATATTCGAGTGTAAGGCAGCACAAGCACAACAGCAGAAGCAAAGAGTGTTTTTGAGGCATGTTTTCATGAGGATGACTGGTGACACGCATTTTTAGAGTTTAATAAGCCCAGAATATTGACCATTGAAACCAAAACACAATAAATAGAGCAAGCAATTCAATATAGGTCGGGTTATCTAACCTAAACTATCTAATCCAACAAGGAATTGCTTCTACCAATGATCACATGAGAAGACACTAAACTGATAACCGAAAACATGTTAACGGTATCGAAGGTCAATCATGTGTAGGTTGTAGTTTCAAGACAGCCAAGTTCATCATTCAGTAACTTGAAACATCAAGTATAAAGTTTCTAGTCTTGGAGAATCTATACATATTAAACCATTTTCCAATCATGTATAATCAAATGCCAATATAAATCAAACTAGCCCATAAAAGGCCATCAATCTTCCGACTCAAAAGAACCAAAAAGCCAAAATCAAACGCAGAAATCAAAACCAACAAAATAAATTCCCATAATAGGATACTAACTACATACGCAGAGGGAAAGAGAACAACAATAAAATTCCCAATAGATGGCATATACTAAAGAACACAAAAGAAAAAAAAAAAACCAGTGCAAAGAAAATGCCAAACAACATTGGACCAACCAAAAAGAGCTCAACAACTTTCAAAAGAAAAAAAAAATGAAAACCCAGAAAAAGATTAGGAAAAACGGAGCAAACCAAGCTTGGTGAATTCGCCAGAAGCGAGAGCATCGGCGTAGTACTTATGGTTGTAACGAACAGGGAAGAGAGCTGTGTTGAGCTTCTTCAGCTGCATCACGTTCTTGTCCCTCACTCCATCAAGTGATATTGCTACTTCTCGCCCAGCCCCCATTTCTTAACTCCTTTGCGATCTATTTGGTCTAATAAAACAAAAGATTTGCAGAGGGGATATAATAATGGTGTGGTGAGGGATTGTACAGACAGACTTAGATTTCTTGTATGTGACAAAAGAGGAAGGGTAGAGGTTGGCTTTTCAATTTACAGCGACGGTGGAGGGATTCGCTACTCATGGAACTTGGGGTTTCTCGTTTCCCAGAGAAAGACCCAGCGAAGTGGAACCTCGATTTGCCTGAGAAAGAAGAGAGCAAACGAAACAGCAGCCTGAGAAGAGAAGATATGCGAGGATAAGAAGATGAAGAACAAAAGAAGGAGAAGGAATGAAGAAGAATGAGATGGACTGATGAAGGAGGAGGAGGACTGATAAAGAAGGAGACGGAAAATGATTATTGGACCAAGAAAATAAAAATACAGTGCAAAAGCGTGAATGGCATTCTTTTGCATACCACCACATCCTACAATTCATTCTCTTTTTTAATTTAAAAACAACCATCTCATTTATCATAAATATTTAAAAATTCATTTTTAAGATTATCTAAAAATAAAAATATTACCATCTCTTAATCTTTTCTATAAATTGGAAAAAAAAATCAACCAAAATTTTAATTTAATCAAATTAATTAAATGATTTATACTCATTTCGAGATATGTAATTGTCCATAAAAAAAGTCAAAAAATGTTGTCAAAATTTTAATTCATTATATGATTTTTTTTTATTTGCTTTAAGTCTCAATATTTTGCCCTTCCTTTTATAACTTTACTTATTTCAGTGTCATGGTTGAACTGATGAAGGCAGTCCAAAGCAGCAAAGGTTTACAATTTGTTGGCTACTGTATACATTTGGTTTTCGTAAATCTTGAGTCGAGTTGAGTAGAATTTTAAAATTTTCGAATATTTGTTGGGGTCATTTGTATTTTAGGTTTACGTTTTCAGGTTAGGTCATTATAAGTTTTAGTTATTATGTGTTTGAAGTGTTCCAATTTCTAGTCTGTTAAAATAGTCCGTCTCTATACTCAGACAAAATTTGAAAATTAATATTTGTACTTAAAAATATCAAAATTAGATTTTCTTAATTTTTTTATTTAAAAATTTCAGTTTAGTCTTTAATGTTATTAGTTTTTTCCATCAAAATTTGCTAACTTGGTATGTTAATTAAGCTATTCTCATATGACACTGCATATGATTGACAAAAAATAAACATATTAAGTTGACAAATTTTGACAGAAATTACAAACTACGATAATAATTATGATTAGAATTTTTAAATTGAAAAAAATAGTAGGATTAAAATTTTAAATTTTAAAGTACATGTGAATAAATCTCAAATTTTAGATAAGTAAAGGGATGACCAACCTGACAGTTCTAAGAGATTCCTCATATTTCTTCAACTTATCATCATTTCCAAGTTTGTTAAACAAATAAGAAGATGTAACACAAATTTTATTAGCTTGAGAAGTGGAAGATGAAGATCTGATATTGTTCTTAGCATGCTGTTGAATTTGACCTTTGAGCATAAATCTATGTACAAGTTCCTTGATCTTTCAATGCCTCAATAGCTCCAATGCAACTCATGGTTTTAATCCTTTTTACTATACTTTTCAGATCAAATGGCTGTTTTTTTCTTAAGCAAATGGTAATGGTGGATATGAGGTTCTTATATAGTGACTTTATGGGGAGGAAACCAGTGATGGTATTCAAATAAAAGAAATGGTTTTAATTGTATCCTATAATAGAGACAATGATAGTAAAGAAATGAACAAAATCACCCAAGATAAGGTTTTGGATGGTTTGTTTTTGGTTCCTTTGGATTTGGGGGATGAACCCTTCACTATTTACATCCAATTTATTGGTTTCTATTACATCTTTCCATGAAAAATTGAAATCCTAATGTGACTTGAGAAGTTGATTGGCTTGTTCTCCATTTATGTTCAAATTCTCCCCATGTTTTTTTGTTTTTGGGATTTGAAGTTTTAAGCTCCTTTTGTTTCCCAGTAAAATGTTTGTTTTTAGGCTCTAAAAAATAATTTCTAAAAAAATGATTTACTTTTGACAGATTTCTTAAAAATATTTTCCAGAAAAACTACTTTTACATATATTAATAAATTTATATATATATTAATAAATTCATATTTTAAAATATTTTTACATATATTGTAATGATTTATTTATAAATAAATACAAATGTTTTGCTACAAGTACATTAGCGAAAATTGAAAATAGTGATCAACCCCTTAAAGGGTTGAAACAGGCCAAAACTCAACAGATACCGAATATCTTCCAATACCTAATTTAACATTCACATAAACCATACCAATTGTATCAAATTCGGAGAAATGTAGTGATTGCATTTTGCTAGAGCAACAAAATCACTTAATGACATTAACCGGCAATGGTCACATTGACCAATGAAAGTGTTGAACAAGACTAACAAAATTTCAGCTCAAAAGATAAAAAGGACACATTTATAAACCAATCATAACTGGCATCATTAACGCCATATCTCATGTCATTCATGCATCACGGCATCCTTATAGTCAAAATAATTCCAAGAAGTATAGGAATTGATCAAATTCACTAAGATAACAATAACCAATTCCTCTAGATAACATTACCAGCTTTTAATTGTTATTTCTTCGCTTGTGAGAACAAAGCAGTTTGGGAGGGTCAATGTTTGTGTAATACTTCTTGATTGTCTCTGGGATTTCCAATCCAAATTTCTTATAGAAGTTGATGGCATCTTCGTTGTTTGTCTAAACATGCAAGTAGATTTCCGGTATATTTTGCTTCGAACAGAGATAAAGAACATGGTTCAATAGCCTTGTACTTGCATAAATTAAAGATTTTTAACGAACTATGGCTTCAATTCAGAATCAATGAGAACATAATTTTTCAGCAAAAACATGCTGAGGCAGTTTAGTTACACTCTACATTTCTTCATCGTTGACCTCATTGCAATTTGCAAAAGCAACCATTATTGTGCCACTGAACATGCGCAGATATTTTAGGAGCGCAAGTGAAACCAGAAGTGATCCGATTCAAATTATAGGTATTGATAATGTTAAAGGACAATACTAAGATCATCCAATTAGCAATTAGTTTCTTGCATGACCTATTCCAAGGAAATGTTGTTTGTCTACTCACCAATTCCTAGCCCACGATATGGTGCTAAAACACCCAATGTCATGATGTACACACGGATGGCCCCACCTTCCTTCTTTTCCAGCCGGCAAGCAATTGATCCGACACAGATGTCACTGTAATATGCTGAGTTAGGATGCAAAAGAGTGATTGTTAGAACAAAATACTAATTTTTGGATAACACAGGCTATTCTCCAACTTACTCTCATCAGGTCTCAACTCATGTAATAGCTATGTATAACAATCACATCATCTGTTACGTGAATATGCATGCGTCACCACAAACAATTTATTCCGAGCCATCAAATTGAATAAAAAATAATTAATTGAAGCTTTCTAACCATCAATGTGTAACATAGTAATTGATATCATATGATGAAGCCACTATGACAGGGACATGACAAACATGCTCTGCACATTCATAAGATCATAGAGTTAAAAGAGGATAGAGTTGCTCCAAACTTCAATTGAGTGTATTTCTTAGAGCATGACTTGAGGATTAAGGAGAAAATAAAACAAATATGCAGTTACCAAGACAGAAGGAATCGATAAGACAACTTCTCTCCAAAAAGTTACAGGTTTTGAAATTTCTACAGTTTCTGTGAAAAGATGTAGACCATCAAGCACAATAGGTGCCCTCCAATGCAAGGCAACAAATTTCAGAATCAGGAAGTCTTTAGCCAGGGTTTTTATGACTCTAAAGTTCGCCAGAAAACTTCAGGGATAGCTACTACCCGCTATTTAACAGTGTAAAAGCAATGCAGGATAAGGAAGGATGTATTAACGTTACACAATATGCAGAAGATCATGGAAGAAAAGGTGACAGGACCAGCTAAGATTGGTAACATAAATATTTGAGTGTAAGGCAGCACAAGCACAACAGCAGAAGCAAAGAGTGTTTTTGAGGCATGTTTTCATGAGGATGACTGGTGACACGCATTTTTAGAGTTTAATAAGCCCAGAATATTGACCATTGAAACCAAAACACAATAAATAGAGCAAGCAATTCAATATCTGTCGGGTTATCTAACCTAAACTATCTAATCCAACAAGGAATTGCTTCTACCAATGATCACATGAGAAGACACTAAACTGATAACCGAAAACATGTTAACGGTATCGAAGGTCACTCATGTGTAGGTTGTAGTTTCAAGACAGCCAAGTTCATCATTCAGTAACTTGAAACATCAAGTATAAAGTTTCTAGTCTTGGAGAATCTATACATATTAAACCATTTTCCAATCATGTATAATCAAATGCCAATATAAATCAAACTAGCCCATAAAAGGCCATTAATCTTCCGACTCAAAGAACCAAAAAGCCAAAATCAAACGCAGAAATCAAAACCAACAAAATAAATTCCCATAATAGGATACTAACTACATACGCAGAGGGAAAGAGAACAACAATAAAATTCCCAGTAGATGGCATATACTAAAGAACACAAAAGAAAAAAAAACAGTGCAAAGAAAATGCCAAACAACATTGGACCAACCAAAAAGAGTTCAACAACTTTCAAAAGAAAAAAAAAATGAAAACCCAGAAAAAGATTAGGAAAAACGGAGCAAACCAAGCTTGGTGAATTCGCCAGAAGCGAGAGCATCGGCGTAGTACTTATGGTTGTAACGAACAGGGAAGAGAGCTGTGTTGAGCTTCTTCAGCTGCATCACGTTCTTGTCCCTCACTCCATCAAGTGATATTGCTACTTCTCGCCCAGCCCCCATTTCTTAACTCCTTTGCGATCTATTTGGTCTAATAAAACAAAGGATTTGCAGAGGGGATATAATAATTGTGTGGTGAGGGATTGTACAGACAGACTTAGATTTCTTGTATGTGACAAAAGAGGAAGGGTAGAGGTTGGCTTTTCAATTTACAGCGACGGTGGAGGGATTCGCTACTCATGGAACTTGGGGTTTCTCGTTTCCCAGAGAAAGACCCAGCGAAGTGGAACCTCGATTTGCCTGAGAAAGAAGAGAGCAAACGAAACAGCAGCCTGAGAAGAGAAGATATGCGAGGATAAGAAGATGAAGAACAAAAGAAGGAGAAGGAATGAAGAAGAATGAGATGGACTGATGAAGAAGGAGGAGGACTGATAAAGAAGGAGACCAAGAAAATAAAAATACAGTGCAAAAGCGTGAACGGCAGGATTCGAACCTGCGCAAATTAAAAAAAAATGAAAGACTAAATTGCAAAACCTTTAAAAAGCGGAGGGGTTAAACGCGCAAATAACCCCTCCCTTAAAAAACACGCGGACCTTAGCTGGAGCGAGTCGGGTCGATCCGACCCGGGGCCAAAACGACGTCGTTTTTGTTTGGAAAGGGGGGAACCAAAACGATGCTATAAAAGCCAAAAAATTTTGAAAAAAATTTCATTTTGTAGCAGAAGAAGAAAAAAAAGGAGAGAAAAAAGGGGGAAAGGAGAGGGAAGGGAGAAGGGAAGGATTACGGCGGGGGACAGGTCCGTCCACACAGGACTTTTTGAAGCGGTAGCACAGCCATCTACAGAAGTTCAAAGATAACTCTCTTTTTTTGTATTTTTTTTAAATAATATATATGTGTATAAATATATTAGAATATAGAACAAAGAAAAAAAGAAAAAAAAACAAAAGAAAAAAGATTCGGTAAAAAAATAAATAAATTTTAGTCACCTTCTTTTTCTCTGATTTCAATTCTTATATTTTGATATTCACTGCTTTGGTGTTTAGATCTGTCTTTGAAATGCGAAATCTATTGCCTTTTTTTTTGAAATATCTATATGTATCAAAAGTTCTCCCCCTTACATTTGTTTTTTATTGCTTTTTATAGCCTTTGTACAAATCTGTTTCCCTATATTTTCTTCGCTTATGTGCTCTCTGTTTGATTTTGCAGGTGGAGCAGGTGGTGGATGTGGTGGTGGCAAAGGCTGGTATGGTGGTGGCAGATACTGACAGTCAGGGGCAAGTGGGGAGGGTGGTTGCGGCTAAGGGTTGATTAGGGTTAGGTGTTTTGGGATTAGGCTAGCTTAGGTGGGCTTGGGTAGGTTTAGTTTGGGTTAGTTTTGGGTATTTGGGCTTTGGGTCTGGTTGTAAAAGGGTTAAAGGGGTTAGTGGGTTTAGTAATTGGACTTGCAAATTGGGCTTGTACTCGGGCCCAGGCAATTTGGGCTTCTGCAAATCAAATTTTTAATTTTCGACAAAAGGACAGAAAATAATCAATTTTACGGCTTGACTCTCTTATTGGTCCCCAGTGGAGTCGCCAAGCTGTCGAAACCATTTTTAAGTTTGAAAAACAAGGATCGACTTTAAAACGAGGTATGGAGCCGCCATCGATCTTTTTTGAGGTGTAATCGAATCACCTTGAGATTGATCATTTTAATAAAACATTTTGATTTATTAAAACAATAATTTTAGGTCTACGAAATTCGAGGAAAAAGGTTTGGGAGTCGGTTATGCACGAGGAAGGGTTAGCACCCTCGTAACACCCAAAATTGGTACCAATTGACTATTTAATGTCCTATCGTTGAAAATTTGGAAAAAAAACATTGAAATACGATCCCTTTAAAAATATGTGAACAAATCGAGTTGGATTTTAAGATTATTCACTTATTCCAAAGGAATAAAATATCACATCCAGCACGTTAAGACACGATATTTTAAGCATCCAAAAACTGAGATCACCTCAGACAACAAAATTAAAAAAGTGTATTCGGTTATTTGGTCCAACGATAAACTGAAACCCAACACGTTAGGGCACGATCTTTCGAAATTCTAAAGGTAGAATATTCCCTTGTTTTGAAGTTTAGAAAACACAAACGAAATTTTAAAGGGATATTCGATTATTTGAACAAACGGAAAATCGAAACCCAGCACGTTAGGGCACGATTTCCCGAATTTTCAAACATCAAACATCTCTTTTATTTTATAAAGCCGGCTCAAAACGCATCAATTTGATTTGGAATAAATTGGAAATTTTGGACCAATAAATTGAAATTTTCAATTGTAGTGTGGCACTCACAAAAATTTCAATTATACAAATGAGGGACAATATATGAAAATAAATAAAAAAACAAATTAAAACATACACAACAGTAATAAACTCACGTCATACATTATGCAAATGTTTACATTGACATTCAAGAACTTATGTACCGAAGAAATGATTTTCAAAGAAATATAGAACCAATTAACACAAATAAAATGCAACAGATGTTAAAACGATGATAAACATGTTTGAAATCAATGATGCGAAATCAAATAAGAAATTTGAAATTATAATACATACAAAAATTTAAAATTAATTTAAATAAAATTTTATGATAAGTAATAAATGTGAAAGTTTGAAATAGAAAAAAAGATAAATAATATATAGAATAATAACATACAAACAAATCTTAAAATAAGTATTATATGAAAAGAAATTTAAATTTAGTAATATATAAATGAATTTTAACACAAATATTATAAGGTAAAACAATATACAAAACAATATATATGAAATGGAAAAAAATTAATATTAAATAAAGTATATGAAAATATTATTAATATATGAAAGTGTTTGAAATAAACAAATATATGTATATATATATATATATATATAAAGGTACGAAAATAAATTTCATATAAATCTCTAAAGTATAAAATTATATAAGAGAAATCAATAAATTATATAACAAATCAATGTAAAAATGTACAAAAGGAAATAAAAAAAACTTAGCAATATGTAATTAATTAAAATAGTACAAGATACCAAGTTAAAATAATATACTAACTTAGCAATATGTAATTAATTAACAAATCAGAATTTGATTTTCAATCCGTGTTCTATTCCTCCGGAAAAAAGGAAAAAAAAAACCATCCTTTTTACAATCAAAATTGAAGGCTTTATAGCCGAATACAAACAGTTGCTTGCTATTCTCTTGCTCAATTTACTGGATCGTGAAGGCGTGAAGCGGAGCGCACGGACGTGGGGCGTGCAATACTCAAGCTGGGGGCCGTGCTTGATGTGCCGACGTGCGTAATGGTTGCCGGTGGCTGCAGCGCAAGGCAAATAGAACCCTACGGCTTCTTTGTTTTCAAAACGATTTGGGCCATCGGGCTTGTGTAACCGAGTATTGGGACATTGCAAAGTTTTGGGCTGGTGTAACTAGATTTGGACTGTGTTTTTGTTTTATTTTTCCCGTTTATGTATGGGCAGGGGCTAAAATTGGGTCTCTGAGGGTCATTTGTATTTTAGGTTTACGTTTTGAGTTAGGTCATTATAAGTTTTAGTTATTATGTATTTAAAGTGTTCCAATTTCTAGTCTGTTAAAATACGTCTGTCTCTATACTCAGACAAAATTTGAAATTTAATCTTTGTACTTAAAAATATCAAAATTAGATTTTCTTAATTTTTTTATTTAAAAATTTCAGTTTAGTCATTAATGTTATTAGTATTTTCCCTCAAAATTTGCTAACTTGGTATGTTAATTAAACTATCCTCATATGACACTGCATATGATTGACAAAAAATAAACATATTAAGTTGACAAATTTTGACAGAAATTACAAACTACGATAATAATTATGATTAAAAATTTTAAATTGAAAAAAAAGTAGGATTAAAATTTTAAATTTTAAAGTACATGTGAATAAATCTCAAATTTTAGATAAGTAAAAGGATGACCAACATGACAGTTCTAACTTCTAAGAGATTCCTCATATTTCTTCAACTTATCGTCATCTCCAAGTTTGTAAACAAATCAGAAGATGGAGCACAAATTTATTAGCTTGAGAAGTGGAAGATGAAGATATGATATTGTTCTTAGCATGCTGTTGAATTTGACCTTTGAGCATAAATCCATGTACAAATTCCTTGATATTTCAATGCCTCAATAGCTCAATGCAACTCATGGTTTTAATCTTTTTTGCTATACTTTTCAGATCAAATGGCTGTTTTTTTCTTAAGCAAATGGTAATGGTGGATATGAAGTTCTTTATAGTGACTTTATGGGGGAGGGAAACCAAAGATGGTATTCAGATAAAAGAAATGGTTTTAATTGTATCCTACAATAAAGACAATGATAGTAAAGAAATGAACAAAATCACCCAAGATAAGGTTTTGGATGGTTTGTTTTTGGTTCCTTTGGATTTGGGGAATGAACCCTTCACTATTTACATCCAATTTATTGGTTTCTATTACATCTTTCCATGAAAAATTGAAATCCTAATGTGACTTGAGAAGTTGATTGGCTTGTTCTCCATTTATGTTCAAATTCTTCCCATGTTTTTTTGTTTTTGAGATTTGAAGTTTTAGGCTCCCTTTGTTTGCCAGTAAAATATTTGTTTTTAGGCTCCGAAAAATGATTTATTTTTCTAGTGTTTACATGAATCTATATAAAATATTTTTTTTAACAGATTTCCTGAAAATATTTTTTGAAAAAGCTCCTTTTTACATATATTAATAAATTCATATTTTAAATTATTTTTACATGTATTGCAATGATTTATTTATAAATAAATAAATACAAATCTTTTGCTACAAGTACATTAGTGAAAATTAAAAATATTGATCAACCCCTTAAAGGGTTGAAAGGGGCCAAAACTCAACAGATACCGAATATCTACCAATACCTAATTTAACATTCACATAAACCATAGCAATTGTATCAAATTCGGAGAAATGTAGTGATTGCATTTTGCTGGAGCAACAAAATCACTTAATGACATTAACCGGCAATGGTCACATTGACCAACGAAAGTGTTGAACAAGACTAACAAAATTTCAGCTCAAAAGATAAAAAGGACACATTTATAAACCAATCATAACTGGCATCATTAACGCCATATCTCATGTCATTCATGCATCACAGCATCCTTATTGTCAAAATAATTCCCACAAGTATAGGAATTGATCAAATTCACTAAGATAACAATAACCAATTCCTCTAGATAACATTACCAGCTTTTAATTGTTATTTCTTAGCTTGTGATGTAGCAGTGAGCTTGGTAAGTACAAAGCAGTCTGGGAGGGTCAATGTTTGTGTATTACTTCTTGATTGTCTCTGTGATTTCAAATCCAAATTTCTTATAGAAGTTGATGGCATCTTCGTTGTTTGTCTGAACATGCAAGTAGATTTCCGGTATGTTTTGCTTCGAACAGAGATAAAGAACATGGTTCAATAGCCTTGTACCTGCATAAATTAAAGATTTTTTACGAACTATGGCTTCTATTCAGAATCAATGAGAACATAGTTTTTCAGCAAAAACATGCTGAGGCAGTTTAGTTACACTCTACATTTCTTCATCGTTGACCTCATTGCAATTTGCAAAAGACAACCATTATTGTGCCACTTAACATGTGCAGATATTTTATGAGCGCAAGTGAAACCAGAAGTGATCCGATTCAAATTATAGGTATTGATAATGTTAAAGGACAATACTAAGATCATCCAATTAGTTTCTTGCATGACCTATTCCAAGGAAATGTTGTTTGTCTACTCACCAATTCCTAGCCCACGATATGGTGCTAAAACACCCAATGTCATGATGTACACACGGATGGCTCCACCTTCCTTCTTTTCCAGCCGGCAAGCAATTGATCTGACACAGATGTCACTGTAATATGCTGAGTTAGGATGCAAAAGAGTGATTGTTAGAACAAAATACTAATTTTTGGATAACAGGCTATTCTCCAACTTACTCTCATCAGGTCTCAACTCATGTAATAGCTATGTATAACAATCACATCATCTGTTACGTGAATATGCATGCGTCACCACAAACAATTTATTCCGAGCCATCAAATTGAATAAAAAATAATTAATTACAGCTTTCTAACCATCAATGTGTAACATAGTAATTGATATCATATGATGAAGCCACTATGACAGGGACATTACAAACATGCTCTGCACATTCATAAGATCATAGAGTTAAAAGAGGATAGAGTTGCTCCAAACTTCAATTGAGTGTATTTCTTAGTGCATGACTTGAGGATTAAGGAGAAAATAAAACAAATATGCAGTTACCAAGACAGAAGGAAACGATAAGATAACTTCTCTCCAAAAAGTAACAGGTTTTGAAATTTCAGAATCAGGAAGTCTTTAGCCAGGGTTTTTATGACTCTAAAGTTCGCCAGAAAACTTCAGGGATAGCTACTACCCGCTATTTAACAGTGTAAAAGCAATGCAGGATAAGGAAGGATGTATTAACGTTACACAATATGCAGAAGATCATGGAAGAAAAGGTGACTGGACCAGCTAAGATTGGTAACATAAATATTCGAGTGTAAGGCAGCACAAGCACAACAGCAGAAGCAAAGAGTGTTTTTGAGGCATGGTTTCATGAGGATGACTGGTGACACGCATTTTTAGAGTTTAATAAGCCCAGAATATTGACCATTGAGACCAAAACACAATAAATAGAGCAAGCAATTCAATATAGGTCGGGTTATCTAACCTAAACTATCTAATCCAACAAGGAATTGCTTCTACCAATGATCACATGAGAAGACACTAAACTGATAACCGAAAACATGTTAACGGTATCGAAGGTCACTCATGTGTAGTTTGTAGTTTCAAGACAGCCAAGTTCATCATTCAGTAACTTGAAACATCAAGAATAAAGTTTCTAGTCTTGGAGAATCTATACATATTAAACCATTTTCCAATCATGTAAATCAAATGCCAATATAAATCAAACTAGCCCATAAAAGGCCATCAATCTTCCGACTCAAAGAACCAAAAAGCCAAAATCAAACGCAGAAATCAAAACCAACAAAATAAATTCCCATAATAGGATATTAACTACATACGCAGAGGGAAAGAGAACAACAATAAAATTCCCAATAGATGGCATATACTAAAGAACACAAAAGAAAAAAGAAAAAAAAAACCAGTGCAAAGAAAATGCCAAACAACATTGGACCAACCAAAAAGAGTTCAACAACTTTCAAAAGAAAAAAAAATGAAAACCCAGAAAAAGATTAGGAAAAACGGAGCAAACCAAGCTTGGTGAATTCGCCAGAAGCGAGAGCATCAGCGTAGTACTTATCGTTGTAACGAACAGGGAAGAGAGCTGTGTTGAGCTTCTTCAGCTGCATCACGTTCTTGCCCCTCACTCCATCAAGTGATATTGCTACTTCTCGCCCAGCCCCCATTTCTTAACTCCTTTGCGATCTATTTGGTCTAATAAAACAAAAGATTTGCAGAGGGGATGTAATAATGGTGTGGTGAGGGATTGTACAGACAGACTTAGATTTCTTGTATGTGACAAAAGAGGAAGGGTAGAGGTTGGCTTTTCAATTTACAGCGACAGTGGAGGGATTCGCGACTCATGGAACTTGGGGTTTCTCGTTTCCCTGAGAAAGACCCAGCGAAGAGGAACCTCGATTTGCCTGAGAAAGAAGAGAGCAAACGAAACAGCAGCCTGAGAAGAGAAGATATGCGAGGGTAAGAAGATGAAGAACAAAAGAAGGAGAAGGAATGAAGAAGAATGAAATGGAAAATGAATTCAGGAGCAAGAAAATAAAAATACAGTGCAAAAGCGTGAACGGCAAAATTCGAACCTGCGCGGGCAGAGCCCACATGATTTCTAGTCGTGCCCGATAACCACTCCGGCACGTTCACTGATTTTTTAAGGTCTGTCATTGTTTATTTAATATTGTATTCTTTTACATATCACTACAACTTACATTTCATTCCCTTTTTGAATTTAAAAACAACCATATCATTTATCATAAATATTTAAAAATTCATTTTTAAGATTATCTAAAAATAAAAATATTACCATCTCTTAATATTTTTTATAAATTGGAAAAAAATCTTTTTTTTTTGCTCTTCCTTTTATAACTTTACTTGTTTTCAGTGTATGGTTGAACTGATGAAGGCAGTCCAAAACAGCAAAGGTTTACAATTTGTTTCAGAGAAGATATGCGAGGATAAGAAGATGAAGAACAAAAGAAGGAGAAGGAATGAAGAAGAATGAGATGGACTGATGAAGGAGGAGGACTGATAAAGAAGGAGACCAAGAGAATAAAAATACAATGCAAAAGCATGAACGGCAGGATTCAAACTTGAGCGGGCAAAACCCACATGATTTCTAGTCATGCCCGATAACCACTCCGGCACGTTCACTGATTTTATTGGGGTCCGTCATTATTTATTTAATATTGTATTCTTTTGCATACCACTACAACGTACATTTCATTCCCTTTTTGAATTTAAAAACAACCATCTCATTTATCATAAATATTTAAAAATTCATTTTTAAGATTATCTAAAAATAAAAATATTACCATCACTTAATCTTTTTTATAAATTGAAAAAAAAATCAACCAAAATTTTAATTTAATCAAATTAATTAAATGATTTATACTCATTTCAAGATATGTAATTCCCTAAAAAAAAAGTCAAAAAAATGTTGTCTCCAATCAAGGATTGAATTGTTTTCTTATTTCCTACTTTTATGGTTTAGGATATGGAGATTGGTGACAGACTTTTGCATTCATTATATGAGGGTTTTTTTTTTTTTTTTAACTCTCAATATTTTGCTTTTCCTTTTATAACTTTACTTGTTTTAATGTCATGGTTGAATTGATAAAGGCAGTCCAAAGCAGCAAAGGTTTACAATTTGTTGACTGCTGTATACATTTAGTTTTCATAAATCTTGAGTAGGATTTTAAAATTTTCGAATATCTTTTGGGGTCATTTGTATTTTAGGTTTACTTTTTCAGGTTAAGTCATTATAAGTTTTAATTATGTGTTTGAAGTGTTCCAATTTCTAGTTTGTTAAAATACGTCCGTCTCTGTACTAAAAAAAAATTGAAATTTAATATTTGTACTTAAAAATATCAAAATTAGATTTTCTTAATTTTTTTATTTAAAAATTTTACTTTAGTCATTAATGTTATTAGTATTTTTCATCAAAATTTGCTAACTTGGTATGTTAATTAAACTATCCTCATATGACATTGCATATGCTTGACAAAAAATAAACATATTAAGTTGACAAATTTTGACAGAAATTAAAAACTACGATAATAATTATGATTAGAATTTTTAAATTGAAAAAAAAGTAGGATTAAAATTTTAAATTTTAAAGTACATGTGAATAAATCTTAAATTTTAGATAAGTAAAGGGATGACCAACATGACAGTTCTAAGATATTTCTCATATTTCTTAAACTTATCATTGTCGAAACTATTTTTTTGAAAAATGACGGTCGACTTGGATTTTAAAAAATGAAAACAAAAAAACAGGAGTCGCCCCAATCCTTTTTGCTAAGGTGTGATCGGGTCACCTTGAAAAGTGGTTGTTTTTAATAATCAGTTTGATTTATCAAAACAACGATTTTGGTCTATGAAAAAAATAGAAAGACAGGTTCAGGAGTCGGTTACGCACAAGGAATGGTTAGCACCCTCGATACGCCCAAAATTGGTACTTAGTTGATTAATCAGTGTCTTAATGTCAAAGATATGAAAACTTGAAAGAATTTAAAATACGATCCCTCTTTGTATTAACGTTAATTAAAAAATAATTGAATAACTTGAAACGGATGTTAAAGATCTTCTCATCTCGAAGTAATAAAATATCACATCTAGTAAGTTAGGACACGGCATCTTGAGCCTTCAAGAATGAGCTTGCCTTTTATTTAAAATTCATGTATTTTAACCGCTTTTTTAAAAGGATATTCGGTTATTTATGGTAAACGAGAAAAATCAAAACCCAGTAAGTTAGGGCACATTTTCTCGAATTCTTAAACACTGAATATTGTCTTTATTTGCAAAAAATCTTATCTCGAGGTAACAAGATGTCATATCCAGTAAGTTAGGGCACAACACCTCGTATCTCCGAGAATAAGCATTTTATTCAAAACTCGTATTGCGATTTTAAAAGAATATTCTATTATTTAGGTTAAATGAGAAAAATCGAAACCCAGTATGTTAGGATACGATTTTCTCGAATTCCTAAATACGGAATATTGCTTTTTTGAAAGAATTATTTTTGTCGGATAAAAGTTAATATAACATAAATTTATAAAAAAAAATTACGATATTAACAAGCATAGTGGGATAATAATAAATATGTAATGTAAATGACATGAATAAGAATAGAATTAAAGAAGTAAAACCAAGCAGGGAATGTAGAAAAAAATGGGTAAAAATTAAATAATAAATAGATAAAAAATTATAGAAATAAAATAAAAAAGAAACCTAATAGTATATACATGAAATAGTTGAAAATAATAATAATACTTATAATAATAATAACGTTAAAATATTAATATTAACAATACTAATAAATACAATAGTAAAAGAGGATAATAGTAAACATAATAATGATAATAATAATACCAACAATAATAATGATAATAATAATAATTTATAAAAATAAAAGAAAATGATAATAGTTTACAAATAATAATGATGAAGAATAAAATAGAAAAATTACAAAAATATCAATACATTATTAAGAATCATAAAAATAAAAATAATATGTTAATAATAATAATGGTAAAAAGGAAAATGGTAATGATAATAATAATAATAATAAAGTAGAAAATAATAATACATTAATAAGAAAATAATAATCTAATAATAATAATATAAAATATAATAAATAATAATAGAAAATGAATAAAACATAAAAAATATAATGATAATAGTGGTAGTAATAAAAGTAATAATACTAATAATAGCAGCAAATATAATAGTAATAATAATAATAATTTTGATAATAAAAAAGAAAAAATGACTAAAAGGGGTTAAATCGAACTTGAAACAAAAGTTTTGGGGCAAATTCGAAGTAAATAAGAGAGAAAATGTCTAAATTGCATGCGTAAATAAACAGGAAGGACTAAAATGGGCAATAACCCCTCCCTTCAAAACGCGCAGCATCAGGATGGGCCCAGTTGAAAATAAAACAAAATTTCGGGGAAAAAATAAAAGAGTGAAAATCTGATTGCAAAACAAAAAAAAGGCGGAAGGGCTAAATGCATAAATATCCCCTTTGTGGAAAACACGCGGATCCTGGAAGCGGGTCGGGTCAATGTGCGGGTCATGAGGCAAAACGACATCGTTTTGGGCGTTTAAGGCCAGTCCCAAAACGACGTCCTTTTGATGGCCTATATAAGTTAGTTTTTTGACAAAAAAAATCACTTGCCCCTTTGTTTCTTAAAAAAAAATTTGAAATACACTCTTTCTCTCGGGTGAGTCGAGTTTAAACCAAAGTGGTGCCGCATCTCCATTGTCGATTCTGCTGAAGAACATAACCGTTATGCTGCATGGTGGCGGTATTCCAAGTAATTTTTTTTTTACTTTAATATATATGTATATGTAAAAAAAGGGAGAAAGAATAAAAAAAGAGGGGAAGATTCGAAAAGAAAAAAAGAAAAAGAAAAGGAAAGAAACGAAAATAACCTATTTTCCGTTTTGATTTTGTTTTTCGTTTTTGATCTCTTTTTGATGTTCAATCTCGATTATTATGTGTTTGAAAAATATGTTGTTTTCATTGATAAAAAAAAAAAAACCCTTACATTTGGTTTCTTGACTTATATAGCCATTTACAAAATATTAAATCTATTTGTGTATCTCTGCTTGTCATTTCCATTTTAATTCTTGCAGGCGCAAGTGGGCGGTGGCAACAGTGGCGGTGAAGCAAGTGGTGCTACAGGTGGGTCAGAGGGCAGTTGGCCGAAAGTCAGACATAGGGGTGGCGGCTAGTTAGGGTTTTTTTTTTATTTTCTGAAAATTTTGGGATTTTGGGTTAGGGTTTAAATGCTTTGGGTTTAATTTGGGCTGATGGTTTAATTGGGTTTAAAGTTTGGGCTCATGTAATGGGTTTGGGGTTTTAAATTATAAAGGACTTTTTATTTTGTAATTGGGTTGGTTTGCTTATGGGCTCCGGGCCAAAATTAGGCTGTACAGCTGCCCCTCTTTGCTCGTTGTCGTGTAACAAGAAAAGAGTAAAGACTTTTACGAAAGACCAATTTTACACAGTCTTGCCAAGTCTTGACCTTATTTTTTTGTGCTCCTCTTCTTCAGGTCGCCTCATTCCAGTCCACCACATCTTGTTGCTTCGATCTACTCCACTGTAACTTCAGGGAAATAAAGTTTGTAGTTTTCAACCTGCTCCACTGTATCTTCAGGGAGATAAGACTAGTGATTTCAACCTGCCCCACTACAACTTTAGGGGGATAAGGTTTGCTATTTGTAGCTTCAATCTGCTCCTTTGCAACTTTAGAGAGATAAGATTTGCTATGATCCGCTCTACTGCAACTTCAGAGAGATAAGATCATTTATTTATAGCCTCAATCTATTCCACTGCATTTTGTTGCTTCGATCCGCTCCACTGCAACTTCAGGGAGATAGGACTCGTAACTTCAACCTGCTCCACTACTACTTAGGGAGATAGGATTGTGGCTTAAATCTGTTCTTCTACTACTTAAAAAGATAAGATTTTTCATCTTCGATCTGCTTCATTACTACCTCATGGAAATAAAATCTACAACCTTTAGTCTGCCGCTTTACTACCTCAGGAAGATAAGACTATAATCTTCAGCCTGCTCCATTGCTACCTCAGAGAGATGAGGCTAGTGGCTTAGATCTGCTCTCTTGCTACCTTAGGAAGATAAGATTCATCGTTTTCGATCTGCTCCATTACTACCTTATGAAGATAATATCTACAATCTTCAGCCTGCTCTACTGCTGCTCAGGGAGACAAGGCTAGTGGCTTAAATCTGCTCCTTTACTACCTCAAGGAGATAAGATTCGCCGTCTTCAATCTGCTCTATTGCTACCTCATGGAGATAAGATATACAATCTTCAGTCTGCTTCCTTACTACCTCAGAAAGATAAGACTACAATCTTCAACCTGCTCTCTTGCTACCTCAGAGAGATAAGGCTAGTGGCTAAAATCTGCTCTCCTGCTACCTCGGGAAGATAAGATTTGCCATCTTTGATCTGCTCCACTACTGCTTAGGGAGATAAGATCTTCAATCCTCAGTTTGCTTTTTTGCTACCTCAGGAAGATAAAACTTCAATCTTCAACCTGCTCTCTTGCTACCTTAGAGAGATATGGCTATGGCTAAAATCTACTCCCCTGCTACCTCAGGAAGATAAGATTCGCCATCTTCGATCTGCTCCATTGCTACCTCATGGAGATAAGATCTTCAATCCTCAATCTGCTTCCTTACTACCTCAGGAAGATAAGACTTCAATCTTCTACCTACTCTCTTACTACCTTAGAGAGATAAGGTTGTGAATTCACCGATGTTTCTACACCGTCCTTTAGAGACATGATCTGCAGAATCGGTTTCATGTATCTATGCTTATGCCAAATAATTAGGATGCTATGAATCAAATACTTCTAACTAGATGTGTTATGAATGATATATGAATGCAGAAATGAAAATGATCCTTTTTTAAAAGGTTTAAGGTATCATTGCTTGTTGTTCATTAGGCTTTATCAATGACGTATTATTCGGTCTTTTTCTTCAGTTGGTATCCTTAGCAGAAAACCCGTAGAATAAACACAATTTGGGACTATTCTTTCCGACATTTTCAACCTTTGAATTTGGGTTAGTTTTAACTAATTGGTCCCGTTTCAAGTCCTTGCACTATTTAGAAGTGTTTCAGAGTAATACGTAGAACTCCTTTTTTGAATATCATTAGTCCATTTATCATCATTTCAATAAAAAAAACGCTTGAAAAAGATTATCGCAATGGACAAGATGAAACTTTATTGAGAGCAAAGCTCGAAATTAATAAGGTAATCAACATAGAAAATTTTGCTAAGATACAAAATGAATGAAATGAAAATAGATACTCCATATATCGTAGCATGAGCTTCTCTGCACAGAACTTCTTGAGGACCCTTTGAACTTAATATGTGTTTAGAAGATTAAGAGTACTTTGTTGATGTCCCAAGATGTAGCGTTCCTCATTCATATTAATTTAGAGAACACAAGATTACCACATGCCCTATTTTCGATTAAAATTTGAATTTCCTATTCCTAGTTTTCAACTCAAAACTCCTCTGGTCTCAAAGCGCCCTTTCGCGGTTTTTCGCTCCGGCCTCTTTTTTTTTAGGTAAAGTACCTCTTGATCAAATCCGAATTCATGGGATTAGGCAAGCTTTTTCCATCCATCTCAGTCAAGATCAGAGCTCCTCTAGAGAAAGCTTTCTTCACCACATAAGGTTCCTCTCAAATTGGCATCCATTTTCCTCTGAAGTCCTTTTGTATGGGGAGGATCTTTTTCAAAACAAGGTCTCCTTCATAGAATTCTCTAGGGCGAACTTTCTTGTTATAAGCCTGTATCATTCGCTTTTAGTACATTTGACCATGGCGAATAGCTTTCAGCCTCTTTTCTTCAATTAAGTTCAACTAATCGTACCGTGACCAGATCCATTCCGCTTCATCTAACTTTAATTCTGAAAACACTCGTAGAAAAGGAATTTCAACCTCAATAGGCAGGACCGTTTCCATTCCATAAACCAAAGAGAAAGGTGTTGCCCCGGTAGAGGTTCTGACTGACGTTCGGTAGGCGTAGAGGGCGAATGGTAATTTCTCATGGCAATCTTTATAAGTCTCTGTCATTTTTCCCACGATCTTCTTGATGTTCTTATTGGCCAATTCCACCGTACCATTCATTTTTGGGCGATATGGTGACGAGTTATGGTGTTTGATCTTGAATTGGCTACAGACCTTCGCTATCGTGCTGTTGTTTAAGTTCAGTGTATTGTCTGATATGATCCTCTCAGGCATCTCATATCGACATATGATCTTCTTTTTTAAAAACTTGCTGACTGCTGATTTCGTGGCGTTGGCGTAAGAAGTAGCCTCTACCCACTTGGTGAAGTAATCGATGACCACAAAGATGAATCAGTGCCCGTTAGATGCTTTTGGCGAGATCGGCCCAATGACATCCATGCTTCACATAGAAAAAGGCCATGGAGAAGTCATGACATGAAGAGGTGAAGGAGGTACATGAGTCTTATCTCCATAAATTTGGCATTTATGACACTTCTTGGCATAGTTGATGCAATCCCCCTTCATAGTAGACCAATAATATCTGAATCTCATGATTTGTCTGGCCATTGTGAAACCATTAGCGTGTGTTTCGCAGACACCCTTATGGACCTCTTCCAAGATTTGCTTAGCCTCGATAGTGTCCACACATCTTAAGAGCACCTGATCCTTCCTTCTTTTATATAGGATCTCTCCATCCAAGACATAGTCACTAGCTAGCCTTCTCAATGTCCTTTTATCATTCTTTGTTGCTTGGTCTGGGTATTCACAATTCCTTACATATCGCAATATATCTTAATACCAAGGGTGATCGTCCTTTTCTTCTTCTTCTTCTTCTTCTTCGATGTTGTAACAATGAGCCGAAGTCTCATAGATACTCATCTGGATAGGCTTCATATCCTCTTGCTTGTTTACTTTGATCATAGAAGCTAAAGTTGCCAAGGCGTTAGCCATCTGATTTTCCTCTCGTGAGAGGTAGTAGAAAGTGATATCGTCAAACTCCTCAATTAGATCCAGAACCATCCTTCGGTAATTGATCAACTTAGGGTCTCTTGTCTCGCATTCGCCTTTGGACTGATAGATCACTAATACAGAATCATCATATACTTCTAACACCTTGATTTTGCGTTTAATGGCCACACGGATACCCATGATACACGCTTCATACACCGCCATGTTATTTGTGCAATCAAAATCCAATTTACTAGTAAAGGGATAATGATCTCCATTTGGGGATACCAGAACTGCCCCGATTCCGTTACCCACAGCATTCGAGGCTCCATCAAAATTCAGTCTCCAAGGATGATTTTCTTGAGAGTCTTCTTCAGCGGTTGCAATATATAATAGATCTTCATTTGGGAAATAAAAGCTCAAAGGCTCATAATCTTCTAGAGCCCTACTGGCCAAAAAATCTAATATTGCACTTCCTTTTATAGCTTTTTGGTTCACGTAGACTATGTCAAACTCAGAAAGAAAAATTGGCCAACGAGCCATTCTTCCGTTCAAAGCATTTGACTCCGTCATGTACTTTAAAGGGTCTAGTTTTGAGATAAGCCAAGTTGTGTGGTACAACATGTACTGTCTCAATCTTAGGGTTGTCCAAATCAAAGCACAACATAATTTCTCGATCGATGAATATCTTGTCTCACATTCAGTGAATTTCTTACTAAGATAGTATATCGCTTTTTTTTTCTTCCTGACTCATCATGTTGGTCTAACACGCATCCCATGGAGTTTTCGAACACTGCCAAATACAGTATCAGTGGCTTATCTGGGCAAGGTGGCTCAGCACTGGGGCATTGGACAGGTAATGCTTGACCTTATCAAAAGTTCTCTGGCACTCCTCATCCTATACACCTGGGTTGTGTTTCCTATGGAGACGAAATATCGGGTCAGATTTCTCCGTTAATTGTGAAATGAACCGAGCGATGTAATTTAGTCTTCCTAAAAAACCTCGAACTTCTTTTTGAGTGCGTGGCGGGGGTAATTCTTGGATGACCTTCACTTTATCTGGGTCAATCTCAATCTCCTTTTCATTGTCTATGAATCCTAACACTTCCTTGACCTGGCCCCGAAGGTACATTTTGCGGGATTGAGCTTTAGCTAAAACTTCCTTAATCTTAAGAACAGTTTTCTCAAGACTTGTACGTCTTCCTTTTTTGTTCTGGATTTCGAAATCATATCGTCGACGTAAAATTCGATCTCCTTGTGCATCATATCGTGGAACATAGTTACCATGGCTCTCTGATATGTTGCTTCTGCGTTTTTCAGTCCGAATGTCATCACCTTATAACAAAACGTTCCCCACATGGTCACGAATGTGGTCTTTTCCATATCTTCAGGATGTATCTTTATCTGGTTGTATCCCGAGAAGCCATCCATAAAGGAGAAAAGTGAGTAACCTACTATGTTATCCACTAATGTATCAATGTGAGGAAACGGGAAATTATCTTTTGGGCTTGTTTTGTTCAAATCCCGATAATCCACACACATTCGTACTTTCCTGTCTTTCTTAGGAATGGGGGCTATATTGGCTACCCATTCTGAGTACTTAACCACTTGTAAGAAATCAACATCAAATTGCTTCTTGACCTCTTCTTTTATCTTCAACAGAACATCGGGTCTCATCTTTCGAAGTTTTTATTGAACTGGCTTACACTCTTCCTTTATGGGGAGTTGGTGTACCACGATATCAGTATCCAACCCGGGCATGTCTTGATATGACCATGCAAAGGCATCCTTGAATTCTTGTAGTAACTCAATGGGGTCGCGCTTTGTCTCTACGGCGATACAGGCTCCAATCTTCACCTCTTTTCCCTCTCCTAAGCTCACAATTTCCACTGAATCCTTGTGAAGTAGTATTTGTTTCTCTTCTTGTTCTACCATCCTTAACAAATCAGGAGATAGATTATAATTTCGGTCATCTTCAAAGTCTTGGGAATCCTCCGTACACATATCTTGCTCAAAAGGAGACTCTGAGTCAGTAGCAGCGTTACTCATATCATTGATATTTAGAGACCTGTTATAAGGATAAGAAAAGTCCAAAGAATAAAAGAATCTAAGAATATTTATTGGTGGTATGATTATGAATGAAATGGAAAGAATAAAAGAATATTTGCTCAAGATGATATGCAAAGATGCGTTTTTATTGAAATAACGATACTGGACAAGAGCTTATTTCATAAAAGGATTCTTATTTTCCCTAGGCTTAGAACAATAAGCTTGTTTTGGACATTACTCTGAATTAATTTTAAAAGTTATCGGGATCTCCTCCGCGGTCTAATTGTTCAAAACGTTCCCTGGCATGTATGGGCAAATGCCTAATTGATCCTCTTCTCTCTTTTTTCCTCGTATATGGCGTTAATGCTTAAGTTTTCCAACATTTATTCAGTAGACCCTTTCCCTATCGATCTTTCTTCGAATTAAATAGTCCCTCTTGACACGAATGTTCTGGATATGTGAGGAAAGGTCATTGGCTCCCATTTAACCTCTTCCCCGCTTAAACGCGCTCTTCTCCTTTCTTGTTTCTTCTCTTGCTCTTTTTTTTTTGCTTGCATCTGGCTTGAATCCTAAACCAAAGCGATCTCATTTGTCCACGAGTATGAGTGCCTCGATCCTTCCTTATAGGCTTCTTCCAAGCCCTCTCCTGGGCAAAAATCCTTTCCCAACTGTTAGTTGTAGGCCCATTCTTGTAGTTTTAGAGATTTTGGGCGTCGGGACCTTATTTCCTTCGACAATGAAGGTCGCATTTACAAATTCTAACGAATGAAAAGAATATTCTATATCTTCGTCATCTGTCCCCACATATGATGCATCGTTGGTAACGGATGCAATGATATCTTCTTCCGCGTTTATGGTCACCAATCGACCTTTCGTTGTAAATTTGAGCTTTTGATGTAACGATGACAACACTGCTCCCGTTGAGTGAATCCATGGCCTTCCCAATAAGCAATTGTAAAAGGGCTTGATGTTCATTACCAAGAAATCTACCTCGTACATGCTTCGACCGATTAGAAGGGGTATTTCAATCCTCCTTATTACTTTCCTTTCAGTGCCATCAAATACCCTCACTACGTTTTGGCATGTCTTCATATGGAAACTATCCACTGGTAGCCTATTCAGTGTGGATAGGGGCAGGACGTTTAGTACTGATCCATTATCAATTAATACTCTCGGCAATGTATATCCCTTACAGCGAGTGGTGATATGCAGAGCCTTTGTGGATCCCATTCCTCTCGGTGGTATTTCGTCATCATTAAAGAAAATAAGATTATCGACACCCTGAAATAAATAATAGTTCCAATAGAACCTTCTCTTCTATCGGGGATTGGTCGTTTATCCACGAGCCAAGCCATTACTTTCTATTCGTTATTCTCTTTATTACTATTAACAAATTAACAACTCAAATGACCACAACAAATTATCTTAAGAATCATTAAATTCTACCTATTACTGGTAGAAAGATAGAGATCGAAACAAATAACTCTCGTGGTCCAGAATAAAAAAAAAAGAACTTGGAGCATTAAATAGCTTGTATCCATAGAACATTTGACGTGACATAGATAATGAATAAATAGGAGTTAATATCATTCCAATTGCCATTACGAAAGTAATTAGTATTTTTGGCATTAAAAAATATTTTTGGCTGGTAATTATTCCAAAAAAGACTATCAATTCTGCAACAAAACCACTCATGCCCGGTAATGCAAGAGAAGCCATGGATAAGATACTGAACATCGTAAATATTTTGGGAGAAGCTGTAGGTATTATTGCGGGGCAACCCATTGGAGAATCGGGAACGCAACTAACATTAAGAACTTTTCATACCGGCGGAGTATTTACAGGGGGTACTGCAGAACATGTCCGAGCCCCTTTTAATGGAAAAATAAAATTCAATGAGGATTTGGTTCATCCTACACGCACACGTCACGGGCATCCTGCTTTTTTATGTTATCTGGACTTGTATGTAATTATTGAGAGTGAAGATATTATACATAAGGTGACTATTCCACCAAAAAGTTTTCTTTTAGTTCAAAACGATCAATATGTAGAATCAGAACAAGTGATTGCTGAGATTCGCGCGGGAACATACACTTTAAATTTGAAAGAGAGGGTTCGAAAACATATTTATTCTGACTCAGAGGGGGAAATGCACTGGAGTACCGATGTGTACCATTCGCCCGAATTTACATATAGTAATGTCCATCTCTTACCAAAAACAAGCCATTTGTGGATATTATCAGGGGGTTCGTACAAATTCAGTGTAGTTCCTTTTTCGCTCCACAAGGATCAAGATCAAATAAACATTCATTATCTTTCTGCCGAACGAAGATATATTTCTAGATTCTCAGTGAATAATGATCAAGTGAGACACAACTTATTTAGTTCGGAAAATGTACTTCTAAGTAATTGCCCCTTAGATCCTATATCTATCTATATGAAGAAGAAATCATGTAACGAAGGGGATTCTTATTTGTACAAATGGTACTTCGAGCTTGGAACGAGCATGAAGAAATTAACGATACTTCTTTATCTTTTGAGTTGTTCTACCAGATCGGTCGCTCAAGACCTTTGGTCTCTACCCGGACCCGATGAAAAAAATGGGATCACTTCTTATGGGTTCGTTGAGAATGATTCTGATCTAGTTCATGGCCTATTAGAAGTAGAAGGCGTTCGGTGGGATCCTCACGAGACGAGAAAAAGATTGCGGTCGGATTTGATAATGATCGAGTGACATTGCTTCTTCGGTCCGAGCCGGGAATTCCTTATATATGATGCAAAATAGATCTTGTTCTATCGTTGATCAGAGAAATCTCTATGAAAAATACGAATCGGAGTTTGAAGAAGGGGAAGGAGAAGGAGTACTCGACCCGCAACAGATAGAGGAGGATTTATTCAATCACATAGTTTGGGCTCCTAGGATATGGCGCCCTTGGGGCTTTCTATTTGATTGTATCGAAAGGCCAAATGAATTGGGATTTCCCTATTGGGCCGGGTCATTTCGGGGCAAGCGGATCATTTATGATGAAAAGGATGAGCTTCAAGAGAATGATTCGGCGTTCTTGCAGAGTGGAACCATGCAGTACCAGGCACGAGATAGATCTTGCAAAGAACAAGGCTTTTTTCGAATAAGTCAATTCATTTGGGATCCTGCGGATCCACTCTTAATATCTTTTTGAGTAAGGGCTAAAGTAGCCCCTAATAATACCGTTATTATACCTAGCTGCTATTGAAGCTCCATCTACAAATGGATAAGACTTTGGTTTTAGTGTATACGAGTTTTTGAAAATAAAGGAGCAATAACCACTTTCTTGTTCTAGCAAGAGTGTCGGTATTGCTCCTTTATTTGGATTTAGTGGTCTTTCTTTTCTTTACCTTTTTTTTTATTTTAAAAAAGTTCTTACCAAACTTTTGTAAAGTTTTTATTTTAGGGTAAAAATAAAAGATAGAGATTGGAATTTTCTATATATTGGCTCTCAGAAATAAGATAAAAAAAAGAATGATGACTGATAGAAATCGTTGCAATTTGTATTTGAAATATTTAAACAAGTAAAAAAAATACTATAGAGTATAGTAATTGTAGGGGGGCGGATGTAGCCAAGTGGATCAAGGCAGTGGATTGTGAATCCACCATGCGCGGGTTCAATTCCCGTCGTTCGCCCATTTTTTTTTACTTTAAAAATATATTTTTTTGTTTTTGTAAAGACGAAGAAAGAAATAATCTCTCCTATTTACTCCGTCGACGAAGAATCAAATTATCACTATATTTATTCCTTTTTCTACTTCTTATTCCAAGTGCAGGATAACCCCAAGGGGTTGCGAGTTTTTTTCTACCAATTGGAGCCCTCCCTTCACCACCCCCATGGGGATGGTCTACAGGGTTCATAACTACCTAACTAGGAAACTTGCTATAAAAATAGAAAACTTTTCATCACTTTTTTTTTATCACTTTTTCTTTAGCCTCCGGGCTCGAAGAATTTTTTAAAAATGGAATGGGTCTACTTTTATGTTATTTCGTACTGTACACTTCCTTTGTTTGTGAGATCATTTTATTTTCTCACGAGGGGTAATGAAAGTGCAAACAGAAATGGCAAGAAGATATTCGAACATAAATTTGGAAGAGATGTTGGAAGCAGGAGTTCATTTTGGTCATGGTACTAGGAAATGGAATCCTAGAATGGCGCCATATATCTCTGCAAAATGTAAGGGTATTCATATTACAATAATCGCATTGTAGCGGGTATAGTTTAGTGGTAAAAGTGTGATTCGTTCTATTAATCCCCCTAAGAGTTAAGGGGTCCCTCGGTTTGATTCATATTCCGAGCAAAAACTTTATTTCTTAAAAGGATTTAATCCTTTACCTCTCAACGAAATATTTGAGGAAGAATATACATTCTCGTGATTTGGATCCAAGGGCCAATTAAATTATATATAAATATATTCAACAACTAAAAGAAAGATCGATTCTTTGGGATCCTTCCTTTCTTCAAACGGAACGAACGGAGATAGAATCAGGCCGATTCCCTAAGTGCCTTTCTGGATATTCCTCAATGTCCCGACTATTCACGGAACGTGAGAAGCGGATGACATGCTATTATTACTTACTAATTCATATTTCATATGGCGAAGGCATAGTCTTCTTTTTTCTTTCCATCAAATAAGAAAAACTCATTGGCGCCGAGCGTGAGGGAATGCTAGACGTTTGGTAATTTCTCCTCCGGCCAGGAGAAAAGATCCCATTGAAGCAGCCAATCCCATGCATATTGTATGCACATCTGGTTACACAAATTGCATAGTATCATAAATAGCTACTCCGGGTATTACCCATCCGCCAGGAGAGTTTATAAACAAATACAGATCTTTGGTATCATTCTCTATACTGAGATATACCATAAGACCAATAAGTTGATTCGAGATCTCGCTATCAACCTCTTGGCCTAAAAAAAGTAATCTTTCTCGATAAAGTCGGTTGATTAGGATAAAATTGTATCCCTTAGTAGCCGTACAGGCACCTTTTGATGCATAACCTGACTTGAACGATCCTGTATTAAGAGCTAAATTAGCTAAAGTTATGGGTCATAATTATTATGGGGAACCCGCATGGCCCAATGATCTTTTATATATTTTTCCAGTAGTAATTCTCGGTACTATTGCTTGTAGCGTGGGCTTAGCGGTTCTAGAACCTTCAATGATTGGTGAACCCGCGGATCCATTTGCAACTCCTTTGGAAATATTACGAATGGTATTTCTTTCTGTATTTCAAATACTTCGCATACGAGTACCTAACAAGTTATTGGGTGTTCTTTTAATGGTTTCAGATGATCATGGGATTATTAATGAAGACCGTTTTTGGAAAATGTTAATAAATTCCAAAATCCATTTAAATGCGTCCGAGAGCGACAACCGCTTTTTTGATTGGTACTGCAGTAGCCCTTTGGTTGGGTATTGGAGCAACATTACCGATTGATAAATCCCTAACTTTAGGTCTTTTTTAAATTGAATCAATTAAAAAAAATATCATGATGTGCGTATCTAGGGAGTAGTCACTTCAAAGGCAAAGTGAATTCTCCCTAGATACATTTATTCAATTCTGGTCAACGGATTAGCAATCCGACGCTTTAGTCCACTCAGCCATCTCTCCTAATTGAGAAAAGATAATTACTATGTTACAGCACGCAAAAAGAAAGGCTTGAAAAAAGCCCTTTTTTACTTTGTTATATAGATTATGTTATATAGATTATTATTTATCTATATAGAGTATTATTAATCCATAGATATATAGATTCTAAATTTTATTATTATTATATAGATTGATTATATAGATATATCCAACTTTTCTATAGAGATATAGAACTTTTATCAGTAATTCCATTTCATTTATATTATATTCTATATCATTTATATTTTTAAATAAAACAAGGGCTCTAAAGAAATATCTCAAATAACAAAAAAAGAAAGAATATCGCTTTGATTTCGCGCAAAAGGATCCCATCAAAAAAAATTGAAGATTTAGTTACGATTAGAAATACACTTTTCTATCTTTATCCATGGATCTTTTCCTCATACTTATTCAATTGGAAGTATTGATCCAATTGAAAAAAAAAATTTATGTTTCGTAATTTCATAATCCAATTTTTCAATTTTTAGTTAGAATATAATTTTTAAATTATATTTATATATAATTTAATTGGCCCTTGGATCCAAATCACGAGAATGTATATTCTTCCTCAAATCTTTCGTTGAGAGGTAAAGGATTAAATCCTTTTAAGAAATAAAGTTTTTGCTCGGAATATGAATCAAACCGAGGGACCCCTTAACTCTTAGGGGGATTAATAGAACGAATCACACTTTTACCACTAAACTATACCCGCTACAATGCGATTATTGTATTTATTGTATATTTATTGTATATAAAGGGACCCTTTGTCAAACAGGGGAATTGGGCGTAATCAAGATAGGATTACAAGATAGGAGCCGATCTCTATCTTTCTACCAGTAATAGGTATTGGTATTTATCTGGATTTCGCTCTCTCATTATCAGGTGAGAAAGTCGAAACTATTCTATATATTTATTTTTATAGATAGTTTTCATGAATAAAAAAAAAATCAAAAAGGAATCCTATGGTTTTTAAAATTGGTCGTTGTACAATGAAAAAGAAAAAAAAGAAGTCTTTTTTCTTCTCTTAAGTTTAAGTTAAGTAAAAAAGGTAAAAGCATTAAATTGAATTTTAATCAGACATCTTTGGCTTTTGTTAGAACCTTTTGAATCGCTCCACTACTTGATTCAAAAGGTTCTTGACAGCTTACAATAAGTTTTCTTATACTTATATAATATATACGCCGTCCTGTGTTAGTATTTATTTGTTATATAGAGTTGTAATTCACTAGTTATTCCAGATGCTCGCCAAATCTGAAAAAAACCAGAGGTTATTTGTATTCCTCGGAAACCCCCACCCACATCGCCATTCAAGATTTCTTGGCCCACTATTGGCCAAACCACCTGGGCGCTAGGTCCAATGTGAGTAGGATCGCTGAGCCATGCTTCATAATTGGAAAAACGAGCACCGTGGAAATACATGCCGCTCAGCCAAAGAAAGATGATGGAGAGTTGGCCGAAATGGGCACTAAATATTTTGCGAGAGATCTCCTCCAAATCATTGGTATGGCTATCGAAATCGTGAGCATCGGCATGTAGGTTCCAGATCCAAGTGGTAGTATCGGGTCCCTTAGCTATTGTTCTTGAGAAATGGCCCGGCCTAGCCCATTCCTCGAAAGAAGTTTTTACGGGATCCCTATCTACCAAAATTTTTACTTCTGGTTCCGGCGAACGAATAATCATTGAGTCCTCCTCTTTCCGGACAACACATACAAAGAGACCCGCCAACAGTCAGTAATTAGTAAACCTATGAGAGACGCTTATAATTAGTTTCTTTCTCTTCTATCTCTCATCTATCTATCTATTTTTTATCTATCTATTTTTTCTTTAGTTATTCACTAGAGCAATTATGATCTGGAAGTCGATCCGGGGCAAGTGTTCGGATCTATTATGACATATCCATGAGGCGCTCAACGGACCTTTTTAATCTTATAAAACCTTTTTCGGACTTTACTTACATTGGTGCAAAACCCATTTTTTTGTGCAACCGGTGTAGTGTATTCATATCTCAATTAGAAGTTCCGAGGTGGAGTTTTTTTTGTCTTACATAGATAGAACAAACAATATTACTCTATCCCAAATCACGTGCACATTCATTACTACGGGATACTCC
Organism: Gossypium longicalyx; assembly: GCA_025698465.1. NCBI lineage: Eukaryota > Viridiplantae > Streptophyta > Magnoliopsida > Malvales > Malvaceae > Gossypium > Gossypium longicalyx. The sequence continues at coordinate 4,678,769 of CM046999.1, read as the reverse complement.
AGTATCGATAGTTAGTCATTTGAGGGGTTTTTATTAGTTTTAGTTTTAATAGAAATAGAAGCAGAAAATATATATATTATATATATTTTATTTTGCTATATCCGTGTATTACTTATCCTTACGAAATATCAAACGAAATAGAACGATTTGAGAAAGGATATAATGAAATTCTTTGATTGGTTTTTCCCAAAGAGAGAAATGCTCCGTTTTATTTGACCCATGGGTCCAACAAAACCAAACCATTACACAATTAACAATTCCAATTAAATTAATATTTTTTACTATTTAATTTAAATATTCAACTAGAAAATCGAATTTAATAATTTAAATAGTACCGTAATTTATTTAATTAAATTAAATATTAAATAAATGGATTTAATAGAAATTAAATAGAATAAGAATAGAATTAAATAGAATTCTCTAATTTCTAATTCGAATTTCGAATCCTAAAACTAAAATAATAATAAATAAATGGGTATCGAATAAGCTCTGATATAATTCTCTGTATGACATCGAGATAGGCGTGAAGTGGACTCTTTCCGTGTTAAGCCTTGGGTTCAAATCTTGTCTTGTGGAGCCCTGATGGCTAGTAGTCACTGCCCTCGGTTGGCTTACGGTGACTGGCTTAGAATAACTCTTATTGTACACGCTCGTGTTGTTCACCTCATTTTCTTTCCTTCTCGGGGCTGATTTCTTGGCAGTTTCCCCTGCTTCAATCTTTTTGCATCTTATCACGTTTTCTATCATTTCTCTAGAAATTACTATGTCTGAGAAGCTTTTAGTAGCGCTTCATAGCATGTGGTTGATGAATGGAGCCTTCAGAGTATTGATAAAGAGCATGGTCGTTTCTTTCTCCAGAAAAGGTGGTTGGACTTACGTCGCCACCTCTCTCCATCTTTAGGCGTACTGCCTGAAGGTCTCATTTTGTTTCTTCTCCATGTTTTGTAACGTGATTCGATCGGGTGCTATGTCTATCACGTGGTCGTATTACTTCATGAAAGCTTGTGCCAAGTCTTTCCATGAATGGATTTGAGCACGATTTAGTTGGTTGTACCATTTGGCCGTAGACCCGACCAAACTGTCCTAGAAGCAATAGATCAACAGTTGATCATTGTGAACGTACCCTGCCATCCTTCGATAGAACATGGTGATGTGAGCTTCTAGACAACTAGTTCCATTATATTTCTCAAAATCTGAAGTTTTGAACTTAGGAGGGAGCACTAAATCCGGGGACCAAACTTAGGTCTTTGGTGTCCATCCTGCAATGGTAATCAGCATTCTCCATTGCTCTGAGTTTTTCTTCCAGCCATCTGTATCGATCCTCCAGTTGTTTTGGAAGTTCCACTCTTGTTTTCTCCATCTCTGCTACATTATCGAGATCAGGAACAACGAGATTGGTTGGGTTATTCCCAAGATTGGAGCCCGAGCCTGTTTGATAGTTCATTGGTGCCGAGGTATCGATTTGATGTTGTTGAGGCCTGATAGTAATGGGTATCCCTCGTGGGTATACTTCTGGTGGTATCTGGGTGTTAATTGGAGTGAAGCCAGGGGGTAGATAGGATCCTCATTTTCGTTAGCAGTATTCTTCCCTTTTTCGCGTTCTCTGACCAGCAACTGCGCCAATTGGCTTATCATATTGTTTTGGGAGTCTTACATTTGTTCCCCCATATCTTGTTGTATTTTAGCTAACTGCTCTTGCATCTATGCTTGCAATTGCTCTTGCATATCCCTTTGCATTTGTTCTAGTCTTTTTAATCTTTGATCCATTGCTTTAGTTTTGTGACGGGTATTGTAGTGGTATTCGGTTGGTTGACTCTTGTTGGTTTTCAGATTAACTGAAATAATTTGGTTTAATTAGGGTTTTTTCGTGAAATTTAATGGATATGATGAAATGTGATGCAAAATGAATGAAATGAATGCAAAAAAGGTATTGATTCTGATTCAATTTCATTAGAACAACTTTACTAGAAGAAAAAATTTCTTTACATAGTGCGGATGATTACATATACAACTTTGCCCTAATGCCCAAAGCCTTAACCTTCCTAAGAAGCCAAGCTAAGTCCCGGCCTCGATCTGATTCTGATTCGTACTTTAAGCTTAATACATTAGCCTGAACTGCCGAGGTTTGCAAATGATCGGCTACCTCTCGAACTTGAGCCACAGCCTCGCCCATGACATAATCTCTATTTTTGATCTGATCTTGAGAGTGGTGAAGTTATTCTTAGCAATGTTCATTATTTGCCTTAAGGAGTTCCACTCGAATTTGACTATCTTGTAGTGCAGTCTCGAGTTCCTCGATTTTCTTTTTCAACTCATCGATCTTGCCTAGACTAGCCTTTAATTTAATTACGGAGTTACGGCTGCGATGCTGATGTAGTGATTTTTCCAATTCGGCCACCTGAGCTCATAACCTCTCTTTTTCGCTTTGGCTTTCTGATAAACCGTAATTTATACATATTTCTATCCCATGCTTAGCACATTTTATGGATGATTGATAAACCGTAATTTATACATATTTCTACCCCATGTTTAATGCATTTTTTGGATGATTTCCCATTAGAATTGGTGAATTCGATGCTTCTAATGCTTTAATTTCATGTTTTATACTTAGGAGAGCATAAGAGAGCAAAAGGAATGAGAAACGGGCCAAAAACGGAGAAAATTGACCAAAGTACGAAATCAACACAACTTGGACCCCCTCACATGGGCAGACCACACGGCCATGTCAATTGGGCAAGCTCGAGCACGGCCTGAAGTAATCGAACACGGGCGTGTCACACGGACGTGTCCCTGCTGAGCCCAAGTTGAGTCTAATTCGGAAAAAGGCTAATTTTAAGGGCTCTTGGGAATTCCAAAGCCTATAAATACACCATAGAGGAGGAAGAAAACGACACATGGAGAATAGGGGGTAAGGAATTACTCCAAGGAAGCCGATTGATCCATCTCAAAAGCCAAATTTATCATCAAGACTGAATATCTCTCCTCAATTTCCCTTCAGGAGTTTTGAGTTTTCTTTATGTTTTGTATTCTTTATCATTCTGAGATATTTTCTTATTTAGTTATGAACTAAATCCCCTAAATACCTAAGGGGAATGAAACCTAAGACGAATCTTGTTATTATTTTCTGAATCGTGTGATAAATATTTAACTTGTTTTTAATTATGTGTTCTTAATTCTTGTTTTGATATCTCAGGATACTGATTCAAGATAAACTCTTATTCTGAGGAGGAATATACCCTGTCTAAGAGTACATTTGTCATAATTAAACGGAGTTGATTGCACGCCTAGAAATAGGGTGACAAGTTTTACCGGATTGGGGTGAAACCTAATAAGGGGATCTATAGATCGAGTTAATGTAACCCTAGAGTGTTAATTAGAGAAAAGTTTCGGTTATTCAGTCTAGGGATTAGACGTTATTAGTCTTGAATAGGGATAATAACATAACTTAGGGATCTCTACGAAACAAGTTGAATGAATAAATTGTCCGATTTGGAGCCAGAATAATAACTAAAGTCTAGGTGGATTTTTCCTTAGGTATTGTCTTAAGTCAATCGATTTTCCCCAAAAGCAAATTCCCCAATTCTTTTCTCTGTGAGTTCATAGTTTAGATAATTAGTTAATTAAAACAAAAACCTTTTTATTCTTAGGCTAGGTAATAAAAAGACAGTCAATACTAGTACTTTTAGTTCCTTTGGGTTCGACAATTCGATCTTGCTAAAACTATACTACTGTTCGATAGGTACACTTGCCTACATCGCGATAATAGTTAGTTCAAGAACGAGTAATTATAAAATTTTAAAACCTATCACGAAACCACGCGATCAAGTTTTTGGTGCTGTTGCCAGGGAACTAAGATATTAGGAACGCTCAATTTTTATTACTTTAGCCATTTATTTTTCTTGCAATTTAATTTTTATTTTTATTATTTATTAATATAATCTTTCTTTCTCTTGGCAGGTTTTTATAGTTTATGACTAGAAGAAACCCGTCAGGACCATTACTTTTTGACGAAGAAATCAATCGTACAGTTCACAGAAAACAAAAAGAAATAAGGCACAGCTTAAGATACATGGAGAACGAGCAAGAAGACGATACTCAACCCCCAACCGAAGAGATGGTTGAAAACCAAGGCAATCAGCTACCTCTTGCAATTGCGGTTAATCAAAATACTGCTCCACACACTATGTATGATTATGCTAAACCTTCTTTAACAAGAACTGAATCTAGCATAGTTAGACCTGCTGTAGCTGCAAATACTTTTGAATTAAAACCTAACACTATTCAAATGATACAACAATTTGTTCAGTTTAATGGTTTGCAGGATGAGGACCCTAACGCTCATTTAGCCAACTTCTTGGAACTATGCAATACATTTAAAATTAATGGCATTTTTGATGATGCCATACGTCTTCGGTTGTTTCCCTTTTCATTGAGAAATAAAGCTAAATAGTGGTTGAACTCGTTACCACGAGGGTCAATTACTACTTGGGAAAAAATGATCGAAAATTTTTTACTAAAATATTTTTCGCCGGCTAAAACGGCTAAGTTACTTAATGATGTCTCTTCTTTTGTGCAGATGAATTTAGAAACACTCTACGATGCATGGAAGAGATACAATGACTTACTGAGAAGGTGCCCTCATCATGGGTTACTACTTTGGCTCTAAGTTCAAACATTCCACAATGGACTGAATCCTTCGACTCGGCAAATGGTTGACGCAGCTGCTAACAGAACCATCAATAATAAAACACCTGAAGATGCCTATGAGTTTATAGAGTAGATGTCACTGAATAACTATCAGTGGCAAGTCATGAGGACAAAGCCAACGAAAACAGCCAGCGTGTATAACGTCGATTCAGTCACCATGTTCTCTAATTAGGTAGAACTCTTGAATAAAAAGATTGATGGTTTTCTTAGTTCTTCACAGGTTCACCCAGTAATGCAGTGCGAAGCAAGTAGCGGTGGAACAAGCCATTCGGAATACCAACCTTATGGCCACAACATGGATAACGAGCAATTAAACTACATGGGTAATAATCCTCGCCCTCAAAACAATCCATTTAGTAACACTTACAATGCAGGTTGGAGGAACCATCCCAATTTCTCGTGGAGAGGCCAAGGAAACCAAAGACCGCAACATTCTCCGGGTTTCCAGCAACCACCCTACCAACAGGAAAAGAAGCCAAACCTTGAAGAGATGCTCTTAAAATTTATATCGGTATCGAAAACTCATTTTCAGAACGCCGAGACAACACTCAAAAATCAACAAGCGTCGATTCAAGGGCTCGAAACTCAGATAGGCCAACTTTTTAAACTAATCTCCGAACGACCATAAGGTAGTTTGCCAAGTAATACCAAACCAAACCCAAGGGAACAACTCAACGCAATCAATATTTAAGATGACAAATGAGTCGTTGAGCCTGAACCATAACCGAGGTAAGAAATTATGGTAAGCAAAGGTCAAGGTGAGGTAGATCAAAATACAAACAAACCAGTAACTGTCGAATATAAACCTCGTGTGCCATACCCCAACGCGACAAGGAAAGACCGCTCAGATGAACAATTTGGTAAATTCCTTAAACTCTTAAAAAAATTACATATTAACTTACCGTTTATTGAAGCTCTATCGCAGATGCCAAACGCAATGAAATTTTTAAAGGAGCTTTTAGTAAATAAGCGGAAGTTGGACGAGGCGTCGCATGTGGAGCTGAATGCAGTTTGCTCAGTCATTCTCTAAAATAAACTACCCAACAAACTAAAAGACCCAGGGAGCTTTACTATTCCTTTCTTAATTGGTAGTTTAGATGTTAATCATGCATTAGCTGATCTAGAGACTAGTATCGACGTCATGCCTTACAAAATGTTTAAGTAACTAGGTCTTGGGAAACCCAAACAGACTAGGATGAGCATTCAATTAGAAGACAAAACTATAAGATTCCCTAGAGGTATTATTGAAGATGTGCTAGTTAAAATTGATAAATTTATTTTTCCCGTGGACTTTATTGTTCTAGACATAGAAGAGGATAGCAACACTCCCTTAATTCTAGGAAGACCCTTTTTAGCAACTGCGAAAACCATCATTGATGTTGACACAGGTGAACTCACACTCCGGGTGGGAGATGAAACAATCACCCTTCAAGCTCGCAATTCTGGCAACACATCAGGAATTAAAGGTGATCATTTAAACCATTCTACTAAACCTAACAATATGGTGCAATCTACTTTGCAGGAAATGAGTCTGAAGAAAGCACATGAGTTGTTCTCAAGCAATAGTAGAGGACCTATTCATAAAGATCGAAGATTACAAATTGAGGAACTCGATGAATGGCGAACGCACAAACCAAGAACACCTGACAAATTAAAACTACGCCAAAACGAGCCCGATACCTCTCTAAATCAACTTAAGGTTGGTGATAAGGTCTTATTAGATGCCGCAGATCCCCACATTGTCACTACCACACCAAATGAGGAAATCCCTCTTACGGTACTCAGTATTTTTCCATTCGGTACGGTAGAGGTGAGTTATCCCAAGTTCAGCACTTTTAAGGTAAACAACACCTGATTAAAAACTTATTTTTATGAGATTGATAGGAGGAATGAGGAGTATAAACTCCTCAAACCACCATGACCATTCACTAGAGAGGTAAGTCGAGCTTAGAATATAAATAAGCACTTCTCGGGAGGCAACCCGAGCACTAACAACATTAATTTCTTTAAAATTTTGGTATTTAACTCACTTATTAATAGAAATCTTGAATACAGGTGTTTCCACAAAGACATGGCTAAGCACACAGGCGTGCTTAAGGCTGTGTGAAAACAGGGTAAAAGATTTCCCCAACACGGGCTACGATTAAATGCCACGACCGTGCAATATGGCCGTGGTCGAGCCTGCCAAAACAACATGGGTGCGCAACACACCCGTGTGGAAGAATTGTGGGCAAACCTGCCAAAACAACATGGGCGTTCGACACGCCCATGTGAAACACTCATGGTTGAACCAGTTAAATTCACACGGGCGTGGGGCTTGCACACACGGGTGTGGGAGAAATGAACGAAGCTAGACAAGTCCGTGAGACACGACCGTGTGAACGCACACGCCCGAAGAACACGTGCGTGTACTAAATGTCAGACGCGCCCAAATTTGAAATTCACGAATCACACGGGCTAAAATTGGGGAACACGGGCGTGTGCCCTGGCCATGTGGCCCAAAATTTATAAATAGGTTGCACTATTCATTGTCTTCCCCACTCAAAAACCCTAACCCTAGCCACTGCAAGTCCACACGGCCTCCTTGCCACGCCCGTGCGCTGCTTCTCACTCTATTTTTGACCCTAAATCTCTCTCCCTTAGCGTTTGTTCACTCTTTTCACCTCTAATCTACTTATTTTTAATGCTTATTCTTAAAATAATTGTTATTTTTATCATACTATGTTCATTTTGTTCATTATTTCCTGCATTATTAGATTATTTATCATGCATTTTATGTTAATGTAGGTTGTTAGGAAAACTTCATTCCTTTGTCATTCACATGCCATTATTATGCCCATCCTCATAGCCTTACAATGTCACGAACTTATGCTATAAAAAAGAATTTTGTTGGTTGAGTTTGGTTCATATTTTGGCTGAAATTAGTAGTTTAAATTCATGGCTTTCCAAATTCATGTATTTACTATTATTCTTCTTTACGAATTGTAGGTATACGATGTTGTCTTCATGAGGAAAGAAATTTGCTGTCCCCGCTTCAAAGAAAAGGAAAGGAGCGTCATCTTCCTCGGGTCCTACCGTAGAAACTCGTCACCCTTTCCTCCAATTCCCCAACGGGCCCCAAGAAGAATTGTTTCAAATACTATGGGCCTGACCTTTAGCAGCGGGCCGCTGCATCGACTGGGCTGCTGTTGAACAAGTCCAGTTGGCTAACGTGATCTGGGCTCTTCTTACCACCGACCATTGGGAGCAATTCTTTGAGATCATTGAGCTGACGTACATCGAGCTCAGAATGGAACTGTACTCGACATTTCATCTTCAGACTGTCATGACCAACCATGATGATCCGGGCACAATCCAATTTAGACTTGGCAGTCTAGTACGCCAATTGAGCGTCCCAGAGTTTGTTACAGCACTGGGACTTTACATAGAGGAATTACGAGAGGAGAACGATCTTGATACACTCAACCGCCACATCCATTATTCTCCTTCCAAGTGTTGGAATGCCCTCGTGCCACACTCGGCCACTTACGACCCCAGTCGCACCAAGGCATCGTCATTCCCTCTGTCCATAAGGTACCTCCATTCTATCTTATCTCACACTTTGATAGGATGGAGGGAGAGCACCGGCGTCATCACCACCCACGACATCTATTACTTGTGGTGTATGTCCAACGGCCATGTCATCGATCTCGCCTACTGATAAACGCCAAATTATACATATTTATACCCAAAATACTTAGCATATTTATGGATGTTTATTACTAGATTTGTGGATTTTGGTGCTCTTAATTCGGTTATTTCATGTTTTGTACTCAAGAGAGCACAAAGAGTCAAAAAGAGCCAAAAAAAGCAAAAAAAAGGGACAAAACAGACTAAATCGAGAAGATGACACGGCCCAAGCCTTGCCACACGGGCATCTCACACGCCCGTGGCTTTCAGGGTATCGATCAAGGCTTTCACGATTCACACGGCCTGGCCATTGAGCCCACACGGCAGTGTGCAATTTAACGGATCGAACACGGCCTAGCAATCACGTCACACAGCCGTGGCACACGGGCGTGTCCCTTTTTCAAAGAGTTGTATTTTACACGAAAAAGGATACTTAGGGAGGAAGAAAGCTAATCTAAAGACTATATAAACACCCTAAGTGTGACCTAATAAGGGGGTCTCTTCCAGAACTTTTCTGGAATACAGAACCACACGCCAAGAATTACTTGAAGTAAGCTAGACGATCCATCCCAAAAATCGGAGCTACTCCAAGACTGAAGATCTCCCTTAGAATTCCTTCAGGGGTTTTAGAGTTTTCTTCATGTTTTGTTATTTTTATACTTTTGAGATGTACTCTTATTTTATTATGAATTAAACCCCTTTGATACCTAAGGGGGATAAAACCTATGATGGATCTTGTTATTATTATCTGAATTGTATGATAAATACTTGATTTGTTCTTAATTATGTGTTTTTAATGCTTGAGTTAATATTCTGGGTATTAATTCATGATTTGATGTGCTTATGCAGAGGAGGAATAGACCCTGCCTAAGAGTAAATTTGACATAATTAAGCGGAGTTGATTGAACGCCTAGGAATAGGGTTACGAGATTTTGCCGGATTAGGGTGAAACCTAATATGGGAGTCCATAAAGTGATTTACTGCTTCCCTAGGGGTTTTAATTAAGAGAGAAATTTCGATTAATTCAACTGAGGGTTATACGTTATTAGTCTCGAAAGGGATAATAACATAGGTTAGGGAGTCTCACGGATCAAGTCAAGTGAATAAATCGTCTGGCTCAGAGTCAGATAACAAGTGAAATCTAGGTGGATTCCTCCTTGGGTGTCGTCTTTATCAATTGCTTTTCTTCAAGTATTTTTCCAAATTTTCTCTTTGCTTTAATTAAATTAGTTAATTAGTTTAGATAATTAGTTTAATAAAGAAACCCTTTTTATTCTTAAGCTAGATAATAAAAAGATAGTTATTACTAGTACTTTTGGTTCTCTTGGGTATGATATCCCGGTCTTGCCATTACTATACTATTGTTCGATAGGTGCGCTTGCCTTTTCGTCGTGATAATAGTTAGTCTAGGTTTGATCTTCATTATAAATATTTATTACTTGTTACGAATCACGCGATCAAGTTTTTAGCGCCGTTGCCGGGGAATACAAAATATTAGGAACGCTAAATTTTTATTACTTTAGCCATTTATCTTTCATGCAATTTAATTTTAGTTTATTATTATTATTTATTAATTTACTTATTTTTTCTTTTGGCAGGTTTTTTATAGTTTATGACTAGAAAAAACCCATCAGGACCATTACTTTTTGACGAAAAAATCGATCGCACAGTTCGTAAAAATCAAAGAGAAATAAGGCGTAGCTTAGGATACACGGAGAAGGAGTGAGAAGATGATACTTAACCCCCAACCGACGAGATGGCTGAAAACCTAGGCAATAAGCTACCTCCTGTAACTGCGGCTAATGAAAATCCTGCTCACGTACTATGTATGATTATGCTAAACCTTCTTTAATAGGAACTGAATCTAGGATAGTTAGACCTGCTGTAGCTGCGAATACTTTTGAATTAAAACCTAACATTACCCAGATGATACAACAGTTTGTTGAATTTGATGGTTTGCAGGATAAAGGTCCCAATGCTCACTTAGCGAACTTTCTAGAGTTTTGCGATACATTTAAAATCAATGGCGTTTTTGATGATGCCATACGTCTTCGGTTGTTTCCCTTTTCACTGAGAAATAAAGCTAAACAGTGATTGAACTCGTTACTACGAGGGTCTATCAGTACTTGGGAACAAATGACTGAGAAATTTTTACTAAAATATTTTTCGCCGGCTAAAACGGCTAAATTACGTAATTATATCTCTTCTTTTGTGCAAATGGATTTAGAAACACTTTATGATGCATGGGAGAGATACAAAGACTTACTGAAAAGATGCCCTCACCATGGGTTACCGCTTTGGCTTCAAGTACAAACATTGCACAATGGTCTGAATCCCTCGACTCAGCAAATGGTTGACGCAGCTGCTGGTGGAACCATCAACAATAAAACATAGGAAGATGCCTATGAATTTATAAAGGAGATGTCACTGAATAGCTATCAGTGGCAAGTTATGAGGACAAAGCCAACGAAAACAACCGGTGTTTATAACATCGATTCAGTCACCATGCTCTCTAATCAGGTAGAACTTCTCAATAAAAAGATTGATGGTTTACTTGGTTCTACGCAGGTACATCCAGTAATGAGGTGTGACTCAAGTGGAGGAGGTGTGCATACAGAATACCAATCCTTCAATCCTACAACTGAAGAAGAACAAGTCAACTATATGGGTAATAATAACTTTAGATCTCAAAATAACCCATACAGTAATACTTATAATGCGGGTTGGAGGAACCACTCAAATTTCTCCTGGGGTGGTCAAGGGAATCAAAAGCCACAAAATCCTCAGGGTTTTCAGCAGCCACCTTATCAACAAGAGAAGAAACCAAACCTTGAAGAGATGCTTTCTAAATTCATCTCGGTGTCAGAAACCCGTTTCCAAAATACTGAGACAGCACTTAAGAATCAACAAGCATCGATCCAAGGACTCGAAACTCAGATAGGCCAGCTATCTAAACTAATCTCCGAACGACCACAAGATAGCTTACCAAGTAATACTGAACCTAATCTGAGGGAACACCTCAATGCAATTAGTACTCTAAATAAGGAAGGATTCATTGCACCGGAGCCAGAATTATAGCAAGACAACACGAGGAACAAAGGTCGAGAAGAGGTAAACGATAATGATCCTAAACAGGTAAGTACGAATCATGAACCTCGTGTGTCATATCCTAAAGCGATGACGAAAGACAAAACAGAAGAACAATTCAGTAAGTTTATCAAACTCTTAAAGAAATTACATATTAACTTAGCCTTTATTGATGTTCTGTCGCAGATGCCCAACTCAGCAAAATTCTTAAAGCAACTTCTGAGCAATAAAAGAAAACTAGACGCTACATCACATGTGGAACTCAATGCAGTCTGTTAAGCTATTCTAAAGAATAAGCTACCTAACAAATTGAAAGATCCAGGGAGTTTTACTATTCCTTACTTAATTGGTAGTTTATCTGTGAATAATGCTTTAGCTTATCTAGGGGCAAGTATAAATGTTATGCCGTATAAAATGTTTAAACGACTAGGTCTCGGTAAACCCAAACAGACTAGGATGAGCATACAATTGGCTGACAAAACAGTTAGATTTCCTAAAGGTATTATTGAAGATGTTCTCGTTAAAATTGATAAATTTATTTACCCAGTAGACTTTGTCGTCTTAGATATGGATGAGGATAATGAGGTACCTTTAATTTTAGGACGACCCTTTTTAGCAACTGCCAGAACCATTATTAATGTAGGCACAAGAGAGCTAACACTTCGTGCAGGTGACGACGCAATAACACTCCAAGCAAGCGACTCAGTCAAAACCTCTAAACCTCAAGATAATGCTATGAAACTTGTCGATGATAAAACTAATATTCAATCGTCCTTGTAGGAACTTCCTCAAACTAAGACAACGGAGACAGTGCACTATTATCATGTAGAGAACAAAGACACCCATGAGGACCGAATGCTTCAAATAGAGGAGCTAGATGAATGGCGAGCGCATAAACCGAGAACACACGATAAACCAAAATTACACCAGAATGAGTTCGATACCTCCCCAAATTTACTTAGGGTTGGAGATAAAGTCTTGTTAGATGCTGCAGACCCTCACATTGTTAAGATCAACCCGAATGAAGAAACCCCTTTTACGGTACTTAGTATTTTCCCATTCGGTACTGTCCAGGTAAGTCACTATAAGGTCGTCACTTTTAAGGTAAACAATACCCGTCTAAAACCTTATTTTGTCAAGGCTAATAACAAGAATGAGGAGTACGAACTCCTCAAACCACCCTGACCATCCACTAGAGAGGTAAGTCAAGCTTAGACTATAAATAAGCGCTTCTCGGGAGGCAATCCGAGCACTAACATATTTTGATTTCTTTTTTTTTTAAATTTTAATTTCTAACACTTTGAATCATTAACTTAATCTTTGAATTGCAAAGTTTTTCAGCACACATGGCCAGACACATGGGCGTGCCTAAAGCCATGGCCAAACAGAGGAAGAGACACGGCCATGCTATACAGCAGTGTGGAAGCAGGACATGATTTTCCCAAAACACGGGATACGATAAATCCCTCACGGTCGTGCGACATGGCCATGGGTGAACTTGATAGGAGACCACGAGTGTGGTAATGGAAAACCATGGGCGTGCCAGGGTCAAAGCTCGATTTTATTTCTACGACACAGGCGTGAGACACGCCCGTGCTGTTCAGCCGTGTACAACAATACACAGGCGTGCTACCATAACACACGGGCGTGGGAGAAGCGAACAAAGCTAGGCACGGCCGTGCGACATGGCCGTGTTCCACACACGCCCAAGACACACTAGCGTGGGATAGTAGCCGGGCACGACCTAAATCGTAAAATTCGAAAAACACGGGCTCACTCTCAAAGTACACTAGCGTGGCCCTAGGCCGTATAAACCTCCCCTATATAAGAAAACCATTGTTCATCTTCTTTCCCTTTTCAAAACCCTAGCCTAAATCTACCCTTCCCCATTCCCTAATCTCTATTCCGGCCACCATTCCCCAGATTTTCACTTCCTCAACCCCCAAACCACCCTCAAATCCACTCCCCTTATCCCCACTTATACCCTCTATTTTTCCTCCACACGGCTATATCCCCGCGTCACACGTCCGTGCTTGCCATCAACACGCCCGTGCACCGCCCTACAACAACCTTTGGTTCACTTTCTCAACCTTATTTTTCCAATTTTTGTTGCTACATTAGTATTTTACATGATTTACATAGATATTGTTACTATTACAAATATGTTTTAGACAAGTTAGGAATTTGCTTTAGAATTTTCTATATTTGAATTGTTTAAGCTACTAAATAGCATATACTAGTTTTAGGCCTCTTGCTTAACTACTGATATATCTTGGATTCTATCAATGCTCATGTATTTTCAGGAACATTATGTCGTCATCGAGAGGCAAGAAGGCCGCGGTCCCATCCTCAAAGAGACGTAGGGGACTGGGTTCTTCCTCGGTATGTGCTACAGCCGAAGTTCGGCACTTGTTCTTTGAATTTTCGCAAGCTTCGCAGGAGGAGCTATTTTAGATACTACATGCGCGACCCATCACTACAGGTCGTTGCATTGACTGGGCTACCATAGAGCAAGTCTAGCTAGCTGATGCCATCCGCGCCCTCCTGTCCACAGACCTATGGGAACGGTTCTTCGCTATTACCGAGCCCACTTATTTAGAGCTAACTTTAGAATTATGCTCTACTTTTCATTTACAGGTGGTGATGACGAATAATGACGATCCAAGCACCATTCACTTTCGATTAGGCGGTCTAGTTCGCGCGATGAGTGTCCCAGAGTTTGGAGTCGCTCTAGGACTTTACACCGATGAGTTTATGAAGGAGGAAGACATGAATGCACTACCACAAAATATCTACATTTCTCCCTCCTTGTGCTGGAAAGCTTTGGCACCACTCTCTTCCACCTACGACCCCAGTCGCTCGAAAGCCTTAGCTCTCACTCCTTCCCTACGCTATCTCTATGCCATATTGGCACACACCTTGATCGGGAGAAGAGAGAGCACCGGCGTCGTCAACACCCACGAAGCCTACTATTTATGGTGCATGGCGAAATGCACACGTGACTAACTTGGCATACTTCATTGCTTTCACCATTTGCCATCAGACCGAGCGGTATAGGAAGGGAGTGATCTCCATCGGCCCCTACATGACGCACCTTGCCAGACACTTCGGTCTCCTCAACACCGTGGCCCAGTCATCAGCGCTGACACTGATAGGTTAGATGTCCCCACAGGGCATCACGACTATGTTACACATGAGGATGATCGAGCGCCGACGTGGGACCGATCCTCCTCAGTACCATCTTTCTCATGCCATTGACGAGGAGGATCTTGAGGACATTCCTGATGATGTTCCCCCATAGCATGAGGAGCCTTCCACCGCGCCACCTAGGGAACGACCAGCTCATGCAGCTGCTTCATTGGCACACATTTCTGACCGACTCGCCCACTTCGAGCAGTATTGCACTACATAGTTCGAGATGATTCACGAGCGAGATCGACGACGAAACCGACAGATTGACGACATGCAGGCCATGATGCAGGAGCTGTGCCAATACTTTCACATCGCCACCCCAACGCCACCACCTGAGGGCCCCACTGACGAGGATCATTGAATCCTCCTATCTTTTTATTCTTATTTTTTGTTTTTTATTTTATTTTTATTTTTGTTTTTATTTTTATTTTTATTTTTATTTTTATTTTCATTTTAATTTTATTATTTTATTTTGAAAGACATATCTATATTAGTAAATTTTTTTTTCATTTTTTGGTATTTCTAACAAATAATCCCACTACGCTCTCTTCCACACCAACTCTTAATAAGCTCTTCATGATTCTACAGACTTCCAAGCAAAGCTACTAGAAATATTTTACGGAATGAGGAAATAAATGGGAAACAATACCTCACGAGTGCCATGTTTAATGACCCAATTTCTTCATCTAGCCAAGAACAATGGCAGCTACTAGTTTCCCCAAACAATCCAGCCTCAGAATCAAGCTCCGCATCCATATAACGGGGAGTTTCACCTCCTTTCCTCTTATGATTTTCTTTATTTTTAATAATCTATCTTTGTACATTGAGGGCAATGTACATCTTAAGTGTCGGGGGGTAAACATGAATCCTAACTTTTTGCATTATCCTCAAATCCCTGAATTTGGTCTTGTGCTTAAGTGATTTTCTCATAATATTGATAGAATGAATTCTGATTAATCTATAATTATTGTTGATATGTCGTGAATTAGACCAAGGGAATTATGCATGATTATTTAATTATAGGACCTTAAAGAATCGAGCATGATAAGTTGATATTTTGAGAAATAAAATTTTTTAGACTTTTTTTTTCTTAAATTCAGGTATTATCTTGAAATCTTAAGTATACAAGAATGACATCAAAAACCCAAATTTTTGGTGAGATTTTTGAGCCTTTTGAGCATATAGCTTTCTTTCTTGCTCACTTCTTTTGTGGTTTGAGTGTGTCAACATTGAACTGTTATTCTAGAACTTGCTTCGATTATACATGTCGAGATCACACATATGATTTGATATACTGAGATGATAAAGGCACTTAGGATTTAACCCATTTACTCCATAAAAAGTCTTCCCACATAATTAAACCCTTAGTGAACCCCCTTTGAGCCTACTAACCATTTTTGTTGATTAACCTTCATCATTAACCCATTAACCTATTATTTTTGAAATCCTCTTACTTAAATTTTTTTTTCGAGATTAAATTTAATACTGTTACCTTACTATGTTCACCATTTTTTGTTACTGAATCATGAAGTATGATTTCTATATTGTATTGACTTGATTTGAGTTAAAAAAAAACTCAGTATTATTATTGTAATTCTCAGCAAGCTAAAATAGTTCTAGATGTTTGTTTATGGTTCAGTAATTAAGTTTTTGATAGTGGGGTAATATATTGAAATTATCTCGATTCTAACCCTTATCTCTTCAGCTTGTATCCATACCTGTAACCTAAACCCCATTACAACCATGCAAAGACCTTTTGATTAGTGTATCATATCATTTACAAGTGGTGGAGATTTGATTTTCATGCAAGCTTATGGTAATAACTTTTCATGTTAGACAATCGTGTGCTTAATCTTGAACCTTAAACACTTTGAGTGATTTGAGTGAATCTTTAGTGAGGATGTCATCTCTTGTATATTTAGGACTAAAGTTAATTACTTGAAGGAAGGAGATTACCTATAATTTTGTTATCAAAGTATTCGATTTAGATTGTTTGAGGTTTTTAAAGCCCCTATAGTTGAATTCTCGCTGTATGATTTTTCATGGAATAATTTGTAACATTATCAGTAATGCTTATGCGATTGAAAGGAATGAATTCTAGCAGTAAATGAGAATTTTTCTTGAGGACAAGCAAATGCTTAAGTGTGGGGGTATTTGATAAACGTCAAATTATACATATTTATGGATGTTTATTACTAGATTTGTGGATTTTGGTGCTCTTAATTCGGTTATTTCATGTTTTGTGCTCAGGAGAGCACCAAGAGTCAAAAGGAGCAAAAAACGAGCAAAAAAAGGGGACAAAAAGGACCAGATCAAGAAGATGACGCGGCCTAAGCCTTGCCACACGGGCATCTCACATGCCTGTGGCCTTCGGGGTGTCGATCAAGGTTTTCACGATTCACACGGCCTGGCCATTGAGCCCACACGACCGTGTGCAATTTAACAGATCGAACACGACCTGGCAATCACGTCATACGGCCGTGGCACACGGGAGTGTCCCTTTTTCAAAGAGTTGTATTTTACATAGAAAAGGATACTTAGGGAGGAAGAAAGCTAATCCAAAGCCTATATAAACACCCTAAGTGTGACCTAATAAGGGGGCCTCTTCTAGAACTTTTCTAGAATACAGAACCACACTCCAGGAATTACTTGAAGAAAGCCAGACGATCCATCCCAAAAGCTGGAACTACTCCAAGACTGAAGATCTCCCTCAAAATTCCTTCAGAGGTTTTAGAGTTTTCTTCATGTTTTGTTATTTTTATACTTTTGAGATGTACTCTTATTTTATTATGAACTAAACCCCTTAGATACCTAAAGGGGATAAAACCTATGATGGATCTTGTTATTATTATCTGAACTGTATGATAAATACTTGATTTGTTCTTAATTATGTGTTCTTAATGCTTGAGTTAATATTCCGGGTATTAATTCATGATTTGATGTGCTTATGGAGAGGAGGAATAGACCCTGCCTAAGAGTAGATTTGACATAATTAAGCGGATTTGATCGAATGCCTAGGAATAGGGTTACGAGATTTTGCCGGATTAGGGTGAAACCTAATATGGGAGTCCATAGAGTGATTTACTGCTTCCCTAGGGGTTTTAGTTAAGAGAGAAATTTCGATTAATTCAACTGAAGGTTAGACGTTATTAGTCTCAAAAGGGATAATAACATAGGTTAGGGAGTCTCACGGATCAAGTCAAGTGAATAAATCATCCGGTTCAGAGTCAGATAACAAGTGAAATCTAGGTGGATTCCTCCTTGGGTGTCGTCTTTATCAATTGCTTTTCTTCAAGTCTTTTTCCAAATTTTCTCTTTGCTTTAATTAAATTAGTTAATTAGTTTAGATAATTAGTTTAATAAAGAAACCCTTTTATTCTTAAGCTAGATAATAAAAAGATAGTTATTACTAGTACTTTTAGTTCTCTTGGGTACGATATTCCGGTCTTGCCATTACTATACTATTGTTCGATAGGTGCGCTTGTCTTTTCATTGTGATAATAGTTAGTCTAGGTTTGATCTTCATTATAAATATTTATTACTTGTTACGAATCACGCGATCACCTACTTTATCGCCTTTGCCATATGCCACCAAACGGAGCGACATCGGAAGGGGGTCATCTCCACCGGCCCCTACGTGACTCGGCTGGCACTATACTTCGGGCTCCTCAACACCGTGACCCAAGAATCATCCCTCACCCTCATCGGCCAGATGTCTTCACAAGGCATCTCGAGCATGCTTAGCATGAGGATGATCGAAAGACGCCGAGGAACCTACCCTCCCCAGTATCGTCTCACCCAATCTACCGAGGAAGAGGCCTACGAGGACATTCCTGATGATGTCCCCCCACAGCATGAGGACCCACCGACTCAACCACCACAACCCTCTTGTTCAGTTCATGCAGTGGCTTCATATACTGACATCTCTGAGCGCCTCACCCGATTCGAGCAGCAGTGTTTCCAACGATTTGACAACATTAATGCTATTCTACAGCAGATTTGTCAGCACCTCCACATCTCATGCCAGTCCCACGTCGCGAACCATCCAGCGATGAAGATGTTTAAAAAATATTTATTTATTATTATTTTATGTTTTCAATTTTTATTAAAACTACTTTTTATTTTTATTTTTAGCAGATTTTAGAATTTTATTTTTAATTATCAATTTTGGTTTTTCTTTATGAGTATTTATTCTTCCTAATATCCCCTAAAAAGTTCCTAATTTTATCACAGTTATATAGAGCTCTTAAGCTTATCATCGCATAGGAACTAAAACTCCACCGGGAAAGGTTCTCCACGACTGCCATGTCCTGCTCACCCAAGACCATAGCTACCACTAGAGATAATATCCTTTTGGCGCAGGAGTTATGGACTAATGAACCCCTACGACTGCCGGAGTATCTTCCTCCACTCTCGAACCGAATTCCTCTCCAAAACTCCAGTTCGAGGAATTCATCATACAGGAAGTTTCACTTCTCTCCCTATCTTATTTTTATACTCTAATATATATCTTTGTACATTGAGGGCAATGTACATCTTAAGTGTAGGGGGATATTTATTTCATTATCAGAAAATCCCTGAATGATTAACTTGTTCTCTTGAAAAGCTCTCATATCATATTTAGGATAAATTCTGATTGATTTATGATTTTGATTGATATATCTTGAATTAAAATGTAGGCAATTATGCAGTGATTGTTTAAACTTTAAGACATTAGGGAATCAAGCATGATAAATTGATTTTTAAGATATTAAAATCCTTAGGTTGTTTCCCCAAAGTTTAGGTATTACTTTGAATTGGAATTCTCAAGTTTTTAACATCAAAAAGCCATAATTTTAGTGAGATTTTTTAGCTTTTTGAGCATCTATTAATTCTTTCATGCTCAATCTTATTATTGCTTTGAGTGCGTCAGTATTGAACTGTTATTCTAGAACTTGCTTGATTATGCATGTCGAGACCACACCATTTGATTTGATATGTCAAAATGATTAAGGCACTTAGGATTAACCGACTCATGCCATGAAAAGCCTACCTCCACGATTAACCCTTAGTAACCCCTTGAGCCTAACAAGCCATTCTTTGTATTACCCTTAATATTAACCATTAACCCATTATTGTTGAAATCCCCCAAATTAATTTGATCCCTATTTTTGTCGAGATCTGAGTTGGAAAATTTGCTTAGCTATGTTTTCTTCCATTTAGTCTATATTATTTAACTTTTTCTTTAAAAAAAACAATATATACATATTAATAAGTCTATATTCTGAGAAGAAGCTCTGTTGTATACAAGTGAAGATTAACTCTTTTTCTAGTTAGACAATTTTTCAATTCAAACTCGATTCTAACCCTTTTCTTTTAGCTTGTGACAACACCCCCTAACCAAGCCTCATTACAACCCTCTAAAGACCTTTTGATTGATGTATCATCTTAAATTATAGTGGTGGAGATTTGATTTTCATGCAAGCCTATGGTAATAACTTTTCATTATTGACTATTGAGTGCTTCCTTTATTGTCCTTAAACACCTCGAGTGATTTGAGTGAATCTTTAGTGAGGATGTGAAACTCTGTGATATTCTGAATTAAAAGTAATTACTTAGATGAGGGAAGACACCTATGATTTTGGAATAAAATGCTCAACTTGGAATGATTGAAACTTTTATGTTCTTTTAGTTGAATTCTCAATGTATGATTACTTATGGATTAATGTGAGATATTATCAATAGAAGTTATAAGTTGAGAAGAATTTATTTTGATTATGAGTTGAGAATTTTGCTTGAGGACAAGCAAATGCTTAAGTGTGAGGGTATTTGATAAACCGTAATTTATACATATTTTTACCCCATGTTTAATGCATTTTTTGGATGATTTCCCATTAGAATTGGTGAATCCGATGCTCCTATTGCTTTAATTTCATGTTTTATACTTAGGAGAGCATAGGAGAGCAAAAGGAACGAGAAACGGGCCAAAAACGGAGAAAATAGGCCAAAGTACGAAATTAACTCAACCTGGACCCCCTCACATGGGTAGACCACACGGCCGTGTCAATTGGGCAGGCTCGAGCACGGCTTGAAGTAATCGAACACGGGCATGTCACATGGACGTGTCCCTACTGAGCCCAAGTTGAGTCCAATTCGGAAAAAGGCTATTTTTGAGGGCCTTTAGGCATTCCAAAGCCTATAAATACACCATAGAGGAGGAAGAAAATGACACACGGAGAATAGGGGGGTAAGGAATTACTCCAAGGAAGCCGATTAATCCATCTTAGAAGCCGGATTCATCATCAAGACTGAAGATCTCTCCTCAATTTCCCTTTAGGAGTTTTAGGTTTTCTTTATATTTTTTATTCTTTATCATTTTGAGATGTTTTCTTATTTAGTTATGAACTAAATCCCCTAAATACCTAAGGGGAATAAAACCTAAGACGAATCTTGTTATTATTTTTTGAATCGTATGATAAATATTTAACTTGTTCTTAATTATGTGTTCTTAATTCTTGTTTTGATATCTCAGGATACTGATTCAAGATAAGCTCTTATTCAGAGGAGGAATAGACCCTGTCTAAGAGTACATTTTTCATAACTAAGCGGAGTTGATTACGCGCCTAAAAATATGGTGACAAGATTTTGCCAGATTAGGGTGAAACCTAATAAGGGGATCTATAGATCGAGTTAATGCAACCCTAGAGTGTTAATTAGAGAAAAGTATCGGTTATTCAGTCTAGGGATTAGACGTTATTAGTCTTGAATAGGGATAATAACATAACTTAGAGATCTCTACGGAACAATTTAAATGAATAAATCGTCCGATTCGGAGCCAAAATAACAAGTAAAGTCTAGGTGGATTTTTCCTTAGGTATTGTCTTAAGTCAATCGATTTTCCCCAAAAGTAAATTCCCCAATTCTTTTCTCTATGAGTTCATAGTTTAGATAATTAGTTAATTAAAACAAAACCTCTTTATTCTTAGGCTAGATAATAAAAAGACAGTCATTACTAGTACTTTTAGTTCCTTTGGGTTCGACAATCCGGTCTTGCTAAAACTATACTACTAATCAATAGGTACACTTGCCTACATCGCGATAATAGTTAGTTCAAGAACGAGTAATTATAAATTTTTAAAACCTATCACGAAACCACGCGATCAATGATTTTTCCTTAAAATTGGTGAATTCGATGCTCCTAATGCCTTAATTTCATGTTTTATAGTTAGGTGAGCATAAGAGAGTGAAAGGAACGAGAAATGGGCCAAAAACGGAGAAAATGAGCCAACATATGAAATCAACACAGCCTGGACTTCCTCACACGGGCAGACCACACGGCCGTGTCCCTTTGGCAAGGTCAAAGCACGATTTACACGGGTAGATCACAAGCTCGTGCCCATTTAACAGCCTTGACCACGGTCTTAAGCAATCGCACACAAGTGTGTCCCTGCCGAGCCCAAGTTTAGTCCAATTCAAAAAAGGCCAATTTTGAGGGCTCTTAGGCGTTCCAAAGCCTATTTAAACATCTGAGGAGGCACTTGGACAGGGGACGGAGAGGAGGAAGCAAGGAATTGCTCAATAAAAGCTGATCGATCCATCTCAGAAGCCGGATTCACCATCAAGACTGAAGATCTCCCTTCAAATTCCTTCAGGAGTTTTGGGTTTTCTTATGTTTTGTTATTTTTATCTTTTGAGATGTTTTCTTTCATTAGTATGAACTAAAACCCCTAAATACCTAAGGGGGATGAAACCTAAGATGGATCTTGTGATTATTATCTGAATTGTATGATAAATATTTAACTTGTTCTTAATTCTTGTTTTGATATTCCAGGATATTGATTCAAGTTAAGCTCTTATTCAGAGGAGGAATAAACCCTGTCTAAGAGTAAATTTGTCATAATTAAGCGAAGTTGATTGCGCGCCTAAAGATAGGGAGACAAGATTTTGCCGGATTAGGGTGAAACCTAATAAGGGGATCCATAGATCGAGTTAATGCAACCCTAGAGTGTTAATTAGAAAGAGATTTCAATTATTCAATCTAGGGTTAGATGTTGTTAGTCTCGAGAAAGATAATAATATAACTTAGGGATCTCTACGGAACAAGTTGAATGAATAAGTCGTCCGATTTAGAGTCAAATAACAAGTGAAGTCTAGGTGGATTTTTCCTTAGGTATTATCTTAATCAATCGAATTTTCCAAAAAGTATTTTCCCTAAATTTCTTTTCTGTGATTTCTTAGTTTAATTAATTAGTTAGATAAACAAAACCCTTTTATTTTTTTAGGCTAGATAATAAAAAAGAAAGTTGATACTAGTACTTTTAGTTCCTTTGGGTTCGATAATCCTGTTTTGCTAAAGCTATACTACTGTTCGATAGGTACACTTGCCTTCATCGTGATAATAGTTAGTTTCAAGAACGATTCATTATAAATATTTAAAACCTGTCACGAATATCATGTATCACTTTCCAACAAACTCTTTTTCAAAGCGCCCTTCCGCATTCGAACATCTTGAAACTTCTTCTCTCAATGATCGGCTCTAGTCTTTTCTTCTTTAATTTCTTGATGCCACTGCTTCGACATTTTACCCAAACCTGCAGTTCTTATCCACATACGCAGCTTCTTGTAATCAGTTTTCAGACTATCTAAATCTTCCTCGGCTTTGTTCTTTCCCTTCCTCAATTTTTCAGCCTGTAGCTTATGGATATCGGCGTCTAGTCTCAACTTCATCTTTTCCTCTTCTAACTGCTCTATCTTTTTTCCCAACTCCGATATCATTTTCTCAAAGTCTTGCTTGATGATCTCTCTCGGATGGGACTACTTGTAAATGCTCTTCTATCGGTCGAGCATTTTCTTGACTTGGCATTGGGATGTTGTCGTTGATTCTTTTACTCCACCACTAGTCATACTTGGGGGTCGTCATTGGGCCTACAGCGAATCATTTCATCCTACGGTTTTGGTTCCAAGCATTTGATATCTCACGGACTCTCTTCCTATAATTATTGTCCTTATATGAGAACTCGCACTGAGCCAACCCTTGTGTCACCGGTATGAACTGCCTTGATCGATATTGTCTTAACACAAGTAGTGGAGCGTATCCAACGACTCCCCATATCTCAAGTAGAGGGACCCAGTCAAAGTCACCATATCGATATAAGATCTCATCGGAGATCATCCATAGGGCCCTCTATTCAACATCTTTAACTTGTAAATTCTAGAGAATCGCTATACATTTCTCTTCGAGAAGGTCATCCCGCTTTGGCGTAGCCACTAACTCCTTCAATAGAGAGTAGTTTTCAGAAAAAAAAACTCGATATGAGACCTTTTTCACCCTCCAAAAGTGGCTATGGAACCATGATAGCAAAAGTTGCGTACATCCTATAAATCTGCCTTCACCCGTTCTCCGGCAAGCATTCAATGATCTAAAAGTTTCGGCCAAGATTGCAAGGACATGTGTGACCCCTTTATCAAGTCGATCAAACAGGTCTGAGACTGCTTCATCTACGTATCCTAATGTCTTAGGAAAGACGACCAAACCGTAGATGCTCAAAGCAAAAATATCAACCCTCTTCTTCATATTCGAATGTGCTAGAATTAGATCTCTCAAATTCTTCCAAGAAATACAAGCACCGTCTCTTTTTTTCTTAATTTGGGCTGCAACCCATTGTTCGCTCATCCCCGTGATATTCATCAGTCTCTTTACAAAGGGCGGGACGTTAGCAGCTCTAGAATAGGCCTTGTTGACTTTAACCTTTGGGCAGCGAAGTAAAGCCATATACTATTCCACGATAGGTACCAAATCAACTCTCCCAAAAGTGAAGCAGTTGTAAGCGGAGTTCCAAAATTGGGCGAGAGCTCGGAATAAGCGTTTGTCTACTTTTACCTCGAGTAAATAGGGCAAGTCTCCATAATTATGATAAAATGACTGCTTGATTTCGTTGTTCCAATTGTTCCATATCTCTTTTAATTCTTGTAGGTCATTCTGAACCACACTAATGTGAGTAAAACCCCATTATTCTGACTCGTATCCCTTAGTCAAACTATCACCTTTCTCTTGCTGCGTCTTTTCGGACCATATTTGGACGGCCGCATTTTCTTCCACTCTATCAAGAAATCCTTTTTCCATGCTAAGTTTTTCTATCTAGAAATCGAACGTGAATCGACACCTTTTTATAATGTAATGCCCTGCAATAACAGGAAAACACAACAAGTCAGTATTATATACATAAAATAGAACTCAAAGCAAACAGGAAGTAATTAAGCACCTATTCGGGTAACTGCTAAGGTTTGGTGTAATTCTACCTAAGAAGGGTTCCTACGGCTTACTATATGCGGCTCGATCCTAAAGTAAAGGTACCTGAACCAGTAGATTCCTTGATCCTCACCCATTATAGGCTCATAGACCGAGTTCAGTTCAGGGGTATACATTTCCCTATGGTTGCACGAAGATAAAAATCTCATGAAGACATAGGTACGGATGTATCCCGAAAGCGATCCACTATCCTACATGGAAGTGAAAACATTACGAAGGAATAGTTTCTCACTCCCACTTAAAAGGGGAAGATCAACCGATCATGCAATGCAATGAGCAAAAAGATACCAAAATTTAAACTAATACAACAATTAGAAACCATAATGATGAAAATTGTAACAAAGACGGATAAAATGCAACAAAATGATCGCACATTTAAACCAAGTTTTCAATTTTCGACAAAAAGACAAAATCAACTTGTGGCTTGACTCTCTTTTTTAAGTCCCCAGCGGAGTCACCAAGCTATCGGAACCAATTTTTTGAAAAACGGCGGTCGACTTGGATTTTAAAAAATGAAAACAAAAAAAGGGAGTCGCCACCAATCCTTTTTGCTAAGGTGTGATCGGGTCATCTCGAAAAGTGGTTGTTTTTAATAATCAGTTTGATTTATCAAAACAACGATTTTGGTCTACAAAAATCAGAAAGACGGGTTCGGGAGTCGGTTATGCACAAGGAAGGGTTAGCACCCTCGATACGTCCAAAATTGGTACCTAGTTGATTAATCAGTGTCTTTGTGTCAAAGATTCGAAAACTTGAAAAAATTTAAAATACGATCCCTCTTTGTATTAACGTTAATTAAAAAATAATTGAATAACTTGAAACGGATGTTAAAGATCTTCTCATCTCGAAGTAATAAAATATCACATCTAGTAAGTTAGGACACGGCATCTTGAGCCTTCAAGAATGAGCTTGCATTTTATTTAAAATTCATGTATTTTAACCCCTTTTTTAAAAGGATATTCGGTTATTTATGGTAAACGAGAAAAATCAAAACCCAGTAAGTTAGGGCACGTTTTCTCGAATTCTTAAACACTGAATATTGTCTTTATTTGCAAAAAATCTTATCTCGAAGTAACAAGATGTCGTATCCAGTAAGTTAGGGCACAACACCTCGTATCTCCGAGAATAAGCATTTTATTCAAAACTCGTATTGCGATTTTAAAAGAATATTCTATTATTTAGGTTAAATGAGAAAAATCGAAACCCAGTAAGTTAGGGCACAATTTTCTCAAATTCCTAAATACGGAATATTGCTTTTTTGAAAGAATTATTTTTGTCGGGTAAAGGCTAATATAACATAAATTTATAAAAAAAAATTACGATATTAACAAGCATAGCGGGATAATAATAAATATATAATGTAAATGACATGAATAAGAATAGAATTAAAGAAGTAAAACCAAGCAGGGAATGTAGAAAAAAATGGGTAAAAATTAAATAATAAATAGATAAAAAATGATAGAAATAAAATAAAAAAGAAACTTAATAGTATATACATGAAATAGTTGAAAATAATAATAATACTTATAATAATAATAATAACGTTAAAAATATTAATATTAACAATACTAATAAATACAATAGTAAAAGAGGATAATAGTAAACATAATAATGATAATAATAATACCAACAATAATAATGATAATAATAATAATTTATGAAAATAAAAGAAAATGATAATAGTTTACAAATAATAATGATGAAGAATAAGATAGAAAAATTACAAAAATATCAATACATTATTAAGAATCATAAAAATAAAAACAATATGTTAATAATAATAATGGTAAAAAAGGAAAATAGTAATGATAATAATAATAATAATAAAGTAGAAAATAATAATACATTAATAAGAAAATAATAATCTAAAATATAAAATATATTAAATAATAATAGAAAAGGAATAAAACATAAAAAAATATAATGATAATAGTGGTAGTAATAAAAGTAATAATAGTAATAATAGCATCAAATATAATAGTAATAATAATAATTATTATTATTATTTTGATAATAAAATAGAAAAAAATGACTAAAAGGGATTAAATCGAACTTGAAACAAAAGTTTTGGAGCAAATCCGAAGTAAATAAGAGAGAAAATGACTAAATTGCATGCGCAAATAAACAGGAGGGACTAAAATGGGCAATAACCATTCCCTTCAAAACACGCAGCATCGGGGTGGGCCCAATTGAAAACAAAACAAAATTTCGGGGAAAAATTAAAAGAGTGAAAATCTGATTGCAAAACAAAAAAAAGGTGGAAGGGCTAAATGCATAAATATCCCCTTTGTGGAAAACACGCGGATCCTGAAAGCAGGTCGGGTCAGTGCGCGGGTCATGAGGCAAAATGATGTCGTTTTGGGCATTTAAAGCCAGTCCCAAAACAACGTTGTTTTGGTGGCCTATATAATTTAGTTTTTTTGACAAAAAAATCACTTGCCCCTTTGTTTCTTAAAAAAAAAATCTGAAATGCTCTCTTTCTCGCTGGACTGAGTCCAGGTTCCGGCCAAAGTGGCACCGCATCTCCGCCGTCGATCACGCCGTGGCTTCTGCGTACTGCAATGGTCGAATTCGAGTAATTTTTTTACTTTAATATATATATATATGTAAAAAAAGGGAGAAAGAATAAAAAAAGAGGGGAAGATTCGAAAAGAAAAAAAAAGAGAGGAATGAAACGAAAATCACCTCTTTTCCGTTTTGATTTTGTTTTTCGTTTTTTTATCTCTTTTTGATGTTCAATCTTGATTATTATGTGTTTGAAAAATATGTTGTTTTCATTGATAAAAAAAAGCCCCTTTACATTCGGTTTCTTGGCTTATATAGCCATTTACAAAATATTAAATCTATTTGTGTATCTCTGCTTGTCATTTCCATTTTAATTCTTGCAGGCGCAATTGGGCAGTGGCAACAATGGCGATGAAGCAGGTGGTGCTACAGGTGGATCAGAGGGCAGTTGGCCGAAAGTCAGACATAGGGGTGGCGGCTAGTTAGGGTTTTTTTTCTTTTTGTTTTTTGAAAATTTTTGGGATTTTGGGTTAGGGTTTAAATGGTTTGGGTTTAATTTGGGCTGATGGTTTAATTGGGTTTAAAGTTTGGGCTCATGTAATGGGTTAGGGGTTTTAAATTGTAAAGGACTTTTTATTTTGTAATTGGGTTGGTTTGCTTATGGGCCCCGGGCCAAAATTGGGTTGTACAATCATCATCTCCAAGTTTGTTAAACAAATCAGAAGATGGAGCACAAATTTTATTAGCTTGAGAAGTGCAAGATGAAGATCTGATATTGTTCTTAGCTTGTTGTTGAATTTGACCTTTGAGCATAAATTCATATTTTAAATTATTTTTACATATATTGGAATGATTTATTTATAAATAAATAAATCAAATTATTAGACAAATGATTTGCTACAAGTACATTAGTGAAAATTGAAAATAGTGATCAACCCCTTAAAAGGTTGAAACAGGCCAAAACTCAACAGATACCTAATTTAACATTCACATAAACCATACCAATTGTATCAAATTGTATCAAATCCGGAAAAATGTAGTGATTGCATTTTGCTAGAGCAACAAAATCATTTAATGACATTAACCGGCAATGGTCACATTGACCAACGAAAGTGTTGAACAAGACTAACAAAATTTCAGCTTAAAAGATAAAAACCAATCATAACTGGCATCATTAACGCCATATCGCATGTCATTCATGCATCACAGCATCCTTATCGTCAAAATAATTCCCACAAGTATAGGAATTGATCAAATTCACTAAGATAACAATAACCAATTCCTCTAGAAAACATTACCAGCTTTTAATTGTTATTTCTTTGCTTGTGATGGAGCGGTGAACTGGGTAAGAACAAAGCAGTCTGGGAGGGTCAATGTTTGTGTAATACTTCTTGATTGTCTCTGTGATTTCAAATCCAAATTTTTTATAGAAGTTGATGTCATCTTCGTTGTTTGTCTGAACATGCAAGTAGATTTCCGGTATGTTTTAAGTATTAGTTTATAGAAATACCACTGAGTGTATACTCAGCGTACTGTATGTTTCCCTGCGCAGGACTAGGTACGAAAGAAAGCTAAGGACTCAGCATCCAAACCAATCCCGAACTCAAAGTGGTGAATACTTTTCTTTTGGTAAAATGACATGTATCTAGGTTGTTAAGGTACTATTTTGTACATGATAGTGAATAAACATGAAAGTTGTTGAAGCTTGGAATGAAATATGTATATTTTGGAAGTTAAACTTACATGAGTTTAACTAGTATGATAATGTAGTATAATTTTGATACGAATTATGGTACATAATCCTTAAGAGGTATTGAAGTGAATGAATGAATATTTACTAATTTTAAATGGCATAATGAATGATATTTGATTTAAGAACTATTAGTAAATGTTTGGGCATGAGTTAGATGTGTTTAGCATGTGAAAATAGCTTAAAAATGGTCAAAAATCATGTTTTCACACGGCCAAGTCACATGGGCATGTGCTCAGGCCGTGTGGCTCTTTGTTTATGTCACACAGGCTGTTCCCACAGCCGTGTGTGCAATTCAGATCTGCCCACGACCTGACCCCATGACCATAGAAGCCCCACGGGCAGGTCACACGGGCATGTCCCAGGCCACACGGGCGTGTGCCCCTATCTTCAAGGGAAAATTTCCAAAGTTACCAGTTTAGTCCCGAACCACTTCTAAAACATGTATTGGGCCTCGTAGACCCATATTAGGGACTTTATGATGAAATTTGATAAAAATTGATCTGGAATGTAAAGTTTATGACTCGGTATTGTATAAATGTTAGTGTATAAGTCCGGTAATGCCTCGTAACCTTATTTCGCTAACGACTTAGGGTTAAGGGGTGTTACATTTCTTTAACTTATCATCATCTTCAAGTTTGTTAAACAAATCAGAAGATGGAACACAAATTTTATTAGCTTGAGAAGTGGAAGATGATGATCTGATATTGTTCTTAGCATGCTGTTGAATTTGACCTTTGAGCATAAATCTATGTACAAATTCCTTGATCTTTCAATGCGTTAATAGCTCCAATGCTAGCTGCTGCAATCTAAGCTCTTGCTGAACAACTCATGGTTTTTATCCTTTTTGCTATACTTTTCAGATCAAATGGCTATTTTTTTCTTAAATAAATGGTAATGGTGGATATGAAGTTCTTATATAGTGACTTTATGGGGAGGGGGGAACCATAGATGGTATTCAAATAAAAGAAATAATTTTAATTGTATCCTACAATAGAGACAATGATAGTAAAGAAATGAACAAAATCTCCAAAGATAAGGTTTTGGATGGTTTGTTTTTGGTTCCTTTGGATTTGGGGGATGAACCCTTCACTATTTACATCCAATTTATTGGTTTCTATTACATCTTTCCATGAAAAATTGAAATCCTAATGTGACCTGAGAAGTGGATTGGCCTGTTCTCCATTTATGTTCAAATTCTCCCCATGTTTTTTTGTTTTTGGGATTTGAAGTTTTAGACTCTCTCTGTTTGCCAGTAAAATGTTTATTTTTAAGCTCTGAAAAATAATATTTGGAAAAAGATTTACTTTTCTGGTGTTTAGATGAATTTGTATAAAATATTTTTTTTGACAAATTTCCTGAAAAGATTTTCTGGAAAAGATTTTTTTACATATATTAATAAATTTATATATATTAATAAATTCATATTTTAAATTATTTTTACATATATTGTAATAATTTATTTATAAATAAATAAATACAAATCTCTTGCTACAAGTACATTAGTGAAAATTGAAAATATTGATCAACCCCTTAAAGGGTTGAAACAGGCCAAAACTCAACAGATACCAAATATCTACCAATACCTAATTTAACATTCACATAAACCATACCAATTGTATCAAATTCGGAGAAATGTAATGATTGCTTTTTGCTGGAGCAACAAAATCATTTAATGACATTAACCGGCAATGGTCACATTGACCAACGAAAGTGTTGAACAAGACTAACAAAATTTCAGCTCAAAAGATAAAAAGGACACATTTATAAACCAATCATAACTGGCATCATTAACGCCGTATCTCATGTCATTCATGCATCACAGCATCCTTATCGTCAAAATAATTTCCAGAAGTATAGGAATTGATCAAATTCACTAAGATAACAATAACCAATTCCTCTAGATAACATTACCAGCTTTTAATTGTTATTTCTTCGCTTGTGAGAACAAAGCAGTCTGGGAGGGTCAATGTTTGTGTAATACTTCTTGATTGTCTCTGTGATTTCAAATCCAAATTTCTTATAGAAGTTGATGGCATCTTCGTTGTTTGTCTGAACATGCAAGTAGATTTCTGGTATGTTTTGCTTCGAACAGAGATAAAGAACATGGTTCAATAGCCTTGTACTTGCATAAATTAAAGATTTTTAACGAATTATGGCTTCTATTCAGAATTAATGAGAACATAATTTTTCAGCAAAAACATGCTGAGGCAGTTTAGTTACACTCTACATTTCTTCATCGTTGACCTCATTGCAATTTGCAAAAGACAACCATTATTGTGCCACTGAACATGTGTAGATATTTTCAGAGCGCAAGTGAAACCAGAAGTGATCCGATTCAAATTATAGGTATTGATAATGTTAAAGGACAATACTAAGATCATCCAATTAGAAATTAGTTTCTTGCATGACCTATTCCAAGGAAATGTTGTTTGTCTACTCACCAATTCCTAGCCCACGATATGGTGCTAAAACACCCAATGTCATGATGTACACACGGATGGCCCCACCTTCCTTCTTTTCCAGCCGGCAAGCAATTGATCCGACACAGATGTCACTGTAATATGCTGAGTTAGCATGTAAAAGAGTGATTGTTAGAACAAAATACTAATTTTTGGATAACACAGGCTATTCTCCAACTTACTCTCATCAGGTCTCAACTCATGTAATAGCTATGTATAACAATCACATCATCTGTTACGTGAATATGCATGTGTCACCACAAACAATTTATTCCGAGCCATCAAATTGAATAAAAAATAATTAATTACAGCTTTCTAACCATCAATGTGTAACATAGTAATTGATATCATATGATGAAGCCACTATGACAGGGACATTACAAACATGCTCTGCACATTCATAAGATCATAGAGTTAAAAGAGGATAGAGTTGCTCCAAACTTCAATTGAGTGTATTTCTTAGAGCATGACTTGAGGATTAAGGAGAAAATAAAACAAATATGCAGTTACCAAGACAGAAGGAATCGATAAGATAACTTCTCTCCAAAAAGTAACAGGTTTTGAAATTTCTACAGTTTCTGTGAAAAGATGTAGACCATCAAGCACAATAGGTGCCCTCCAATGCAAGGCAGCGAATTTCAGAATCACGAAGTCTTTAGCCAGGGTTTTTCTGACTCTAAAGTTCGCCAGAAAACTTCAGGGATAGCTACTACCCGCTATTTAACAGTGTAAAAGCAATGCAGGATAAGGAAGGATGTATTAACGTTACACAATATGCAGAAGATCATGGAAGAAAAGGTGACTGGACCAGCTAAGATTGGTAACATAAATATTTGAGTGTAAGGCAGCACAAGCACAACAGCAGAAGCAAAGAGTGTTTTTGAGGCATGTTTTCATGACGATGACTGGTGACACGCATTTTTAGAGTTTAATAAGCCCAGAATATTGACCATTGAAACCAAAACACAATAAATAGAGCAAGCAATTCAATATAGGTCGGGTTATCTAACCAAAACTATCTAATCCAACAAGGAATTGCTTCTACCAATGATCACATGAGAAGACACTAAACTGATAACCGAAAACATGTTAACGGTATCGAAGGTCACTCATGTGTAGGTTGTAGTTTCAAGACAGCCAAGTTCATCATTCAGTAACTTGAAAAATCAAGTATAAAGTTTCTAGTCTTGGAGAATCTATACATATTAAACCATTTTCCAATCATGTATAATCAAATGCCAATATAAATCAAACTAGCCCATAAAAGGCCATCAATCTTCCGACTCAAAGAACCAAAAAGCCAAAATCAAACGCAGAAATCAAAACCAACAAAATAAATTCCGATAATAGGATACTAACTACATACGCAGAGGGAAAGAGAACAACAATAAAATTCCCAATAGATGGCATATACTAAAGAACACAAAAGAAAAAAAAAAAAACCAGTGCAAAGAAAATGCCAAACAACATTGGACCAACCAAAAGAGTTCAACAACTTTCAAAAGAAAGAAAAATGAAAACCCAGAAAAAGATTAGGAAAAACGGAGCAAACCAAGCTTGGTGAATTCGCCAGAAGCGAGAGCATCGGCGTAGTACTTATGGTTGTAACGAACAGGGAAGAGAGCTGTGTTGAGCTTCTTCAGCTGCATCACGTTCTTGTCCCTCACTCCATCAAGTGATATTGCTACTTCTCGCCCAGCCCCCATTTCTTAACTCCTTTGCGATCTATTTGGTCTAATAAAACAAAAGATTTGCAGAGGGGATATAATAATTGTGTGGTGAGGGATTGTACAGACAGACTTAGATTTCTTGTATGTGACAAAAGAGGAAGGGTAGAGGTTGGCTTTTCAATTTACAGCGACGGTGGAGGGATTCGCTACTCATGGAACTTGGGGTTTCTCGTTTCCCTGAGAAAGACCCAGCGAAGTGGAGCCTCGATTTGCCTGAGAAAGAAGAGAGCAAACGAAACAGCAGCCTGAGAAGAGAAGATATGTGAGGATAAGAAGATGAAGAACAAAAGAAGGAGAAGGAATGAAGAAGAATGAGATGGACTGATGAAGGAGGAGGACTGATAAAGAAGGAGACGGAAAATGATTTTTGGACCAAGAAAATAAAAATACAGTGCAAAAGCGTGAACGGCAGGATTCGAACCTGCGCGGGCAGAGCCCACATGATTTCTAGTCATGCCCGATAACCACTCCGGCACGTCCACTGATTTTGGTGAGTTCCGTCATTGCCATTTAATATAGTATTCTTTTTCATACACATTTTATTCTTTTTTTGAATTTAAAAACAACCATCTCATTTATCATAAATATTTAAAAAAAATCAATCAAAATTTTAATTTAATCAAATTAATTAAATGATTTATACTCATTTCGAGATATGTAATTGTTTTCTTATTTCCTGCTTTTATGGATTAGGATATGGAGACATTTGCATTCATTATATGATTTTTTTATTTTTGTTTTTTTGTTTTAACGCTCAATATTTTATTCTTCCTTTTATAATTTTACTTGTTTCAATGTCATGGTTGAACTGATGAAGGCAGTCCAAACCAGCAAAGGTTTACAATTTGTTGGCTACTGTATACACTTGGTTTCCATAAATCTTGAGTCGAGTTGAGTAGAATTTTAAAATTTTCGAATATTTTTTGGGGTCATTTGTATTTTAGGTTTACGTTTTCAAGTTAGGTCATTATAAGTCTTAGTTATTATGTGTTTGAAGTGTTCCAATTTCTAGTCTATTAAAATACGTCCGTCTCTGTACTCAAATAAAATTTAAAATTTAATATTTGTACTTAAAAATATCAAAATTAGATTTTCTTAATTTTTTTATTTAAAAATTTCAGTTTAGTCATTAATGTTATTAGTAGTTTCCATCAAAATTTGCTAACTTGATATGTTAATTAAACTATCCTCATATGACACTGCATATGATTGACAAAAAATAAACATATTAAGTTGACAAATTTTGATAGAAACTACAAACTACGATAATAATTATGATTAGAATTTTTAAATTGAAAAAAAAAAGTAGGATTAAAATTTTAAATTTTAAAGTACATGTGAATAAATCTCAAATTTTAGTGACAATTCTAAGAGATTCCTCATATTTCTTCAACTTATCATCATCTCCAAGTTTGTTAAACAAATCAGAAGATGGAGCACAAATTTTATTAGCTTGAGAAGTGGAAGATGATGATCTGATATTGTTCTTAGCATGCTGTTGAATTTGACCTTTGAGCATAAATCTATGTACAAATTCCTTGATCTTTCAATGCCTCAATAGCTCCAATGCAACTCATGGTTTTAATCCTTTTTGCTATACTTTTCAGATCAAATGGCTGTTTTTTTCTTAAGCAAATGGTAATGGTGGATATGAGGTTCTTTATAGTGACTTTATGGGGGAGGGAAACCAAAGATGGTATTCAGGTAAAAGAAATGGTTTTAATTGTATCCTACAATAAAGACAATGATAGTAAAGAAATAAATAAAATCACCCAATATAAGGTTTTGGATGGTTTGTTTTTGGTTCCTTTGGATTTGGGGGATGAACCCTTCACTATTTACATCCAATTTATTGGTTTCTATTACACCTTTCCATGAATAATTGAAATCTTAATGTGACATGAGAATTGGATTGGCTTGTTCTCCATTTATGTTCAAATTCTTCCCATGTTTTTTTGTTTTTCAAATTTGAAGTTTTAGGCTCCCTTTGTTTGCCAATAAAATGTTTGTTTTTAGGCTCCGGAAAATGATTTACTTTTCTGGTGTTTGGATGAATCTGTGTAAAATATTTTTTGTTTTTTGGCAGATTTTCTGAAAATATTTTCCGGAAAAGCCGTTTTTACATATATTAATAAATTTATATATATTAATAAATTCATATTTTAAATTATTTTTACATATATTGCAATGATTTATTTATAAATAAATAAATCAAATTATTAGACAAATGTTTTGCTACAAGTACATTAGTGAAAATTGAAAATAGTGATCAACCCCTTAAAGGGTTGAAACTGGCCAAAACTCAACAAATACCGAATATCTTCCAATACCTAATTTAACATTCACATAAACCATATCAATTGTATCAAATTCGGAGAAATGTAGTGATTGCATTTTGCTAGAGCAACAAAATCATCTAATGACATTAACCGGCAATGGTCACATTGACCAACGAAAGTGTTGAACAAGACTAGCAAAATTTCAGCTCAAAAGATAAAAATGACACATTTATAAACCAATCATAACTGGCATCATTAACGCCATATCTCATGTCATTCATGCATCACAGCATCCTTATCGTCAAAATAATTTCCAGAAGTATAGGAATTGATCAAATTCACAGCATACTTGAATTTTTTTTACTTTTAAATTTAATTTTTCGTCTCTTTTAGTCCTTAAATTTATTTTTTTGTTAAATCACTCCAAAATGAATAGAAAAATTAGTGTTTGTTAATTTTGTTGATGCGTTATAAGCATGTCAACATTTAATTTTTTTTAAAATATATTATAATTTTTAATTTTTAAAAAATGATTTTTATAATTTATTTATGAATTTTTAAAATTTTTTAAAGTTTAATTAAATGTTTACGTGTCATCCATGTGTATTCACATCAGAAAAGTTAAAAAAAGGTTAAATTTTTTCATTCATTTTGAGGTGATTTGATAAAAAAGGAACAAGTTTAAGGGTTAAAAAAATAAAAATTAAATGAAAAATTAAAATAATATGTTTTTATAAAGTTGAAGGACCAAAAGAGTTATTATGCCTATATTTTATCTAGTGGGGAGGATAATGGATTCTTCACGTGTGATCATATGGGCCATATTGGTATTTTGTTCTTTGAAAGGGGGACTTAGATGAAGACTTTTGTATTCCTACTTCAATTTGGAATTGGATTATTCTATCTTTTCCTATTTTCATTGGAATTGAATTATTTTCTTTTCTCTTTCAATTACGTGGGAATTTTGTCAATTTCATCTCAATTTCTTTGTTTTTTCTAAATTCGTCCAATTGCTTTTAGCCCTTCCGTTTTTTTATTGTTTTGCAATTAAGTTTTCATTTTTTTTGGCCCTAAAATTTGTTTTGACTGCATTTTGGTCCTCCTTGAAGCTAAGCGTTTTGGAGGGTGGGGATTATTTTCCTTTTGGTCCCTCCTTGTTATTCGCATGTTCAAATTGGTTCATTTCCTTTTATTTATTTTTGATTTGCCCCAAAATTTTGCTTTAAGGTTCGATTTAATCTTTTTTTTCGCTATTTTATTATCAAATTAACTAATTTAATATATTATTGCTGTTACAGGCCAATTTTGACCCACCAAACCCCAAACCCAAATTGAATCAAACCAACCCAAAACCCTTAACCCATCAGACCCACTTAAACCCATTTACATCAAAACCCAACAGAAGCCCAAATAAATAACCTAAACCCAACTACCCAAACCCAAAATTTTAAAAAAAACCTAGCCCACAACCTAAACTCTTCTCAACTAAACCCTAGCCGCCGCTCCTAGCCTCTGCCACCACCAACTCCTCTGACGCCTCTACCACCACCCACCGCCACCTGCTCCAGCAACTTGCACCTGCAAGGGATTAGAAAGAAAAGACAGAAACAATAGAAAATACATGTAAAAGGGTTATAAAAACCCGAATAAAATTTTGTAAGAGGGTTGGATTTTTTAGAGGAAGCAATAAAACAATAAATCTCATTTTTAGCACATAATAGTCTAAAAAAAAAAACAAAGAAAATCCAGCAAGCATTGAAGAAAAAAAACAGATTCCAAAGGCTAAGGTCTCATCTCTTTTCCTTTTTATTTTCGGTATTCAACTACATACATATATTTTTCCTTATTTTTTTTCAAAGAAGCAGTATATACATATTTATATAAAAACATAATAAAAAATTAAAAAAATTACCTTTTTTAATTTTTCGCCACCATGCGGTGGCGGTGATGATAATGACTTGGTGGTGGTGGCGGAGCCTTCACCGGTGTGGGGGGTCTCTGCAGAGGAAAATGAGAGGAGAAGAGAATTTTTTTTTTTTTTTTAGAATAGAGGAAGAATGATTTTTTTTAAAAGAAACCGGATTTAAATAGCCCCCCAAACCGACGTCGTTTTGGGGTTAGCCATTAAACGTCAAAATGACGTCGTTTTGAGCCTACCCGATCCGTCCGACTTGACCCGCAAGAAGATCCGCGTGTTTTTGATTAATGGGTTAGTTATGCGCGCGGTCCTTCCGCTTTTTCTCCCTTTTGCAATTAAGTCATTTTTTTATTTTCAATTTGGCCCTATAATTTTTTGCGCCTTGCAATTTAGTCCCCCTACGTTTCACGCGTGTCCAAATAAGCCCTTTCTCCTTCTTTTTATTTCAAATTCGCCCCAAAACTTCTTTTTCGTTTCGAATTTAGTCCTTTTTCCAGATTTAATTTAATTTTTTATATTATTTTTGTCCCTTTATATATATATATTATTACTTATTATTGTATTTGCCGTTATTTATATTATTATTATTATTATTATTATTATTATTATTATTATTATTATTATTATATATTTAGTGTATATTTTTTTATGTATGTATGTATATATATATATGTAGTAATGTTTTATTACTTTCTTTTAATATTTTTATTATAGTTGTTTTTTTGTATTTCAATATTATTATTATTATTATTATTATTATTATGATTATTAGCATATGTTTTATTATATATGTATATAGTTTTATTATTATATATATATACATATACGTATGTATATATGTAGTATTATTAATAATTGTTTTGTAACATTATTATTATTTCTAATATGTATATATATATTTTTAATAACTATATTATGTATATACTTTTAATGTTATTATGTGTTTATTTTTAATATATACGTATATATTAGTGTAGTATTATTAATATATATTTGTTTGTTATTAGTATTTCTAATATATATTGTATATATTCATTTTAAGATTATGTATATATATTATGTATATATTTAATATTATTATGTATACATTTTTATATATTACGTATATATCTTTTAATATTGTACTTTTATATATATCATGTATATATTTGAATACTATATTATTTTTATTATTATCTCATGTATATATTATGTTTTTATTACTATATTTTTAATACCATATATATTGTGTATATTCTTAATACTATATATTGTATGTATTTTTTTATAACTATATTATATGTATATATATTATGTATGTATTTTTAATATTATTATGTTTTTAAATATATATATATGCGTTTATTCATGTAATATTATTAATAGTTGTTTTTTTTAACATTATTATTGTTTTTAATATGTGTAAACCATGTAAATATATTAATACTATATTGTGTTTTCATATATATTATGTATGTACTTTAATATCATAGTTATATATTTTTATATGATCTTATGTACATATATTTACATGCATATATTTTCTTTTATATATTATGTATATACATTTTTTAATATTATATATATATTTATACTATATTAGTTAGGTTTTTTATACTATCTTATGTGTACATTTTGAATGCTATGCTATGTATATATTTTAAACACTACATTTTTATATATATTATATGCATATTTCAATACTATTTTTATGTACATATCTTTAATATATATATACGTACATGTATATGTAGTATTATTAGTATTTTTAACATTACATTTTCTATCACCTTACATACTATTATATATATATATATATTATATATATATATATTATCCATTGTTTTATTTCGTGTTTAATGTTATTATTATCATGTATAGTATCAAATGCATCGTGAATACTTTATAATTATTATTTTATCATCTGCTTCATATATTCGTAAATTGCATTTTATTACAACATTGTTATAAGTTTCTATTGTTTTTTTTAAAAAATATTCTTATTCATGTTTTAAATCAAT
Source organism: Gossypium longicalyx (assembly GCA_025698465.1). Lineage (NCBI taxonomy): Eukaryota > Viridiplantae > Streptophyta > Magnoliopsida > Malvales > Malvaceae > Gossypium > Gossypium longicalyx. The sequence goes on along the minus strand of CM046999.1, from coordinate 4,639,182 downwards.
TTCAATAAGCAATGTAACGTACCGATTTAACATTAAATCATCGATTTCATCGCTATGTTGGGTGAACATCAATGACTCGTGTTAAAATGGTATGTCCTTCTCAAAAAACCAAAAAAATTAAAAATTCTCATGTTTTAATCAGGTCACGATTAAATGCTACATTGAACTCGTATTTTTGAAAATCAAGGCAGCGCAAGTTTAATAAAGATACCAACTTTGGGCGTCACGGGGGTGCTAATACCTTCCTCGTGCGTAACTGACTCTCGAACCCTATTTTTCTCTGAATTTTAACGTACACCTAAACCCGGCCTCCTTTTTACCCAAAAAAATATTTTTTTGTTAAAAAAAGGATTTATTAGGTGTCCGATCACACCTAAGAAAAAGGATCGGTGTCGACTCCCTTTTTTTAATAAAATCGAAAGTCATTTTTTTTTCAAACTTTCAATAAATCATCACAATTAGTGATCGAAAGCAAAAAATTTTACGTCGCTACAATTGCTATTATTATTATGTTTCTATTTATATTTATTTCGTTATTCTAATACTATTATTATTTATCTAATTTTTATTTATCTATTTATATTTCTACTATTATTATATTTCAATTTATTATATTTTTATTTCTATTTATATACAAATATTATTTTCATTATTTTTTTTCTTATATATGTTTTTTACTTTTGTTATTAACATTCTATTTATTTATTTATTTATTTTACATTTTTGTTATTATCTATTTAAACTTTTATATAATGCTCATTTCAAATTTTTATACATTATTTACTTTAGTATTTTCATATATTATGTGTTTCAAACTTTTTTTTACACATTATATATTTTGAATTGTTTATATATTATTTTTAAAGAGTTTTATATATTATTTTATCTTGAATGGATACGAATTTTTTTAAATTATTTTATATATTTTGAATGTATACGAATTCTTTTTATGTATCATTTGCTTAGAATTGTTTTATATTTTATTTTAGATTTTCTTACTTTGTATTTATTTGTTATTTATGATTCATTACTATAACATTTTGTTTATGAATTATTACTTTGCGTTGTACATTATTATTCCATCGCATTTTAATCGTTTAAAAGGTCGTGTTTTAATATCGTTTAAGTTTTAAAATCATTTTATTCAAAAGTTTTCAAAATAAGACAATACTCGGTATTTGGCATCTTCGAGAAGATTATGCCCTAACTTATTGGGTTCCAATTTTTCTCGTTGAATCTAAGTAACCGAGTACCCCTTTTTCAATTAAAACGCATAAGTTTCAAATACAAGCTTATTCTCAGGAATTCAAGGTGTTGTGTCCTAACTCACTGGATATGACATTTTGTATCTCGAGATAAGGATTTCTAAAAAATAAAGGCAATGTTCTATGTTTGGAAATCCGAGAAATAGTGCCCTAACGTGTTGAGTTTCGATTTTTCGTTGGACCAAATAATCGAATATCCTTTTGTAATTTTCAAATGTATGAGCTTTTGGAAATCAAGAATTGATCGTGGCTTCGAAGGTTTAAAGAATCATATCCTAACATGTTGGATGTGATATTATATTCCTTCGAAACAAGAGAATTTTAATGTTCAATTTGAGTTATTCAAATATTTGAAAAGAAATTGTATTTCAAAATATTTTTTTAAATTTTAGACAATAGGACATTAATTAATCAATTGGTACTAATTTTGGGCGTTACGAGGGTGCTAACCCTTCCTCGTGCGTAACCAACTCCCGTACTCTTTTTTTCTCGAATTTCGTAGACCCAAAATCATTGTTTTAATAAATCAAAATGTTTTATTAAAATGATCAATCTCAAGGTGATATGATCACACCTTGAAAAAAGATTGGTGGCGACTCCATTTTTGTTTTTAAGTCGACTCCCGTTTTTCAACAAAAAAATGGTATCGACAGCTTGGCGACTCCACTGGGGACCAATAAGAGAGTCAAGCCGTAAAATTGATTATTTTCTGTCCTTTTGTCGAAAATTGAAAATTTGATTTGAAAATCATGATTCTTTTATTACATTTGTTTGTGATCCCTATGTTTGCTAGAATACTTTTACATTGCATTGCATGACCGTTGTGGTTGCACCTTTTAAATGGGAGTGAGAAACTATGCCTTCGTGAGGTTTTCTCCTCCGCATAGGCTAGTGGACTGCTTTCGGTATACATCCGTACCTATGTCTTCGTGAGGTTTTCACCTCCGCATAGCCATAACTGAACTCGATCCACATGAGCCTATAAGGGGTGAGGATTGAGGAATCTGCTGGTTCAGGTACCATATCCTTAGAATCAAACCGCATATAGTGAGCCTTAAGAGTCCACCTTAGGTAGAACTGTACCCATCTAGTGGTCACTCGAATAGGTGCTTTATTTGTTATTTATTTCTTCTGTACTAACGTGTTTTGTTTTGTTTTGTTTATAATTACATTGCATTACATCATCATAGAAAGGAGGTGTTGATTCATATTCGATTGTTAAATAGAAACAGTTTGTCATGGGAAAATGGATTTCTTGATAAAGTGGATTATAATACGGTTGTATGAATATGGACCAAGTAAGCACTTGAAAGAAGGGTGATAGTTCGTGAAGGAAAACAAGACTTTGTTTTATTGCACGAGGACTCAAGCCGATAAAGATTATTTGGGAGCCGTCACATCCCGACATTCTTAAAGGAGTTAACAAGCATCGCGAGGATAAGTGAGTAATAAGTCACGTCCGGATCAAGCAAAAAGGCTGGTGGAGGCATATATTGGAAGTTTGCGAGATTTGACTTTTTACGAAGAAAAAGGGTCGATGTCTTTGCTTGGAATATGAGGCAAGGCTGCATATATAATCCATTTTATGTAAAGGAATTTGTTTTCTAGAAAAGTTTTCTAATAGAATTTAATTTAAAATCAACGCCCACATTTCTTTTACATTCATCCCATGCATTTGCATTGCATTGCATCATTTGCATTAGATTTTCACAAAGGACCTAATTAATTGAAATCATTTGATTAATCTAGAAACCGATAAAAACTTACCAACCAAGCGTCGTTCACTGTACACTGTGCTAAGATAAAAATATGGACCAAAGATTGGAAAGACTTGAACAATTTCACAAAGAGACGCATAAGACCGAGTTACAAATACAAATGCAAGAGCAAGCCCGACAAAGATCAGGCAAGATATGAGAGACCAAATGCTAGAGTCTCAAAGGAATATGATGAATTAGTTGTCCTAATTCTTGACTAAGGGGCTAGGAAAGGAAAAAGCTCCATGATTAATGCTAGGAAAGACAACTAGGGGCCTCTCTCTATCCTCCGGAGTTTCACCCAGAGACAAGTGCTTAGACATCTCGCAAGGTGTACCTATCCGAAATATTAGGCTGGTACCTCGGCACGATGGATTACCTAATAGGCTTAGGCTCCATTTAGGGGGCAATCCAATCATTCTTGTAGTTCTGATCTAGACAAAATGGAAAAAGCAAATAGGGAACTCCCAAAGCAAGCTGGAAAAGCTGGTACAAATGGTGGAGGAAAAGTTCAAAGCGATGGAAAATGCTTGATGATTATCGTGGAATTGATGTTAGGGACTGAGCTTGGTTCGGACTTAATACTTCCTACAAGTTTAAAATGCGAATTTGAAAAGTATAACGAGACTAGCTGTCCTGAAGCTCACATCACCATGTTTTGCAGACGAATGACTGGATATGTCAATAATGACCAATTATTGATTCATTGCTTCCAAGAAAGTCTAGTTGGGGCAGTATCCAAATGGTACAACCAATTGAGCCGTTCCTAGATCAATTCATAGAAGGATTAAGCACAGGCCTTCATGAAACAGTATGGTCATGTGATGGATATGACTTCTGATAGGATCACTTTACAGAGTATGGAAAAGAAATTGAATAAGAGTTTCTGGTAATACGCCCAAAGGTGGAGGGAAGTTGCTATAAAAGTTTAGCCACCTCTCTTAGAAAAAGAGACAACCATACTTTTCATCAATACTCTGAAAGCCCTGTTCATTAACCATATGTTGGCTCTGAGCTTTTGAGATATAGTAATGTCCCGTGAGATGATTAAAAATACGGTAAGGAGTGGGAAGATAGATGCCAGAAAGAGCGCTAAAAGGTCAACCCTGAGAAACAAGGAAAATGAAATGAACATCGTGAGCATGTCTTCCAAATTGGTTAACGTAGGCCAGCCGAGGGCTGTAACCACTAGCTATCAAGGCTCTTCAAGGCAGGAATCAACTCGAGGCCAAATACAGAAAGGTTCAGATTTACACCCATCCCAATGTCATATAAGGAGTTGTATCAGAATCTTTTTGATGTGCATGTGGTGTCTCCGTTCTACTGAAAAACACATGCAACCTCCATTCCTAAAATGGTATAATGAGAATGCTCAATACGAGTACCATGCGGGAATAACGGGACACTTAATCGAAAACTGCACTACATTTAAAAAGTTAGTCGAAAAGTTTATTAAAATGAGAATTGTGAAGTTTGATGATTACCCAGAACCTAATTGTTCTGGCAATGAAGTGAATGCGATATTTGAAAGTGGGGACAAAAGAGTTGCGATGACTTGAACAAGTCAAAAGCCTGAAATGAATATCAGGGAATCTAAATGACATATCCGAAGAGAGAATCGGGGAATAAAAGTTTCCATATCCTTGCATAGTTGGGAATGTTTTGAACAATGAGACTGTGGAAGAGATCTCTGTATTTTTAAAACTAATCTAGAGTAATATTCAAAACACGTTTGTTGCTTTAAGCCTAGAGGCAATAAGAATCCTTTTCGGACATAGGCTTATGTCCAGAATTTTTATTTCAATAAAATGCATCTTTTTGAGCAAATATTCTTTCATTTTTTTTCCATTTCATAGTATACATTCTTTTGTTCTTTGAATTTGTCTTTTAAATATTCCTTTATTATTCATTCATGATCATATCATAAAAATAATTATCCTTAGAATCATTTATTCTTTAGGAATATGCCTTTGTACCTATAATAGGTCCCCAGATATCAACGACATGAGCAACACTGTAACTGACTCCCTTTTAGGGTGAGATATGTGTTTAAGTGGATCTCAAGACTTTGAAGATGACAGAGATTGTAACCTATGTCCTGATTTTGTTAAGAATGGTAAAATATGATGAAAAATAGATGAAAATAGATCCTACTCTACAAAGGGTCAGTGGACATTGTGAGAAAGAGGTAAATATCGGAGCTTGCATTACCACGAAGACAAAGCGAATCATCATTGAGTTACTCCAGGATTTCAAAGATGTTTTCACATAATCATGTCAGGATATGCCCGGGATATTAAGACCTGTGGACGCTAATGTCTATACAGTGTTAGAAGGACACATGTTAATAGTTTCATGGTAGCCATACTAATCATGAGGTTTGGGTACTATTGATCTACCATAGAGGGGGATAGTATCAGTTAGGCAGTATTTATGGAGACAAGATTCATGTGCCTTATTCATTTCTTCATAGACTTTCTTTACCGGGGGGCATGAATGTTATCAGGCCATTCTCGTCTAATTGATTCATCTTGGTAGTCGTCGATGACTTCACAAAGAGGGTGAAGGTCACTTCATATGCCAATATTACAAGGTCGATAGTCATCCAATTTTTAAAAAAATGGGAAAGATCGAGATCTTGACAAGTAATATCAGAAAAGATCATGTCTACTACAACTGCACAATGTCAAAAGTTTGCAGTTTGTTCAAAGATCAGACACCATATCACAGTGCAGTGAAGGCAGCCAAAAAGAAAGAAGAAAAAAATATTGTGGAAGGTGACCGAGACTTGTAAAGATTGACATAAAGAAGTTACCATTTACCCTCTATACTTATCAAACGTTGACTAAGACCTTCATCGGGGCAATGCATTTCTCATTAGTTTATAGAATGGAAGCGTTTTGTCCATTATTTCTTTTCTCCGAGTCTTGCCAGAACTAAAGGTTGGATGAGGTAGAATGGATCCAATCCTGATATTATCGGTCGAATTTGAAGGATATCCGTCACGGTCAGATGATGCGCTTACGACAAAGGGGTTCATCCTAGAGAATTGGGGACTGGCATCAAAGAAGATCCTTTCTATACAAAAAGACTTAGAGGAAAATGGATGCCAAAGCGGGAAGGACCTTATGTAGTAAAGAAGGCCTATTGCGGAGGAGCATTGATCTTGATCGAGATGGATGGCAAAGACCTGCCCAATCCGATGAACTTCAGATTCGATTCTGATTAATAGTTTCAAAAAAAAAAAAAAAAAAAAAAATAAAAAAAAAGCAGGAGAGGCAAAGCGAAAACACGCAAAGGGAGCCTTGAGACCACAGGGGATTTGAGTTGAAAACCTGAAAAGGGCAGCTCAAATTTGGATCAAAATGGGGCATACAATAGTCTTGCAATGTTTAAATTAACAATGAAGAAGTATGCTACGTCTTGGAGCATCGACAAAATACTCCGGATTCCCTAAACACAAATTGAGCTCAAAATGGTCCTCAAAAAGTTGGTACAAAGAAGCTCAGGCTATGATATTTGGGGCACCTAGTTTTCAATTTACCCATTTTGAATTTTCTATCCTTTGACTACTTTATTCGTTTCAAAATACACTTGCAATAAATTTTCTTTTTAATTGCATTTGCTATCCTTGATTAACTTATTTGTTTCGAGCTATGCTTTCTATTAATTTCCTTCTTGTCCATTGTTATGATTTTTTTTCAAGCATTTTGCATTGAAATAACAATTAGTGGACTAATAATACTTTCATTAAAGGAGTTTCGCACATTACTCTGGAAGTTTCTAAATAATATAAGAACCTGAAATAGGACTATTGTTTAGAACTCACCAAGCTTAAGGGTTGGAAATATTGGAGAAAGATGATCATCTCTTTGGACCTTTTATTGGTTGAACAAGACATTTCGTCGATGATACAGCCTCGACAAATAACGAGCAATGTCAACCCAAGTGTAAAAGGGGATCATTCTTGGGAAAAGAAAAATGATACTCTGCATTCATGCAAATATCAGACATATACATCTGATCATTACACCCAGAGTATGGTGTAACAGATCAAATTGATTGAAGATGATACAACTCCTATACTTCTGAGTTGCAGCAGGATAGATAGAAGAAATCAAATGTTATTCCCCTGAAGTTGCAGTAGGAGGTACAAATTTTATGTCCTAGAAGGTACAGTGAAATAAACCCGAAAGTTGCAATGGGGCAAACCAGTTGAGCAAAATGGATTGTTTCTGCGGGTTTTCTGTCAGAAAATACCACCCGAGTAAAAAGGCAGCATAATACGATAGTGATAAAACTCTGATGAATAACGAGTGATGACACTTTAAGCTTTTAAAAAAAGAAATCATTCTCATGACATTTCTACATTCATATCATTCATAGCACATTTGGTTAGAAGCATCTGATTCATTTTGATTATAGCATCCAAATCATTTGGCATAAACATAGGCATATGGAACCGAGTCTACAGGGCATGTTCCCTAGAGGACAGTGTAGCGACATCGGTGAATTCAAGTCTTATCTTCCTGAGGTAGCAAGGAAGCAGACTAAAAATTACAGATCTTATCTCCATGTATTGGCTATGGAGCAGATCAAAAATGGTGAGTCTTATCTCCATGTATCGCCTATGGAGCAGATCCTAGCCACTAGTCTTATCTCTTTGAGGTAGCAGGAGAGCAGGTTGAAGATACGAGCCTTAACCCCCTAAGCAGTAGGGTAACAGGCTGAAAATTACAGATCTTATCTCCATGTATCGACTATGGAGCAGATAAAAAATCGCGAGTCTTATCTAAATGTATCGGCTATAGAGCAATTTTTAGCCACCAGCCTTATCTCTCTGAGGTAGCAAGAGAGCAGGTTGAAGATACAAGTCTTATCTTTCTGAGGTAGCAAGGAAGCAGACTAAAAATTACAGATCTTATCTCTATGTATCGGCTATGGAGCAGATCAAAAATGGCGAATCTTATCTCCATGTATCAACTATGGAGAAGATTTTAGCCACTGGCCTTATCTCTCTGAGGTAGTAGGAGAGCAGGTTGAAGACACCGGCCTTATCTTCCTAAGGTAGCAAGGAAGCAGACTAAAAATTACAGATCTAGCAAAGAAGCAGACTAAAAATTACAGATCTTATCTCCATGTATCTGCTATGGAGCAGATCAAAATTGGTGAGTCTTATCTCCATGTATCGGCTATGGAGCAGATTTTAGCCACCAACCTTATCTCTCTTAGGTAGTAAGAGAGCAGGTTGAAGATACAAGTCTTATCTTTCTGAGGTAGCAAAGAAGCAGACTGAAAATTACAGATCTTATCTCTATGTATCGGCTATGGAGTAGATTGCAAATGGCGAGTCTTATCTCCATGTATCAGCTATGGAGTAGATTTTAGCCACCAGCATTATCTCTCTGAGGTAGCAAGAGAGCAGGTTGAAGACACTGGCCTTATCTTCCTGAGGTAGCAAGGAAGCAGACTCAAAATTACAGATCTTATCTCCATGTATCAGCTATGGAGCAGATTTTAGCCACCGGCCTTATCTCTCTAAGGTAGCAAGAAGCTAGGTGGAAGATACAAGTCTTATCTTCCTAAGGTAGCAAGGAAGTAGATTGAAAATTATAGATCTTATCTCCATGTATCGGCTATGGAGTAGATCAGAAATGTCGAGTCTTATCTCCATGTATCGGCTATGGAGTAGATTTTAGCCATCAGCCTTATCTCTCTGAGGTAGCAAGAGAGCAGGTCGAAGATACAAGTCTTATCTTCACGAGGTAGCAAGGAAGAAGCGGTGAAAATTTCAGATCTTATCTCCTAGCGGTAGTGGAGCGGATCGAAGACAATGAGCCTTATTCCCCTAAGTAGCGAGGTGTGCAGGCTAAAGATTCTGAGATCTTATCTCCCTAAGCAATAGTGGGCGGATCGAAGGCAGTGAGCCTTAACCCCCTTAAGTAGTAGGGTAACAGGCTAAAATTACAGATCTTATCTCCCTAAGCAGTAGTGGAGCAGATCGAAGACAGTAAGCCTTAACCCCCTAAGCAGTAGGGTAACAGGCTGAAAATTTCATATCTTATCTCCCTAAGTAGTAGTGGAGCAGATCGAAGACAGTGAGCCTTAATTCCCGAAGCAGTAGGGTAAGAGGCTGAAAATTATAGATCTCATCTCCCTAAGTAGTAGTGGCATAGATCGAAGACGATGAGCCTTATTCCCCTAAGCAGTAGGGAAACAGGCTGGAAGTTACAGATCTTATCTCCTTAAACAGTAGTGAAGCAGATCGAAGACAGTGAGCCTTAACCCCCTAAGTAGTAGGGCAGCAGGCTGAAGATTACAGATCTTATCTTCCTAAGCACTAGTAGAGCAGATCGAAGACGATAAGCCTTATCCCCAAACAGAGGAAGCAGGTGAAAATTACGGATCTTATCTCCTAGCGGTAGTGTAGCGGATCGAAGGCATTTGAGCCTTATCCCCTAAGCAATAGGGAAGCAGTGGAAATGACAGACCACCCTATCTCCTTAGCGATAATGGAGTAGGTTGAAGGCAGTGAGCCTTATCTCCCTAAGTAGTAATACGAAAATAGGCTAAAAATTACAGATCTTATCTCCTTAGCGGTAGTGGAGGCGGATCGAAGGCAGTGAGCCTTATCCCCTAAGTAGTAGGGAAAGCAGGACTTGAAATTACAGATCATATCTCCCTAGCGATAGTAGAAGCGATTGAAACGAAAATTCCTATACCTCAAAGGATGCGATGGGTTAAAGCAAGACTACGAAGAAAGGAAGAAAAGCGAGACTCGCGGGCCCGAGGCAAAATTGGTCATTTATAGTCTTTGCTCCATTCTCGTTACGACAATGAGCAAAGAGGGCGGTGTAATAGGCTAATTTTGGCACAGGGCCTCCAAAAATAATAAGCTGAATCAATAAATTCAAAGGATGCAATCGATCAGCTTGAGCAAAAAGGGCCAAATTGAAAGACAATCATTAAATTGTGGCCAAATCAAAAAGATGGAGAAAGCTAAGGAGTTCAAATTTTGTTGACTTGGTAAAAGGCTAAAAATAGGAAGATATGATTTTTTTTGTTTTGTTTTTATTTTATTTTATTTTATTTAGGCTATTTTTAGTAAACCGCATGTATATAAATAGGGGTATTTTGTTTTTATTTTATTCTTGGATGAGGACTTTTGTATTCCTACTTCAATTTGAAATTGAATTATTCTCTCTTTTCCTATTTCCATTAGAATTGAATTATTTTCTTTTCTCTTTCAATTACGTGGGAATTTTGTCCATTTTATCTCAATTTCTTTGTTTGTTCTAAATTCGTCCAATTGCTTTTAGCCCTTCAATTTTTTTTATTGTTTTGCAATTAAGTTTTCAATTTTTTTGTGGCCCTAAAATTTGTTTTGACTGCATTTTGGTCCTCCTTGAAGCTGTGCGTTTTGGAGGGTGGGGATTATTTCCCTTTTGGTCCCTCCTTGTTATTCGCATGTTCAAATTGATCCATTTCCTTTTATTTATTTTTGATTTGCCCCAAAATTTTGCTTTAAGGTTCGATTTAATCTTTTTTTTATTTTCGTTATTTTATTATCAAATTAACTAATTTAATATATTATTGCTATTATTATTATGTTTCTATTTATATTTATTTTGTTATTCTAATACTATTATTATTTATCTAATTTTTATTTATCTATTTATATTTCTACTATTATTATATTTCTATTTATTATATTTTTATTTCTATTTATATATTAATATTATTTTCATTTTTTTTCTTATATATGTTTTTTACTTTTGTTATTAACATTCTATTTATTTATTTATTTATTTATTTAACATTTTTTGTTATTATCTATTTAAACTTTTTATATAACGCTCATTTCAAATTTTTATACATTATTTACTTTAATATTTTCATATATATTATGTATTTCAAACTTTTTTTTACACATTTTATATTTTGAATTATTTATATATTTTCATATACATAATGTATTTATTTGTTATTTGTGATTCATTATTATAACATTTTGTTTATGAATTATTACTTTGCATTGTACATTATTATTCCATCGCATTTTATTCGCTTAAAAGGTCGTGTTTTAATATCGTTTAAGTTTTAAAATCATTTTATTCAAAAGTTTTCAAAATAAGGCAATACTCGGTATTTGGCATCTTCAAGAAGATTGTGCCCTAACTTACTGGGTTCCAATTTTCTTCGTTGAATATAAATGCTTGAGTACCTCTTTTTCAAGCAAAACGCATAAGTTTCCTATACAAGATTATTCTCAGGAATTCGAAGTGTTGTGTCCTAACTCACTGGATATGATATTTTGTATCTCGAGATAAGGATTTCTAAAAAATAAAGGCAATGTTTCATCTTTGGAAATCCGAGAAATCGTGCACTAACGTGTTGGGTTTCGGTTTTTCGTTGGACCAAATAATCAAATATCCTTTTGTAATTTTCAAATGTATGAGCTTTTGGAAATCAAGAATTGATTGTGGCTTCGAAGGTTTAAAGAATCATATCCTAACGTGTTGGATGTGATATTATATTCCTTCGAAACAAGAGAATTTTAATGTTCAATTTGAGTTATTCAAATATTTTAAAAGAAATTGTATTTCAAAATATTTTTTTAAATTTTAGACAATAGGACATTAATTAATCAATTGGTACTAATTTTGGGCGTTACGAGGGTGCTAACCCTTCCTCGTGCGTAACCGACTCCCGAACCCTTTTTTTCTTGAATTTCGTAGACACATAATCATTGTTTTAATAAATCAAAATGTTTTATTAAAATGATCAATCTCAAGGTGATCCGATTACACCTCGAAAAAAGATCGATGGCGACTTCATTTTTGTTTTTAAGTCGACTCCCATTTTTCAACAAAAAAATGGTATCGACAATAAAAATAACCAATTCCTCTAGATAACATTACCAGCTTTTAATTGTTATTTCTTCGCTTGTGATGGAGCGGTGAACTTGGTAAGAACAAAGCAGTCTAGGAGGGTCAATATTTGTGTAATACTTCTTGATTGTCTCTTTGATTTCAAATCCAAATTTCTTATAGAAGTTGATGGCATCTTCGTTGTTTGTCTGAACATGCAAGTAGATTTTCGGTATGTTTTGCTTCAAACAGAGATATAGAACATGGTTCAATAGCCTTGTACTTGCATAAATTAAAGATTTTTAACGAACTATGGCTTCTATTCAGAATCAATGAGAACATAATTTTTCGGCAAAAACATGCTGAGGCAGTTTAGTTACACTCTACATTTCTTCATCATTGACCTCATTGCAATTTGCAAAAGACAACCATTATTGTGCTACTGAACATGTGCAGATATTTTAAGAGCGCAAGTGAAACCAGAAGTGATCCGATTCAAATTATAGGTATTGATAATATTAATGGACAATACTAAGATCATCCAATTAGTTTCTTGTATGACCTATTCCAAGGAAATGTTGTTTGTCTACTCACCAATTCCTAGCCCACGATATGGTGCTAAAACACCCAATGTCATGATGTACACACGGATGGCCCCACCTTCCCTCTTTTCCAGCCAGCAAGCAATTGATCCGACACAGATGTCACTGTAATATGCTGAGTTAGCATGCAAAAGATAAAAACCAATCATAACTGGCATCATTAACGCCATATCTCATGTAATTCATGCATCACAGCATCCTTATCATCAAAATAATTCCCACAAGTATAGGAATTGATCAAATTCATTAAGATAACAATAACCAATTCCTCTAGATAACATTACCAGCTTTTAATTGTTATTTCTTCGCTTGTGATGGAGCGATGAACTTAGTAAGAACAAAGCGATGCAGGAGGGTCAATGTTTCTGTAATACTTCTTGATTGTCTCTGTGATTTCAAATCCAAATTTTAAAATTTTCAAATATTTTTTGGGGTCATTTGTATTTTAGGTTTACATTTTCAGGTTAGGTCATTATAAGTTTTAGTTATTATGTGTTTGAAGTGTTCCAATTTCTAGTCTGTTAAAATACGTCAGTCTGTCTGTACTCGGACAAAATTTGAAATTTAATCTTTGTACTTAAAAATATCAAAATTAGATTTTCTTAATTTTTTATTTAACAATTTCAATTTAGTCATTAATGTTATTAGTATTTTCCATCAAAATTTGCTAACTTGGTATGTTAATTAAACTATCCTCATATGACACTTTGCATATGATGGACAAAAAATAAACATATTAAGTTGACAAATTTTAGTGAAACTACAAACTACGATAATAATTATGCTTAGAAATTTTAAATTAAAAAAAGTATTATTAAAATTTTAAATTTTAAAGTACATGTGAATAAATCTCATATTTTAGATAAGTAAAGGGATGACCAATATGTGAGTTCTAACTTCTAAGAGATTCCTCATATTTCTTCAACTTATCATCATCTCCAAGTTTGTTAAACAAATCAGAAAATAGAGCACAAATTTTATTAGCTTGAGAAGTGGAAGATGAAGATCTGATATTGTTTTTAGCATACTGTTGAATTTGACCTTTGAGCATAAATCCATGTACAAATTCCTTGATCTTTCAATGCCTCAATAGCTCCAACCTTTTTGCTATACTTATAACGCCCTAACCCGAATCCGTCACCGGAATAGAGTTCTGAGCATTACGAGTTTCCGATTTATTTATCAGATATTTTATTATTTCATCTAATATTCATATTTGGAACCAATTAAAATCAAACATATTGTCCCTTAAACGTACTTATTTTTCTCGATATGTTTTACTTGAATTTATTACTCGTCTCACTATACTTAATTTCCTTGTATCAACGTATTAAAGATAATCACATATTTACATGTCATGATAAATATCATTCTCTTGCCATTTCATGATAAACATAAATCAGGTAATTCATTATATCAAAAATACAATTCAAGTTACAATAACTTACCTCGTTACTTGTTCATATTTATAATTTCATTAATCCGATATATTTTCTTTTCCACGTTCAAGTCTCGTATTCGAGTCATCCGAATCTTTATAAATAAATTTGATCGTCATTTTCATTTATTTCATGTTCTAATACGTTCAATTAATAGTCTAAACAAAATTACCATTTTACCCCTAAACTTTTAATTAATGACGATTTCATCCTTAGGCTCAAAAAATAAAATTCTTGCAATTTAATCCTTATTTCCAGCCGTTATTCTCATACAAATTGATAACAACCCATGAATTCTATAAAATATCAGAATTTTCCATTATTTCAACACTTTTCAATTTAATCCTTAAAACATGTTTTCCGATCTTGAACTAAATTAATAATTTTTGTTCAAGTTTGCAATTTTAAATAATAAAATAATCCATTTCATGCAAATTGGTCATTTCTAACATTTTTACAAAATTTTCCATAAAGTTTTACTTTTATTCAATTTAGTCTCTAAGCCTAAAATATGCAAATTAGTCATGCTAGCTGAATATTCATACATATTTTCCTCCTCCTCCTCTCCATTCCACATCCTTAATTTACTTAACTTGCTATAAATAACATTATCAATAATTTCATTATTAACTTATATGTATATTTAAAACTGTCCATTTGAGTTATAGTCACTAAATTATTTATATCTTGAGCGACAGAACTGAAAATTAAGATCCTCTAATGAAACTAGACTTACATATATTCTTACCGTAAAATTTTCAGAATTTTTGGTTTAGCCAATAAGTATAGTTTATTCTTTAAATTCACCTATGTTCTGTTGTCTGACAGTTCTGACCCTTCTTTACTAAAAATTAATTATCTCCTCGTACAGAATTCAAATGATGTTCTCGTTTGTTTCTCTTGAAAATAGACTCATTCAGGATTCTAAAAATATAAATTTAAGCCCATAATTATTTTTTTCAAATTTTTTATGATTTTCCAAAGTCAGAATAGGGGAACCTGAAATCATTTTGACCTTGTCAAACTAAATTTGTTATATCTCAAAATTTACAATTCATTGCAGACACAGTTTCTTCTATGAAAAACTAGACTCAATAAAATTTAATGTCATATTTTATTCAACTTCTAATTCAATTTTCACAATTTTTGGTGATTTTTCAAATTTAGACCACTGCTGCTGTCCAAAATTGTTTTAGTGCAAGATATTAATTACCATGTTTATAACACTTATTTTCTTTCTCTACACTGTTTCTCATCACTTTCTCTTATTTTCACTACACTAACATATCAAGAACATAGGATCATATGTAAGGAAACTCTACATTAACATCAATCTCATGCTTTTTCAATAATAACAAACTTAAAAATATATTGAAATCCTGATGTTCTTACCTTGTTCTTTTGATTTCAATCTTCATCTTAATTTTCTCTCTCCTTGACTTCCATTTCTTGAATCCAACTTGATATTCTAACTTCTCATAGTCTCTTGCTTTGTAGATCATACGGTGTCAGCCTCGATGAATGATTAAGGGACATGTACATGCAATGAATGGATGAATGAATAAATGTCAAATGAATGTCGAGTCATGAATGAATATGCAAAAATTTGGTGTTAATTTCAAGATAACCCCTATTTAGGCATTTCCTTAACCAAAAGAGTCTATTACACAACTTTTTGGTCACTCGTGTAATTGACTCCTCCATCGAAACCCCCGTTTTGGCAACCAATCTCTAATCAACACCTTCCTAACAAGATGCCTATGATGCATTGAAAAATAAAAATACAGGACAAACAACCTTGGTTAGCACAACACATATGAGCAGAGAAAAAGCGTGGAAAATCTAACAAATTAAGCTACTTGGTCCAATGGACTCGATTCCCTTGCATAGAAAGCGTAAATGTAAAAAAGCAGAAGGTAAGATGTGTTTTTCCGTGTACTTATTTTGGTGACTAGTAAGCGGACAAAGGTTAGGCATGGCTCTAGTTAGGTGGCAAATGCGGTTCACTATATGCGATTTCGGTTCTAGACAAGTACTCGAATTGTTTGCACTATCGTCTACTAAGACTAGTACGAAGCCTCGGTCGTAGCCCATTACAGGCTCACGAGTTCAATTCGAGGGATTACATTTACTTATGCCTATGCGGAGGGACAAGTTAACTCACGAAAGCATAAGTCATATGTAACCCGAAAGTATTCACTAGCTTTGTGCGGAGGGCGAGTTAACTCATGAAGGCATAGTGTTTACTTTCACTTAAGCGGACGGGCCGGGTAGAGAGCTCATGTTATGCAAAATGCAAGTGCACGGTGTGTGGGGAGAAACTCACAAACCTTTACGTTTTATTTAAAGATTAAACCAAAACTAAAACCATAAAAATTTAAAGCTGAAAAACAACCAGGTAAACAAATTAGAAGAATATATACAACACGATGCAAATGCATGATTTTTTTTTAAAAAACAAAATTTGAGGATCACGACAAAATGTTACTTTGAACAAGGAACTTTGAAAATTTTGATAACACGAGTTTAATTCCAGACATGACTCTCAAAAAGGTTCCCAGTGAGTCGCGGTATGCGACGTAAAATTTTTGCTTTTCGATTCGCTAATTGTGGCGATTTAGTGAAAACTTCAGCGAAGTTTAATTTTGAAATAAAGAGAGAGTCGCCACCGATCTTTTTCTAGGTGTGATCGGACACCTAATAAATCGTCCTTTTTTGAAAAGAAAACTTATTCTTGAAAAAGTGAAGGCCAAATTTGGGGTCTACGTGAAAATCCAGAAAAAATAGGGTTCGGGAGTCGGTTACGCGCGAGGAAGGTATTAGCACCCTCACGACGCCCAAAATTGGTATCTTGTTAAACAGGTGTTGTCTCAAATTTCCAAGTTGAGAGTTCAATGTAACATTTAGTCGTGATTCGGTTGAAAATGAGGATTTTTTAGTTTTTCGATTTTTAGAAGGGTGTTCTGTCTTTAACACGAGCCGACTAATTTCATCCAACATAGCGATGAAATCTATGGCTTAATGTTAAATCGATACATTGCCTTATTTATTACAAAACAAAAATAAGATTTTCGAAATAATGCAAAGCAAATTAATAAGTAAAAATAAATAAAAGACAGATCTAGAAGTATATTGAAGCAAATATAAGTGTGACTATAATATTACAAACAATAAAAATATATGTAATACTAGAATTAAACATGAAATGGAAACAATGAATGTATATACATGATATTAAAATGCGTCACGTAAACTATACATAGTATTTGAAGTATATACCTAAGATAGTAAAAATATAACTAGTAAGGTTAAAATATGTACATAATATATGCCCATATATATAAAATAAATATAAAAAAGATGTATGGACGTGACACATATGAAAAAAATATATACATAATATTAAGAAACAACAATAAGTGATAATAATGAAAAGAATAGGTATAATAATAAATAAAATGATATACTGAAATAATACTATATATAAAATATGTATACAAGAATAATAAAATATATGTACTAATATTGATAATAAATATAGTAGGAATAAAATAAATGTAATAATAATATATACACAATATGGTATTAAAAATATACATATACATATAATGGTATCTAAGAATATATACATAAGATGATATGGAAATATGTACATAGAATAGTATATAAAAATATAACTAATAATATTGAAAATATAGATACATAATATATATATATATATATATAAAACATATATGATATATACATAAACATATCGACATATATATATATTAGAAATGATAAGAATATATATATAAAAAACTATTAATGTAATACTTAAATTCGTACATGTATATACACATATAAATATTAAGTGAGAATCAATACTAGTACTAATAATATTATGAATAGGTATAATAATAGTAGTGTGTTAATAACAGCAATAATATATAAAATAATATGGTAAAATAATAATAATGTATTAATAAGAATGATAATAATAAAATAAGATTATAATAATGGTATTACAAAAAATAGACATGAAAGAAAAAGTAATAATAATAATAATAATAATAATAATATTGAGATACAAAAATTACTACTATAATAAAAATATAAAGTAATAAAACATTACTACATATATATACGTACATAAAGTATACACTAATACAATAATAATAATAATAATAATAATAATAATAATAATAATAATAATAATAATAATAATAATAAAAAAATTAAAGTAGACTAACGATAAAAAGTAAGAAAGGACGAAATTGAATTGAGAAACTAAATTTTGGGGCCAATTTAAAAGAAAATAAGGAGGAAGGGACCTATTAGAAGCGCATAAAAGCGTAGGGGGCTAAAGCGCAATTTTCCCACGCCTCTAAAGCGCTACGCTTGGCCAAGGACCAAATTGAAAACCGCGTGATGGCTGTTGGGCCAAATTAAAAAAATGAAAGACTAAATTGCAAAACCTTTAAAAAGCGGAGGGTTAAGCGCGCAAATAACCCCTCCCTTAAAAAAACACTGTGGACCTTATTTGGGCGGTCGGGTCGATCCGACCAGGGGCCAAACGACGTCGTTTTTGTTTGGAAAGGGGACCAAAGCGGTGCATTTTAGTCCCTATAAAAGCCAAAATTTTTGAAAAAATTTCATTTTGCAGAGAGAAGAAGAAAAAAAGGAGAGAAAAAAGGGGAAAGGAGAGGGAAGGATTACGGCGGGGACACCGGTCAGTCAGGATTTTTCTTGGCGCGGTAGCAAACCCAGCTGCATGAAGTTCAAAGGTAACCCTCTTTTTTTGTATTTTTTTTAAATAATATATATGTGTATAAATATATTAAAATATAGAACAAAGAAAAAAAGAAAAAAAAAACAAAAGAAAAAAGATTCGGTAAAATAAATAAATAAATTTTAGTCACCTTCTTTTTCTCTGTTTTCAATTCTTATATTTTGATATTCACTGCTTTGGTGTTTAGATCTGTCTTTGAAATGCGAAATTTATTGCCTTTTTTTTTGAAATATCTATATGTATCAAAAGTTCTCCCCCTTACATTTGTTTTTTATGGCTTTTTATAGCCTTTGTACAAATCTGTTTCCCTATATTTTGCTGCTTGCGTGCTCTGTTTGATTTTGCAGGTGGAGCAGGTGGTGGATGTGGTGGTGGCAGAGGCTGGTATGGTGGTGGCAGAGACTGACAGTCAGGGGCAAGTGGGGAGGGTGGTTGCGGCTAAGGGTTGATTAGGGTTAGGTGTTTTGGTATTAGGCTAGCTTAGGTGGGCTTAGGTAGGTTTAGTTTGGGTTAGTTTTGGGTATTTGGGCTTTGGGTCTGGTTGTAAAAGGGTTAAAGGGGTTAGTGGGTTTAGTAATTGGACTTGCAAATTGGGCTTGTACTCGGGCCCGGGTAATTTGGGCTTCTACAAATCAAATTTTTAATTTTCGACAAAAGGACAGAAAATAATCAATTTTACGGCTTGACTCTCTTATTGGTCCCCAGTGAAGTCGCCAAGCTGTCGAAACCATTTTTAAGTTTGAAAAACAGGGATCGACTTTAAAACGAGGTATGGAGCCGCCATCGATCTTTTTTGAGGTGTAATCGAATCACCTTGAGATTGATCATTTTAATAAAACATTTTGATTTATTAAAACAATAATTTTAGGTCTACGAAATTCGAGGAAAAAGGTTTGAGAGTCGGTTATGCACGAGGAAGGGTTAGCACCCTCGTAACACCCAAAATTGGTACCAATTGACTATTTAATGTCCTATCGTTGAAAATTTGGAAAAAAAACATTGAAACACGATCCCTTTAAAAATATGTGAACAAATCGAGTTGGATTTTAAGATTATTCACTTGTTCCAAAGGAATAAAATATCACATCCAGCACGTTAAGACACGATATTTTAAGCATCCAAAAACTGAGATCACCTCAGACAACAAAATTAAAAAAGTGTATTCGGTTATTTGGTCCAATGATAAACCGAAACCCAACACGTTAGGGCACGATCTTTCGAAATTCTAAAGATAGAATATTCCCTTGTTTTGAAGTTTAGAAAACACAAACGAAATTTTAAAGGGATATTCGATTATTTGAACAAGCGGAAAATCGAAACCAAAGACGTTAGAACACGATTTCCCAATTTTCAAACATCAAACATCTCTTTTATTTTATAAAGCCGGCTCAAAAGCATCAATTTGATTTGGAATAAATTGGAAATTTTGGACCAATAAATTGAAATTTTCAATTGTAGTGTGGCACTCACAAAAATTTCAATTATACAAATGAGGACAATATATGAAAATAAATAAAAAAACAAATTAAAACATACACAACAGTAATAAACTCACGTCATACATTATGCAAATGTTTACATTGACATTCAAGAACTTATGTACCGAAGAAATGATTTTCAAAGAAATATAGAACCAATTAACACAAATAAAATGCAACAGATGTTAAAACGATGATAAACATGTTTGAAATCAATGATGCGAAATCAAATAAGAAATTTGAAATTATAATACATACAAAAATTTAAAATTAATTTAAATAAAATTTTATGATAAGTAATAAATGTGAAAGTTTGAAATAGAAAAAAAAAGATAAATAATATATAGAATAATAACATACAAACAAATCTTAAAATAAGTATTATATGAAAAGAAATTTAAATTTAGTAATATATAAATGAATTTTAACACAAATATTATAAGGTAAATTAATATACAAAACAATATATATGAAATGGAAAAAAATTAATATTAAATAAAGTATATGAAAATATTATTAATATATGAAAGTGTTTGAAATAAACAAATATATGTATATATATATATAAAGGTACGAAAATAAATTTCATATAAATCTCTAAAGTATAAAATTATATAAGAGAAATCAATAAATTATATAACAAATCAATGTAAAAATATACAAAAGGAAATAAAAAAAACTTAGCAATATGTAATTAATTAAAATAGTACAAGATACCAAGTTAAAATAATATACTAACTTAGCAATATGTAATTAATTAACAAATCAGTATTTGATTTTCAATCCGTGTTCTATTCCTCCGGAAAAAAGGAAAAAAAACCATCCTTTTTACAATCAAAATTGAAGGCTTTATAGCCGAATACAAACAGTTGCTTGCTATTCTTTTGCTCAATTTACAGATCGTGAAGACGTGAAGCGGAGCGCACGGACGTGGGGCGTGCAATACTCAAGCTGGGGGCCGTGCTTGATGTGCCGACGTGCGTAATGGTTGCCGGTGGCTGCAGCGCAAGGCAAATAGAACCCTATGGCTTGCTGTTTCTGAAAACGATTTGGGCCATTGGGCTTGTGTAACCGAGTATTGGGACATGCAAAGTTTTGGGCCTGGTGTAACTAGATTTGGACTGTTTTTTGTTTTATTTTTCCCGTTTATGTATGGGCCCGGGCTAAAAATTGGGTCTACAGGGGTCATTTGTATTTTAGGTTTACGTTTTCAGGTTAGGTCATTATAAGTTTTAGTTATTATGTATTTAAAGTGTTCCAATTTCTAGTCCTGTTAAAATAAATGCGTCTCTATACTCAGACAAAATTTGAAATTTAATCTTTGTACTTAAAAATATCAAAATTAGATTTTCTTAATTTTTTTTTATTTAAAAATTTCAGTTTAGTCATTAATGTTATTAGTATTTTCCCTCAAAATTTGCTAACTTGGTATGTTAATTAAACTATCCTCATATGACACTGCATATGATTGACAAAAAATAAACATATTAAGTTGACAAATTTTAACAGAAATTACAAACTATGATAATAATTATGAAACAGGCCAAAACTCAACAGATACCGAACATCTTCCAATACCTAATTTAACATTCACATAAACCATACCAAAATGTAGTGATTGCATTTTACTAGAGCAACAAAATCATTTAATGACATTAACCGGAAATGGTCACATTGACCAACGAAAGTGTTGAACAAGACTAACAAAATTTTAGCTCAAAAGATAAAAACCAATCATAACTGGCATCATTAACGCCATATTGCATGTCATTCATGCATCACAGCATCCTTATCTTCAAAATAATTCCCACAAGTATAGAAATTGATAATGGGATTCTTCTCTTTTTTGGCCTTCCAGCCAGCAGCTGAGACAATTGGTTCATCATATTCTTTTGAGATTCCAGCATACGATCCTTCATATCCTGCTGAATCTTGGTCAACTGTTCTTGTATCTATAATTGCAGTTAATCCTGCATCTCTTTCTGCATTTGCTCTAATTTTTCCAATCTTTGATCCATAGCTTTGGTTTTTTTCCGTGTGTAGTATTGATGTTCCAGGATAACTATAATACGATTTCGAATTAATTAGGGCTCTTTTTGTGAAATTTAATGCACATGATGCGATGAAATGCAAATGCATGAGATGAATGCAAAGCTAAAAAGATGTCAATTCTGATTCAATCCCATTTAAAAAACTTTATTAGAAAGCAAAATCATTTACATAAAATAGATCATATATACGACTTTGCCCTAATGCCCAAAGTTTTTATTTTCTTAAGAAGGCAAGCCAGCTCACGACCCTGGTTTGACTCTAACTCATACTTCACACTTAACACATCAGCTTGAATAGCTAAGGTCTGTAAATGATCAGCCACTTCTTGGATCTGAGCCACGGCTTCACCCATGATATGATCTCTATCCCTGACCTGGTCCTGCGATCGGCAGAACTGTTCCTTCTACTGCTCATTATTCAACTCAAGGAATTCGATTCGAAGTTCACGATTACGTAATCGCGACTCGAGTTCTTCTACCTTTCCTTTCAAATCTCGATTTTGCTCAAGGCGCTCTTAATTCAATGTCGGATTTACGACCAAGGTGTCGATGCAGTGCATTCTCTAGCTTCGCTACCCGAGCTACTAACATCTCCTTCTCATCTTGGCCCTCAACCAAGCTCCTCTTTAAGGTATTTTCACGTGCTCGAGCATCATGAAACCTCTTCTCCCACTGATTAGCCCTAGCTTTTTCCCCTGAACTTCTTGTCGCCGCTACTCTGACGTCTTTCCTAATCTAGCAATTCTTATCGACAAACGCAGCTTCTTGTAATCGGTCTTCAAACTGTCCAAGTCTTCTTCAAACTTTCTTTTACTTTTTCTCAACTTCTCGGCCTCGAGTTTTTGAACGTCGACATCCAACCTCAAATGCATCTTTTCCTCCTCCAATTATTCTATCTTTTTCCCTACTTCTAAATTTCTCTTTTCAAAGTCTTGTTTTACAAATTTTAGCTCAGAGGGGATTACTTGCAAGTATTCCTCCATCGATTGAATGCCCTCTAAATTCGGCCCAAGGAAATTATCGTTGACCCTTTTACTCAACCACCCTTTGTATTCAGGAGTCGTCATTAATCCTACAACCAATCTCTTCATCCGGTGTATCTGTTTCCAAGCATCAGAAATCTTTCGAACATTCTTCTTATAATTGTTCTCCCTATACGAGAACTCACTTTGAGCAAGTCCATGTGTCATCGGTATAAACTACCTTGACCTGTATTGTCTTAAAACGAGCAAATGGGCATATCCAACAGCTTCTCAAATTCGGGTAGAGGTACCCAATCAAAACTCCCACACCGATAGAGGATCTCATCAAGAACAAACCAAGGAGCCCTTTACTCAACGTCCTCTTCCTGAAGATTTCAAAGGAGCACAATGCAATTTTCTTCTGATATGTCATCTCTCCTGGACATGGCTGTTATCTCCTTTAACGGGGAGTAACTCTAGGAGAAAACCTGATAAGAAACCTTATCCACATTCTAGAAATGGCCGTGGAACCAAGCTAGCAATAATTGCGCACACCCTATAAATCTTCCTTCACCTGTTCTCCGACATGCACTCAAATATCTGAATGTCTCAGCTAGAATTGCCGGTACCGGTGTGACCCGTTTATCAAGTCGATCAAAAAAGTCGACTACTACTTCATCTATATGCCTTAAAGCTTTTGGGAAAATTACCAAACCATAGATGCTCAAGGCGAGGACGTCAACTTTCCTCTTTATATCTAGATGTGCTACAATCAGGTCCCTCAAACTCACCCAAAGAATGCACTTACCATTACCTTTTTGTTGAATTCAGGTCGATACCCACTGTTCACTCATCCCGGTGATACTCATTAATTTCTTTACAAAAGCTGGAGCATTAGCAACCTTGGAATAAGTTTTGTTGACTTGAACCTTTGGACAACGAAGCAAATCTGTATACTCCTCCACAGTAGGCACCAAGTCTACCTTCCCGAAGGTGAAACAACTATACGCCGAGTTCCAAAACTAGGCCATAGCCCGAAACAAGTACTTGTCCAACTTGATATCAAGCTAGTAGGGCAAGTCGTCATAACTTTGATAGAACAACTTCTTAGTCTCATCATCTCAACGAGCCCATATATCCCTCAATTCCTGAAACTCGTTTTGCATCACATTGATGCGAGTAAAGTTCAACAACCCCGATGTATACCCCTCAGTTGGGCTAACCCTTTTCTCAAGTTGCATCTTCTCTGACCACATACGAACAACCGCATTATCCTCTACTTTATCAAGGAATTTTCTCTTCATAACAAGCTTTCTAATTTAGCAACAGAAATCGACACCTCTTTAATATAAAATGACATGCAAACATAACCACAACAAGTTAGTATCGAAAAATAAAAATCAAAGCAAATAGAAAATAATCAAACACTTAACTAGGTAATCGCTAGGGTTCAACATAGCTCTACCTAGGGCGGGCTCCTAGAATTCACTATATGTGGTTCGGTTCTAAGAAAAAGGTACTTGAACCAGCAGATTCCTCAACCCTCACCCATTATAGGCTCATGTGGATCGAGTTCGGTTTAAGGAAATACATTTCCCTATGGCCATGTAGAGGTGAAAAACTCACGAAGACATAGGTACGAATGTAACCGGAGAGCGATCCACTAGCCCATGCGGAGTGAAAACCTCACCAAAGCATAGTTTCTCACTCCCACCTAAAAGGTGTGACCACAACGGTCATGCAATGCAATGCGATGGGACATAAAAACTCCAACACAAAAACATGAATAAGATGATGAAAACCATAACACCAATTAAAAGGATCGTATGTTAAAAATCAAATTTTTAATTTTCGACAAAAGGACAGAAAATAATCAATTTTATGGCTTGACTCTCTTATTGGTCCCCAGTGGAGTCGCCAAGCTGTCGAAACCATTTTTAAGTTTGAAAAACAGGGATCGACTTTAAAACAAGGTATGGAGTCGCCACCGATCTTTTTTGAAGTGTAATCGAATCACCTTGAGATTGATCATTTTAATAAAATATTTTGATTTATTAAAACAATAATTTTAGGTCTATGAAATTCAAGGAAAAAGTTTCGGGAGTCGGTTATGCACGAAGAAGGGTTAGCACCCTCTAACACCCAAAATTGGTACCAATTGACTATTTAATGTCCTATCGTTGAAAATTTGGAAAAAAAAACATTGAAATATGATCCCTTTAAAAATATGTGAACAAATCGAGTTGGATTTTAAGATTCACTCGTTCCAAAGGAATAAAATATCACATCCAGCATCATAGGACATGATATTTTAAGCCTCCAAAAAACTGAGATCACTTCACACAACAAAATTAAAAAAGGGTATTCGGTTATTTGGTCCAACGATAAACCGAAAGCCAACACATTAGGGCACGATCTTTCGAATTTCCAAACATAGAACATTGCCTTGTTTTGAAGTTTAGAAAACACAAACGAAATTTTAAAGGGATATTCGATTATTTGAACAAACGGAAAATCGAAACCCAACATGTTAGGGCACGATTTCCTGAATTTCCAAACACAAACATCTCTTTTATTTTATAAAGCCGGCTCAAAATGCATCAATTTGATTTAAAATAAATTTGAAATTTTATTTAAAATAAATTTGAAATTTTGGATCAATAAATTGAAAATTTCAATTGTAGTGTGACACTCACAAAAATTTCAATTATACAAATGAGGGACAATATATGAAAATAAATAAAAAAACAAATTAAAACATACACAACAGTAATAAACTCACGTCATACATTATGCAAATGTTTACATTGACATTCAAGAACTTATGTACCGAAGAAACAATTTTCAAAGAAATATAGAACCAATTAACACAAATAAAATGCAACAGATGTTAAAACGATGATAAACATGTTTGAAATCAATGATGCGAAATCAAATAAGAAATTTGAAATTATAATACATACAACAATTTAAAATTAATTTAAATAAAATTTTATGATAAGTAATAAATGTGAAAGTTTGAAATAGAAAAAAAAAAGATAAATAATATATAGAATAATAACATACAAACAAATCTTAAAATAAGTATTATATGAAAAGAAATTTAAATTTAATAATATATAAATGAATTTTAACACAAATATTATAAGGTAAAATAATATACAAAACAATATATATGAAATGGAAAAAACTTAATATTAAATAAAGTATATGAAAATACTATTAATAT